>CAMRHE010000200.1:150000-2550000 GCA_947044405.1 Leptodactylus fallax | reverse complement strand
TCACCAAGAATATACAACGCAAAGCTCTACAACATAAAGGGCAGAGAAAGCAATGTGTTAGAGAATATACACTACAGTACAAGAGACTTAACTTTTTATTATTGATTTCCATCCTAAATGCAAAATTAAGCAACTTTCTAAATAATATCTATTAAAAGTTTCCAACCATTTTGTTGCTGTAGATTCTGCAACTTTTTCACAAAACCTCACTGTCCTGTTAATTCTGACAGGACAGTGAGGTTTGGAAAGGCAAAACATCAACGTCTTCAAGAAAAGCCAGATCACACAATCAGATTTTTTTTTTAATGTAAAACAGTGAATAGATCAGACACACATTAATGTACAGGGGAAGGGAGTGGGAAATCATACACTCCTCTTCAATCAGTGTTGGTCAGCACAAAGAAGAATTATCACTCATGAGCTGTAGGATACAGGCGTGAAGAAATGAAGCTATGCGGATATGAGAATTGGTCAAAGCAGGAGCATTCTGGACCTCACAAGCTTTAGGACTTTGCTTTATCTGCAGACTACGCCCATTTAAATTATAAGAAAATCAGAAAAAAGTTGTTAAATAATTATTTCATTTATTTTTACCAGTACTACAAGCTTGCTTCTCTCGCATATACCAGGAAGGTATGGGTAAGCTGGAAACTTTTCTCCCTTCAAACAAGAGCTAAGCCACTGATAGATACTTGGTGGATCCGTAGTGAAAAATGATGGGTAACTCATGAAACCGATCTGAGCTGCAAGTATAGAATGAGAATATTAAATGAAGGTTTTAAAAGCAAAGCATTGCTTGCAGACAGTGATGTCACCATCCAGATACCACAATAAGTATGCCCTTCAGTGATAAATAAATTGCACTACACATTAAATACTAAAACAGCATTCTGAGACAGTATAGAATAGAATATAGTAATATATTAAGCTCACAACTTTTACCATGCCAATGCATCTTTCAGAGCAGTACTATGTTTTGCTACCAATACATGTTCAGATCGCATTTTGCCCATCCATTTAACAGTTCTGCTAAAAACAGATGACAAGTGGAAGTGCATGGATTTACTTACTTGGCTCCATGCAACACGTTTGCCCTGAGTTCCTTATTAGAGCTGGATAGTCTCTAAAGTAAAAATCAGTGTACGGGGGAAGCTTCAAATCCCTTCAAGACACAAACAGTGGATGCATAAAGTAAATGTGTAGAATCCTGTAAGATTTCTAAAGAAAATTCCTTGTCATCTCCCCACTTAGATGTTCTATATAGCCTTGTATTTCTCTACCCTTGTCTAATGCATATACAGGCCAGTTAAACAGCCATTCTAATGAGAAACATTAATGGCATTAACAGAACGAGACCTCCAATATGTAAATGTTCAGACATTTGTAGGATATGCCATACGTGTATGTCTGCGCCCCTTGTAGTGCACAAATTCTTATAAGCAGACCAGCACAATAGCAGAAACCATTACCCCACCCATGTACAAAAGGATCTGGAAGGTAAGACAGAGTGTGTGTCCACAAATACTGGACACAATGGAGGATGCTCACTGAGGCAATCCAAATAACAGCAGGGGATTACATAACTAGTATGTAACAGCAATATACACACACACACACACACATATATATATATATATATATATATATATATAACACACATACATACACATATATGAACACAGCAGTGTTTTCTTTTATAAAGGATTCCAATTGCAAAGTTATGCTGTGTGAGATGTTACAGAGAAATGTATTATATTTATTGGTTGGATGGCTTCAAAGAGTGCCTGTCTGATTCCAAATAACTCTCAAATCAATAATGTACCATAATGTAGGGACCTTCAATAGAAACAAAAACATACCTTTGTTGTCACAAACCAATGAAAATGCCAAGCTAATGCAAGCTAATGATCTTTTTATAGATATGCAAAATTGCCTGTAAGTGCTTCAAGAATGGGGCATGATTTAGATTTATCTACAGGCAGCTGTGATGCAGACAGTGACTGAAATGTCAATCACAGCTCCTGTATAGGGGCTGCGTTGGGCTGTAGAGCTGAAGGACTTGCAGCTGTCTTTTAGGTAAATTTGGCAACTCCGACCAGTCCCCGATGTAGTTGAAGGCTGATTTGTATATCTATATAAAGATGTTTTTCTCCACATTGCTTCAACGGTCAGTGGGCACAGGGGTATGCTTCTGCATGTATTAAAAGTCAATACATGGCACTATTATTGGTTTTGGAGGTATTCTGAACCTGATGAACTCCCTTTATCACTAAAGGAGTTTTTCATGGGTGGGGTACTGAGCTCTGAGACTCCCACAAATCAGTTATGGGGCTGCCCTTTCATTGGTCATTTAAAGGTCTTCAACCCAATCTGTACAAATATGAGTTCCCATATGAATTATGTAATACTAAACACCTTGCCAGCTGCAGGAGTAGGGTGACCAGGGAACGGATGCCTTCTCTCATTAAAGTATTCAGCTTAAGCTCCTCATAGGTGAGATGAAGCACATAGAATATGGCTGGGATATGACTGAAGAGGAGAGCAGTAGAGTCTAGATTAAAAACTTGCTGGTTGTCTTCTTTACAATCGGGGACTTCCACGGGATCTAGCTGCAATGCTTTAGCAAACACATGAAACTCAACATTCTGGTGATAGTCTGAACTTATGAGGTACTCCCAATCCTAGAAATGTATACAAACAATTTCATGCATTAGTAACTGTAACACAAACTTTACATTGCTTTAGTACATCACAATAAAGCCTTGTCTATTCAACTATACATTGATAAAGACCAGGACACAATGATCTGTTTTCTAATAAAAGATCTCCAACAGTAGAAATCTGTAGAAACCTAGTCAGACTTGGGTACATTTAGATGACAAAAAAAACTCTCTCAAGGAACCTCCTAATCTTCTTGTCAAGAAATATATACACGTAACACGGATCATAAGAACACATCTTACCTCATCAGATCCAGTTTCAGATGGCCGGGCCTTCTTAGGAGCAATCACTGGTGACAATGAGCCTTCAAAATCATGCTGAATAGGCAAAGTTAATGAAATAATAATCAATAAAAACCTCAAAACAACAAAGGGAGTAACATGAAAACTTAAGGAAGTAGCTTGGTTTGTAAAACTATATATATGTCCTATATCTTTGTTGCAAGTTTTCTAAACTTCATGACTAAATGAAACCACCTGTACCTGAAATAAGACTATATAGGTGATGAGAAAGCATTGCTATATTCTTTATGAGGAGCTACTGAGATGGTTACGGTGACATAATGAAAAGAAGTTGAAGTGTATAACCCACAGCAAAAAAAAATAAAAATTCTAGGCCTATGTGCAAGATCTGTGGGGTTATTCATCAGTCATACACACACTTACATTGTGGGTCCAGGACAGTTTGTCTGTGTTGTATCCCATCATATTCATGAGGCAGGTAACAAACAGGCTCCATTCAGAGTGATTACTGGGGCCTCCTGGGGCATTGTGGCAATTATACCATTTTACAAGCATCTGAACTGCTACTTCTTTTGGCAAGATGTATTTAACAGCTTGAAGACACCTTTTCACTGTAGAGATTGTGCATTATTATTATTTTACAGTTGCAGTGGAAATTCTTATATTTACAATTGCCGTGGAAAAAGGTCACTAAACTACATACACATTTCTATTTTTGCTTTACCAGTATTGAATGGCATAGACGTCTACACTTTTGAGCAATGTATACACAGTTTGTGTGTAAATGCGTGCATGTTTTTGTGTGGTGTTGTTATACATATACACTTGTGTCTTATATACTTTTCTATGAAAGATTGACAGTCCAGCAGCTTTCATGCTCTACACATGCGTAAGCATTTATAAAAGTTGAAGCTTACCTAGTTCAGATGTAGCAACATCTGGAATACTTATCCTAACCATAGACCCATTTGTCAGCTCCTGTAATAATAATAAAACTTCATGAAGCAAAATGCAGTAAAACAGATATGAATGCTCTGTAGTTTATGTTAGTGATATAAAAGCAAATGAATCAAGAATAAATCTGTCTACTATTAATATCAAGATGGGCTAATGTAAGTAAAAACCTTAAATTTTTAAGGCCGTGCGACATGTGACAATCATTACAGCAGATTAGACACCAGCAAAGTCACCAGTGGCTAACCAAATGAGATATACAGCACCAGTGTACCAGAGGTCTTCCAGTGGCAACCCCTTTAATAACGCCTCCTTTCTGCCTGCCAAACAGTAACAACCACCCCCATTTTCCCACACACAATTCAAATGACTCCCTTTGTACCGCCTAATAGAATTTTGCACCCCCTCATCAGTTATTATAGTACCTCCTTATAAATAATAGTCCCTGCTTATAAATAATACACCTTTATCAGTAATAGCTCCCTTATAAATTATAGTTACTGCTTAAAATAGTGCCCTGTATCAGTAGTATTTCCCCTTATCTGTAATACTTCCCTCTTATGAGTAACAGTTACCCCTTAAAAATAATACTTACCTTATAAACATAAATAGTTCCCCCTTATTAATAGCCCTCTCATAAATAATAGTTACACATATATAATAGCCCCCTTATAAGTAACCCCCTTACAGAACCCTTTATAAAAAAAAAAAATTAAAAAAAATAGCACCCCCTTAAAAAGAATAGCCCTCATAACAACTTAACAATTTTACCCCCTTATAAATAGTTCCCCTCTTATAAAAAATAGCTCCCCCTTATAATAGATGCCTTATATATAAGCTCCCTTTTTATAGGCCTCTTATAAATAGATCCTCCCTTATAAATAGTATCCCCTCCATATATAATTTACCTTTATAGTAGCCCACTTACATATAATTGTTCCCCCTTATACAGTGTCGGACTGACATGCCTAGGGCCCACCAGAGGAACTTGTTTTGGGGGCCCACCAAACAGCTTCCTGCTAATAGCCTACACCACCGCTCCTTCATTGAAATCTTACATATGTGCTGACTATCCAGTGTTACTGAGTATGTTCCCAGTATAGTCATTCCCCATAGTATTGTGCAGGCCCCAATAGCTCCATGGTTGGTTCATGCACAGGACTGTATAGGGAATGACATGGCCATGAAGTAATATATATATATATATATATATATATATATCTATATATGTGTGCAAGATTACAGTAAGGGAGCTGTGATGCAGTCATAGCACGTAGGGCTGCCAGCAGGAATTTTGAGCCGCCCCACAGTATAATGCTCCACATGGTATATAATGGTCCACAGTGCCCTCCACAGTATAAAATGATCCAGAGAAGCCCCACACAATATAGTATATTTCACAGTGGCCCCACACAGTATAATAGGCTCCCCACAGCGCAGAAGAATAAATGTCACAGCATAATAGGCTCCCCACACTGTCCCCTCAGTATATAGCTCCACATGGCCCCACACTCCCCAGAGGCCCCCCCAGTATAATGCTCCATAGAGGCTCCACAAGTATAATCCCCAGATACTTGAGCCGCTTAAGATGAACCCTTGATGAATATTCGTGAGGTTTGCCTGTTCGTTTCAGTGCTATTATTATACTCTAGGGGTATGATTTTTATTTTTACAGAGCTCTCCCGGCAGGCTTCCATCGGAAAGGGGCTCTGCGGCACCTGATGCCGGGCCCCTTTCCGTTATTGAAATGACAGGGCCTGACTCCGAGATCCAGATTCATCAGACTCTTAGGATTGTTCATTGATTTTAGAACAGTGATTACCACCCCCCCACTCCCCAATCAACAGCCCAAAGGAGCCACTATACTTCAGAAGAGACACAGCTCCATGGCTCCTTCTGGTATCTACTTCTCATTTAATTTAATGGTACTGAGCTGCTGTACCATCCACAGCCACTACACAATGAAAAAAGCGGTGTCTGCTTCCAAACTGTAGCAATTCAGTGAAACAGCAGATTGGTGGGTATGCCAGGATTGGGATCCCCACCAATCTGATATTGTTGACCTATCCTAAGGAAAGGTCATCAATGTCAGATCAATACGATATACCATCAATACTGAAGTCCTAGAAAACCCTTTAGAGTAGACAACGCATTTTGATGCTTTACATATATGGTTCTCAAATCAAGAAAGTGAAGAAATAAATAAAGAGATTAAGGAGATTCAGGAGATCAGAATATAGTTGTGTGTGCCAAACTTTTGTTAAAAGATGCACAATATAAAAGGCAGAAGCAAACCAGATTACCCACCAAAGTTAACCTGTTGTGTACCGGGTCTCTGACAGAATGTATATAAGTTCCAAATTGATGAAATGTACAGTCTTCAATGTAATTCGACTCATGGAGTCTAGTGGAATCCCGAAGCTCAGGAACTGGGGAAAGCATTCCTGCCTGAAAAACAAATAGAAAAACATATAATAACAATAATAATAATAATAATAACTATTATTATCAACAACAATTTTATTTATATAGCGCCAACAGATTCTACAGCACTTTACAAGTCACAGGGTAAATGAACAGTATTTCACAACACAGTGAGACAAAGAAATTAACATATCAAACAATAGGAGTGAGGGCCCTGCTAGCGTGAGCTTACAATCTATGAATGAGTCATTCACAAACTAAGAAAAAAATCAAAAACAAAAAAACAGAAAAAAAAGTCTTCACTAAATATTATTCCAGCATTTGGTAAATCCACCTTCATTTTTTTTTTTCTCAAAAGTTTAAATAAAAAATAAAATATCTGAGAGATACGTATATAAACAAAATACAGCCATACTCCACAAGCTTTGTTGAACTGAAAAAAAAAAATCCAGTTCTGGTCTATTATCCTATAATGCTGATACAGAGGTCGAAAATCCCATGAGGTAGGAGACAATTTTCCAAACTTTAGGGGAAAATTCCTTCCCAAGTTAAAATCTGGTTATCGGAATAAACTCTGGATCAAAAGGCATATCTCCAGAAATCTAATAACCATGACTATCCCATTGTTAGGGTGGGTTCACGCAACCACCATTTAACCCATTCGCTGCCAGGGTTTTCACACATTTTGCACCTCTGGTAACTAGGACAATTTTCACACTAAATTTTCACCTAAACATCAACGAGGATAACCGGCTTGATTTTGTTCATGTCGGTTATTAGAATAGTTTCAGTTTCATTCGGACCAAACATGGTTGAACTGAAACTTCTACTTTTATACTGTGGGGTCTCTTCAGACCCGAAAGGATAATAAGCAGAGGGCCAGGGAAGGTGAGAAAACATAAAAACAGTGTTTATCACCTCTCCTGCGCGCTCCAGCATGACTCCCTGCTGGCTGAGGTCCAGTGGCTTTGCAACACTTGTGTCTATATGTGTTAACACCACGTGACGCTGAGGCCCATACCGGAGATCAGGAGATGTGAGTAATGCTGTTTTTCTGTTTCCTCACCTCCCCTGGCCCTCTGCTTATTATACTCTGGGGTCTGAAAAGGCCCCCTTAGTATAACAGCAGTTTCGGTTCGGCCATGTTCCGTCAGAATGAAATCGCCGGCGAACCTTGTGTGACAAATCTCACAGGGTTTACTCAACACTTACTCATACTGTAAAGGGGGCATGGTTTAAAATGGACGCAACCTAAATAAATCGCCATAAATCGTAAACAAGTGCCTGATAAATTGCGATTTTGATTTAGGTTATAATCGCCCAGCCCTACTAACCACCCATACCTATATATTTTCTGAAAGTAGACACCTGCAACATTTTCAAAATGCCACTTGGCATTTCTGCAATTTTGATTTAAAGTATATAAAAAATGCATATAAATTATTTATATTAGCTGCTAAAAGTGTAAACCATACAAAGAGTTCATTCATATCACGAAGGCCTACACCTGCATGCAAAAATCTTCATAAAATCACCTGAACTAGAAGGAACAAAAATCTGCTTTAAAGCTGGAAATGTTAAAAAGTATCAACCTATAAAACCTAAACAAACCTAATGGATTGCACTCTGTGAAAAGCAAGTGCACCCCTTACTTTGAAAAAAAATGTATTAAAACATATATTCAATAATACATTCACTCACACAACACATCTAAAATAATAGATCAAGGTACACATAATTTATATATACCGCAAAGATTAACATTAACAAGAGCCCGTACTCTCAAAAACACTGAAACAGAAGACAAGCAATATTTTGGTGTCATCCACTAATATGTTAAAAATTGAGACTGCACACAGCAAACCATTACCAAAATCTAAATCTAAGATCTTGATAGCCCTTATAGATACTGAGAAATCAGCATTAGTAGAAAGGACTTATTACATACATCCTTAGCTACTTAAGTGCCTCCCTGTCAGAACTTATGACATATGTCCATCGCAGAGAAAGGGTTAAGGTCTAATGATCTCATCTGACACAGGATGAAAGCAATGAACATTAAGTGACAGATGCAGAGGGAACCCCTCTGTCGGGTGTCCGTCTGCATTCACCCCCATGTAAAGAACAAAATGTGAGCTTTTTCCGTCATGTTTCTTACTTTTATGACGATGCAGGACTTTTTCTTCTGTTACATAAATAAACAAACATGATGGAAGACAGTGTCTGTCATGTGGTTTACATGAGAGTCTATAGGAATGGGCACGGAGAGGCTATGACAGATGACAGCAATAGACTGTAATAATGATAGTGTGAACATATCTGTATTCTCAAGAAAGTCATCGAGGCCCTTCCATTAGCAAATACATTATACATAACAAACAAAATATTCTTACCATTTCTTCCATAGGGACCAAATGTTTGGTCAGTGGTTTTGTAGGTGTACTGATGCTCTCCAGGGGAGTACTAGGCCGAGGCATTGGATTTGACATGCTGAGAGATGGGGCAGGCAGTCCCTGAATGAAAACCTTTCCAACCTGTATCAAAACAAAATAAGGAGTTAATTACTTGTAGATAGATATTTGCAACTATTGAAAAACAAAAGAACAGAATCTGACAGATCCCCAGTCATGGCAAGCCGATTATGTAAAATAGCATATGTAAGTGTTTTGATGGACTTCTTTAATGCACCAAACTATCTACATAGGAAACTAGCATACAGAAAATATTTTATTATATTGTTTTTATTATTACTATTACTATTATTATTAATAAAACATTTACAGAGAACAAGTGGAATTTCATTTCAACCAAATTCCCATGCCTTAGATCAGCAAAAAACAACACTGAACCAAAAAATGTCATGGTGTTAATCAGTGGAGATTTACTCTAACAGGGACTTATAGCCATTTATTAAATAGATATATAATATAGCATCCACTTACCCTTACAACACCGGTGTACAGAATCAAATTCCCATTGCTCTCCAACACCACCATTGTGTTAATACTCTAAAAACATACAAAGTGGCAGAATTAATGATGATGAATGAAGATTCTAGAGTTTATATTTAATGGAGTATCCCACATCTCCAAACCCATCTTGCTGCATCCAGTTTTGTAGAGTGGCCCCTACTTTAGCATTATGATACCAGCCAAGCTAGCTTATTTGTACAGTTGCTGATCTACCATAAACGTGAATGGGAGATATGGAAACAGCACAGTGCTTGGAAGATCTGCACCTATCAGACATTTACAGCATATCCTGTGAATATGTCATACATGTCTGAGATGTGACTCTCTTTTTAAGGACAAAAAAAGTGGTAAGAATACCTCTATTGGTGCAGCATCTTTTGCAGATATATTGGTGACAGAACCAAAGATTAGCTGTGACTTGTCATTACTTTCTTCAAACTTCACCATCCTGAGAACATGTACGCAGCCAAGATATGAGCAAAGAAAGACAAATGAAAGAAGTGTGCTTCAGAAAAGGATTCAGAAGTATTCATTTGGTGACATGTAGGGATAATTTTTGATATCATCCTTAAATTGAAGTGTTATTTGTAGGGTTGATATATGCTTCAATTCCCAACATACAGTAGGTTACAGTCATGCCCCTCAAGCCCCCCCCCCCAATTCTCATGATGGGGATATCAATATAAGGAGTGAATGAACATTATAAAGGCAGAGTGTGTCAGAAAATTCCAGGGCCCCTAATCCCCCTGCAAAAGTTTACAAACAAAGAATCTTTGCCAGAAAGGCTTTAAGTATTGTTACTTTCCCTGCGTCTGGCAAGAGACACATTCAGCAGCATAACTGAAACTATCCATTAAACCACTATACATCATCATACACATCACAAAGCTGTCTATAGCTGACCGAAATACAGTTTCGTCATAGAAAATGCTAGGTGTATATGCAGAAAAGGCAATACAATACACAGATATGCTGCGATTACAGGCACCATCATCTGTTCTGTCAACTTGTCTGTTACCTTTTTTTTTTTTTTTTACAAATGCATTCACCCAATTTACTATGCTACATTATAGTTGTGGAGACTTACCTCAGCTGATGCTGGGATTCTACAAGGAAGCACAGGTACTTCTGTCCACACAAATCGGTTGTGATAAATACTTTTGTAGCCTGAGTGTTCTTTTCCCTGTAAAAGCGTTAAAAAATATAATGCATAACCATCAGACGATACCAAAATACACTCTTGAATGCGGATGTTGAGATATTACCATTTATTTCATCTCTTACCTTGTGTTTATAATGGTCTCTGTCCAAAGGTGATCAATGCAGAGTTCTGGAACAATGGGTTCAGTTTCTGCAGACAGGAAGTCACTGGAAGTGCTGTTGGGGGAATGGGAAGTTCCTAATCTCTTTGGCGATGGAGTGTAACTGGAGAAATTAAACCGCTGTACACCAGAAAAAGACTGCACTCCTAAGGCAGGCGAATGAGAACGGCTGTAAAAGCAGGAAAGATTGTATTTAGTGTTAGTAAAGCACTTAGTAGGTTCAAAAAGGCATTTCCTGTCGAAAGAAAAATGGCATTGTGAATTCACTATAAACTAAAAAGGCCTGGATGTCTTTCTTGAGTTAAATAATATTGCAGGCCATGTACACTAGATTATAGGAGATTATTAGAAATTAACTCATTCTGAATGCCATATTTGGAGTCATGAATGGATAATTGACTATTACATCATGGAGTGTTAGTATGAGGATACTATGCTATGATAAAGAGAAAGGACATGCTTGTGCAAAGTTACACACTTAGCAAAAATTGAAAATACATAAAATAGACAATGAACTAGCTTATATAATCAGTTACCTGAGAGCCGCCATATTGGAAATAGAGGGGGAATGGGAGCGAGAATGGATGCTGGGAGAGGACACTGAGCGACTCTGGCTGTGGAGAGAGGAATAGTTTTGGAAAGGAGAGACTGTCGGGGAATCTCCTTTAGACACACTGCGTAAGTGAGCTGTCAGAGAGCTGTTCAGCATCCCATGCTGTGGGGTACCCAGTGGATCAAGGTATTTCAAGACTGCATTCTGTTCCTGTATGTGAAGAACACACACAATAATAGGACAATAGCTTAAAATATCAATGTACAAATCTGTTCATTAAAGGGGTTGTCCGGGATGAATGAAAATCCCTACACTAATCTAAACTAATCCTACTTTGTAAATAACATAGTGGATAATTCAAAAATGTCATGTGACCGCCCCAGGGACATTTGCTGGTTATCCAGTGACTATCCATTTCTCCATTTCTGGAAACAGATCGTCACTACTACTCCCCCCCCTATCCACTCCATCATACTTACACCTTTCGGCCTTCTTCCTGTGGGATGGCTCCTTCATCTTTTATGACTGCTGCTGCTTCTCCCAGCGCTGCTCTGCACACTACTGCCAACAATTCATATCTTCTGCGCAGCTCCCACGCATGCGCAGTAGAGGTGGATAGTCGCTGCAGAGCACAGAGCAGCGCTGGAAGAAGAGCGCGCGCCTGCAGTATCACTAATGAAGGAGGGGCCATCACGTGCAGGAATAATAATAATCCTTTAGTAGTCCCACCACGGGGAAATTCGGTGTGTTACAGCAGCAAGGATATGCAATGCAAGATAAGAAATGCAAATACACATACAATATACAAAACGTTCCAAGGTAGAGGCTTCCCTTTGGTAGTAGACAGACAGATAGAAAGGTACAGGTAAAGAAGAAGCCATGGAAGGAAGAGAAGTAAGTATATAATGGGGTCGGGGATTGGGCTCAGTAAGTAGGGAAGGGCTAGTAGTGGGTGGGATAGCTAGAGAGACAGGGAGAGAGAATGGAGGGAGGGGGGGAGTAAGGTGAGAGGGGTTTGTGTGGAAGTTACATAGTAGGAAGCTGAACCATGTAAACAAATGGAGAAGATACCAGGAGCTCCCAGAGACACCCAGAAATCACTCAAAACACTGCTAAAGGTATATGGGTGCATTTACTAACCCATTAATAGCACTAACATTTAAAAAAAAACACATTTTTTGCCCGGAAAACCCCTTTAACTTTGTATGAACTGTACACTCTATTACTGCTTTGTCCATTATTCATAATTATGCTAGCTGATATTGGAAAATACAATCCTCCACATTAAAACTGTGACACCAAGTAGGAAAAGTCATGGAGTTATGGAAATTATCAATAAACAGTTAATAATAGGCAAATGATTAAAAAAAAAAAATAAATGAATAAAATAAATGGAAATAAAATATTGAAAACATAAAAAAAAATGAGTATGAGTGCCACATGCAGAAATAAACAAGTTTACACGCTTTGGCATGCAATCAGTGAGGTTGTTAATGGTTATGTCACGCTGAATGCACTTGGGCACACAAATCATCAAGATTGGCTGCTGCCAGCTCCCTTTGCAATTGCTGACCAATGATGTCCAAATTGTGATTCATGGGAGACAAGTCCAGAGACACTGCAGGTCACAGTAAAACGTTTAGACCACACAGGTTGCTCACAGTAGCAAAAGCAGCATGTGGCATGGCACTGTCCGCTTGAGAAATGGCCAAACAACTGGTTCCACAACCAAATCAATGATTTGATATGAAGATTAGGGGGGTTCGGCTAATTTGCAATATGCCAATATGCCACCCCACCATCCCAGGTGTGATGTGGTGTGATGTCCCCTTGTTAAGGCCTCTTCATGGCATTGCCCACGTGGTCTCCAGACCACTCTCCAGCTGCCTTGCTGTTCATTATGATACAGGTGCATCTCACTAAATTAGAATTGAGATGCACCTGAATTTTAATGTCAAATGCCAAACCTAGGGCAGCAAAAGGTGTTGACACAAACCTCTTGAAGGCATGTGCACGACACTGGACAGTCAGTCAGTCATTCAGCTAAAGGTTACATTGACTTCATGCCATTGCTGTCAAAGGCTACAGGTGCATCTCAATAAATTAGAATATTTTTTAAGCATTCATTTCAGTAATTCAATTCATAATCAGCGTCTTCCATGATTGTGTGTCCTACTGAACCAGACTGAGGGACCATTTAAAGGCTTAGGAAACCTTGGCAGGTGACACACTGAATTTACAATACTGAACTTTTTTACAATATTCAAATTTTCTTAGATTTTGGTTTTCATTACCTGTAATCATAATCAACATTTACAGAAATAAAACACTTGAAATAGAACACTCTGTGTGTAAAGAATCTAGAAAATAATTTAATTACTGAAAGAAATAAACGTTGCACCTGTGTATGTGTGTATATATATATATATATATATATATATATATATATATACACACACACACATATACACACACATTACATTATATATATATTTTGTGGTAAAGCTTATGGTAAAGTGCTGGATGGGGTCTATAACTCGCCTGGTTTCCTCAGCCAGGCTAGGTAACGGAGATACATGTTGCCTTAGCAGAACATAGTCTGTTAGGGATTTTCTTTAAGTTACATGGGCTGGATTTTGTGGGCTGGAGGACAGGTTGGCAGTGGGAGTCTTCCAGTCTACACCCCTGGTCCACTACGGGATTTTCCCCTACTCCCAGGTGCTCTCAGCTGAGGCTTCCTGTGAGTGATTACTGAGGAAGGAAGCCTGGCAAAAGGAGGGCTGACAAGTGCCAGGCTGGGAGAGACAGAGCACCCCTGGAGTGGAGTTTTATACACTTTATACTGTGTCAGCTGTTATGTATTTTCCTGCACTAGGCTAGTGAGGAGCCTGGTACTGTTTAGTTAGAGCCCGACAGGCTTAGGCTTTTGTTTTGCTTTTGAGATGTAATCTTGTGCCGAAACACCTAAATAAAGGACCCTTGGAGTTTTAAAACCCATTGCCTCTGTGAACTTCATCATTGCCGACCCCACCGTGTGAGCTGTTCCCTACAAAATATATATATATATATATATATATATATATATATATATATACACATACACACACATATACATTATATATATATATATATATATATATATATATAACACACACACACATATACATTTTATATATATATATATATATATATATATATATATATATATATATACACACACACACACACACACACACACACACACACACTTTACAGATCAACTTTTTAAGTTAAAAATGCATTTTAATATTCACGATTTTCAGCCCTCTAAAAAGTCAAAAACCTTAATTATTTTCAAAGAACTAACTTAAATTGTTAGCAACACAATTAATTCTGTCAAAATCAGTGGAAAGTAATCCTTACTAACATGACAGTGTACACGCAAAATGTTACTAACAAGCGTTTTTAAAGGTGTTTCCGGTTACTGAAGCAGTAATACCCAAGTGGCCATTGTAGCCAATCACTGGACTCAGCAGTTTTGTGTCCTACATGCCATCACCACCACCAAGGCTGCTACATGAGATTTATCAGCTGAATATAGACTTTTTTTTATATATATATATTTTATGCCATTTACTTCCTTTACTAATTTTTTTCAGATGTCGAAAAACCCCAACACTTGTTATAGGTGGAAGCACTGAATTAAGCAAATATATAGCCCCACTATCCATCATTTTAGTCTTTTAGATTTCTTACCTCAGATTTCACTTTCCTTAAAGCCCATACAGTATGCGAGCCCTGCACAGTATCATACGTCATCACTATGGAAGGGTCAGCATTGGTGAAAACAATTCTCAAAGTGTGATCGGAAACATACTGCACTCGAGTGCTGCCGAATATACCTACAGTTAAAGTCAAGGTTTTAGTTACACTGAAATAAACAGAATGCACTAGAAATAATCCATGCTATATCGGTCCAAAGGCGTAAGTGTGTAAGAAGCAGTCAAGACACCACAACTCACCTCCCGATCTGCAGACTAGAGGAGTGATTTCATCTAACGGATGCAACATGCTGAACATAGTTGGCAAAGGTTCCCTAAAATAAAAAAAATAAAAAATACTTATAATAGACAGCAAAAAAATGTTTTATCACATAAAGGCATAAAGGGGTTGTCTAAACATGACAACTCCTGTACGTAGATCCATTATGCATATGGACATCATAAAACGCTGGGCCCCACTCTATGATCAAGAGCGGAGAGTATACTACTGTATGCATCATATGAATGGATGACTCAGAAACAAATATGTTTAGGCAAAAAAACAGCAATACCTTGGTGGACTTTGAGGAACTTCATGTGAGTAGCTGTTCCGCTCAAACAATAAGCCATATTTTGTGGGCCAAACATTAGCAACCTGAAAAAATTAGTAAACTTAAAGTTATACAGCAGCTTAAAAATAAGCACCTACTACATTTTTGCATGTCGGTTCTGATGTGTTTTCTGAAACAAAATCAGTGTGGAAAGCACCCTAGTTCTGACTTCCATTGTTTTCAGTGGGAATCCACACCGTTTATGGTGTTGACTCTAAATCAGCAGCCCCAAAAGATGTCTCCTGTCCCATCACTGAAAATGCAACAACTGGCTGCATTCTGGTTAGAGCCTCTGAACGTGGGTAACCAGCATGGAAACCGTCAGCCGCTTAAAACTGAAGACTGCGACAAATACCCAAAGCCCAGGCTGCAATACAGGTATCAATGATATGAATCAAATGTCAAAAACAAACCAATTCAAACAAAATATCAGTCTTATTTACAATAGTTTTAGAATAGAAGGAAAAAGCATGTACGTCATATATTCACCAAACAGGAACTGAATGTAACAAGGTCGTATATGGCCATATGAAATGGGTTTATATACAGTTGCGCTAAAAAGTTTACATACCCAGGCAGATTTTTTGGGGTTTTTTTTGGCCTTTTTTCAGAGAATATGAATGCAAAAACTTTTTCTCCACTCATGTTTAGTGGTTGGTTGAAGCCATTTATTGTCAAACTTCTGTGTTTTCTCTTTTTAAATCATAATGACAACCAAAAACATCAAAATGACCCTGTTCAAAAGTTCACATATCCTGGTGATTTTGGCCTAACAACATGACCAGAAACCAAATCACGGTCAGGTAGACCAACCAAAATTTCGGCCACAACTGCCCAGAAAATTGTTCGGGATGCAAAGAAAAACCCACATGTAATATCAGCTGAAATACAGGACTTCAAGATGTTTCAAGATGCACAATAAGGAGGCACTTGAAGAAAAATGGGCTGCGTGTTCGAGTTGTCAGAAGAAAGCCATTACTGCGCAAATGTCACAAAGAATCTCGCCTTCAATACGCCAAACAGCACAGAGACAAGCCTCAAAACTTCTAGAACAAGGTAATTTGGAGTGATGAGACAAAAAACGAACTTTTTGGCCACAACCATAAAAGTTACATTTGGAGAGGTGTCAACAAGGCCTATGATGAAAGGAACACCATTCCTACTGTAAAGCATGGAGGTGGATCACTGATGATGTGGGGATGTGTGAGCTTCAAAGGCACAGGTAACTTGGTCAAAGTTGAAGGAAAGATGAATGCAGCATGTTATCTGCAAATACTGGAGGCAAATTTGCACTCATCAGCCAGGAAGCTGCGCATGGGACGTACTTGGACGTTCCAACATGACAACGATCCAAAACACAAGGCCAAGTTGACCTGTCATTGGCTAGAGCAGAAGAAAGTGAAGGTTCTGGAGTGGCCATCTCAGTCTCCTGACCTCAATATCATTGAGCCCCTCTGGGGAGATCTCAAATGTGCAGTACATGCAAGACAGCCCAGGAATTTACAGGAACTGGAGACTTTTTGCCAAGAAGAATGGGCAGTTTTACCATCTGAGAAAATAAAGAGCCTCATCCACAACTACCACAAAAGACTTCAAGCTGTCATTGATGTTAGAGGGGGCAATACACGGTATTAAGAACTGGGGTATGTGAACTTTTGAACAGGGTCATTTTGATGTTTTTGGTTGTCATTATGATTTAAAAAGAGAAAACACAAAAGTTTGACATAAATGGCTTCAACCAACCATTAACCATGAGTGGAGAAAAAGTTTGTGTGTTATCATTCATATTCTCTGAAAAAAAAGCCCAAAAATATGCTGGGGTATGTAAACTTTTTAGCACAAATGTAAACTGTACATAGTACAAAAAACAACAATAATAATGAACTAACAAATTGTATCATATCTACATAGTAAATACAGCACACATTACTGTCCATACAAAGCACAAGCTGCTTTTTCAAACTGAACAAAGGAAAATTTATTTATTCTCAAGAAAACATTTTCCTCACCTGAAAAGGCAGAGGTGCAATATAATCCTTCCCTTCTGTGTTGTGCACATTAATACAGGAGCCTTGCAGGATACATATACATTTCTCTACTTTATCTTCACCTATGAAAAGTATAATATATTTAATTCAAGAAAACAGAAATTGACATAATGCATCATATGCTGCACTGATTGTAATTTTTAGGCCAGGTGCACTCAGTCTTTTATGGTCCGAAAAATACGATCTGTAAATCAGCTGTATTTCCCAGACTGCATTCTGTTCGGAGACTAGGGTTACAGTATTAAAGTCTTCTGTGACGCTGTGAGTCACTGCCATACTACTATTCTAGTATTGTTACTGTATTTATGTCGAGAAAGTAGCTCCATGCTGAGCCAGTGACTCAAAGCATCACAGATAACTATGATACTGTGAGTCTGGGTCTCTGGACAGAGTAGAATCAGGGGAAATAGAGCAGATATACTGTAAAAGCCTATGTGAAGCTGCCCTTAAAGGGGTTCTCCAGTGATTGGCTGTTATGCCTCACTGGCTGTAAGCTTCCAATTCTTAAGTTCCTTGTGGGGCTTAGGGTGATTGGTTCTGGACAGAATACAAGACACAACTCCCTGGCATGTGTGAAGCTCCTTACTTTACAGGGTTTCATTTATTTTATAATAAGAGGCTTTACAATATATAACTAGGTTTCACCCATTGAGAACGATACTTATGTTGTTTTAAATCAAAATTTGTGATACCATATGCAGCATGCATACATACCTATATTGTGCTTAAATGCAGAATATCATGACCGAGACAAAACAACAATGGTTCACATTTCACTATGAACAGCAATAGACAGCAGAAATAGATAACAGATGACTGGCCATTACATATGCAAAGGAAGGGAGAGCTGTATAAAATTAGACAATGTTCAGAATAGTAAAATTAATATGTTCAATACTTTTATGCTCTATGCTCTTCAAACTACCTGATCAAGGCCAAAGAAAAAAAGTCTTGGTACCTGCCCTGATAACTAACTGCATCCAAGATGCAGGAGCTCATCTTGAATCTACCATGTTTCTCCAAAAATAAGCCCTAGCTACAGTTGGGTTTAACCACTTTCCGACATCTGCCGTGCGATTACGGCAAATGCCGGGTCCATACTTTCATGTCCTCATGCACATGCGGTTTTATATATCGCCAGAAAGCCAACAGTGCGCTAAATTCAACACACTGTCGGATTTCTTGTTATGTGCCCTGTACTGTCAGAGGGGGCGTTCCTTACCGCCCAGCGATGAGGCTGAGCTATGAGAAACACAAGTACTGTCGGGGGGAAAGCGTTCCTCACAGTACAGCTAGACTGTCAGGAACGCCCTTCTGACAGTGGGCAGAGATGGGTGCCGAAACTAACGGCACCGATCTCTTCAGCCCAGGGCACAAGACGGGAAAGCCGAACTCAGCACACTGTCGGCTTTCTAGCGGTATATAAAACCACATGTGCATGAGGGCATGAAAGGTCCTCTTTAAAGATGGCAGCTGCTACCGTACCGGGTCTCCGCTGTACATCAGAAGCAAGTGCCCGTGATCAGAATCCACTCTGATCGTGGGCATTGTTGAGTGTGACACAACCCCCCCAAAGCAGCACACTGGTCCTGTACCTTTGTCGTTGCAGGCCAGCTCCCGCACGGCCAGATCGTGGGAGCCAACCTGTCCCTTTGACAGCCAGTCCGGCCCTTTTGATTTTCTTTTCTTCCTGATACAACATTCACCGTACAGGAAAAATAAGTTTGTAGACTGGGCATTTTCAGATACCTAATGCGTATGTGTTTCACAGTAATTTTTTAGTTTATAATGTATTCTAGTGAAAGTTGGGGGGGGGGGGGAGAAATTGGACTTTTTTTTTTTTTTTTAAACTATTTTATTAGTCTATGGGAGATTCACTACATTACTATCAATAGTAATATTCCTATGACAGGCCTGGGAACCTTCATAAGTCTCCAGTCTGTCAAAGGAACAGGTCGGCTCCCACGATCTCGCTGCGTGGGAGCTGGCCTGCAACAACAAAGGTATGGGGTTGGGGACAGTTGTGCTGCTTTGGGGGGAGGGGTCACACTCAACAATGCCCAGGATCAGAGTGGACTCTAATCGCGGGCATTAGCTCTGGGTCTCTGCTGTACATCTTAAAGGATCCAGCCTCCACCTTAATCACACGGCAGTTGTCAGGAAGGGGTTAAACCTCACTGTAGTTAGGGCTTATTTTTGGAGTAGGGCTTATATTTCAAGCCTACTCCAAAAAACTGGAAAATCTAGCTAGGGCTTATTTTCAGGGTAGGGCTTATTTTTGTAGAAACATGGTAGTAACAAAAAAAAAATTAAAAAAAAAATTAAAAGTTAAAAAAATATAAAAAAAACAAAAAAAAAAAAAGGTCAAGCCCCCCTCATACATATAAAACTAAAAAATTACTGTGAAAGACATACACATTAGGTATCCTTTTGGCCGAACTACCTTTTTTCGCTGTTTTGCCTCTGATAAAAATTGAAATAAAGTGATCAAATGTGTGATTGTTGTTTATGGAAAAAATCAAGACCTACCCCAAAAATAAGCCCTAGCCCTTTTTTTGAAGAAAAAAAAATATAAGACCCTGTCTTACTTTCACAGAAGCACAGTAGGTGTAGGACTGTGGGAAATAAGGCCACCAATGTTCTGTGTAAGACCCACCCTGGACAGGCTCCCTGTTGCTAGAGGGGGAGGGGGCAGCATTGCTGCTTTAAGGGATTTCCAGGCAACAAATATTGATGACCCATACTAAGCATATGTTATCAATATCAGATTGGTGGACCAGATACCCCACACTAATTAGCTGTTTTCAATGGCCAAAACAGAGAATGGAGCAAGCAGCAGACAGCTGTGTTCTCTGCGTAGTGGCCAAATCAGGTTACTGCAGCTTAGCCCCCATTCATTTAAATAGGATTTGATCTGCAGTAACCTGGATTGCCCACTACACAGAGAACAGAGCTGTCTGCTTCCTGCTTCCATTCTTTGTCTTTCAGCTGCTCAAACAGCTGAGCAGCGGAGGGACCCAGGTGTCAGACCACACCAATCTGATATTGATGACCTATCCTTTGAACAGATCATCAACACTTTTAGACCAAAAAACCCTTTAACATCAGGGTTACTGTTCAAGCTGTGAAACAGAAAGGATTTCTGAAGCAATGACCATAATTGCATTCATAGCAGAAGATAGTGGAGTAGCGCAACCTTTCTTCTCACAATCTTCTGATATAAGTGCAGCCCTAGTCACTGTATCAGAAATCAAGTCGGGGGGGGGGGGGGCTTGACTGCCAGAAAAGATGGCCGCGGCTTGACAGTAATTAGCGGCTCACCGCATCACTCGGCGCCGACATACGCTGGTTCATTGCTTCCACCAGGATACAGATATAACGGGCGATACCGCAGGATGGAGAAACAGGGGGAAAAGAGCCCTGCAAAGCGGCTCATAGACTTTTTCGCCTCATAGGCCTCTGAACAAGATGGCGCTGATGTGTCCCTACGACTACAGCACTACGACTCTGATGTACTCCAGTCTATCCCGGCAGGCACTCAATCTGCTTCTGAGTCCTTCTTGAAAGATATAATGCTAGCCTTGCATAGATCTATTCAGAAAGACATCACTAAAGCAATTATGTCCGTCTCCTCCACGGTCGACTCTCTTGGCGATAGACTTAACCATGTTGAAAATAAAATGGGTGAATTCGCTTCAGCACATAACACCATAGTGGATGCCCACAACGATCTTGAGTAAGAATTGGCAGCAGTTAAACTTAAACAGGCCGACATGGAGGATAGAAATAGACAGAACAATGTTAAGTTTCATGGCATACCAGAGTCAGTCGCAGACAGGGAATTGATTCCTTTTTTTGTAACAGTTAATGAAAGCAACCCTACCACATTGCTCTGTTGCGGACCTGGTTGACAGGGCTCACCGCCTACCAAAGCCAAAAGGTATGGCTGACCATATTTCCTAGGGACACTCTCGCCCGCATAAACTTTTATCATATCAAGGATCGTCTCATGTATGAATCCAGGAAAAGATCTTCTTTGCCTGAGCCGTTCAAAGCTATTCAACTATTTGCAGATCTATCTCAGGCCACCATTGCCGCCAGAAGAAAGCTTGCTCCTATAACGGCCGTCCTTTTGCCAACATAATGTTCCCTATAAGTGGGGTTTCCCTACAAAAATTATTGTCGTAAAGAATGGAGCGACCCATACGTTCAACTCTCTCGACACGGGCAAGAGTCTACTGCTACACTGGAACCTGCCGCCGCCTGCCCCTGATGTCCAGAAATCGTCCAGAATTGAGTCCCACCAACTGGATCCTCTGTGGAAATCCAATATCTCTGCCGAGTGAATAACCTGCAATGGACACTCTGAGTCACTTGTGGTACCTTTTGTACTCTATGGCAAACTTTCCCCCAAGTTTGTGCAGTATTATACTGCCCGGTCTTGTACAACTATTTTTCTTACTGTTGACAAGTTCTATGTTAAACACTGTTCTTAACCAGTTTTTCCCTCTTAGGCCTAACGGACTTATCTTTGGGAACCCTCTAACACTTAAGTCATCCTACCGCCAGTATGTGTACTTAATTTTTGAATGTCTTTATGGGTGTAAAAATTTTGTCACTTAATGTAAGGGGCCTGAACAGTCCCTTTAAACGTTCACTGTTGTGGAAGAAGGCTCTCAGATCTGCGGAGGATGTAATTTGCTTGCAGGAAACGCATTTCTGCGACCCTCGTCCACCAAGGTTTTCTCATAGACTTTTCCCATATATCTACTGTTCAAATGCTACTAAGAAGGTTGCGGGTGTCCTTATAGCAGTTAAAAATACGATGTCCTTTCAGCTGGTACATGTCATCACCGACCCCAAGGGCCGCTATGTAGCTCTTATATGTTTAATTGATAACTGTCCTTTTACTATCTTGAATGTGTACTGTCCTAACACATCTCAAATCTCCTTTTTCAATCTGGTACTGAGGAAGTTTAGGAAGCATGCACAGAGTCAGGTTATTTTGTGCGACGATCTTAATATCGTGCATGATGCTGCTGCTGATTCTACTTATCATGGCAAACATATGTCTCAACAATTAGGGCCCTGGCTCTGGCAGGAAGAGATCCATAATGTCTGGAGGTGTTTTCATGCCTCCGAGAAAGACTATACCTAATACTCTGCCAGGCATCACTCCTATTCCAGAATAGACATGTTTCTGGTCCAGACAGATATGCTCCTTAGAGTACAATGCTGTGAGATAAGAAATATCACGTGGTCCAACCACGCGCCTGTTAGCCTTACAATCCGCTCTGGTGCAACAGCAGCCCCTCCTGTATCATGGCACAATAATACACGTTATGTCCTTGAAATCAGTGTCTGAAAAATTATCTACAGACATTGTCGAATTCTTTAATATTAATACCCCATCGGTAGAAGACAAATTTTGCCTCTGGAATTCCCATAAGGCCTTTGTCAGGGGCTTATTGATTCAGCATATATCACGCTTTAAGCGCAAGAGATTACAAGCAATGAAGGAGTTACTTACTTCCATTGCAACTCTAGAACAGCAACATAAGACAGCCCCTAACCCCACCTTACTGACTACCTTTCAGAAAGCTAGCGATGACTTGAGTGCCCACCTATTGGTGGATTTTGAGAAACACTCTAAACGACTGAAGGCGTCCTACTATCGGTCGTATAACAAAGCAAGTAAATTAATGGCACAGCGAGTCAAGGCAGCTAGAATTAAGTCTAAAATTCCGTTTATTCTCTCCAAATCGACCAACGCAAAACTGTTTCATCTGCAGCATATTGCTGATGAATTCAGTAAATACTATCAGGACTTGTACAATTTAAGGGAGGACCCGGACACTGCGCAGCCTTCTAGTTCAGATTTCATTCAGTTCCTCAACTCCTTACAACTTCCTTCCGTTTCCCAAACGCAGCTCCAATCTTTAAACACTCCTATATCTACTCAGGAAGTGGCTAAAGCTATAGATGGCTTGAAGCCTAATAAATCTGGTCCAGATGGGTTCTCTGGGGAATATTACAAATTATTCAAGTCACATATCCTTCTTCATCTTACAGAGGTGTTTAACTTAGCAATGTCGACTGGCCGATTTCCCGAAGAGATGCTAACTGCTATCATTGTGATGTTACTCAAACTGGGCAAGGATTCCTCTCTCCCTTCTAATTACAGGCCTATATCATTATTAAATGCAGATGTCAAGTTATTTGCCAAGGTTCTAGTGAATCGACTTTTAGACATCATGTCTACATTGATAGGCCGCGACCAGGTGGGTTTCACCAAAGGGAGACAAGCCCCAGACGGCACGAGACTTGTGATCGCACTGGTTGCGGCGGCCCGGGTCCGGTGGACGCCTTCTCTGCTCCTGTCCTTGGATGCGGAGAAGGCGTTCAATAGGGTTTATTGGGGATATCTTTTTTCGAGGTTCTAAGTAAGTTTAGCTTTTCGGGCCCCATAGCTACTGCGATCTCAGTACTCTATTCTGGCCCGTCCGCACGAGTACTGGTGAATAGGGTTCTCTCCCCGCCCCTTCCCTATCACTAACGGCACAAGACAGGGATGTCTGCTGTCCCCAATATTTTCCTTAATGATGGAGCCCTTGGCGGAAAAAAATTAGGTCGCACCCTGGCCTTACTGGTATCAAGCTGGGCCAGTCAGACCATAAAATTAATTTATTCGCAGATAATGTGATCCTATCCCCCTCGGTTCAAATACGCTTGCCGCCGCCGACCTCTTGCATTCTCAGGCCACCCGGCTGCATATGCCACTAAAACTCTGTATTGTACGCTGAACTTGGATTGCACCTTTCAAAAAACCAAACACATGCTCCTCTGGGAAGAAGATTTAGGCTGTGGATTTGAGGTTCACTGTTGGTGGGAGGCGGTTAGGTGGGCTAAGCAGTCCACGGTATGTGCCTCACACTGGGAGCAATACAGCAAACTGCTCTTGCGCTAGTATTACCCGCCCCTCCGTCTGGCTAAATTCTTTCCTTCGTGTCCTTCTTGCTGTTGGAGAATCTGCGGAGGGATTGGCTCGTTGTTCTATGCGTTTTGGCACTGCCCACTCATTCAGCCCTTCTGGGTATCCGTATTCTCATTGAGTAATACACTGTGCAGAGGGGGGTGGGATCAACTCCCGAGATGGCGCTGCTCCTGCTGGGCATTCACAAGATGCCGAGCAGGTGTAGAGCTGTCATATGCCAGGTACTTGGGGCTGCTCGCCTACTTATTGCACGCAGATGGAAATCCACCTCCTGTCCATCACTGTCAGAACTGATATCTGTGGAATCGTTGAACTACCAATTTGAACAAATCTAATCATGCAATGGTGGGCTCTAGACAAGTTTAGGAAAAATTGGGAGATTAGGTCGACAACTTTCCACCCATCCAGTGCCTATTGACAGACCATACATCTTGGCTATTTCCTACACTGGGGTATACGTCGTCTTCTTTTCATTCATCTATGGTACACTACACCTGAATATTCCTAGATTATTAGACTATTTATATGTCTCAGTAGTTTTTTTTTTTTTTTTGTTTATAACTGGCACGGGTGGGTCTGCACACGTGTCTACGTGTCAGGCCTTCAGTTTTTACGGTTTGCTATAGAGTGGAGAGCTCCCTCCCCCTTCGTTCTTTAGGCCTGTTGTGTATAGTTGAGTTTGCTTTAGTCTACTTTAGTTGACTTAACTTTACTCTATTGTACTTTACTTTTCCCGCTTGTTCCGACCTCTCCCCTCCCTCATGGCCACGATTTGCATACTGTTTCCACATACTACTCTGCCAAGTCTGGCTACTTATCTGTATGTTTGATTTTACAGACTACTAGGATGCAATTTACTACATATTTATGTGTATGCTGTACATATCTCCTTTTGTGCTTGAAGACTGTGATGCCATGAATGTATTCTGTATTATGTATTCTGCGTTCCTTATGTTGACCTTTTGTATGGTATTCATGCAAAAATTTCAATAAAGATTATGGACATAAAAAAAAAAAAAAAAAAAAAAAGGAAAAAGAAATCCAATCAGTCAGATACACAGCTTGAACAGAAACCATGGCATGAAACCCCATGCCGACTCCGTCCAGTACAGAACAGCCCAACTCTCAAGCAGAAGGGAACCTGTCCAGGTCAAATTTTACATATAGAAGAGCATTGTCGGTCATTTTTTTCTCCAATCATACACCGAGAGGCAGAAAAATGTTGCATATTGGACACAGAGTGCAATCCTTAAAATAAATATTAGTAGTTCTTGTTAAAGGCCGTTTAACATGACCACGATCGGGCTGAGAAACACAGTCCATGGCTGCATTTGCCATCCTGACCGAGGCTCATATGAAAGGAACTTACTGCATTGTACTGTTTTCTGATGCTGATAGCTTCCAAATTACTGCAGCTGTCATATACAGAACTCACCACATCATATCAATACTGTACATTACAGCAGCAGCAATTCGGAAGCTAACAGAATCAAAAGCAGTAAGGTGTTATGGATTCCATGTACACAGACTACAGTCAGACAGGGAAATGTGGCCAACACATGGACCACATGAACTGGCCAGACCACGATTATGTGAAATGACCCATATGCTGGGATCAGGAGGCTACTTTGATCAATGTATTTTATGTACACCATATCAATATTTATAAATCAAATACAAGACCTGTTTTTGGGTTATAACTTACATTCTTCATTTTCAGATTTATTGTTAAATACAGTAAAGTCACACCACAGAGCCTACAAAAAAGAAAAAATAATTGTCTATAATAATTCTTTAATAAACACATTACAGGCCTGGTTAAAAATCATAAAAAATAAAAACCATAGGTACCAGTTTGCTTATAAGAAGGTTATACTATTATTCAAGGCAATCCTGCTCAACTATTTCTTACTCTAAAGCACTGACTAAATTTAGAGTAAAATGTTTTCAGCTAGTGTTCTGTGCCGGGTTCAGGAAAAAGTGTTCCCTGGGTTCTCAGCTTAGCATCACTGATAGGTTTCTCCTTATTTATTAACATTTATGCTAAGGCGCTGTGGGAAAAAAACGCGGCAGAAATGCATCACTATTTTTCCCACAGCACTTTTCATAGAAAGTTCGCAGAGGTTTTCTCTGTGGATTTTCTGCTTCAATTATAACTATAGGGAAACCACTGGTGTTGCGCTGCGCATATTTTTGTACAAGATGTGGATGGGATTCGCTAGTGACTGTAAAACACTGCGTTTTTTTCTGAGGCGTTTACACCATGTGGGGCATGGGCCTAAAAGGGTTTTCTGAGGAGACACATTGAAGCTGTATCACCTGTATGAAGCTGTATGATTTGACCCTAATCTCTGCTCCTGGTGATATACCACCAATGTCTCTGAGAAAATCCCTTTAAAGGGGTTTTCTGGCCAAAAAAATCATTTTTCAAAATAGGTCAGTTAGTGCTATTAATAGGTGCAACCAAATAATTTCCGCAGTGTTTTGAATGATTTCTGGGGTTCTCTGTGAGCTCCTGGCATCTTCTACATTTGTTTAAATCCCTATCTTCCTGTTCTGTGTTTCCTACAAGTTCCATGATGCATCACACTACCTCCCTCTCTTACCCCCTCCCTTTCTCACACACTCCCCTTCCTTCCAGAGAATGCCGGCATGTACCTATTCCGGCAGATGTATTGAAGGAGGTGCGCCACGTCACTTCCGGAAGTGACATCACGGATCCATTCCGGACCAGAAGGAAGGGAAGACAGGTGAGTATTGTGTGTCGGCTTTCCAGCGCACTGCGCATGCCAGCGTTCTGGCACTATTGCACATGCGTGCACATGCATGACCTAGATATATTACTGACAAAGTATACAATATTTTAAAAAAGGATATATTACAAAGCTGGAGGGGGGTGGCAAGGGGGACTTATATAAAAAAATATTGATTTTGTCGTGACTGTCAAACTTTGCTTTTTTCCTGCAGCATGTGGATTGGACTCGTCTATTACACTGCTTCTGTACTTTGCAGCGGGTCTTAAACTGGTTAAATAAATAAAAAAACAACACACCAAGGACCAATACTCTTAAAAGTCCTGACCATTAAGGTTGTGGTGTATTTTCCTCCCATGGCATAAGGATTTTATTGTTGACAAAGCTGACATCCGAATCAAGAGGTTTCCTCTTTTAGGATAAAATTTCAATTTAGGCACAAAAAAAAACAAAAAAAAAAAAAAAAACCTAGCACAAAGTTTACAATCTTTTTACTTGTGAAAAGGATATTTTGTTATACAAAATATTTCACTAACAGACCTTAGAAATAATATCATGGTATGTACCTGGACGACCGGGCTGTCAACTGTGAAGGCTTTATGCACTGCAGATGCATGAAGTTTACTTCCTCTGCTCCAAATGACCATGTTCCCAGCAACATAAAGTTCTTCATCATACTCCACATCTTCACTAGGGTCACCAATACCTTTCCTTAACTGCCAACTTTCCTGGGGACCACAAAAAAGTACAAGTGAGGTTATACTGAAAACATAAAACCAAAGTCAACATTAAAGGGATTATCCACTTTTAAAAAAAAATATTGGCCAAATAACAGGATGCATCAATACAAAACACTTCCTAAAATATATCCTGTTTAGCACTGTTTATCGGATTTATTTTCATTGACCACAGCTATGCTGTTTTGTTAACAAGCTTACTACCCCTACCTGTGAGCAGTGCAGCCCGCAAACGAAACATCACATCAGCACGTGATGTTGAATATACCTAATAAATGAGACGTACCTTTCATTGGGCTGTGCGCCTGGAGTGAAATCTAAGCTAGCTTTTAGTTGGCGTAGATTTCTAGAATCATTCACATCAGTTATCTGGCATAAATGGTAATAAATCAGAATGTCCTCGCCATTCCCCCTTTTCAGAAGAGTGGCGTGCAAAAAAAGCTACTTACAACAATTTATGTTGCAACTGGTGTTTAATAAAAGGTTGCAAACCCAAGGAAATTGGCTTCATTTATATAGGAAAGCTAAACCAGTTCCTAAACATGTTCTATTTGGCTTTTTTTCCAGCTATGATGAATAAAAACCCAGTAATGTCTTACTGTGGGTGTTGCAGATGCGACTGCTCAAGTGCTTGTATAAAACACTGCAATACGTCTATACTGCAGAGTACAGTAGCCCCTCAAATCTCAATATTATTTTATTCTGGGACAAGCATTACACCTTGAAACCACTGTACCTTGAGACCATAACACTATGGAAAACTAGTAATTGCTCCCAAAATGTCACGAAGAAAATGAAGGTTATAGAAAAATCATAAAACTACTATAAATATAGCAAATCCTTACACATAAAAGTTCAGAAAGAGCTACTGGAAGCTGTACATCACTTTCTATGCTAGTGACAGGAGCCTTTCCAAGGTCCTGAAAGGTATAGACGGTGCACTTTGGTGTCCAAAGGAGCAGCTCACACGGGCGCAGGCAAAAACTAGTAAAAAAAAAAAAAAAAATGTAGTACTGCACTACGCTGTAGAGAGGTGCTACTACACGGTCAATCAGTACATGAACTTCTCTAATACAGGGATTTTACCATTGAAAAGACTTGATTGTGTTGATTTGTTGGAACCAGTCAAGCATTGGGTGTAGGGTCTGGTTGCAGAAAAGAACACTGTACCAATGTTGAAACTATTGCATCCTGAGGAAATTGTAACTCAAGGGACTACTGTATTATACAGTGATCAGTCTGCCTATTGCTAGTCTAAGAGGTTTCCGTACATAGCAGACTAGTGTAAGGCCTCCTGCTACCATAGCAACCATTGGCAACCTGCGATTGCATCATGGGGTGGCCAGCAGGGTTGGAGAGGGAGTCAAGTTCCTCTGCAACAACTTATATCAGGCAATTGCAATTGACAGAGGCATCTTCTGTCTTAAACAGCCCTGATCAGACCTTCTGATCCAGACTGTTAAAGCAGGTGTCCTGATGTCATAAGACAACCACGGGTCCACTCTTCTAAGGACACCCATGCAACTAGGCCCTAGAAAAAAAAAATCTATTCTAAGATCCCTTAATGACTTAATTATTAATAACTTAATTATTTTTATTTTATACAATTATTGATATTGTATAATTAATTAGTTGTATAGTTTGTTGCATGTTTACTTCCATATGAATTAAAGGAGCTTTACTGCTTCTGACTGACCAGGACTGTCAGCCATTTGTTAAGGATCTGGAGCAGGAGGTCTGTCAAAAAATAGAGGAGTTGGAGTTGAAGGTTTGGCCTACCATGAAGCACAGTACGGAAGGTACATGGATGGTATCTGTGTGCTGTCTGTGCTTTTCACAGCTTGAATGAGTCCAGACCTCTATACAAAGAGGAACAGGACCTATCCTGAATTTTGTAGCCCAGGCTCATAGCCCCTACACGAACCCTTGACAATCATGGTTGTGTGCTTGAGGCTAAAAAAAAAATTAATGGACCAGAGAGATATCTGTAAAGAAAAATGGATAGCACACTGATGAAAACTAGCTGTGTATATGTAGCCTAAGGTAGAGGTTTTCACAGTGCTGACTATTGTATTTACTAAACATTATTCTGTTTTACTGAATTAGGATAGGTTCACACTTCCATTACTAAAGGGGTTGTCCAAGAGAAACTTTTTTTTTTTTTTTTTTTATATTAGGCCAAAGTAGGTGAGGAAAAAAAAAAAAAAAACCCTACACACACCTGTCCCCATTGTCCCCCAGCGTGGTTCAGACCTGCTGCTCCGGTGTTTTCTTCTGGCGGTAGTCCCTGCCGCACGTGACTGCTGAGGCCAATCAGCGGCCTAAGGAAAAGGACCTGGACCGCGCTGGGAGACACCAGAGCAATGGGGACAGGTGAGTATGTTATATATAAGAAGTTTATCCTGGACAACCTCTTTAATGTTCATTTCCCTCATCGTCATAGGGTGACAACAATGGGCATTAACAATATCAGAGTAATAATGGACGCAGACAGAGCCTCCTCCATCTGTGTCCATTCATATTGACTCTAAAGTAAAAAACAAGACAGATGAGATGAGAGCAATGGACACTGAATAATGATCGTGTGAACCTACCCTTAATGTTACAGTCTTATTGTCACATCAGCCCTGCTTTCTTCCTTCAGATGTTCTTCCTCCCAGCACAAACAGTGTAGTCTGCAGAGTGACACTAGGTTCACGCCAGGCTCTCTGTTATTCGGGTCCATCAGAGAATCTGAACAACAGAGAGCCGGACAGCAACAACAGTGGTTACATACGAACACTGGCGGATCCCATTGACCATATTGGGGTCCTCTGATTCAAAACTGTAAGCAGCGGAGAAAAAAATCCCTCCATGCAGTTTCCAACGCAGATGTGAACACAGCCTTATCCTACCCGTCACCACAGACAGACTATTCATGTTTGGATGGGACATGGGTTGCAGGGTTACTTTCATTCAATCGCACCCCAGGGGTGTTATGGGGTGCAGATCCTTTCACCTAGTTGGGGATCTGCACTAAGCAGTGACCTGCCCGTGATATTCATGTACCTTGTGCTTCTCATGGATGGTTACTTCCCGCAGGGATCCCACTAAGCCGGCAGCCCCATCAGAGGACCAGAGCTCAGAGGCTGGCTGCAGCTGCCGGAGCTGGAGGTTCAGGGCATTGGGGTGCTGCTTGCTGTGATCACGGCCAAAAGGAACAAACTCCTGCAAATCCCCTGCTGCAATCATTGTTTGCCTTTCTTCATAGATGTTCGACATGGGTTCCAGATATCCACATTATTTCTACAAGAGGTGGAAACAAAGTCAGGGAAGAGCAGCACGTCACACACCGCACACCTCTCAGCTTTTGGCGGTAGAGCACAGTGCTGTCACCGGGCTGTACCGCCTAAACTCCCAGCAGCGCGCTTTACCGGTTTCCTTCAGTTCAGCCGCATCTGTGAACGGCTCAAGTGAAGAACACGTAGGCAGAGCCGCAACTTACGTGTCCCCGGCTGCCTGCCCCCCAACGGGTCGTGTCTAGAATGGAGCTGTCCTGCTAGGTAGTAGAGGATGGAGGAGTCACGTGCTCCCCGGCGGTCACGTGACATCGCTCTGCAATTTCCTCTCAGTCCTGTGCTGGGCCTACAGGGCGGAAGTGTATAGTGGCTGAGGTGGTGTATGGGGGCCACCGGGCCAGAAGGTGTTAGGTACGGGGTACAACCAGAACCACTCATGTTCTGCATAGGAGGACATGGCACTGACTGTATTATGGGCAAAGTAAAGAGAGTAACAGCTGGTACAGGCAGGAATGGACCCTTGTCAGCACTGGAGGATTCACATCTCTAGGGTTCTAGCATTTTTGGGGAACTAGGGTAAGTTCACACGGTGGAAAGTGAATAGCAATTTGAGGCGGACTTCCACATCAAATTCCTCTCCATTGTCTGCCCCTAAGGCCTTTCAGATCTAAATGCCGTTAAAAACTGGTGTTAATTTTTGATGGCCGAGTGTCACCTGGTTGTCCAGGCATTTATTTTTTTGTAACGTCCCGACAACCCGGGGACTTCTGCCACACATCAGCACAGGACTGAGAAGACCAGACCGCACTGGGAGGCACCGTGGAAAGGCGAGTATGCATCTTTTTCACTGCCCCCATTTCATTTAAAGCTTAAACGGATTGTTCATTTTTGCCTGGACAACCCCTTTAACTGCCAGTGAAAAAATGGATGAATTTTATTGGTCTTTCTTTTTTTGACCCAAGTCAATTTTTTTTACATCCATTAAAAAGGGACCCATTGATTTCTTTTGGGACTGTGAAAATGGACAAAGATAGAGCATGTCAGGTATTTCACTGCTGTTAAAAAAAAAAAAAGGCATGTGAATAGAACATTGTAATTAGATATGAGCGAATTTCTCAAAAGTTCGATTCAAAGTTTCAAAAAAATTTGCTTTGATCCGAATTACTTCGCGGTGAATAAACAGCTATTTCCGGGCTACAGAGAGCTGGGGTGGGCGACAAAATGCCGGAAGCCCTTGGATGCCGTAGTCATGTTTCTCTCTCTCGCTCTTCAGCACAGACAACTTTTATTCATGTGGAAGGATCTGCTAACAAGCAAAGACACGCCTACCCAATCACATCACTAGAGAATATCTTGTGACTGTCTGATGTCACAAAGGTCCTAACTAAATATTCGTTACCGCGAAGCATCAGGAAATCCAGAATTGTGGAGAATCGAAGATTTCCTGAAATTCGGATTGAATTCCACTTCTTTAGAATCGATTTGCTCATCTCTAAAATGAAATCAATGAGTTCTCAAAATGGCAGTGTGATGAGTGTTGCGGCGTAGGAATAAAGCATGAATGGACCTAATCAGTGCGGAGTCCACAGAAAGATCAATACCTCAGATTAAAAACAATAGCTCTAAAGTACATTGTGTGAAAATTTACACCAACTCTGGGACCCATTGTGTGGTACAGGGGTTGTTTCTTGGGGAAGAGGAGCAGTGTAGGGGGAAAGTACTGGGAGAGGTAAAAGGAGATAATGTGCAGAATGGATGGACTGGTGCTGAGAGGGTTTAACATGCAGTGTAAGAAGACTGATCCTGGGAAGGGTTAATGTGCAATGTAGGAGAACTGATAGTCGGAGGGATTAATGTGCAGTGTAGTTGAACTAGTAGCAGAAGGTTAATGTGCAGTGTAGGGCTGTTACTAGGAGGGTTAATGTGCAGTTTAGGAGGACTGATACTGAGAAGGGTTAATGTGTAAGAGAACTATTGGGAAGGGTTAATGTGCAGTGTAGGATGACTAATACTGGGAAGGGTTAATGTGTAGTGTAGGAGGACTAATACTGGGAAGGGTTAATGTGTAGTGTAGGAGGACTGCTACTGGGAAGGGTTGATGTGCAGTATAGGAGGACCTTTCCTCGGTGCTCCAGTGTCATCCCAGTGCGGTATGGTCCTGCTGCTCCTTTGTGTTCTAGAAGTGAAACTCCTCGCCAGCCATGACGTCCCGGATTCCTTCTGCTGAAGGCGCTTATTGGCCTCAGCGGTGTCAGGAAGTGACCCTGGGACGCCACAGATAGTGACGTCACATGTCCTTTGCTGAGGTAGCTGATTGGCCTTAGCGGTCACGTGCAGTGGAGACTTTCGCCGGAAGACAACAATGGACCGCCACGTGCTGGGAGGCACCGCAGCACAGGGAAAAGGGTGAGTATGATTTTTTTTTTGTTGTTTTTTTTTTCACCTTTCCCAGCATATTTAAAATATAAAATTTTTGCCTGGACAACTCCTTTAACCCTTTCGCTGCCAGGGATCTCTGGAAATTTTGTACCTCCGGTAGCCAGAGCAATTTTCACAGTTTTGAGATGGACAACTAAAATCAATGCAATTTTGATTTAAAGTGTATTTAATGTATATTGCTAAAAGTGGAAACCAAACAAAAAGTTATATGAACCAAACCTAAAAATAGGAGTTCAACATGTGCAGAGTTCATTCATATCACTAAGCCCTACACCTACATGCACATATGTTCAGAAAATCAGTAGAACTGGAAGGAACAAAAATCTGCTTTGAAGCTGGAAATGTTAAAAAAGTATCATACTATAAAATGTAGGGATTACACACCGTGGAAAGCAAGTAAACCCTATATATTTTTTTAAAGTAGACAACCTGAAGATTGTGTCTCAATGTGTTATAAATAGCCACATCCACTTTCATGTAACTTTGTGACAAACACAAATAATTTTTTGAAAAAATGCACTAAAACACATATTTTCACCTAAAACTTATATTCAATCTTACATTCACACACAATACATTTGAAATAAAAGATCAAGGTGTACACAATTTATATATACCACAAACTTCAGCTACATCAAGAGCTCATACTCTCAAAAACACTGATACAGAAGACAAAAGCAAGAGTTTGCTGTTATTCACTAAAATGTTAAAAATCTATACACCTAGCAAACTGTGACTGATACCAAAATATAACTTTTTTGAGATTGCACAGCATGCAGTATATAAAAACACAACTTAATATTTCATATACAGCCACCTTCATGCAACTTTGCAGCAAACAGAGATTACAAGCAAAATTCTAATTTTTCACTAAAGTGCATGCTCAAGCAGTCCCTTTCTGCAAACAAAATGTACTTTCGAAAAAACTGCAAGATGTGATGAATTCATACATACCACACATATATATATATTTATAGGTGCAGGTGTTAAAGAAACGCCAAAATCGCAGAAATGCGCCAACCAATTTTGTGCATGCAAATTAAATAGGAGTTTACATAAAAATATAATTTTCTATCCCCCTCTAAAAATTGTAGCAATTTATATGTTCATCTCTAGTGATAATCATTATTACTATCATTTTAGCGTGTAACAGATAATCGCTAGAGAGGTGTATTTAGAAAGATCAGGTATGGACAAGGTGAAATGTAAACTTTATTGATAACTTTGTGTATGTGTTGTGTGTTTGGTGCGACTCTTTTGGCGCTGCGATCTGGACAATGGTAAACGTCTGGGTCACAGCGCCAATAAATTTCCTGGTTATGTTCAGAGGGGTATTACAGAGGAATACTTCTCTAATAAGGCTCAGAGGGGTATTACATTATCCCTCTGACAATCAGAGAGCAAAAGCACAGTATGCTCTCTGACTGATAGGAGAGGAGATAACATGGACAGAAGTCCCTGCTACCCCGCTGGGGTCACATACAGGTTATGCACAGATGATGATTTATCATCTCTGTGCAGTCTGCAGGGCTACTCCTTCACCCTCCTACCGCAGCTCTTAAGATGCTACCTGAGGCAGGAGTGGGGGGACACTTTAGAGCCCTATAAAAATAGGAGCTCTAAAGAGCGAATCGCTGTTAAAAACTCTTTCGGAATTGAGATGTGCAGTGGGATCTCAATGCCGAATAGCGTTTTCAACAATGAATCGCTCAGGATCTGTAAGGGCTATAATGAAGATTCTCCTCTTTAACATGAATCCAAAATCATCTTCATAGCCCTAACCAATCCTGAGATATTGGCATTAGTAGTAAGGACGAATTAGATATGTCCTTGGCTAGGAAAGTTGAGGTGATTCCTCAACACTCAGGTCGTTCTTCTTACACTACTGAGGCTGTTGACTATTATTCACTATGACTGCAGGTATTATCTTATTTGTAGCTTACTATCTTTTGAACTAGTAGCAATGTATGGATGATCAGCTGCCACTGTGAGCATTACACGATATTACAGTTCATCATTTCTTGAACTCGTGTTAATTTATGGCTGATTAGCTGCTATTATGAGTATTATTTTATATGATACTAGCAGAAGGACCCGGCTTCGCACGGGTACATTTCATTTTTTGTTTGTGTAGTGGCCCCATAAGAATTGGCCAGTTTTGCACTTGACATCCAGTATGGCAGTCCAGTATAGGTATAGTCCCCGCTCCTGCTCACGGCCGCCTGCGCTTCACCTTCTGCGGAGGCAGCTGTGAGCAGGAGCAGGGATCGGTAAGTAAGGCCTGCGGGCCATGAACCCCACAAACACTGCTATCATTATACTCTGGGGTCTTTTCAGACCCCAGAGTATAATGATCGGAGGCCCCGAGGAGTTGAGGGAACATAAAAAACACTTACTTACCTCTCCTGCTCTCCAGCAGGCTTCGGGCCTCTTTGGTGACGTCCCAGATGTTGGTGGGCCAGTCCAACGTCATTATGCGTTGCGATGCATGCCTGGCTCACGTGACATCTGGTCCAAAATTGAAGAGGTAGCGGGAAGTGCACATAATACTATATGAAGGGGCCACTATGGGGCATAATACTGTATGAAGGGGCCACTATGGGGCATAATACTGTGTGCAGGGGCCACTATGGGGCAGAATACTGTGTGCAAGGGCCACTATGGGGCATAATAGTGTGTGCAGGGGCCACTATGGGGCATAGTAGTGTGTGTAGGAATGCAGTTTGTGCGGGGGGGATCCCATGTCAAATGTTCACCTTGGGGCCCAGCCATTCCTAGTTACGCCACTGAGTCCAGTATAGACACAGTCTATTTATGGCTGTGTTGTTATGGAAACCTGGTAAATTAAATGTGAACTTATATTGGCTGATACACGTGTTATGACTGAATATTTAAGGACCTGTGAACTGCTATTGACTTATACTGGTCATAAATAGCTTGATTGCTATGGAAACCTGTGTGCCTGAGGAGACTAAGAGCCTGCGAGCTTCTATTGGCTGATAAGGGACATGTGACCGTGTGTATGGTAGTTGGAATATGAGTGAGACTTGCAGGATTGTATTAGCTAATGCTGGTAATTTTTTGGGAATACTGTATCTCAGGAACGGTACATCCTTTAGAGCTGAGACCTAGTCTAAAGTATTCCCGGACACCTGATGTACATGTGTGCCAAATTTGGTGAGGATCGGTCCAGTCGTTTGGTCGCGCATAAAGAACAGACAGAAACTCATTTTTATATATATAAGAGATAATGGACACAGCTGTGATTACTCTGTACTAGTGCTCTATTTTTTATGCATCATTGTTTATATATATGGAGTTCTATATACTTTAAATCTGTGTTCTAACTAATATAATACTCATTTTGTGTGTTTTATATGCATGGTTATTTAAACATTTTTGTATATATGATATATTACTTACTGTGCATATGTTATATTTATATATATATATATATATATATATGGTATACATATTTGTATTCATTCATCCTCAGTGTCTAGCATCTCTAGTTTTGGGATCATTTTTTGCCATGTAGCCCATGTCTCGTTTTTAAACCACTTTGTGATTATATACTGTATGTATTAATAAAATTTCTTATTTTTGATAAATTATTGGAGTTATTTGTGTGCTCTCTATGACCTTCTTTTTAGGTAGTTCTATGTGTTTTTTTCAGGTCATTGACTCAATACTGTGGGGATATTTTGTATGCTTGGCTAGGAAAGTGCCACCCTGGGAGGATGTATAGATATGTGGTTGGCAGGGAAAGGGTTAATGTGCCGTGTCGGAAATCTAATACTGAGAGGGGTTAATGTTTAGATAGTCTAGTGCTGGAGTGGAACCTATGTGCTGGAGTATTAGGCCGTGGGCCCCAAGTGGTGTAAACAACACGGTTTGCCCACGAATTCCATCCCCACTTTGCGTTAAAATACACACTGTATATTTTGCGTTTTTGGAAATTGCAGCATGTCAATTATGCCTACGGAAATGCCAGCAGTTTCCCTATAGGTATAATTGAAGCAGAAAGTCCGCAGAAGAAAACTCTGCGAACTTTCTGTCAAAAGCGCTATGGGAAGAACAGCCATGCATTGCCGTCGCGGTTTTTCCAGCAGTGCTTTTTTTTTTATAGGGAGACTTGGGGGTAATTTACTGTTAATCAGGGAGAATTAAAATAGTTGACCTTTTGCATGGTTTGAGGGGGATCCAACCTGTAAGGGTATGTTCACACGAGTTTTTTGCGGGCTGAAAAAATCTGCTTCAGGAATTAGGAAACCGTTTTTGATGCGGTTTTTGTCGTGTTTTTCGACGCGTCTTTTGATGCGTTTTTTTGCTCAAGCACACTGCATGGACCTGGAAACATCCTTTGAAAAAAATGCATCAAAAACCATGTCGCTTTTTTTACACCTCCCATTGATTTCAATGGGTTTTTCAAAGAAGAATCTGCCTGAAGATGGGTCATGTCACTTTTTTTTCCCCTCTAGCTGAAAAAATCACTGTTTATCAATCTTTCCATTCAAGGGATGGTGATGGGTGCTGTCCACAAAAAAAAAAAAAAAGTTGACTTTCACAGCAAGAAAGGTATGTGCAGTATGTAACAGACAACACGATGTAAGTGGTTTAAAAGCAATTTTGGTGGTGATAGACTCATTTATAATGGACCGTCATAGCACGTGATGTGGGTGCAGCTGTCAAGGGTCAATTCACTCACTCAATCTTGCACTCACCCTTCACTCAGGCTGCAAATTGAGCGTACATCACAAGCCAACACAGCCCACACACCCCAAATACATGCTGCCACTGCTACCAACTTGCCAGGCACACTTTGGCAGCATGTAATTGAACTTATTTAACGACAAGCCTGGGAGCCAATGGCATTCTGGAGGGCGGCGCTCATGGCGGCTGCGCACTGTAGATGCCACGGTCGCATTTGACTGTGGCATCTAAAGTGTTAACAGCTGCGATCAGTGTCGGCACTGTTTGCAGCTGTTATCAGCGGTGCTGGCTGTGTTATACAGCAGCAATCTGCTGTATATGGAGAGAGCTCAGCTCCTGAGCTCTCTCCATACACCGAATCACGTACATGTACGTGATTTTGCGTGAAGGGGTTAAAGTGGACAGCAGTAGTTCATGGAATTTCAAGAACTGCTACAAGAGAAACTGAATGACTAATGATCCATATAGTCCGTTCAAGAGGTTGAGACAGAGCTTCTCGCTTGATTCAGATTATGAGGAAAAAGTGAAATGCTTAAAAAAATTAAAGCTAAAGGATACCCAACAACAACAGAGTGAAAAATCTCAGTCTAGCAGGTTGCTTACAACCAAAGTGTAGCTCAGTGGGTGCACACCCACTGTGCAGCTAAATGAATTTGACTTAGACAACACGCTCCGAAGTAGCCCTAAGTGGTCCCTTGGTTTTCACCATTTAACCACCTTACACGGATCCAGAGACGCCGCAGCATTGCACAAAGGGGACAGTTAAAGGGGTATTCCCATGAACATAATCCTATCTATATTTGTAGATAAGTAAAAGTTAAACATTTTTGCAAATATAAGTAGTTAAAAATTCTGCAGAGTTTCAAAGATTTCCTCTACCTATCTTAGTGGTGACAGTCTGTTGTTTTGATCGGTTGCCAATGGATACGACCACAAATGCAGAAACTTTCTATGGTCTGGGACTTGTCAGAAACCCAACCATAATTTTCTTATCCTGAACAGATTATCAGACAGGGACACTACATGTATGAGAAGATATCCCAACCACGATAAGGAAACCATTGCTGATTTTCTGACCTTAGAAAGATCTTGCATTCATGGTCGTATCCATTGGCAACCGATCAAGACCACAAGACTGTGACCACAAGATTTTTAGAGAAAATCCTTAAAACTCTGCAAAATTTTGAATTACTTATATTTGCAAAAATGTTTAACTTTTAATTATCTACAAACTTAAAAATGGTTATGTACAGTACAGACCAAAAGTTTGGACACACCTTCTCATTCCAAGAGTTTTCTGTATTTTCATGACTATAAAAATTGTGGATTCACACTTCACAGGCGTGCCCTGTCAGGTTTAATAAGTGGGATTTCTTGCCTTATAAATGGGGTTGGGACCATCAGTTGTGTTGTTCAGAAGTCAGGTGGATACACAGCTGATAGCCCTACTGAATGGAGTGTTAGAATTTGTATTATGGCAAGAAAAAAAGCACCTAAGTAAAGAAAAACGAGTGGCCATCATTACTTTAAGAAATGAAGGTCAGTCAGTCCGAAAAATTGGGAAAACTTTGACAGTGTCCCCAAGTGCAGTTGCCAAAACCATCAAGCGCTACAAAGAAACTGGCTCACATGAGGACCGCCCCAGGAAAGGAAGACCAAGAGTCGCCTCTGCTGCGGAGGATAAGTTCATCCGAGTCACCAGCCTCAGAAATCGCAGGTTAACAGCAGCTCAGATTAGAGACCAGGTCAATGCCACACAGAGTTCTACCAGCAGACACATCTCTACAACAACTGTTAAGAGGAGACTGTGTGCAGCAGGCCTTCATGGTAAAATAGCTGCTAGGAAACCACTGCTAAGGACAGGCAACAAGCAGAAGAGACTTCTTTGGGCTAAAGAACACAAGGAATGGACATTAGACCTGTGGAAATCTGTGCTTTGGTCTGATGAGTCCAAATTTGAGATCTTTGGTTCCAACCACCATGTCTTTGTGCGACGCAGAAAAGGTGAACGAATGGACTCTACATGCCTGGTTCCCACCGTGAAGCATGGAGGAGGAGGTGTGATGGTGTGGGGGTGCTTTGCTGGTGACACTGTTGGGGATTTATTCAAAATTGAAGGAATACAGAACCAGCATGGTTACCACAGCATCTTGCACCGGCATGCTATACCATCCGGTTTGCGTTTAGTTGGACCATCATTTATTTTTCAACAGGACAATGACCCCAAACACACCTCCAGACTGTGAAAGGGCTATTTGACCAAGAAGGAGAGTGATGGGGTGCTACAACAGATGACTTGGCCTCCACAGTCACCAGACCTGAACCAAATCGAGATGGTTTGGGGTGAGCTGGACCGCAGAGTGAAGGCAAAAGGGCCAACAAGTGCTAAACATCTCTGGAAACTCCTTCAAGACTGTTGGAAGACCATTTCAGATGACTACCTCTTGAAGCTCATCAAGAGAATGCCAAGAGTGTGCAAAGCAGTAATCAAAGCAAAACATGGCTACTTTGAAGAAACTAGAATATAAGACATATTTTCAGTTGTTTCACACTTTTTTGTTAAGTATATAATTCCACATGTGTTAATTCATAGTTTTGATGCCTTCAGTGTGAATCTACAATTTTTATAGTCATGAAAATACAGAAAACTCTTGGAATGAGAAGGTGTGTCCAAACTTTTGGTCTGTACTGTACGTGGGAATACCCCTTTAAGGATGCAATCAGTGGGCAAGCAAAGCTCAGAACAGGTGTGTCGTGGTATACGTCTGTAAAGCGCTGCGGAATATTATAGCACTATATAAGTAAGTAAGCAAATAAATAATATGAGTAATAGGTCAGGGCAGGTGGCACAGAGTTGATACGGTAATCAGGGAGAGGTCAAGGGAGGCAGAACAGATTACAGTCAGATAAACAGGCAGAAGTCAAACACAGGTAAACAGTAGCATACTAGGAACCATACTGCTCAGGTATCTACTTGAGGAGAAAGGTGCTATAAATATGCAGAAGATTGTGGTGGCTATGGAGAGGTGTAACCCTTTGCCAACATCTGCTGTAATAGTACAGCGAATGTCAGCATTTTTTTTTTGGGGGGGGGGGTGGAGGAGGATTTCTGCTATTCCCCATATTTCATTAGTGACATACATGTTAACTATATTCATTGGGTTAGAGTACAGAAATGACAAATTTATATTGTTTTACACAACAAAAACTGTTGTTTTTTTTTAATTCATGATTTTGTGAAGCTATTGCTTGAGCCATAACATAATTTTTCTGTCAACGATATGTGAGTGCTTATTATTTGCAAAATGATTTGATATTCTCATACTTATGACTTTTTGATTGCGTTTATTGGGTTTAATACACTGCCATGTTTCTGTATAATAGTGTATTATAACTATAATTTTTGTTCACTTCCATCGACTATTAGATACAACCACTGGCTATACCAACTAGGCCACCGTATATGTACAGTCATGGCCAAAAGTTTTGAGAATGATACAAATATTAATTTTTACAAAGTCTACTGCTTCAGTTTTTCTAATGGCAATTTGCATATACTCCAGAATGTTATAAAGAGTGATCACCTTAACAGCAATTACTTGCAAAGTCAATATTTGCCTAGAAAATGAACTTTATCCCCCAAAACACATTTCAACATCATTGCAGCCCTGCCTTAAAAGGACCACCTAACATCGTTTCAGTGATTGCTCCATTAACACAGGTGTGGGTGTTGATGAGGACAGGGCTGGAGATCAATCTGTCATGATTAAGTAAGAATGACACCACTGGACACTTTAAAAGGAGGCTGGTGCTTGCCATCATTGTTTCTCTTCTGTTAACCATGGTTATCTCGAAAGAAACACGTGCAGTCATCATTGCACTGCACAAAAATGGCCTAACTGGGAAGAGTATTGCAGCTAGAAAGATTGCACCTCAGTCAACAATCTATCGCATCATCAAGAACTTCAAGGAGAGAGGTTCCATTGGTGCCAAAAAGGCTCCAGGGCGCCCAAGAAAGACCAGCAAGCGGCAGGACCGTCTCTTAAAAGTGTTTCAGCTGCGGGATCGGGCTACCAGCAGTGCAGAGCTTGCTGAGGAATGGCAGCAGGCAGGTGTGAGTGCATCTGCACGCACTGTGAGGCGGAGACTCTTGGAGCAAGGCCTGGTCTCAAGGAGGGCAGCAAAGAAGCCACTTCTCTCCAGAAAAAACATCAGGGACAGACTGATATTCTGCAAAAGGTACAGGGAGTGGACTGCTGAGGACTGGGGTAAAGTCATTTTCTCTGATGAATCCCCTTTTCGATTGTTTGGAACATCTGGAAAACAGCTTATTCGGAGAAGAAGAGGTGAGCGCTACCACCAGTCTTGTCTCATGCCAACTGTAAAGCATCCTGAATCCATGCATGTGTGGGGTTGCTTCTCAGCCAAGGGAATCGGCTCTCTCACAGTCTTGCCTAAAAACACAGCCATGAATAAAGAATGGTACCAGAATGTCCTCCAAGAGCAACTTCTCCCAACCGTCCAAGAGCAGTTTGGCGCTCAACAATGCCTTTTCCAGCATGATGGAGCACCTTGCCATAAAGCAAAGGTGATAACTAAATGGCTCAGGGAACAAAACATAGAGATTTTGGGTCCATGGCCTGGAAACTCCCCAGATCTTAATCCCATTGAGAACTTGTGGTCAATCATCAAGAGACGGGTGGACAAACAAAAACCAACAAATTCAGACAAAATTAAAGCATTGATTCTGCAAGAATGGACTGCTATCAGTCAGGATTTGTTCCAGAAGTTGATTGAGAGCATGCCAGGGAGAATTGCAGAGGTCCTGAAGAAGAAGGGTCAACACTGCAAATATTGACTTGCTGCATTAACTCATTCTAACTGTCAATATAAGCTTCTGTTACTCATAATATGAATGCAATTATATTTCTGTATGTGATAAAAACATCTGACAAACACACATAAAAACCAGAGGGCAGCAGATCATGTGAAAATATAATATTTGTGTCATTCTCAAAACTTTTGGCCATGACTGTACATGGTAGACACGGAGGCCATTGATGTTATGGCTGAGAGGGAGCTCCCCCTCCACTCTGAGAACCAATGGTGGGGGGGGAATTAACCCTTAGGCGCACCAGCACATATAGTTACGTCCTAGTGTGCTTGACTAAACATGGCGGCGACTCTGAAACAGAGCGGCCGCATTAGCTGCCGGGTCTGTGCTGTTTCATACAGCAGGGACCCAACAGCATTGCCCGTGATCATTACTTTCACTTTCTATTTACTTTTCGGTAATAGGATGGCCCCCCACCTCGCGATCGTGGGAAGCGTCCCGTTACCATGACAGCCGGGAGCCTTCTGAAGGCTCCAAGTGCTGCCATAGTATTGTAACTACTGAAGCCTGTCTGCAGCAGGCTTCAATAGTTAGATAGCAAATCTGCCATAGACTGCAGTACAGTAGTATTGCAGTCTATGGCACAGGTGATCTAAAGATCACATGTTCAAGTCCCCTGGGAGGGGGGGGGGCTAAAAAAACGTTAAAAAAAAAAAAAGTTTTAAAAAATATAAAAAAAAAAAAAAACCTAAAAGTTTAAATCACCCCCCTTTCCCTAGATCACATATAAATATAAATAAATAAAAGTAAACATAAACACATTAGGCATCCCTAAGTCCGAAAATGACCAAACTATTAAAATCAAAATGGCTGATTTGGTGTTTTTTCCCCAAATTACCTACCTAAAAAAATGGAATAAAAAGTGATCAAAACATCATACATTCCCCAACATGGTATCAAAAAAATCTACATATTGTCCCGCAAAAAAAGACACCTTACACAGCTCCATACTTTGAAAGATAAAAAAAAAAAGTTACAGCTGTCAGAATATGGTGATTCAAAGAATTTTTTTTTCTTCAAAATTTAGAATTTTTGTAAAGTTACTAAAACATGAAAAAAAAAATATATAAATTTGGTATCATCGTGATCGTACTGACCTGCAGAATAAGGCTAGCATAGCATTTTTACCGCAGAATGGAAGCCGTAAAAAAAAATATAAGAAAACTGAGGTACTGCGTTTTTTTCTCAATTTCACCTCATTCTGATTTTTTTTTCCCCACTTCCGGTACATTGTACAAAATCATATATGGTACCATTTTTAAGTACAACTTGTCACACAAAAGTCAAGCCCTCATATGACTATTTAAACAGAAAAATGAGAAAGTAATGGCTTTTGGAATGTAAGGAGTAAAAAATGAAAACACAAAAATGAAAATTGTCTGCGTCTCCTAAGGGTTAAACACCTGTGATCAGAGTGATCTCCACTATTCATGGTGCTAGCACCTGTCTGGAATCAGCACTGCCTTCCAAGGTCCATGTACATTGCAATGCAGAAACTAGTTCCTGACTTCTCTGTATATATACAGATCATGTAGGTAAGGGTTTAAAGTTAGTTTTGCAGGAGTCTACAATGAGTTACTCCAGATTTATCAAATACTGCATAATTGTAATCAATTTGCCACAACTATAACACTTCTATTCCAAGATGTTATTTCATTGTGACTTTGTCAAAAGTCATATTTGATAGATCTGGGGTACATCATCTAGGCAGATTAAACACACCCACTGTACTGAAGTAGAGTGATTGGTGTAAAAATGCGAAAAGTCAAAATTTTGTGCAGATAAGCTCAAAAAATTGTAAATCTCCAATTGGCAACTTTTTAATGCCAGACTTCTGGAGTGCAGGGCTTCATAGATCCACCCCAAAATCTTTAATAAGCGTATGACAATTACCGTCAGTCAGTCCATTTTCTTAATGAAAATTCAGCATTATCACGCCAGGTTCACACTAGCGTTCATCTCTCTGTCGTTCGGGTCTGCATGGTGACCCAAAAGATGGAGAAACTCCAGCTCTTTGGAGTAATAAGGGAATTGCCACTTACCCTCTGGAGCAATGCCCTCGATGCTCCATATAGCTCATTTGCATAATGACAAAAAAAGGCAATAACTCAGCAACAGAAACAGCAATTCACATGAAAAAACACAGTCTGTTTCAGATGACCCTAACCTAGCCAGCTGTGGGGCTGTTTTGATATGCTGGGTTCTGGTGCCAGACTCCCTTTAAATCTACAGAGATATGGATTTTGTGCTCACCAAAAGAGAATTCTAGTGAAAAAGGTCAGGACAGGTAGAACAGATATATTGCTGTGAGCATTAGCGAACTTTCAGTAAAAGACTAAATACTGCATAAAGAATGCAGCTGTCTTCTGCTAAGCAGAAACCTGCCAGTAGAGGGAGCTATCAGTAAAGGCTGGTGTGCAATGCCACATCAGCCTTATGGTTGTCTTCAAAGGTCTGTTAGTAATTCTGTGACTGTCTTAATGTAGCTATGCCATTTATAGCCCCTTGAAGGCAACCTTAATAGTGCCCCCTCATAAGTAATGCTATTACCAGTGCCACCCATCCCCTTAGGGACTTGTCTTATGGCAGACTACCACCGCTAGCAGGCAACAAAGCATAGTGCCGTGGGCCAGATTTCACCTGCAGGCCTTGTGTTTCACACCTTAACTATGCAGCAGGCTGAGGTGGATCTGTTTGAAGGACTGCCTCGCTCTATTCAGATACAATTCCCTGATATTTTAATCTAGTAACACCCCTACCCTTCTTCTTCTCTTCGAGGGAACCTCTTGTATAGTGCATTAAAACTTGTTGCAGCCACTTGGCTATGATTTACAATGTTGTATGATAATTAATATTTACATTTACAGACCTCCATTAAATTGCTGTTCAAGAGAATAGTTTACAGGGATGAGGTGTTTAACCTCTTCATCAGGCCAAGTAGGGGTAACAATAGCCCACCTTATAGAGGTAGACACCCCCTCTCTCTTATGTGACGTTATAATAAAATCAGACTCTTTGAAGATCAGTTGGCCACTGAGGATCCAGCACAAAAAAACCCTGGTGATCACCTGATATTACTGAAGAGTCTGTGGAAACCATACAGTTCCCCATGCAGTGAGAACACACTGTAATTAAGACTTTTGTTTAATTACTACATATATATATATATATATATATATATATATATATATATATATATATATATATATACACAGTGGGGAAAAAAAGTATTTAGTCAGCCACCAATTGTGCAAGTTCTCCCACTTAAAAAGATGAGAGAGGCCTGTAATTGTCATCATAGGTAGACCTCAACTATGAGAGACAAAATGAGAAAACATATCTAGAAAATCACATTGTCTGATTTTTAAAGAATTTATTTGCAAATTATGGTGGAAAATAAGTATTTGGTCACCTACAAACAAGCAAGATTTCTGGCTCTCACAGACCTGTAACTTCTTCAAGATGCTCCTCTGTCCTCCACTCATTACCTGTAGTAATAGCACCTGTTTGACATTGTTATCAGTATAAAAGACACCTGTCCACAACCTCAAACAGTCACACTCCAAACTCCACTATGGTGAAGACCAAAGAGCTGTGGAAGGACACCAGAAACAAAATTGTAGACCTGCACCAGGCTGGGAAGACTGAATCTGCAATAGGCAAGCAGCTTGGTGTGAAGAAATCAACTGTGGGAGCAATAATTAGAAATTGGAAGACATACAAGACCACTGATAATCTCCCTCGATCAGGGGCTCCACGCAAGATCTCACCCCATGGGGTCAAAATGATCACAAGAACGGTGAGCAAAAATCCTAGAACCACACGGGGGGAGCTAGTGAATGACCTGCAGAAAGCTGGGACTAATGTAACAGAGGCTACCATCTGTAACACACTACTCCGCCAGGGACTCAGATCCTTCAGTGCCAGACGTGTCCCCCTGCTTAAGCCAGTACATATCTGGGCCCATCTGAAGTTTGCTGGAGAGCATTTGGATGTTCCAGAAGAGTATTGGGAGAATGTCATATGGTCAGATGAAACCAAAGTAGAACTGTTTGGTAGAAACACAACTTGTCGTGTTTGGAGGAGAGTGAATGCTGAGTTGCATCCAAAGAACACCATACCTACTGTGAAGCATGGGGGTGGCAACATCATGCTTTGGGGCTGTTTCTCTACAAAGGGACCAGGATGACTGATTCGTGTACATGAAAGAATGAATGGGGCCATGTATCGTGAGAATTCGAGTGCAAACCTCCTTCCATCAGCAAAGGCATTGAAGATGAAACATGGCTGGGTCTTTCAGCATGACAATGATCCCAAGCACACCGCCAGGGCAACGAAGGAGTGGCTTCATAAGAAGCATTTCAAGGTCCTGGAGTGCCCTAGCCAGTCTCCAGATCTCAACCCATAGAAAACCTTTGGAGGGAGTTGAAAGTCCGTGTTGCCCAGCGACAGCCCCAAAACATCACTGCTCTAGAGGATATCTGCATGGAGGAATGGGCCAACATACCAGCGACAGTGTGTGCCAACCTTGTGAAGACTTACAGAAAACATTTGACCTCTGTCTTTGCCAACAAAGTATTGAGATGAGCTTTTGTTATTGACCAAATACTTATTTTCCACCATAATTTGCAAATAAATTCTTTAAAAATCTGACTGTGATTTTCTGGATTTGTTTTCTCATTTTGTCTCTCATCGTTGAGGTCTACCTGTGATGTCAATTACAGGCTGGCCTCATCTTTTTAAGTGGGAGAACTTGCACAATTGGTGGCTGACTAAATACTTTTTTTCCCCACTGTATACACTACCGTTCAAAAGTTTGGGGTCACCCAGACAATTTGGTGTTTTGCATGAAAACTCACACTTTTATTTATCAAATGAGTTGCAGAATGAATAGAAAATATAGTCAAGACATTGACAAGGTTAGAAATAATGATTTTTATTTGAAATAATTTTCTCCTTCAAACTTTGCTTTCGTCAAAGAATGCTCCATTTGCAGCAATTACAGCATTGCAGACTTTTGGCATTCTAGCTGTTAATTTGCTGAGGAAATCTGGAGAATTTTCACCCCATGCTTCCAGAAGCCCCTCCCAGTTGGATTGGATTGATGGGCATTTTTTGCGTACCATACAGTCAAGCTGCTCCCACAACAGCTCAATGGGGTTGAGATCTGGTGACCGCGCTGGCCATTCCATTACAGATAGAATACCAGCTGCCTGCTTCTTCCCTAAATATAGTTCTTGCATAATTTGGAGGTGTGCTTTGGGTCATTGTCCTGTTGTAGGATGAAATTGGCTCCAATCAAATGTTGTCCACAGGGTATGGCATGGCATTGCAAAATGGAGCGACAGTCTTCCTTATTCAAAATCCCTTTTACCTTGTACAAATCTCCCACTTTACCAGCACCAAATCAACCCCAGACCATCACATTACCTCCACCATGCTTGACAGATGGCATCAGGCACTTTTCCAGCATCTTTTAAGTTGTTCTGCGTCTCACAAATGTTCTTCTGTGTGATCCAAACACCTCAAACTTCGATTCGTCTGTCCATAACACTTTTTTCCAATCTTCCTCTGTCCAATGTCTGTGTTCTTTTGCCCATATTAATCTTTTCCTTTTATTAGTCAGTCTCAGATATGGCTTTTTCTTGGCCGCTCTGCCCTGAAGGCCAGCATCCCTGAGTCGCCTGTTCACTGTAGACACTGACACTGGCGTTTTGCGGGTACTATTTAATGAAGCTGGCAGTTGAGGACCTGTGAGGCGTCGATTTCTCAAACTAGAGACTCTAATGTACTTGTCTTGTTGCTCAGTTGTGCAGCGGGCCCTCCCACTTCTCTTTCTACTCTGGTTAGAGCCTGTTTGTGCTATCCTCTGAAGGGAGTAGTACACACCGTTGTAGGAAATCTTCAGTTTCTTGGCAATTTTTTGCATGGAATAGCCTTCATTTCTAAGAACAAGAATACACTGTTGAGTTTCACATGAAAGTTCTCTTTTTCTGGCCATTTTGAGAGGTTAATCGAACCAACAAATGTAATGCTCCAGATTCTCAACTAGCTCAAAGGAAGGTCAGTTTTATAGCTTCTCTAACCAGCAAAACTATTTTCAGCTGTGCTAACATACTTGCACAAGGGTTTTAAAAACATCCATTAGCCTTGAATGCAGCTAAGTACAGAGATATCCTGGAAGAAAACCTCTTCCAGAGTGCTCTGGACCTCAGACTGGGCCAAAGGTTCACCTTCCAGCAAGACAATGACCCTAAGCACACAGCTAAAATAACAAAGGAGTTCCTTCGGAACAACTCTGTGACCATTCTTGACTGGCCCAGCCAGAGCCCTGACCTCAACCCAATTGAGCATCTCTGGAGAGACCTGAAAATGGCTGTCGACCAACGTTCACCATCGAACCTGACGGAACTGGAGAGAATCTGCAAGGAAGAATGGCAGAGGATCCCCAAATCCAGATGTGAAAAACTTGTTGCATCATTCCCAAGAAGACTCATGGCTGTACTAGCTCAAAAGGGTGCTTCTACTCAATACTGAGCAAAAGGGTCTGAATACTTATGACCATGTGATATTACAGTTTTTCTTTTTTTAATAAATTTGCAAAAATATCTACATTTCTGTTTTTTTCTGACAAGATGGGGTGCTGAGTGTACATTAATGAGAAATAAAATGAACTTTTTTGCTTTTAGCAAATGGCTGCAATGAAACAAAGAGTGAAAAATTTAAAGGGGTCTGAATACTTTCCGAACCCCCACTGTGTGTGTGTATATGTGTGTGTGTGTGTATATATATATATATATATATATATATATATATATATATATATTATGTACAATTGCTATCAACAGGCAGAATATTAACCCAAGTTGGGCCAGCTTCAGCTTGCTAGTCCTTGCAAAACTCATACACCATGTTATGTTACATTCAGGATTTGAGGAGGCAGTGGATGATAAATGGTTTCTTTCTTTACTTTTCATTATACTGTTGTAAGGGTCTTGCCAACCGTAGCAACCCTGACACTACTGCAAGGTCTGGGAGGAAGGACAGAGACAAGTGAGCCCTAATCTCACCCCAGCCACTGTCCCTTCCTATTGCCTCAGTTACCCTAAACGGTAAAAGGACAACCTGAAGACAAGCCCTATACTGGGTAAGTGACACAGAGAACAGGACAAGACAAAAACAACACAGAAGCAGAGTGAGCAAGCCAAGGGGTCAGTAACAAACGAGCAAAGAAGTACAAAGTCAAAATCCAAAAGAATAGTCAAAAGGCAAGCCAGAGGTCAGATAATCAAGTAACAAAGTATTAAGCAATATAACAAGGAGAGCAGGCAAAGACAAGTGCAATAACCGGCAACTTGCAGAGAAGTGACATCCTGTATAAAGAAAGTCTGGGCCCAGCCCCAGATCTGATAGGTTCACCAGCTGTCAATCACACAGGCCAGGAAGAGATTAACTCTATACCGTCCAGAGAGAAATGTTTAGAACACGGGTGGGGCCGGAAATCCATTACACTGACTAGGACCATGTTCAGACTGAGCAGCAAGAAACTTACACAAAGAATCAAACTGAACACGCCTCCTTCGCCACAGTGTGCGAGCGGAGGGTGGCGCCGAGACCCGAAACGGCAGAGACGTTACAACTGTATCTGTGTGCAATGCTTCACCCCCAGATCCTGCATTGGACACACTATATCAATTTAGTTTGGAAGGTTACTTTAAGTGAACTTGACACTTAGCTTATCCATTTTAGCCCCCTTCAAAAGATGTATGTTTAACATAAGCCAGAAGAGCAGACTTTGGCCATATGTTTAAAGGCTTTTTTTTTTTTTAGATCACATTATGTCACTATACCCCTTAATAAATGAGGGGTCTAGTTCCCAAAATGGGGACATATGTTGGGTGTTTCCACTGTTTTGGTACAGCAGCGGCTTGGCAAATGTGACATGGTACCTGAAAACTATTATAGAATAGACTATAAAGCCAGGGCTGGCGTCAGTACCAAGCTCCTGAGGGGGCCCACTTGGCAGTGGCTTAACGGTACGGGGCCCCGGACCACCATGATAGAGGTCAGGGAAAGCCTGATTCCCCGACCGCTATACATACTGCTAATGGAAAGGAGCCTGGTGATCACCGGGCCCCTTTCCAAGAGAGGCCAGCCCAGGGGAGGTGACTAAAAATAAAAAAAAGTACTTATACTCACCTCTCCTGGGCTCAGCATCCTCTCCTGGGCTCTTCCATCTGGTGACCGAGATCATGCGCCCTGGACGTCACTTCTGGGGCCTGTGATTGGGCCCTAGTGGTCACATGAGGCGTAATGACATCATTGCGCCCCACTTGACCACTGAGGCCCAATAACAGGCCCCAGCAGTGACGTCTGGGGCATGAGACCACAGTTGCCAGGCAGAAGAGGTCCTAGGAAGATGTTTAAAGACAGTTGGAAGGAGCGAGGATACACAGGAGAGGTGAGGTAAGATGAGTATAAGGTGACCCCAAAGTATAATAATAGCACCGGCTCTAGGAGGGGGGTGCTCTTAGGAACATATACTGTAATACTATGTGGGGGCCACTGTAGGCATATAATGCTGTGGGGCGGGCACTGTGGAGCATAAAATACTGTGTGGGGGCCACTGTGGAGCATATAATACTGTGTGGGGGCCACTGTGGAGTAGCAATATTAACAGTATCAGGCCCTGTACACACGGTGGTATCTGGCACTGATTTTGCAGCAGATTTTGCCCCTAAATCAGCAGCAGATTCTTCCCTCATTCTGCCTGCTATTAAAACTAATTAGAGTAGGAAGCTGGAAAAAAAAAAGCATCCTGCTGGATCATGCCACAGATTCTGCAGCTGATTCAGAGGCCGAAGCTTAGAAACTCCCAACTGGTTACACTCATTCATTTGGGCCCATTGGAAAGCCGCAACAGAATGCTGATGTTCTGCACTGTGAGCAGAAAATAAAGAATTATCCGAGGCAGATGTCTGCCTCAAATTCCTCTTTACTTTCCAATGTCTGAACAGATTGTATCTACTTGAATGGAATGGACTAAATTACAGTGCACTCCAGTAGATCTACCTCAGCAAAAAACACCCAATTTCGATAGTTTTTTTGTTGCAGTGTGCATAAGTTACTGGGGCTCTACAAAGGCGACATGGTACCTGAAAACTATTCCTGAAAAATCTCCTCTCCAAAATCCAAATAGAACTCTTTCCTCTTCAAGCCCTGTCATGCGCCTGTACAGCAGTTTACCACCACATATGGGCTATGTCTAGGAGAAATTATGTAACAAACTGTGAGGTGCATTTTCTTCTTTAACCCCTTGTGAAATGAAAAATTTGGGGCTTAAGTGGTGTTTTATTGGAAAAAAGTAATTTTTCATTTTAATGTCCCAGTGGGATCTTGTAGGGTCAAAGTTATTTACTAATAAATTCTTTGATGGGTTCACTTTTTAGGAGATTCTACTGCTCTGGTAACTCAGTAGCTCTGCAAATGCAACTTGGCACCTGAAAATGATTCCAGTAAAATCTGCCCTCCGATATCACAATGGCACTGCTACCCTTCTGCATCTTGCTGTGTGCCCATACATCAGTTTATAGTCCACATATGGGATATTTCCATGCTCAGAAGAAATTGCATAACAAATTGTGGAATGGATTTTCTCCTTTAAACCCTTTAATAAAAATTACAGTTAAAAAAAAAAAAAGACAGTCGGAAGGAGCGAGGATACACAGGAGAAGTGAGTATAAGGTGACCCCATAGTATAATAATAGCACCAGCTATAAGTAATTTGGTTGGTATAACTATCCAAATGAAAAGTTGTCATGCAGGGATTGATGTTGGAATGGTAATTCATATATGCAATAATAAATTGCAACAATGAATATCAAGAGTTAAAATTGAGCTTGCCGTTTTTGCCAGAAATATTTATTAAAAAAAAAAAAACAGGATTCAGATTTACCTAGCTGTATTCTCTGAAATTATATTCTTCTTATGTGCAAATCCAGAGAGCCTTCTTGCGAATGAATACTCAAGGTTTCCAGACATCAAAGTAAATCTTTTGCCCAGTAACTCCACAGCAACATGTAGATACTACAAGATCTCTATGTTTCAGGTGTATGTGTCCTACACCTTGTGCCGGATTAGGCACATAGTATCCTGTGTTTCCTAGGGAAGCACTCAATAGTAACCGGACAAGTTGTTTGTTACTAAATATACTGAATAGTGTAAACAAGTGAATACAGATTGTTGGTTAAATGTATTTAAGGGCCCCTTTAAGCTCATTCCTTAGTAGCTCCAATGTCTCCTCATCCTTCTTGAACCTTATATGTGCATTAGTACTGCTGATAATGGGGGTGGGATGAAAGAAGCCCACTTCTGTATGTTTTATACTGAATTATATTGCTCATGTATATATCATTAGTGAGATTAGTGTTTATGCATGTGTCATCAGTATATTACATTAGTATGTGTATATACAAGTAATGTCGGGAAAGGGGGGGGGGGCAGGGCCGTTTTAGACAAAGTGGGGCCCTGGACAAAATTAAAAGCTGGGCCCCAAATGCTGATATGCAAACAACACCATTGTCTTCCAGTGGCAACCCCTATAATATCGCCTCCTTTGCGCCAACAAAAAAGTAAAAACAAGCCCCATTTACCCCACACAATTCAAATGAGCACCTTTGTACAACCTAATAGATTTTTGCACCCAGTCATCAGTTATTATAGCGCCTCCTTATAAATAATAGTCCCTGCTTATAAGTAATATTACACCTTTATCAGTAATAGCGCCCTTATAAATGATAAATAGTGCCCTGTATCATAATACTTCCCCTTATCAGTCACTGTCACCCCATAAAAATAATACTGCTCCCTTATTAATAATAGCCCTCTCATAAATAATAGTTACCCTTATAAATAATAGTCCCCATTATCACTAATAGCCCCCTTTATAAATAAGCCCACTTAACAATTATACCCCTCTTATAAATAATAGCTCCCCCTTATAATGGATGCCTTATATATAATAGTTACCCCCTTATAAATAATAGCCCATCTTATAAATAATAGTTCCCCCTTATAATAGCCCCCTCATATTTAAGTTTCCCAATTATATATATAGTAACCCACCCTTATATATAATAGTTCTCCGTTATACAGTGTCGGACTGAAGGGCCTTAGGCCCACCAAAGGAACTTGGTCTGGGGCCCCACCAACAGCTTCCTGCTAATAGCCTACACTACGGCTCCAGTATACTCAGCCCCTATAGTACTGTGCAGGTCCTAATAACTCCATGGCCAGTTCATGCACAGTACTGTATGGGGAATGACATGGCCATGGAGCACTACACGTATGTGCAAGATTATAGTGAGGGAGCTGTGATGCAGACATAGCACACAGGGCTGCCAGCAGGAATTTTGAGCTCCCCCATCCAAGAGTATAATGCTTCACATGGTATATAATTCTCCATGGTATAAAATGCTCCCCTGAGCCCTCCACAGTTTCCCCACATGGTATATAATGCACCACAGTGGACCCACACAGTATAAAATGCTCCCCTGAGCCCCCAATAGTGGCCCCACATGGTATATAAGGCTCCACACAGTATACTACCTCTTAGTGGCCCTAGACAGTACAATATGCTCCCCAGCAGCCCCACACAATATAATGCTCTACAATGACCCCACAAAGTATAATAAACTCCACAGTGGTCCCACACAGTATAACAGGCTCCCCACACTGCCCCTTCCCCCCTCAGTATAAAGCTCCACAGTGGCCCATAGTATAATATGCTCCCCAAAGGGCCCTCTCTAGTATAATGCTCCACAGTGGCCCCATGCAATATATTATGCTCCCCAGAGTGTCCCCCCAGTATAATGCTCCACAGTAGTCCATACGCAGTATAATATACTCCACAGAGGGCCCCCTAATATAATGCTCCTTAGTTCCCCCCCGAATAATGCCCCACAGTGGCACCACGCAATATAATATGCTCTGCAGATGGACCCCCCCCAGAATAATGCTGCGCAGTGACCCCACACAGTATAACATGCTCCAGAATGGCCTCCACACAGTATAATATACTGCCCAGAGAGGTTCCCCCAGTACAATGCTCCACGGTGGCCCCACACAGAACAATATGCTCTCCAGAGGGGCCCCTCAGTATAATGCTCCAAAGTGGCCCCAGAGAATATAACATGCTCTCCAGAGCCCCCCCCCCACATTATAATGCTTCACAGAGGCCCCATACAGTATAATATGCTGTCCAGAGGGGCTCCCCCAGTTAAATGCCCCACAGTGGCCCCACACAGTATAATATGCTATCCAGAGGGCCCCCTCCCCAGTATAATGCTCCACAGGGGCCCCACACAGTATAATATGCTATCCAGAGGGTCCCCTCGCCAGTATAATGCTCCACAGTGGCCCTACAGACTCCCTTAGTGCTGGTATTATCTCTTATATATATATAAATGAGTTTCTGTCTGTCTGTCTGTCTGTTCTTTATGCGCAACCAAACGACTGGATCGATCCTCACCAAATTTGGCACAAATGTACATCAGGTGTCCGGGAATATTATAGACTGGGTCTCAGCTCTCTTGGACGTACCGTTCCTGAGATACAGTATTCCCAAAAAATCACCAATATTAGCTAATACAAGCCTGCAAGTCTTTCACTCATATTCCAACTGCCATACACACGGTCACATGTCCCTTATCAGCCAATAAGAGCTCGCAGGCGTTTACTCTCCTCAGGCACACAGGTTTCCATAGTAACCAAGCTATTTATGACCTGTATTAGTCAATAGCAGTTCGCAGGTCCTTAAATATTCAGTCATATCACGTGTATCAGCCAATATAAGTTCACATTTAATTTACCAGGTTTCCATAACAACACAGCCATAAATAGACTGTACCTATACTGGACTCAGTGGCGTAACTAGGAATGGCTGGGCCCCAATGTGAACATTTGACATGAGACCACCTTCAGCAACCGCCCCCCCCCCCCCGCACAAACTACATTCCTGCACACAGTATTCTGCCCCATAGTGGCCCCTGCACACTGTATCATAGTGGCCCCTTCATATAGTATTATGCACACTCCCCGCTACCTCTTCAATGTTGGACCAGATGTCACGTGAGCCAAGCATGCATCGCAATGCATAATGACGTCGGACTGGCCCACCGACGTCTGGAACGTCACCAAGGAGGCCCGAAGCCTGCTGAAAAGACCCCAGAGTATAATGATAGCAGTGTCTGTGGGGTTCACGGCCCGCAGGCCTTACTTACTGAGCCCCGCTCCTGCTCAAAGCCGCCTCTGTAGAAGGTGAAGCGCAGGCGGCCAAGAGCAGGAGCGGGGATCGGTAAGTAAATAGGGCCCGTTACCTGCTGGTGTTACACCAGCAAGTAACGGCCTATTTAAAAAAAAAAAAAAAACATCAAAGGCCCGCCGGGACCACTAATGTCGTGGGCCCTGTGGCAGCCGCTACCACTGCTACCCCGGTATTTACGCCACTGACTGGACTGCCATACTGGATGTCAGCATTCTTATAAATTGAAACGTTTTTAAACTACTCATGCCCCCTGCAGCAAAATGCATGGCTGCTGCTCGAGCTAATGAAAACTCTCAGCAGACCCAAGCCTGTCTCTAATCTGACAAGATATGTCACAGACAACAGCTATCTGCTGAAACAACCCAGCAGACCCAAGCCCATCTCCAATCTGACAAGGAATTGTCAGCCACATGCACACAGCTGCACTCCATGTTTCCATAACAACCCAGCCATTTTTTTTCACTGCTGTAGGTCAGCTTTAAAGGGGCAGGGTGCTGTGGATGACACTGTTACAGGTGCTTCAGTCTTGACATACACACAGCTTTATACCAGGTTTCCATAGCAACCAAGCTATTTATGACCTGTATGAGTCAATAGCAGTTCCCAGGTCTTTAAATATTCAGTCATATCACGTGTATCAGCCAATATAAGTTCATATTTCATTTACCAGGTTTCCATAGCAACACAGCCATAAATAAACTGTACCTATACTGGACTGCCATACTGGATGTGAAGTGCAAAACTGGCCAATTCTTATGGGGTCACTACACAAACAAAAAATGAAATATACCCTTGCGAAGCCGGATCCTTCTGCTAGTATTATATAATTATCAAAGGCCCGGGGGAGTTAAAGGAAAATAACAGTTATATTTACCTTGCCTTACCTCTTCTGGGTCTCCTCGCGCAGCTCCGTTATCCCCGCCGGCTACGTCTTCTCTGTGGCTGACGTCACGCGTTGTGGACGTCACCGCTGAAGCCTGTGATTGGGCCTCAGCGGTTATGTGAGGCACGCCCCACGTGATGTCTGGAACACCAGAAGATGACGTCAGATGCCAAGGATAGGTGAGTAAAAATGTTTACTATTATCGATGTTTACTATTATACAATTGCCCAGTTTTCCCCCCCCAACGCCAGCCCTGGGGGGGGGGTCAGAGGTGAAAATGTTTCTTCCTGCCATCACAAGACCAGATATACTGCCAAGCAGTGGCATAACTAGGAAAGGCTGGGCCCCAAGGCAAACATTTGACATGGGGCCCCCACCGGACCACGCCCTCCCCGCACAAACCGCATTCCTGCGCACACTATTATGCTTCATAATGGCCCCTGCACACAGTATTATGCCCCATAGTGGCCCTTGGACACAGTATTATGCCCCATAGTGACCCCTGCACACAGTATTATGCTCCATAGTGGCCCCTGTACACAGTATTATGCCCCATAGTGGCCCCTGCACACAGTATTATATCCCATAGTGGCCCCTGCACACAGTATTATGCCCCATAGTGGACCACCCATGAACGATTATTATACTCTGGGGTCTTTTCAGACCCCAGAGTATAATGATCGGATACCCAGGGGAGGATACAAACATAAAAAAACAATGTTACGTACCTATCCCTGGCTCCGCTGCACTCCGGGGCGCTACTTCGGCAATCTTCACTGTTGAACCAGATCTCGCGTGAGCAAGGCCGGCGTCGCGACGCATAATAACGACAGCTGACGTCTGGGACGTCACCAAACAAGCCCGAGCGACGTAGAGGTGAGTAGCGTTGTTTTTTATGTTCCCTCATCTCCACTGGGCCCCTGATCGTTATACTCAGGGGTCTGAAAAAACCCCAATGTCCTGGGCCCTGTGGCAGCCGATACCGCTGCTACCCCGGTATTTACGCCCCTGCTGCCAAGGCAGGTTTATTGCTTTACAACTTCTTGGGCAGTCAGGCATAAGAGAGGGGTAGTTGTGACCGGACAGTGACCTCAGCCATCTGTAGGTTGTCCATCTTTCCAAGGCACAGATAAAACCAGTCTTTTTCATATAAACCCTTTAGGTATTAAACCATTAAATTTAATGGTACTTTGTGTTGCTCTATGAACCCAATACATTTTTGAAGTGTGTTTGCTGAGAGCAGTAATGTGTGTCTGAGATTTCTATTGATCCTGATTCTGAATACAATAGGTGATGGCGGTGTGTGTTTACAGTACGTGGACAGTGTCGGGGTGCAATTTATGCTCAGTTTGCAGCCTGAGTGAAGGGTGAGTGCAAGATTGAGTGAGTGGAGTGAATTGACCCCTCACAGTCGCACCCATGTCACGTGCTATGATGGTTTGTATATGACTTGGATAATTTATTACCCCATCTATGCCAGTTTTATGGACATAGATGGGTGATAATGTTGTCCACCTTTGGCTCAAGGCCTTTCTTGCGCCAAAGATGTGCCACATCCCCCTCACTCGCCATATTCTGTATAAAAAGGTCGGGGCAGGACACCTTGGTCCAACATATTTATAATAACTGGTGTGAGTTATGCAGGAAGTCTATGCCAATTCCTGAGTTGGGTAGATTTCCATTCTGGCTCATGGGTGTGTCCTCATTTATTAAGAGGTTGGGAAAACCATTGTGGATATGGATGTGTGTCTGGCTCCTTTTCATGGTTAACACTTGTGTGACCTTCCATGAATGTCTATAGCCATTCATACACACTTCTTGGTGACAAAATACTTTATCCATACTGTGCACAAAGTTTTTAGTAAATATCGGCACCAGACACCTTTGCACAAGTCACAAATGGTGCAGTCATTTTCTCACACCACAGTCACAAATGAATTGATGTAACACATGTTCAACCCTGCACAGCAGTGACTGGGGAGACCTCATATGGAAAGTGCTGATGAGACTGAAGTTTTAAAACTGAAGTTTTAATATAACCAGTGTGCAGATAATTTTGTATTTCTGCATGTGATGCTATTATTCAATAATGAATAATACACTTATGGAGAAAAAAAAAAAGACATGGACCGCACATCCCAATCTTATACATTGATCTAATGCTTCTCAGCAAAATCTACAAAAATGAACATGAGGTTCTTAGTACACATATTGATCAAGGTGCATAAGCCCACTAGCCACTTCACGGCGACCTCTTTATAGTGGGTCCCTGCTCTACTGGGTGCAGTGCTGTACATCAACCACCACCACCACAATACAGCGCCCACAGGAGGAGTGACCCAGCGGTCTAGCAACCATGAGTAAATTGAGATGTTGTAAATATTTATTTATTTTTAACATTTGCATATCATTAATATGTCTATCGATACTAATATTTCGATAATTTTAAAATAATGAGGAACACTGAACATAAGGACAGATAATAACTGGAATTGCAGACATTAAAGGATGTGATACATAAGATACTTAAGATATCATTTCATCCTGGGGCGTGGCCTGGACGCGCATGGAGTAGGTCGCGTGCAGGACCTTCTCTGCTCCACCGCTTGCAGCTGAGACCCGTGGACCCTTCAATACAGCGATTATGGGCAAGCGCTTACCGAGGAGGGTGGCCCCAGGCACTCCAGCGCCTGTGGAGAGGTCTGGGAGAGCCACCCTGGACGGCTTCCTCACTCAGCAGCCTTCTCTGCCGGGCCAGGCTGCTGCGGGGCGGCCATCTTGGATTCCCTCCGCTCTTCAGGCACAGGGGTCGCAGCGCAGCCTTTCTCCTCCCGCGCTCCCCCTGTCAGCCAGCGGAGCACCGCTCCAGCAGAGATCCCTGTCGGCGCCTGGGCAGCCCAGAGCTTCCCCAGCACGAGTGCTCCCACAGTCTCCTCACCCTGGGATGTCCCAGCAACTACACTTTGCTTCACCAGCACTTCTGGCAGAGCGGCATGAGAGGACCCCGGATGTCTCCAGCTCTCCAAGGGGCTCTGAGGTCAGTGGCTCTGCTCCCTCCCACACCGCTGATGAGTTACAGCCTGTGGCCACAGAGCTGGTCTCTGTGGCCCCCCACCTACTATCTTCCCCCATCGCCCCTCCCCTCCATAGCTCAGGGGGGGATGGCGCGGTGGAAGGCGCTGGCGTAGGGGCTCCTCCGCCCCACACTCCCAAGGATTATGGCTCCCCCCCTCCAGTCCTGTACCCTCAGAGCTGCCTCCCAGGTCCATCTTCAGCACCGCCACCTTTGGTGGACCTCCTTCCTCAGCTACCTACTAAACAAGACCTTAAAAGTATGGTTGCGGAAATCACAGCATCCTTCCGATCTGAAATTGCTACCCTCCGCACTGATTTACACTCTATTGCTAATGGAATGGATACGCAGGAGAATGACCATGACACTACCAGGGACTATGTTGCCTCGCTGCATGATACTACCGCTAACCAGGGATCAGCTATACGGGACATGCAACGTCACTTAGAGGATCTTGACAACAGGGGTCGGCGCAACAATATACGCGTCAAGGGACTCCCAGAGGCTGACCAATCTGAGGATCTGCCTGCTCTGCTGGAGGCTGTCTTCAACACTATACTGCAGGAGCCCCCGTCCCACAAAATTAAGTTTGACAGGGCACATCGAGCCCTTCGACCCAGAGGATCCTCCGCTGCACCCCGTGATGTCATCTGCTGCCTCCACGACTTCACCCTTAAAGAGGCTATAATGAGCAAGGTGCGCAAACTCAAAGACTTTGAATTTGAGGGAGCTCAACTACAACTTTATCAGGACCTTTCGCTAATCACCCTCCAGAAACGCCGCCATCTCCGACCCCTCCTCCAGATCCTTCAGGAACACCAAATTCCTTACCGGTGGGGTTATCCGTTTGCTCTCATTGCACGTAGGGATGGTCGCTCAGCTATGCTTCGCTCCTTCTCGGATTTACCTCTCTTCTGCGACCTGCTGGATGTCCCCTTGCCGGATTTAACAGACTGGGAGCTAATCCCTCCACCCCCTCCCCCACCACCGGTTTGGCATCGACTGGAGCCCAGACGACGTCATGCACCCTCCGCGGCGGCGACCGCTCGGAGGCCCCGACTGGAGACTGGTTCCTGAGGAGGATGCTCCTCCTTGAGACGTGTTTTTTTTTTTTTTTTTTTCCGGTAGTGCTTTGAAAACTGCAAGCCTTAGCGTTATGTTTGCTTCTCTTTTTCCTTTTCTAGGTCTACGGGTCTCATCAATTATGCTTATTATTGGATTGTTTTAGCGGAGTGGGGCGGGATGGGGTTCCGGTGACTCCCCTTCCATCCTTCTTTTTACTGGTGGTTGGGGATCTGCTGCCTCCCCTCCGACCTCTTGTCCACGCTCTCCCCCCTAAGGGGATACTTGGACTGTGCGGCCATTGATCCTGGTTGGACCTCTGGCTGTCCTCACTGGTCCCCAGGCGAGTGACTTAGCCTCGCCCACAAAGTATTGTTTAATTGTTATACTTCTTACTTTGTCATTTATGTTGTCTTTTGCCTCCCCCCCTTTTCCACCCTCCCTCCCTGATCTAGAGACCTTGCCTCGACTTTGGGTTCCTGTTTGTGGATCGCCCTTCTGCCTCTTCGAGGGAAACCTGCCAGCGTCATGTGAGATGGGTGAGCTTATTACAATCCGCCACTGTCCTCCAATCCTGAGTCCCAATGGTTAGGTGCGTGACAATTAATGTCAAGGGCCTGGTTTCCAACACTAAAAGGCGCCATGTCCTTAGAGAACTCCGCTCCTTACGAGCGGATGTGGCGTTTCTTCAGGAGACTCATTTTGACCGCTCCGGTACCTTTGCCTTCGCTAAGCACTACTTTCCCATAGCCTTTTCGGCCTTCCACGATCGACGCAGAGCTGGGGTGGCTATCCTTCTTTCCCGTTCCTGCCCAATTACAGTGACAACCTCCCACATAGACCCAGGGGACCGATTTGTTATTCTGGAAGGGCTCCTTCATGGTGCCCCGATTGTTTTATGCAATGTCTATGCCCCTAACTCAGCGCAGATCCCATTCTTGCGTCGGGTATTCTCCCCGCCTGCGCGCTCTCCCGGCATCAGCTTGGCTTGTGGGGGGAGACTTTAACATGGTCTTCTCTGAATGGGCGGACCGATTGGCGTTACCCCAGGGTCCAACCCCCCATAGGATGGCTCAGCTTGCACGGGAGTTCCGTAAGCTGATCCGCGCCCATTCTTTGTACGACCTTTGGCGAGTGGACAACCCTACTGCACGCTCTTACACCTTCTTCTCTCACCCTCATAACACTCACACCCGCATTGATTATTTCTTTGGGAATGCTCCCGCCCTTCGTTTGCTCAGGGACACGAACATTGGCTCTCTCACCTGGTCTGACCATGCCCCAGTTGTGGTTACTCTATCTACGACCCCAGTGCCTACTCGCCAATGTCATTGGCGTCTTAACGAAACATTGCTCAAATCACCGACCTCCCTCGAGATACTGCGCACACACTTGATGGATTATTTTAGGGACAACTTAGGTTCGGTAAACTCTCTTGCCATTCTCTGGGAAGCCCATAAGGCGGTCATGTGAGGACATTGTATCGCATTGGCTTCTAGGCTTAAAAGGGACAGACAGGCCCAGGAACAGTTTCTCCAAGCTCGTATTCGGTCCCTTATGACAACTTTGGCAGCACATCCATCCCTGGGGGTTCTTCGCCGTTTGGTTTTGGCACGGGCTGACCTCCGTGATTTGGAGACCCGCCATGTGGAACGACTTCTCCTTTATACTCGCCAGTGGTTCTTTGAACGAGGTAATAAGTGTCACACCCTCCTGGCAAGAACCCTCAGGGATCATCAGGCCTCCTCCACACCACACTCTGTCCGTGACTCCACGGGTACCCTTCAACACCACCCTGACGCTCTGGCGCTGGCGTTCCACTCTTACTATTCTAAGCTGTATAACTTACCCCCCCCCCCGCGAGCACTACCCCCTGGGGATGACTCAACACTGATAGAAGACTATTTAAAGGATTGTTGTCTCCCACGCCTGCCTCCTGAGGCCTTGACTTCCCTAAACACTCCCATCACCAGGGAGGAACTAGAGGGGGTCCTGAGGGACCTCCCAAATGGGAAAGCCCCGGGCCCAGATGGGTTCACTTACAATTATTATAAGGTTTTCCAGGGTGAACTTTCTGCTCATCTATTGTCCCTCTTCAATTCCTTCCTCTTAGGCTCCCCCATACCCCCGACTATGCTCTCTTCACTGCTCACATTGGTCCCTAAACCGGGTAAGGACTTGCAGGACTGTGCTAATTATCGACCGATTGCTTTGCTGAACGCGGACCTGAAACTCTTTACCAAACTCCTAGCCAATAGGTTAAATGCTTGGCTCCCTCTGCTTGTCCATAAGGACCAGGTGGGATTCATCCCCTGTCGTCAGGGTGGTGACAACACCAGGAGGACTGTGGATTTGGTGGAGGTGGCCAATCATTATTCTACCCCGGCCCTTCTCTTGAGTCTGGACGCTGAAAAGGCTTTTGACCGCATAGATTGGTCGTTTATGCATGCTACGCTTAAGGCGTTTGGGCTCACGGGACCTTTCCTCACAGCTATCCAGGCCCTCTACTCCCTACCCACAGCAGCAATCAAGCTTCCCCATGCATCCTCGCCCTTCTTCCCTATTCGAAATGGCACTAGGCAGGGTTGCCCCCTGTCTCCCATCATATTTGCCCTCTGCATTGAACCGCTGGCAGCCAAGATTAGGCGAAACCCTAATATCAAGGGGATCATGGTCCAGGATAAGGAATTTAAGGTCTCTCTTTTCGCAGATGATGTACTCCTCACTCTCACCTCCCCTCATACTACCCTTCCAAACTTGTTGCGCTTGCTGGAGACCTATAGCGATCTCTCAGGATACAAGGTGAACCCTGCAAAGACTGAGGCATTCCCACTCAACATTCCACAGGACCTTCTCCTTCTCCTCCGCAGTAATTACGATTTCCAGTGGCGGGAGTCCTCTATCCGCTACCTGGGAGTCCATATATCCACCTCCTACGCGACCCTCTATTCGGCAAACTACCCGCAGTTGTTTCGTGAGTTAAGAGCCCTATTGGACAAATGGCAACCCTTACCCATCTCCCTTTTAGGGAGAATTGCCGCGGTCAAGATGACTCTCCTTCCGAAGCTACTGTATTTTTTCGAGACACTCCCGGTTGCGATTCCTCGGGGAGAATTACGGAACCTGCAGAAAGCTATTTTTCAGTTTATCTGGCAGGCAAAACGACACCGAATACCCAGATCTGTTATGCTGGCGGATAGGGGGTCTGGGGGTATGGCTGTCCCACATCTGCTACATTACTATTGGGCGTCCCACTTGCGCCATATCCCACTTTGGGCGGCTATGCCAGCATATACTAGATGGGTGCAGATAGAGAAGCTCTGGCTGGCTCCCATGCACCCTAACGCGCTTCTGTGGGTTGGCTCTCCCCCCCGCTCCCCCTGCCTCGTACCTGCTGGGCCCTATTCGGTTTACTAGATCTATTTGGTCTGCCTGTCGTACTAGATTCTCCCTGATGTCCCAGCACTCATCTATGGTCTCCATATTATACAACCCCCTTCTCCCGGAAAGCCTGACCTCTGCCATGACTAAGGTGTCGTCTAAAGCTGGTCTTTACCTGATTGCGGACATGGTTGATCCTGGAACCTTGGAACTCAGGTCCTTTGTCTACCTTATAGCTAACCAAAATCTGCCAGGTACTGAATGGTTCCATTATTTACAGGTGGTTCACTTTGTCCGCTCCCTCCATGGGTCCCTTAAAGTGTCACTGCCCACCGCTTTTGAAAAGATTTGCCGTGCAGGTACGTCCACTAGGGGCCTTATATCCTCTATTTACCAACTTCTTACCTCACAAACTACAGGCTCCCCAGTTACCCATCGCTATATGCTTAAATGGGAGGAGGCGGTGGGTAGACCCATCTCCCAGGAACAGTGGCGGATTGTATGGTCTCGGGCCCAGAAATCATCTCAGTGCATTACATTTCGGGAAGCGCAGTATAAGTTGTTGATGCATTGGTATCATACCCCGGCTCTCCTCCATGCTTTAAATCCATTGGTTCCCCCATGGTGCTGGCGCTGTGGAGCTGCGGTGGGTACCCTGCACCACATCTTTTGGACGTGCCCTCTCATCCTGGGTTTCTGGAGGGAGGTCAGGACTTTGGCGACTGCTCTCTTTTTGCAAGAGGTCCCTCTTGACCCTCTGGTCTATCTCCTGAACCTTCCCCCCAGGCACCTGAGCAATAAGTCATCCAGGCTTTTCTTGCACCTTTGTACTGCAGCTAAAATTCTCATAGCTAGAAACTGGAAGAAAGTGAGTCCCCCATCTGGTCTTGAACTTGTGGCTAGAGTGAAGGATGTGAGGAGTCTTGAATGCCTGACCGCGGGCCTAAACAACTCACAGGAGGCCTTTGGGGCTATCTGGGCGCCTTGAGATATGTATTGTACATCACAGGGTCTCTGATCTCTAGTCCTCTTCTCCCCTCCCCTCCTTTCCTCTGCTTCTACCCTTGTCTTTTTAATCCCTTCATCCCTCCCCTCCCTTGTTTACTGTCTAATTTGAATGCATATTGCTTAAGGGAGAAGAGGCGGATAGCCTCTACCTACCTCATTGTTTTCTGCTTGTTTGATCTTTTTTTCTCTTTATACCTTGTTAATGAAAAATTTTTTAAATAAAAATTACAGTTAAATAAAAAGATATAATTTCATCCTAAGGGACTCACGGTTGGAAATCCTCATACTGTCTTCTAGATCACGATAGATCGCACTTCACGAAAGATCATTAACAAGGAATAGGAACATACAGGGTATTGAGATTCTAGAGTTTCCTTTGGTAATCACCTTGTTACTTATATTAGTTAAGGTCCCGTTTCATTTCTTATGAACACACTACATTTTTTAACAATTTGTGAAATGAAATTAAATAGGAGACATAGAAATGTAAAAATCATAGCAAGTAACTTACATACAAGACCTGAAAGCAGAACTCCAGCCATTTCTATTGTAATATGCCAAGTTTATCAGAATGATTGTTTTGGATTCCAAGATGGCGCCGCTGAAGTGGCTGCCTGTTAGGCAGCTCTGAGACTCTCTCTCTCTTATTTTTTTTTTCTCTGTCTGTTTTTTATCTCTCTACTTAATGGACTTTACACTATGAAGAAATGAAGAAACAAAGACTTGGAATTGGACCTTTGTGATACTTTTTTTTTTTTGTTTTTATCTGTCTTTTTGTCCTGCTGAAATGGAGACTCTTGTGTCTGCAGGCATTTCTTTTGTCTACACAAGAGAGAAATTACTGCAGCTTAGAGTCACAACAACAGGGCTGCATACCATTTGCCCACCCATCCCCCAAGAACTCTGGAGAAAGAAAAAGCGGGGGGAGGGGCTGCAGAGCAGGAACTCTTCAGAGGATTAAAAAGAGGCATTACCGACCAACTGTTCCCTCCATCATTATGGGCAATGTGAGATCTCTTGCAAACAAGATGGATGAACTAACAGCGCTCACCAGGCATCATCAGGAGTTTCGGGTGTGCAGCATGATGCTACTTACAGAGACTTGGCTCACTGAAGTTACTCCTGACTCTCTGGTCTCCTTGGATGGTTTTAAACTCCTTCGGGCAGACAGGACAAGGGAGAGCGGTAAGAGGAAAGGAGGGGGGCTGGCAATGTTTGTGAATAATAGATGGTGCAATCCTAGGCACATTGTGATTAAGGAGCAAACTTGCTGTAAGGACATTGAACTATTAGCTGTGAGCATGAGACCTTTCTATCTACCAAGGGAACTAACACATGTCATCGTGATAGCTGCATATGTCCCCCCCTCTGCGAAAGCTGACGCTGCCTGCGAGGTCCTACAAGCCACGCTGAGCCAGTTACAGTCTCAGCACCCCCAGGCCCTCCTTCTTGTGTCTGGCGATTTCAACCACGCCTCTCCATCATCCACACTTCCCAGTTTCACACAGTATGTAACCTGCCACACAAGAGACAACAAAACACTGGACTTGTTCTTTGCCAACGTGAGGGAGGCATATAACTCATCAGCCCTACCGCCCCTGGGAAGATCGGATCACAACCTAGTACATCTCCGACCTGTGTACAAGCCACTTGTACGTAGAGAACCAGCTGTCACCCGCACAGTGAGGATATGGTCCGAGGAGAGTGATGAGGCTCTGAGGGATTGTTTTGACACAACCGCATGGGAAGTTTTGCAGGATTCGTATGGAGAAGATATAGAAGGACTCACACACTGCATAACGGACTACATTAATTTTTGTGTGGACAACACAGTACCCACAAAAGTGGTGAGGTGCTTCTCCAACAACAAACCATGGATTAACTCTGATATAAAAACACTACTTAAGGAGAAAAAGATGACATTCAGGACAAGAGACAAGGAGGGGTTGAGGGAAGTACAAAAGGAGCTGAGGCATCTAATCAGGCAAGGAAAATCCAGTTATAAGGAAAAAATGGAAAAGCAAATGGAAAGAAAAGACATAAGGGGGGTCTGGGAGGGGCTTAAGTCAATTTCGGGTCATAAACAGTCGGTCTGCCAGATTGAGGCAGATGTTAACTGGCTTAATGAACTAAACCTATTCTTCAACAGATTTGATCACACACCAGCTCCTCCCACCCCAGCATGTCCTTCAGCTCCCCTCACCACAATGACTTCACCCCATTCACCCCATGTGGCTACTTCCCAACAGACCAGTAAATCCAGAAATCTGTCTTTATCTGACCACAGTCTGACCTTCACACGGGCCCAGGTGAGGAAGGAGATGAAAAAGATCAAGGCGAGGAAAGCCGCAGGGCCAGATGACATCAGTGCAAGGCTAATTAAGACTTGTGGGGACCAGCTGTGTGGTATAATTACATATATGTATAATATGAGCCTGAGGCAGGAAATAATCAATGAATTATGGAAATCTTCTTGTGTGGTACCAGTTCCAAAGAAACCTCACCCTATGGACCTCAACGACTACAGACCTGTAGCACTGACATCCCACTTGATGAAGATCTTAGAGAGATTGGTTCTCACACATCTTCGCCCTCTAGTGAGCCCCGCTATGGACCCTCTCCAGTTTGCTTATCGACCGGGCATTGGGGTAGATGATGCCATCATCCACCTTCTGCACAGGGCTCTGTCTCACCTGGAAAAACCAGGGAACACGGTGAGAATAATGTTCTTTGATTTCTCCAGTGCTTTTAACACCATACAGCCCAGGTTACTGAGAGACAAGCTGGGCCTTGCTGGAGTGGACCACCACCTCTCCAACTGGATCCTAGACTACCTCACAAATCGACCTCAATACGTGAGAGCCCAAGACTGTGTGTCAGGTACCGTGATCTGTAATACGGGGGCACCTCAGGGTACGGTTCTCGCCCCTTTCCTCTTCACACTGTACACTGCTGATTTTAGGTGCAACTCATCCAGCTGCTACCTACAGAAGTATTCTGACGACTCTGCAATAGTAGGCCTCATCACAGACGATGATGACAGGGAGTACAGAGAACTGAACCGGTTTTTTGTGGACTGGTGCCACCAGAACCACCTGAAGATTAACGCGGGGAAGACCAAGGAGATGGTGGTGGACTTCCGTAAAGGCAGATGCCCTCCAAAACCAGTGGACAGCCTGGGGACGGGCATCGAGATTGTGAACACCTATAAGTACCTGGGTCTGCTCCTTAATAATAAGCTGGACTGGGCAGATCATATGGAGGCCCTGTACAGGAAGGGCCACAGCAGGCTCTACCTGCTTAGGAAGCTGAGAGCCTTTGGAATCCGGGGGGCACTTCTTAGGACTTTCTTCAACTCGGTAGTGGCATCAGCCATCTTCTTTGGAGTGGCCTGCTGGGGGAGCAGTATATCAACCAGGGACAGAAATAAACTTGACAAGCTGATTAGAAGGGCCAGCTCTGTCCTGGGGAGCCCACTGGACCCAGTGCAGGTGTTGGGTGACAGAAGGATACTGTCCGTGGTGAGCTCCATGCGGGAGAATAACTCCCATCCCATGCATGAGACTGTGATTGCGCTGGGCAGTACTGTCAGTGACCGACTGCTCCACCCTAGGTGTGAGAAGGAGCGCTATCGGAAGTCTTTCCTCCCCACCGCGGTTAGGCTGTACAACCAACACCGACCTAAGCGGAGATCATTACATACAGAGAACTGAAATATCTCTCTGCCTGTTAACCCCCCCCCCTCTGCTACGTCCTATCTGTCTGTCTGCTATTAATGTAATGCCTCTCACCTTGGAACATTCCTGTACATGTTGTATTTGTATTTGTATCTGCTTATCTTATCTTATCTTTGCTGCTGTAACACACTGAATTTCCCCACTGTGGGACTATTAAAGGACTATTATTATTATTATTATTATTATTATTATTAAATCATTCAGATGTTGCTATATGGAGCTTTGAAATGGGTATAGATATAAAACAAGTTTTTTAAAACAAGTTACCCAAAAAGGTACCCAGAAAGGTAACATTTAAAAGGGTTTTCCCATAATGGAAACTTACTAGTACAAGTGAAAATCATAGGATAGGTGATATCCAATCGGAGGGAATCCATCTGATGGGACCTCCATCAATCACAAGAACAGAGACATTGTATGCTCCTGTTTGAATGGAACAGCAGCTGACCTTGCTTATTATTGCTTTATTTACACCGTGTTCCTAATAATTATGCAAATAGGATTTAAGTGTAATCTAGCATCATATCGTGCAATGCCTTGGACAAGGTATGAAAACATTACATATTTCACAAAAACTTAAGCATGCAGTAATTCTCAACCCTTTCAAGCAAAGTACCCCCTAGCGAGAAAACCTCCCATGCAAAGTAGCAATCACTTATAAATGTTAATAAAATAAGGCTTCGTTTGGAGCCTTTGTTAACAATTATATAATGGTCCCCTCAGTGCCCCCACATGTAATATAATGATCCCCACATATAATAAAATGGCCCCTACGGTCAGTGATGTTTAAGGAGGGAGTGGTAAGTTGCATTAATTACTTAGCAGCAGGGTGGATTAAGGGTACCATGGGCCTCGGGCTGTTAAGAAAGCGTGCCCCCCCCCCCATTCATGCCAAAGATCCTTGTAACAGGATAATGTCCCATATCACCATTCCACGCAGTATAATGTCCCATAGCAGTCCTCCAGACATTATAATGTCCCATAGAGACCCTCCACGTAGTATAATGTCGCATTGTGGGCCTCCATGCAGTATAAAGTCCCACAGTGGTCCCTTAACAGTATAATGTCCCAAAGTGGCCTCCCACACAGTATAATGTTCCATAGTGGACCCCACACAATATAATTTTCCATTTTGGACATCCACACAGTATAATTTTCCATAGTGGATCTCCACACAGTATAATATCCCATAGTAGCCCTCCATACAGTAGAATGTCCCATAGTGGTCCTCCATATAGTATAATGGCCCCTCCATACAGAGTAATGTCCCTTAGTGACCCCTCTATATAGTATAATGTCCCCTAGTGGCCCCTCCACACAGTATAATGTGTGGAGGGGCAACTCAGGGGAGTTGCCTCCTACATTAATAAAATTAAAAATTCCCACATAAATAAGAATTTTCTAACAATTTCAGGTTTGACAGAATCTAAAATTTTGTGGGTTCATCACCCACGAACTACTATTATACTCTGGGGTCTCCTCAATAAACTTAACAAACAGTGTTACTCACCCCACCCCTTGGGCTCCAGTGTAAGAGACAGCCAATGTTGTCCTAAGCTTCATTTGTCTGTATAAATTGTTAATGTTGAATGTATTTCTGTGATTCTGTTCCTTTAAGACAGCAGCCATTGTAATTGTGACATGATGCTGGAGTGAGACCCCCACCTTTTATGTCAGCCTGCCTGTTCTGCAGACAGAGTGTGAGCAGAGAAGCAGGAAGTGACGAGACAGAGAGCAGCAGCCATCTTGGCAAGAGAGAAGACAGGTGTCTATGTTGTATTGAACTGGTGTGGAGATTTTTCTGTACAGCTAAGCTGTATCTTGGTCCAGAGACAAACAGAGTGTAAAGAGACAACAGGACTAGTGAGTCCACGTGAAAGGAACTGTGCTCAGTGGCTGATCAGTGAGACTGACATTGTGACTGTGTATATGGATACCACAGATAGAGACTCGCAGTGCTGTTGATGTACTGGACAGTAACTGCTAAACCCCGGCTTACATCCCAGCTCAGTGTATGGATTCGGCAGGACTGTCAGTGTGCTGAGTGGAATCTGCTGTTGGATTACATTGCATTCATTTGGTTTCCCGGTTAAAGAGGACTTCATTTCTCCCAAGATCCTGATAACCGTGAGGGGAGGACGCTTCACTATAAAAGAAAGGACAGACTTTGGGCCCCACCGCGCGCTTCTACGGACTGTAAGCGGTCCACCTGGACCACTGGGGAAAAGGGGGTGCACCCAAATGTGAAGTCAGGGTCAGTTAGGGATAGTTTTGAGTATATTGTTCATTCAGTGTCCATACTGCAGAAGTGGACAGAGTAAAAGTAGAAACCATTGCAGAATTTGCCTTGAAATTGTTCATGCTATATTGTATATTTTGCTTGTCTTTATCCATGTCATTTTACCTTTAACTAGCCTTTATTAACTTATAGTAAATATATATTTTTTTTTCTTGAACTACCGCGTGTGCGTTCATTTCTGGTTGCGGAGTCCAAACCACCTGCCTTACTCTCGGTTCACACCAGTGCTCTTCCGGCCTCCATAGATGTTGTTAGTTGTCATAACATAATTACAGCATGTGACCTACTAGACCACTGAGGCTCAATGACAGGCCTCAGTGGTCATGTAGCGTAATGGGGTCCCTGACATCATCTCTGGAGGCCGTAAGAACACAGGGAGCAGCGCCGTAACCCAGGGGAGGTGAATAACACTGTTTGCTATGTTTATTCACCTCCCTGGGGCCTCTACTAATCATATTCTGATGGTCCGGCGGACCGCACGAACTACTATTAGGGGCGGGAGAGGGACTCTCACCGCAGCGTGCACCCCTGGGGATAGATGGACATACCCCCAGGGGTACGTTTACTACATCATGAAAACCATTGCTCTATCCTATGGATAGAGGATAAATATTTTTCTTGGTATAATCCATTTAAGGAAAGTTCTGATAAGGTAAAGCACATACTTACTATCTGAGTATATTCCCCAGAAGAAGCATGTTCAAGTTAACCAGTCTACCAGTTAAGTAGAATACGCTTCAAGCGGTGGTACACTGACCCTGCTTGGCTCCTTCTTCCATACTCTTGGCTGTCTAAAACTGTATGGCCTGCTCTTAGATATGGAGTATCATCAGTTCATTATTGTTTTCTTGCTGTACCACTTATACAGCAATTACTTTGACTATATTGTTTATAAACCATGTGGTTTTAAGCCTTAGGTTGGAGCCACAAGAAAAACCGCAGTGTTTTACAGTCCCTCCCAAAGTGGATGGGATTCTGCGGAATTTCTGTGAAAAGCACTGCGGGAAAAAACGCAATGGATTTCCGCCATGGTTTTTCCCGCATTGCTTTTTGGCTGCAGCCCGCTACGTGGGGCCTTAGCCTTATACACGGGATATAATATGCTTTTGATTTTCCTCTTGGAAAAATACATTTCTGGATTTCTGTTTTTCATGTATGCTTCTTTATATGATAGGTTTGTAAATACCGCAGAAAAAGATTTTCTAGAAAGAAGTTTTGTCTCCTTTATAAGAGTGGAGCCTCTTAATAATTCAGGTGCGTCCTAAGATGTATATCGAAAAGTGGATCCACACTCTGAAGAAGGTCAGATATCTGGATAAGTTGGAGCTGGACAGGGCATAACAGGGAACATATAGAAATGTTCTAGAAACAATAGGGGCTTTACATTGGGAGAAAGAGTGACAAGATTTGAAGGCACACCTTTTCTATCCTAAGGGATATTTAATACCGAGGGAACAATTAATGAAAATAATGTGCACCAGTTATGATGGGGGGAGGGGGGTGATACTTGAGGGAATGGGGATAGAGAAATATTGTTGATGCGGATTTGATATTTCAAGATACATTTATATGGATCTCTACATTGTTATCATGTAATGTACATAAGAAAAAAAAGTAAGTTTTTCCCCTTCATTTAACTATGTAGATTGACTTGTATAGGAAAATAAGTCATCACGACACAGAGACATTTTCTGTATATGATATATTTTATAGATATTATCTTATATTGTGGTCTATAGCTATTGGTTTTGTACCTCTTATATGATGTCTTACTTCTCTTGTATTCTTGTTTTATTTTGTTTAATCTTATCTTATTTGGTTCAGTTCTCTATACTTTTGACTCCTGTTACTAGGCAGTGAAAGTTTTCCTGTTGCATTCCAACTTCAGACCAGCTGGTTAAGGAGGGGGGTACTACAAAGGTTTAGGAGGGGGTGAAGAATGCATAATTAGTGAGTCCAAATAGCTTTCTATAAGGAGGGTGGAAATGCAACAATTCTCAATGTAGTGTGCAATGTTAATAGGCCATCATTTTAAGGTTACTAGTAGGATCAGGATGTAGTGACTCCTAGACAATGGTGCTAAGAAAATAAAGAAGAAAAGTGCCCAGGTCTGCCCTCCCCCTGTGTGAACTCCTCCTCTGCCTGCCGGGACTGGTATGCAGCCTCCACAGGCAGTAATAGTGAGCAGAGGAGAGGAGGCTGCAGTGTGCACGTCACAGGCTCTGCTCACTCATTCTGCAGTACAGGCATCTGGATAAGGACTGCTGCGGCGGACCCAAACACACGGCAAGCCCCTGGCATAGCATGGGCACTGCAAACTGGCAAAGGACCGGACTGCAACCTGTATGACTAGAGCTATTCTGGACTAATTTAGACTACTGTGGCCAGCACCAGCTTAGTCTCATTGCTGGGAAGGAAAGAGTTAAAAAGAGCATTCTCATGAGGACTCCACTCTGAATGCCCACTGTCATTGTCTACGGGAATTGAAATTTTTAACACTAGCCTTTCCAGTGCACACACAGCTTAGTGTGAAAAGAAGGCTGTGACTTACCTGTAGCTGCCCTGGCTAAGTTCCAGGTCTCCAGAAATTGGTGTCTGATGGGCAGCAACCCATTGAGGACCCATGTCTTGTAATGTGGTAGCAGGATTCTTTATGGTTGTGTGACAGTCACCCCAGGATTGTGCGCTGGTAACTCGGGATTTGGTGTCTCTGCCCCCTGGATTTATGGTAGAGATGCAGGCAGCATTGTGGTGGCGCCTTCTAGCACTGCTGATGTACCCTCTATTATTTGGAAGAGGTAAGGGTACCAGTTGGCAAAGACTTAAATCTTTGGATAGCAAAATGTTGATGTGTAATATTTGTTATAGGTACTACAAAACACAGCATCACCCGCTGGCCAGATATAGAAATGTGCTTAACTGCAGGGCAGCCACATGTTGCCTAAGCTGCTGATTTCTTCCAGATGTGCTATAAGGATATCCAGTAGCAGCCACAAGCTGTGTTGTAGACATATGACAAGGCATTATGGGAAAGGACGCAGTTATGTCACATGTATTGGACAATTCCCACAATGTCAGATAAGGAAAATACATATGGAGAATTTTGCAATTCACCTATGACATGAATTTTTCTTCCTTGACTCTTACCTCCCCCGGAGGTAAACAATGAAGTTACCTGCAAGTCATGGTATTGTTGTGACCTTACTGTGCCTTACACTTAATTCTGTGAAGTCTTAGCCGCAGAGACCCTTTCATTACTTTTCATGTCCCTAGTACACTACAGAACCAGTATATAGAAGGTTGGTCATAGCATTTATTATTGTCACTGAAGCAAATGACTGAAACCTTGCAAGAGTTTTTTTTCCCAGCTTATTATATAGAGGTACAAAGGTCGCCACCAGACCTATGGCAGCATTTTCTGATCTATACTCTTTGTTGTAGCTCCTTCAGGCTGGAGCTACATTCTCAGACTATTGTTATATGTCAGTTGTCATAGAAAATCCTGCTCTACTTTACACGCCATTTCTTTACATAAATGCTTTTATATTTGTTTGTAATATATAAAATCTCAGTTTTATATCTTAGTTGCATATATTATGTGCACGAGTTCTTGTATCCCTATGTATTGTCTTTTTTTATGACAGTTGGTGTCAAAGTCTGGATAAGCTCCATAAATAAGAGAAAACTTATTTGCACTGATATATATTTTGTATCATTTGTTTGATTGGTGTCATCAAGACCTTACATGTGATCTAGAGGAAAATAGTGACAGGGTATTGTCTATAGAGGTTTACAATTCTGTTTAACCATATATTGACCATGAGATTTTCCCTGGTTTATGACCAGACTTTTCAGATTTTTTAGTTCATGCACATCAGAACCAGGCACCTAAGATACGTCACTGCTATGCCAGTCAAAAAGTATTTTTATTAGAAAAGAGCCATATAAATTTTATCTTTAATACAGGTTACAATTTTAGAAGATAAAAAAGAAGTCATACTCACCTTACCAAACCCTGCCGCCCCTGTTCCAATACCTGCTTCAGCAATGATGTCCGTGTCCATGTTAGGATGTCATCACTGAAACAGGAAACTGTCAGGGGACTGGAAAGTGGTAAAATGGAAGCGGCAGAGGATTGGTGAGGTAAGTATTACTTTTATTATTTTGTAATTTTCTAAGCTATGTTTTTTTTTCTTAAAATACTTAGCCAGACAATTCCTTCCATAATAATATTTTCACATTTCTGTGTCGTTCTATTTGTCATCCAACCTGGAAAGAGCTGAATAGAGTTTTTTTTTTTATTTAGTTTTTGCAATGACAAGTAACTACATGAATCAACTATACAGTGAAATGGTTTTTATTCATTTATTTATTTTAGAGGGAATTAATATTTTCTCCATCATCAGTTTGGTGAATTTCTTCTTTCCTCTACAATATAAAATGGAATGTGAAAATGAGGTATCCACACTCATTTGTACATAATGACAAACACAATGACTTTTGGAAGCACTACCATGTGTATTGTTACTAGTGCCAGGCCTAGTAAATTGTTTTGACCACCTTTTGTGAAGTCTGAATAGAGTTCTTAGGCAAATTATCTCAAGATCTGGTTATGCTGTATTCTTTGGGCTTTCAGACCTTTTACTTATAATGATGTGAAACTATCACCGTCCATTGTGTTTCCTAGTAAATCATTACTGCACAAGATCAAACATATCTTCTGTTTGGAGAGATCATGGGTTTGATTGCTATAACTGTTTTCTTATAGGTACATGTGCTGCGGTACAGGTTTAGGGTAAGGCCCCACGCAGATCGCTGCAAAAAAATGCTGCGGATCGTGTTTTTTCGCAGCATTTTTCACAGAAAGTCTGCAGAGTTTTCCTCTGCGGACTTTATGCCTCTATTATACCTATGCCGAAAACGCCAGCCCTTCTGTTGGTATAATTGACATACTGGGATTTACATAAACATAAGTGTTTTTAATATCGTAGCATTTCTGCTGCAATTTTTTTTTCTTCAATGTGTGGATGGGATTAGCCAGAATTCCATCCACTTTGCAGGTACTGTAAAATGCAGCGTTTTTTGCTGCTGCATTTCCGCCACGGCCAAAAGACTGTGTTTTCGCAGCGTGGGGCCCTGGCCTTAAAAACTTTCTTACCTGTGCTCTGTGCATCCTGAGTCTCCTAGCCTATGACAGAATGCCAGAAGTATAGTTAATATTGACACACAGGTAGATCAGTAGGACAACATTATTACAGAAGGTTTGGGTCACTCTACATAACTGTGACTTTACATGCTATTCTGGATCTATGGAAAATTTGTTAATGGCCACTTCACACAAGAGGATATCTCAAAATCCCATATTCCCATGTAGTTTATTGATTTTCTTTGTGACAGACTTGAAATTGTAATCCTTTAAAATTACCCTATCAGTAATAACTATATTAAATACAGTAACTGTATCTGTTGATGTTTTTTTGGAATCAGTTCAACCATGGATCATCTTTTTTAGCATTTTTGTCCTGCATTACCTACAGGTGTATGTTTATAATAAACTAGTAGGCATCATAGGTAGACTTGCATGTAAGTTTTATCTGTGTTACTCAACCTTTTAGCAATTACTAGATTAGGTCAGATCCAGTTAGGTTCTGCTCAGATTGGGTTCAGGGTTTATGGTTTATTGTTAGTTAGAAGTCCATAGAACATAAACCAAGCAGTCATATCAATGAAACCACCATCTTAATATTGTGTATATCCCACTTTCGTCAAAAAAACAGCTCTAATCTATCAAGGCATTGATTCTACAAGACTTCTGAAGGTGTCCTGTGGTATCTCACACTAAGATATTAGCATAATGTTGTACCGTGTTAGCCATTGAAAGTAGTGGAAGAGGGAAGCTTGCACTTCTGAAAGCTTACTTATAAATATACTCAGTTAGCCTCTAAAAGGTATCGCCTGATTTCTTCACTCTTCCACTAAGATATTAGCAGCAGATCCTTTGAAACCTGTAGGCTTTGAGGTGGAGCCTCCGTGGATCTGACTTGTTTTTCCAGCACATCCTGCAGATGTTCAATTGGATTGAGATTGGAGAAATTTAGAAGCCAAATCAACTGCTTAAACTTTTTGTCATATTTCTTAAAACATTCCTGAACAATTTTTGAAGTGTAGCAGGGCTTTATTGCTATTTTTGTTGATATGCAAATAAGGTCTTTGGAGCAACAAGGGCAATTGCCACTTACCTCTTTGAAGCAATGGTAGCGTCCTCATTGCTCCAAAGAGCTCATTTGCATATTGACAAAAACAGCAATATCTGCAACTGAGGCAATGACTCATAACAGGGAAAATCTGTGGGCTGGAGTGATATGCTTGGCGTTTTAATTCAGTGCATCACATTTAGTGCACAAAATAGATTGTGCACCACATTGTGTAGATGAAGAACACTCCACCAGTTAGTTCGGATTTTATGCAATTCTTTTCAGTTTTGAAGCACCTTTTTTATATAGTGGCAATTACCCATACTCCTTCAGTCCCGTGCAGCAATTCTTTCTAAGGCTTCATGCACATGACCGTCTACATTGTTAGTGTACTAGCCGTATTTTTCATACCTAGCACTCAGACTCATTTGTTTCTATAACCCTATACACGCACCCATGTATTATCGTCCATGAGCCTGTGGCAAAACTCAGGGCAGGTCCTATATACGGTATACATGTGGCCTTTATCTGACTACCTTACCTGCTCCCATTCCAAACACATACTGTATGTGCTGGTCAACCTTTCCTACTATAAAAGTGACTGTTCTTGTTTCTGTTATATTTATAGGACATTCAGCTTGGGCCCCAAGAAATCTCAAGTTGAGAAAAGTGATCTAGAGACTTTTCCATTTCTGTGGCTCAGCAGGAAACCTGATTCAGGGAGCGCCAGCTAATGTGAATAAGGCTAGATTCACATCTGTGCTGAGCTCTCTGTTCGGATCCACCCTACTGCCAAAACAGTGGTTACCTGCGGACACAGGCAGACCCCATAGACTATCATGGGGTCTGCCAAGTGTCTGCCATTTTTATATTGAAACCGGCAGTCCTCTGTACAGGACTTTTTTCTCCGTTTATTGCTGGCGGTTTCTGCGGCAGAGTTGGCACAGATGTGAAATTAGCCTCAGCTGGCCTATAATTTAGGTACTGTACCTTTTAATGGACGCTGTATAGCTTGATTATTTGGGTTTTAGAAGATGAGAAACCCAGGGGTTTCCAGATAGCCCCTACTCTGAAAATACAGGTCATGTCTCCTGTCTAGGTTAGTCAAGCACTTGACATGAAAAGATATACTACCTTTGACCTTCAAGAAGCTGAAGCTTATTTCTCAACACAGTCACTGATAAGGCCTTTTACTGTCTCATAAGGAAAATGATTTCAACATCAGTGGCTGATGCCTTAGAAGGAAAAGTCATTAAAGCATAAATGTTTTCTTCTGTGCATTATCTTCTGTTACTTGTTTTGTCATTCAATGACATTGTTTTACAAGAGATATTAACTAAAAATATTTGTCTTTCTGGTAATCTTGGATATATTATCATAAAAATGTCTGATAATAATCCAAGATGGTTATCCTCTGATTTAAGATTCATATGGAATTTTTACTGTGGCATATTTTCAGTACTGATTCCATAACTGAGCAATTGCAGCAAATTGTATGTAAAATTAGGCATAGACTGTCATTACATCCTCATAATATGGTCGTAAATCGTAGCAGGGACTTCTCTCCCTTTGTCTCATTGTCCATTTGTTTGTCATTTTACCTTTTAAATGGCACAAAAGTGTAAGAAAAGAAATTACAGACATAGCTATATTGCTTGAAAATTGTAAAGTTCAGGTTTATTGAATACTGTGAAGAGGACTGAAAATGCAGCTCTGTGCCTGACATACACTTGCCATGCAGTTTGCATAACGTGTATTTAAGGGTGGGTTCACACTCCGTCCGCCACGAATCTGGCTTAAATGTCGGAAGACTGTATAGGGACTGGATAGGGAAAGGTTTGCGACGCTTTGCTTAAAAGCCCCATTCACTTGAATGGGTTTTTAAAGCAATGCGCGGGTGTGCGCTTACACCCTCTGCGCCACAAACTGTTTTTTTTTTTTTGCTGGAAACAAAGTTGGACATGCAGGACTTTGTTTCCGATGAAAAAAACGGCTTCGCCTAAACTGGCATTCATTCTGAAATCTCTAGAGAATTCTGTCTTGGTGTCCGGAGAAGGTTGTAATACTTAGTTTAGGTTTAATACTTCAGTAAGGCAGGGTTCACACTACCGTTGATGTCCGTTCTGATAGTGTCCGTTAAAAGAAAGAAAAAAAAAACAAAAAACGGACACCTATCATAACAGACATTAACGGACACTAACTGATGTTAATGTGTCGGTTTTTTTAACTGATCCAGTTAATGGATTAGTTTAAAAAAACGGACACATTAGCATCAGCTAGTGTCCGTTTTTTTTGTTTTTTTTTATGCTTTCTGAGCATGCGCAGGAAAAAAGCGGACATAAAATAACGGACAGTAACTGATGGCTATCAGTTACTGTCCGTTATAAGTCCATTACCCATAGAATTCAATGTTAAAAAAATAACGGACACTTGCTGTCCGTCAAGAATCCGTTTTTTTCAAACGGTCAAAAAGTCCTGCATGTAGGATTTTTTGTCCGCGAAAAAATAACGGACTTCTGATGGATTTGGTGTAAACGGACACTAACGGACACAATATAAAAACCCATTGAAATGAATGGAAATTTTAACGGATTTCTGACGGTTCAGCTAGTGTTCGATGCTAAAATCTTGAAACGGACAATAGCAACGGACACTACTGACGGTCACCAACGGTAGTGTGAACGCCCCCTAAGGCACAATTGAATTGTGGTAAGAGGGAAGGTCAGTGGAGGGAGGAGAAGCCAAGTGACAGAGAAGCAGGGGCTAGGACAAATAGGCTGGTGCTGATAATAAGAATTTTTTTTTCTCACCCTAAGTGCTTTATTCACAGAAGGACTGTGTTTGTATACTCTCCCCATGTTTATGTGGGTTTCATCCAGCAATTCTAGTATGTTAGTGAGGAAGAGGATTGTCACATATACTGTAGGGTAAGAATAGAAGACTGCCCTTGTTAGGGAGGGAGTTAAATTTCGGAGTGTAAGGGATAGTTGCCCACTCCTCACCTGGTGGAAAACTTGGATGATTAATACAAACTGGTAAGTTATTCCCTATCCATGATTCAACAATACGTATTTATGAGAATGTCGGTAAGAACTTTCATTTTCTCTAACTAGAGATGTCCTGGCATACCTATTTTGGGCATGGTTGACCCAATCACTCATTATTGATCAAGTTTTGTGTTGGATTATATATAGTTTGTGGACTTTTTATACCTAAGGCCCTATTTTTAATATTTAACTAAAAATTATATTTTTTAATTGTTTTACTTAACTGCTTTGGATTGATTTATTTGTGAACCAGATTAGATGGCTAGTGCATCATACCAACCATTTGTTTGGACCTTACACTTGGTGCTGTGTTACTTAGAGTGTCTGTATGACAGCCACTGACTTCTCTACTCCACAACTCTCCTTGTGCTTTGAGAGAGTCCTACGTGTGAGAAAAGCACGTGACAAATGTTTGCCATTGTCATTTGTTGCAGTGATTTTCTCTATAATGTTGTATAAGGTGCTACTAATGGTTAGCTAGAGAGATCTCCTATTTTCTCTATGTGCCATGTATGGTGGACATCATAGCAGCTAGTCTACACCACCCAAGATTAAAGAATACTTTCTCTGTATCACAGGAGCTCAGCTATGTTCCCCATCTCCACACAGTTCTGTGTCAGACTGTAAGAAAATTGCCTAACTGGCTGCAGTTGTCTTAGAAAGACCTTGCAAAATAATGGGGCTATTGAACATCAGTATGACTTTAATATTTGTGATATTTGTGTTTTAAGATTTATAGTATAGTAAACATTATTCAATTTGTATGCAGATTAAATATACAGACTCTTCAACTATTCAATATCACCATTATTACTCATGAATGTATGTAATTTCATTCTACAGATAACTATGTATTGGGAGAGAGCGAGGGACTCCATATACCTACATTACTGCCACAAAATGAAGAACACAGAGATCCTCTGCACTTTGTAACAGTCATGGGACCAAGTCCAACTCCAAACATTCAGTCAACTCAGCCTTCTCAATGGATCAAATTCATCCCCACAGTGCGCAATATTGTTCTCTCTGAACACAAAGATATCAAGTTCAATTGTTCGATTGAAGTTCCTAATTTGGATAATGGAGAACAGATTACATGGTGGAAGAATGGACAATTGATCTCCCATTCTGATCGCATCTCTGTCCAGTCTTTTGAAATACCAGATGGTGTCATGACCACTATGCTATCTTTATGCAGGTGAGGCTCAGACATATGGATAATTTCAATATATTCCTCCATTAAGCTCACTGTACATTCTTATATTTGGGTTATAATGGTGTAAATATGACCAGTTAATTTCACAAAGAGGATCAGGACAATGGACCTTAAAAATTCCAGATAGACAGATAGAAATAGAACACTTTCTCTATGTATCCATTATCATAGACAGCAAGGTTGATGGGAAAATAACAGGGAATGTTCAAACTGTAGGATTATCACACAATAACACAACTGTCCAATTTTTGTTTAAGTATATGTTTAGTTCTGTGGTAACTAATGCTGGACATACAAATGAGACAGAGCCTGCCTATGCACTGGTACTGGCTGACTATCTAATGTATATGGGCTTCTACCGTCTCACAAATCCTTTTGATGTTAGGAAGATATGATTCTGCCAGAGATATCTGAAAGTGGCTTCCTTCCCACTCCCATTCAGTAAATATGCACTGCTGGGCTGAGCCAGGTGTGCATGTGTATGGTTGGATCAGGTCAGTTTCACACAAGAACAGTTGTTATCTATTAGGGTGGGTCATCTGCGGAATGATTCAGGATGGCGAGTGGGCCCAGGGGTTTCCCCCTCCAACGATCTTCCTCCCCTGGATGCATGGCGTGGATTGCAGATCCGCCACTTTGTACAAACCCCTCCCCCATGGAATTCAGAACTGAGTATATGTCTCTAGAACAGTTGTGTGTAGGTGCCAGACCCCTACGGCACTCCTCAGCTACTGTTTACAAACTCCTGATAGAACCCCTGCCTGATGATGTCCCTCATTTCATGTTGAAGTGGGAGACTGATCTTAATTTGTCTCTCACTCATGCCCAAAGAGAGCACATATTCCCTCTCACACATAAAACATCGATCAGCTCGCGTTATCAGGAGGCCAGTTTTAAACTTATGTCCCAGTGGTTTCGTGTCCCCTTGAGATTGCATGCTCTTATCCCACAGGTCCCATCAATATACTGGAGGTGTGGGGTGGAGGAGGGCACCATGTTACACATTTTTTTTTGTCTTGTAGCGCTTTATCCCCCTTCTGGGACGGGGTTAAGAGGATTATTTCTCAAGTAACTGAGATTTCCCACCATTTAGGCCCTGCTCTGTTCCTCCTTCATCATTGCGAGTCCCCAATGCATATCTATAAGTGCTCCTTGCTTCGATTTTTAGTCCTCGCTATTCGACCATGTATCCCGCAGTTTTGGAAGCGAACTGAACCCCCCCTTCCCCTCTGGGTTTTGAAGGTCAATGAGATTATGTGTATGGAGAACCTTACCTCTTTCCTACATGACACTGTTGAAACTTTTAACAAGACCTGGTTCTACTGGATGGAATTCCAACGTACCAGTGAATATCAGACGCTTCTCGGGCCTGTGCCTCCCCCGTAGACCTACAGTGGGATGCTCTGGCTTTTATAGCTAACTGATGGGTTACCTATTTAGGACTATTCTTGACCCTCTGACTTTGCTCCTTGTGGAGTTTTATTGCTCTTTCTGATGAAGAATTTTCAATTGCTTGCAACTCTAGGGTCCTCCCCTGGACCCCGATACTGTTGCTGTGTAGTTCCCATCCCCCCCCCTTTTTTTTTTCTTCTCTCTCTCTTCTGTGTTTGTTTTTGTTGTTTCGCCACTCCTTCCCTTTCTTCTCCCCTTCCCCTCCTCTTCTTGTCCTTTGGCCTCTACTTGGGGATCTCCCCGTTCTCTACAGTATAAAATGTTGATGCTGCCGTTGCAGCTATCTGTTTTCACTGTATTTTATGTCTTTTTGAAAATCAATAAACTTTGAATTGAAAAAGAACAGTTGTCATCTAGTAACATGGAACTCAAATTCAAATATTATCATGTAGCATCGAAGTTAAATTTAAATATCTACTAATGTATTCATATCTACTATTTCCCTATTCACCTTTGACCGCACAAACTGGTGGTGTATAATAAGCAGTATTGAAATCAGAGTGCTCTATTAATCTGTTTATATGAGGTGTGTTTATAATTGGAGTATTCCCTAATAAATGCCATTGTACAGTATAGCCATATTGTGGCATACAGTGCCCATAGTCGCCCATCTTAAAAAAAAAAAAGCATGCATACATGCATGTATACTTTGTGGGGTGCTCCTTCATATAGGAATAATGAGATGACTTAGATTTCCTACATTAAGCTAAAAAAATGCCTAAAGGCCTCTGTTGGGTGACTGTAGATATTTGTATACACAGAGCATACATCAAGAAAATAAAATCTGAAATTAGCCACAGGATTTGTATGCTTCTCTAAAAACTGAATCACTGATTTTTGTAATTGATGTTAATATTGTTTTATTTTTTATATTAAGCATTACAGGTGTACAGAGGTCTGATAATGGCACGTATACTTGCAAATTAATAGTCAAGAATGAAGAAATAGTTTCAGAGCCTATCTACATCCAGGTGGAAGGTGAGAAGCATATATATGTTTACTTAGCATAATGGGGCTTGGCATAAATGGGGAGTGTTTAAATCTTGGTATGAAAGTAACGACTATAAAAGTAGCAATGACTTCTAAGTATAAATGCACATTGTACAGCTGTTGCCCATCGCTAGATTGATTGTTAATGGCTGCATGGTTTTGTGGCTAAAACTGTATTTATTAGCAGCAAAATTGTGTGCCAAGTAACAGGCTATATGACGATCCTGCCCAGTTCGACTTACTATAAATCATGATTAATGAATAAGGAATATTTCAGAACTTCTGTGTTTAAAATTATTATTTTGTTATTGTTGCAACTACTGAAACAATATATGATCTTTCTGGAGATTTTACAATATTGGGATCATTGATCCCAGTGGTAAATCATGGCTAGTGGGTATTGAATATCTCAGTGGTGAATATATGTGTTTTCTGAATGTCACTCACCGTCAGACCTCCATGCATACATACGTGCATATCTCATTTTTCCATGACATCTCATACTATAAAAATTGAGTTGTATTTATGTAGTTTGTCCTTTTTTTAGGTCTCCCACATTTCATTCGACAACCAGAGACTTTAAATGTTACTAGGAACACGCCATTTAATCTTACGTGTGAAGCTGTCGGACCACCTGAACCTGTGGAGATTTATTGGTATCAAAACAGTACACGGATCAATGATATTGCAGAAGTGTCACCAGCTGTACTTCATGTATTAGGTACGTTCATCCTAAAGAATCATGCTGTAAATTTATTCCAGAATATACATTGTTTGCATAAGACCAGAGTAATGTTTACTGTTGTACATAGACTTAATGGGTGACAACACAGCAGTCTGTATTGCACTAACAGCTTCTTCAGCGCTACAGCAGAAATTTATATTGTACAACTTTATACCATTGCCATAGAATTTTATGTGAAGAAATTCCTCTAGAGTCTGCATAAGGCTAAGGCCCCATGTAGCGAGCCGCAGCAAAAAAACGGAAAAGACCACAGCAGAAATGCATTATGTTTTTTCCCATCATTTTTCTGCCCCTATTATACCTATACGGAAAATGCCAGTGTTTCCGTAGGTATAATTGACATGCTGCAATTTTCAAGTGTTTTTCAAAACGTAGCTTTTGCGCTTCAGATTTTTTTCGCAGCGTGGGGTCCCGACCTTAAAGAGGTTTTTCAGTCCTTGGTAAGATTTTTCTATCCTTAGAATAAGTCATCAATATCAGATTGGTGGGGGCCAACACCAGGTACCCCCACTGATCAGCTGTTCTTCAGCTGCCTCCCAGGATCAGAAAGCCCCTTTTTTAATCTGGTTTGAGGTGCAAAAACTAATATCTATAATATAATATTTTAGATTTTTACTTCCTATCAGCCATATGGCAGACACTGTATTTAGTGTAAGACCTAAGGAATTGATATTATGTTGAAGATATTAGACAAGAGAGTAATATACATGCCTGTGAAGCTTGTAAGAGGTCAGAGCCATAACTGATTACAACTGCATTTTTAAATGCTTGTTAAAATTGCCATGAATTTACAAAAACTATCCAAAAGAAAAACTACTTTATTGCCCATAATCCATCACAGTCCAGCTTTCACTTTTCAGGAGCACAACCCAAAAGAAACGCTGACATGTGATTGGTTGGTACAAGCAGCAAAGACAGTTTTTGTTTCTGACAATTTTAATGTTTTTTATTTTTATTTTTTTACATTTGTAACATGCTTTTTTTTCTGGTGTATTTACTGAAATCCTATCTATTTGGTGATAGGAAGACATGATTTTTTTATGTTTTAAAAATATTACTTACAGTTAACATTCTCTTCACTTGTCAAGATAAAGGTAGGATAGAAAGTGGGATCACTGTGATTCTGTCAGTAAGAGCTCACATACTCTTGGAGCTGATTATGTTTGGATATTCCATATTAAAAGGTTTCCTCAGACTTGAAATTGGGCATCTGTGACATACACTTAGTGAAGTAATCCTATTTTGGGCTGCTTAAAAATACAACCCTTAAATTTATTAGAAATCGGCAATTCATTAATATTGTTCAACAAGTGTCTTAAAGGAGTTGTACAGGATTTAAAAAACACGGATACCTTCTTCCAGAAACCACACCAGTTCATGAGTTGTGCCTGGTATTGCAGCTGAAATCTATAGATTTTTTTTTTTTTTTGTTCAGAAATAATCTCCGTAAATCGACTTTTTTCTTTTAATTACGATTATTATGTATTTTTAATACATATTTGATATTGCTGTGTCCATACCGACCTGTACTATAAAATGAATGCATGGGTATTAGAAGATGGCAATGCAAAGACAAATGATTTTTAAGGCACAAAATTAGCAATACATAAAAAAACATATACATTTGGTAAGTTATATATAGAATTTAGAAAAAAAAAATAAAAATTGCAGCATCCCAAAGCTTAAAACTGGCTGCGCCCTTAAGGTTTTAATGCCCTTAATGCCTTATGAACTGACTTACCGCTGGAAATTTTTATCTATTCCACAAAATGTCTTCCATTATGTATAGATGAATGGTTCATGTTAAAATAGGGTTGGCTGAAGTGTTTGTCAGAATTTCTTTTGTAAGAGAGGTTGTAGCTTTCCCTGAGATCAGTCACCTCACGTGACTATGTTTTCCATGTTCATATCTAATCCTTCTCTGTCACACCATTTTCAAGAATTTCCGATTTAAGCTGCTTAGAAAATCCGCTCTGAGTTTGCTGCATATAACAAGAAAGCTCATTGACTGAAAAGTGTTATTTTTGGAGTCCCGTGCAGCGTATTAAAGGGATTCTGTTGTCTGGAGAGTTTTTCGTATAACTGACTGATATAACCAAGCATGTCTAGTGATTTAGCTTTATATGCTAATTGACAGCGATTAACTCCTCACGTGTAGGCAGCGATGTTGCAACATGTTGAATTTGTTGTGTGTTGTTCATCTGAGGTTGTATTTACCTAATTTTAAGACCTTCTAAAATAATTTTTTTGTTAATGTACCTTGTTTTTCTTATGACTGTAAATGTATATAGTACCATGCAAGGGTTTTAGGCAGATATGGACAAAAATTCTGCAAAATAAGAAAGCTTTCAAAAACAGAAGTGCAAATAATTTATTTTTTCAATGAACAAAATTACACTTGTCCAAAGTTTTTGAAAGAACTCGACAGAGAAGTTGTCCCAAACATGTTGGAGAACTAAACATAGATCTATGTGGATATAGGCGTGCTCAAATCCTTCTGTTTGTTCATGTGATCCCAGACATACTTCATGCTGTTGAGATTAGGGCTTTGCGGGAACCACATCATCCCTTCTAGGACTCCTCCTCCAAGGGGTGGTCACCCCAAATATTGATTTGATTTGCATACTTAATTTTGTTAATTGACAATAATAAACTATAACACTTCTATTTTTGAGAGCATTATTACGCTGCAGCATCTTATGTCTGATGTATATTAGAGTTGTAGACATGATTATTTACCTTTTTTCCTGGTACTGTAACTGTCAAGAATTGAAGCAGTGTCTTACCCTTGACAGGATTTGCCGGTTCTAGTCCATAGAGATTATATGAGTAAACATTTATTAAAAGCACAGCATGTACTGGAGCCTTAATGTTTTATGTCATGGAGTTTATTGAAAACACTTTATTGCCGATGAGTATGCTGTAACTCTTTCCCAGGTGGATTCACAATACATTTACTGAGATTTTATCATATAATATCTAAAATGTAACTGGTGGGGAAAGATGAAAGACAAAGCAAAAGACATTTGTGTTCTTCAGTGTCTTACTAAGAATCTTTCATGGTTCATTAAATAAACACTCTGGGCAAAACTGATATTCTGTGTTATGCCTGATGTACTGTGGGCATAGTATGGGCTGATTGACAGCCTTCTGTGTATACACAATCACAGAGGGAAAGCTGTCAATCACTGTGTGTGGGCAGGGTCAGCAGAACTCTCACTCTGTCTACTAGGAGTCTGGTCAGGATGTAGGCTAAGGCCCCATGTTGGGGAAAGTGTTTTTGGCTGCTGCTGAAAAAAATAGTGTTTAAGGCTAAGGCCCCACGTAGCGGGCCACAGCGCAAAAGCGCTGTGGGAAAAAACGTGGCGGAAATGCTTTTTTTTTTCAACAGCACTTTTTCACAGAAAGTCTGCAAAGTTTTCCTCTGTGGACTTTCTGCTTCAATTATACCTATAGGGAAACCAACAGCGTTTATGGAGGTGTAATTGACATGCTGCGATTTCCAACGGTTTTGGAAATCGCATCATTTCTGCAGCGGCTATTTTTCTGCAATGTGTGGATGGGATTCGCTATGTTTTTGCCAAACTGCGGCGTTTACGCCACATGGGGCCCTGGCCTTACAAAGCAAAATGAAAAAGCTTTTGGTTAATCTCATCCATACTATGTGGGGGTTAAAAAAATATGCAGAAAAGTTGCGCTGTACAAAAAAAACAACAATAAAAAACGTGCATTGTTGAAAAACAAAGCATGTTAATTTTAGCTGTGAGCCTTTTCTCTATAGATTTACTAGAGGATGAAAAAATGCAGAGGAAAATCCAGCAAAACATCAATGGGAAATGCTGCAGAAAAAAGTGATGAATTTTTGCTGTGTTTTTTTTTCCCTCCATTTTGCTACGTGGGACCTTAGTCTTACTCTGCTTTTCACTCATAAATCCTGTTTCAGATTATGTATATATCACAGATCTCAGCTTCTCTCCCTCTGGAAATATCATGCTTTCTTACAGGGCAGCAGAAACCATATAACAGGTTTCCTGTAAGGTGCCCCTTTTTCTGCCTCCTTCTTTTATTATGTATGAATTATCTTCATTGTCTAAAATGTGTGGTCATGGTAATCATCAGATCAATAAATGATTTCAAGTATTTCCAGACTGTTTTCTTATATCGGTATTATTCTGCTACAGGTTTGGGTCATGCAGCAATATACAGTTGTGAAGCCCACAACAAGAAAGGACTGACTGTATCTAATAATGTGAACATTAACATTAAAGGTAAGTTCTGTACTCTACCACTTAATATTAGCCTTCTCAAGGGATCATGTTTGATGCAGGAATCAAATTTTAAGGGAATGTACAGTATCTTCTCAAAAGTCAATTGTTGCTGTAGTTGAGTTTAAGTGAAAATCACTATTCTCGTAAGCCAGAGATAAAACTACAATACATTTACTTTAGTTTAGTTCTTGCTCATTTTAACAGTTGATGATTTTTAATAAATGTATGAGCTCATTACTATTGTAATTCTGTATGAATAAGCTGACACACTGGTTAAGGTACATGAACCGCAGGGTTCATGTACACCTCACAGTCTATGTATAAGTATTATATTAGGGCCATATTACAAAATCCCTCTTCTTTCATTGTTCTTTGTTGGGTCTTTTGTGTTGTATAGCGAAAGCATACCTCACAGCTTTCAAAGGACGTGTAAAATTTAGGTTTAATCTTCACCTTCAGCTCCACCCAATTCCACTTTGATTCAACCCTTTGCCATTCTTGTCCCTTTATGCCCCCACACAGTACAGTGCCCAATTGGTAGCCCCCTCATAGTGGCCCTTGCATAGTATAATGTCCCCTTGTAGCCCCTACAGTATAATGCCCCCTCATAGTGGCCACCACCTTATAATGACCCCCTAAATGTGACCCCTACAGTGTAATGCCCCCATTAATATGGCCTCCACTGTATAAGGTCCCCTTTATTATGGTCCCACATCAATTTCCAGCTTAATATGGCCCCCACATTATAATGTCCCGAATATGCCTCCACAGTATGATTGTATGGCCCCACACTGTGTCCCCCACAGTATAATGCATCAAAAAACTAATACTCACCTCCCTCCGCTCTACCAGAGTCCTCTCTGGTCTCTGCTTCCGGCACCTCAGGAGCAGCAGGTGCAATGTAGTGAGTCAGTCTTGTGAATAGTATTTTTATTTCAGTAGGGTATATTTACATGGGACATAAAATTTGCAGCGTTTAAGCACCATTTCTGCAGTGGTAAAAACTGCACCAAATGTTTTTGTTACTGAATTCATAATAGACATGTAGCAGTTTTGTGCTGATTTCACCCTCACTACTTTCCAATGGCACAGATTTTGTGCTAAAATACATATATTTGTACCCCGTGTTTCACCCTTGGTACTAAAATATTTCTGTCAAATTATTAAACTGGTGGACAGTTAAGTATATTTTTCTGATGATAGAAGGTTTAGATGAAAATCACACATGGTGAGAACAAAACCATGCAGGAAATGCAGATTAGGAATTTTGTTTACTCATCTCACCCTCCCATAATGCTAACTAAGGCCAAGGCCCCACATGGCATAAATGCCGTGGAAACACTGCGGCAAAAAACGCAGTACTTTACAGTCACTGCAAAGTAGATGGGATTCACTAGAATGGTATTCCACACATTGCAGAAATATACACGTATCGGAAACGAGAAAACCTCTGTGAACTTTCTGTGAAAAGTGTTGCGGTTTTTCCCGTAGTGCGTTTTTGCTGCAACCCGCTGCATGAGGTCTTAGCCCTTAGCCTAGTGGTATAGTCACATGCAGAGTGAAGTGTATTCCCTTAACATTAGGATATGTTCACAATGTTTTTTATGCAAAGGCCTTACATTGCAGAAAAGCTGCTTTTTTTGTTGCAGACTTTGCTGCAGTTTTTTGAGCTAAAGTCAGCAGTGGATTTAACAGAAGGAAAAAGTATTATTGCTTTCTTTATATTCCCATTCCTTTTCAAGGTACTCTTGACTTTGGCTCAAAAAACTGCAGCAAAATCTGCAACAAAAAAAGCAGCTTTTCCACAACATGAGGCCTTAGCCTAAAAGATACTTATACTGGAATCATTTAAACTATTAGCTGTGCTTTCTGATACAGAGAGGGCACTTTCAGCCCGACAACATGGTGGCACTAGATGCTGTGTTTTTTTTTCAGTGCAGTGCAAGTACTTACAGGGGCACAGATTTTGGAGCCAGTCAAGTAGTGGACATAACAATGCACAAAATTTTTCAAAATATATGCTTAACCAACAGAATATTTAATATGAAATAAATATACTCATCTCTGACCAATGCAAACTCCATTCCAGACCTTCTCTATAACATTTAATAAAATAAGACTTAAAATGTAAAACTAAATAGATGCCAGTGCACAATACACTGACCTGTCCTGATGTGATTTTCACGATTCAGTCCACAGGTGAGATTTTTTTATTTTACTGTCTGCCTTAGTATCAAATTGCAGCACGTCTGTTTTTGTCTGGCAGTTTATGCACAGTGGTGGTATTGTTGAGTTTCTAGATGTCTCTGATAGATTCATTACTGTACAATTTGTTTAGACTTTCTGCTTTTTCCCTTGATTTACCCCGTAACCTTGGAAGAAGGCCATATTTTAATAGGATGATTCCCTAAACTGTGCAGTGGAAAAATAAGGTTTGCTAGTGTTTATTTAATCCAGCCAGCAGCAGAATAAATCAGATCACAGGACATTAATATGTTTCTGCTCGGCAGGGATAGCAAGTGTATACACCTGCTTATAAACCTAGCTAGTTTTCTAAGTGCATTTCGTTTAACATGTCCATATAGTACAGTCCATAAAATTTAGATTGATTTACTAAGTGATATGAGGAGAGAGACTTATTAAAGAAATTTTAAGAGTAAGGCCCCACATAGTGAAATGCAGCTAAAAAACGCTGCAGAAAAAACAGTTTTTCTCTGCGGAGTTTCTTTCATTATTAACCCTATCGGGAAAACACAAATGTTTCTGCAGGTTATCTGATATGCTGTGATTTTTTTTTTTTTTTCTGCAATGTGTGGATGGGATTAGCCAGAATCTCATTCACTTTACAGGCACTGTAAAACACTGTGTTTTTTTCCACAGCGAGAAAAACAATGCGATTCCGCAATGTGGGGCCTTAGCCTAAAGATGTTTGTTTATTATTAAGGGATAAAATATAGCATGTCCACTTTATTAGCATAGGTTTATATATACAAATATGGCTCACACTACATCTTTTGGTATACAGTACAGACCAAAAGTTTGGACACACCTTCTCATTCCAAGAGTTTTCTGTATTTTCATGACTATAAAAATTGTAGATTCACACTGAAGGCATCAAAACTATGAATTAACACATGTGGAATTATATACAGTCATGGCCAAAAGTTTTGAGAATGACACAAATATTATATTTTCACATGATCTGCTGCCCTCTGGTTTTTATGTGTGTTTGTCAGATGTTTTTATCACATACAGAAATATAATTGCATTCATATTATGAGTAACAGAAGCTTATATTGACAGTTAGAATAAGTTAATGCAGCAAGTCAATATTTGCAGTGTTGACCCTTCTTCTTCAGGACCTCTGCAATTCTCCCTGGCATGCTCTCAATCAACTTCTGGACCAAATCCTGACTGATAGCAGTCCATTCTTGCAGAATCAATGCTTTAATTTTGTCTGAATTTGTTGGTTTTTGTTTGTCCACCCGTCTCTTGATGATTGACCACAAGTTCTCAATGGGATTAAGATCTGGGGAGTTTCCAGGCCATGAACCCAAAATCTCTATGTTTTGTTCCCTGAGCCATTTAGTTATCACCTTTGCTTTATGGCAAGGTGCTCCATCATGCTGGAAAAGGCATTGTTGAGCGCCAAACTGCTCTTGGACGGTTGGGAGAAGTTGCTCTTGGAGGACATTCTGGTACCATTCTTTATTCATGGCTGTGTTTTTAGGCAAGACTGTAAGAGAGCCGATTCCCTTGGCTGAGAAGCAACCCCACACATGAATGGTTTCAGGATGCTTTACAGTTGGCATGAGACAAGACTGGTGGTAGCGCTCACCTCTTCTTCTCCGAATAAGCTGTTTTCCAGATGTTCCAAACAATCGAAAAGGGGATTCATCAGAGAAAATGACTTTACCCCAGTCCTCAGCAGTCCACTCCCTGTAGGTTTTGCAGAATATCAGTCTGTCCCTGATGTTTTTTCTGGAGAGAAGTGGCTTCTTTGCTGCCCTCCTTGAGACCAGGCCTTGCTCCAAGAGTCTCCGCCTCACAGTGCGTGCAGATGCACTCACACCTGCCTGCTGCCATTCCTCAGCAAGCTCTGCACTACTGGTAGCCCGATCCCGCAGCTGAAACACTTTTAAGAGACGGTCCTGCCACTTGCTGGTCTTTCTTGGGCGCCCTGGAGCCTTTTTGACACCAATGGAACCTCTCTCCTTGAAGTTCTTGATGATGCGATAGATTGTTGCCTGAGGTGCAATCTTTCTAGCTGCAATACTCTTCCAAGTTAGGCCATTTTTGTGCAGTGCAATGATGACTGCACGTGTTTCTTTAGAGATAACCATGGTTAACAGAAGAGAAACAATGATGGCAAGCACCAGCCTCCTTTTAAAGTGTCCAGTGGTGTCATTCTTACTTAATCATGACAGATTGATCTCCAGCCCTGTCCTCATCAACACCCACACCTGTATTAATGGAGCAATCACTGAAACGATGTTAGGTGGTCCTTTTAAGGCAGGGCTGCAATGATGTTGAAATGTGTTTTGGGGGATAAAGTTCATTTTCTAGGCAAATATTGACTTTGCAAGTAATTGCTGTTAAGCTGATCACTCTTTATAACATTCTGGAGTATATTCAAATTGCCATTAGAAAAACTGAAGCAGTAGACTTTGTAAAAATTAATATTTGTATCATTCTCAAAACTTTTGGCCAGGACTGTACTTAACAAAAAGTGTGAAACAACTGAAAATATGTCTTATACTCTAGGTTCTTCAAAGTAGCCACCTTTTGCTTTGATTACTGCTTTGCATACTCTTGGCATTCTCTTGATGAGCTTCAAGAGGTAGTCACCTGAAATGGTCTTCCAACAGTCTTGAAGGAGTTCCCAGAGATGCTTAGCACTTGTTGGCCCTTTTGCCTTCACTCTGCATTTCAGGTGACTACTTATTGAAGCTTATCAAGAGAATGCCAAGCGTGTGCAAAGCAGTAATCAAAGGAAAAGGTGGCTACTTTGAAGAACCTAGAATATAAGACATATTTTCAGTTGTTTCACACTTTTTTGTTAAGTACATAATTCCACATGTGTTAATTCATAGTTTTGATGCCTTCAGTGTGAATCTACAATTTTTATAGTCATGAAAATACAGAAAACTCTTGGAATGAGAAGGTGTGTCCAAACTTTTGGTCTGTACTGTCTATGTGGATACAGTGGAAGTGAAAGGTAACGGAACCCCAACTGTAGAGGCATTCTGCTGTAACGGTTCAATTTTTTTTTTTTTTTGCAAACATATGCCTTGATTGTACAGCAAAAAGTGGGAGAATCTAGCCTAAAAGAAATGATAAAAATATATAAAAATATGTAAGGCTAAGGCCCCACTGTAAGGGAATTGTTAGTTGTGCAATTCCCTAGTGCTGCTGCTGAAACAAGGGAAGAAGGGAAAGACAGAGACAGTGAGTCCTAAACTCGACCAAGCCCCTGTCCCTACCTAATTGCCACAACTGTCCTAATTACAGGGACAACTTTGGCGGCAATCCCTTCTCTGAATAAGTATTACACAGAACAAGACAAGACAAACAACACAGAAGTAGAGTGAGCAAGCCAAGGGATTGGTAACAGTTGAGCAACGCAATACAGAATCGAAATGCGAGAGAATAGTCAAAGGGTAAGCAGAGCTCAGAAGTCAGTGATACAATAATAGCAGAAAGAAGAGCTTAGCCATGAAAACTCTCAATAGCCAGCAACCATGTATGAGCATGTGACCTGTTTATAGGAAATCCAGAATCTGCTCCAGACTTGATTGATAGATAGGCTGTCAATCACACAGGCAAGGCTGAGATTAAATATGTGTGGAGCAGAGGAAAACAAAGGAGCAGGAGATGGGTGTGGTAGGAAATCAATTACAGAGAAGAGGTAATAGAGCAGTGTTCACAGCAACAAGAACCCTAAGCAAGGAATCAAACTGAACACGTCTCCTGCACCGCAGCGTGCGAGCGGAGGATGGCGCAGAGACCTGAACAGGCAGAGACGTTACACCCACGTACCGAAACACAAAACACACGTTTTCGCAACGTGGGGCTTCAGCCTCATAGTCAGTATTTGTAGGCGTTGCTTACCTGCCATTTTCTCTGTTCTTGCTGTTTGGCTACTTGTGCTTGCTGTTTGGCTAAACTGTGACAGAGCTGTCATTTACAGTTTAGTTATAGTGCCTACTGGAAGTCTGAGATATGGCAGACTGAAATTTGGGAGGTTATTATTAGAAATGGAAAAACATAGATATAATGTAACATGCCCATTTTTTGAACACAATTTTAGGTTGTATATAAATATGGTTTACTGTCCACTATTGTTTATTGCTATATCCAAAGAATTTGCCATAAAAGCCCAAAAGATGAGGTTCCCATCACTGGAACCTGCATCTGTCTCAAGAATAGAGGTCCCCTGACCCATGTCTCACATCTCCATGTGTCTCCATTCAGTTTTACGAAAGTTCCAAAAATAGCCGAGGCTGCCTGTAAATATCTTTTGTCAACTGTATGGACAAACATAATGTGAATTTATACCCTATATACAAAGTTGAGTAACTTTGTAAAAACAGTAAATTGCATTGTTTATCTTGTACAAGTTCTTAGTTGTGTAGTATTGTAGCTTGTATTATAGCCTATAATAACCTATTATAGCCTATTATAACAACATAGCTGTCTTCACAAATCTGCTGGTTGTTATAGATCCTAACAGAATAGCTCAGTTTCTTCAGTTCCTACTGTATATATCATGGTTAGTTAGTTAGACTCTGCTGCTGTGTCAGCTAAACATGTCATATAATACAACAATTCTCAATCTGTTGCATAGTTAGTTAGTACAATTGAAAAAGACATTTGTCTATCAAGTTCAACCAGGGTATGAGAAAGGACATAAGAAACAGGATGATGCCTTCCATATAGATATAAGGCAGTACCTTGTACTTTAAAAGCAATGGTTATAACATTGAATAGGTTTTCTGGGATTTTTATCTTATGGCCCATCCTTAGGCCATAAATATGTGATTGATGGGTTGTAGACAGCTGGCTCCAATGCAGATCAGCTCTTCGGGGCTGCGTCTGATGCCTGTACTATACAGTGCATAGAGCCAGAAGCAGATAGTACACTGCATAGTGATGGAGTGCTATTACTGCTGCCATAAAATGTACTGCTCACTAGAGTACCATTGTACCATAGTATTGCTTCTCTAACCACTGACAAGAATGTAATTGTTTCCATGTGATTTTTTCAGGGATTCCTTCTCCCCCTTTTGATGTAAAGTCCTTCAGAAGTTCATCGAATATCATCTGGCTTTCCTGGACGTCTGGTTTTGATGGGTATTCTCCCATAAGCCTCTGCAGCATACAGGTAAATAATTTCAAACAGCAGAAATGAACAAGATTTGCCATGAAATCAGACTGTTTGGTCTTAGGAGACCGTTTTTAGATTTATCTGTGCGAAAATGAACAGCCAATCAGAAATACTGTTCCAAATCATGCGACACTGAGTCACTGAAGCATGATTCTGGTACCATTTTCAGCACAGTTAGGGGCTTAAGATTGTGTCGCAACAGATTTTAATGCAACAACAGGGTCCTGACCGAGACCTCCTGCATAATGCTGCTTAATTCAGCATATAGCAGGGAATTGGAATTGGCATGTGGGCTACCACTCTCTACTGCTGATATTCCATTTGTGGTCAGGTGACCGTTGCAGCCAAACACTAACCTTGCTAAGTCATTCATGTTCTGCTTCTATAGTAGTCATCACTGAGACCAGTGATTGGCTGCAGTGGTCACCTGACCACAAGCACAATATCATCAGTAGATGTCACCAGGGACTGAATACAGCAGGGGCTGGCTGCAACCACTGAAACTGGAGGACCTGTTAAAGGGGTTGTCCCATTGCAGACAATTATTCCCTTTCCAGAGGATGAGGACAGAATGTGATTGTTACTCCATTCACAAGGAGGATACAGGGGGACTTTCAGTCTCCCATTCTCCTGATTGCAGGGGATCTGGTGGTCAGACCTTATCAGTATGACACTTATCCCCTTTTAACTTTTTTTTCCAGCTTAGGGGCTTGTTTCTAATTGGTTGGACAACCCCTGTAATAATTTCTCTACCTTCTAGTCTTTTTTTAGAATTTCTTTCTTCTAGGCATACCGGATCCTAGTCATGGGAGTGTGACCTGCTCAGAACAGGTGCTAGAAGAAACTATAATGTATTTTGGCAGCTTCCTATTAGTCAGAAAAAAATAACACATTAAGAGGAAATTAGTAACTATCATAGGGAGATTAATGAGTAGAAAATAGTAGTAGTGAGTCAACTCTGAAGGCTGTTCATGCAGCTTCATATATGTAGATAGATCGGGTGCACAATTTTAAGGTGAGATTTGATAGATTTAAGAGTCCCGTGTGGGTTAATTTCTCCTTTTGATTCCTAAAGTGAAAATGAAAATTTCACCATAGTTTTCACTTGGTTTATTGTAGTTCAGGAAACTGCATAAATGAAGTAGTTTCCTGTATTCCCTGCTGGTAACAGGATGGGTGTTCTCTGTTTTGTGCGATTATAGTGTCACATTATGTATTATCAGAGCAGTGACACATCATTTCAAGTCAGTCCTGATATTAGAATTATTCTCCATATTATGCATATTGTCACAGTTTAATAAGTTGGATACTGAGGTTAGTATTATCTGTCCAAACATAACCAATAATAGCAATAAATGCTATCTATTAAAGGGTAAAGCAATTGCATGCAGCAAAGAGGAAAGTGATCTGGTGACTGCCATTGCTACAAATTTACAATAAATGATGCAGTCTTTGTTACTTATGTTAGAATGCTGCACAACAATCATGCTATGGAAAAATTTTCTGTAAAACAATGTGCAAAACATGCATTTTTGGGGCCTCCATGAACATTAACCTCAATCATACGCAGTTTTTACTGCAGTACAACATTAGTGTTGCTTTATGCCACACTGTGTGGCTACACCATGAATCATGTTAATTTTCATAGTCTACCATTATTTAATCTGCTGTCAGCCCTATGCATGTTGTCTCATCACTGTAATTTAACAAAATGACTTTAGCTGTAAAACAGCTAAAATGCTCATTAAAGGGCTAATTTACACAAAACTGGAGTTTCCCCCCAAAATATGTGTTTGCCACAACTCTCTCTGGCATAGGCTTACCACTGAAGCTCTTTACGTGATGTATCCTGCCATTGTCTGTTGAGCTCTGTATAACATATGTGGCCGCTATAAAAAAAAAAATTCCTTTATACTTAGCTAGAGACAAGTCTGATGAATCTCATCTCTGGTCCTACCAATGCCTATACACTTTTTCACTGTAGCTAGGGAAGTTAACCATGGCTTTTAACCATGGTTAACCAAGGTTTTTTCATTGAGGCCACTGACAGCAGTAAAATAGGTTTCAAATAGACCTGACAGGGGCGCCATACCTTATCACATTTTCAACTGAACAATGATCAATGCAGAACAAATTTGTATTGTTACTTAAAGAGGCACTGCACTTCACTATGTCCAATGCTTTACTAAAATATTATTTGGCTTATACTGCAGGTCATGACATTTTGTTCTATTTTCTAACAATGGAAAGTTAAAAATACCAAGGAAAAAAATTAGACAAAGTAATAAATCCAAGAGGCATGCATCCAAGTATACTCTAAATAGCAGTAGAAGCACCATATTAGTGCAATGTACTTTAAAACTAGGATTAAAAAATGCAATAAAGTATACTTATAAATTTATGTTATTTAACTCATTTGTGTTCTTCAGTCTTAACTAATTATCATATCATTCTGACCTGTATGTATATGTGAATTAATTTTCACATTTTTTGTAACCAAATTGATTTGGAGCCAATTTTGGGGGCTTGGTACAAATTAATAGTTCGCAAATATTTAATTACAATGATTTCAAGGTACGGTTATCATTCCATAACAAGTTCATATTGTAAGCAATGGAGCACTATATATCATGAATGTTCTGTTGTATTGCTATTGTATTGTTAATCTGTAAGGTGCTAGTAGGTTGTCACTGGCATTTGGAGCCATGCTAACTGCAGTGCATCCCACATTTCTTGGAGGGTGCGTGGAAAAGGATTCACAGAGCAAACACAACAATTAAGGTGGTCTCACAGATGCTTAGTTGGGTTCAAGTCTGGGAAATTAGGGGGCTAGGGAAGTATTTGGAATCCTATTCCATGCTCTTCCAACCAGTGTCAGACAGTTCTAGTCACGTGACATGTCACATTGTCTGGCTGGAAGATGCCATCTGCCCATTGAAAAAAAAACAGCATGTATGGGTGTACGTGATCTGCAAGGATAGATTCATACTCAAATTCAGAGTGCCTTCAACATGGATGAGCGGGCCCAGAGAATGCCATGAAAAAATTCTACAGACCATAACACTGCTGCCACCAGCTTGTGTTCTTCCAGCAATGGCTGCAGGGTGTTTGTTCTCTGTTTCTCTCATGACATGCCAACAGCAAGCAGAAGACATGACTCGTCAGAGAAGGCAACCCTTTGTAAATCAGAGGTGGTCCAATTCCAATACGGTCATGCAAATTGAAGCCTTTTTCTTTGATGCATCTTTGTTAGCGTAAGTGCAGTGACCATAGGTTTGCTTTGGAGCCCCATATGCAGTAGGGTTTGCTGAACTGTTGTTTTAGACACTTGTCTGTAGACCCCTGGTGCAATTTTATGGTTAGCTGCTTCAATGTAGCATGTGGGTCTGCCCTTGCACACTTTCGTTGCCAGTGTTCACCTCTCACATCAATGCCACATGGTGCTTTGCAGTTTCATTGGCTTTTCCCAATAGTGCCATTTGTCCACTCATGATACATTTTTACCGTAGCAGCATGTGAACAGTTCACACACTGCAGTGTTTGGGAAATACCTTGGCCCAAAAGGAAATAAGCATCCCTTTTTGCCACTCTGATAAATCAGCCCCTTTACTCGTGACAGCAACAAGTGATGTGTGTTCAGACAGCCTATCGCACACCTTATATACCCACCAAGCCAGCCCACAACACATCAATTTCTTTATAGGCTATGCGCTGCTGACGTCAATAGGAGGGGGTAATAATACTCTGACTCGACCATGTATAAATCCAGTGTAAGATTTGAGAATCTAAAAAGGGTCAATAACTGTATCTTGGGTGATAATGAAATGCAGAAAACGTAATGTAAAACATTGTATCGTTACAGGTAAAGGAAGTAACAAAGAATGCCAGCTCTGGAGTACTCTATAATACATCCGTACCTCCTTACACATATACTATTCGTCATCTCAATCCATTTACCCTACACAACATCAGTGTTTCCTGCATGAATGAAGTAGGCTGGTCGTTGCCAAGTTCCTGGATTGTGGCTAAAACAACAGAAGGAGGTGAGTGCAGTTATTTTTGTTTTATTGTCATGACAGAAACAGAAGGAAGCTTTATTAATTTATCAGACAACAAGTTCATAAACTATTCACACCAGGCCTATATGTGCCCATGTTTTGGTTTACCCAGTAAGATCCTGGTTAATGCTATTGAAAGTTCAATATATATGTATAATCTACAAAGCTTTTTTTAAATTTATTTACCTTCAAATTGCATTGAAACCAGTATAACCATATACATACTATTAAATATTTGATACATACTATGTGGCCTCAACTGCAAAAGAAGTGAGTAGTGTTTCCAGCTTTGAAGGGATCTGTCAGTTTATCTGATGCCTTTATTTACCACAACTACTAAGCCACATAAATTGCAGTATCACGCATCCACATGCGGTGTCCTTTAGCCCATTAGTTCTACATCAGTCTGAAATCAGTCTGCCTAAACGAAATATGGGACATGCCTTAAATACAATAAAATTTTGTCAAAATGTTGTCGTTAAATATTGGTGTTAAAGGGAGCCTACCACCGACAAAATCTCTTCTGAGCCAGTAGAGATCGTTCATCCCCTATTCAGTTGGCATCTTCCTGTGTAATTAGGCCAATGTAAATGAGTGCTGATCATCATGTTTCTTATTGATCAGCACTCTGGACAGCTTGACATCTGGCTGTGTAATAAAGCCTTAAGCCAAGTAAGGTGGCATAAGGGAGAGAAATGTGTCTACCAAGTCTATCATACAGCATGAACCACTTTGAGAAATCTGGCATATCTGCTGCCTGATAAAGTAAGTTCAAGAGAGTAATAAATCTACCCCACAGTCTTGAGAAAGAAACTCCTTTAAAATTGGAGTTTTCCATTGTAATCATTTATTAGCAAGTTTCTTTAGGTTCACGTCTCCCATCTAAGGCATAAATTAGGCAAGGGATATAGTGCAAGTAATATTGGAGGTATGAAATAGATTTACAATGGAATAACAGCCTAAAGGCTGGAAAAAAATGGAAACAATTTTGAAAGACACAATTTTGTTATACTGGAATCACACATGACATTTTTGTGGCTCAAAAAACGAGAAATGAGATGCAATTTCAATGAATCATTATAGATGGGAAATAAGATAAAAATGGGAAACTTAAACATTCATTTTTTGTTTCATCAAAATTGGCTTAGTTGTTCAAAATGCATACTGTTGAATTAAGCATGTTTATAGCATTTAGTGCAAAAAAAGTAACGTGTATTATCTGTTGTACTTAATAATGGAAATTTTGTTTTTAGCCCCAGTCACTACTCCTCAAAACATTACAGTTGTAATAAATGGCTCACACTCTTTGAAAGTCACATGGACGCAGCCTCCTCTAAATGTCGCAAATGGAGCTCTGCTGGGTTATAGAGTAAAGCTTATCTGGAACGTCAGTGGAAATAAAGTAAGACTAGTCCCTAAAATGTTGAATTGTTTTTATAGTCTGCACTATAAAGTGGCACCATCATGTGTAGGATCAAGTAATTCCTTTTCCATTGTTGTTCTCTTTTATCTTTCTGTTGAAGTAAAGTGAATGCATAAATGTTTAAAGGCATAAAAAGTCACTTAAATTAACCTAAATAGTCACGTTGGGTGGGGAGCAGCATGAGCCTAGTCATGCTATCCCCTTGCTAGGGAGGGAGTTGTCAGTCTTGTCCAAGAGGTGTGATTAGCAAGAGGCCGGTGATTTTCGGTGGTCTCTGCGATGGTGTCTCCAACAGAGACTCTGACCCAGCCTGACTAGGCTGATGTTGCTCCCTGTTGTAGACCTGTAAAAAATGTAATTCAATGGATAGTCCAAAAACTGTTCAGGATATGTATACGGTATCAGATAATTTCTTGTGCTTGACTGCCAAGGAGACCTGAGAATGAGAAGGGGCAGAACCTTGTTGACAACCTAACAGAAAAGCTAGCCTTTTGAGCTAATATGGTTGGCTATGGTAGTATCCAGTATATATCCAGAAAGTTCAGCGTATAATTGGAAAACATGATTAGTGCATGTTATGGAATCAGAAGTTTCATTTGCGGCTGGAAGTAGACTGTGACATTGTTCAATGGACTTGGTGCTGTAGAGATTGTAAGCTTACTAAAGTAAAGCAGGACTCACCTGATAATTTTCAATGCAAAGGCTGACAATAAACGACAGGTTGGAACAAGGATGGAATAAGGCAATGGCTGATTCGCATTGCTTCACACTTCCTCAGGCCTTCTTCAAGCTTCTTGGAGGTGTAAGGAAGCATAAAGCGAAACGACCAGTGCCTTACTTTGCTTTTGTTCTAACACACTGATGTCTGCCATTGCTAAATATTGTGCAGTGAAAATGATCTGGTGAGCACTGCTACTTTTTTCCTGTTGACTGTTATTTAGATACCATGCGCTGAGCACCACTTGAAATTCAGCATTCATATGTCAGATGATACTTGTAGGGCTGTGCCGACTGATCTTCCACCTTGTATAAATATGCTTTATGTTTTATTCTGCTGATACAAGTGTACTGTGAATATAGCTGAGAGGATGCTAATCCAAAGAGCTGCTTTATTTTGTTTCTCTACTAGTAGAGCAGAAGCCCCAGTAAAAAAAAAAATGTAAAAGGCCCCCCCTTTGTGCCATTTATAACACTGGTGTCTTCTTATGTGGTAGAGGGAATTTTGGCCCCTCTCATGCACAATAAGCTGATGCAACGCTGACCTTCTGACAGTATATATTGGTGCCTGAACATCATGATCTCTTTTTCCAAGTCTTTGGCAGTCAAACTTACCTGTTGTAATGGCCCCTTTGCCATGTAGTAATCCATGTACTGGATGTGCCATTTTTACCAAGGACAACAAAAAGTACATTATTCTACTACTGCCAATTTACTGTCATAATGTGTAATAAAAACTTATAACATGTTCTGAAGTCCTATAAAATAAAGCATCTTCATGCACTCTTTTGATCTGTTTGTTACATGCAGTTACATTTGTATTTGATATGGTCTAACATTTACATGTGAAGCACCTCTTCCCCACACAAAGTGCAGTATTTGCATTTACCAACACTGACTGTCTAAATAGTCAGTAGGGGAAACAAACATTGCTTCTAGTACTCTCATCTTGACATGCATTTACTGTAAACTTGGCTGAATCCTTTAAGTACCCAAGAGCTATTTATTTTCAAGTTAGTAAAATTTTTGTGGTAAATAGTTTTGAAGCAGTTTACATAATAATAGTAAAGTTTTTTTCCATAATGGATTTTATACGTAGGTCTGGTGCTCAGGCATACTGATAGAAAGAAATTTAAAAAAGTTCTGTATTTATTCTCTCAAAAAATTGAAAAAGAAAAGAAATTACTGTCCCCAGTCATTTCTGTTACTCAAATGTCTTCCATAAGTCAGCAATAGAAACATCTGCAGTATGTTAGTACACTTCACTCTACACACAAGGTACAATCCCTTATAGCAGCCACCACTTATGTATATACGATCATATAGTCTTTAACAGTCAATCTGAAAATTGTGGTTTTCTCCAGCTGCTATATAGGACCTTAGCTTATAGACATTTATAGGCTAACAATATAGAGTAAAGTATTTTTCTAGTTTACAGGGTCTCATAAACATTTTTTTATTATTAGTAGAAACATAAAATATGTTTTTTCCCTGTGTTTTGTTTTTTGTGAATTGGACAGAACTGACTGACTTGTATAATGTTTGCTTCATTGGTGGACACAATCAATGTAGATCCCCCCCCCTCAAAAAATACAAAAAAAAAAACACTACAAGAGCTACAGAAGCACGAAAAGAAGATCCACACAACATGATCCAAAACTGGAACTATCAATAAAGGTTGCACAGAAACATATTTACAAGTGAAGATTAAAATATATGTAGAGAAAATACAGTGGGGAAAAAAGTATTTAGTCAGCCACCAATTGTGCAAGTTCTCCCACTTAAAAAGATGAGAGAGGCCTGTAATTGACATCATAGGTAGACCTCAACTATGAGAGACAAAATGAGAAAACATATCTAGAAAATCACATTGTCTGATTTTTAAAGAATTTTTTTGCAAATTATGGTGAAAAATAAGTATTTGGTCACCTACAAACAAGCAAGATTTCTGGCTCTCACAGACCTGTAACTTCTTGGTGACCGTCAGTAGTGTCCGTTGCTATTGTCAGTTACAAGATTTTAGCATTGGACACTAGCTGAACCGTCAGAAATCCGTTAAAATTTCCATTAATTTCAATGGGTTTTTATATTGTGTCCGTTTGTGTCCGTTTACACAAAATCCATCAGAAGCCCATTTTTTTTCGCGGACAAAAAATCCTACATGCAGGACTTTTTGTCCGTTTGAAAAAAACTGATTCTTGACGGACAGCAAGTGTAAGTTATTTTTTAACATTGAAGTCTATGGGTAATGGACTTATAACGGACAGTCCGTTATTTTTTGTCGTTTTTTTTTCCTGCACATGCTCAGAAAGGAGAAACAAAAAAAAAAAAAAACGGACAGTGTTAAAAAACGGACGCTAACTGATGCTAATGTGTCCATTTTTTTAACTGAACCATTAATTGGATCAGTTAAAAAACGGACACATTAACATTAGTTAGTGTCTGTTATGATAGGTGTCCGTTTTTTGTTTTTTTTTAACGGACACCTTCATAACGGACTCCAACGGTAGTGTGAACCCTGCCTTAATTTATACTGTTATTTATTTTTATTTTTTTTGCATTTCACGAAAAATAAACAAAAATTAATATTCAAAATGGTGGCATTAAAAACTACAACTTGTCCCATAAAAAACCAGGCCCACATAGGGCTACATATATATCCCTATATATGTATAAAAACGTATGTCTCTTGAAATTCAACAAAATTCTCTATTAAAACCCAAACTATCTTGGGCTTAAACAAATAAAAATAATATAGAATTAATCTACATCTTTATATGTCACCTATATAATGGTTAGTTTAATAAAAATTTGTTCAGCTGAACACCTTGGGCAAATCTTGCATATAGATATCATGATCATGTATTCTCTTTGTTCGTATTGATTTCCTGCGCTTTCATGTAATGGTAATGGCCCATATAGTTGATTATTGTGTCTTGCAGTAGAGGAACCTTGTCACAACTTGTGACCAGAATAAAGCTGCTGTTTCAGCTGGTGACTAAGGGACTTCATGTGTTCTTCCGTTTAGTTCTTAGAATAGCTTGCTTAGCATTTTCATTCAGCTAAACAACAAAATGTGGTTAACCACCAGCAACACTGTTTTAGTTTTTGTTCTAGTGTTGCATTGAATTGTGGTTATATTACGCTTTGCTCCTTATGATCTAATTTACTGTCTAAGGCTAAGGCCCCACGTAGCGAGCCGCAGCCAAAAACTGATTTGGAAAAGACAGCAGCAGAAACTTATTGTGGGTTGTTTTTTTTTTTTTTTTTTTTGCGCTACATTTTTCACAGAAAGTCTGCAGAGTTTTCCCCTGCGGACTTTCTGCCACTATTACACCTATACGGAAAACGCCAGCATTTCCGTAGGTATAATTGACATGCTGTGATTTACAAAAACACAATCGTTTTTTTAAAATTGTAGCATTTGTAGCAAAACGGATTTTTTTCTGCAGTGTGTGAATTGGATTAGCCAGAAACCCATCCACTTTGCAGGTTACGTAAAACGCAGTGTTTTCGCAACGTGGGGCCCAGACCTAAAGGTGGTTTGCAGTGTCATTATTTTAGTGCTATTCACATCTGTGGTGTGATAACGATAACTTTGTATGTATAACTTTGTATGTATAATCTCCGTTCATCCAGACCCCCTACATTCTTATTTCCCTATTACATAATAATACAAATTTCATACAAGTTAAATAACTATTATGCGTTTCATTATTTTGGAAGCGACTAAACAAAGTGATCATTCAAACTCCATGTAGATATTTTAAGGTCACATATGATCAAATATGCTTCAGGTTAGATGTGATAATATTATGCACCACAGTGCTACATACATTAGATAAGTAGTTCTGGTTAAAGGGGTTTTCTTGCCCGCAGGTGGTTTCCATACTTGATGATCTATCCTCGGGATAGGAAATAAATATTTGATTGGTGGGGTCCAGCACTGGATGTTATAGCACTGGATAGGAATTGAAACACTTCTGCTCTTGTTCAAGTAATAGGCACAGAGTTGCATCCTCATCCTCTGTCTAGCAGTTCTGTTGGGGTACTCCAGCCCTGCACCTATTACTTGAATAGGAGCAGAGCTGCTTCTGGACCGATCCAGTGCCGTATCTTCCAGTGTAAGAGGGCAGTGGGTTAGTCTGATTGAGTTCTGGGTGCTGGACCCCAACTGTGGATAGGTCATCAGTATAATAACCACTTGGGGCTGGAAAACCCCTTTAGGCCGATGCCCCACATTGCGTTTTACAGTACCTGCAAAGTGGATGGGATTTTGGCTAATCCCATCCACACATTGCAGAATAAAATCTGCATCTGAAGTGCTGTAATTTCAAAAACACTCACATTTTTGTAAATTGCAGCATGTCAATTATACCTAAGAAAATGCTGACTTTCTGTGCAAAACGTAACTGTGACTTTTCCACAGCGTTTTTTGGCTGTAGCTCACTACGTGGGGTCTTAGCCTCAATATAAAGGAGTGTTTGGCGGGAATCACGCATGTAGTTTTTTCAAGCAGTTTAGTTGTATCTTGATGCGCTGAAGTCAGACAGGGTGTGAACTTTGTAAACCATCTTCTTGCTAAGATCCCATTCAGTAATGTCTTCTACAAATTATTTTAATGGTGTCAAACAATACTAGGTTCTCATGTTTTAGGATATGGTAAATTAAACAACACCATACATAGGGGAGCTGTATTTTGAAATTTTCACTCACTAGATCTACAAACACTATACATTCAGTATATGTGACCACTGCGTTATCAGGTGGTATGAGGGTTAGCAGGCTGAAAATTTTGCTTTTCTGTTTTGTTTTAAAAAAAAAAAAAAATTAAAATCAGTAAAATAATTGCACTTGTTTGGAGTGTGCAGAGTTTTGAACATACTTGGATCTGGTCTAGGAACCAAATTCTTACACCCCAATGTCTAAAACCAAAGAGTGATGATGTAGAACAAACAGTAGAATTAGCCCAGGAACTTTTGGTTATGATACAACGGTTATATTTTATAAAGAGAGATCCTGGATGTCTGACTACATTGTTACTTGAAATCCATGTTTATTGTAATTCCCCAACTGTCATGTGCCCCCTTTCCTAATACAGTATTGCTTCTAATCGGTTAAATTCCACTATGATCAGCAGAAATAATAGAGAAGTGTGGCAATATCAGTTCATTGTTGAATTACCAGAGCATGGGATGAAAATTGGGGAAATCCTACTTTGCAGAAAGAGGTTGCACTTCTAGATTTGGGGGAGAACGGAAAATGCTATCAGCTTTGACCAAGTGGCTGATTAATGGTTTCACTTCACATTGCTGAACATGACTATTTCATTCATTGGAACTGGAGTTCGTTTGTTAGGTGCTGTCTTTTAGACATGCTATGTACTCCTTGTCTGTGAATAAGAATTGTGAAAGGTACCTAAGGTTATCAGAACTTACACAGGCTTCTGAAGTAGCCAACTATCCTGTAAAACATTCATACCACAAGATCTTTGAATCAAATACTACCTCTGACCAGCTATGTAAGGAGGATTCTGAGAACTCTGGTTTTCTGTTATACTGACTGAGGCTACTTTCTCTTTAAAAATTAAAATGAAAGTTTTTTTTCCCCAAAAATTATGTGCATTGCATTGTGTACTTAAAGAGGTTGTCCAGGCAAAAAAATATTTTTAAAATAGACCGGGGGAGGTGAAAACATGTTCACCTGTACCTGGTGCTCCGGTGTCCACCCAGCAAGGTCCGGTCCTTCTGCTTGGCTGTCTTCTTGAAGTGAAACTCCTCACCGACTATGACGTCCCGGGTCCCTTCGGCTGAAGCTGCTGATTGGCTAATTAGCAGCCTCAGCGGCACCAGGAGGAGACCCTGGGACTTCACAGGTAGTGATGTCACATGCCTTTCGCTGAGGCCACTGATTGGCCTCAGCAGTCATGTGCGGCGGGGATCAGCAGGACTGGACTGTGCTGGGAGGCACTGGAGGACCGGGGAAAGGTGAGTATAATTTTTTTTTTTTTACCTCCCCAGGCCTATTTAAAATATAAATTTTTTGCCTGGACAAACCCTTTAAGAAAGAAAATGGAAGTACTGAAAGTACCAAGTGTGTCTGCGACAGAGCACTTAGTGTAACTTTGGATAGTGTGTGCTCTTAAGTATGTTTGGAGAGTGTATTTTTACTCCTTGTACTTGTAAGACAGTATAGACTCTAAGTTTGACCCCAGTAATATCTCATTATAGGGTTACTACAGATTAAATACAGTCATATGAAAAAGTTTGGGCACCCCTATTAATCTTAATCATTTTTAGTTCTAAATATTTGGGTGTTTGCAACAGCCATTTCAATTTGATATATCTAATAACTGATGGACACAGTAATATTTCAGGATTGAAATGAGGTTTATTGTACTAACAGAAAATGTGCAATATGCATTAAACCAAAATTTGTCCGGTGCAAAAATTTGGGTACCCTTATCATTTTATTGATTTGAATACTCCTAACTACTTTTTACTGACTTACTGAAGCACAAAATTGGTTTTGTAACCTCACTGAGCTTTGAACTTCATAGCCAGGTGTATCCAATCATGAGAAAAGGTATTTAAGGTGGCCAATTGCAAGTTGTTCTCCTATTTGAATCTCCTCTGAAGAGTGGCATCATGGGCTCCTCAAAACTACTCTCAAATGATCTGAAAACAAAGATTGTTCAACATAGTTGTTCAGGGGAAGGATACAAAAAGTTGTCTCAGAGATTTAACCTGTCAGTTTCCACTGTGGGGAACATAGTAAGGAAATGGAAGACCACAGGGACAGTTCTTGTTAAGCCCAGAAGTGGCAGGCCAAGAAAAATATCAGAAAGGCAGAGAAGAAGAATGGTGAGAACAGTCAAGGACAATCCACAGACCACCTCCAAAAGCTGCAGCATCATCTTGCTGCAGATGGTGTCACTGTGCATCGGTCAACAATACAGCACACTTTGCACAAGGAGAAGCTGTATGGGAGAGTGATGCGAAAGAAGCCGTTTCTGAAAGCACGCCACAAACAGAGTCGCCTGAGGTATGCAAAAGCACATTTGGACAAGCCAGCTTCATTTTGGAAGAAGGTCCTGTGGACTGATGAAACAAAGATTGAGTTGTTTGGTCATACAAAAAGGCGTTATGCATGGCGTCAAAAAAACACAGCATTCCAAGAAAAACACTTGCTACCCACTGTAAAATTTGGTGGAGGTTCCATCATGCTTTGGGGCTGTGTTGCCAATGCCGGCACCGGGAATCTTGTTAAAGTTGAGGGTCGCATGGATTCAACTCAGTATCAGCAGATTCTTGAGAATAATGTACAAGAATCAGTGACGAATTTGAAGTTACGCCGGGGATGGATATTTCAGCAAGACAATGATCCAAAACACAGCTCCAAATCTACTCAGGCATTCATGCAGAGGAACAATTACAATGTTCTGGAATGGCCATCCCAGTCCCCAGACCTGAATATCATTGAACATCTGTGGGATAATTTGAAGCGGGCTGTCCATGCTCGGCGACCATCAAACTTAACTGAACTGGAATTGTTTTGTAAAGAGGAATGGTCAAAAATACCTTCATCCAGGATCCAGGAACTGATTAAAAGCTACAGGAAGCGACTAGAGGCTGTTATTTTTGCAAAAGCAGGATCTACTAAATATTAATGTCACTTTTCTGTTGAGGTGCCCATACTTTTGCACCGGTCAAATTTTGGTTTAATGCATATTGCACATTTTCTGTTAGTACAATAAACCTCATTTCAATCCTGAAATATTACTGTGTCCATCAGTTATTAGATATATCAAATTGAAATGGCTGTTGCAAACACCCAAATATTTAGAACTAAAAATGATTAAGATTAATAGGGGTGCCCAAACTTTTTCATATGACTGTAAATGAAGTAAATTAATTTATAACAGACAATTATGTATTTTTACAATATATACCAAGCAGAAAGGAGGCGTGGAATGGGGAAAGTGGGAGTTGGAGGGGAGCTAATTTATCATTAAAGATATCCCAGCAGGCAAAGATCAGGTAATCGGTCACTCAATGAAGTTCAGATATGAGGTGCTCCTAAGAACGTAGGAAAAGTGGCACTCTACTGTCGCAGACCTGGTAAGTCCATCTTAATGTCTGATACAGGGTAACCATCTATCATCGATAGGCTAAGTGTCAAGCTGCTGGGTCAACTTGGTGGTAAGGGAAAAAGGAGGTGTATGGTGAGGATTTGATAAGGTAATGAGGACCTGCAGACCAAGAACACCCTGGATGTCTTAAATATAGGAAGGCAGGGACATATTTTTATCCACTGGAAGTAAATAATGAAAGATCCCATGTAACAACAGAAAGTGGAGATGTTAAAATTGTAAGCAATTAGTATAAAAAGTAGATTGGAAGATTGTATAATTTTTCATTATACATTGAGTAAGCATTATTTGCTGAAAAAAGAATGCCCCTTTAAGAGGAATTTCATGGCCGCCTAGGCCCTGAGCTGCAGCCCCATCCACTGTATAGCGGCGGTGGTGTTAGGGTACTGCTGCTCTGGTCCTATGGTTTTGATAGGAACAGAGTTGCTTGTGACCTCTTCCATCTCTATAGTTTCTGTTGCTTGAAGACAGCCGGACAAGCTGATTGGTGTCAGACCCAAACCAACCAGATACTGATGACCTATCCTGTGGTCAGCAAAGCCCTGACTTTTGACAAGGCCTGTGCCTCATAATAAAACAAGTGAATACAGTCTTGATAAATCCCCCCTCCCCATTGTCCTTGCTTTCCGAGAATATGTGATGTTGAGAACTGCCAATACTATAAAGAATGCCCTGGTCTTGTTTTTTTGCCATCGAGCATTGTTTTTGCTCAGTGGCTTTCCCTCTGAAATGTCAGCGGTCAGCAGTGTTTTTCTGCTTAATCCTGTCTTGCCATTTAGTCTGGTGACATTGCTGTGCTGCTGTATTAAATAATCAGATTCTATTTCCCTCAGATCTACACTACAATAAATACACAAAGATTGCAGTGAAATGAATCAGAAAACCATAATGCTATTTATATGCAATGCCGAAATACAATATGACAGTGTTTTGACATTGAAATGTCCTCAGGAATTATCTTGAAAGATATTTAGCAAAAATCTAAAGTAAGGGAATCATATTTTGTACAAGTTTTCAATAACCCTTTATTGGGTTTTGGGCCACAGTTGATCCATATACTACTTATGTATAAGCCTGTTCCAGTTTTACCATGATGAACCTTTGGAAAATATTATTTTAGACCTGCTTTGTTATTAGAGTTAATAAGAGTATTAAAAAAGGAAATTTATAAGTAGTGAACTTCTGGAATGGGAGGTAAGGGTCCACTGTGATTCATTGCCAGGCAGAGCTGATGTAAGGTGGGGGAAAGACATTTTAAGGCTACTTCCACACGGGACATACGCACATTAGGTTAGCTACTGGTGGAGTTGTCATTGGCTAACCCGCTGCATTGTACAGGACCAGCATCGTGGATGAGATTTAAACAGACCTCATCCAATCCATATGCTGTGACGAAAATTGGGAGCTCAAACCTACCTAAAGGACAGAAGCAGGAGAAGACACGCGTTGATTCCTGCAGGGAAAAAGCCACTGCTGAATTTCCTGTGAGTGACTTGGAGAGCTGTAGTAATGGTGTTTAGCTTTTGTACTTGTACTTTACATATTGTCACCTAATTGACCACAATGCTTTAACTTATGGATCTATCTGTTAAGTATATGTTAGCCTATATATACATAAAACTACAGTTAACCATGGTTCATATTGGTAGTCTCTTTGTGACTATCTATTGTTATTGGCAGTTATCGGCTAGTTATCATCTATTTAGTTACCTATAGTACCTGCATCTTGCCACTTTGTTTCTTTACCATTTTATTTTAGTATCATGTGCTTTGAATTCCAATAAAATTTATTATTGGTCATTTTTGGGTATTATTTTCCTTCTTTTTTATTGATTTCAATATTGTGTCAGTGCCTGGGCTTATCAGGGAATCCTTTGGTGGGTCAATCCAACCTTGGAGAAGCTTGAATGGAGCAGTGAGCAATGGTTGTGTATACACACTGCTCCTTTATTCCAAGTCTATGAGGCTCTGTGGTTCTTCCACAGATCACAACTGATCACTGCAAATCACAGTAACAGTGATCACTGTCAGCTGACATCCCATTTAAGGATTTGTTTATAACGTGAGATATACTTTAATTCCTAAGTCTCACATATGTACTTCCTTTATTCATGTGACATTTGACTGAATGTAGTCATCAGACAGGAAAGTAGATGAAGAAAGTCTTCAAATTGAGATTGCAGCTGGTTAACTCCTTAGATGCCACAGTCAATAACGACAGTAGCATTACAATTTACTGTATTTAACTAGTGACCAAAAGATCCACCGAATATGCTGTCCCCTGTGAGCTGAGTAGATTGATATATACAGTATATATGTGTTTATGGGAAAAGATTCAATATAACCGGTCATTTATCCATTGAAATGTCTGCCCTTTCTATGTTTACAAGCTGAATGGAAACCTATACGCATAGAAAAGCGGTTTACCTAAGGAAGCCTGTGGACCCAATAGACTATAATGGGGTCCGTGTGGTTTCCGCTCGGTTTCCGCACGAAGCAACTGGGGTCCGCACGAAGTCTATGGGGTCCGCAGATTTCCTTAGGAAAACCGCTTTTCTATGCGTATAGGTTCCTGTTCAGGGGGGTCCCCAAGTGGACTCTCCGGACGGAAACTGAACGCAGATGTGAACTGGCCCTTACTCTGGTCATCAGATGGTGCCGCTTCAGTCAGAGTAACAAGTATAGTAAAGGTGCATTTCATGCTGCAGATTCCGCTTAAAATTGGCGGAGAGAAAAATCCTGCAAGGACTTTTCTCTCAGCCGGTTCCAGTATAAAACCGACGGAAACCATACGGACCCCATTATAGTCCACAGTTAACCGCTTTTTAAGCGGACCCAAAGGACGGAAATGCACATATTAGTGTGAACATAGCGCAAATCAGGTTCAAATAACGTTCAAAAACATAGGCATTTAAATTAAGTTATATAATTTCATCTCCCATACTATGTCTTAAAATAGCCACAATAAAGGTCAAAAAACATCAGGCATGTAATATTGGTTATCTCATCTATATCATTATATCTTATTGTGTTTGTCCCACAGTTAGTGGGTTCATCAGGAGATAAATATCACTAGATGGATAATATTGGCGACATGATTAAATGAACTTAATGAGAACAAAGAAAGACAAAAAGTGATCACCGCTCTAAGGCTAGGTTCACATTTGCGCTGAAGTCTCCGTCTAGAGACCCGGACCAGTAAAACAGCGGTTACCTGCAGACATCCGCAGACCCCATAAACTGTAATGGGATGCGCTGGGTGTTGGCCATTTTTATACTGAAATCAGTGGAGAGAAAAGTCCTCCATGCAGGACTTTTATCTCTGCCAATTTTCAATGGTTTCGGAGACTCCGACGCAGATGCAAATCTAGCCTCACCCTGATGTAAATGACAACCTTGTTACCCAAGAGATGATAATTCTATAGAGACAAAGTATGAAATATCTGGCTGATAATAAAAGTAAGATGGACATCACAGAAGTTGGTCATGCATTTGGAATCTCCCATCTGTGAGCGAAAGCATAGAACCTCTAAGGCTGTAATGCATTTGTGTTATATGGACTGTTATTTTGACTGCAAATCCTGTCTTGGGTCTAATGAAGTGAACTAGCTGTATCATAGATCCCAACAATGCAGCTAGTTTGGTCATTAGACTAAGGTGAAAACACCCCTCAACCCGAAATAAAAGCATAAAAAAACTAAACAAAAAAAGAACGAACATTTGGTTTGGCAGTGGCCTAAACTGTTGAAATCACTGTTGTAATGCGTGGTGTAGAGTTTGCTGATAAATCTAGAAATTGCACAGATCACCTCATCTACTTCTTCATTAGACATAAAGGGCATTGACATGTGATGGCAGTAACTAAAGCTATTGCAACATACTCCAAAAACTCTGGTGCTAGACATGAGAGTCATCCTTTTTGTCTTGTAATAAGATTCTGTTCTTGTGGTTTTACTCTGGACCATAATGCAGTCATATGAAAAAGTTTGGGCACCCCTATTAATCTTAATCATTTTTAGTTCTAAATATTTGGGTGTTTGCAACAGCCATTTCAATTTGATATATCTAATAACTGATGGACACAGTAATATTTCAGGATTGAAATGAGGTTTATTGTACTAACAGAAAATGTGCAATATGCATTAAACCAAAATTTGACCGGTGCAAAAGTATGGGCACCTCAACAGAAAAGTGACATTAATATTTAGTAGATCCTCCTTTTGCAAAAATGACAGCCTCTAGTCGCTTCCTGTAGCTTTTAATCAGTTCCTGGATCCTGGATGAAGGTATTTTTGACCATTCCTCTTTACAAAACAATTCCAGTTCAGTAAAGTTTGATGGTCGCCGAGCATGGACAGCCCGCTTCAAATTATCCCACAGATGTTCAATGATATTCAGGTCTGGGGACTGGGATGGCCATTCCAGAACATTGTAATTGTTCCTCTGCGTGAATGCCTGAGTAGATTTGGAGCTGTGTTTTGGATCATTGTCTTGCTGAAATATCCATCCCCGGCGTAACTTCAAATTCGTCACTAATTCTTGTACATTATTCTCAAGAATCTGCTGATACTGAGTTGAATCCATGCGACCCTCAACTTTAACAAGATTCCCGGTGCCGGCATTGGCCACACAGCCCCAAAGCATGATGGAACCTCCACCAAATTTTACAGTGGGTAGCAAGTGTTTTTCTTGGAGTGCTGTGTTTTTTTGCCGCCATGCATAACGCCTTTTTGTATGACCAAACAACTCAATCTTTGTTTCATCAGTCCACAGGACCTTCTTCCAAAATGAAGCTGGCTTGTCCAAATGTGCTTTTGCATACCTCAGGCGACTCTGTTTGTGGCGTGCTTTCAGAAACGGCTTCTTTCGCATCACTCTCCCATACAGCTTCTCCTTGTGCAAAGTGTGCTGTATTGTTGACCGATGCACAGGGACACCATCTGCAGCAAGATAATGCTGCAGCTCTTTGGAGGTGATCTGTGTATTGTCCTTGACTGTTCTTACCATTCTTCTTCTCTGCCTTTCTGATATTTTTCTTGGCCTGCCACTTCTGGGCTTAACAAGAACTGTCCCTGTGGTCTTCCATTTCCTTTCTATGTTCCTCACAGTGGAAACTGACAGGTTAAATCTCTGAGACAACTTTTTGTATCCTTCCCCTGAACAACTATGTTGAACAATCTTTGTTTTCAGATCATTTGAGAGTTGTTTTGAGGAACCCATGATGCCACTCTTCAGAGGAGATTCAAATAGGAGAACAACTTGCAATTGGCCACCTTACATACCTTTTCTCATGATTGGATACACCTGGCTATGAAGTTCAAAGCACAGTGAGGTTACAAAACCAATTTTGTGCTTCAGTAAGTCAGTAAAAAGTAGTTAGGAGTATTCAAATCAATAAAATGATAAGGGTACCCAAATTTTTGCACCGGTCAAATTTTGGTTTAATGCATATTGCACATTTTCTGTTAGTACAATAAACCTCATTTCAATCCTGAAATATTACTGTGTCCATCAGTTATTAGATATATCAAATTGAAATGGCTGTTGCAAACACCCAAATATTTAGAACTAAAAATGATTAAGATTAATAGGGGTGCCCAAACTTTTTCATATGACTGTATATAATGTACTGTAACTCAGAAACAGTGCAAAATCAGCAAAGTATTCACAGAATTTGCTAAGTTATTTGATGAACTAGGGCTCAAATACATGAAGAAGACAGCTCATGGTATGATATTCAACAAAGGTTTATTCAATATAACCTTATTTTTGATTATTAAAACACTGTTAATCTTTTATTTCTAGTGACCGCCTCATCTGCTGTACAGATAACTGTATTAAACAATTTTCCAGGCAGACACTTATATACATAACAGTAAAACCGCATGAAGTGAGCAGTGTTACAGTGGCACCTGTGAAGGGGTGGGATATATTAGGCATAAGGTGAACAGTTCTTGAAGTTGAGATGTTGGAAGCAGAAATACATGAGCTAGTGTAAAGATCTGAGCAACTTTAACAAGGAAAAATTATGATCACTAGATGAGTAGTTAGTAGCATCTCCAAAACAGCAGGTCTTAGGGGGTGTTCCTGCTATGCAGAAGGTAGCACCTATCAAGTCATTGGCCAGCTCCAGTGGTGGTTGTTGAAACGGAGGGTGCACAGTCTGTATCTGTCATTCTGTCAGAACAACAAACTGAAAAGTGTGAAACTAGTCTTACTCATACAGTACTGTAAGCATTGGGTGGATGTATACATCAATACAATTATCATACATTATTGTAGTCTCAATGCACAATTTAAGCCTCTGTTCATATCTGCATCATGGATTCTGTTACAAATGCAAACCACAACATAGTGTTGGTTTCATCTCATGGCAAACACTACTTCTACCTAGCAGATCCCATTATCTTATAATGGGGTTGTTGTATTTTATCACTTTGTGCTTTTATATTAGAAATGTGTTGTAATAATTTCTCATGATACAGATATACACAATCACTGACAGCTGTGTAAGAAAGGTAAGGTACTACAAGTCCCAGGGCAGAAAAAAATGTACAGTGGACTAAATTATAAACTTTAGCAAATTAACATAGTTAAAACTTTCACTAGTTATCTATCACTTATCTGCGGCCACTCATATACTAGCTGTCCAGTGCCTGTATGGATCAGTTACAGAAGTATATCACTTGCAGAAGACTGCAGCCAAAGAGGGGTCATAGATCAAAGAGGGGAGACATTAGCAGACAGGGGGTTGCAGATGGACAACAGCAAGTTAAGCAGGGAAAAGGGAAAAGACAGACTACAAGGCTAAGACCCCACGTGGCGCGCCGCAGCCAAAAAGTTCTGCGGAAAAAACACAGATTCATAGAGTTTTATATATATATATATATATATATATATAAATACACATATACAGTGGGGGTAAAAAAGTATTTAGTCAGCCACCAATTGTGCAAGTTCTCCCACTTAAAAAGATGAGGCCAGCCTGTAATTGACATCATAGGTAGACCTCAATTATGAGAGACAAAATGAGAAAACAAATCCAGAAAATCACATTGTCTGATTTTTAAAGAATTTATTTGCAAATTATGGTGGAAAATAAGTATTTGGTCAATAACAAAAGTTCATCTCAATACTTTGTTATATATCCTTTGTTGGCAATGACAGAGGTCAAACGTTTTCTGTAAGTCTTCACAAGGTTGGCACACACTGTTGCTGGTATGTTGGCCCATTCCTCCATGCAGATCTCCTCTAGAGCAGTGATGTTTTGGGGCTGTCGATGGGCAACACGGACTTTCAACTCCCTCCAAAGGTTTTCTATGGGGTTGAGATATGGAGACTGGCTAGGCCACTCCAGGACCTTGAAATGCTTCTTACGAAGCCACTCCTTCTTTGCCCTGGCTGTGTGCTTGGGATCATTGTCATGCTGAAAGACCCAGCCACGTTTCATCTTCAATGTCCTTGTTGATGGAAGGAGGTTTGCACTCAAATTCTCACGATACATGGCCCCATTCATTCTTTCATGTACATGGATCAGTCGTCCTGGTCCCTTTGAAGAGAAACAGCCCCAAAGCATGATGTTGCCACCCCCATGCTTCACAGTAGGGATGGTGTTCTTTGGATGCAACTCAGCATTCACTCTCCTCCAAACGCGACGAGTTGTGTTTCTACCTTGGTTTCATCTGACCATATGACATTCTCCCAATACTCTTCTGGAACATCCAAATGCTCTCTAGCAAACTTCAGACAGGCCTGGTTATGTACTGGCTTAAGTAGGGGGACATGTCTGGCACTGCAGGATCTGAGTCCCTGGCGGCGTAGTGTGTTACAGATGGTAGCCTCTGTTACTTTAGTCCCAGCTTTCTGCAGGTCATTCACTAGGTCCCCCCATGTGGTTCTGGGATTTTTGCTCACTGTTCTTGTGATCATTTTGACCCCACGGGGTGAGATCTTGCGTGGAGCCCCTGATTGAGGGAGATTATCAGTGGTCTTGTATGTCTTCCATTTTCTAATTATTGCTCCCACAGTTGATTTCTTCACACCAAGCTGCTTGCCTATTGCAGATTCAGTCTTTTCAGCCAGGTGCAGGTCTACAATTTGGTTTCTGGTGTCCTTCCACAGCTCTTTGGTCTTCACCATAGTGGAGTTTGGAATGTGACTGTTTGAGGTTGTGGACAGGTGTCTTTTATACTGATAACAATGTCAAACAGATGCCATTACTACAGGTAATGAGTGGAGGACAGAGGAGCCTCTTAAAGAAGAAGTTACAGGTCTGTGAGAGCCAGAAATCTTGCTTGTTTGTAGGTGACCAAATACTTATTTTCCACCATTTGCAAATAAATTCTTAAAAAATCAGACAATGTGATTTTCTAGATTTGTTTTCTCATTTTGTCTCTCATAGTTGAGGTCTACCTATGATGTCAATTACAGGCCTCTCTCATCTTTTTAAGTAGGAGAACTTGCACAATTGGTGGCTGACTAAATACTTTTTTCCCCACTGTATGAAAAAATAGGTTTGTTTTAACTCTAAGGGTAGATTCGCCATTCAGTAAAGTTTGTGGCGGGTGCCACACGAAAACAATAGCCTCAAATCTATAACCTCAACATTATGAACATGTCCCTAAACAAATCACTCAAAGCTATCAATCACAATGCTGTTCACCAGAATATTTAGTACCTCTAGAGCATAGCTAAAAGTCTCACTCATTTTTTCACAGAACATTTCTGATTTTCAAAACGTCAGTACCGCTGCTCTTGTCACTCCTATTCGAGCTACTAATGCTACCTGCACAGTGTCTGTTGCTTGCTACACCGTGGGAGGTATTGGACCATACAGCCAAGCAGTCCAAGTTATTATTCCAAGTGATGGTAAGAGCTTGTTATAATATTTTCAAAACATGCAATATATTTTTCACATTGATACCATGTAGTTGTATGAGCCAACTGTACCACAAAGTGGATAAACATGCTTTATTGAGTATGGGTATCCCAAAATTAAAAGCCACAAATAGCCATGCTAATTATTTTATCATTCACTGCCGACCTCAGATGTTTATGATTAATATTACCCCTACAATCGCTGCCGCTCTTCAGCATCTATACTATATCACTCAGGAGAACAGGAGCCAGGGAGAAAATGCCCCATTGTGTTTGTCCCTGATCCTATGGATATTACCATTAATACTGAGCTGGGAATAGGGAATAAGTGTTGTTAATGAGCAAATTCCTTTTAGGACCTCTGTTGGCTCTGTGTTGGACAGACATGAGGTAGTTTAGAATAATAAATAAATAATAATAAATAATATTAAAATATTGCCAATATGTTTGGTGTAGAAACCATGGTTCTTGTTTTGTTGGAAGTTCTCGCCACACGTGACCACTGAGGTCAATCAGTGGCCTAAGTAAAGGAACCAGGACGTCACTGTGACGTCCCGTCTCCTTTCTTTCGGCTGCTGAGGCCACTGATTGGCCTCAGCCATCACATGTGGTGGGGACTTTCGACAAAATAAGACCCCAGGAGCAGCAGGACTGGACCTCGTTGGGAGACACCTGAGCACCGAGGACAGGTGAGTGTTTTTTTTTTTTTGTTTTGTTTTTTTTTCTTTACCTTCCCCAGCCTCCATGCAAAAAATGGCTTATCCTGAGCAACCCCTTTAACTCAATGCTTTTAATGGGTTTTCTGATTTTAATGGGTGCTACAGTATATGTATTTAAATTTGGTGACTAGAAATTCTATTTGGCTCCTAATTTTTTTCAGTTTAGCAGACAATAGCTCATGCTTTTTTTTTTTTTTTTTAGCCTGAAGCGCCAACACATATATTCTGATTGACATATGTATTTCATTTTTAGGCTCATTAGCATCTGCGACATCCTCAACTCCAGCATCTGGTCACGTCAGCCCCTACATTATTTTGCTTGGTTTTATATGTGGCTTAATGATCCTTCTCCTTCTCATCTATGGCGTGGTTAAATTCATAAATAGGAAAAAGGAGTTAGACTTTGGGTGAGTCTTGAACGTGATAAATGTTGCATAGTTTTACCTCCTGTAACATTAACTTTAAAGCGTAACTAAACTTTCGTGCAACTTTAGATTTTCTGGCAGTATTTGAGTCATTAATAAATATTGTAATATACTTTATTAACAAATTTTGGATAATTTCTGTGAAATCCTGTTTTTTTCACTTTTTCCCTTGTTTCTATATTGAGAGCCGTTTCTGCCACTCACTGAATGTTACTGTGTTCGGGGCTGTGTAATATATAGAGAAAATAAGGGTGGGGGAGGGTCACTTCAAACAATTAGATTTCAAACATTATAAAACGTACAAACTTGCTTTTGATGTCATATGAAAGAGGAGATTCTCTTCTGACTAAGGTTGCTGTGCTATCTAAATTATTTCCAGAGATATCACTGGTTGAATACACAGTTGTGATTCGGATTTTTATATCATATATATTATACAGCTGCTTATAAATATCCTAATCCCAACTTTGTTAGATGCAGCCTTAGTGTCACATGAAAGAAAACAATCTCCTCTTTCATATGACACAAATATGTACGTTTTATAATGTTCAAGATATAACTGTTTGAAGTGTCCCTCCCCCACCCTCAATGGAAAGGGTAAAAAAATACAGGATTTCACAGAAAGGATCCAAAATTTGTTAATAAAATATACTACAAAATTTATTTATGACACAAATACTCACAGAAATCAAAAGTTGTCTTACAGTATAGCTACGCTTTCAGCTAGATGAAGTCAAGGCTTTTGGTTATTATGGATAAATCCACATATCCTCTCCTGCATAGTGAAGAAATGTTAAAAATTGTACTTTTGCATCTCCGTTATAAAACACATTAGGATATAGAATGAATAGTAGACGGAATTAACGGAAATGTTACAGCAGCTGTCACCAGACGGCGACATATAATCTTGTATGGACCGTCAGAACAGTATATTTCTGCCGACAGATTTGATATATTAGAAATATGGTTTTGGCTGGAGGCACACAATACAGGGAATTTAGCAACCCATCTACGCCAATCTTCTGGCATAGATGGGTGACAATGTGGCACATCTTTGGGCATGGCTCTTTTTGTGTTTTGCTTGTGACTTTCTGTGAATGTGGGCAATGTGGGGCAGGCCGGGGACGCTTCAGCCCAACATATTTATTATAAGTCAAACCAGAAAACTGTTGTAAGTTATATAGGAAATCTATGCCAATTCCTGACTAGTGTACATTTCCAGTCTGGCGCCCAGAAGATCAACTGGCACTAGAGTTATAACTGAAAACATTAATATGTTTTAATATGATGCAATGGGGTTAGATTTGTTTAACCCTTTGTACTTTCATTTGGCCATGTGAAAAAACCCACAATTCTATCATTATTTTTTGCATTTTGTTCCTGCGACGTTCACTCTGCATTAAAAATGACATGTCCTTTGTCATTACAATTACAGCGATACTATATATTTTATTATGTTTTACCGTGTTTACTAATAAACGGTGACATGTATAACTCTTTTTACTGTTTTGTTGATGGAGATATGTGAGGGATCTTTATTTGCGGGGCAAGGTGTTTTTATTGGTACCAATTTTTAGTATGTATGACTTTCATGGGGATATGTAATATATTTGTTTATTTTGTTTACATTATGTGTTTTTTAAATTAAATTAAAAGGTGGGTTTTTTGAATTTATATGTTTTTTTTTATTAACTTTTTTTCTTTTATTTTTTTAAACTTTTTTCTTGTCCCACAAGGAGACTTGAACCTAGGATCCGCTGATCCCCAGTGTAATGTACTGCAATACATCATATTGCAGTACATCGCTTATAGGCTCCCTATGTGCAATAGGGAAAGGCAGTCGGCAATCTCATCATGAGAGATCCAACAGGTGGCGGAGCAGGGCAATCTTGACTCCGAAACACCTGGATGCCGGATCACAGCATTTCAGGGGTTAAGCCGCTGACTAGTCCCAGGTTTTGGCTGTGTAATACAGCAGAGACCCAAAAGTAATGGCACAGGAGCAGCTCCTAATTGCCTTAGGAACTGTTCCTAAGTACTGTGCCTAAGTGCCTTAAGTATACGCTCAGCGCAATAGTGCGGAGTGGGAAGAGGTTAAACTGGCATAAAAGAAAAATGGGACAGTTGCCTCTAGCAGCCAATGTCAGGTGTCCAAGGCCCCTTTCAAAATAATAATTATACTAATCTGATTGGTTGGTATTGGCAACCGCTCTACTGCACCTTCTCATGTAGGATTATGTGGCAAAGTGCACTACCTGCTACTTGTAGATAGAAATGTACAAAATAAAAAAGCAGTCAAATTAGAAGGTGTGGATCCTCGAGACGGCGCCAGATGAAGGTGGATTTTCCACTGGTGTAATATGGACTATGTTTGTGGCCAGAAATCCTGTGGTATGATGACCTGAAGTAACTGTGTATATGTATACATATTTATCTATCCTCAGGATACAATTCTCTAATAATGGATGGTAACAAATAATAATAAGAACAATAACTTTATTTATATAGTGCCAACATATTCCACAGAACTTTACAAATCAGAGGACATATGAAGAGACAATATGAGACATTACAATGTGACAAAGAAATAAACATATCAAACAATACATATATCTTTATGTATTGTAAATTCATGTTGAAGACATGAAAACTATGAAGGAAAACATAAGGAATTAAGTAGTAAACAAAGTGTTAAACAAACCAGAATATATGTTATATTTTAGATTCTTCAAAGTAGGCCCTTTTTGCTTTGTTAACAGGATTGCACACTCTTGGCATTCTCTAAGTCCTCCACAATCACCTGACCTAAACCCAATTAAGATTGCTTGGGGTAAGTTGGACCAAGAGCAAAGGAAAAGCAGCACCTCTGGATACTCCTTCAAGACTGTTTGAAAACTATTCTAAAAGAGTGCAAAGCTATCATCAAACAAAAGGGGGCTACTTTAACTTATTCCCGACATCCGCCATACTATTATGGTGTCGGGTCTGTTGGATTTTAGTTTAAAAACAACAGTCAATGGGGTCCACTGGGCTCCATGTGTAACCGCCATTTAAGCGATCTAATATATAGTGTAAGCAGAGAATCCCATTCCCTTATCCTAGGAATCAGACATTCCTTATTACTACAGAAAAATAAGAAGACTTCCAAAAAATAAACAATTCCTATTAGTAATTAAAATGAGTTTCTGAATTTTTTGAGCATTTGGATGATGTGATTCCTATTTTGAGCTTAATAGTGTTGAATAGAAATACGTGATGGGAATGTTATCTCCCATCTGTCACTCTATCGGTATTAAGTAGTAGACAATGGATTCTGTTTTGTTATTTTTGTGACATAAAATTAATAGCACAGAAAACCCCTGAGTTCAAAGACATGGAAATGAAGCACGTAGCAAGAATGTCATTCTGATTCCGTCATCCCCTGGGAGTACATGGAATCAGCAGTACATGTGAACCTATGTATGATGGAGTTAAATGTCACATCCTGCTTGCTGGGTTTCTCCGTGCCTGGTGGAAATGATGTTGAGTGATTTTGTAAATAAATAGTTTGAGAGATTGGAGATTATTGCAATTTCAGATGTAGCTATGACTCAGTGTTCCTTGATATTGTGGTTCACAGTGATATATGTGAAACATTCATTTTATATCTATATATATATTAATTGACAAAAATAATAAACGAGATAGTATTGCTGCAAAGCCAAGCATGTGGTTAAGATTCCAACGCATATGTAAATGATTCCAGGTGTTGTATGATTAGACACTCAGAGCCTTTTTATAGGACAGCGATGAAAGCACTTTCACACCCTCTTGTAGCAACGCTCAGAGGCTACTTTTGGCTAGTGTACCTCTTGTAAGACATTGTTGTTTGCTAGACATTCCTCTATGATGCACTTGACATTTTGCTCAGTTTACAAACACTGAGAGGGGGTGCATTATTGGACTGAGAGAAGCAAGATGGTTGTTTTGACAAATTTTCCACCATCTAGGCCGTTCTTACCTAGCTCTTAAGAAGTGTTGAGAGCAGTGGTTACGTGAGGGCATGCATACATGGCAAACAGGCTCCGGATGTCTCAAAGAGACCACCAGTTGAGAAGACTGATCTGCTCACAAGTTTGAGCAACTTCCACAGTTTCCCTGTTCACTCTACAGTCACAGGTGGCACCTTCATTACATATCCCTTTCTCTGTCCAACCATTGCCAGATGCTCAGCAGAAGGAAATCAGGTGCCCATTATGTTTCCTGCCATTGACAGACGGCCACCGATGCCTTTGTTTGCTATGGTGTTGTGAATGAGATATCTGGACTAGTAGTGATATAAGGGACGGTAAAAGCTCAGTGATATGTGTAGGACATCCTGCAGTCACATGTTTTGCCTCTCATGGCAGGGCTTTCAACTGGCATTTTTTCAGCAGGATAATGCTCGCCCACACAAAGCAAGGGTTCCCCAGGAATGTCTCCACCAGACTACAACACTTCTTTGGCCTGCTCAGTCACCAGAACTGGGTTTCTTCACATTCAACAGCTGTGTTTTGTCCCAATGTCAGTTTTATTATGATTTATTTATATAGGGCCAACATATTCCACAGCAGTTTACAAATCAGAGCGTAAATGAACAGAGAGTATTTAAAGGAGTATTCCCATGAACATAAACATTTTAAAATTTGTAGATAATTAAAAGGAATTAAAAACATTTTTGCAAATATAAGTAATTAAGCATTTTACAGAATTTTAAAGATTTATTTCTAAATATCTTGTGGTCACAGTCTTGTTGCCTTGATTGGTTGCCAATGGATACGACCATGAATGCAAGAACTTTCTAAGGTGAGAAAATCAGCAATGATATCCTTATAGTGGCCGGGATATCTTCTCATACATGTAATGTGCCTGCTACAATAAGAAAATCATGGCTGGGTTTTTGACAAGTCCCAGACCATAGGAAGTTTCTACATTTGTGGTCGTATCCATTGGCAACCGATCAAGGCACTACTAAGATGGTTAGAGAAAATCTTTAAAACGCTGCAGAATTTTTAACTACTTATATTTGCAAAAATGTTTAACTTTTAATTACCTACAAATATAGGTATGATTATGTTCATGGGAATACCCCTTTAACATTACAATGTGACAAAGAATTAACATATCAAAGAATAGGAGTAAGGGCCCTGCTTGCAAGAGCTTACAAGTTATGACGAAATAGGAAGATACAAGAGGTCCAGCCATCTTTTAATAAAGCTCATATAACTGAAGCTGAATGATCCCGTCACCAAACAGTATCTGTGAATATACAGATACTAAGTGCATGGAGTGCAGAGTAACTTCTAGATGGAGGGGTCAGGTTCTGAAGAAAAGAGTAGGAAGTATAGATTAGGATAAGAAATGCTATCTTAGTGTGCGGAGGTGAAGAACAATGTGATCAGGTCACGTAATAAGCCTGCCTAAACAGATGTGATTTTCACCAGAATTTCTGTTGGGTTACATATATGAGTGAAAATGACAGATCTGCTCCAACATTTATGCTAAAAATATAATGAATACCTTCTATCTCAGGTTTGTGATAATGTGGAAATACGTTCAGGAATTCTACATTCTGAGTCATTTGTTATAGCTATATGCTACATCTGTATGTTAGGAAATTTTCTCAGAATATAGCTAATTTGTATATATATTAGAAAAATTTCCCAGCATATAGCTACAACAAATGGATCAGAGCCATAAGGGAACTTAGAGTTCCTGAAAGTATTTCCACATTATCACAAACCTGAGATAGAAGAAGATATTCATTATATTTTAGCATAAATGTTGGAGCAGATCTGTCATTTTCACTAAATATGTAACTTGGATGGATGGATGGCTCAGATATTTGCTAATGTATGGCATACACAGCTCATTAACTCCATTCATAAAAGAAAAAGGTATCCTACATGGTATACATATATTTTTATTTTGCGATAGACCTCCAGCTTTCCTGTACCATTCTTTTGGCCACTGTTGGGTTAATGGAGCACTATGGATACATTTAAGTTAAAGTATATTCAGGTCTATGTTCAGGTGCAATGTGCGTAGAGACTTATTCTTGGAAAAAAACAGCTGCTAAAGCATAGTCCATAATAGTAAAACATGGGAAGGTATTTTATATAGCTTTTTATGTGAAGACTTCCTACTGCAGTATCAGTACTGTATTATTTCATATATACATGAAGCACTGTGGAATAAGGAGGAAGTTTATGACAATATTCATGTAGCTGGATTTCTGCATGACTTCATTCTCAATGTCTTATTTTATTTACTCAGGCATGCATTTATCAGTTCAGATGATTCAGACATCGTAGTTTACAAGGCAAAGAAGTCTTACAACAGGAAAGGCATCAAAGTGACATGTAAGTTGGCAACTCTTCAATGCGCTGGAATGTGTCCTTTTGAGTTTTGGTGCATTAGTTGAATGGTTGACATTTGTATGTAACCAACCTGAAGAAGGTTACACATAAATGTTGAAAGACTGCCACCTGTTGTCATAAACTAACATTCTGATCACAATTCTGCATTGCTGCTAGATTGTCAATAAAATGCTGCTTAATTTTCGCTTTTAGTAAGTACTCTGGGGATCAGTGAAGATCTGCAACAGAAGCTGGAAGATGTGATGGTTGAGAGGAACCTGCTATCCCTTGGGAAAGTGCTGGGAGAGGGTAGGCATTATAACTTGCCACTTAGACATTTCAGTAAATGTTGCAGTTTACTACATGCAGAACTTGGCAAATCTGAAATCATGATGGATGTCCTTTAGTTTAAGACATATATATAATGGTATCCAGTACCAATTTTAAGTTGTTGTAAAGCCACTTTTTGTATGATTTCATAGAAATAAGAGAATTGTTTGAGTCAGTAAAAAGCATTGGTAGGTAAGAGACCATTGTGATCAGAGCCAGATGTAAATCTGATGCCTTTGTAGCTCTTGAGTGCTGGCTGCTACCTACAGAAGATCTGTGATACAACCAGTCGTACTTCAGTGTGTATGTCCATCCTGTATTTAGTAAGCACATCAATATACATTACATATAAATCTGCTTTATCATGTAAAGAATCTTATGCTTGCTCTGTGAACTTTTTGTGAATTTAGAATTGTTTTTTGGTTGCTTAGGCGAATTTGGATCCGTGATGGAGGGAGAACTTAGATATCCTGATGACACAGCTCACAAAGTTGCCGTGAAAACCATGAAGTGTAAGGGAACTTAAGCTTGCTGCTGAGAACATCAGTAGCCAGTTTTGTACATATTGGGGCAGATTTACTAATACTCTCTAATAGTTACGTAACGTAAACTGAGAAAAGTCTTAAACAGTGGCAGATTTATCACAGTATCTGATGCTGGCTAATAAATCCATACCTCTTTTCCCCTAAGTCACATCCCTTATTCACCAAGCCATGTCCCTTGTTGATAAAATTGTCTAAAATGATTAAGAAATCTGATACAAGGCATGTATGCCTGTTTTTTTGGTACAAATTGGTCCCAAATTCTGGGATATTTTCATTGTTAAAGCTCCCCCAGTCTATATTGTTTTGCTTTGATAACAAAATGTAAATCTAAATCAATAAAATTATATTGTTCAATCAGAATGAGAAAAATATAAAATAACATAGAAAATGTAAAGAGCAAAATGTGATAATTTTCATGATAGTGGATGGTTATTGGTTTATCCTTTATCTATTCATTGTAACATTGTATTTACTATCCACAGTGGACAACTTCTCACAAAGGGAAATAGAAGAATTTCTAAGTGAAGCAGCCTGTATGAAAGACTTCAACCACCCAAATGTGATTAATCTGCTTGGTAAGGTTTATACATAAAACCTAATATACAGTGGGTAAAATAAGTATTGAACTCGTCACCAGTTTTCTAAGTAAATATATTTCTTAACGTGCTATTGACATGAAATTCTCACTACATGCTGTTAACAAACCATCTAATCCACACAAGCAAAGAAACCATAGATGTCCATAAATCAAGTTACGGTATGTGTAATAATGAGAAATTACAAAGTGAAAAAGTATTGAACACACCAAGAAAGAGATGCAAAAATTCATGACACCAGCTGAAATATATCAGTAATTATAAAAAAAAAAATTGTGAAAATAGTGAATAAGAAGAAGAATAAAATATCTGCTGGTTCAACTGATGGCCTATAAAAAGTGTCTCATTACTAAGGTGCCGCACGAGAAACATCTCATAATGCGTAAAATCAGAGAGCTGTCTCAAGACCTTCGCCACCCTATTGTTGCAAAACATACTGATGGCTTTGGTTACAGAAGAATTTCTAAACTACTGAAGTTTCCAGTGGACACTGTTGGAGCCATAATCCGGACGTGGAAAGAACATAATTTCACCATAAACCGACCACGACCAGGTGCTCCTCTCAAGATTTCAGACATAGGAGTGAAAAGAATTATCAGAAGAGTTGTCCAAGAGCCAAGGACCACCTGCGCAGATACAGTTCTGGCCAAAAGTATTGGCACCCCTGCAATTCTGTCAGATAATACTCAATTTCTTCCAGAAAATGATTGCAGTCACAAATGCTTTGATAATAATATCTTCATTTAATTTGTCGTCAATGGAAAACCACAAAAAGAATTGTCAAAAAGCCAAATTGGATATAATTCCACACCAAACATAAAAAAGGGGGTGGACAAAAGTATTGGCACCCTTTGAAAAATCATGTGATGCTTCTCTAATTTGTGTCATTAACAGCACCTGTTACTTACCCGTGGCACATAACAGGTGGTGGCAATAACTAAATCACACTTGCAACCAGTTGAAATGGATTAAAGTTGACTCAACCTCTGTCCTGTGTCCTTGTGTGTACCACATTGAGCATGGAGAAAAGAAAGAAGACCAAAGAACTGTCTGAGGACTTGAGAAGCAAAATTGTGAGGAAGCATGAGCAATCTCAAGGCTACAAGTCGCTCTCCAAAGACCTGAATGTTCCTGTGTCTACCATGCACAGTGTCATCAAGAAGTTTAAAGCCCATGGCACTGTGGCTAACCTCCCTAGATGTGGACGGAAAATAAAAATTGTCGAGAGATTTCAACGAAAGATTGTGCAGATGGTGGCTAAAGAACCTCGACTAACATCCAAACAAGTTGTAGCTGCCCTGCAGCCCGAGGGTACAACAGTGTCAACCCGTACTATCCGTTGGCGTCTGAATGAAAAGGGACTCTATGGTAGGATACCCAGGAAGACCCCACTTCTGACCCAGAGACATAAAAAAGCCAGGCTGGAGTTTGCCAAAACTTACCTGAGAAAGCCAAAAACTTTTTGGAAGAATGTTCTCTGGTCAGATGAGACAAAAGTAGAGCTTTTTGGGAAAAGGCATCAACATAGAGTTTACAGGAAAAAAAAAAGAGGCCTTCAAAGAAAAGAACACGGTCCCTACAGTCAAACATGGCGGAGGTTCCCTGATGTTTTGGGGTTGCTTTGCTGCACTGGACTGCTTGACCGTGTGCATGGCATTATGAAGTCTGAAGACTACCAACAAATTTTGCAGCATAATGTAGGGCCCAGTGTGAGAAAGCTGGGTCTCCCTCAGAGGTCATGGGTCTTCCAGCAGGACAATGACCCAAAACACACTTCAAAAAGCACTAGAAAATGGTTTGAGAGAAAGCACTGGAGACTTCTAAAGTGGCCAGCAATGAGTCCAGACCTGAATTCCATAGAACACCTGTGGAGAGATCTCAAAATGGCAGTTTGGAGAAGGCACCCTTCAAATCTCAGGGACCTGGAGAAATTTGCCAAAGAAGAATGGTCTAAAATTCCAGTAGAGCGTTGTAAGAAACTCATTGATGGTTACCGGAAGCGGTTGTTCGCAGTTATTTTGTCTAAAGGTTGTGCTACCAAGTATTAGGCTGAGGGTTCCAATACTTTTGTCCGACCCATTTTTGGAGTTTTGTGTAAAATGATCAATGATTTGACTTTTTTTTTCATTCTCTTTTGTGTTTTTTCATTGCAAGCAAAATAAATGAAGATATTATTACCAAAGCATTTGTGATTGCAATCATTTTCTGGAAGAAATTGAGTATTATCTGACAGAATTGCAGGGGTGCCAATACTTTTGGCCAGCACTGTATACAGAAAGACCTGAAATCAACAGGCACAATTGTTTCAAAGAAAACAAGTAATGCGCTCAACCTCCATGGCCTTACCATGCAAGACTCCATTGCTGAACAAAATGCATGTTCAACTGTGTAACATTTAGACAAGCCTGTGAAATACTGGGGGAATATAGTCTGGTCAAATGAGACCAAAATTGAACTCTTTGGATGCCATAATACATACCATGTTTGGAAGCCAGAAGGCACTGTATATCACCCCAAAAACACCATACCAGGAGTGAAGTTTGGAGGTGGGAACATCATGGTTTAGGGCTGTTTTTCAGCATACGGCAATGGCAAACTCCATATAATTAAAGGAAGGATAAATGGACAAATGTACTGAAACATTCTTGTTAAAAATTTCATCAAGACAATGATCCCAAACACAGAGCCAAGGAAACTCTCAATTGGTTCAGAGAAAGAAAACAAAGCTGCTAGAATGGCCCGGCCAATCACCTAAACTGAATCCAGTACAAAATCTATGGAAGGAGCCCACCGACCCTTCAGGATTTGAATAGTGTTTGTGTGGAACAATGGGCCAAAATCACACCTGAGAAATCCATGCCACTACTGTAGTTTCTCCATACAGGAGGCGTCTTGAAGCCGTTATCACCAACAAAGGCTTTTGTACAAAGTATTCAATACATTTCATTAAGTGTGTTTAATACTTTTTTCCTGTGTCATTTCTCATTATTACACATAATTTATGGACATCTATGGTTAGATTTCGTTGCCTGTTTGGATTGGATGGATTGTTACTGACATCTGGTGAGAATTTCATGTCATTAGCACCTTTAGAAAAACATTTACTTAAATAAATAAATAAATAAGGCTCAATAATTTTTGGCTTGCTGGGTTGAGTACCGTGCCACTTCACATTCTGACCTATTGAATCTTCCATATATAAAGTACAGAAGTGACAGAACAAAGGGAGTTCAGTTAGAATATAAAGTAACTTTAACAGATGCCACAACAATCATGTCAGCCATCATTGTATCATGAACCAGAAACCTATAAATACATCAGATACATTCTAAACTTCCCATGTAGCTAACCTCCATAGACTCTGTATTTGTAGTTTGCCTCTTATTAATTTGACCTATTTTTTTTAAGTTTGATGTCTTACTATACTGCATATGTTTTCCCATTTCAGGTGTCTGTTTAGAAGTCGGTCCTAGAAGAACCCCAAAACCAATGGTCATATTACCATTCATGAAGTATGGGGATCTGCACAGTTTCCTTCTTTCCTCTAGAATTGGATCTGGTCCCAAAGTAAGTTGAAGATGTGTATTCTTGTACAAGGAAAACTTCCAATATTAATCTGAATATGCTAAAAATGAGGATATTAACTACTAAGATGACCTTCTGTAACTCTTGCACACTGAGCAGAATATCTAGTAATGAAAGCAGATTCTTAGCTGACACTGGGCAGAAAGTGATTGAAAAGTCTATATAATGTATGAAATTGTTACTGTCAAGCTAAAAATACTACTTTTATTGACAGGTGGGCACCAGTTAGCTGACAATGTATCTTTAGTAATGACTGTAGCAGTTCATCTCTCTATCCTTTTCTTTCTTGAGACACTGGAAAGTAGAAACATTTTGTTGACAAAAAACATCTACTTATAGAAGTTATCCAACCTTAGTTATTGCTGCAGGGGAAAGATTTGCTGGTTTGGCAACTGAAAGTGTTATTTCCATCTCATCAAATCGCTGCTGGGATTGGAATAACTGCTTACAACTTCTGACCACCAGGGCAGGACTTAAGGATGCAAGCAAGCAGTGCTGTTTTGCTGTTCTATGCTGTTTCCATAACTCTTATAAAGGTGAATGAGAACTATAGAAACAGCGTAGCACAGCTGAGCTCCACTGCTTCCATGATGAATTCCCCCATGCTTATGTGTCCACTTTTGATGCAGTTTTTAGAGCAAAAGCCAAAAGTGGATATAAATGAAATTAAAAGTTTGAGTCTTTTCATTATCCTTTTCCTTGTGTTGGGATCCACTCCTTGCTTTGGGTCGTAAAACTGCATCAGGTGAATGTACTGGATCCAAAAGTAATTGATACGAGCCATGTGATTTATACATTTTTTCTTCAATCTGTGGTCCTACAGTACATACATGTGTTATTTTTTTTTTTTACATTTTTTAGCATGTACCTCTGCAGACTCTTGTTAAGTTCATGATAGACATTGCTATTGGAATGGAGTACCTCAGCAATAAAAACTTCCTACATAGAGACCTGGCAGCACGGAACTGCATGTGAGTCTAATCCATCAGTACATTCTCCTCTGTCTTTGGTGTTACTAGGATGCCTCAATAAATGAAATGGACTGTCTCTACTATCCATGTATAACTAGTAAAAATTCTAGAGACTAAAAACCTGTAGAGACCTAGTCATGCTTACAATCTTGTGTGAACTACAGTAAATAGAGCAGCACACATCTTTTTCATGTCCTGGTTGACAAAGTGTACAAAGTATAGTATATATTTCAGTCTGGAGACCAGCATCTTACATCTTTATCTTACAGTAGATTAGGATCTGTTCACATCTGTGTTACAGCTACTGTTTATAACTGAGGCCACTACACTCTGCTGAATCTGTCATAGGGTGGACAAGAGCTGTGCCCGATGCACACTACTGACCTATATTGAGCTCTGTTGGGTTTCACCTAGGTGTCTGTCATTTTGATTTGATGAATAGTGCTGGAAACACCAATATTTTTGTCGTCAAAGTATGTAATGGATGCTCTAAATGAAACCTCCAACGCAGATGTGAATATGGCCTTTTACAGGCTATATACAGCTGTACCTGCTTCTCAGTCAATAACACTAGGTTTGTTTCAGCGTCTGGATAAAAAAAAAATCTATTCACAGCCAGCAGTTAGGCTACATGCTCATGACCGTGTGCAGTCTACAGGCATGGATGACACACAGATTGGTATTAGTACCTGCTCCATATTTTGCGGTTCTTCAATTTAGCCCAGACACACAGCCGCAAAAAATACGGGTGTGTATATAGGCCCATTGAAATGTATGGTTCCATACTTTTATCCACAATTGCAGATAAAAAGTATGGTTGTGTGCATGAGGCTTAGGGGTTTTGAGTACGTTGAAAAATGGAAACACAAAGTATATCAAAAACTTCCATAATACACTGGCTAAACTTTGTATACATAGAACCAGAAAGCACATTTAATGGTCTGACATTAAAAAGTATAATGACATGAAAATGTGTTTTAATCTGTTTAGGTTGAGAGATGACATGACTGTGTGTGTTGCTGATTTTGGCCTGTCCAAAAAAATATATAGTGGTGATTACTACCGACAAGGACGTATCGCTAAGATGCCTGTGAAATGGATTGCAGTGGAGAGCCTTGCTGATCGCATCTACACTGTGAAAAGTGATGTGGTAAGATACAGAATAGTATACAGAATAGTATAAACCATGTATATCATGCTGTGCATATCAGCTTAGCCAGTATGCTCCTGGGTGCAGGAGATATCGGTGCCATTAGTGCCGAAACTAACGGCACTGATATCTCTGGCACCCGGGCACATACCAGTGTGCAGAATTCAGCTTTCTAGCGCTATATAATACCACCGGTGCTGCAGGGTCTTCCCAAAGAGTCTGTTGTCATTGAAGTGTTTAATTTAAAAGGGGGGGGGGGGGGCAATTGTTTCTGTGAATCATATGCTATTCCTATGCTATACTATTCTTTTAATATTAGATTTTTTTTATATATTGGTTTGTACAATGCATATCCCATTCATTAAGATCTTCTTTAGTTTCATGTAAAGTCATAAATTATACCTGTAGAGATGTTATTTCCTTCTCATCTGAGACTTTGAGTAACCGTGTTACAATATAATGCGATTGGCTTGATGTCTCATACTTTATGTTAATGAAACAGGAACAGAACTATAATTATTGTGATTGTGTTTTTGCTTATTGTATGCACTATTTTAGTATTCATTATATCGTTCCATTTGCAAAAGAAATGACATCATTATAATCATGTCTGTTCACTTTAGATCTTATAAAGAAATTAGTTCACTGGTCAGCCACCTTCTGGGTTATTTGGATTCCCATTACCAAGAAGTTCACTTCATTGCAGAGCATTCCTATTCAGACTGGCCTCATCCAGCTCTATTTTGCTTCATCTACAAGTGGCTATCAGTCACTGGCTACTAACTGGACACTTAGCTTCCCTAATCATACAGGCGAAAGGCCTGCTGTATGCCACCATTATAGTTGTAGTATACTCTGAATAGTGTACTGTCTGTCACCTCGTACACCATACCTGTCTTTTCCAGTCACATGACTCCCACAGGCTAGCATCACCTATTTTTTTTCCAGGCTGGCAGCCCTGTGTAAGTAGATCGCACCTTTCATAAAGAGCCCCCACAGCTAGCTGCTTATGAGGCCCACTAAACAGCCATACCCTGGAGTGTCTTGAAGTGGAATCTTCTCTTTCCACTAAAACAACATATACTAGAGGAAAAGAAAGGATATTCTGATTAGTAAAATATCTTCTGTGTGACAATTTCCTGTTTCTTATGCTAGGGCTACTCAACGACTTGTAGTCATGCAACATAAGATTGTTATATTACACTACTGTATCACAACTAATGATAATGAATGTGGCCATGTTATATCCCGTAATTTGCTATAATTTTGACCCAGAAGATGGTAGAAATCCAACCCTGCTGGATTTATGCACAACCACATTCACTATTATTAGTTGAGGCTGGCAAAGTGACATTTACAATTTAATTTATGAGGCCTCAAGTCACCATGTAGCCCTAGCCTTAGTTACTTCACAGCTACAATATATATTTGATAAAGAAAAAGTACAGAATCCTACTGTTAAGTATCTAAAACTGATGGCATACCAGTAAGGGCCTAATACAAATGAGTGACAACCATTGGTGGCGCAGCACAAACCAGACACAGCAAGTAAATCGAGCTTCATTACCAGACACACTGCATTTATGATGGATCTGCGTCTGGTAAACCTTAAAGATGCATTTTCTTGTGATCATTGATGATTCCAGTAGTCAGATCTGCATCTATCACACATTACTCCCTCCTGTAACTAGATAGTGGGGAAAGATAGTAAGACAGAAGGTTACATCCCAGCCTAAAGCTCACCTTCTCTACAGTAAAACATCATTCACACAGATGGAATCCTAACTCTGAAAGTGAGACCCATCTAAGCCTAAAACACATCCAGAAGCCACATCCCTCTTCACCTAGTAACCCGGGGAGTCTATTCTGGCTCCTTACTGGCAATATTTTAAAGCATACAGTAGCTCCAGTTGACAGCCATTTTATTTTTTTCTAGCATAACTAGAAACAGCCTGAGAAATAATGAATGATGTGAGCAACTGTGGAGTGCAGCTTGGCATATCACTAGCAAGCATTGCATTTATCTCATTGCAGTGTTATAGATTTCTTATTACAAATGACTTTCTCTTGCTAGCGATAAATGTTCTGTAAATTCACTAATGTCAGACTGCAGAATGTTATGGAGTGGAGACAGAACTTCTTGTTTGTGACCATGTGTGAACCCCATTGTCCTCTTACATAATCTTGTTACTAAACCTTCTTATTTTTTATTCCCATTGACTATCATGTTTGCGCTAAACACAAGTGGGATACTGGTATCTGACCTTTCAGTGTGAAAGGATTCATTCATTTCTCCTGGAAAGATCACCCTGATCCTTCTGTTTGTTATCTACAGTGGGCGTTTGGTATCACAATGTGGGAAATAGCAACCAGAGGGATGACGCCATATCCAGGAGTTCAGAACCATGAAATCTATGACTACTTACTTCAGGGACACAGGCTGAAGCAACCAGCAGACTGCTTGGATGAGCTGTGAGTAAATGAGTTTTGCAAATAACAGGAATAATTATGAATGTATAATAAAATCACATATTGAAATTTGCAATAGCACCTCAGGGGTTTAAATAATGAAAAATTGGAGTATACAGTGGGTACAGAAAGTATACAGAGCCCTTTAAATTTTTCACTCTTTGTTTCATTGCAGCCATTTGCTAAAAACAAAAAAGTTCATTTTATTTCTCATTCATGTACACTCAGCACCCCATCTTGACAGAAAAAAACCTGAAATGTAGATATTTTTGCAAATTTATTAAGAAAGAAAAACTGAAATATCACATGGTCATAAGTATTCAGACCCTTTGCTGTGACACTCATTTAACTCACATACTGTCCATTTCCTTCTGATCCTCCTTGAGATGGTTCTACTCCTTCATTGGAATCCAGCTGTTTAATTAAACTGATTGGACTTGATTAGGAAAGGCACACACCTGTCTATATAAGACCTCACAGCTCACAGTGCATGTCAGAGCAAATGAGAATCATGAGGTCACAGGAACTGCCCAAGGAGCTCAGAGACAGAATTGTGGCAAGGCACAGATCTGGCCAAGATTACAAAAGAACTTCTGCAGCGCTCAAGGTTCCTAAGAGCACAGTGGCCTCCATAATCCTTAAATGGAAGAAGTTTGGGATGACCAGAACTCTTCCTAGTCCTGGCTGTCCAGCCAAACTGAGCAATCGTGGGAGAAGAGCCTTGGTGAGAGAGGTAAAGAAGAACCCAAAGATCACTGTGGCTGAGCTCCAGAGATGCAGTAGGGAGATGGGAGAAAGTTCCACAAAGCCAACTATCACTGCAGCCCTCCACCAGTCAAGGCTTTATGGCAGAGTGGCCCGAAGGAAGCCTCTTCTCAGTGCAAGACATATGAAAGCCCACATAGAGTTTGCCAAAATACACATGAAGGACTCCCAGACTATGAGAAATAAGATTCTCTGGTCTGATGAGACGAAGATTGAACTTTTTGGCGTTCATTCTAAGCGGTATGTGTGGAGAAAACCAGGCACTTCTCATCACCTGCCCTATACAATCCCAACAGTGAAACATGGTGGTGGCAGCATCATGCTATGGGGGTGTGTTTCAGCTGCAGAGACAGGACGACTGGTTGCAATTGAAGGAAATATGAATGCGGTCAAGTACAGAGATATCCTGGAAGAAAACCTCTTCCAGAGTGCTCTGGACCTCAGACTGGGCTGAAGGGTCACCTTCCAACAAGACAATGACCCTAAGCACACAGCTAAAATAACAAAGGAGTGGCTTCGGAACAACTCTGTCACCATTCTTGACTGGCCAAGCTAGAACCCTGACTTCAACCCAATTGAGCATCTCTGGAAAGACCTGAAAATGGCTGTCCACCAACGTTCACCATCCAACCTGACGGAACTGGAGAGGATCTGGAAGGAAGAATGGCAGAGGATCCCCAAATCCAGATGTGAAAATCTTGTTGCATCATTCCCAAGAAGACTCATGGCTGTACTAGCTCAAAAGGAAGGGGATTCTACTCAATACTGAGCAAAGGGGCTGAATACTTATGACCATGTGATATTTCAGTTTGTTTTTTTTAATAAATTTGCAAAACTATCTACATTTCTGTTTTTTTCTGTCAAGATGGGGTGCTGAGTGTACATTAATGAGAAATAATTTTTTTTTTTTGCTTTTAGCAAATGACTGCAATGAAACAAAGAGTGAAAAATTTAAAGCGGTCTGAATACTTTCCGTACCCACTGTATACTGTAGATGGAAAAATGAATAAATATAAAAGCATAGTGGTAAAACTAGGAGCAGACTTAAAGTCAAAATCTATTTCTTATTATACACTTTATAGTCAGCAAGCATCAGAAGTAGTATTCTTCTAGTACACCTTCACGGTTTTGTGCAGTTTTAGAGCTGTAGAGTAAAAGTAAAAAATGTAAAAAAAAAACTTACATGAGCTATCTGCTTTAGACAACTATTACTTGTTAGAAGGGCCCCATGACAATGAGGGGTGGATTAATAATTATAATATTTATTAATAAAATAAAAAAAACACACATACAACAAATACGACACATACAACAAATTTTGCAAAAATTTTGGGTTCGGCTAATCCCAAAATGTTTGAGGTTTGCCACTCACAAAATATTATAATACACTAGGTTCACTTCAGACTGCAAAGTATAAGTAGTAGTGGCCCAGGGGAGATGAGAAAACATAAAAAACAGTATTACTCACCTTCTCTGGGCTCCACTGCGGGTCTTCATCCTCTTCAGGCCTTTCCGGCCTCCTTAATGACATCACACCAGTATCATAACGTATGGATGCAAATGTCATAATGCTGGCATGACCCAGGTGACTGCTGAGACAGAGATCGGCTATTATCTGTGGGGAAACCTTGCAGCAAGTATTCAATGTCTCTACAGCACTACCAGATTGGGAATTAACTATTACACAGTGTTCAATCAAATAAATGGGTAGTCTGTGTAATGCAGGTAGGGACAGAGTGAAAGACTTTCTTTTCTGCTCTCTGGGCAACAAATGAGGATCCTGTTGAGAAGATAAACCCTCTTTACTAAAGGGTTTTAGATATTTATTACCTATCCTTATGATAGCCCATCAATATCAGGTACCTGGCACTCTCATAGATCAGCTGTTACTGGAACCGCAGCCACAGGAAATAGCACAGTATACAGAGTCAGAGCAGACATCACCATACATTGTGTAGTACCTGTTTCTGGTTACTGCGGCTTAGTGTCCATTCACTTAAATGGTATTTGAGTTGCAGGAACAAGAAGCTAAGGCGCAGTAACCAAGAACACCACTTCACAGTATACAGGGACTTTTGACTATCAGTAATAAGTAATTTTTTAGCAAATCTTTTCAGCTGCTGTCTTCTATATAACATTGGTAGCTTTCAATGTATCTGCCAGGCTGACTCAGGTTGTATCTGTTTTCTCTGATGCCTATTTATAAAGAAGGGAAATAAATGTCATCAATGTTTAGTTATCATGTGTAAAAAAAAAAAAAAAATCTCTCTCATACTCCTCAAGGTATGAACTGATGTATCTTTGCTGGAGAGCTGACCCGGCTGACCGACCAACATTCACAGAACTGAAGTACAAACTGGAGAAGTTTCTTCAAGAACTGCCTCCTGCAATGAACAAAGATGACATTATTTATATTAATACAAGCTTACCCGAGGACAGTGACCTTCTCACACAAGATCCAGAGATCAGTGAGATATCCATGGATGTGGAGTCCAAGTATGTACATATTACACCCTCCAGGTCTGACACAACTATGGTCACCGTGGAGGTCCATGGCAGCAATTTTGATGAAGAGAGGTATATTTTGGAGGGTGCATCTGAAGAACTGGTTGGTGAATCAGAACAAGCATGTGCCCCTTTGCTACATGACAGCATGCCACGTAATAGAGTGCCTTGGTGTGAAAGCAACACTCTTCTGGATGGCAATTCATTGACTGAAGATCTTCTCTATGCAGATGACTCAGCAGAGGACACTGAAATTGCAGTATAGAGGTCCACACCAATTTAAGCATTATGAAGAAAGTGGCTCTTAATTGTTTAACCACAACAGCCTTTTCACATTAGGTTAGGATTTAGAAAGTGCTATGTGGCATTCAATCATTGTAAATACCATGCAGTATTCTGTACAGTGATATATAGTTAATTGATGTACATAAATAGATCAGTATATAGATTTCTATCGATACAAGTAAAAGGTGTAAATATTTAACATGTAAATATGATGTGCAGTGTATTAAGGCTTCTCTACTGGGGATCAGAATTGTGCCTTAGCCTAGTGGAAATTGTCTTTTAAAAAACATACAGTATACTAAAAAACCTTTCTACCTCCCCTTCCTACATTAGGCTAAGGCCCCACGTAGCAAGCTGCAGCCAAAAAAAACGCTGCAGATAAGACTGTGGGGAAATACATCACATTTTTTTCCGCAGCATTTTTCACAGAGAGCCCACAGAGATTTCTATTATACCTATACGGAAAACGCAGCGTTTCCGTAAAGATAACTGACATGCTGCGATTTACAAAAACAAGCATTTTTTAAATCGCAGCATTTCTGTTGCAGATTATTTTCTGCAATGTGTGGATGGAATTAGCCAGAATTCCATCCACTTCACAGGTAATGTAAAATGGAGGCTTTTCGCAACGTGGAGCCTTGGCCATAAAGAGGTTTTCTGAAATTTTATATTGATGGACTATTCTTAGGAAATGTCATTAATGTCTAATCTTTAGGGATCACCCCCCCAGGATCCCACCCAAGTAAACAAAATGAAGTGATAAAGGTACTCCAAGCAGACTCTTTACTACATTACTTACACAGCAATATGCACGTGTCAGGGTCTGCAATGAAGAGGCTCTGTCCGTTTTATTCTGCTGATCAAGGGTGATGCTGGGGGTACAACCTTCCAAGATCATACACTGGCTTCGTATCCTAAGGATAGGCTGTCAGTGTAAAGGGGCCAAACCCTCTACAGTGCTGGCCAAAAGTATTGGCACCACTGCAATTCTGTCAGAAAATACTCAATTTCTTCCAGAAAATGATTGCAATCACAAATGCTTTGGTAATAATATCTTCATTTATTTTGCTTGCAATGAAAAAACACAAAAGAGAATGAAAACAAAAGTCAAATCATTGATCATTTTACACAAAACTCCAAAAATGGGCCGGACAAAAGTATTGGCACCCTCAGCCTAATACTTGGTAGCACAACCTTTAGACAAAATAACTGCGAACAACCGCTTCCGGTAACCATCAATGAGTTTCTTACAATGTTCTGCTGGAATTTTAGACCATTCTTCTTTGGCAAATTTCTCCAGGTCCCTGAGATTTGAAGGGTGCCTTCTCCAAACTGCCATTTTGAGATCTCTCCACAGGTGTTCTATGGGATTCAGGTCTGGACTCATTGCTGGCCACTTTAGAAGTCTCCAGTGCTTTCTCTCAAACCATTTTCTAGTGCTTTTTGAAGTGTGTTTTGGGTCATTGTCCTGCTGGAAGACCCATGACCTCTGAGGGAGACCCAGCTTTCTCACACTGGGCCCTACATTATGCTGCAAAATTTGTTGGTAGTCTTCAGACTTCATAATGCCATGCACACGGTCAAGCAGTCCAGTGCCAGAGGCAGCAAAGCAACCCCAAAACATCAGGGAACCTCCGCCATGTTTGACTGTAGGGACCGTGTTCTTTTCTTTGAAGGCCTCTTTTTTTTTCCTGTAAACTCTATGTTGATGCCTTTTCCCAAAAAGCTCTACTTTTGTCTCATCTGACCAGAGAACATTCTTCCAAAAAGTTTTTGGCTTTCTCAGGTAAGTTTTGGCAAACTCCAGCCTGGCTTTTTTATGTCTCTGGGTCAGAAGTGGGGTCTTCCTGGGTATCCTACCATAGAGTCCCTTTTCATTCAGACGCCAACGGATAGTACGGGTTGACACTGTTGTACCCTCGGACTGCAGGGCAGCTAGAACTTGTTTGGATGTTAGTCGAGGTTCTTTAGCCACCATCCGCACAATCTTTCGTTGAAATCTGTCGTCAATTTTTCTTTTCCGTCCACATCTAGGGAGGTTAGCCACAGTGCCATGGGCTTTAAACTTCTTGATGATACTGCGCACGGTAGACACAGGAACATTCAGGTCTTTGTAGATGGACTTGTAGCCTTGAGATTGCTCATGCTTCCTCACAATTTTGCTTCTCAAGTCCTCAGACAGTTCTTTGGTCTTCTTTCTTTTCTCCATGCTCAATGTGGTACACACAAGGACACAGGACAGAGGTTGAGTCAACTTTAATCCATTTCAACTGGCTGCAAGTGTGATTTAGTTATTGCCACCACCTGTTATGTGCCACAGGTAAGTAACAGGTGCTGTTAATTACACAAATTAGAGAAGCATCACATGATTTTTCAAAGGGTGCCAATACTTTTGTCCACCCCCTTTTTTATGTTTGGTGTGGAATTATATCCAATTTGGCTTTTTGACAATTCTTTTTGTGGTTTTCCATTGACGACAAATTAAATGAAGATATTATTACCAAAGCATTTGTGATTGCAATCATTTTCTGGAAGAAATTGAGTATTATCTGACAGAATTGCAGGGGTGCCAATACTTTTGGCCAGCACTGTATATGTAGCAAACCCTCCGTCTTGCATTCTATTTTATTTAGTATTTGTAAACCCCTATAAATTAAATGTATATTTGATATTCAGGGCATTTATGGCAATAGCTGATGCAGAAAATAAATCACTTTAATACTTAAAAGGATTTGCAGTTTTTTTGTATATAAAGCTTATTTTTCATGCAACGTTATTCTACTTTCTAATTCACAATATTATTTATCAAAACTAGCTGTAATACCGTGTTTATTGCCTATAGCAACCAACCACAGCACAGCTTTTATTATCCTAGAGCAGGAGCAGTTTAAGGAATTAATAACTGAGCTGTGATTGTTTGTGGTTATGTGTGCCCAGTGTCACTAGATGGCACTGTAACTGGGAGGCTTACTAAAAAAAAAAAACAGCAATATCCGTTTCCTATGTTTGTTCTCTCATATGTAGACTTGTTGGTTTTTGTCTATTCTCCATTTTGTTGACCAGTAGAAGTAAGAGAATATTGTCATCTTCATCCATAAACAATTATTGAACATAACAGTTCTGCACAATTTTTGCGATTTTTGCTGGCTCTCAATAATTGTTAGGATTACTATTTTCATTCAGAAGTTAAATATCTGTTCTGAACAAGTCCAGCTGACCCAGACACATGTTTTGTTAAATGAGACAGCTTAGATAGATTTTACAGATTTTTTTGAAAATTAGACGTTAAATCCAGCAGCCTTCATTTTATCATGGCTTTGTTTGTTTTGCTTTGACATTATATCAGTGGTATTGTCATTGTTTTGTTTTCACGTGGCAGCTATTTCCACAAAAGGGACAACAGAGAGTGCATACTTGTTGTCAACTTGGATTTAGCTTCTCTCTAAATTGTCACATTGCCTCTGTGAGAAGCTAACCAGAAAAGGATTTTAACAATGTAATTAAATGCTTTCATTTATTGACAGAAAGCAGAGATTTTGGAAATTTTAAGAAATTGAAACATACAATATATTATAAAATTGCACAACTATTCATTGTACAGTAGAAAACTCCTTTAGAGTAAGGCCCTCCTCTATTCCTCTCTGCTAGCACTTGCACAGTCCAGAGGTTCCTGCGACACGTGCGCAGTAGAGATGGCACTCCATCTCTACTGCGCAGGCGTCAGAGGCACTTCCTGTCTGTGCACGCTCCGTCAGAGGTGCCGTCTCTACTGCGCAGGCGTCTTCAGCCTGTGCACAGCCAGGATAGTGAGAGAAAAGGAGGACCATTCCAGAAGGGAAGTCTAAAGAGGAAGATAGGTAAATATGATGTGGTGGGGGGGGTGGACTGAATTAGTTGGTAAGGGCTAGTAGAGGGCGGGATAGCTAGGGAGACAGGGAGGGGGTGTAAGGGAGTGAGAGAGGAGGGGGAAGTGAGAGGGAGGTAGCTGTAGAAGCTACACAGGAAGCTACAGAGCAGGAAGCTCCACCATGTAAACAAATGCAGAGGATGCCAGGAGCTCCCAGAGACACCCATAAATCACTCAAAACACTGCTAAACGTATATGGGTGTACTTATTAACATAGTGTACATAGCACTAACAGACCTTTTTTTTAAAAAAAAAAAAATTGCCCAGAAAACCTCTTTAAACTAAACCATGACTGATACTCCAAGTAATGTTTTTGGCTCATTCCTGGTATCAGATAGACAAGTAACCTGATTCAGTAACACTCTATAATAGTTATTCTAAACTAATCCCGTCCTCCTATAATTGTCAGACACTTTAGAATTGATTAAATCCTAATATCTATATAAGGTACTGGCTTGACTCTTTGTATTTATTTGGTTCCATTCTTAGATAAAATAATCTCATGTTGGAAACTATCAAGTAAAATTTGTACATGCAGTAAGAAGATTCCTCCAGGGCTGTGAGTTAGTTGGGTCCAATTTGGAGTGGAGTCATAAAAAAAATATATCCAATTCTCCAACTCCAGATTCTAAATAAAACAATTATTTTTAATTATATTATACAATTATTAATATTTTATAATTAGATGCATAGTTTGCTGTATATTTACTTTTAAAGGTGTTGTCCAACAAAGTGAAAGCTGCATGACCGCAACTCCTGCTCCCCACATTCAACTTTGTCGGTGCTCACATTCACTTCAATAGGAGTGCCAGAGAGAGTTGAATTTCAGTACTTGGCTATCTCTGGCACTCTCATTGAAGTGAATGGGACCGCTACCCATCCTGCCCTCATTCAGCCTGGCTGCGTTCAGGTTGAATGTGGAGCAGAAGAAAGGTACTGCAATCTTCACTTCGAAGGACAATCCCGTTAATGAGAAGTAGCTTTTTAATTAATGAATTAGAGCTAGTCATGAATTAGAGTCAGAGTCCGTGGTCTGGCCTACCAACTACACAGCCCTGGATTCCTCACTACCTAATATACTGTACCGATCTGATTCATTTTATTGTGCAAAACAAAACCAAATAATATACATTCATTGACAAAAGAAAATCACCAAGGAGTTACATGTGTGATTGTAATGATGGTATATGTAAGTGCTTACAATATTACACTGAAAGGATACGTTTACTGGAGAACTCTGAATGGAGACTCTAGTACCCTGTATCCCAGCTTTATCCTGGATACAAGATGAGATACATTTGGACATAGAGTCTTACATTTGCTCACAGATATTTGCCAACCTGCACACTTGTATGTTGCTGGAGCTGGTGTCTCAGCTGGACCCACAAATGCTTGATTGGTGATAAATCTGTCGCCTAGGCAGGGCAAAGAAGTGTTGCAATCTGGCAGACATTCCTGGGGAACCCTTGCTGTGTGTAGTACTTTCACAAAATGTAGTTCATTGACTACTACTGCCATAGACATTGGACTGTGATCATTAAATACTGTATTTGCTACACTGTTCTATGGAACGATTACTCCACATGTTCAAGGAATCACAGCCATTGCTCTAGAAAATTATGTCATTCAGATACTGCATAATGAAAAAGAGCTATTTTTACATACCTTATATAGTCAGTACTGGCATTTTTTGTGTACAATCACGCTATTTTTAAATGTGTGCCTGGTATCTGCCCATTGCAAATCAGTCTCTCAAAAAAAAAAAAAAAAAAAGACACAGATGGTTTCACAGTACATTTTATGTTTTTTTTTTTTTTGTTTGTTTTTTTTTTCCCTGTCGTTTTTATTCTTCATTCTGAGCATGTGCAGAGGAGAATAAAGAGGGAAAAATGTATTGCAAAAAGGGCACAAAGGGATTACCATCCATTGGTAACCCGTTTGTGTCCATATTACTTAGACCTCAATGTGAAAAAAAAAAAAAAAAACAGATACGTTGCGGTCCGTTGGGTATCCTTATTTTTTTTTAAGGAGCAAAAATTCTGCAAGTCCAACTTTTGTCTCTGTCCAAAAGAGGGGATACATGGCGGAAATGCTCCAAACGCACACCTGCGGATTGTTTTAAAAACCCATTAAAATCAAAGGGTTTTTTAAATGATCTGTTCCAATCAGTTTTTATGATCTTTCCACAGATCACAAAAACTGATTAATAATAGTCCTTTAATAGTCCCACAATGGGGAAATTCAGTGTGTTACAGCAGCTAAGATAAGATAAGCAGATACAAATACAAATACAACATGTACAGGAATGTTCCAAGGTGAGAGGCATTACATTAATAGCAGACAGATAGATAGGACGTAGCGGGGGGGGGGGGAATTTAACAGGCAGAGAGATATTTCAGTTCTCTGTATGGACTGATCTCCGCTTAGGTCGGTGTTGGTTGTACAGCCTAACCGCGGTGGGGAGGAAAGACTTCCGATAGCGCTCCTTCTCACACCTAGGGTGGAGCAGTCGGTCACTGACAGTACTGCCCAGCGCGATCACAGTCTCATGCATGGGATGGGACTTATTCTCCCGCATGGAGCTCACCACGGACAGTATCCTTTTGTCACCCACCACCTGCACTGGGTCCAGTGGGCTCCCCAGGACAGAGCTGGCCTTTCTAATCAGCTTGTCAAGTTTATTTCTGTCCCTGGTTGATATACTGCTCCCCCAGCAGGCCACTCCAAAGAAGATGGCTGATGCCACTACCGAGTTGAAGAAAGTTGTAAGAAGTGCCCCCCGGATTCCAAAGGCTCTCAGTTTCCTAAGCAGGTAGAGCCTGCTGTGGCCCTTCCTGTACAGGGCCTCCATATGATCTGCCCAGTCCAGCTTATTATTAAGGAGCAAACCCAGGTACTTATAGGTGTTCACAATCTCGATGCCCGTCCCCAGGATGTCCACTGGTTTAGGAGGGCTTCTGCCTTTGCGGAAGTCCACCACCATCTCCTTGGTCTTCCCCGCGTTAATCTTCAGGTGGTTCCGGTGGCACCAGTCCACAAAATCCTGGTTCAGTTCTCTGTACTCCCTGTCATCATCATCTGTGATGAGACCCACTATTGCAGAGTCGTCAGAATACTTCTGTAGGTAGCAGCTGAATGAGTTGCACCTAAAATCTGCAGTGTACAGTGTGAAGAGGAAAGGGGCGAGAACCGTACCCTGAGGTGCCCCCGTATTACAGATCACGGTACCTGACACACAGTCTTGGGCTCTCACGTATTGAGGTCGATTTGTGAGGTAGTCTAGGATCCAGTTGGAGAGGTGGTGGTCCACTCCAGCAAGGCCCAGCTTGTCCCTCAATAACCTGGGCTGTATGGTGTTAAAAGCACTGGAGAAGTCAAAGAACATTATTCTCACTGTGTTCCCTGGTTTCTCCAGGTGAGACAGAGCCCTGTGCAGAAGATGGATGATGGCATCATCTACCCCAATGCCCGGCCGATAAGCAAACTGGAGGGGGTCCATAGTGGGGCTCACTAGAGGGCGGAGATGTGTGAGAACCAATCTCTCCAAGATCTTCATCAGGTGGGATGTCAGTGCTACAGGTCTGTAGTCGTTGAGGTCCATAGGGTGGGGTTTCTTTGGAACTGGTACCACACAAGAAGATTTCCATAATTCAGGGACTATTTCCTGCCTCAGGCTCATATTATACATATATGTAATTATACCACACAGCTGGTCCCCACAAGTCTTAATTAGCCTTGCACTGATGTCATCTGGCCCTGCGGCTTTCCTCGACTTGATCTTTTTCATCTCCTTACTCACCTGGGCCCGTGTGAAGGTCAGACTGTGGCCAGATAAAGACGGATTTCTGGATTTACTGGTCTGTTGGGAAGTGGCCGCATGGGGAGAAGTCATTGTGGTGGGGGGAGCTGAAGGACATACTGGGGTGGGAGGAGCTGGTGTGTGATCAAATCTGTTGAAGAATAGGTTTAGTTCATTAAGCCAATTAACATCTGCCTCAATCTGGCAGACAGACTGTTTATGACCCGAAATTGACTTAAGCCCCTCCCAGACCCCCCTTATGTCTTTTCTTTCCATTTGCTTTTCCATTTTTCTTTATAACTGGCTTTTCCTTGCCTGATTTGATGCCTCAGCTCCTTTTGTACTTCCCTCAACCCCTCCTTATCTCTTGTCCTGAATGCCATCTTTTTCTCCTTAAGTAGTGTTTTTATATCAGAGTTAATCCATGGTTTGTTATTGGAGAAGCACCTCACCACTTTTGTGGGTACTGTGTTGTCCACACAAAAATTAATGTAGTCTGTTATGCAGTGTGTGAGTCCTTCTATATCTTCTCCATAAGAATCCTGCAGCACTTCCCATGCGGTTGTGTCAAAACAATCCCTCAGAGCCTCGTCACTTTCCTCGGACCATATCCTCACTGTGCGGGTGACAGCTGGTTCTCTACGTACAAGTGGCTTGTACACAGGTCGGAGATGTACTAGGTTGTGATCCGATCTCCCCAGGGGCGGTAGGGCTGATGAGTTATATGCCTCCCTCACGTTGGCAAAGAACAAGTCCAGTGTTTTGTTGTCTCTTGTGTGGCAGGTTACATACTGTGTGAAACTGGGCAGTGTGGATGATGGAGAGGCATGGTTGAAATCACCCGACAGAAGAGGGCCTGGGGATGTTTTAACTGTAACTGGCTCAGCGTGGCTTGTAGGACCTCGCAGGCAGTGTCAGCTTTCGCAGAGGGGGGACATATGCAGCTATCACGATGACATGTGATAGTTCCCTTGGTAGGTAGAAAGGTCTCATGCTCACAGCTAATAGTTCAATGTCCTTACAGCAAGTTTGCTCCTTAATCACAATGTGCCTAGGATTACACCATCTATTATTCACAAACATTGCCAGCCCTCCTCCTTTCCTCTTAGGTGCGGAGACACCAATGCCTGTGTGAACCCAGCCTTAACATGATACTATCTATATAATTTTTTTTATTTCATGCAATAACATATATAGCAAAGATATTAGAACATTTAGATATAGTATAAGATAGGCGGACAGGACAAGGGAGAGCGGTAAAAGGAAAGGAGGAGGGCTGGCAATATTTGTGAATGATAGATGGTGTAATCCTAGGCACATTGTGATTAAGGAGCAAACTTGCTGTAAAGACATTGAACTATTAGCTGTGAGTTTGAGACCTTTCTATCTACCAAGGGAACTATCACATGTCCTCATGATAGCTGCATATGTCCCCCCCTCTGCGAAAGCTGACACTGCCTGCGAGGTTCTACAAGCCACTGTGAGCTAGCTACAGTCGCGACACCCCCCAGGCCCTCCTTCTTGTGTCTGGAGACTTCAACCATGTCTCTCCAACATCCACACTGCCCAGTTTCTTTGCCAATGCGAGGGAGGCATATAACTCATCAGCCCTACCTCCCCTGGGAAGATTGGATCACAACCTAGTGCATCTCCGACCTGTGTACAAGCCACTTGTACGTAGAGAACCAGCTGTCACCCGCAGTGAGGATATGATCCGAGGAGAGTGATGAGGCACTGAGGGATTGTTTTGACACAACCGCATGGGAAGTTCTGCAGGATTCTTATGGAGAAGATATAGAAGGACTCACACACTGCATAACGGACTACATTAATTTTTGTGTGGACAACACAGTACCCACAAAAGTGGTGAGGTGCTTTTCCAACAACAAACCATGGATTAATTCTGATATAAAAACACTACTTAAGGAGAAAAAGATGGCATTCAGGACAAGAGATAAGGAGGGGCTGAGGGAAGTACAAAAGGAGCTGAAGCGTCAAATCAGGCAGGGACAAGTCAATTATAAGGAAAAAATGGAAAAGCAAATGGAAAGAAAAGACATAAGGGTGGTCTGGGAGGGGCTTAAGTCAGTTTCGGGTCATAGACGGTCTGTCTGCGAGATTGAGGCAGATGTTAATTGGCTTAACAAACTAAACCTATTCTTCAATAGATTTGATCACACACCAGCTCCTCCCACCCCAGCATGTTCTTCAGTTCCCCCCACCACAATGACTTCACCCCATGCGGCTACTTCCCACCAGACCAGTAATTCCAGAAATCCATCTTTATTTGACCACAGTCTGACCTTCACACGGGCCTAGGTGAGGAAGGAGATGAAAAAGATCAAGGAGAGGAAAGCTGCAGGGCCGGATGACATCAGTGCAAGGCTAATTAAGACTTGTGGGGATCAGCTGTGTAGTATAATTACATATATACAGTACAGACCAAAAGTTTGGACACACCTTCTCATTCCAAGAGTTTTCTGTATTTTCATGACTATAAAAATTGTAGATTCACACTGAAGGCATCAAAACTATGAATTAACACGTGGAATTATATACTTAACAAAAAAGTGTAAAACAACTGAAAATATGTCTTATATTCTAGGTTCTTCAAAGTAGCCACCTTTTGCTTTGATTACTGCTTTGCACACTCTTGGCATTCTCTTGATGAGCTTCAAGAGGTAGTCACCTGAAATGGTTTTCACTTCACAGGTGTGCCCTGTCAGGTTTAATAAGTGGGATTTCTTGCCTTATAAATGGGGTTGGGACCATCAGTTGTGTTGTTCAGAAGTCAGGTGGATACACAGCTGATAGTCCTACTGAATGGAGTGTTAGAATTTGTATTATGGCAAGAAAAAAGCAGCTAAGTAAAGAAAAACGAGTGGCCATCATTACTTTAAGAAATGAAGGTCAGTCAGTCCAAAAAATTGGGAAAACTTTGAAAGTGTCCCCAAGTGCAGTGGTCAAAACCATCGAGCGCTACAAAGAAACTGGCTCACATGAGGACCGCCCCAGGAAAGGAAGACCAAGAGTCACCTCTGCTGAGGAGAATAAGTTCATCTGAGTCACCAGCCTCAGAAATCGCAGGTTAACAGCAGCTCAGATTAGAGACCAGGTCAATGCCACACAGAGTTCTAGCAGCAGAAACATCTCTACAACAACTGTTAAGAGTAGACTGTGTGCAGCAGGCCTTCATGGTAAAAGAGCTGCTAGGAAACCACTGCTAAGGACAGGCAACGAGCAGAAGAGACTTGTTTGGGCTAAAGAACACAAGGAATGGACATTAGACCTGTGGAAATCTGTGCTTTGGTCTGATGAGTCCAAATTTGAGATCTTTGGTTCCAACCACCGTGTCTTTGTGCGACGCAGAAAAGGTGAACGAATGGACTCTACATGCCTGGTTCCCACCGTGAAGCATGGAGGAGGAGGTGTGATGGTGTGGGGGTGCTTTGCTGGTGACACTGTTGGGGATTTATTAAAAATTGAAGGAATACTGAACCAGCATGGTTACCACAGCATCTTGCAGCGGCATGCTATTCCATCCGGTTTGCATTTAGTTGGACCATCATTTATTTTCAACAGGACAATGACCCCAAACACACCTCCAGACTGTGTAAGGGCTATTTGACCAAGAAGGAGAGTGATAGGGTGCTACGCCAGATGACCTGGCCTCCACAGTCACCAGACCTGAACCCAATCGAGATGGTTTGGGGTGAGCTGGACCGCAGAGTGAAGGCAAAAGGGCCAACAAGTGCTAAGCACCTCTGGGAACTCCTTCAAGACTGTTGGAAGACCATTTCAGGTGACTACCTCTTGAAGCTCATCAAGAGAATGTCAAGAGAGTGCAAAGCAGTAATCAAAGCAAAAGGTGGCTACTTTGAAGAACCTAGAATATAAGACATATTTTCATTTGTTTCACACTTTTTTGTTAAGTATATAATTCCACATGTGTTAATTCATAGTTTCGATGCCTTCAGTGTGAATCTACAATTTTTATAGTCATGAAAATACAGAAACCTCTTGGAATGAGAAGGTGTGTCCAAACTTTTGGTCTGTACTGTATTTAATATGAGGCAGGAAATAGTCCCTGAATTATGGAAATCTTCTTGTGTGGTACCAGTTCCAAAGAAACCTCACCCTATGGACCTCAACGACTACATACCTGTAGCACTGACATCCCACTTGAAGATCTTAGAGAGATTGGTTCTCACCATCTCCGCCCTCTAGTGAGCCCCGCTATGGACTCTCTCCAGTTTGCTTATCGGCCGGGCATTGGGGTAGATGATGCCATCATCCACCTTCTGCACAGGGCTCTTTCTCACCTGGAGAAACCAGGGAACACGGTGAGAATAATGTTCTTTGATTTTTCCAGTGCTTTTAACACCATACAGCCAGGGTTACTGAGAGACAAGCTGGGCCTTGCTGGAGTGGACCACCACCTCTCCAACTGGATCCTAGACTACCTCACAAATCGACCTCAATACGTGAGAGCCCGGGCTGTGTGTCAGATACCGTGATCTGTAATATGGGGGCACCTCAGGGTACAGTTCTCGCCCCTTTCCTCTTCACACTGTACACTGCAGATTTTAGGTGCAACTCATCTAGCTGCTACCTACAGAAGTATTCTGACGACTCTGCAATAGTAGGTCTCATCACAGACAATGATGACAGGGAGTACAGAGAACTGAATCGGGATTTTGTGGGCTGGTGCCAACGGAACCAACTGAAGATTAATGCGGTGAAGACCAAGGAGATGGTGGTGGACTTCTGTAAATGTAGATGCCCTCCTAAACCAGTGGACATCCTGGGGACGGGCATCGAGATTGTGAATACCTATAAGTACCTGGGTTTGCTCTTTAATAATAAGCTGGATTGGGCAGATCACATGGAGGTCCTGTACAGGAAGGGCCACAGCAGGCTCTACCTGCTTAGGAGGCTGAGAGCCTTTGGAGTCCAGGGGGCACTTCTTAGGACTTTCTTCAACTCGGTAGTGGCATCAGCCATCTTCTTCGGAGTGGCCTGATGGGGGAGCAGTATATCAACCAGGGATAGAAATAAACTTGACAAGCTGATTAGAAGGGCCAGCTCTGTCCTGGGGAGCCCACTGGACCCAGTGCAGGTGGTGGGCGACAGAAGGATACTGTCCGTGGTGAGCTCCATGCAGGAGAATAAGTCCCATCCCATGCATGAGACTGTGATAGCGCAGGGCAGTACTGTCAGTGACCGACTGCTCCACCCTAAGTGTGAGAAGGAGCGCTATCGGAAGTCTTTCCTCCCCACCGCGGTTAGGCTGTACAACCAACACCGACCTAAGCGGAGATCATTACACACAGAGACCTGAAATATCTTTCTGCCAGTTAAATCCCCCCCCCCCCCGCTACTTCTTATCTGTCTGTCTACTATCAATGTAATGCCTCTTACCTTGGAACATTCCTGTACATGTTGTATTTGTATCTGCTTATCTTTGCTGCTGTGGGACTATTAAAGGACTATTATTATTATTATTATAAAGACAATATGGTATAGGGTATAAGTCCTGTAGCGCTATACTGTACAAGCCCTCAGGAAGCACATGGCCTCTTATAAGAGAGGTACAAGCTGAAGAGGAAAAATAATGTTGACATTCATGCCAGCAAGAGAAAATATAACCTACAATAACTAAACTTTTCAACATTGAAATTGCAGTACCAGGAAGGACAAGACATAAGGTAATGCAAATCAAGGAGGTAGCGAATGTCACTAAGATCTGCAAATAATCAAATTTTCAAGCACCTAGCTCCAATCTGTGTCATGTGGGAGGGGCATAAAAGCCAGATTGAAATCAAAGCTTTTTAGCCATATTAAACTTTAAAAATGGAAACAAGTGGTGTAGGATGATAGTGAATGCCTCCTGCTTGTTGATGTGGCAGTTAACACAACTTGTCGTAAAATGGGGAGACCTTGGTTTATCACTCTCATCACTCCATGGCACAAACCATCAGAAGTCATTTACACAACAAGTGTAAATAGTGATGAGTCCTGCTTTTTTTCAGATGCAATGATAGCCAGAGATTGTCTGGAGATCACATGGGCAACACCATAAGTAGGCCTTTCAGGGGAAAGTCATAACAGACCTACTCCTGGTTTCCGTTATTTGGTTTGATGTCTGGTTTTGGTTATTTTTCGATTAATTGTCCGGCCCTAGGTTACACCCTATCAGGCTATTAAAGCATTTATAAGAGTCCAAGGAAAGCTTGGTATAGGAGTAAGCAAGATTATTATTTCACAGCTACCAATTCTCCTTTATTTATTTTTTATTATAGTAAATAGCAGGCGTGTCAAATTCTATTGTTAAGGCATCATGCACACGACCGAAGGGTAATTTGTGGTCCACAAAATATGGCTCAGTATTCAGTTTGTGCGGTCTGTGTGTCGTCGATGTGTCTTCAGCATCAGTGCCATATGTCAGCAAAAACAGTAAAGTATTGCATCAGTTTGTCATCCGTATTTGCGGTTCTGCAAAAACATGGGTAGCTAGGTAACTGTTCTGCAAATACTGTTCTGACTACCAACGCTCACCTACCAATTTCCGATCTCAGCCTCTTGCAAAACACAGCGACCTACCGCTCATACAGGAATCTACGCGCTGTAAATACTCAACACCTCCCAGACACCCTACAGTCATCACTATCCCCCATCTCTTCTCTCTACTGAATTGAACTGGCCACCACTCACTACAACGAGACACTAAGAACCGCCCTGAATATAGTAACACCTTTGACCGTACGAAACTCACAACACAGACATCGGCAACCTTGGCACACTCCTCAAACACATTTTCTTCAGCGGTACTCAAGATGTGCCGAACGCCAGTGGAAAAAAAAATCAAACACATCTGCCAATTATCTTCACTTCAAATTTATGTTCAAAGCCTATGACTCCGCTTTTCACCTTGCCAAACAAGCCTACTTCACCGCTCATCTCTTTTCTCTCCAGTAACCCTAAATGACTATTCAATACCTTTCACTCTCTCCTTAAGCAAAAGGTACAAGTACCTGTCACAGACCTCAGTGTTTAAGACATGGCCATATACTTTAAAGACAACCTCCATCAGGAAATAACCCAATCTCCAAGCAGTATCTGTCCCCTTACCTCCGTTTTTGAGCCAGTAACAGAAAAAGTCTCCCAGCTTCTTTCTTCTTCTCACCCTACTACTTGCACAAGTGACCCTATCCCATCACACCTCTTCCAGGCTCTCTTTTCCCTGCTGTTACTCATCTTACTAAAATGTTTAACCTCTCTCTTCTGGAATCATTCCTTCCTTCTTTAACTATGCTGTCATAACCCCGCTACTGACAAAAACCTTCTTCAACCCATCCTGTGCTGTTAACGTTCAACCCCTTCATCTCTAAATTTCTGGAATATTTGGTCTATTCCAGCCTAATCCACTATCACTCCTTTAACTCTCTTCTGGACCCCTTAGAATCGAGATTCACTCTACAGAAATGACCCTGCTCTTACAAAAGTCAATCTGACAATCTCCAGATAGCTAAATCTAAAGGAAACTATTCACTACTTATTCTTCTGGATCGCTCAGCAGCATATGATACTGTAAACCACCAACTCCTCCCAGGGCGCACCGCTAATGAGGCGAAGTGAGGCGGCCGCCTCAGACGGCACTGTCTGTCACTGTCTGGGAGGTGGCATTTTTACTATTTATTTAATGTAAACCAACCCAGGAGAGGCCGCTTTAAAAAAAAAAAAAAAAAAAAAAAAAAAAAAGAGCTGAGCGGGGCATGTCCTGGGCTGTTTTACGAGACCTCTGCGTGTCAGCGCAGGCGGCGATACAATGATGTCATCGCGCCTCCTATGCTGAGACACAGACGTCGCGGACGGAGCGCTATCGGACACAGAACGGGGAATCAGAAGCGGCTGTGAGTGGCAGCGGGGATCGCTAAGTGAGGCCCAGGGGAGGTGATAAACATAAAAACCATTGTTACTCACCTCTCCAGTGATCTGATGTTATTCCCAGCAGACTTCGGCCTTCTTTGGTGACGTCCCCGGCGTCAAGTGAGCCAGCCCGACAACATTATGTTGAGACGCGGTCTGTGCGACATTGAAGAGGGCCGAAAGCAGGGAGCGGACTGGAGCCCAGGTAAGTAACACTGGTTTTTATGTTTGTCACCACCTGGGTCTCCGATCATTATACTCTGGGGTCTTTATGCTGCAGGGCATAATACCCTGTGCAGGGGCCGCTGCTGGGCATAATACCGTGTGTAGGGGCCACTGCTGGGCATAATACAGTGTGTAGGGGCCACTGCTGGGCATAATGCAATGTGCAGGGGTCGCTGCAGGGTATAATACCATGTGCAGGGGCCGCTGCAGGGCATAATACCGTGTGCAGCAGTCGCTGCGGGGCATAATACTGTGTGCAGGGGCTGCTGCGGGGCATAATACCATGTGCAGGGGCTACTGTGGGGCATAATACCGTGTGCAGGGGCCACTGTGGGGCATAATACCATGCAATACTGTGTGCAGGGGCCGCTGTGGGCCATAATATCGTGCACTACTGTATTAAAAAAAAAAAAAAAACACCTACTCACCTGTCCCTTGTGCTCCGATGTCTCCCACCGCAGTCTGGTTCTGCTGCTCTGGAGTTCTCTTCTGGTGGAAGTCCCCACTACACGACCGATGAGGGGAAGAAAACACCGGAGCAGCAGGACTGAAACGCGCTGGGAGACACCGAAGCACCTTCCCCAGCCTCATATTAAAAAAGTGGTTATCCTGGACAACCCCTTTAAGGTGGCTCTTGGGCTTTATTAAAGGGTCTTTCCAGCTCATTTTTATTGATGTTCTATCCTTAGGACAGATTATCAATAAGAGATCAGTGGACCCCTCCTCTGATCAGCTGTATGAAGGGGATATGGTGCCTGTTTATATCACACTGTCTGTTTATAGTGACCGTGTGATGTAATTACAGTCTTGCCACATACTGTAGACATGTACAGGACGAGCCTGTAGTTACATGACATGGCCGCTATGAGATGAATGACACTATGTAAACAGAGAAGCGGTCACGGCGCTTACACAGGTACCACAGTTCATTCAAACAGCTGATCAGTGGGGGTCCTGGGTTTTTGAGCCCCACTGATTAGTTTATTAATAACCTGGAAAACCTTTTAATTAGTTAACACCGGTGGCATTATTAATAAAGGGCACTATTTATACAGGGTACACACAGACATTATTAATATAAAGATGCACTTGTGAGTATTATTCATTATGGGGGGTTATATCATATATTTTATAATTGGGGTAGCAGCAGGATGGGTGTGCAGGTGAGGACAATATGGGTCGGATGCCTGGAAAAGTGAGGAGCCAAAGATGTCTGTGTTGTAAACTTTACAGAGACAAGTCACAGCTGGAAGAAGTGGTCATGGCGGTCCAGAGGGAAGAGAAGGGAAATGTGAAGGATTAGTCAGAGACATCACCTGTAAGTCACAAAATGTTATTGCCCTGTATTCCCCTAAATGATAGAGGATAAATACCTTGATTGATGGGGGTCTGTCTGCTGAGACCCCCACTGAGCCTGAGAATTGGGTTTTTCCCCCCACTGGGTGGGAATCCAGCCTGGCTGCAGCCATATGTAGGTGTGTCGCTTGGTGGATGGACGAACCTGCGTGGCTCTCATTCACTTCGATGGGAGTGCCGAAGATACCTGAAGTCCAGTACTCAGCTATCTGCGGGGCTCCTATTATAGAGAACGGGGGCCACATGGGCTCGTCCATCCACCAAGCAGAAGATGTGTGAAGTTACTTTCATTGCTAATGCCGTGTTGATGATTTCTGATACTGAAGTAATACAGGAAGAAGAATTCTTAAAATCTGTTTCATAAGTTTGTGTATGTTTATTGTACGACAATAACAGCGTGTGATGCTAACAGCATGTAAATGCAATTTTATATTTTTTTAGGGGGGGGAGGTAACTTTCGATAGTCCGCCTCAGGCAGCAAAAAAGCTAGGTTCACCACTGACTCCTCCACACTATACTTCGCTCTATTGGTCTCAGGGACACAGTTCTCTCTTGATATTGAGCAATTATATAAGTCCAAGCAGTAATGTAAGAGACAGCCAATGTTGTCCTAAGCTTTATTTGTCTGTATAAATTGTTAATGTTGAATGTATTTCTGTGATTCTGTTCCTTTAAGACAGCAGCCATTGTAATTGTGACATGATGCTGGAGTGAGACCCCCCCTTTTATGTCAGCCTGCCTGTTCTGCAGACAGAGTGTGAGCAGAGAAGAAGGAAGTGACGAGACAGAGAGCAGCAGCCATCTTGGCAAGAGAGAAGACAGGTGTCTGTGCTGTGTTGAACTGGTGTGGATATTTTTCTGTACAGCTAAGCTGTATCTTGGTCCAGAGACAAACAGAGTGTAAAGAGACAACAGGACTAGTGAGTCCACGTGAAAGGAACTGTGCTCAGTGGCTGATCAGTGAGACTGACATTGTGACTGTGTATATGGATACCACAGATAGAGACTCGCAGTGCTGTTGATGTACTGGACAGCACCTGCTAAATCCCGGCTTACATCCCAGCTCAGTGTATGGATTCGGCAGGACTGTCAGTGTGCTGAGTGGAATCTGCTGTTGGATTACATTGCATTCATTGGGTTTCCCTGTTAAAGAGGACTTCATTTCTCCTGAGATCCTGATAACAGTGAGGAGAGGACGCTTCACTATAAAAGAAAGGAACGACTTTGGGCCCCACCGCGCGCTTCTACGGACTGTAAGCGGTCCACCTGGACCACTGTAGAAAAGGGGGTGCACCCAAATGTGATGTCAGGGTCAGTTAGGGATAGTTTTGAGTATATTGTTCATTCAGTGTGCATACTGCAGAAGTGGACAGAGTAAAAGTAGAAACCATTGCAGAATTTGCCTTGAAATTGTTCATGCTATATTGTATATTTTGCTTGTCTTTATCCCTGTCATTTTACCTTCAAATAGCCTTTATTAACTTATAGTAAATATATATTCTTTTCTTGAACTACCGCGTGTGCGTTCATTTCTGGTTGCAGAGTCCAAACCACCTGCCTTGCTCTCGGTTCACAAATTGGCGTAGTCGGCAGGATCCGCTTACCAGAGTGGACGGTGACGCACCCGTTCGGGAGAATGGTGCTGGAGAAAGAATGCCAGCAGGGGCTATAATGAGTCAGTTAGCTAAATTTGATGGCAATAATATGTCAGTGAGTATGTGGGTGGAACAGATACGAATGATACAGCGAATGTACCAGACCACACCAGAAGTACTAGTAGAGCTAGCAATATTGACATTACAAGGGGATGCTAAGACCACGGTGATACTGAGGCCATTTGAACAAAGGCAGACATTTGAGCAAGTAGTCCAGATTCTAGAAACCATCTATGGAGAAACTGCATTGCTGGGGTCTCTGCAGGCTCGGTTCTTCCAGAGGGTACAACAGGAGAATGAAAGCCTTCCCCAATATGCAAATGCCCTACAAGAACTGCTCCGAGATATTCAAGGGAAGGAAAGAGGGGGCTCGCCAGCCTTCTGTAACCCTGATCGGACTCTCCGTGACCAGTTTGTCCTGGGGATACGTGACGGCAGTTTAACTGTGACTATGCAGGATTTTATACGACGAGAGACTGATGCTAAATTCCATGATGTACAGGTAGAGGCCATCTCCCGTGCCAATAGTATGGTCCCGAGGCCCCAGACTGCAGTTGGAGTTACTTTGTCACAGGGGGCTAGTTCTGGCTCAGAGACAGTAGAAAAGGGGACGGTTAAAGAAATTCTCACAGTAATGCAGAAACTGCAAGAGCAAATGGAACACTTGCACACCCGTTGTGATGAACATTCTATGAAAATTGCAGACTTCCAGAAAACTGGAGGTGAAAGGGTGAGCCGTCCATACCCAGAAAATCAGAATCACCCACCACCCCGCTGGAGGGATGAGGATAGGACCTACTGAAGGGGTCCAAATCATTTAGTGCAGTGCTCAGGAGAAATCGAAGGGGCCCAAACAGATGGCCAGAACGACGGGAGATACGCTGCTGGGAGTGTGGACGGATGGGCCACGTTGCTGCTAGATGTCCAGAGCAGCGACAAACTTATGAGAGACCGCCGTTAAACTGAAGTCCCCTGCTGCTGTAGGGCGTGTAGTAGGGAAGACTGACAAGAAGACTATGTGGGGAGAATGCCCTAATGATGACCTGATCGCTGCAAGTCCTGTTATACAGGTGGAAATGGAGGGTATTCCGGTTACCGGGATGATTGACACGGGTTCCCAAGTAACGACCTTGAGTAGAGACTGTTATGAACGGTACTTCCAGCAACATGTGAAATATGATCCCCATACATTCGTACGAGTGGTCGCAGCTAACCAGTTACCAGTTCCAGTCGTGGGAGTGGCCTGGATGAATGTCCGGGTATGTGGCCAAGATCTAGGTAGGAAAGGCATTGTGGTGGTACAGGAGTCACATGAAGTAAAGGTCCCTGTCATTTTGGGGATGAATGTGTTAAAAGAATTAGATCAGATCCTCTTTGAAAAGAAAGGTCACGGTTATTGGAAAGAAACCACCACCCATCGGCCAACTCAAACAGCTTTCCAGCGGCTGATCCGGACATGTGGCTTACAGAAAAGTTCGGATGCACAACGTCCTCTGGCTCGAATTTCAGTTCCTTTGCATACAAAAGTTACACTGCCACCCAGTCGGGAGACAATAGTGTCCATGCCCGTAGGCACCTGTCGGAAACTAGAGGGCATAGCTGTGTTGGTAGAACCACTGCAGGCAGCCGAAGGAGGTGTTGATCCGCTAGTGGCCCGTTCCTTGGCAATAGTTCGCAATGGAAGAGTACCACTTCGATGTGTAAACACTCAGGACCAGAGTGTGGACCTGACCCCAGGGAGGCAGCTGGCTAACATCTATGTGACTCCGGAGGAAGTAAGGAAAGTAATTCCAATGCAGCTGAAGCCGACTGAAAGGGATGAGTGGACCGTAACTGTGTCCATGGGAGAAGATGAGGAACCCACCTCTGAATGGAATGGCGTGCAATTCGAGGACAGATGAAGATGGATGCAAGTTCATGTTCTCTGGAATGGGTGCAGAAGGTAGATGAGCTGTTGTGGGAGAACCGAGCCGCCTTTGCACGGTATGCTGAAGATTTTGGATGTACCACAGGGATCTACCATGAGATTCCCACAGGAGACACCCCTCCAATTAGAGAGCGCTACCGACAAATTCCTCCACAGTTGTATCAGGAAGTGAAAGAACTGTTAGCTAAGATGCTACAGGGTGGGATCATCCAAGAAAGCCAAAGTCCCTGGGCGGCTCCTGTGGTGTTAGTAAGAAAGAAAGATGGATCCATCCGATTTTGCGTAGACTATCGGAAGTTAAATGCTTGCACCGTACGAGATTCCTACCCCTTGCCACGGATTGAGGAGTCTCTCTCAGCGCTGGGGAGAGCCCGGTACTTCTCCTCACTAGATCTGGCTAGTGGGTATTGGCAGGTGCCGATGGCCACAAAAGACAAGGAGAAGACGGCATTCATCTTGCCCATGGGACTATACGAATTTAACCGGATGCCCTTCGGGTTGACAAATGCACCCGGAACGTTTCAGCGGTTGATGGAGAAATGTCTCGGTGACTTCAACTTTGAGTTCACTCTCATCTACTTGGATGACATTATAGTGTATTCTGCGACCTTTGAAGACCATCTCCACCAGTTGGGGCAAGTATTTCGAAGATTGCGGGAACATGGGCTCAAATTGAAACCCAGTAAATGTCGGTTGTTCCAATCTGAAATTGATTACTTGGGTCACCGCGTATCAGGAGAAGGGGTGAGACCATCAAGAGACAAGATAGCGGCTGTTCAAGATTGGCCAATACCGACTACCCTGCGAGAAGTGAGGGCGTTCCTTGGAGTAGCCGGTTACTATCGACGGTTTATTAAGGATTTCGCCAAGGTAGCAGCACCACTTAATGCTCTCCTACGAGGCACATCCGGTGGTCCAAAGAACCGGTCCGTGAAGTGGGGACCTGAACAGGAACAAGCCTTCCAGGCATTGAAGGATGCACTGACAACAGCCCCAATCTTGGCATATGCTGATTACCACTTGCCGTTCCAGCTGTATACAGATGCAAGCCTGTATGGTCTTGGAGCAGTGCTTTCCCAGCTTCAGGATGGCCAGGAGAGGGTCATAGCGTACGGCAGCCGGTCTTTGAGAGATTCTGAAAGAAACCCTGAGAATTATAGTTCATTTAAGTTGGAGCTGTTGGCACTGGTATGGGCCATGACCGAGAAATTCTCTGAATATTTGACCGGTGCTGAAGTTTTAGTACTGACTGACAACAACCCACTAGCTCACCTGGAAAATGCCAAGCTCGGGGCGTTGGAGCAGAGGTGGATAGCCCGAATGTCTAAGTTCAATTACCGCATTAAGTATCGGTCCAAGACAGAGAACCAGAATGCTGACGGACTTTCTAGGGTAACCGCCAGACCCCCACAGTAGACGTGGATCATGAGTTGGAACATGTGGAGGTGCCCGACTTCAGCAGATTTTCACAGGCCTTGGCCGCCGCTAATCAGTTTGAGATGGAGGGGACTGAAACGGCTCCTTTCTTTGGTCCCTCACGACAGGAATGGGCACAGATACAACAGACCCATGAGGGGCTGGCGCAGATGATCAAGTGTGTTGAGAAAGGCCAGAAGCCCTGTAGAGAGGAAAGAGAACGACTGACACGTGAGATATTATCTGTTCTGAGTCAGTGGGAAAAGTTGGAGATGAAAAATGGAGTGCTATGCCGAAAGGTCTATTTACCTTCTGAGATCGACATTCGATACCAAATTGTGGTGCCTAGTGAACTGGCTCGCTCGTTGGCAGTTGAGGCTCATAATAAGAATGGACATTTTGGTCATGAGAAGACCTTTCGTTGGTTACAGCGACTGATTTACTGCCCTGGTCTTCGTCAAATGGTCGAAGAAGTATGCTGCAGCTGTCGAACTTGTGAGATCCATAAGGCAATAGAACAGAGAGCTCCCCTGCAAACCATCGTGACCCAGGAACCTTTAGAAGTCGTCATGATAGACTATCTAATGGTTGGCCCATCCAATAGCGGACACCAGTATTGCCTCGTAATGGTGGATCACTTCACCAAATTTGCGGTGGTAACCGCCACCAAGGACCAGACAGCTGAGTCAGCAGCTCGTGCTCTGTGCCAAGATTTCATTCGAGTATATGGGTGTCCCCAACGCATCCACTCCGACCAGGGCGCCTGCTTTGAGGGACACGTAATGAAAGAAGTTCAACGTATCTACAGGATAAAGAAGTCGCACACGACTCCATACCACCCTCAGGGAAATGGGGCCTGTGAAAGATTCAACAGAACTCTGCTACAGATGCTGCGGACTCTGGAGGAAGACAAGAAGTTACAGTGGCCTCAGTTCTTGTCTGAAATGGTGTGGGCCTATAACAATCAGGTCCATTCTACAACGGGGTACTCTCCTTATACACTTCTCTTTGGGTGGTCTGGGCGAAGTATAGGAGAATTACAGTTGGATGATGTGGATGGGTTCCCTCCGAGGGATCCAACCTCTTGGGTGCGGGCGCACTGGCAGAGACTTGAGACGATCCATCGATTGGTGCGGCAGCGCCTGCAAGAACATCCCCATCCTGATAAGACCCCAGTGCAAGAAGTACCATTGCAACCAGGCGACCTGGTGCTAGTTCGTGTCAAGAAACCCCAAGGGAAATTGGAAAGCCGATGGGAGGCTTTGCCGTATCGTGTTGTTGGCCGCAAGTATGCGAATGGGCCAGTGTACCAGGTCCAGAAAGAAGGAACTGATTGTGTTCGAGTACTTCACCGAAATATGTTGCGCCTGTGTCATTCTGAAGGGACAAATCATCATGGGCCTGCCAATGTGAATGAGCTCCCACAGTCAGAGAATGGAGGTGCGGAATGGGCCTCCGACGAGGAGGATGATTGTTGGCCGATCCCTGCTCCTGGGGATGTTCCACCTGTGACTACTGTATCTCCGGCCTGTGCCCCCTCTGGTGCGGAATCCACTGGTCCTTCTCAGCCCATAGCTGCAGCACCCCATAATATACCAACGGTCCTCAGACGGACCACTAGGCCAAATGCTGGTATTCCCCCTGTTCGGTATGCGCAGGATGAGTTTGTTTGGCCTGCCATACATCGGTATACTACCACCCTGTGCATAAAAGTACAACCCTCTGGATATACAGTCATAGGCAGGGACTGCCAATCTTAAAGTGGGGGGGAATATTTAAGAGACAGCCAATGTTGTCCTAAGCTTTATTTGTCTGTATAAATTGTTAATGTTGAATGTATTTCTGTGATTCTGTTCCTTTAAGACAGCAGCCATTGTAATTGTGACATGATGCTGGAGTGAGACCCCCCCTTTTATGTCAGCCTGCCTGTTCTGCAGACAGAGTGTGAGCAGAGAAGAAGGAAGTGACGAGACAGAGAGCAGCAGCCATCTTGGCAAGAGAAAAGAAAAAAGGGGTTTGTGGTGTGTTGAAGTGGTGTGGGTTTTTTTTTTTGAAGAAAAACTGTTTTTTGGGCAGGGGAAAAAAAAAAGGTAAAGGGGGCACCGGGCTGGGTGGGGCCCCGGGAAAGGAACTGTGCTCAGTGGCTGATCAGTGAGACTGACATTGTGACTGTGTATATGGATACCACAGATAGAGACTCGCAGTGCTGTTGATGTACTGGACAGCACCTGCTAAATCCCGGCTTACATCCCAGCTCAGTGTATGGATTCGGCAGGACTGTCAGTGTGCTGAGTGGAATCTGCTGTTGGATTACATTGCATTCATTGGGTTTCCCTGTTAAAGAGGACTTCATTTCTCCTGAGATCCTGATAACAGTGAGGAGAGGACGCTTCACTATAAAAGAAAGGAACGACTTTGGGCCCCACCGCGCGCTTCTACGGACTGTAAGCGGTCCACCTGGACCACTGGGGAAAAGGGGGTGCACCCAAACGTGATGTCAGGGTCAGTTAGGGATAGTTTTGAGTATATTGTTCATTCAGTGTCCATACTGCAGAAGTGGACAGAGTAAAAGTAGAAACCATTGCAGAATTTGCCTTGAAATTGTTCATGCTATATTGTATATTTTGCTTGTCTTTATCCCTGTCATTTTACCTTCAAATAGCCTTTATTAACTTATAGTAAATATATATTCTTTTCTTGAACTACCGCGTGTGCGTTCATTTCTGGTTGCGGAGTCCAAACCACCTGCCTTGCTCTCGGTTCACAGTAATATGGGTGGATCTTACCATATTAATCATACCAAGCGGAGATTATTGGTCCACCTTGGTCTCTTTAAACATTTCAAGATTCATAGGTATTGGTTTGAAAGGGAAGAGGGAAAATTCCAGGGATCCCATGGGGCAGTCCCAAGCTGTCCCTTATATATTTTCCTTCTCCCTACGCTTTTCATCGACCGTAGGGTCTGACTCATCAGGGGACTCTCAGATAATCAATTGTCTGGTCTCTACAGCAAAGCTATTCATCCATTACAGCACCGGAACCTAAATAGCGTGAACTATAGTAAGTTCATTTCTGGCTAGATTTACCCGGTATGGATGCTTCTGGTGTCCACTTGTATCCTACATAGGCATAGGTAGGTGTATCGAATAAATTTATGGTCAGGCACACCAAATGTTATACTAGAGGTGCTCACGCAGGGTCTCCAAAAAAAGTAAAATTCCACTGCAATCTCGAGAAAATCTTATTTGCGTATTAGTATTTATTAGTAACAAATGTTGTTTTTCACATGGCAGTACGGCACAAACATCAATTATATTGCGCATTATCATAAATTTGTCGCCTATCCAGATGTTTCGGTCACAATGAGAACTTCTTCAGTGATGGGTCAACGATTCAACAAGTCCACATTCCGTGTCATTGCTGCTGAAGGTGTGATTGTGACTGAAACCTCTGGATGGGCAATTAATTTATGATAAGTATTCACACAATATATGCACGTGGACAAAATTGCTGGTACCCTTCGTTTAATGAATGAAAAACCCACAATGGTCACAGAAATAACTTGAATTTGACAGACTGGAATTTGCCAAACTACGTGTTGACAAGCCACAAAGCTTCTGGGAGAATGTCCTATGGACAGATGAGACAAAAATCGAAATTTTCGGCAAGGCACATCAGCTCTATGTTCACAGACGGAAAAATGAAGCATATTGTAAGGGAATCGCTAGAGAAGCGATTCCCCAGTAGCTGCTGGAGAACTCTGGGGGGAGGGGCACAACAAGACAGTGGACCCTAAGCTGAATCTCCCCCACTGTCCCTGGCTAACTTGCCCGATCTGTCCTAGGCGACAGCCAGCAACCAGTCGACAGTCCCTGCTTACAATAAGTGATACACAGAACGCAGACAGGATGAACACAACAAAGGGAGGTCAGCTAGCCAAGGGGTCGGTAACAAACGAGCAATGCAGTACAAAATCACAACCCAATAGAAAAGTCAAAGCCAATGGTCAGGAAATAAGAAGAACATGTAACAAAGAACAAGGAGTATAGCCAGTATGCGTAATGCAATAGCAGGCGCCAATGGGAAAGTGAGCAAACAATAAATAGGGAGGAAGAACCCGCCCCAGACTTGATAGGAGGATAGGCTGTCAATCACACAGGTAAGACTAACGTTAACTTTTAGTGGAGCATGGGGAAAGCAAGGTGAAGGAGAAGGGTGTAGTGGAAAATCAATTAAGGAGGTGAGGGAATAGGACAGTGTTCAATCAATACAAGAAAAACCCAAAGGAAGGAATCACAACCGGACACGCCTCCTGCGCCGCAGCGTGCGCCCGGAGGATGGTGCCAAAGCCCGTACAGGCAAGGATGTTTCACATATCTTGAAAACAACACTTTACCTACTGTGGAACATGTAGGAGGCTCTGTTATGTTCTAGGGCTGCTTTGCTGCATCTGGCACAGGGTGTCTTGAATCTGTGCAGGGTACAATGAAATCTCAAGACTATCAAGGGATTCTAGAGAGAAATGTGCTGCCCAGTGTCAGAAAGCTGGGTCTCAGTCGCAGGTCATGGGTCTTGCAACAGGATAATGACCCAAAACACAGCTAAAAACACCAAAGAATGGCTAAGAAGAAAACATTGGACTACTGTATTCTGAAGTGGCCTTCTATGAGCCCTGACCTAAATCCTATTGAGCATCTTTGGAAGGAGCTGAAACATGTTGTCTGGAAAAGGCACCCTTCAAACCCTAGACAACTGGAGCAGTTTGCTCATGGGGAGTGGGCCAAAATACCTGTTGAGAGGGGCAGAAGTCTCATTGACAGTTACAGGAATCGTTTGATTGCAGTGATTGCTTCAAAAGGTTGTGCAACAAAATATTAAGTTAAGGGTACCATCATTTCTGTCCAGGCCTGTTTCATGAGTTTTCTTTTTTTAAAAATTTGTTGAAGCATGGTTGAAAAGCAATGTCTGACTTTCATTTGTTCATTTTCATAGAATTTTTATATATTATTACTTTTGTCAGATTTAAGTTATTTCTGTGACCATTGTGGGTTTTACTTTCATTAAACGAAGGGTACCAACAATTTTGTCCATATATATATATATATATATATATATATATATATATATATAAGTGGAGGATAGCACGATAACAGCAGCAGGGTGGACCCAAACAATCAGAGACAGGGACACAATGGGGAACATTTATCAATACTGTCAATCTTTGAATTGTCTTAACCTACGAATTTTATTTGTAGTCTTAAACATATTTATGAACCTGTCGTATGGACCTTCATAAATATGGAGAGTTTCTAGAAACTCCAAAATTCTGACTCACCATGAGACAAATATTTGGCGCAAAACATGTGGACAAAATCTGTAGATAAAATCTGTAGACAAAAATCTTAACTTGCAGACAAATATTTGGTGCATGTATCAAAAACCCTACAATTTTGGCACAACATAAGCAGACAAAATCATCACACTCTCACACCTGAGCGGAAGCCTACTCCCTAACAGCACTGGACCACACATATGTGAGGAATCTGGGGGAGATATACCGACCCTCCAAAACCGCACCTGTCACCTTCTCACAATATCACAATAGAAATATGCTGTATATACATATATACAGTTGTGCTAAAAAGTTTACATACCCCGGCAGATTTTTTTTTTTTTTTTTGCCTTTTTTTCAGAGAATATGAATGATAACACAAAAACTTTTTCTCCACTCATGGTTAGTGGTTGGTTGAAGCCATTTATTGTCAAACTTCTGTGTTTTCTCTTTTGAAATCATAATGACAACAAAAAATATCAAAATGACCCTGTTCAAAAGTTCACATACCCCAGTTCTTAATACCATGTATTGCCCCCTCTAACATCAATGACAGCTTGAAGTCTTTAGTGGTAGTTGTGGATGAGGCTCTTTATTTTCTCAGATGGCAAAACTGCCCATTCTTCTTGGCAAAAAGTCTTCAATTCCTGTAAATTTCTGAGCTGTCTTGCATGTACTGTGCGCTTGAGATCTCCCCAGAGTGGCTCAATGATATTGAGGTCAGGAGACTGAGATGGCCACTCTAGAACCTTCACGTTATTCTGCTGTAGCCAATGACAGGTGGACTTGGCCTTGTGTTTTGGATCGTTGTCATGTTGGAACATCCAAGTACGTCCCATGCGCAGCTTCCTGGCTGGTGACTGCAAATTTGCCTCCAGTATTTGCTGATAACGTGCTGCATTCATCTTTCCTTCAACTTTGACCAAGTTTCCTGTGCCATCATCAGTGATCCACCTCCATGCTTTACAGGAGGAATGGTGTTCCTTTCATCATAGGCCTTGTTCACACCTCTCCAAATGTAATGTTTATGGTTGTGGCCAAAAAGTTCGATTTTTGTCTCATGACTCCAAATTTCCTTGTTCCAGAAGTTTTGAGGCTTGTCTCTGTGCTGTTTAGCGTATGGAAGGCGAGATTCTTTGTGACATTTGCGCAGTAATGGCTTTCTTCTGGCAACTCGACCATGCAGCCCATTTTTCTTCAAGTGCCTCCTTATTGTGCATCTTGAAACAGCCACACCGATAGTTTTCAGAGAGTCCTGTATTTCAGCTGATGTTATGTGTGGGTTTTTCTTTGCATCTCGAACAATTTTCCAGGCAGTTGTGGCCGAAATTTTGCTTGGTCTACCTGACCGTGGTTTGGTTTCTGGGCATCAGGTTATCTGGCCAAAATCACCAGGGTATGTGAACTTTTGAACAGGGTCATTTTGATGTTTTTGGTTTTCATTATGATTTAAAAAGAGAAAACACAGAAGTTTGACAATAAATGGCTTCAACCAACCACTAACCATGAGTGGAGAAAAAGTTTTTGTGTTATCATTCATATTCTCTGAAAAAAGGCCAAAAAAAAAACAAAAACTGCCGGGGTATGTAAACTTTTTAGCACAACTGTACATAAGCATATATGTAAATACACACACACACACACACACACTTCCTTTTTGTGTATTGAAGCAACACAAAACAACTGAGGAAAAATGAAAATTAGACAATTTCACACAAAACTGCAAAATTGGGCTGTACAAAATTGTTGCCACCTTTTCAAAATTGTGGGTAAATAACTTTGTTTTAAGCATATGATGCTCATTCAAACAACTCACCAGTGGCAAGTAACAGGTGTGGGCAATATAAAACTCACACCTGAAACCAGATAAAAAGGAGAGAAGTTGACTCAATCTTTGCATTGTGTGTCTGTGTGTGCCATACTAAGCATGTAGAAAAGAGGAGAAGAGAACTGTCTGAGGACTTGAGAACCAATCTCAAGGTTACAAGTCCATCTCCAGAAATCTTGATGTTCCTTTGTCCACAGTGCGCAACATAATCAAGAAGTTTACAACCTATGGCACTGCTAATCTCCCTGGACGTGGACGAAAGAGAAAAAAAAAAAAAAAAAATCGATGAACGGTTGCAACGCAGGAGAGTCTGGATGATGGATAAGCAGCCCCAATCAAGTTCCAAAGAATTCAAACTACAGTCATATGAAAAAGTTTGGGCACCCCTATTAATCTTAATCATTTTTAGTTCTAAATATTTGGGTGTTTGCAACAGCCATTTCAATTTGATATATCTAATAACTGATGGACACAGTAATATTTCAGGATTGAAATGAGGTTTATTGTACTAACAGAAAATGTGCAATATGCATTAAACCAAAATTTAACCGGTGCAAAAATTTGAGTACCCAAATTTCATTTCAATTATCATTTTATTGATTTGAATACTCCTAACTACTTTTTACTGACTTACTGAAGCACAAAATTGGTTTTGTAACCTCACTGAGCTTTGAACTTCATAGCCAGGTGTAACCAATCATGAGAAAAGGTATTTAAGGTGGCCAATTGCAAGTTGTTCTCCTATTTGAATGTCCTCTGAAGAGTGGCATCATGGACTCCTCAAAACAACTCTCAAATGATCTGAAAACAAAGATTGTTCAACATAGTTGTTCAGGGGAAGGATACAAAAAGTTGTCTCAGAGATTTAACCTGTCAGTTTCCACTGTGAGGAACATAGTAAGGAAATGGAAGACCACAGGGACAGTTCTTGTTAAGCCCAGAAGTGGCAGGCCAAGAAAAATATCAGAAAGGCAGAGAAGAAGAATGGTGAGAACAGTCAAGGACAATCCACAGACCACCTCCAAAGAGCTGCAGCATCATCTTGCTGCAGATGGTGTCACTGTGCATCGGTCAACAATACAGCACACTTTGCACAATAGGAAAAGCTGTATGGGAGAGTGATGCGAAAGAAGCCGTTTCTGAAAGCACGCCACAAACAGAGTCGCCTGAGGTATGCAAAAGCACATTTGGACAAGTCAGCTTCATTTTGGAAGAAGGTCCTGTGGACTGATGAAACAAAGATTGAGTTGTTTGGTCATACAAAAAGGCGTTATGCATGGCGTCAAAAAAACACAGCATTCCAAGAAAAACACTTGCTACCCACTGTAAAATTTGGTGGAGGTTCCATCATGCTTTGGGGCTGTGTGGCCAATGCCGGCACCGGGAATCTTGTTAAAGTTAAGGGTCGCATGGATTCAACTCAGTATCAGCAGATTCTTGAGAATAATGTACAAGAATCAGTGACAAATTTGAAGTTACGCCGGGGATGGATATTTCAGCAAGACAATGATCCAAAACACAGCTCCAAATCTACTCAGGCATTCATGCAGAGGAACAATTACAATGTTATGGAATGGCCATCCCAGTCCCCAGACCTGAATATCATTGAACATCTGTGGGATAATTTGAAGCGGGCTGTCCATGCTCGGCGACCATCAAACTTAACTGAACTGGAATTGTTTTGTAAAGAGGAATGGTCAAAAATACCTTCATCCAGGATCCAGGAACTGATTAAAAGCTACAGGAAGCGACTAGAGGCTGTTATTTTTGCAAAAGGAGGATCTACTAAATATTAAATGTCACTTTTCTGTTGAGGTGCCCATACTTTTGCAACGGTCAAATTTTGGTTTAATGCATATTGCACATTTTCTGTTAGTACAATAAACCTCATTTCAATCCTGAAATATTACTGTGTCCATCAGTTATTAGATATATCAAATTGAAATGGCTGTTGCAAACACCCAAATATTTAGAACTAAAAATGATTAAGATTAATAGGGGTGCCCAAACTTTTTCATATGACTGTATACTGCAGGCTCATGGTGCATCAGTGTCAGCGTAAACTATCAGTCAACATTTGAATCAAATGAAACGCTATGGCAGGAGACCCAGGAGGACTCCACTGCTGACACAGAGACATAAAAAAGCTAGACTGCAGTTTGCCAAAAACGTACATGAGTAAGCCAAAATCCTACTGGGAAAATGATAGAACTTTTTGGTAAAGAACATCACTCTACTGTTTACCGAAAATGGAATGAGGCCTACAAAGAAAAGAACACCATACCAACAGTCAAATATGATGGAGGTTTAAAGATGTTCTAGGCTTGTCTTGCTGCCTCTGGCACGGAGTGCAAAGCATCATGAAATTTGAAGATTACCAAATGATTTTGGGTGTCAAGGTAGGGCCCAATGTCAGAAAGCTGGGTTTGCATGGTAGGTCATGCGTCTTTCAGCAGGACAATGACCCCAAATGTACTTCAAAAAGCACCCAGAAATGGATGGAAACAAAGCGCTGCAGAGTTCTGAAGTGGCCAGCAATGAGTCCAGATCTAAATCCCATTTAACAACAGTGGAGTGATCTTAAAATTTGCTTTTGGGAGAAGGTATCCTTCAAATATGAGAGACCTGGAGCAGTTAGCAAAAAAAAAGTGGTCCAAGATTCCAGTTGAGAGGTGTAAGAAGCTTGTTGATGGTTATAGGAAGTGATTGATTTCAGTAACTTTTTTTTTTTCAAAGGGTGTCCAACCAAATATTAAATTGAGGGTGCCAGTCAAACATGACCACGGCATCCAAGGGGTTGCGCCATGCCAAATGTGCTCCCCCCGGCACCCCCTGTGGCGAGATGGGGGGGTGCAGATATGTATTTTTGCAACCGGGGTCTTGCCAGTGACCCCAGGCTGCCTGGAGCCCCCAGTACCTGGTTGATCCTGCCGGGAAGTGAGAAGTCTGCATAGCGCTGACTTCCTCTATAGACTGCAATACACGTGTATTGCAGTCTATAGTGCTGAACCAGTGATCAGAGCATCACTGGCTCAGGTCTCCTAGTGGGACATCAGTAAAAAGTAAAAAAAAAAAAAAAAAAAAAAGTGAAGCATATGAAAAAAAAAAAAAATAATTAATAAAGAAAGGAAATAATGATTTTTCACCATCTTGCCTTAAAAAAAAAAATGCTGTAAAAAGTGAACAAAAAGTCATATGTACCCCAAAACAGTACCAATAAAAAGCACAGATCGCCCCGCAAAAATTAAACTCTCAACCAACTCTGTCAACCGAAAAAAAAAAAATTGCTACACATCTCAGAAGATGGCGATGCAAAAATAATTGATTTCTTTTCCCAAATGGGTTTTTGTTAGAGATCTGGGTCTTATTAATAATTACTATTCTTCCCTGATCCCAGTTTCCCTCCTTTCTCCTTAGGTATATCTACTTATCTGTTTCCTTGACTGGTTTGCATGTACGATAATTTACCCCACAATATCAATAATAAAATACGTTTATTATTAATGCACTTGTAATATGATGGAACTAGGTTATAGAATAATACAAAACAGTATTAACACAGTGCAATACAATAAGTACAGAACCCAATTACCCAGGTGAATATAAAACCTACAGATATCGCTACATAGACACACACATACACACACACACAACCCCTGACAAGTTACTAACTGACCCTTTTCTGTAAGGAACACAGCAGTAGTACTACAGATTAATAGAGGGTAACTGATAGATAAATGGATAGATAGATAGATATATAGATAGATAGATAGATAATAGATGGATGGATGGATGGATAGAGAGATAGAGAGAGAAAGTTATACTTAAGCCTTATTATGCTCTGGTGGTATATAGCTTAGGTGAGGCTGGTCAGTCCATATCCCAAGGCGGCTGGTGAAGAGAGAGGAAGAGGGCTTTTGGCCCATCATATTTATAGCCCACAACTCCGCCCACCTAGATGTTGTCACTCCAATCAGGCTCTTGGTATTGTAATATAAGTTTAGATGCAATACTTCTTATGAGTCTTGGGATGGCGCTCTAACACTTAAAATTGATCCTTGGCCCAGGGGTAATGACCTACCTCCCCCATCTGACTTCTAATGTCCCTTGTTTCAGTGGAACTCTCTTTGAACAAGGGAAGCTGATTACCATCACCATGGAGGTCTCATTAGCATATTCCATCTCCACCCTTCTAAACAAAAGCCTTCCTGGAAAGCAGGTTTTGTAGCCTGCAGACAATATTAATATTTGTGGCAAGCACTTCCCTTTACAATCCCCCTGTTGTCGGGAACACGACAATGTAATTTGAGGAAGTGTTTGTTTGGTCATTATTGCCCCCTCAGCCCTATTCATTCCTGGTAATGGTTCAGGATGGAATGAAGTATAATTTGGATTTAGGTACCAAGACATCGATCATTTCCAGGGACACTTTCCCAGCTATGACTGTCGCCCAATATCCTCTGCTCACAGAAAACGTCTTTTGCGCGTCCTGATTTGCGGTGTCAGTGATACTTTCTACGGTCCGCCCCAATATGTCACACTGACCTGGACGGGAACATTTTTATCCATCCCACAGTTAGTCAGGTAAGACCTTTAAACCACAGTCCATTGTCACGGTACATGCAGCACCACCTTTGGTCCGGACTGAAGCTCACGCAGGTTTAGACCACCTTGCCACCTGACACCAACTGTCCTACAGGACCGCTACCTGTACTTAAGCACAGGTCACCAGTGAAGTTGTCACCGGCCTCCATGAACAGAAAAACCTGGACTTTTATCAAGGCAGGTCTGTGAACCTGCATCTGAAATGATGTCTCAGGACCTAAAATCGAATTGTGGGGAGAGGCACTGCTTCCCATGTCCCCTGTACCTGACATTCAATCCATCCATTATGAACCATACCATTTTATATGGCCGAGGTGGCAATTACCTTACAGTGTAGGGGTACCTTACCTGTCCCTAAGGATCCTTACACCCCTTTACCTAACAGAAATTAATGTATATATCCCACTCATCCACCAAACACACAAATTCCCACCCCCCTATAGAATAGATATTAATGTAACATATATATATATATATATCCCACTCATCCACCAAACACACAAATTCCCACCCCCCTATAGATCAAGAACATATATATATATATATATATATATCCACTCATCCACCAAACACACAAATTCCCACCCCCCTATAGATCAAGGCGATAATAATACAAGGATGTGCTGGTATTGGTGCACATAGAGACTCCTGCCACAAGAGCACGTGTTTCCTACTCATCCATAAACACATGAATCTTCAGACCCAGGTGTAGATGGGAATTACACTAAAAGATGCAAATGCAAGTATGTCTATACACAAACACACTCAGTGTTCAGTGTGGGAGGCGTATGTTGTTGTACAGACCATAACAGGCACTTACACCTGAAGTGTCTATGTGCACACACAAAAATGCAAAAATGTACAAGAATATAGAAAATTACATTGAAAACATTATTTACAAGTTAAGGCTGGGACTGTATTAGTATCAAGTCCTTAGTCCCTGCCTTCGGGTAAGTTCGTGATGTACGGCCTGGCCCTTTTGAAGCTGACGGGCCAGGCTTTTTATCTTCCTATAGATGAAGATCATTCCTATATACATAATGGCCACTAGGACGAGGAGGACTATGACTGGGTGTACAAGCAGATTGAAGAATGATGTTGCTTTGGGACTATATCCGAACAGACTCTCCCACCAAGATACGGCTGAGTCCTTCTCCAGGGCATGAACCATCTCTGTTATCTTTGACTGGTCATGTTTCAATAAGATGGTGGCCTGCTTTTCAGAGTCTTTGAGCTTCTCTATGACACTTTCCTCCTTAGTGAAGTCTAGTAGCAGGTGTCTCAGTTTTCTGCCAAAACCAAGAGGGATCCTCTGGAGCCTTACAGGAGTATCTGGACGGATATCCAACCTCTTCTCTGGGGTAATCGGTGTTCTCCCCTTCTGCTCTGCTACATCGACACCTAGAACGGGATAAAGGGTACAATATGCTCCTGGGAGGAGTTCACCTCTTTTGGTGCAGTTAGTTGTATAAATGGTATATGATACATTAACGGACTGGTACCAACACCAATACCCTTGACCCAAGTACTTCAAACTAGATGGAGGTATTGAGCTGCTTTTCATCTCACAGAACCCCTCATTATCCCAACACTGGTGTCTGAGCACCCGATCATGATCCTCTTGGCAGAGGATAGCATCCTCTTTCCTCCAACATCCATCTGTATCAAACAGATAAGGATGGCCGGTCTCATAGGTCAGGATATCTGAGGAGAGCTGTGGATGTAACACTGTTCTGTTATTCATCATTATACCTAGGTTGATAGCACTGTACCCACGTCTCACTTTGCCAGAGACAGGTGCCAGGGATGAAGCAGTGCAAGTGAGATTATGGCACCCATGCCACTGAATGACCCACCAGTTAGTATGGTTGGCAGCAAAAGGAGTGATAAAAGGACTCACCCTTTGCTGGAGGTTAAAAGGGTAGTGTCCATTATACAGTGAGGACACAATATGTTTAAGGTTGCTGGAAAGTTCACCCTGAACCTGAGTACATGCCAGAGCAAGCTGAGCTCTATCCTGTTCTTCCAGGAGACCCACGACTAATAGTCTAAACTTCTCTCGTAAAGCAGAAGATAGGGAGCTAGTGGCATCTATATGTGAGTGTTGTAAATCCTCCAAAACATGATTTACATCAACCTGGGTCTTGAGGCCTTCCCCAGTATGTTTCGCCAGATTCCCGAGTTTGTTTCTCAGGACTTCCAGGTCCATAGTGTTCAGTGCCCCTATTCCCATTGCACCTCCTCCTAAACCCATGGCAATCAAATCCCTTCTCCCCCTGTACTTCCTGTATCTGGTAGCATCCTTCCTTACTTCTTGTCCCACCTCTACCCATCCTTTTATCATATCGATCTGATTCCTCACAAACTCCTCACATCTATGGTCCCAGTGGTCTACTCTAAAATCATCAACCGAAATCCTCCAGGTATATAGGACGAATTTGGTTTTGGTGATGATTTTCCAGGGAGATGCTAACTGTGGAGCTATGGGATCAGCCATTTGATAGGTTGGGGCATTACAGGAATCCCTGTGGGGTTTTACTGGCTGAAGAACTTCAGTTTCATAAGGGACCTTTACCACAGTCACACATACTTTACCTCTTCCTTTAAATGGATACCATTGGTCACCTTCTCCAGTCTCTAATACGAGATTCCGGATGGGTTTAGTTGTGGAAAGATAAACCCACTGTGTAAATGTCCAACACCCCTCATCGACTGCCTCACAAAATGGCCATTTAAATGAACCATCAATATTGATAGCAAAGTTAATATCTCTGCCTCTGGGATCCTTCCAATCAGAAGATACATATCTCTTCCGGTATTCCTCAGTCATAGGGGTCCCATCCATCCATACATCAATTATTGGAGAATCCACTCCGTTACAGACTATATCCCATCTCCATGGGTTAGAGTCTGACATTACCATCTGAGTGTCTGGTTCCCAGTGTGCATAGGTGATGAAATAATGTCCTGTCACATCTGGCACACAAGCATCCCTCATAATGGTAATCATAAAAGATCGAATGGATGGAGATCCCTCCAGCTGAGTATACCTCTGATCCTTCGCATTAGCTCGTACCTTCAAAACTGTGGCTCTGTATAGGCCTTCAAGTTTTACTGGGCTGCTCTGATTGTTCCATAATACTTGTCCAGATTTACTGCAGTTTAACTTTAAAATCAATATGCTGGTCCCTAAATAGTCCGTGGACACATGTCCTTGAGCATATTTGGATTCCCTAGTTATTACCATATGAGAATCCCTTAGCATACAGTACGCCTTCAGGGTGCCCTTTACTGGTATGGGTCTATCAAAGTATGTCCTAACTCTTAAGCTATCCTGACTGGTATGTTTCAGAAAAGTGGCTTTTAGAATGTACCATCCACTGTATTCTGCCCCAGTGACATCTTCAGGACTCAGGACTCCTGCTTTGGTGCACAGCACCTTTGTTGTGTTTACTATCACTGGCCTATAAGGATGTAAGTGGGGATTTCTAGACACCCATCTTACTGATTTGATAGCTGTTGGTTCTGTGATCTGGTAAAGAATAACATGATAATATGAAATGTTTTGATACACCTTTGACCTACTACCCCCGCCCCCCTTCACCCAACTCTATACTCATGACCTTATTGAGTTGGGGAGGCACGGGTAGCCTTTGCTTGGTCAATGTGGATCCAAAACCCTGCCTTTTGTCTATGTGAGCGTTTTTTTGTTGAGATTGGTCTTTGTACTTTCAGCATAGTGCTACCCATTACTTCCAGGACCTGGTAGGGTCCTTCCCAGTTTGCATCCCAGGGCCCGGCCTTGCGGAATACTTTGACCATGACCATTTCCCCTACAGAGGGCATGGGAGTTTCCCCCTGTAGGTACGGTTTATTCATCTTTATTGCTGCATGCGGTAGCAATTCCTTCAGGTTCTGCTGAACCTGTTGGAGAAACACATCTCTAGCAATAGCATCTTTCATGGGTGTAGAAATTTGGGGTTCATTTGGCCAACAGATAGACATCTTGCGCCCAGTCATAAGTTCAAATGGTGTTATGCCGGTTGTTGTTGCCTCTGTGGCCCGGATACCCATCAGTACTGCTGGAAGGGAAGTCACCCAAGTGGAACCCCTTTCCAACAGTGCTTTGGAGAGCCGAGTTTTGATAGTTCGGTTCATCCACTCCACAATGCCTGCTGACTGTGGATGATAAGGTACATGAAATCTTTGCTTTATGTCCAGAAGTCCACAAAGTGCTTTCATAACCTTGCCTGTAAAATGGGTTCCCCGATCTGATTCAATCACTCGGGGGATTCCCCACCGTGATAGAATGTGCTCCCACAGAACCCGAGCAGTAGAAGTAGCGGAGTCATTTACTGTAGGGATGGCTTCCACCCATTTTGAGAAGACATCCACCACCACCAATGCATAGCGACAGTTACGGCTGCCTGCCGGTAATGGTCCTATGTAATCAATTTGTAAAGTAGACCATGGTCCCTCCGCTGGAGGAACCTGCTGCAACACTGGCTTCAGGGCGGATGCCTTTGGGTTTACCTGAGCACACACCAGGCATTGTTGTGTAACTTCCTCTACCGTCTTGGACATACCTGGCCAGTATAATTTGTCCTTGAGTAGGGTCAAAAGTTTGTCCCGACTCAGATGACCCAACAACTGATGATTGAGTCTTGTTAGTTCTGCTTGCAGATGCTCTGGGACCACCGGTAGAGGGAGTGGTTTGGTTCCAGTGTCATAACACAAGATGCCCTGTTGGACTGTCCAGGGATCTTGTGGGCTGGTAAGGTGTGCTGCCAGCAAAGGATCCTTTGACTGTTCCTCTTCAAATGACACTGGACCATCTTTGAGTTGTTTGTTTCTGATTTTAATCTGGTGTACGGGTATGGCTTCAGTGTCTGATTCCTGGAGGACTCCAGACACTGCAGCCAATTTGGCAGACTCATCTGCTTTGTTGTTACCCCGGATCAGAGGGTTATCACCCTTCTGGTGTGCTGGAATTTTTATGATTGAAGCATTCCCAGGATGTGCCATGCCCCATTCCCACAACTCTTTCAGGACTGAGGCATGAGCTAAAGGTTTATTTTGGCTGTCAACAAACCCTCGTCGTTTCCAGGTGTCCAGATGCAAAGTGAGAGATCGGACTACATATGAGCTGTCGCTATATATAGTACGATTCCCTGGAGGCTGAATGAGAAGGGCTTCTCTGACGGCCTCCAGTTCAGCCCGTTGTGCTGACATGTGACCAGGCAACCTTACCAGCTTCTGAGTACCCATGGTCTCATCCAGCACTGCAAATCCTGTCATGTAGGTGCCGTTCAAGCAGAATCGAGAGCCATCAACAAAGATGACTCTGTCATCGGGATTAGTGGTCATCCTGAATAGCTGGGGATCAGTGACCTGCGTTAGTTGACCACAATCATGTTCTATCCCTGTCATATTTAACAACTGGGAGAGAACATATTTTGCTTTGTGGTCCACTGTCAGATTTCGCCCACTCAGCTCCATGATCCACTTCCCAAATCTCTGTTGTGAGACTCCAGGGAGTGTATCTCGAAGCAAGAGTGCCAGCGGGGAATGTGGAGTCTGTACAGTGAGGGGCCTGAAACCCACAATATGCTCGGTAGCTTTAACCGCATAGTGTATGGCTGTCAGTTGTTTAGCACATTCATCAAAACCCCTTTCAACTGGTGAAAGGAGCCTGGAGAAGTACCCTAGAGGTCTATACTCAGATCCTATCTTTTGAAGAAGGACTGTAGAAATAGACTCTGCGCCAGCATGGGCTTGTATGGCCAGTTTTCCTTCTGGGTGAGGGGTGGCTAGGACTGGGGCGGATGAGAGATCTCTTTTCAGAGTTGAAAAGGCCTCTTCCTGTGTCTCTGACCAGTCCTTCAGAGAAGGCTGTTCCCCTCTAAGAAGTTCATAGAGTGGTTTTGCTTTGACGGCAAAATCCTCTATGAACTCCCTCATGAAGTTGGCTACTCCTAGGAACTTGCGTAAGTTCTGTAGAGAGTCTGGCCTGGGTATCTTCACCATGGCTTCCACACGGGCAGCCAGGATGCCCTTGGCTCCATATGAAATCTGGACACCAAGGAAGGTGACTTCTGTCCTAGCCAAGTTTGCCTTATGAGGGCTCAGCTTGAGTCCAGCCTGGGCCAGGAGTCCCAACAGTTCCTTCAACAGAACCAGATGGTCTTCCATGATTTCTGTGTGAAGGAGAAGGTCGTCTACATATTGCAGCAGACATTCTGGCCGTGAGAACACACTTAATACAGCCGCTAATGCCTGGTGAAAATATGTAGGACTACTGTGAAACCCCCTGGGGCAGTACACAGAACATATACTGCTTGTTACCCACTGTGAAGGTGAACTTGTACCTGCAGCTCTCTGTCAGTTCGATGGAAAAGAATCCATTGGCGACATCGATGGTTGAGAATATACGACTTTTGCCGCTTACCCTTGCCATTATGTCGGGAGTCTGAGCGACCACAGGTGCAGACATGGGGGTGTACTTATTAAGGATGTGAAGGTCTATTGTAAGCCTCCATGTAGTTTCAACACCTGCACCCTTCTTTTTCACAGGCCATAAAGGATTATTGCACTTTGAATTACCCTCTATGACCACACCCCCTTACTTCCAGGTGTTGGACTGTCTCTAGAATTGATTGTGTTGCCTCAGGCGGAAAGCGGTATTGACGCTGAGGTGGAGGGTCTGGCCCTTGTATGTCCACCTGAACGCCAACCATTCTTCCACAATCATTTTTGCTTTGAGCCCACAAGTCTGGATATTCGAACACAATAGGTTCAAGGTCTATGTTGTGTGAGACCTCTGGCCATTTGTGTTCCAGCACATTGGAAGAATTCTCAATTGCTGGTAGGGGTGGTCCCAGACATTGGTGCTGTATGACATACACCTTTGATCGTCTTGGACCCCTCCAAACAATACAGTTTGCCAAATCGATTATCCATCCATTTTGTGTCATTACATCGGTACCGATGATGTTATCAGTACCAGGGTAATACCACATTGGGATCTTCAAGGTCCTATTTCTGTCAAGCTCAACTAGAACTTCATCTATCCTGTGGGCTCTCACCCCCCTTGTTGGTGATCAAATCCGATCACCATACACTGAGGGCTGTTGGGGTGTAGATCATGTTTGACATTGGTAATAGAAATTTCTGCTCCAGTGTCGAGCATGATCTTGGTATCGTGGTCTTTTATTCTGGCTTTAATGTGGGGTCTCCCTGAAGAATCCAGTATGATGTGACATATTGGAGCCAGATCTTTAGGGATCCCTGACCGTCAGTCAATCTGCACCAGATTCTCAGTAGGTACCTCTGAGGTACGTACTGCCACTTGTGGTTTCTGAGTTTTAACATTCTGTGCAGACTTATGATGTTCTACACCTAATGTTCTATCCTCTGGTCTATCAGTGGCATTTACAAGTGCCACACGTTTCAGTGCCTGTTCTGGCAAATGTCCCTGATTGCTATCTGTCTGTTTCCCAACTTGTTTGGCGTAATTAGGCTTCATCTTGAAACCATTATTATTGCCATTTTTCCCTGGGTTTGTACGATTGCGAACTACTTGAGGGCAGTTTCTTTTAATGTGTCCAACCTGTAAACACAGAAAGCATCGTATGTCTCCCATCTTTTCTGTTGGAGGAGCTGTGGGGTAGACAGACGTGTGGCTTAGTGTGGTGTCTACCTTCATCTTGTGATTTTGACACGCTCCCTGATTTTCACAGACTTTTTATTGCGCAGTAGATCTTGTCTATACTGTTCAATAATCATGGCTGCCTCAGTGAGAGTTGGTTCCCTTGCTGCACTTAGCCGAATTGCGGTGTCAAGGTATGGGAATTTGTACACAAACATGCGAACCATGCCTTGTGGGACTCCTATACCTTGATCCTTTGTGATCTTCCTGTACATTGCTTCAAACCGACCACAGAGGGACGAAGGTTCGTCCTGTAAGGTGGGTTTGAATTTTGTCAGGATTTCTGGAGTAACATCCCAATGTCCTGTTGCCAGTTTCATGAGTATTGAAAGGCGTTCTTCCTCATCATAAAATAGGCCATTCTTGGGACTTGTTCTCTCTGTTGCCTCATACCTTTGGTTGAGGTGTGTAGGCAACCACAATTTAAACAGCTCCATATGATATTCTGGAGGCACAGAATATTTCCAGCAATGTCCTTCAAACATATCACAGGCTGTAAATGGATCTGTATTAGGGTCATACTTAGGGATCTCTTTGCAGATCCGTAACAGGAAATTTATCTTTTCCATGTTGTTATGGCTAGGATAAAATTCCACTGACCTTTCAGGACGTGTAGGTAGGTTGGAAGCCGTATGTACAGTTTCCCATCCACTACTTAGTCCCCAATTTGAGTCCTGTCCATGGAGGCGTCCGCTGTCTCTCCTCTCCAAAGGTGTTGGAGAGAATTGTAGTGCACGCTCCACTGGAATCCTAGTATCACAAAATGGACTATTGGATCTCTGATCCGCAGGAGCCGTGTGTCTGATCGCCCCCGTCCCCTCCTGTGCCATTCCTGAGACACAAATCTGTTTAGTTGGCAAGGGTACCGTGCTGCTAGTACTAGGCCGTGACAAGTCAGAGATGATCTTCTGCAAATTCGCAATGATTTGTGACTTTGCTGCTTGATCCTCTCTTAGTGTCACTAACATTGCTTCTGTGGAAGTAATTTTACTTCTAAACTGATTGTTCTCAGTGTATAATCGAAGGAGTTCTTTGTCCATGTCAGAATAATAATTCTCTTTGTCAGAGAGTTTGGATTCCAACACACAAATCTCCTTTCCTCTCTCAATTATACAAAGTGCCTCATCTTTCAATTGAGTTTCTAACATGTGAATCTGCTTGACATTGTCTACACAACAATGACAGTGGGAGTTTGCATTGTTAGCTCGCTCCACTGTCCCTTTCATGTTTGCTAGGATCTCAGCATGCTCTGGCTTCCAAATGGTATCCTCAAAAGTATATACTAGTCTTGCTAGCATTTGTAATCTTTTGGAAGTTTTGTTAAAAACTGTCCGTTTACTAATGCAGTTTTTATCATGAGCATAGGCCTGATCCAGCAAAGCAGACCACAACATTTCTCCTGATTTATAGGTTGTGGGTGGTACTGGGTTGAATGTACTGTGTTTAGCTAGGTGTTTTAATGTTGAGAAATCCATACTTACTTTTCCTACTGTCATCTTGGTCACCGTTGTCCTTCTACTTGTCCTTTGCTGCTTGAAAAAGTATCCTTTTCGTACCGGAAAGCCTTTTCCCGACCAGCTGGACTTCTCCTGAAGAACCTTGACTTTGATATTACAGAGGCACAAATGGATTTCTCAGTCTCCCAGCGAGTTGTTTGTGGAGGAAACAGACAATTGTTAATACCTTCAGATAAATACAAATAAACAATAGGTTCACTGTTATTAATTATTTTAAGTGAAGCTTTAAGCAAACTGGGTTAGCCATGCAAACTTCAATCTGGGCATACAGTGTAACGCAACACTTCACTGTGTACCAATGTTACCTGTCCACGCCCCTCCACTTGATAGTTCACGGTATAACACAGTTTTGCCAGAAGACAACACGCAAAAATATTAAAACAGTACGGGCCGGCTCGCCATTATGTTAGAGATGAATATTAATAATTAATATTCATCACTCCTGGCTGGCTCGCCATTATGTTAGAGATCTGGGTCTTATTAATAATTACTATTCTTCCCTGATCCCAGTTTCCCTCCTTTCTCCTTAGGTATATCTACTTATCTGTTTCCTTGACTGGTTTGCATGTACGATAATTTACCCCACAATATCAATAATAAAATACGTTTATTATTAATGCACTTGTAATATGATGGAACTAGGTCATAGAATAATACAAAACAGTATTAACACAGTGCAATACAATAAGTACAGAACCCAATTACCCAGGTGAATATAAAACCTACAGATATCGCTACATACACACACACATACACACACACACAACCCCTGACAAGTTACTAACTGACCCTTTTCTGTAAGGAACACAGCAGTAGTAATACAGATTAATAGAGGGTGACTGATAGATAAATGGATAGATAGATAGATAGATAGATAGATAGATAATAGATGGATGGATGGATAGAGAGATAGAGAGAGAAAGTTATACTTAAGCCTTATTATGCTCTGGTGGTATATAGCTTAGGTGAGGCTGGTCAGTCCATATCCCAAGGCGGCTGGTGAAGAGAGAGGAAGAGGGCTTTTGGCCCATCATATTTATAGCCCACAACTCCGCCCACCTAGATGTTGTCACTCCAATCAGGCTCTTGGTATTGTAATATAAGTTTAGATGCAATACTTCTTATGAGTCTTGGGATGACGCTCTAACACTTAAAATTGATCCTTGGCCCAGGGGTAATGACCTACCTCCCCCATCTGACTTCTAATGTCCCTTGTTTCAGTGGAACTCTCTTTGAACAAGGGAAGCTGATTACCATCACCATGGAGGTCTCATTAGCATATTCCATCTCCACCCTTCTAAACAAAAGCCTTTCTGGAAAGCAGGTTTTGTAGCCTGCAGACAATATTAATGTTTGTGGCAAGCACTTCCCCCCCTTTCTTTTTTTTTTTAAAAAAAAAAAAAAAAAAAAAAAAAAAAATATAATTGAGAAAACAAGAAAGGGAACGGAAAAAAAAAAAAAAGTATATTTTTTTTTTAATTTTAGGGGGAAAAAAAAAAAAAAAAAAAAAAAAAAAAAAAAAAAAAGGATGTTTTTTTTTTTAAACACAAAAAAAATAATAATTTTATATTATATTTTTTAGGGGCCCCCAAAAATATTATTTTTATAATATCTCTCCCCCCCCCCCCCCCCCCCCCCCCCACACGCCACCCCCCCCCAAAATAAAAAAAAAAATAGCTTGTACAAAATGAAAACAAAAACCCCAAAAATCGCCAAATCATTAGAACAAAACTGGTTGCGGCAGGAAGGAAATGTATAAGCTGAGACACCCCAAATTTAGAGCTTACAAGGGAAAAGACACCAGAAGTGACCCCCCCAGAGTGAACCCCCCATCATAGGAGCTACTGGAGAAATAGTAAGGAATTTGGTGTTCCCAGTGTGCTCCGCACAACTTACATAATCGCTGTTCATCTGCTGTGCAGTAATGTCTGGGATACTAATGCTCACTACACCCCTTGATAAATTCTTTGAGGGGTGCAGTTTTCAAAATGTGGTCATTCCCTAAGGGATTCCACCTTACTGGTACTTTAGAGGCTCTGCAAACATGACATGGCGTCCAGATACCAAACATCAAAATCTGCGCTTCAAAAGCCACATAGCGCTCCTTCCCTTCTGCACCCTGCTGTGTACCCAAACTGCAGTTTATACCCACATGTATGACACTGGTGTACCCAGGATAATGTACTTAATGTCATATGTGGTATAAACTGCTGCTTGGGCACAGCTGGGCTCAGAAGGGAAGGAGCGCTATGTGGTTTTTGGAGCACAGATTTAGATGGTCTGGTTTTTGGACTTCATGACACTTTTGCAGAACCCTGAAATGCAAGTAAAGTGGAATCCCCTGACACGTGACCCCATTTTTGAAACTACACCTGAAGGAATTTATCCAGGGGTACAGTGAGCATTTTTAACCCCCAAGTGTTGCATTAATTTATTTTCCAGAAATGAATACGCAGCTGATGGTGAAAATGACAATTTTTCCAGGAATACATCAATTCAGTGCGTAATATGTTGTGTCCGGCTTGTATCAGTGATGAATGCTCCAAAAGCTGTTGTGCCCGGGATACCCACTTACCAGTTTTTGGAGTGTTTGTGTCCGCTGACAAGTTGGGCACAACATATCGGGCACTGAAATGGCGTATCTCTGGAAAAATTGCAATTTTCACTTTTCACTTCCTTTCTGGAAATTAAATTAATGCTCAAAGGTTAAAAATGCCCGCTACTCCACTTGATAATTCCACTTTGGAAGGTACACCCCACAAGGGATTTATGTGTCTGCAGGTTCTACTTTACTGCCAATTCAGGGGCTCTGCAAAAGTGGCATGACTTCCATAAACCAAACTGTGCTCCAAAAACCAAAATAGCGCTCCTTCCCTTCTGTGCTCAGCTGTTCCCATACAGCAGTTTATACCCACATATGGCATTGCTAAGTACGTTATCCTGGGTACACCAGTGTCATACATGTGGGCATAAACTGCCGCTTTGACACACAGGAGGGCGCAGATGTCAAGGAGCCCTATGTACTTTTGGATCACTGACTTAGATTGTAGTTTTTTTGGACGCCATGTCACATTTGTAGAGACTCTAAAATTGCCCCTACAAAATGGGGTCACTTTTTAGGGAATTCCAGTTTACTGGCACCACCAGGGCTCTGCAAAAACAACATGGTGTCCATAAAGTCCCTCTAAATCTGTACTCCAAAAGCTAAAAAGCACACTGCTCCTTCCCTTCTGAGCCCTGCTGTGTGCCCAAGCAACAATTTATACCCACACATACAACTTTTTTCTACCTGGGATAGCCCACTTAATAGTTTTAGGAGTGCATGTCTCTGATGACACAAACCGGACGCAACGTATTGGGCACCGAAATGGCATATTTCTTTAAAAATTTTAATTTTCACTTGGTACATTAATTTTAGGGAAGCACTCTTGGGCTCAAAATGACAATACCTTTTGATAAATTCCTTGAGGGGTGTAGTTTCTAAAATGGGGTCACTTTTTGGGAGTTTCCATTGTATTGATACTTTAGGGGCTCTGCAAATGCATCATGGCACCTGAAAACTATTCCAGCAAAATCTGACCTCCAAAAGCCAAATAGCGCTCTTTCCATTTCGAGCCCCACTATGTTTCCATACAGCATATTACAACCACATATAGGGTATTTTCGTGTTAAGGAGAAATTGTCTAACAAACTGTGGGGAACTTTTTCTCCTTTATTCTCTTGTGAAAATAAAAAATTTAGGACTAAGTTGATGGTTTATTGGAAAAAAAGTAATTTTTCATTTTCATGTCCCAATGTTAATAAAATCTGTGAAACAGCTGTAGGGTCAAAATGCTCACTATACCCCTTGATGAAGTCTGTGAGGGATGTAGTTTCCAAAATGGGGTCACTTTTTGGGGGTTTCCTTTGTATTGGTACTCTAAGAGCTCTGCAAATGAGACATGGCACCCGAAAACTATTCCAGCAAAATCTGCTTTTCAAACGTCCAGTCTCACGCCTTCTCTTCCGTGCACTGCCATTCGCCCAAACATCAGTTTACATCCACATGTGGGGTATTTCTGTGCTCAGGAGAAATTGTATAACAAACTGAGAGATGTATTTTCTCCTTTAACCCTTTGTGAGTGTGATAATTTTAGGGCTAAATGAATGTATTCTTGAAAAAATATGAAATGTCTAAATTTCACGTCCATATTGTTTTAATTCTTGTGAAATGCTTAAAGGGTTAACAAACTTCCCAAATGCTGTTTTGAATTATTTGAGGGGTGCCGTTTTGAAAATGGGATGATTTATGGGGAGTTTCTAATACAGTAGGGAAAAAAAAAGTATTTAGTCGGCCACCAATTGTGCAAGTTCTCCCACTTAAAAAGATGGAGAGAGGCCTGTAATTGACATCATAGGTAGACCTCAACTATGAGAGACAAAATGAGAAAACAAATCCAGAAAATTACATTGTCTGATTTTTAAAGAATTTATTTGCAAATTATGGTGGAAAATAAGTATTTAGTCAATAACAAAAGTTCATCTCAATACTTTGTTATATATCCTTTGTTGGCAATGACAGAGATCAAACATTTTCTGTAAGTCTTCACAAGGTTGGCACACACTGTTGCTGGTATGTTGGCCCATTCCTCCATGCAGATCTCCTCTAGAGCGGTGATGTTTTGGGGCTGTCGCTGGGCAACACGGACTTTCAACTCCCTCCAAAGGTTTTCTATGGGGTTGAGATCTGGAGACTGGCTAGGCCACTCTAGGATCTTGAAATGCTTCTTACGAAGCCACTCCTTCATTGCCCTGGTGGTGTGCTTGGGATCATTGTCATGCTGAAAGACCCAGCCACGTTTCATTTTCAATGGCCTTGCTGATGGAAGGAGGTTTGCACTCAAAATCTCACGATACATGGCCCCATTCATTCTTTCATGTACACGGATCAGTCGTCCTGGTCCCTTTGCAGAGAAACAGCCCCAAAGCATGATGTTGCCACCCCCATGCTTCACAGTAGGTATGGTGTTCTTTGGATGCAACTCAGCATTCACTCTCCTCCAAACACGACGAGTTGTGTTTCTACCAAACAGTTCTACTTTGGTTTCATCTGACCATATGACATTCTCCCAATACTCTTCTGGAACATCCAAATGCTCTCTAGCAAACTTCAGACGGGCCCGGATATGTACTGGCTTAAGCAGGGGGACACGTCTGTCACTGCAGGATCTGAGTCCCTGGCGGTGTAGTGTGTTACTGACGGTAGCCTTTGTTACGTTAGTCCCAGCTTTCTGCAGGTCAGTCACTAGGTCCCCCCGTGTGGTTCTGGCAATTTTGCTCACCGTTCTTGTGATCATTTTGACCCCACGGGGGTGAGATCTTGCATGGAGCCCCTGATCGAGGGAGATTATCAGTGGTCTTGTATGTCTTCCATTTTCTAATTATTGCTCCCACAGTTGATTTCTTCACACCAGGCTGCTTGCCTATTGCAGATTCAGTCTTCCCAGCCTGGTGCAGGTCTACAATTTTGTTTCTGGTGTCCTTCCACAGTTCTTTGGTCTTCACCATAGTGGAGTTTGGAGTGTGACTGTTTGAGGTTGTGGACAGGTGTCTTTAATACTGATAACAATTTCAAACAGAAGCCATTACTACATGTAATGAGTGGAGGACAGAGGAGCCTCTTAAAGAAGAAGTTACAGGTCTGTGAGAGCCAGAAATCTTGCTTGTTTGTAGGTGACCAAATACTTATTTTCCACCATAATTTGCAAATAAATTCTTAAAAAAAAATCAGACAATGTGAATTTTTAGATGTTTTCTCATTTTGTCTCTCATAGTTGAGGTCTACCTATGATGTCAATTACAGGCCTCTCATCTTTTTAAGTGGAAGAACTTGCACAATTGGTGGCCGACTAAATACTTTTTTCCCCCACTGTATATACAGTGCTGGCCAAAAGTATTGGCACCCCTGCAATTCTGTCAGATAATACTCAATTTCTTCCAGAAAATGATTGCAATCACAAATGATTTGGTAATAATATCTTCATTTATTTTGCTTGCAATGAAAAAACACAAAAGAGAATGAAAATAAAAGTCAAATCATTGATCATTTTACACAAAACTCCAAAAATGGGCCGGACAAAAGTATTGGCACCCTCAGCCTAATACTTGGTAGCACAACCTTTAGACAAAATAACTGCGAACAACCGCTTCCGGTAACCATCAATGAGTTTCTTACAACGCTCTGCTGGAATTTTAGACCATTCTTCTTTGGCAAATTTCTCCAGGTCCCTGAGATTTGAAGGGTGCCTTCTTCAAACTGCCATTTTGAGATCTCTCCACAGGTGTTCTATGGGATTCAGGTCTGGGCTCATTGCTGGCCATTTTAGAAGTCTCCAGTGCTTTCTCTCAAACCATTTTCTAGTGCTTTTTGAAGTGTGTTTTGGGTTATTGTCCTGCTGGAAGACCCATGACCTCTGAGGGAGACCCAGCTTTCTCACACTGGGCCCTACATTATGCTGCAAAATTTGTTGGTAGTCTTCAGACTTCATAATGCCATGCACACGGTCAAGCAGTCCAGTGCCAGAGGCAGCAAAGCAACCCCAAAACATCAGGGAACCTCCGCCATGTTTCACTGTAGGGACCGTGTTCTTTTCTTTGAAGGCCTCTTTTTTTTTTTCTGTAAACTCTATGTTGATGCCTTTTCCCAAAAAGCTCTACTTTTGTCTCATCTGACCAGAGAACATTCTTCCAAAAAGTTTTTGGCTTTCTCAGGTAAGTTTTGGCAAACTCCAGCCTGGCTTTTTTATGTCTCTGGGTCAGAAGTGGGGTCTTCCTGGGTATCCTACCATAGAGTCCCTTTTCATTCAGACGCCGACGGATAGTACGGGTTGACACTGTTGTACCCTCGGACTGCAGGGCAGCTAGAACTTGTTTGGATGTTAGTCGAGGTTCTTTAGCCACCATCCGCACAATATTTCGTTGAAATCTCTCGTCAATTTTTCTTTTCCGTCCACATCTAGGGAGGATAGCCACAGTGCCATGGGCTTTAAACTTCTTGATGATACTGCGCACGGTAGACACAGGAACATTCAGGTCTTTGGAGATGGACTTGTAGCCTTGAGATTGCTCATGCTTCCTCACAATTTTGCTTCTCAAGTCCTCAGACAGTTCTTTGGTCTTCTTTCTTTTCTCCATGCTCAATGTGGTATACACAAGGACACAGGACAGAGGTTGAGTCAACTTTAATCCATTTCAACTGGCTGCAAGTGTGATTTAGTTATTGCCACCACCTGTTATGTGCCACAGATAAGTAACAGGTGCTGTTAATGACACAAATTAGAGAAGCATCACATGATTTTTCAAAGGGTGCCAATACTTTTGTCCACCCCCTTTTTTATGTTTGGTGTGGAATTATATCCAATTTGGCTTTTTGACAATTCTTTTTGTGGTTTTCCATTGAAGACAAATTAAATGAAGATATTATTACCAAAGCATTTGTGATTGCAATCATTTTCTGGAAGAAATTGAGTATTATCTGACAGAATTGCAGGGGTGCCAATACTCTTGGCCATCACTGTAGACCTTTATAATCCCCTTCAGAACTGAAGTGGTCCCTGAGAAATTAGTTTGGGAAATTTTCTTGATAATCTGCAAAAATCTCTGTTACAATTGTAAGCTTTATAATGTCCAAAATAAATGAAAGGACGATTAAAAGATGATGCCAATATATAGCAGAGATATGGTAGATAATATTTATTAATGTATTCGGGTGGTATGACTATCTGTTTGAAAAGCAGAGCATTTCACATTTTGAAAATTGCAATTTTTTTCCAAATTTCCATCATTTTTTTATACAAAAATATTGATCAATGTTAACCACTAACATGAAGTACAATGTCTCACGAAAAAACACAGTCTCAAAATCACTTGTATAAGTTAAAGCGTCTTAAAGTTATTGCCACAAAGTGACATATCAGTTTTGAAAAATGAGGCCTGGTCACGAAGGTACTTTTAGGCTCTGTCTTGAAGGGGTTAAGTGGTGGTGCCATCTATACAAATGGCAATAAGGCTAGGTGGAAACTTGCGCCCGGGCTCCGCCTGAGAATTCTGTTCCCCATTCCGCTTTAAAAATGCGGAGAGAAGGGGGGCGGAGCTTACTGCAGACAGAGATGGCCGGTTAGATCTTCAGCTCCTGCAGTGAGCCTTTGAAAGCGACACTGCAAGCGACGATCCTGTGGCTAAATATAGCAGAGTCAGGTAGGTGAACACCCGCTGATTCCGGGGATGCCAAAAAACAAAAGGAAAACAGCGGTTAAGCAGAAAATCTCTGACTTCTACTTCCCACACGGGGGTGGGAGGAGGCCCAAGATGGCGCCGGCTCCAGTGCGGGCGCGGGGGCCAGGTCCTCGACTCCTCCGCATACTTTCCCCGACGAACCGCTTACCCTTTCTGGATGCCGGCAAACTCTTTCCGATACATCGCTGCCACAGATGATGACAGCTGCGGAGCCGCGCCGGGCCGCATCGCCTCCGCTAAGAGATGCGGCCTGCTCGGACTGGGCATCTTCCCAAGATGGCGCTGAGGAGATGCGCGCGCCTCTTACACACCGGCAGCACCAAGGTCTCCTACTGCCAGCCCAGCTAAATTGAGACCACGACTCCAGAGTGCTGCAATCTGCGATGGAGAGGTGAGCCACGACACACAATCTAGAGCACCTTGTGTTGATTTTTTTGCTGATATACCGGCATCAGAAAACTTACTGACTGAGGCCACTATGAACGTTATGCTGACAGCCTTCTGTAAATCAATGAAAGCTGACATGTCTCTTATGATCACACCACTTGAACAAGATATTCAAGACCTGAAAAGTCGCACTGTACATATAGAATCTAAGATGGCGGAATTTGCTACGTCTCATAATGACCTTATAGATGCCCATTAGGATGTGGAAAATTATGTGACCTTTTTGAAGGCTAAAATAGCGGATTTGGAAGATCGGTCCAGAAGGAATAACTTGAAATTCAGGGGCATTCTGGAGACGGTTGCTATGGAAGAACTGCCTACTTTTCTTCAGGGCCTGATGCGGGCCTTACTGCCTGATCACAAGTCTATAGATTTAACTATCGACAGAGCACATAGAGTACCCAGACCCTCGCATCTGGACGAATCAATTCCAAGAGATGTTCTGGCGAGAATTCATTTCTTTCGCACTAAAGATTTGGTGTTACTAGCGGCTCGTAAAATTGACCGACTCCCTGAACCGTTTCAAAAGATCTCCATTTTCTCGGATTTGTCGGCTGCAACTTTACAATTACGACGTCAGCTAGTCCCCATTACAGCTGCACTTCATCAACATCGTATACTGTATAAGTGGGGAATCCCAGTTCGAGTGACGATAACCCGAGATAATCTTACACATGTGTTCAGAAATTTAGAAGAAGGAAAACGATTGTTGAATAAATGGAACATTCCTATTGTTGATCTTCCGTGTAGGAAACCACCTGAGCACAGTGAAGACCCGAAAACTTCCAGCCACGGGACCCAAACGCTGAAGGCTCTTTCTTCTTTTCCAAAGGAACTTCTCGTGCCTGCTGCTGCTGAACTTATCCCTCCGAGATCGCAACAGCTGGTGGCCTGCTGTTCTGTGTTACTTGTTATTTTAAGCTTGACCGTTGTTGAGCTTTATGTTTTGGCTAATTTATTTTTTACAGGTTCTGGCACCTTGGTTGAGACGGCTTCCTGGCATGGAGATAACCTCTTACTTCTGTACTTAAGTATCATTTCTATGTGTACTAGTCTATTTGTGGTGATTCTCATAGCTCTGTTAAAATTGAAAGATGGTTCTTAAGATTATGTCCATGAACGTTAGGGGGTTGAATACCCCTCAAAAACGAGCCAAGTTGTGGGGTGAGGTTCGGGTTCAGGGTTGTGACATAATAGCAATACAGGAGACACACCTTTTGAAGGAGGATGCCTCCCGCATTAAACACCCATCATATCCTCATATGTTCCACGCTCATTGCTCCTCCAAACGACGGGGAGTGCTGATCGGGATCAGAGATTCAGTGGCGTTTCAGTTACTCTCCCACTACTCAGACCCTGGGGGACGTTACGTTATAGTGGTGTGCCTCATCAACAATGTCACTTACATGTTGGTGTCAGTTTACGCTTCTAATGAGAAACAGATAGCTTTTTTTTTGGAAGACTGGTAAAGGCGATTGAAAAAAGAAAGCAGGGTTGCCTACTGTTGATGGGAGACTTTAACATAGTGCCAGATCCTTTGGTAGATACCACATCTGGCCTCTCACAGCGACTCCCTTCTTTTTCACAGGCCCTGTGGCGCCATAGTTTGTTTGACGTTTGGCGAATTCTGCATAGCACTGAGCGAGATTACACTTTTTTCTCGTCCGCACATAATAGCTACTCTCGTATTGACCTATTTTTAGTGGACCAATGCACTCTCCCTCTTGTTATGCAGTCCGCCATCTCGCAGATAACATGGTCTGACCCCTCAGCGGTCACGCTAACTATAGCAGAAAAATATGACTGTCCTAGGTCGTATGTATGGCGCTGTAATGAATTTTTGATGTCACACCCGAAATTTAAGGCAACTCTGGAGAGTGATCTGAGGGAATTTTTTCAGATCAATACTCCGTCGGTATCTAGCCCTGAAGTATTGTGGAACTCCCATAAAGCTTTCGTTGCGTCGAGTCTAAGTCATTTCCTAGGGAAAATCAAGAGGCATTGGTGGTTACTTTGCCTAAACTTGGTAAGACCCCGACCTTGCCCCAGAATTTTAGACCCATTTCCCTGTTGAATTCCGATTTAAAAATTTATGCTAAACTTATTGCGACGCACTTAGCAGACTGCCTCCCGAGCTTAATAAACTATGATCAAGTGGGGCGTCAAGCCTATGAAAATACCAAGCGGGTCTTGAATCTGGTTCATCGGGTCGGTTCGGAGGGTATGGAGGCGGTGCTGCTTGCTCTGGATGCTGAGAAGGCGTTTGATCGCATTTGCTGGTCGTATGCCTTCTCGGTTCTTAGGACTATGGGATTCTCAGGAATGATCATGGGGGCCATAGAGGCGCTCTACTCAGCACCCTCTGCAAAATTTTTACAAACGGTACAGTGTCAGATCCTTTCATAATTACTAATGGGACCAGGCAGGGATGCCCACTGTCACCCTTGATATTTGTCCTCTCCATGGAGCCGCTGGCCCAGCATCTAAGATTAGATCCTGTGGTACAGGGCGTCACTATAAAAGATAGAGTCCATCTTATATCGCTATACGCCGACGATATGCTTCTCACGTTAACCAACCCGGGGGTGTCTATCCCACGTCTTATGGGTATTATCCAGACTTTTGGTCAGCTGTCATATTATAAATTGAACCTATCAAAATCACAGGCCCTTCCCTTCAGTGTTTCCACTTCCATGTTGAACTCCTTACAGTCAACATACAATTTTGATTGGAGGAAAGATCACATTCAATATCTGGGAATACATGTGTCTTCTACTCCTAGGTCTCTTTATCAACAAAATTATTTGCCAATGATAAAAACTGAACGCATGCTACTAACAGATGTTTCCTGGATGGCCACTTTTAAAATATTACTATTACCTAAACTTCTATATCTGTTCCGCACGCTGCCGATTCCACTCCCTGTTTCATTTTTTGAATCCATACAGAGAGTGATTTCGAAATACATATGGGGGGGTAGAAGGCCTAGAATTAATAGAAGCTTTCTGTTTAAACATAAACTGGCTGGGGGCCTGGGTGTTCCCATTGTGCGTAACTATCTTGCCTCCCTTGCTTTTCAGTGTGCTGGATGGGTGTTCGGGGATATGTCGGCTCCCTGGCTACACATGGAGCACTCTTTTGTAGCGCCTTTAAAGCTTGGGATTGCTTTGTACTTACCCTTTTGGAATATCACTCCGCCCCAATCTTTTTCACCGATTATGCGGGCCTCCCTGAATGCCTGGGCAATGCTTCATGGGAAGGCAACCCCTACGAGACATTTTAATATTTCAGATATGCCTTTATCCCTCTTATCTTGGGCGATCAAAGACTTGGATACGTCGGGTTGGGAAGCTAAGGGGATGACCCAGGTCTCACAGTTATATTCGGAAAGTGGGACAGTCCTATCATTTACAGCATTGCGGCAAAAATTTGGAATCCCTATGAGTAACTTCGACACACATTTTAGAATACTACACTTTTTGTCTAAAAACTCTTACACCCAGACTCCTCATAATAATATGATCTTCACATGGATGTCAAAAAAAGTGAGAGGCCTGAGGTTTTTGTATGATCTGATGGATGACACCTCCTTTTACTGTATATTATAGCCGCCCCTTTTCGCTATGGGTAAAGAGATCTGGGAGAGAGCTTTACCCCTAATGAATGGCAACGTGCAATTAAACTGATCCACTCCTCCTTGAAGTGCAGCACACATGTTGAGACGGCGATTAAGATTATGTTGCGATGGTATCGTACCCCCTCAGTTTTACAGTTAGCCTACCCCTCTGTTTCCGGAGTGTGCTGGAGGGGATGCGGGGGGGAAGGGAACTTTACTTCATATTTTGGGACAGTGTCCGCTTATCCAGAAATACTGGGTGGAGGTATTTGACATGCTTTCAGAGCTGTTCGGTCTCCAGATCCGGTATAAGCTACACTTGGCTGTCTTGCTGCTTAAAATTCCTAATGCGCTAAACCCGCATAAAACGCTTTTATGTAAAATCTTGACTATTGCCAAACTGATGCTGGTCCAGAGATGGAAATCGACCACTCCCCCACCTTTTTCAGCTCTAAAATCTGCTATCAACAACACTTTTGCTTATGAAAAAAATTATTGCCCTGGGTAGTCATTCATATAACTCATTCGTAAACATTTGGGGTTGCTGGGTCCACTCTCGTTATGTCGGTTAAGGTGAGCTAAGAGTGTTAGCCCAGGATAGTTTTGAGCCTTAAAAATTATTCTCCTATTATTATTATTACTATTATCTCGGGTATACTCCGTGGTCTTGTCCCCTTCCCTTCTTATATAATCCGTACTTCTAAGCCCATATACATGTGTATGTGTAGATATATATATATACATGCATATCCTTTGTATTAAAATCCGGAACTTCCTCCTCCCTCGATCTCTCATCCACCCCCTCGACTCTGCTTATCTACCATAGCATCCAACACATTAAGATTTAGGTATTCCTTCAGAGATGGACATACAGTGTCGCTGAGAATACACTTTATGCATTTGAAAAGCATACCCGCTAAAATCTAGATCAGGGTGCCTCCCATGTTCCGAGACCCATGTGTTTCATTGCCTATTGTTTCAATGTTAGATCTCTATATTTCGGTTCTATACCAATGGGTATAGGCAACATGTGTCTTTATGCTATAATTGAAAATATGACATTTATCCCGCACATGCTGCTTGCCCAATGTGTGCAAAACATTTATGCTATTGTTTTTGTTCCTTTATCTGTAAATTTTGTAAAACCTTCAATAAAAAGTATTGAAACTAAAAATGCGGAGAGAAAAGTCCTGCAAGCAGAGCTTTTCTTTCCGCATTTTTGCCCTTTTTGGCGGAAACCGGAATGCAGGTGTGAACCTAGCATTAATATGCATTTTATAGTAGCTTTGTTAAGTATTGTTATAAAAAATGTTTTCTCACACAAATATTGCAACTATCTTCTTGCTATAGCACCCCCTGGTGTTCAATGTAGAATGTAATACTTAAAACTGAGTTTGATAACAAAATGCTATACTATTAATTTTTTCAGATTACATGATTGTATACATATAACACCTTCTTACACACACTATATCACTGCATACACCATTCATACATGGATCATATTGTCACATACATGACACTGTTTATAGACATGATTCATTTTAAGTATTTGCATGCATACATCATTATTCTATTGTTTGTATTAAACAAAGGAAATATTTGCATAATTCATAGGCACTTTTTTGTGTTAGTAATGATTATCCTAATACAGTGAAACCTCTTTGATACGGACACCCAAAATAGCATTAACCCCTTAACAAATTTTCACGTACATGTACGTCAGGGAATGTGGTTAGTTACTGCATTCCCACATACATGTACGTGACGGTGATCAAGCGGGCTCAGAAGCAGAGCCCGTGAGATCACAGCAGGAGCCCAACTGTATCTGACAGCCAGGCTCCCGCTGCAACAGCGGAGACAGTGATAACACCGTTCCCATATGTTTAACCCTTAAGATGCCACGATCAATAGCGACCGCGGCACCTTAGGTGTTTTTAAGGGAAAGCGAAAGTGCGGGCGGCATCGGGAGCAGGTGTTAGCTGTAAATGACACCTGACACCCTGCTCTTTCACCCTCGATCGAAGCTGAGCTTCGCTTGGGGGTTTTAATATGTGCAGGGTCTTGTTGGGCAGTCTGTTCTATGACTGTATAAGCCTTCATATGTGGTGTCCTATCAGTTTTTTTGCTGCTAATAATCACATTATGGCTGAATCATATTTTATATTTGTCTCTGAGGCAGGAGGCGTGTACAATAAGGAGCAGTCTGCCCCTTTCCCCTATGCATTCTAATTAGTTTGGCTTGTTTACATGTCATTCTGCCAGGAGTAACTGCACAATATCAAACAAATAGCCAAGAAAAGCCCAAGTGACGATATACAGTGGGGAAAAAAAGTATTTAGTCAGCCACCAATTGTGCAAGTTCTCCCACTTAAAAAGATGAGAGAGGCCTGTAATTGAAATCATAGGTAGACCTCAACTATGAGAGACAAAATGAGAAAACAAATCCAGAAAATTACATTGTCTGATTTTTAAAGAATTTATTTGCAAATTATGGTGGAAAATAAGTCAGTTCTGATTTTAGATTATCAGACAGTTTGAGGCCTGATAATCTTGCAAAATGTGAGAAGGTGTTAATTAAGTCTTAAAGTGTAATTAATGGTTTAGTGATTGTAAGGAGCATGTCATCCGCGCGAACAGATTAACTTTCTATTCACACTCTGATGCAAACACCGAAAATGTCGGGGTTAGAATGAATGGTGATAGCCAAGGGTTCGATTGCAAGTGCGTACAACATGGGAGGTAGGAGGCATCCTTGGCAAGTGCCTCAGTGGATATTAATAGTTGTCGGGGAATCTTGCAGAAGTTTTAGGTATGCAATGGGGGTCACAATAGCATACACGAAGGGCCTGTTTAAAATGGCCTGTGATACCCATAAACCAAAAGACCTGTGCAAAGGTATCCTCAGGAAAGGCAGTCAAAGCCTTTCTCAATATCCAGAGCCAGGAGTGAGATGGGTGTGTGTTGGGATTCAGCCTATGTATTTTATTTTTATATATGTATGGCACCTTTTATTACAAGATTTCCATTTTAAATATACAGCAGCACTCCCTTTCAGGCTTTTTTTTTTTTTTTTTTAATGTTTTGTAAAAGTACATTATAGTACACAGTGGTGTCACAGTACATGATAAAGAACACAGCAATGTCTCAATAGAGGGAATTATGCACCAAGTAAAGTCAAAGTACAAAGATTATTGCAAACATTGGTGTCACGTTTGCTCTGCTCCATCATTAGAACACAACAACAAAAACAACAGCAGTGCTGGATATGCCATATTACAGACACAAACGGTGCCTGTTGGATCCAATGACTATAATGGGATCTGTTGGGTTTCTGTCACGGTGTCCATCATTTTAGCCCTAACCGACACATGATGTAATAGTATGTTATAGTGTTGGGCAGGGAATATGGAGAGCACTTAGGAGTTGAGACATCTCCATACAGGGCAAGCTGGCTGTAACAACTAACAGGTGCAACTGGTTTCTAAACCAGGTGCGACTATTAACCCTTTAGATGCCTCGCTCAATTGCGACCGAGGCATCTAAACAGTAGCATAAGTGCTGATGTACTGGTCCTGAGTGCTATGGTACAACCATTGTTGGTTTCCAACGCCTGTCATCAGAGACCATCTATTGCACACTAGTATAGCAAGCATGCAACTGAACTAGTATTGCAGTATACTATATAAGGGATCAACCCTCCCAAGGTTCAAATATCCTACAAATCTACTAGAGTTTTTAAACATATAAAATAATTAGAAAAAAAAAAATCTAAAAATTCAATTCACCCATTTTTTCACCCAATACATATAAAAAAATAAATTAGCAAAAAATAAACCACCAAATTATTTATTTCCACATCTACAAATCTTTGAACTCTAAACATATTTATCCCATGCAGGATAGCAACAACAAAAAAAAAAAAACATGACCCAAGGGCCGTTTTGGTATCAATAAAAAAATACAACTTGACCCACAATAAAAGAAACTCTTACATAGCTTGGCACATTGAAATATGAAAACCGTTATGGATGTCGTCATATGGTTGACATCTCTGACAGAAATGTGACTTCTCCTATAGTAACCAATCAAATTCAAAGGGAACTTTGAAAAATGAAAGTAGCAATGTAATTGGTTGCTATTAAGAATACTTTACTACAGCGTCAGTTTGGATAAATATCGCGCTGTCTATTAGTCCTGAAGTTTGTAAAGGCAGCCCGCCTTACTATAAATGGTTGCATGGCAGCTGCAGTCACCTCCCCATCACTACACGCATATTCCTTCACAGGTCTAACGATTTCGGCGTCATCCTGAAGTAATTTACACAAGAGAGCAAACCGCTGAGGTGACACTTATACACGCTCCATATAAGTGGCGATTACACTGTAGACTTTAATTGGTACTTGGTCTTCAAAAAAATGGCGGTCACCGAGCCACAATAGGGACATTTTTTTTACAATGGTATGCAATAGGACTCCCCTGGAAATGTATGTATACTAAAACACAACCAAAACTCCGTATACAATGTGGCCATGACAAAGGGGCGTTCAGGAAATTGTCCTCCTCCAGGTACAGCCGTGATGTCACAGCCGGCCAGGTGAGCAGAGTCCGGGTTGACACTAGGAACAATCACTGAGCTCCATTCCAAAAGAGGAGGAACCAGAAAGACGCTGCTGTGTAAAGAGTCGTTTTCAAATATGGTGGCCGCCCACATCGCTCGCCTTGTCTCCTTGCTTGTTATGTGTCTGTGGCTGGGCCTGTGTGAGGTAGAGGCGGTACCGGAGCAGGGGATCTGGAGTACTCCGTTGTCTAATGTAAGTGCTGGCTACTTCCTCTTATTACTGGGCATACTGGTGTGTCCCGGGCACGCATCGTGTGTGAACGCGCACCAAGGAGAGAAACACTGGTCACAAGATGCTGTCAGTCTGTACACTAAGACAGAGAGAGACCAGTTGATGGTGTCCTAGACACTGACCGGCTTAGTCCCAAAAAGCAGCCATGTGCCCAGTTTAAAGTACAACTTTAATCAGTTTAGCTTTGAAACTTTGCATCGAACTAATGTGTATTGTGTCCAAAAGTGACAGCCACCTTGTCCCCGTTTCTAGAGCTAGTGCCTTACTTCCAAACCTTCCATGACCTTTTTAAGGTATATCCATATGTTCAAAGGTATGGGATGGATATGCTGCAGGAAATCCAGAGTGTTTACAGTAGAAGCAAAATGGATGAGATTATATAAAAGACAGTCAGAAAATTTGCCAGGTTTGATGCTGAATCTGACATTTCTATAGATTTTTTTTTAGCGTAAGTCATCTTTTAGTTTTTATTGTGGTAGAATTTTACGACACAATCCACATGTCCAGAAAGTCCAAACATTTTAATCCAAATTAGGTGTGTCACCTTTTACGCCAGTGTTCAGTTGTAACTACAATAGTAAAACCTGGGTAAGTTGGCTGACGATTGGCAGAAAGAAGGCGATCACCCCAAACACTAGTATTTTCAGCCGACCGCTGGCTGAAAGTATAGAGCGTGGCCAAGACCGTTTTGTCATTTACATCGCCAACTGTTAGTTAGAATTGGCCATTTCAGCCAACAAAATTCTGTGTATGGCTGGATTTAAAGGGGTTGGCCGGGCTAAAATGTTATTTTCTAATTAGGCAGGGGAGGTTACAAAAAATAAATAACAAAACCTACCTGTTCCCGGTGCTCCGGGGCCTCCTAGCGCGGTCTAGTTCCATTGTTGTCTTCCGGCAGAAGTCCTCGCCACACGTGACCACTGAGGCCAAACAGTGGCCTAAGGACTAGACCTGGGGACGTCACAGCTGGCGAGGAATCCCACTGCAATTCCATAGCGGAAACAGATCTGTGATGCGCATATTAAATCTGCAGTATGCCAGTTTATTCTGTCGATTTTCTCCCTTTCCAGTGCAGAGCGTTTTATCTGCAGCAAACTTATAGTTGTTGTTCTGCAAGAAAAATTGCATGACCTGGTGCGTTTTTTTGCTGCTGCAGATTTTCTGATGCAGAAAATTCAGAGCATATTTAATCCATCTGGACATGCTATTACATTTAGCCTTTGTGTCCCCTTTAATAGATCCATCTTACGCTAGGTTCACACTAGCATTGGCCTATCCGTTGTTCTGGTCCACCGATGACCAAAACAGCGGACGCATGGACCGATATAATAGCGGCTACACAAGGAGCCCAGCGGATCCATTGACTTTAAAGGAGTCTGTCATTTTAAAAACTGAAATCGGTGGAGTAAACAGTCCTCCTCCATGGAGTAAACAGTCCTCCTCCATGGAGTAAACAGTCCTCCTCCATGGAGTAAACAGTCCTCCTCCATGGAGTAAACAGTCCTCCTCCATGGAGTAAACAGTCCTCCTCCATGGAGTAAACAGTCCTCCTCCATGGAGTAAACAGTCCTCCTCCATGGAGTAAACAGTCCTCCTCCATGCAGGACTTTTTTGTCTGCCGGTTTTAGGCGAACATTGTGACAGAGTCTCTGGTGCAGATGTGAACTAAGCCTAAGTGTAGAACCAGTGCCCCCTCCTCCAGGTGTCCCCCACAGTAGTCACCTGCCAGCACACTCACCTTGCTGACAGTATTCATCCTGCTTTAGGGCAGCAACTTTTTCAGGGAAGAGTGCCAGAGCAGAAACAGCTGATATTTATTGATTCTGGAAATTGTTGAGACAGTAGCAATGGTATTGAAGTGCATATGCGTCACCCACAGACAATAACCTGCTCGGGGTCAGTGGTTTGGACTACCATTTCACAGCCCCGGTGGAAATGTGCACTCATTTGGAAGCTGTCTTCTAAAGTCCTGGCTAGCATAGAACTGCCAGTACAATACTTAGAGGATTTTTGTTAAATAAATGTCATAGGGGAATCTGCTGTGTGGTATTGCTCATCTGAGGTTGTGTATATACAGTACAGACCAAAAGTTTGGACACACCTTCTCATTCCAAGAGTTTTCTGTATTTTCATGACTATGACAATTGTAGATTCACACTGAAGGCATCAAAACTATGAATTAACACATGTGGAATTATATACTTAGCAAAAAAGTGTGAAACAACTGAAAATATGTCTTATATTCTAGGTTCTTCAAAGTAGCCACCTTTTGCTTTGATTACTGCTTTGCACACTCTTGACATTCTGTTGATGAGCTTCAAGAGGTAGTCACTTGAAATGGTTTTCACTTCACAGGTGTGCCCTGTCAGGTTTAATAAGTGGGATTTCTTGCCTTATAAATGGGGTTGGGACCATCAGCTGTGTTGTTCAGAAGTCAGGTGGATACACAGCTGATAGTCCTACTGAATGGAGTGTTAGAATTTGTATTATGGCAAGAAAAAAAGCAGCTAAGTAAAGAAAAACGAGTGGCCATCATTACTTTAAGAAATGAAGGTCAGTCAGTCCGAAAAATTGGGAAAACTTTGAAAGTGTCCCCAAGTGCAGTGGCCAAAACCATCAAGCGCTACAAAGAAACTGGCTCACATGAGGACCGCCCCAGGAAAGGAAGACCAAGAGTCACCTCTGCTGCGGAGGATAAGTTCATCCGAGTCACCAGCCTCAGAAATCGCAGGTTAACAGCAGCTCAGATTAGAGACCAGGTCAATGCCACACAGAGTTCTAGCAGCAGACACATCTGTACAACAACTGTTAAGAGGAGACTGTGTGCGGGAGGCCTTCATGGTAAAAGAGCTGCTAGGAAACCACTGCTAAGGACAGGCAACAAGCAGAAGAGACTTGTTTGGGCTAAAGAACACAAGGAATGGACATTAGACCTGTGGAAATCTGTGCTTTGGTCTGATGAGTCCAAATTTGAGATCTTTGGTTCCAACCACCGTGTCTTTGTGCGACGCACAAAAGGTGAACGAATGGACTCTACATGCCTGGTTCCCACCGTGAAGCATGGAGGAGGAGGTATGATGGTGTGGGGGTGCTTTGCTGGTGACACTGTTGGGGATTTATTCAAAATTGAAGGAATACTGAACCAGCATGGTTACCACAGCATCTTTCAGCAGCATGCTATTCCATCCGGTTTGCGTTTAGTTGGACCATCATTTATTTTTCAACAGGACAATGACCCCAAACACACCTCCAGACTGTGTAAGGGCTATTTGACCAAGAAGGCGAGTGATGGGGTGCTACGCCAGATGACCTGGCCTCCACAGTCACCAGACCTGAACCCAATCGAGATGGTTTGGGGTGAGCTGGACCGCAGAGTGAAGGCAAAAGGGCCAACAAGTGCTAAGCATCTCTGGGAACTCCTTCAAGACTGTTGGAAGACCATTTCAGGTGACTACCTCTTGAAGCTCATCAAGAGAATGCCAAGAGTGTGCAAAGCAGTAATCAAAGCAAAAGGTGGCTACTTTGAAGAACCTAGAATATAAGACATATTTTCAGTTGTTTCACACTTTTTTGTTACGTATATAATTCCACATGTGTTAATTCATAGTTTTGATGCCTTCAGTGTGAATCTACAATTTTTATAGTCATGAAAATACAGAAAACTCTTGGAATGAGAAGGTGTGTCCAAACTTTTGGTCTGTACTGTATACCTAATGTTAAGACCTTCTAAGTACCAGTTGTTTTATTTGTATGGCTAACTTCAGAACAGGATCCAATACTGCAGTAAAATCCAATTTTTTTTATAGCATATTAAAAGGCTATCTCCCCAGAGAAAATCATAAAACTCATTTCAACATAAAACCTTACTCATAGCATATAAAAATCGTGTGGGTGGATCTCAGATAAACAGATAAACACTTCCTCCACCACATGACCACAAAAAATGTGTCAATGACCATAACAGGAATATATATATATATATATATATGTGTGTGTGTGTGTATATATATATATATATATATATAACAGTGCTGGCCAAAAGTATTGGCACCCCTGCAATTCTGTCAGATAATACTCATTTTCTTCCAGAAAATGATTGCAATCACAAATGCTTTGGTAATAATATCTTCATTTAATTTGTCTTCAATGGAAAACCACTAAAAGAATTGTCAAAAAGCCAAATTGGATATAATTCCACACCAAACATAAAAAAGGGGGTGGACAAAAGTATTGGCACCCTTTGAAAAATCATGTGATGCTTCTCTAATTTGTGTAATTAACAGCACCTGTTACTTACCTGTGGCACATAACAGGTGGTGGCAATAACTAAATCACACTTGCAGCCAGTTGAAATGGATTAAAGTTGACTCAACCTCTGTCCTGTGTCCTTGTGTGTACCACATTGCGCATGGAGAAAAGAAAGAAGACCAAAGAACTGTCTGAGGACTTGAGAAGCAAAATTGTGAGGAAGCATGAGCAATCTCAAGGCTACAAGTCCATCTCCAAAGACCTGAATGTTCCTGTGTCTACCGTGCGCAGTGTCATCAAGAAGTTTAAAGCCCATGGCACTGTGGCTAACCTCCCTAGATGTGGACGGAAAATAAAAATTGACGAGAGATTTCAACGAAAGATTGTGCGGATGGTGGCTAAAGAACCTCGACCAACATCCAAACAAGTTCTAGCTGCCCTGCAGTCCGAGGGTACAACAGTGTCAACCCGTACTATCCGTCGGCGTCTGAATGAAAAGGGACTCTATGGTAGGATACCCAGGAAGACCCCACTTCTGACCCAGAGACATAAAAAAGCCAGGCTGGAGTTTGCCAAAACTTACCTGAGAAAGCCAAAAACTTTTTGGAAGAATGTTCTCTGGTCAGATGAGACAAAAGTAGAGCTTTTTGGGAAAAGGCATCAACATAGAGTTTACAGAAAAAAAAAAAGAGGCCTTCAAAGAAAAGAACACGGTCCCTACAGTGAAACATGGCGGAGGTTCCCTGATGTTTTGGGGTTGCTTTGCTGCCTCTGGCACTGGACTGCTTGACTGTGTGCATGGCATTATGAAGTCTGAAGACTACCAACAAATTTTGCAGCATAATGTAGGGCCCAGTGTGAGAAAGCTGGGTCTCCCTCAGAGGTCATGGGTCTTCCAGCAGGACAATGACCCAAAACACACTTCAAAAAGCACTAGAAAATGGTTTGAGAGAAAGCACTGGAGACTTCTAAAGTGGCCAGCAATGAGTCCAGACCTGAATCCCATAGAACACCTGTGGAGAGATCTCAAAATGGCAGTTTGGAGAAGGCACCCTTCAAATCTCAGGGACCTGGAGAAATTTGCCAAAGAAGAATGGTCTAAAATTCCAGCAGAGCATTGAAAGAAACTCATTGATGGTTACCGGAAGCGGTTGTTCGCAGTTATTTTGTCTAAAGGTTGTGCTACCAAGTATTAGGCTGAGGGTGCCAATACTTTTGTCCGGCCCATTTTTGGAGTTTTGTGTAAAATGATCAATGATTTGACTTTTTTTTTCATTCTCTTTTGTGTTTTTTCATTAATACGTAAGCAAAACTGGACATTAAATTTATAATTTAAATAGGCCGGGGTCGGTGAAAAAAAAATTATACTCACCTTTCCCCGTTGCCTCCCAGCGCGGTCCGGTCTTATCGGTCCAGCGTTGACGTGTGGCGGAAGTCCCAGTCACACGTATCCGCTGAGGTCATTGATTGGTCAGTCAGAAATTCTTATGTACTATGTAGAGGTCATTTTCACACCTTCAGGGATCCTAAAGGGGTCCAACCAGCTCTCTCCCCATGATTCTGGACCAAAACATGACTTCACCTCCTTTTTTTTAATGCCTTTTTTTTTTTTTTTTTAGGATGACAAGCCTGTCTTGTTTAGAAAGATAATGTTCAACAGTACATACATACGTGTTAAACGTAAGTACCACATATATTGTGTGTTATTTTTCATTCATTATTTTATGTCCTGCTTTCAGTGCTGAAATGGCTATGACTGGCATGGAGTAAATTCAGACTTTTCATGTGGACAGGGAGATATCTTGTTGGTATGTAAGATTAGAGGGAACCTGTCAGGTGTCAGGAAAAATTGCTATGAGCAAAGAAAGAAATGACTATGACTGTGATCAGTAGTATGCAAACAAAAAAAACAAACCTTTCCTTTTTCTTTTTTTAAAAAAAGGATTTGAGTGAAATGACAGGTAGGGGTTTTCTGAGCTAAAGTTATTGACCTATCCTAATTCTGGGTTATCAGTATCTGTTCAGTAAGCAGGGCCGGTTTTAGACAAACTGGTCCTGGACAAAATTAAAAACGGGGCCCCAAATGATATACTAACAATGCCTGTATCAGTAATAGGTCCCTCTTATTACCAATAGCCCTCTCATAAATAATAGTTACCCTTATAAATAATAGTCCACATAAATTATTGCCCTCTTAATAATAATACTCCCCTTATAAATAATAGTTCCCCATTATAAATAATAGCCTCTTTAACAATACCCACTTATAAAGTTTCCTACTTATAAATAAAAGCTCCCCCATTATAGCTGTTGTTATAGCTGTTTCATGCATATAATAATTTCCCCTTTTATGAATAGTTCCTCCCTGATAAATAATAGCCCACCTTATAAGTTTCCCTCCTTATAATAGCACTTCTTATCATAATTTCCGACTATAATAGCCCCCCTTATAATTAAGTTTCCTCCCTTATAATTAATAGCCTCCTGATATGTCTCCCCCTATAATAGCCCCCTTATATGTAAGTCTTCCACATTATAAATAATAGCCCCCTTATAAATACTTTTCCGTTTATGACTCCCATTTATATTTAATAGTTCCTCCTTTATACATAATAGGCCCCTTATAACAGCCCACCTTATATGTAATAGTTCCTTTCTTATAATACCCCTATTATATATAACAATGTCGCCCTTATATAATAGTTCCTCTTATAATAGCCCCCTTATATATAACTGTCTCCCCCATTATAAATAATAGCCCCCCTAGTTTCCTGTTTATATATAACAGACTTCCCCCTTATGTATAATAGCTGCTCCCTTATAATAGCCTCCCTTATATATAATCGTTCCTCTCTTATTTGTAATAAAGGGAGCTATTATAAGGGGGAACTATTATTTATAAAGGTGCTGTTAATTATATGGGAGGAACTATAATATATAAGGGGGAAGAATTATATACAGTAGTCCCCATTACATATAATAGTTAATCTCTTATAACAACCTAATTTATAAATAATAATTTGCCCTTATATATAACAGATACACCTTATAAATAATACTTTACCCTTACAATAGCCCCTCTTATAAATAATACTTCACCCTTACAATAGCCCCCCTTATATTTAATAGTTCCCCCCACTATAAATAATAGCCCCCCCTACAAATAATAGTTTGCCCTCTTATCAGTAATCCCTTTCCAGAAAAAAATACATTTTTTACTCCCATTACCGTGCTCTCATGATGAATGGGGCAGCCGAAGTCTCTCCCTGTAGGACTGGCACAGATGGTGCAATACAGTGACGTCATCATGCCACCTGTGCCGTGACGTCCTGTGCGTTACCGTCGGTCCTCTATGGCAGAGCAGGTCAGCTCCCTGCTCTGTCATAGGATTAAACAGCACGCTGATACAGCTGTGGAGCTCCTGGGATTCAAGCCATCAGGCTAAAAGCCTGATACTCCGGATCCCAGGGGCCCCGTAACGCCAGCCCTGTCAGTATGGTTCTGACGCCAGGCACCCCATCAATTAGCTGCTCTCAGAGGCTGATACAAAGAGAATGGAGCAGGGAAGTGTAGCGCGGCATGCAGCAATATTTTTTTTTCTTCTTATCAAAATGATGGGCGCTATGAAGGACTAACTATATTCTAAGTCAGTAAGGTCAGTGTGTTTTTGTGGCAGGAGTAGTTGACCTTTATTTTGATAAAAGCATCTTTTCACAGATTCTTCTTAACTTTCCTTCAACAGTTGAAAAAATTGTTTGTACAAGTTCTGTGAAGATTACTGTGGAATGGTATCTGAAATATCATAAGTGTTACAATGAAATCACCACCATTGAGGTAAGTATTGTGATGTGTATTTAACGTCAATAAAGTGATTTCTTGTGACTGTCTTTGCTGGATGCATCAATATCGGGGTGTGCTTATAGTTTTATATAGTGTTCACTTTGTCCTTATGAGGCAGCCATTCTGTAGAGTAATAAGACCCCATAGGCTTAAAAGTTTTAAAATGCTTCCTTGCATCTTGTCTAAGAAGTGTTCTCCTAGGACGTACAGTACAGACCAAAAGTTTGGACACACCTTCTCATTCCAAGAGTTTTCTGTATTTTCATGACTATAAAAATTGTAGATTCACACTGAAGGCATTAAAACTATGAATTACCACATGTGGAATTATATACTTAACCAGAAAGTGTGAAACAACTGAAAATATGTCTTATATTCTAGGTTCTTCAAAGTAGCCACCTTTTGCTTTGATTACTGCTTTGCACACTCTTGGCATTCTCTTGATGAGCTTCAAGAGGTAGTCACCTGAAATGGTTCCAACCACCGTGTCTTTGTGCGACGCAGAAAAGGTGAACGAATGGACTCTACATGCCTGGTTCCCACCGTGAAGCATGGAGGAGGAGGTGTGATGGTGTGGGGGTGCTTTGCTGGTGACACTGTTGGGGATTTATTCAAAATTGAAGGAATACTGAACCAGCATGGTTACCACAGCATCTTGCAGCGGCATGCTATTCCATCCGGTTTGCGTTTAGTTGGACCATCATTTATTTTTCAACAGGAAAATGACCCCAAACACACCTCCAGACTGTGTAAGGGCTATTTGACCAAGAAGGAGAGTGATGGGGTGCTACACCAGATGACCTGACCTCCACAGTCACCAGACCTGAACCCAATCGAGATGGTTTGGGTGAGCTGGACCGCAGAGTGAAGGCAAAAGGGCCAACAAGTGCTAAGCATCTCTGGGAACTCCTTCAAGACTGTTGGAAGACCATTTCAGGTGACTACCTCTTGAAGCTCATCAAGAGAATGCCAAGAGTGTGCAAAGCAGTAATCAAAGCAAAAGGTGGCTACTTTGAAGAACCTAGAATATAAGACATATTTTCAGTTGTTTCACACTTTTTTGTTAAGTATATAATTCCACATGTGTTAATTCATAGTTTTGATGCCTTCAGTGTGAATCTACAATTTTTATAGTCATGAAAATACAGAAAACTCTTGGAATGAGAAGGTGTGTCCAAACTTTTGGTCTGTACTGTATGTACTGTGACAGCTTGGGGAATTAAACTCAAAATGGCGGCTGACTCGTGGTCCGGACAGCAGTGGTTCGTGGTACTGGGCGCCGGAAAGATAGCTTTCAGACGGTCCAAGTGTAAAATCAAAGTACCTTTATTCAGCTTAACTGCAACACAGCAAAACAACAAAAAACCTATGCCACAGTTAGGGCCTAACTCACTCCTTGAGCCCCTAACTGTCCTGACTGTTACTCAGCTCTAGCAACAGTCCTCTGTGGACGCCAGCCCTCTGGGACAGAGCCTCTCTCTCCGTCCTAGCTGGTCCACTCCTGTGGACGCCAGCCCTCTGGGACAGAGCCTCTCTCTCCGTCCTCGCTGGTCCACTCCTGTGGACGCCAGCCCACTGGGACAGAGCCTCTCTCTCAGTCCTCGCTGGTCCACTACTTCCTGCTTCCTGCAGGACACTCCAGCCCTCCTGGAGTTACGTGCCACCACCCAAAGGCGTGGCTGAGAGCTTTTTCTGGTCTGGCCTGGGTCGCTCAACAGTGCCCTTTGGCTCACATACTTACAGTACCTTTACCTTTTATCTAATTTGTCACATGCAATTGCTTCCTTGCAGACAATTACATTACACATTACATTATAGGGTTCTTTCAGAATAAAAAGAACAGTGACTAGTTGATCACCTTGTGTATGGCTTCTGAAGCTATGGCTGGGGAAAGTTGTTTCCTTCACAGCGTCCGTATACATACAACATAACTAAATGATGAGTACTTCTTTTTTGCAGGACAGGATGCATTTTTGTGGGACGGAATAGAACCCCCCTTCCACATTGCAATTCCAACATTGTTTTTTGCGGTTTTATTTTTCAGTAAAAAAGATATGTATTCTGTTCTGTTTTACTGCTATAAAAATATTAATATAGGTTTTTATTATTACTACTTAAAAAAAAAAAAAAATTGCTAACTGCTTTGCATCATAACGTTTTGGCAACCACAGATTTTTTTTTTTTTTTTTTTTTAATACCTGTAATGATCTGTGTAAGAGTTGTTTTATTGAAGGACAAGTTTTAGTTTTTATTCCTACGTATGACTTTTTGGTCACTTTATATATACAGTCATGGCCAAAAGTTTTGAGAATGACACAAATATTATATTTTCACATGATCTGCTGCCCTCTGGTTTTTATGTGTGTTTGTCAGATGTTTTTATCACATACAGAAATATAATTGCATTCATATTATGAGTAACAGAAGCTTATATTGACAGTTAGAATGAGTTAATGCAGCAAGTCAATATTTGCAGTGTTGACCCTTCTTCTTCAGGACCTCTGCAATTCTCCCTGGCATGCTCTCAATCAACTTCTGGACCAAATCCTGACTGATAGCAGTCCATTCTTGCAGAATCAATGCTTTAATTTTGTCTGAATTTGTTGGTTTTTGTTTGTCCACCCGTCTCTTGATGATTGACCACAAGTTCTTAATGGGATTAAGATCTGGGGAGTTTCCAGGCCATGGACCCAAAATCTCTATGTTTTGTTCCCTGAGCCATTTAGTTATCACCTTTGCTTTATGGCAAGGTGCGCCATCATGCTGGAAAAGACATTGTTGAGTGCCAAACTGCTCTTGGACGGTTGGGAGAAGTTGCTCTTGGAGGACATTCTGGTACCATTCTTTATTCATGGCTGTGTTTTTAGGCAAGACTGTGAGAGAGCCGATTCCCTTGGCTGAGAATCAACCCCACACATGAATGGTTTCAGGATGCTTTACAGTTGGCATGAGACAAGACTGGTGGTAGCGCTCACCTCTTCTTCTCCGAATAAGCTGTTTTCCAGATGTTCCAAACAATTGAAAAGGGGATTCATCAGAGAAAATGACTTTACCCCAGTCCTCAGCAGTCCACTCCCTGTACCTTTTGCAGAATATCAGTCTTTTCCCTGATGTTTTTTCTGGAGAGAAGTGGCTTCTTTGCTGCCCTCCTTGAGACCAGGCCTTGCTCCAAGAGTCTCCGCCTCACAGTGCGTGCAGATGCACTCACACCTGCCTGCTGCCATTCCTCAGCAAGCTCTGCACTGCTGGTAGCCCGATCCCGCAGCTGAAACACTTTTAAGAGACGGTCCTGCTGCTTGCTGGTCTTTCTTGGGCGCCCTGGAGCCTTTTTGGCACCAATGGAACCTCTCTCCTTGAAGTTCTTGATGATGCGATAGATTGTTGACTGAGGTGCAATCTTTCTAGCTGCAATACTCTTCCCAGTTAGGCCATTTTTGTGCAGTGCAATGATGACTGCACGTGTTTCTTTCGAGATAACCATGGTTAACAGAAGAGAAACAATGATGGCAAGCACCAGCCTCCTTTTAAAGTGTCCAGTGGTGTCATTCTTACTTAATCATGACAGATTGATCTCCAGCCCTGTCCTCATCAACACCCACACCTGTGTTAATGGAGCAATCACTGAAACGATGTTAGGTGGTCCTTTTAAGGCAGGGCTGCAATGATGTTGAAATGTGTTTTGGGGGATAAAGTTCATTTTCTAGGCAAATATTGACTTTGCAAGTAATTGCTGTTAAGCTGATCACTCTTTATAACATTCTGGAGTATATGCAAATTGCCATTAGAAAAACTGAAGCAGTAGACTTTGTAAAAATTAATATTTGTATCATTCTCAAAACTTTTGGCCATGACTGTGTATATATATATATCTATCTCTCTCTATATATATATATATATATATATATATATATATATATATATATATAAAAATTTGGGGGAGAGGTGAGCAGAAAATGGTCTTGCAGATTTTTTCCATTGCAAGGTTCATTGTACAGGATAAATAAATCTATATTTTAATAGTTGCAGATTTTTTTTTCCATTACAGGTAGACTGTACAGGGTAAATAAATATATATTTTAATAGTTTAGGACATGTCAATATCATTATTATTTATTAATTTCTATATGTAAATTGGGAAAAGAGGTGGTGTATATATATATATATATATATATATATATATATATATATATATATATAGTGGGATTTTTGTGTACTCACCGTAAAATCCTTTTCTCGTTGTATTCACTGGGGGACACAGCACCATGGGTATAGACCTGGTCACTAGGAGACAAGACACTAGGAAAAAGCAAAAGCTGTTGGCTCCGCCTCCAGGCTATACCCTGCCACAGCCACTGTGCATGAATCAGTTTTTACCGTAGCAGTAGGAGAGAGACACAAAGGAACATGGAACCAACAACCACCAACAATGCCCGAACCCAAAAAGGAACCAACACAGTTCGGGCAGGAACACTGAAAAAAACAAGGGAGGGATCTGTGTCCCCCAGTGAATACAACGAGAAAAGGATTTTACGGTGAGTACACAAAAATCCCACTTTCTCGTCTACTTCACTGGGGGACACAGCACCATGGGATGTCCTAAAGCAGTCCCAGAGGGTGGGAATAACACGGCCATGCAAACCCGTAATACTCAACCGCTTCCAGAAACTTACAACCCAAATTGGCATCAGCAGAGGCCACAGAATGAATCTGGAGAAACTTAGAGAAAAAGGATGGAGGCCCAGTGGGATACTTACAGACCTGGGAAGCAAAAGCCTGATGCCGGAGGCCCCGGGAACTCCAACAGCTCTAGAGGAGAGAGCCGTCACACAGGAAGGCAGAGCCGTACTCTTAAATCGATAGGTCTTCCTAATCTCAGACCAAAGCCATCGGAAGATGGGAGCTCTGGAAGCAGGCAGGCCCTGGCAAGGGCACTCAGGGAGAGTGAGCAAAGCGTCCGAACAAGAGAAAGGATCCGTGAGGAACAGTATACACGCAAATTGCCCGGGCAAAAACCGGGCAGGGAAGAGCAAGCACTCACATAGACGCCTGGGGACCGAGCAGAAAGAGGGCAAGACCAAGTCCTCGAAGTGGAAGCAGGAAAAACACCCTAAGAAAAAAAGATTGTGGCAGACAGAGGAAAACCTTATCCTTGTGGAGGACCAGAAAGGGAGGCTGCCGAAAAAAAGGGCAGCCAATTAGGGACCCCTGCGGATGGAGGTAATGGCCACCAGAAACTCATTCTACCAGGACAGAAGGCAAAAAAAGGGATATCATAGGCTCGAAGGGGAGAACCTGAAGCACCTTAAAGATGAGGTTAAGATCCCACGGATCCAAGGGTTCCAAAGGAGCACAGAGTGGCACTCCTGTAGGAAAGTCTTTTAAAAAGAAAGAAGATTAAGACTTTGATCCAGACCAGACTGGAGAAGATCCGATGAGAATCGTTACTCTTCCAACGGTGGACGTAAGCCTTCCACGTTTGATGGCAGATCTAAGCTATCTGGAATTTCCGGACCTTGAGTATGTTAGAATAACAAACTCCGAAAAAACCACGATGCCTCAAACCTCGGATTGAACAGCCACGCCGTGAACGCAGCTGAGTCAAGGTGGGGAGGAACAGCAGTCCTTGAGACAGAAGGTCGACCAGCAGAGGAAGAGGCCAGGAGCATCCGCCAACAGGAAAATGAGATCCACATACCAGACGCGGCAGGGCCAATCTGGTGCCACCAGGATAGCTTGAACCCCCTTGGTCTTGAGATTCTGGAGGACCCAAGGGAGAAGAGGAAGTGAAAAACCGAACTTACAAGAGCGCCAGCGGTGATGGCTCGAGGATCCAGAGACCTGGCAATTTAGCCGGGGACCTTGTGGTTCCGGCGGAGGCTAAAAAGGTCGACGTTTGTCACACCACAGCGGGAGCACAGTGGATGGAAGATCTGCAGATAAAGCGACCCTCGCCCAGAGCAATATTTTCTCGACTCAAGTAGTCTGTCACCCAGAAAAAGGTTGACCACCGAAAGAGCTGGAACAAGGCGCTCCACCCAAGGAAGAAATTGTGAGGCTTCTAGTAAGGCCGCATGGCTCCTGGTGCCACGCTGAGGGTTCAAGTAGGCGACCATGGAGGAGAGGTCAGTCTGGACTGTGACAGATGTCCTTGGAGAAGAGAGGTCCAAGGAGTAAGGGCAAATAAGATAGCCCTGGGATCCAGCAGGTTGAACCAGAGGGAGGAATCGGCCCTGGACCACAGGCCCTGAACAATCAAAGCATCGAGGACCACTCCCCAGCCGGGGAAATTGGCGGCAGTGGGAATCACTTACCAACAGAGGGGAAGAAAGACTTCCCTTGAGAAATTCCTGGGGAGGAATATACACTAAAGAATCTCTCAGTGAACCAAGGTGGAAAGAGAACCAAGCAGATGAGGCTGTCCAGAGATTTGTCCCAGCAGGCCGTAATCTTCAAGAGGAGAGAACGACAGAGTGAATGAAAGGTACAGCCTAGAAGGTTGAGGCGATCGTGCGCAGGACCCACATGCCGATTCAAAGACAGCAAGGAGAGTACCTCCAAAGGTGGGACACTCAGGATCTTGGCCTCCGGAGGGAGAATCACACCCTGGAGCGAGCAGAGGATCATGTCCCGGATTCCATGTGCTTAGAGGACACGAGACATCCTCATAGATGAGCCAGCAGAACCGGCGAAGAACATCCAAGGTGAACCACAAGCTGGTCAGATTGTCTGACCTGGAGGGGCTTCACCAGGAGGTCGTCAAAGTCTGAAAACACGGCAGCACCTCTGGCGCAGAGGATGGCCATGAGAGACGCCATCACTGAGGGAAAAAACCCCCGGTGGTAGAGGCCAGCCTGAAGGGGAGAGAGACAACTGGAAAGGTCAAGGATCCACAGCAAAACAAAGAAACCGCTGACGGCACAGTGAGATGATGTAGATGGACGAAGAATTCGCCCATCTCCAGGGATGCCACCACAGACTGCATAGACTACAACGGAGCCTGCAGGCATGGAAGAACCTGTGGAGCCCTTTCAGGTCCATGATGGGACAGAGGAAGCCGTCCTTCTAGGCGAATGGAGAACAGGTAGGAATAGTAACCCCAGATACACTCTGCAACGGGAACAGGGACGCTGACTCCCTGCCGCTGGAGATTGGAGACAGCCTGGATTGTCCGACATAGCGAAGGCAAAGAGACTCCAGTGAAAACTGGAGTAGCCGGACGACACCGCCTCTCAGGCCCAGGCTCCAGACGTCCTGCCATTTGAGATGCCCAGAGAGGGGAAAAAACTTCATGCCGAGGAGGCTAGGAAGAGGAAGGCCTGGACGACCTAGTGCAGAACCGCCAGGGAGGCCTGGACTTGAAAGAAGCTTTCTGGAGCAGGAGAACGGCTGACACATAGGACGCCTCTGAGGGAGGAAGAATCTATTCCCCCGTGGCCTCAGGGATAAGCTTCTCGACGCCCTTAACAAAAAATTTGGCCCAGGACGACCTGGAAAGGGAGAAGGGCTGCGTTCGCCTTCTTGGAGGCGGACCCAGTATTCCACAACGGATCCCAACGGTATGGCAGATAATCACTGCATTGGCGGCCGCCTTAGCAGATTTGGGAGGCATCTCTAGTTATTGGGAAGCGTTCAGGATCTCAGAGACGAGCGGCTGGAGGGAAACTGCATCAGGGAGGTTTGACTGAAGCTGTTTGGCCCAGGAAAAGAAGGCCTTGATGACCCAAGAGGCAGCGAAGGAGAGCCGCAGGTAGAAACCAGCCACTACGAAGGCCACCCTGGTGAGGGAAGCCACCTTCTTGCAGCAATACAATAGCCAGCATTTAGGGCAATGCAATGTATCAGTTCTGCATTGCAAACAATACAACAGATGCGATCCGATCTCACTCCGAGGGATCACTGAGGTAGGCAAAATCCGCTGAAGGCAGACTAGAAGCCTTGGAGAGCCTAGCTATCATGGGATCCACCGTGGGAGGCTCTTAGTGATAGGAAGGGACACATGGGGCGGCTCGCTGACAAAATGTCAAGACAGGCCAGCTTGCGCTCACTAGTTACTGATAACTAAGTACCGTGCGCTAACCGATTGCACCACTGGAGCAACCTGCTTCCCTTACCTCGGATGTGCATCATTGCCAGCCAGGGAGAGCTAGAGACGTGTGTCACAGCATAGCCTGGCAGAACTGCCCGAGCTCACCTTCCACTTAGAGACACACAGTTCAAGGGAAGGGATGTCCGATTTCCTAGTCGAAGACAGAGGATGGTCCAGAGAGAAGTCACTGTGCCCTCAAGATGATATCAAACATCCAGTGGCAGAAAGAGATGTCCACTTGAGGGGATGAGTCCGGGTCCTCAGAGATCTGTAGGGTCTCTATCGCATAGATGACTCCCGCGTAGCAGCAGATATAGATGAGCCTAGCTGAAGCTCCGAGTCGGGGTCAGAGGCGTCCCCAGTTAAATAGACCGAGCAGAGGGAGGGAGGTATCCGCCTGTTGGAGTGGAGCCGTGAGCTGAGTTCCTATCTGGGGAGTACCCAGAGGAAGGGGTGGCGGACCGTGAACCGTAGGAAGACTTCCTGGTCCTTTTGAGGCTCCTTGAGCTGCGACGGGAACTATGAGGGTGTCCAGGGAGATCCCTAGAAGCAGCCGACTGAGCGGCGATCTGGGAAAGCAGCCATTCCAAGTTTCCAGCACTGACTAGTTAAGTCTGGTAAGGACACCATGGCCAAGGTTAGGGAGGCCGCCCAATCCGGGGGATGGAAGAACCGGAGAGGGGCCAGGAGGTTACTGACTGGCTGAGACGGAAGGCAGAGAGAGCACATGGGCTCGGGCTGTCCGCATGGCAACTGTTTTTGATACAGCAGGTGCACGTATAAAAACGTGACGCAACCAGAGGGGCCGGAGGGGGGAGCCCAAGAAAATTAGGGTAACCCAGGGGGTTAGCCTACCAGACTGCAAAAGATGGCCGCTCACAAACTGCTGAAGCAAGGGTTCCGCAGGTGCAATGTCTCCCAGGGAACTGGGAAGAATCCCTGCTGTCCCAGCAAGCCAAAAAATAAATAAATAAGCCAATAAATAAATAAATTGAGAATATGAGGAGAGCAAAGCTCTTCCCCTGTAAAAAACTGGCTCAGTAGTTACTGGGCAGGCTGGATGGCTTGCCAGGACAGCCCCCTGGCCAATGGAAGGCCCCAGGCGGAGTCTGGGTACCAGAAAAGCCCGGGAAAGGGACGGGCCCGTTGCGGCCTAGTTCCCGGCCAGGCCTCGGAGTCGCGTACAACGCGGCCGACCGCGAGGCACCGTCGGCGGGGGCGGCGCGACCGCGAACTCCGGAGGTTCCGCGGAGGCCTGGGAAAAGGTACCGGGGGGCCAGGAAAGGGGGTCCCCACACGAGCGGGGGGGGGGGACCGGGTGCCCCCCCCCGACGGGGGCCGCTCGGTAGGAGCGACCAGAAAACCCAAAAACGCCCCAGAAAAAAGGGGCTTATTTACTAAGATTTAAGGCCCAGTTCAGGGGAACCCTGTGATGCCCCCCCCAAACAGGACCCATACTATTGTCCCCCTGGGAGATGGCACTAAGGGGCTGAGGGGAGGTGGAGAGGGCCTGAAGGGGAGATGGAGAGGGGCTGAGGTAACTTTCATACTCACCTGCCTTCTATTCTTCTCATACTCACCAGTCTGGCGACTTCAGGCGCCGCAGGGTCACCCCCTCGGTAGGACCTCGCACGTGGGAGTGGGGGTCACCGGTACTCCGGCCGCTTTCGGGGTGCGGCGAATGGTGAGTGGGGACTGGGTGACTGGCGAGGCTGCTCTTTTGCAGAGCGCTGCGCCCGCAGGAGGGTATGACTAGTGTGGCGTACACGCTGACTACCCCCTGCACCTGAAAGAAAGGTAAAAATAAAAACGATGCAAGACAGAAGACCTGAGTCAGGTCGTGTCTGCCTCCTATGACACTAGGTTTCAAACTGATTCATGCACAGTGGCTGTGGCAGGGTATAGCCTGGAGGCGGAGCCAACAGCTTTTGCTTTTTCCTAGTGTCTTGTCTCCTAGTGACCAGGTCTATACCCATGGTGCTGTGTCCCAGAGTGAAGTAGACGAGAAATATATATATTTTTTTAAAATATTTTGATCACTTAATATTGTGCAGTACTTGTGTATTGAAGTATATTGTCTATATACCATACTCCTATTACATCCTGCTTGTAATGACAGACCTGGGTGCCCTGTAACAGGCTTCTGGTTGTCAGAACAATCGATTGGTGCCCCTCCTCTACCTATGATGTAAGCTACCACGGTGTAATGGCTTACATTTGACTGCTGTATCTAAGAGGTTTATCAGCTGAAATCAGTCCTGTCACCGATCGTGGCTGTTGTTGGCAGGTGATTGCTGTATAACGCAGCTGGCCCTTGCCTCATAGGATACGGACACAGCTCCTGAGTATGCAGTTGGTTTAATTAGTTCCACAATTTGCACCAAAAGTCTGCAAGAATTCTACATCTGACTGTCCACTGCTTCATGTAGAGCAGAGTGGTAGACATCCTTATTCCCATGATCGGAAGGGCTCATTGATCTGCAACTTATCTCCCATCCTGTGGATTGTGGATAAGTTCCTGAATGGTAAAAACCCTTTAAAGGGACATGCAGGGTTAATCACATATTGTTATGTCTAGTGCAGAAACCCATGGGGAGTACTTCATAGACAAAATTCTTGTCTCTGGAGAACTCCATTGATATCTTTTGACTATACTTAATTGTTAAAAGGCACCAATCTGTTTGTAGTATACTTGATTATATACTGGTTTCCTATGTATAGAATAGTACAGCGTAGTGACTGAAAAAGGGTATAGTGTCGTTTATCAGCCTGACAAAGACCAAAAGGACACTCTTTTGGCCTACATTGAGTGAATGGGGCCCTATGGTTACTTTTGATGGCGCATGTGCCAAACATATCCTACAAACACAGTGGGAAAGTAATGCAAGCCACAATGCAGATGGACATCTGTCAGATTATTGGTCTAAATAATTTACCATCAATATGCCAGACCGAATTGGCTGATCTGAGACCAGTTAACAAAATCTAGTAACTGGTGAACATCATATGTTAAACTGTTTCAGACAAAACATGACCATGGGTAGCGATTGGTTTATCATCAGTCTTTCTTGGTGAACGTGACCAGAATAATCTGTTTTCGCCAATTGTTCTGTAATGTATACTTGCAGCTACAGGCCTTGTACGAGCTCTGTACGTGTTGGATATGTATATGTCTGCTTTACTGTGTAGCGCTAAGGTGACCTATATTGTTCTGTTTCATAGGATCTTAAAATTAATGTTCCTAAACTATTTTCTGAGAAAAATGACGAAAACTCTGTGACCGTTGATTGTGACTCACAAAGCCTTTCCATGACACTGCGTAATGTAAGTATCTGTACTATAAATCTGGGCCTATGGCAGGTGGCTATTCAATCTCTACCATTCTAAGTTATAATATGAAGATTCAGTTTTTCCAGATTGATGCTACATTTATGGATATGGAACACAAAATGTCCAATTTGGAATCGGCCTTGAAGGGATTTACTGAGCTAAAATTATTGATGACCTATCCTCATGATAGGTCATGATAGAATGGGGAAGATTCTGTCCCTGGAACCCCCATTTATCAGCTAATACACTGAGAATGGTGCAGTAAGTAGACTGTTTTGTTCTCTATCTAACGGTTAATCAGAGGTCAGCTCTCCTTCAAATGAATGGGAGATGATCTGCAGTAACCTTGTCTGGCCACAATACACAGAATGGAGCTGTCTACTTATTGCTACATTTTCTGTGCATCAGCTGCTGAGAACAGGTGATGGATGGGGGTGCTGGGTGTCGAATCCTCACCGATCTGACATTGATGACCTATTCTTAGGATTGGTCATCAATAATGTTAGCCTGGGAAAACCTTTTGAAAGCTAAGGCCCCTTCGTTGCGGAAAAACTGCGTTTTTTGTTGTTGCAGATTTTGCTGTGTTTTATTGAGCCAACGCTAGTAGAAGATTTAACAGATGGGGCAAGTATAAGTGCTACCTTTTATATGTTTTTAAAGCCACTCTTGACTTTGGCTCAAAAAAACGCAGCAAAAAAAAAAAACTCAGTGTGGCCTTAGCCAGAAGAGATTTTGTCATCCGACATTTATGGCATAACCACGGGAATATCCAAGCTTTCTCTTCTACTCTTTGTTTGTAACTCCCATATAAATAAATGGGAGTAACACAAAGAGCATAGCGCAGTGAGCTACATTCTTTCCTGTGGAACTAAAATTATTGATGCAGATTTTACCTCAAATTGCACCCTTTACATTGTACTTTACATTGCAAAAAACACAGTAACATTAGGTTCACACTATATTGTACGAGTCTGCATGTGGACCCAAAAGACGGAGATCCTGTCCTCTTAAAAAGCGGTTACCCATGTAAACTTGCGGACCCCATAGACTATAATGGGGTCCGCTAGTTTTATACTGAAACCAGTGGAGAGAAAAGTCCTCCTTGCAGGACTTTTCACTTCACCGATTTTAGGCAGAATCTGGGATGGAGTCTCCTATGGAGACTTGAAAGCTAGTGTGAACCTAGCGTAAGGAAAATTGTCTATCATTTCTCTAAACTAGAATACTCTGTTCACAGCCTTATGGCTAAGGCCTCACATTGTGGTAAAGCAGCTTTTTTTGTTGCAGATTTTGCTGCGGTTTTTTGAGCTAAACGGAATGGGAAATATCTAGGAATCTTTTATAATTCTCCATTCTGTCCAATTCACTTTGGGTCACTTTAGCTTTGGCTCAAAAAACCGCAGCTACATCTGCAATGTAAAAAGCAGCTTTTCCGCAGTGTGGGGCCTTAGCCTTAATGTGTTCTCCAAGACTTTAACATTAAAGGGGTTTTCCGGGCAAATATATATATTTTTTTTTTTTTATAAAAGGTCAGTTAGTGCTATTAATGGGTTAATAAGTGCATCCATATACAGTGCCTTGCGAAAGTATTTGGCCCCCTTGAACTTTTCAACCTTTTGCCACATTTCAGGCTTCAAACATAAAGATATAAAATTTAAATTTTTTGGTGAAGAATCAACAACAAGTGGGACACAATTGTGAAGTGGAATGAAATTTATTGGATATTTTAAACTTTTGTAAAAAATAAAAAACTGAAAAGTGGGGCGTGCAATATTATTCGGCCCCTTTACTTTCAGTGCAGCAAACTCACTCCAGAAGTTCAGTGAGGATCTCTGAATGATCCAATGTTGTCCTAAATGACTGATGATGATGATAAATATAATCCACCTGTGTGTAATCAAATCTCTGTAAAAATGCACCTGCTCTGTGATAGTCTCAGGGTTCTGTTTAAAGCGCAGAGAGCATCATGAAGACCAAGGAACACACCAGGCAGGTCCGTGATACTGTTGTGGAGAAGTTTAAAGCCGGATTTGGATACAAAAAATTTCCCAAATTTTAAACATCCCAAGGAGCACTGTGCAAGCAATCATATTGAAATGGAAGGAGTATCAGACCACTGCAAATCTACCAAGACCCGGCCGTCCCTCTAAACTTTCATCTCAAACAAGGAGAAGACTTATCAGAGATGCAGCCAAGAGGCCCAGGATCACTCTGGATGAACTGCAGAGATCTACAGCTGAGGTGGGAGAGTCTGTCCATAGGACAACAATCAGTCGTACACTGCACAAATCTGGCCTTTATGGAAGAGTGGCAAGAAGAAAGCAATTTCTCAAAGATATCCATAAAAAGTCTCGTTTAAAGTTTGCCACAAGCCACCTGGGAGACACACCAAACATGTGGAAGAAGGTGCTCTGGTCCGATGAAACCAAAATCGAACTTTTTGGCCACAATGCAAAACGATATGTTTGGCGTAAAAGCAACACAGCTCATCACCCTGAACACACCATCCCCACTGTCAAACATGGTGGTGGCAGCATCATGGTTTGGGCCTGCTTTTCTTCAGCAGGGATAGGGAAGATGATTAAAATTCATGGGAAGATGGATGGAGCCAAATACAGGACCATTCTGGAAGAAAACCTGTTGGAGTCTGCAAAAGACCTGAGACTGGGATGGAGATTTATCTTCCAACAAGACAATGATCCCAAACATAAATCAAAATAAATGTATCCAGGTGTTAGTAAGGCCAAGTCAAAGTCCAGACCTGAATCCAATCGAGAATCTGTGGAAAGAGCTGAAAATTGCTGTTCACTAATGCTCTCCATCCAACCTCACTGAGCTTGAGCTGTTTTCCAAGGAAGAATGGGCAAGAATTTCAGTCTCTCGATGTGCAAAACTGCTAGAGACATACCCCAAGCGACTTGCAGCTGTAATCGCAGCAAAAGGTGGCGCTACAAAGTATTAACTTAAGGGGGCCGAATAATTTGGCACGCACCACTTTACAGTATTTTATTTTTTACAAAAGTTTAAAATATCCGATAAATTTCATTCTACTTCACGATTGTGTCCCACTTGTTGTTGATTCTTCACCAAAAAATTAAAATTTTATATCCTTATGTTTGAAGCCTGAAATGTGGCAAAAGGTTGAAAAGTTCAAGGGGGCCGAATACTTTTGCAAGGCACTGTACGTTTTAGCAGTGTTTTGAGTGATTTCTGGGTTTCTCTGGTAGTTCCTGGCATCCTCCGGATTTGTTTACATGGTGTAGCTTCCTGTTCATTTATCCTACAACTACCATGATGCATTGCTCTTCTCATAGCTGACTCACACTACATCCCCCTCTCACTACCTCCCCCTCACATCCCTTCCCTGTTTCCCTTGGTAGCCCACCCACTACTAGCCCTTTCTAACTAAATAAATCAGCCCCCTACCCCCCCCCCCAACCCATCATACTTACCTGTCTTCCTGTCCAGATTTCCTGGGCACGGGAGATCCCATAATTCTGTGCAGCCAGCTCCATATCATGTCGATGTCTGTGGCAGCGGCAAGATCTCGCACGGCAAGATCGCGGGAGCTGATCTGTTCTTCTGACAGCTTGGAGCCTTCTGAAGGCTCCCAGGCTTGTCATTGCATTATAGCTATTGAAGCTGGTCTATGACCAGCCTCATTAGCTATGTAGCGAATGTCCTATAGACTGCAATACAGTTGTATTGCAGTCTATGGGGCTTGCAATCAAATGATTGCAGGTTCAAGCCCCCTAGGGGGACTAATAAAATAGTAAAATAAATAGAATACATATAAAAGTAATATATTACTGTGAAACACATACACATTAGGTATCCCAGTGTCCGAAAACACCCGGTCAACAAACTTATAAAAATATTTTTCCCGTACAGTAAACGTCGTAGCGGGGAAAAAAAACAAAAGTGCCAAACAGCCATTTTTTCGCTGTTCCTCTTCTGATAAATTTGAATAAAAAGTGATAAAAGCAATAGACATTCCCCAAAATGGTATAACTAAAAAGTACACCTGGCCCCACAAAAAAAAGACGCTCTATCCATCCCCGTACACGGAAAATCTAAAAAAGTTACAGGTGTCAGAAAATGGCGACTTTTAGAAAAAAAAAAATTTTTTGCAAAGTTTTAGATTTTTGTTAAGGGCTTAAAATGTAAATAAAAGCATATAAATTTGGTATCCCCGGAATCGTATCGAAATATAGAATACATGTCATTTTGGCTGCAGAGTGAACGCCGCATAAAACACCGTAAGAAAGTCGCACAAATGCACTTTTTCTTCAAATCCACCCCATTCTGAATTTTTTCCAGCTTCCCAGTACATTGTACAGAATAATAAATGGTAGCATCATGAAGAACAATTTATCCCGCAAACATTAAGCCCTCATATGGCTCTGAGAACGGAAAAATAAAAAATTTATGGGGTTTGGAAGGTGGGGAGTCAAAAAACGAAAATCGAAAAATGTCCCCAGCGGGAAGGGATTAATTGCTTAAGGGGAACTTGGCAGCTCCATTTTAATTCACAAATTACACTAGTTTATCAGGGGACTCTCAAGTTTTCTTCCCGTCAGTGTCTTTGTAATGCTGGTTTACTGCTGCCATGTGACGAAAAAGCACTTTTATTCATCGTGCAAATGAGGTTTTTTTAAGTGAATGGTTAAGAGCTACCAGAAGGAGTCAAGTTCTACATGCTCCTGGCTCGGTCCCTCCACTCTGACTGATGTCCCCCTACCTGACACCACAGTGCAAGAGGACATCAATCAGAGCAGAGGAGTCCGCTTGGGGAGTTCTGTTGCTAGCTCTCTACCCATTGACTTGAAACCACTTCATTCCATGTTTAAATAAAGGTTCTTTTTTTTTTTTAGTAGATGATGGCAACAGACTGGCATTATGAAGAATACATGAGATGCCCTCTGAGGCACACTGAGTGTGGATTGTTATATGATATCGAGGGGCTGATTCTCATGTACTTCGGATGGGCTGTGAATGAAAAACTGAAGTTAAATCTAAGTTGGTAGCATTCAGGATTGTCGCCATGTTGGTGATATGTCTTAAGATCAGGGACTATCCTATATCCAATGTGCTGATATCATATTATTTATTTATTTATTTTTCTTTTTAACAGAAAAAGTTATCCGAGAGCACTGCACATCAGGTATATTTTTTTGGCCTGATTATTATTTTTGCTTACAAAGTTTATTCTGTAATATTTCTTCCAATATACTTTTTAACGTTAGGTTCACTCCTGCGTTCAGGTTTCCGTTTGGGGGTCCCACTTGGAGACACCCCTGAATGGAAACCTAATCCGCGTAAAAAAAAAAGCGGTTACCTTCGGACCCCATAGACTATAATGGGGTCCATTGGGTTTCCACCCGAAAAGGGCGAAAAATGCGGAGAGAAAAGCGTTGATTGCAGCCCTTTCCTCTCTGCATTTTTTTTTCAAGCGGAATGGGGAATGGAATCCCTTCCAGCCCGGCAGTAATGTAATCCACTGGGGACCTGGCACTGCTGGAGCGGCTTCGTCCTACAGGACCCAGATCAGCTCTGCAGTTCAGGTTAGCAGTCTGAACTCCAACGGAGTTCAGGCGCAGGTGTTTTTAAATGGCACAAAATGCTACTAAAAAAAAAAAAATTTTTTTTTTTTCTTCTCCATTACAGTAATTTTTATGCATGTTACACATAGTGTTGTGTTCCCGGGGGTGGGGCTACAACCTGTGATGTGGACCAATACATACATACATTTATTTATTTATTTATTTATTTATTTTTTGCCTTTATTCTTATACATCGTGTCTCCCATTAGGTCATGATAGACCTTTGGGGGGCATTTTAACATTACTTTTTTTAGTGCTGATTTCCCCTGTAACTGGGACTGATACATTGCAGAAAGAATACAGACTCCTAACCTGAACTGCAGAGCTGATCTGGGTCCTGTAAGACGAAGCAGTTCCTGCAGTTCCAGGCCCTCAGTGGATTACATTACTGCCGGGCTGGAAGGGGAGCTACATCATGATGGTTCCAATAGCTGTATGCACAGAACTCATTGAGCACTGTGTAATAAACCTTACCTTCCTTTTCTCTGGGATGCCTGGCTGTTCTAACAGCCAGCTCTCTGGTTCTGCAGCAGCATGCTCTTGTGCAGCTCTTGATCTCCTGTACCTGTACATCTTTGCAGAGACAGATACTGACTACCCAGACATATATAGTCTATGAGGGATTAAGTGACAGCAATGTGCATGTTTCTGTCACAAACTGAGCCAACTAATAGGTGGTATAACTAAACAATATTGTAGTAAAGATGCTTCAGAATGATTATTATTTCATGGGAAATACATTCATTTACTAAAATCAACATATCTAGAGAGGTGACAGGCCCTCTTTAAATTTGAATTAAAGCATTAATCCCAAAAATGAAATTTAATCTCTATTAACTCTTTCATACCTTTGTGCACAGCTGGATGTTGTGGCACAAACTCGGCAAGATGGACCCCATTTGTTTGCAGTGCGTTTGTCTTCAGAGTCCAAGGATAAATGGAGTTTAACAGGTATGACGGGATTGAATGAATTGTTATATCTTTGCGTAGTAGAACATGGGTTGCTTTTAAGAGTAACAGGGGTAGGCAACCTTTTTTGTTTGGCGTGCCAAACTATTAAAAAATCAAAAATGAGGTCCTCGGAGTGCTGAGCAGTAATTGTAAGGCTGATGACACCTACACTAAAGTCATATAGCACAAACCGTAACATAGGGGAACTGTCATACTGTGTGTTTACTGCTATTTGCCTTGATACACCTGTACTTTTCCATTAGAAGCGATGTAAGTACATGTGTAACCCACAATTAGTGCTAAATGTATATGACTGGGAGCAGAGTCTGGTAACACCTGTAGAATGGTGACACACTATGTACCTGGATGCTGCATCCCCAGGCCGCCGGTACTTTCACTTTTCTGTAAGTGAAATGCGGATTAATTTCAGCCACTTTTAATTCCTGGCGGTGCAGTAACAGCAAAACCCCAGCCAGGAAGAATTAATGAGTGTCACACTTACCCCAAAGTGACAGCACTGGTGCCCGGGAACTGGATTTTGATATAGCTGCACCTGGGTTCACAGTGTGTCACCACCCAAAAAGAAACACCCTAAGGCTGAGGCCCCACGTTACGGAAACGCAACAAAAAAAGCTGCGTTTTTTTTCATGCAAAGCCAAGAATGGCTACAAAAGGAATAGGAAATATTCCAATCCACTCATGGCTTTGGCTAAAAAAAAAAAAAAAATAGCAACAAAAAAAAAAAAGCTGTTTCCGCAACGTGGGCTCTTACCCTAAGGCTGAGGCCCCACGTTGCGGAAACGCAGCTTTTTGGTTGCATGTTTTGCTGCGTTTTTCTGAGCCTAAGCCAGGAGTGGATTGAGCAGATGGGAGACATATAAGAACTCCCTTTATATTTCCCGTTCCTTTTGTAGCCATTCTTGGCTTTGGCTCAAAAAAACGCAGCAAAATCTACAACAAAAATGCTTTGTTTCCGCAAAGTGAGGCCTCAGCATTAAGGCCTCCTGCATACAAATGGCACGGATGTGGTTTTCACTGACCTATACACTAAAAATGAATTGCCACAAATGCAGACACATATAGGACCTGCTCCATAATTTGCAGCTCTTCAATTTGGCCTGGACACTCAGCCGCAAAAAGAATAGCTGTGTGTATGGGCCCATTGAAATGTATAGGTCCGTACTTTTATCCACAGATGTGGATAAAAAGTATGGTCATCTGCATTACAGTTTAGTAACTCAATGTGTCTCATATTAATAGCGCTTAACCCTATCATGTCCCTCATATTAATCCCTGTGTGCTTTACATAAGAGTTACTGATATGTGAGACATATGGAGGTAATAATTAAGTAAATATCTTCATTATTGAGGTCCTTTAATAGTACCCCCATATGTCTCACATATTAGTAACCCTTATGTAAGGCATACAGGGGTTAATGTAAGGGGCATGGATTAATTGCTATTAATGTGAGGCACATGGAGTTACTAAAACTAAATTAATAACCGCAAATGCCTAACATTAATAGGAATAGTAATCCCAGCATGTACCTGTTGTTTTTTTTTTTTTTTACTTTCACTTTGCTGGCAGGAGCCCTCCTCCTCATCTTCCTTCTCCTCCTCTTCCTCCTCCTTCTCCTCCTCTTCCTTCTCCTCAGTGAGCCTTTGCAGGATGCACACTGCAGGAGTTCATCACTGTAGCAGGCAGGGTCCTTGTGCTGTTCAGTGATGAGCTCCGCCTCCTGGGCTTTCCTAACCCCTCTCATTGGTGGGCATGGAGGGCAACAAGAGAAGAGGCAGCGTCCTATACCTCAGCTCTAGCAGAGCACTGAAGGGACGCTTCATTTAATACATGAAGATCCCGTGCTGATTGCCGTGACAGCAAAATGTGCCACTCTTGGCACATGTGCCAGGGGTTGCCGACCCCTGCTATATAATATAGAGATACAATTTAATATTAAAGGGGTGCTTCACCTTTGCAGCTTCTAAATGCACTGCTGAATTCATATCTCTGGATACGTTTTATGCAGCAGCACTAACTCCTTATTGCTCTCTAGTAATGAGGTTTGGCTAAGTATCTGACTTGCGAATTAAGAATCGCACTTTCTTGATCATAAGATTTTTGAAACCGTAATATTCAGGAGAAAAAAAAATTAATTGTCCAGCAACTCAATCTGTGCTTGTATGTTTTGAACACTGCAAACTTCTACGATCTTCTTAGTATTGTTTTACATTGAGGGCATTTTCTGCAATGAAACCTCTTCAAAAGACCATTTTTTTTAAGAGCACTCCAGACCAGATTTCCTGTACCCCGATTTCACTCTTTTAGTTTTAATGCTGCTTCATTGTTAGGGCTTTGTAATAAATCATATATCTGTAGTGACAACCCTGTGGGGATGTTACATTGTAAATGTAAGTTATAAATAGGAAAAGATATAGAAATCCGAAATGAACTTACACAAGCTGTCTGTTTCCATTCTGGCAGTGTCTACCTCAATGGAAGGCCCTCATGGGTATATCTCTGCTTCAGATTGGCCATTGATGATTGTAAGTAACTAATCATTGTATTGAAAGTTTTAAAGAGTAGATGTCAATTTTTTCTCCATAAATCAATAGTACAGGCTGGTATAAAAAAACTTTGTAATATATCCTATTAGAAGAAAATGTTTCTTCCTTGTCTCTTTCCCCCTCTCTGAAATAGCTCAAATCTGCTTTCAGTGAAAACAAGCTGCATCTCATAGAAGTCTATGGAGAAGGAAAGGGACGGAAGCGTGAAACAGAGAGAGACACACACACACACACACACACACAAACACACACACACCCCAATCAGAAAAAAAAAATGGCTGCTAAAACATTTAAGTTTTTCAGAATAAAAGTTATTTCATTTATTTAAAACAAAAAAAGGCCTCCTAAGTATACATAGTAGGCTGTCTGTATAATAGGGTAATAATATCTGATTTGCTCGGGACAGTGGAAGTCTCCCACTATCCTCTTGTAGAAGACTTGACAACATGATGATGTGGTTATAACGGATAAAATCATAATGTTTATTTGTGGGAACTAGGACAGGCTGTGTCTTCTGATATATACCTGTCCATTATGAAGCTCTGCTTATCTTCTTGCCCATTACATGAAGTATTTGTGACAAGTGATGTCATAGTGCTTATTCATGGGGACGAGAACAGGCTACAGCAGCAGATGTACTTTTCCCCTTTGAAGCCCTGCCTATCCTCTTGCCCAAACTATAACCATTGCAAATAGAGATGGCAAAAAGAAAAGGCTTAGCAGATTAGTGGTATGGTGATCACTAATATAAGTTAGTGCTTTCCCTGGCCAGTCCTAAAAAGGACATGCCCGATGTTTTCTCTCTCGCCTAGTTCCTAGATTTACTATCCCTTGCTAACACTGAAAAGGACAAGTCTGTTAGGTAGCCCTATCCCTACGTATTTCCTCCAACATGGATTCTTCAGGGGATATTAAGAAACTAAAAAAGAGCCCAGCATGTGCCATGGCAGCATGACCAGAGATGTGGTATTTAAACACATTTTAAGTGCCGAACAGTATTGACATGAATAAAGCAGTTGAGTGAGAGAGAAAACTGCTGCAGCCGTCTATCTGTGTATCTCTCCGTCTCTCACAATTCCTCTTCCTCCTCCCCTCTCCATAGACTTCTATGAACTGCAACCTGTCTTCACTGAAGATGGATTGGAGCAGGAAATTGAGAAGTTTAGGAAGCAGTGGGGAGGAGGAAGGGATTCTTGGTGGAGAATGAAGTATTTTTCTCTGATCAGCTATAATACAAAGTGTCTTTATAGTTACTTGTTCTATTGATAGGTCCAGTTTTAAAATGAATAATAAAAAGAAAAAGGTTTTATTACCACACTGGCGCCTCTGGTGGTCCTGTGGGGACCTGGATAGTAATGCCTCAGGATTAAGTAAGGTAAAAAGAGAGAGAGTCTGGCAAGTTGCTGCTCCCCCTGAGACCACCTGTCTGTAGGACAGTGGTAGTGCAAATAGTAAAGTAGTAAAAAAGTAAAAAAACAAGGTATGTATGAGCGCTACTTAATCAGCCAGACATGTATTAAAATGAAACTTTTTTTTATTGGATCACAATGTTACTCCACAAGGTGGCGATATAAAGTATGGCAACGCGTTTCGACGTGTTAACTGACGTCTTCATCAGGCCAACTAGATAAGAATCAAATAAAACAGTGGTATAGTATAATGTATATAAATAATATAAGATATAATAAAAACATTGTTATACATAAGAAACAATCTACATGTATATACGTAGACACACACAAACACATGTATGCATGTATGTACACACATATCCCAGCACACATATAAATGTACACATATGGTGGCAATCAACAAATGGTTAATGTATAAATAAGTAAAATGAAAAGTGAATGGATTGGTATAAGAACAAATATGGGTTAGATAGATATGAAAAATGGTTATAGTTAATGAGAAAGAGGAGATGGAGGATATATATGGTACCAAGATTAGATGATTAGGTAGGTAATAATAGAATAGGGGGATATATATGAATACGTCTAGGAAATAATTGTAATAAATGAAAAGAAGGGGGGAGGGATATGGTTCTGACATACAATAGATGAATGAGTAGTCAATACATCTGGTTGTTTATAAAAGGTGGTGGAGTGTGAGAGTATATCTAATTGATACAATAAATAATTAGGATAGGGATGGGATAGTTGATAAAAAATGGAGTGAAGGATAGTTGATGAAAAAAATGGATAATAAGCAGGAAATGAATGTATATATATAGATACATGGAAGGTTAGATGAATGAGCAATAAATAAATAATTCAATGGATAAATCATGGGTACATGAACAAATAAATGGAACATCAGGTAAATAGATATGTAATGATAATCCTAATAATTGATTATAAATGTTTGTAGGGTTAAATGAGAAATATACTTAAAGTAGACTAAATAGTGGATATAATGTTTGTAGAAGCAACTACTGATTTGATATATACAGAGTTGATGTGAAATATAAACAAATAAATAGATAAATGTGACTTTAAAAGCATATAATGAATAACTAAATGGATATGGGGATGAAGGTTTAGACTTACCACGCTAGATCATGGAGCAGGCACAAAGTGTGCCTCTCTCATGATACTAGCACTTTAAATAAGGGCTTGATTAGTGCAGGTGGCATTGAGAGAGAGAAAAAAAAAAAAAAAAAAGGTACATGTTTTTTAAAAATTGGATTCTACAGTGTCATTAAGACCATGGGGCATGAGTGTATTAAGTTTGTAAATCCAAAAAGATTCACGTTGGCGGAGTTGTAAAAAACGGTTGGGAGCAGTATTAGGGATGTGTTCAATGGGGATGATGGAAATATGTTTGAAATCTTTTTGGTGTTTGAGAGAACAGTGTAGGGAAAGGTTATGTTTTTTGAATCCCTTGGCAACATTTGATCGGTGGTTGTTAATGCGTAAGTGCAAAGGTTGGATGGTGCGACCAACATATTGAAGGTTACAAGGGGATTCTAACACATAAATATCATAATTGGTATTACAATTTAGAAATGAATTAATGGGGAAACTTTCGTTAGTAGTTTTGGATGTAATGAAGGTTTGTTGGTGTTTAATATTACTACAGCAAGCACATCGTGGGTGTCCGCATCTGAAAACTCCTTCTTTTAGTGATAGAGTGTTATCTGTTTTATTCTTTTCCATACGGATTCGACTGGGGGCTAAAAGATTCCGCAGGGTAGTGGCTCTTCTGAAAGTAATTGTGGGTCGTTTGGGAAGTTGTTGCTGAAGATAGCAGTCACTCAGAAGAATATCCCAGTGTTGAGTTATGATAGATTTTATTAGTTTATGACTGGAGTTGTATGTGGTTATAAAACTAGACCTGTGTTTGATGGGAAGGGTTGAAGGATCCTGTGTTTGTTTCTCTATTAAACATGAAGGCTGTGATAATCCAGAGGTTCTCTTAATCGCATTTTGTACTACAGATTTTGGATAATGTTTATCCATGAATCTGCGTTTTAATATTTTGGACTGGGTTCTGAAGGTGTCATTGTCATCACAATTTTTTCGAATTCTTTTTAGTTGGCTAAATGGTATATTGTTAAGCCAGGGAATGTAGTGAGCACTGCGGTAGTCCAAGTAACTATTGACATCCACAGATTTAAAGTATGTTTCAGTGGAAAATGTATTTTCTCGTCTACTTCACTGGGTGACACAGCACCATGGGTATAGACCTGGTCACTAGGAGACAAGACACTAGGAAAAAGCAAAAGCTGTTGACTCCGCCTCCAGGCTATACCCTGCCACAGCCACTGTGCATGAATCAGTTTGAAACCTAGTGTCATAGGAGGCAGACACGACCTGACTCAGGTCTTCTGTCTTGCATCGTTTTTATTTTTACCTTTCTTTCAGGTGCAGGGGGTAGTCAGCGTGTACGCCACACTAGTCATACCCTCCTGCGGGCGCAGCGTTCTGCAAAAGAGCTGCCTCGCCGGTCACCCAGTCCCCACTCACCATTTGCCGCACTCCGAAAGCGGCCGGAGTACCGGTGACACCACTCCCACGTGCGAGGTCCTACCGAGGGGGTGACCCTGCGGCGCCTGAAGTCGCCAGACTGGTGAGTATGAGAAGAATAGAAGGCTGGTGAGTAAGTTACCTCAGCCCCTCTCCATCTCCCCTTCAGGCCCTCTCCACCTCCCCTTCAGGCCCTCTCAGCCCCTTAGTGCCATTTCCCAGGGGGACAATAGTATGGGTCCTGTTTAGGGGAGGCATCACAGGGTTCCCCTGAACTGGGCCTTAAATCTTAGTAAATAAGCCCCTTTTTTCTGGGGCGTTTTTGGGCTTTCTGGTCGCTCCTACAGAGCGGCCCCCGTCGGGGGGGGGGCACCCGGTTCCCCCCCCGCTCGTGTGAGGACCCCCTTTCCTGGCCCCCCCGATACCTTTTCCCAGGCCTCCGCGGAACCTCCGGAGTTCGCGCCGCGCCGCCGACGGTGCCTCGCGGTCGGCCGCGTTGTACGCGAGTCCGAGGCCTGGCCGGGAACTAGGCCGCAACGGGCCCGTCCCTTTCCCGGGCTTTTCTGGTACCCAGACTCCGCCTAGGGCCTTCCATTGGCCAGGGGGCTGTCCTGGCAAGCCATCCAGCCTGCCCAGTAGCTACTGAGCCTGTTTTTACCAGGGGAAGAGCTTTGCTCTCCTCATATTCTCAATTTATTTATTTATTGGCTTATTTATTTATTTTTTGGCTTGCTGGGACAGCAGGGATTCTTCCCAGTTCCCTGGGAGACATTGCACCTGCGGAACCCTTGCTGCAGCAGTTTGTGAGCGGCCATCTTTTGCAGTCTGGTAGGCTAACCCCCTGGGTTACCCTAATTTTCTTGGGCTCCCCCTCCGGCCCCTCTGGTTGCGTCACGTTTTTATACGTGCACCCGCTGTATCAAAAACAGTTGCCATGCGGACAGCCCGAGCCCATGTGCTCTCTCTGCCTTCCGCCTCAGCCAGTCAGTAACCTTCTGGCCCCTCTCCGGTTTTTCCATCCCCCGGATTGGGCGGCCTCCCTAACCTTGGCCATGGTGTCCTTACCAGACTTAACTAGTCAGTGCTGGAAACTTGGAATGGCTGCTTTCCCAGATCGCCGCTCAGTCGGCTGCTTCTGGGTTTCTCCCTGGACACCCTCATAGTTCCCGTCGCAGCTCCAGGAGCCTCAAAAGGACCAGGAAGTCTTCCTACGGTTCACGGTCTGCCACCCCTTCCTCTGGGTACTCCCCAGATAGGAACTCAGCTCACGGCTCCACTCCGACAGGCGGATACCTTCCTCCCTCTGCTAGGTCTATTTAACTGGGGACGCCTCTGACTCCGACTCGGAGCTTCAGCTAGGCTCATCTATATCTGCTGCTACGCGGGAGTCATCTATGCGATAGAGACCCTACAGATCTCTGAGGACCCGGACTCATCCCCTCAAGTGGACATCTCTTTCTGCCACTGGATGTTTGATATCATCTTGAGGGCACAGTGACTTCTCCCTGGACCATCCTCTGTCTTCGACTAGAAAATCGGACATCCCTTCCCTTGACCTGTGTGTCTCCAAGTGGAAGGTGAGCTCGGGCAGTTCTGCCAGGCTATGCTGTGACACACGTCTCTAGCTCTCCCTGGCTGGCAATGATGAACATCCGAGGCAAGGGAAGCAGGTTGCTCCAGTGGTGCAATCGGTTAGCGCACGGTACTTAGATATCAGTAACTAGTGAGCGCAAGCTGGTCTGTCTTGACATTTTGTCAGCGAGCCGCCCCATGTGTCGCTTCCTATCACTAAGAGCCTCCCACGGTGGATCCCATGATAGCTAGGCTCTCCAAGGCTTCTAGTCTGCCTTCAGCAGATTTTGCCTACCTCAGTGATCCCTCGGAGTGAGATCGGATCGCATCTGTTGTATTGTTTGCAATGCAGAACTGATACATTGCATTGCCCTAAATGCTGGCTATTGCATTGCTGCAAGAAGGTGGCTTCCCTCACCAGGGTGGCCTTCGTAGTGGCTGGTTTCTCCCTGCGGCTCTCCTTCGCTGCCTCTTGGGTCATCAAGGCCTTCTTTTCCTGGGCCAAACAGCTTCAGTCAAACCTCCCTGATGCAGTTTCCCTCCAGCCGCTCGTCTCTGAGATCCTGAACGCTTCCCAATAACTAGAGATGCCTCCCAAATCTGCTAAGGCGGCCGCCAATGCAGTGATTATCTGCCATACCGTTGGGATCCGTTGTGGAATACTGGGTCCGCCTCCAAGAAGGCGAACGCAGCCCTTCTCCCTTTCCAGGTCGTCCTGGGCCAAATTTTTTGTTAAGGGCGTCGAGAAGCTTATCCCTGAGGCCACGGGGGAATAGATTCTTCCTCCCTCAGAGGCATCCTATGTGTCAGCCGTTCTCCTACTCCAGAAAGCTTCTTTCAAGTCCAGGCCTCCCTGGCGGTTCTGCACTAGGTTGTCCAGGTCTTCCTCTTCCTAGCCTCCTCGGCATGAAGTTTTTTCCCCCTCTCTGGGCATCTCAAATGGCGGGACGTCTGGAGCCTGGGCCTGAGAGGCGGTGTCGTCCGGCTACTCCAGTTTTCACTGGAGTCTCTTTGCCTTCGCTATGTCGGACAATCCAGGCTGTCTCCAATCTCCAGCGGCAGGGAGTCAGCGTCCCTGTTCCCGTTGCAGAGTGTATCTGGGGTTACTATTCCTACCTGTTCTCCATTCGCCTAGAAGGACGGCTTCCTCTGTCCCATCATGGACCTGAAAGGGCTCCACAGGTTCTTCCATGCCTGCAGGCTCCGTTGTAGTCTATGCAGTCTGTGGTGGCATCCCTGGAGATGGGCGAATTCTTCGTCCATCTACATCATCTCGCTGTGCCGTCAGCGGTTTCTTCGTTTTGCTGTGGATCCTTGACCTTTCCAGTTGTCTCTCTCCCCTTCAGGCTGGCCTCTGCCACCGGGGGTTTTTTCCCTCAGTAATGGCGTCTCTCATGGCCATCCTCTGCGCCAGAGGTGCTGCCGTGTTTTCAGACTTTGACGACCTCCTGGTGAAGCCCCTCCAGGTCAGACAATCTGACCAGCTTGTGGTTCACCTTGGATGTTCTTCGCCGGTTCTGCTGGCTCATCTATGAGGATGTCTCGTGTCCTCTAAGCACATGGAATCCGGGACATGATCCTCTGCTCGCTCCAGGGTGTGATTCTCCCTCCGGAGGCCAAGATCCTGAGTGTCCCACCTTTGGAGGTACTCTCCTTGCTGTCTTTGAATCGGCATGTGGGTCCTGCGCACGATCGCCTCAACCTTCTAGGCTGTACCTTTCATTCACTCTGTCGTTCTCTCCTCTTGAAGATTACGGCCTGCTGGGACAAATCTCTGGACAGCCTCATCTGCTTGGTTCTCTTTCCACCTTGGTTCACTGAGAGATTCTTTAGTGTATATTCCTCCCCAGGAATTTCTCAAGGGAAGTCCTTCTTCCCCTCTGTTGGTAAGTGATTCCCACTGCCGCCAATTTCCCCGGCTGGGGAGTGGTCCTCGATGCTTTGATTGTTCAGGGCCTGTGGTCCAGGGCCGATTCCTCCCTCTGGTTCAACCTGCTGGATCCCAGGGCTATCTTATTTGCCCTTACTCCTTGGACCTCTCTTCTCCAAGGACATCTGTCACAGTCCAGACTGACCTCTCCTCCATGGTCGCCTACTTGAACCCTCAGCGTGGCACCAGGAGCCGTGCGGCCTTACTAGAAGCCTCACAATTTCTTCCTTGGGTGGAGCGCCTTGTTACAGCTCTTTCGGTGGTCAACCTTTTTCTGGGTGGCAGACTACTTGAGTCGAGAAAATATTGCTCCGGGCGAGGGTCGCTTTATCTGCAGATCTTCCATCCACTGTGCTCCCGCTGTGGTGTGACAAACGTCGACCTTTTTTAGCCTCCGCCGGAACCACAAGGTCCCCGGCTAAATTGACAGGTCTCTGGATCCTCGAGCCATCACCGCTGGCGCTCTTGTAAGTTCGGTTTTTCACTTCCTCTTCTCCCTTGGGTCCTCCAGAATCTCAAGACCAAGGGGGTTCAAGCTATCCTGGTGGCACCAGATTGGCCCTGCCGCGTCTGGTATGTGGATCTCATTTTCCTGTTGGTGGATGCTCCTGGCCTCTTCCTCTGCTGGTCGACCTTCTGTCTCAAGGACTGCTGTTCCTCCCCACCTTGACTCAGCTGCGTTCACGGCGTGGCTGTTCAATCCGAGGTTTGAGGCATCGTGGTTTTTTCGGAGTTTGTTATTCTAACATACTCAAGGCCCGGAAATTCCAGATAGCTTAGATCTGCCATCAAACGTGGAAGGCTTACGTCCACCGTTGGAAGAGTAACGATTCTCATCGGATCTTCTCCAGTCTGGTCTGGATCAAGGTCTTAGTCTTCTTTCTTTTTAAAAGACTTTCCTACAGGAGTGCCACTCTGTGCTCCTTTGGAACCCTTGGATCCGTGGGATCTTAACCTCATCTTTAAGGTGCTTCAGGTTCTCCCCTTCGAGCCTATGATATCCCTTTTTTTGCCTTCTGTCCTGGTAGAATGAGTTTCTGGTGGCCATTACCTCCATCCGCAGGGGTCCCTAATTGGCTGCCCTTTTTTTCGGCAGCCTCCCTTTCTGGTCCTCCACAAGGATAAGGTTTTCCTCTGTCTGCCACAATCTTTTTTTCTTGGGGTGTTTTTCCTGCTTCCACTTCGAGGACTTGGTCTTGCCCTCTTTCTGCTCGGTCCCCAGGCGTCTATGTGAGTGCTTGCTCTTCCCTGCCCGGTTGTTGCCCGGGCAATTTGCGTGTATACTGTTCCTCACGGATCCTTTCTCTTGTTCGGACGCTTTGCTCATTCTCCCTGAGTGCCCTTGCCAGGGCCTGCCTGCTTCCAGAGCTCCCATCTTCCGATGGCTTTGGTCTGAGATTAGGAAGACCTATCGATTTAAGAGTACGTCTCTGCCTTCCCGTGTGACGGCTCTCTCCTCTAGAGCTGTTGGAGTTCCCGGGGCCTCCGGCATCAGGCTTTTGCTTCCCAGGTCTGTAAGTATCCCACTGGGCCTCCATCCTTTTTCTCTAAGTTTCTCCAGATTCATTCTGTGGCCTCTGCTGATTCCAATTTGGGTTGTAAGTTTCTGGAAGCGGTTGAGTATTACGGGTTTGCATGGCCGTGTTATTCCCACCCTCTGGGACTGCTTTAGGACATCCCATGGTGCTGTGTCCCCCAGTGAAGTAGACGAGAAAGTGGGATTTTTGTGTACTCACCGTAAAATCCTTTTCTCGTTGTATTCACTGGGGGACACAGATCCCTCCCTTGTTTTTTTCAGTGTTCCTGCCCGAACTGTGTTGGTTCCTTTTTGGGTTCAGGCATTGTTGGTGGTTGTTGGTTCCATGTTCCTTTGTGTCTCTCTCTCCTACTGCTACGGTACAAACTGATTCATGCACAGTGGCTGTGGCAGGGTATAGCCTGGAGGCGGAGCCAACAGCTTTTGCTTTTTCCTAGTGTCTTGTCTCCTAGTGACCAGGTCTATACCCATGGTGCTGTGTCCCCCAGTGAATACAACGAGAAAAGGATTTTACGGTGAGTACACAAAAATCCCACTATCTATGGTTTTAGAGATCAGGAGATCTAAAAATTCGATACTGGTCTGAGAGTAATGATGAGTTAATGATATTCCCATTTCATTATTGTTTAGAGATGTGATGAAATTTGAGGCTGATAATTCATCACCGTCCCAAACAAAAAACAAGTCATCAATATATCTTTTATAGAATATTATATGTTTATTGTTCTCACCTGGGGTTTGGATGTATGTTCTCTCAAATAAACCCATGAACAGAATTGCGTAGGATGGCGCAAACCTCGTGCCCATGGCGCAGCCCTTTGTTTGACGGAAAATGTTGTTTTGAAATGAAAAGATGTTATGTTCAAGTATGAATTGGATCCCATGTAAAATGAATCCTCTTTGTGTTGGAGGCATTGAGGAATTATTGGCAAGGAAATGATTGATTGCTGCTAGACCATGGGGATGGGCTATATTGGAGTATAGGGCCGATACATCTGCTGTTAGGAGGGCCCAATTGGTTTTGGTAGCATTTCCATCTTTTAAGGTTTTTAGATGGTTAATTAGTTGGGTTGAATCTTTAAGATACGAAGGAAGGTCAAGGACCAGTTTTTGAAGATGTAAATCAATAAAGTGTGAAAGATTACTGGTGAGGGATCCAATCCCTGAAATTATAGGGCAGCCAGGTGGGTTGGTAAGTGATTTGTGAATTTTGGGAAGGTGGTAGAAAAAGGGTAAGGGAGGTTCCATAACTTGTAGGAACTTCTTTTCTTTCTTAGTTAGAAGGCCATTGCTGGTGGCTGAGTTAATAAGAGTTCTATATTCAGAAATATATGTAGGTAGTGGGTTGGTGTCGAGTTGTTCATAAAATTCTTTATCTTTCAAGAGGCGATTAGCTTCTAGAATATAATCCTCGCGGTTTTGTATTACTATGCCACCTTCCTTATCGGCAGGACGTATTATAATGTTGGTATTTTCTTTGAGGTTTTTCAGGGCTTTAATGACACTGTAGAATCCAATTTTTAAAAAAACATGTACCTTTTTTTTTTTTTTTTTTCTCTCTCAATGCCACCTGCACTAATCAAGCCCTTATTTAAAGCGCTAGTATCATGAGAGGGGCACACTTTGTGCCTGCTCCATGATCTAGCGTGGTAAGTCTAAACCTTCATCCCCATATCCATTTAGTTATTCATTATATGCTTTTAAAGTCACATTTATCTATTTATTTGTTTATATTTCACATCAACTCTGTATATATCAAATCAGTAGTTGCTTCTACAAACATTATATCCACTATTTAGTCTACTTTAAGTATATTTCTCATTTAACCCTACAAACATTTATAATCAATTATTAGGATTATCATTACATATCTATTTACCTGATGTTCCATTTATTTGTTCATGTACCCATGATTTATCCATTGAATTATTTATTTATTGCTCATTCATCTAACCATCCATGTATCTATATATATACATTCATTTCCTGCTTATTATCCATTTTTTCATCAACTATCCTTCACTCCATTTTTTATCAACTATCCCATCCCTATCCTAATTATTTATTGTATCAATTAGATATACTCTCACACTCCACCACCTTTTATAAACAACCAGATGTATTGACTACTCATTCATCTATTGTATGTCAGAACCATATCCCTCCCCCCCTTCTTTTCATTTATTACAATTATTTCCTAGACGTATTCATATATATCCCCCTATTCTATTATTACCTACCTAATCATCTAATCTTGGTACCATATATATCCTCCATCTCCTCTTTCTCATTAACTATAACCATTTTTCATATCTATCTAACCCATATTTGTTCTTATACCAATCCATTCACTTTTCATTTTACTTATTTATACATTAACCATTTGTTGATTGCCACCATATGTGTACATTTATATGTGTGCTGGGATATGTGTGTACATACATGCATACATGTGTTTGTGTGTGTCTACGTATATACATGTAGATTGTTTCTTATGTATAACAATGTTTTTATTATATCTTATATTATTTATATACATTATACTATACCACTGTTTTATTTGATTCTTATCTAGTTGGCCTGATGAAGACGTCAGTTAACACGTCGAAACGCGTTGCCATACTTTATATCGCCACCTTGTGGAGTAACATTGTGATCCAATAAAAAAAGTTTCATTTTAATACATGTCTGGCTGATTAAGTAGCGCTCATACATACCTTGTTTTTTTACTACTTTACTAGTTTTAAAATGACACACACATAACTGTTATCGGCTGTCATGGCTACTTCTGAGAATTACACAGTTCTAATGAGGGAGCTCACAGCACAGCCTTTCTAATTGTATACGTATGGTCTCTTAGATTATTTAGGAGGATAGAGAAAGAAGAGTAATCGCATTGATCTTCCAGAAGGCAGTGGTGGTCTATAGCTTCCCTTAAACTCATGATGCTTCAGCATAGAATTATAATAGCAGAAAAAAAGAAATCTAAACATCAAAATTGTGTTTGATCAGAAGCGACTGTTCTACACTCTTTTCGTAACGTCCATAGAGGTAAATATGGGTTTTGGAAAAAGTGTAGCTTATTGAGCTACACTGTTTCTGTAACTTTCAAAGCTATGGAAACGGTGTAACTTGCTGTGTTATGCTGTTTTTGTAACTCCAAATGACTTCTATGGGATTTGTGGAAATAGTGTAGAACAATCCTGACCTTGTGGCTAGGAGAGTGAGCTGTGTATTTCCATCTTGGCTATGTTTGTGGATGGGATAGGAATACTTTGCTTTTCATTTTGTGTATTCTAAATTTAGGTCTTTCCTTGTACTGTGAATTCTGTAATGTTGTGCTTTGTGCTAGTAGAGTTTTGGCCTCTTTCCATTGTCATTCACATGCTTGTGAGGTTATAATGACACGACAACATCTGTAAAGTGCTGGAGAATATATTGCCCTTATATAAGCAAAGGAAGTAAAATAAACATGACAAATGTTTGTCTTTGCAGTTCTACATGGTAATGTGCATTATGTACATTGTGCTCGGACTAATGTGGTTTTTCTGGTCTGCCTGCTATTGGAAGGACTTGTTAAGAATCCAGTTTTGGATCGCAGCAGTTATTTTTTTAGGAATGCTGGAAAAAGCAGTGTTTTATGCCGAATATCAAAACATGAACAGCACTGGAGTGTCCTGTAAGTTATGTGGGTTTTTAAAGCTTTATATTGTGACTTTTAATATGATATAAATCTGACTACTTTTATCTTTGTAGCTCCTGGTCTTCTGATATTTGCGGAACTGGTTTCTGCAGTTAAAAGAACACTGGCTCGGCTATTGGTGACCATTGTCAGCTTGGGATATGGTATAATAAAGTAAGTATTTATTATTTAGACTTATTGCAGCTGTTGTTTTAACCCCTTTTCCACATCTGACATAGTATTACAGCAAATTTTGGCACTTTATCTATGGTGCTTTCTCAGAAGCAGAGCGAGCACCATAACAGCAAAGACCCAGCGATAATGCCTACAATCAGCATTTATTGCAGACCTACTGACTGCAAGGTTTAAGTTCCCTAGGGGAAACTATTTAAAAAATAAATAAATAAATAAAAAAAAAAGTAAAAACTCCCACCCCATCATTCAGAATGTGTTTTTTTTTGTATGGAATATTAAATGGTACCATTATGAAGTACAATTTGTCCCACACTAAATTAGCCCTCATACAGCTCTGTGAATGGAAAAATAAAAAAAAAAGTTATGGCTTTTGGAAGGCAGAAAAACAAAAATCAAAAAGGAAAAAATGGCTATGGCAAGTAAGGGTTAAAGAGTCTACCAACACCAAAATCTCTTCTAAACCACTTATATTATTTTGCAGGGCTGGTTAGTGACATAATGAACCTTTTCTTTTGTCAAAGTGCAGTCTTGCTGCTAAGAAATTCAACTTTTCTTTCTATGTCCAAATGAGCTATTTTGTGCACTTGGAGTGGAGCTCAGCCCTGTATCTTTCTGGTAGTCATCCTCAAAGCAGAAAGATTGACATGTTCCTTGGACAGTGATTTGTAGTGACCAAAAAAGAATGCACAAGCCTGACTATGCATGTGGAATAAAAGATGGATTTCTCAGCAACAATTGCACTTTGATACGTGTAAGGTTTGTTTGCTATGTTATTAACCCCTTAATGACGCAGGGTAGTTTGGGCCTTAATGCTTAGACCCTATTTTTCAAATATGACATCTTTTACTTTGTGAGAATAGCTTCATAATGCATTTACCTATCCAGGTGATTCCAAGAGTGTTTTTTCGTGACATATTGTATTTTATGTTGGTGGTAAATTTTGGTCATTATACTTTGTGTGTGTTTGTTAAAAAAAAAAAAAAAAGGACATTTCAAAATGGAGGTGAAATTTCCAAATACCGTTTTTTTTATGCACATTTTCCATTTCAAAACAGATTTTTTTCTGTAAGAAAGACAGGGTTAACAGCAAAACATACCATAATATTTTTTACTCTGATTCTGCAGTTTGTAGAAATATCTCATGTGGCCCTACTGTGCAACTTGACTCAAACACAGTACTCAGAAATGAAAGAGCACCTTTATGGATTTTGGTACAGTGATTTCATTAGGATAGTGTTTAGACACCATGTTGCATTTGCAGAGCCCTAGAGGTACCACAACAGTGGAAAACCCTCAAAAGTGACCCCATTTTGGAAACTAGACCTCTTAAGGAATTCATCTGAGGGTAATTTGTTCGTTAATTAGAAAAAATAATTTGTCCAGTTATATGTACTTTTTCATCATTTTTATTTTTTATTTTATTTTTTTTTCCCCATTTACCAGGGAATAAAGTAACCCCATCTTGCAACACAATTTCTCCCCAGTACAGCAATGCCCTATTTGTAGTCAAGACCCGCTGTTTGGGCACAGAGGAGGGCTCAGAAGCGAAGGAGCGTTATTTGTCTTTTCGAGATCTGATTTTACTAGAATGGTTTATAGGTACCATGTCGCATTTGTAGAGCCCTAGAGGTACCACAACAGTGGAAAAACCCCAAAAGTGACCCCATTTTGGAAACTAAACCCCTTAAGGAATTCATTTAGGGGTATAGTGAGCATTTTGACCCCAGAAGCTTTTCCAAATGGTACTGCACAGCAGATGGTACAGAAGGAGAATTACAATTTTCGAATCTTATATGCCATTTCAGTGCCAAATATATTGTGCCCAACATGTGCCACCAGAGACATTGACCCCTTTTTTAAAAACGTTATTCCCCTTTAGGTATTCATCTAGGGGTACAGCGAGCATTTTGATCCCACAGGCTTTTTCAAATGGTACCGCACAGCAAATGGTACAGAAGGAGAATTTTTGAATGGTATATGCCATTTCAGTGCCCGATATATTAGGCCCACTTTATGTCATCAGAGACACACACTTGTAAAACTACAGTATTAAGTGGGCTATCCTGGTTACAGAAAGTTGTATATGTGGGCGTAAACTACTGCTTGGGCACACAGCAGGGCTCAGAAGGGAAGGAGCAGTGTGCTTTTTAGCTTTTGGAGTACAGATTTAGAGGGACTTTCTGGACGCCATGTTGTTTTTGCAGAGCCCTGGAGGTGCCAGTAACTTGGAATTCCCCAAGAAGTGACCCCATTTTGTAGGGGCAATTATAGGGTCTCTGCAAATGTGACATGGCGTCGAAAAACCAACAATCTACACTCCAAAAGCTCCTTCACATCTTCACCCTGCTGTGTGCCCAAACTGCAGTTTATGCCCACATGTATGACACTGGTGTACCCAGGATAACGTAATTCACAATGCCACATGTGGGTATAAACTGCTGTTTGGGCACAGCTGGGCATTTGACCCCCATTTTGAAAACTAGACCACTGAAGGGATTTATCAAGTGGGGTAGCGAGCATTTTTAACCCTTGCGTGTTGCATTCATTTTATTTCCAGAAATGAATGCGCAGCAGATAATGGAAAGTGAAAATTGCAATTTTTCTATAGATACACCATTTCAGTATCCGATATGTTGTACCCAGCTTGTGTCAGCAGAGACACACACTCCAAAAACTGATAAGCGGGTATCCCAGGCACAACAGCTTATGGAGCGTTCGTCTCTGATACAAGCTGAGCACAACATATCACGTATCGAAATAACATATTCCTGGAAAAATTGCCATTTTCACTTTTTATTATCAGCTGCATATTAATTTCTGGAAAATAAATTATAGCAAAACTTGGGGGTTAAAAATGCTCACTGTACCCCTGGATAAATTCCTTCTGGGCTGTAGTTTCCAAAATGGGGTCATATGTCAGGGGATTCCTCTTTACTGGCATTTCAAGAGCTCTGCAAAAGTGTCATGGCGTCCAAAAACCAAACCGGCTAAATCTGTGCTCCAAAACCAAATACAGTAGCTCTCCTTCCCTTTTGTGTCTGGCTGAGCCCAAATATCAGTTTATAGCCACATATGGCATTAAGTATGTTATCCTGGGTACACCAGTGTCATACATGTGGGCATAATCTGCAGTTTGGGCACACAGCAGGGGGCAGAAGGGAAGGAGCGCTATGTGAGTTTTGGAGCACAGATACAGATATTTGCTATCTAGATGACATGTCATGTTTCCAGAGCCTCTAAGATGCCAGAAAAGTGGAATCCCCTAGGGAGTGACCCTATTTTAAAAACTATACCCCTCAAAGAAAGAATTTATCAAGGGGTGTAGTGAGCATTAGTATCCCAGACGTGAATACACAGCGGATGGTGAGTGAATATGTAAGCTGTGCGGAGTACATGGGGAACACCAAATTCCCTACTAGTTCCCAAATAGTATTTACCTTTACCTTTTAAATGTTTTTTGTGCAGCACACAGCATAAGTAACATGTTTCCTTTATTCTGCGGGTCAGTACGATTATGGCGATATCTAATTTATATTGTTTTTTATGTGTTACTAATGTTGCAGAACAAAAACCCATTTGGGGAAAGAAATCAATTATTTTTGCATCGCCATCTTCTAAGATGCGTAGCTTTATTTATTTATTTATTTTTTTCGGTAGAGTTGGTTGAGGGCTTTTTTTGTAGGACAACCTGTGCTTTCTATTGTTAGTGTTTTGTTTTTTTTTGTTTTTTTTTTACAAAGAATTCATTTGATGTAGGAAAAGGGCATTTGGGGGCTTTATTGATTTATTTCACACACTTTTTATTAAAAATTTTTTTTTTTTTTTTGTCTCAATAGGACACCTGAACCAGTGATGCACAGGGGACTCCTAGCAACCTGGGGTCACTGGCCAGGGCTGCTAAAAAATGTATTACGACACCACCCCTCCCCGATCTCAACGCGGGGGTTGCTGTGGGGGTCTTTATTATTGCGCAACCCCTTGGATGCTGCAGTGATGTTTGACCATGGCATCGAAGGGGTTAAAACCCCTGATCAGAGAAGAGCTCCAACCGGGGTTTTTTTATTTTTTTTTCCACTACATTGCACAGAATATTATATGATACCTTTAATGCAGTAACATTTTTCACACTTTTAGAAGTTGGGGAATAAAAAAATGAAAATTGAAAAACTGCTGTGGTAGGAAGGGGTTAAAGGGATTGACCATGATTTATTTTACTTATGGCATATCCTTAGGACATTTGACTTTGGGTTGTCTGGGGTGTGAAAATTCAGCTCTCCAGCTGTAAACCTACAGACAAAGTATTCTACTTCGTACATACATTTCATTGAGGAACAAACTGCATGAGACAAATTGTACATATGAATAACCCCTACATTATCTGGGTGAATACTGGACAAATATATAATCTTCTCACATAAGGATGTGAGTCTAGATTATATATAAGTGCAGCTTTCGGTATTGTTTACATACTCTGAGCCACACTGTTCACTCACCATACAAACTGTAGCGGCGAGTATACATATTACAGCGCTGTGCCATAGTGGGGCAGCCCTGCCATACCTACAATCACTGCTACAATTTGTATGGTGAATGAGCAGCGCAGTATGTAAACAGTACAGAGAGCCTTGTTGTCTAGGTGCCAGTGATCTGCGGAGGTACTAGGATTCGGACTCCCTTTGATCGAATATTGATGGCCAATACTAAGAATAGGCCATCAATGTTAGAAACCAGATAACCCATTTAAGTACTGTCATTAACCTTGTAAGGATCATAAACATTGGTATTGTCATGATATGTTGGTACAGTCACAAAACTAGTGCACAAAATAAAATAATCTGCTTTAGGCTAAGGCCACACCAGCTGAGTTTGCTGCGGTATCTGCTGATTTTTGCCATGGCTTTCAGCTGTGATTTCTGAGTGGTTGGCCCAGCGTTCAACATTTGCATTGCAAAGTTGGAAAACTGTAATTCAATGCATGGCAATGATGACACACTGCATGTTCTTAGCCTGCATCACTTTTGTGCTGCGTTTATTTTTTATTTTTTATTTTTTTTTCCTGCAGTGTGTGAATGGGATTTGTTCAAAATCCTTCCACTACACTGCTGCTGTAAGTTTCAGTGGGTTAGCCTCTGCTGACTTTGCAGCAGCTAACCTGTTGTGAGTTGGCCCCGTGGTCTCTGACATAACTGTGCTAATATAATATTATTGAAGATAATTGGAAACTAATGCTACTCAGTTTCATTGTATATTGAATTGTCGGTTGTTCTTATTTCCCCTTAGGCCACGATTAGGAGCAGTCATGCATCGTGTGGTTGGAATGGGTGTTCTCTATCTGATATTCGCCACTATTGAAGAAGTTATGAGAGTCATTTGGGTAAAATTTCTCTTTATACTTGTTACATATCACTAGTGTTAAGGTAGAATTTTATTATGATCTCAAACAGGGATCCCAACTCATTGTCTGTCTGTGAGCGTTCAATTCTTAAATATCCATGGGGTAGGTACAGTTCGGCTGAATCAAAGACAGACAGAAACATGGATGCATGGCATGAAGTCTCTAAAATGACTAGCTGACATAATGTCCAATTAAAATTGTGATACCATATGAGGCATACATACATTAACCACGTAGTGCTCACTTGTAGAATATCCCTGACCTACAATTACACGCTATAGGGCATATTTATGAAGACTGGCGTTACAACAGTCTGCATGGCCCCCGAAGACAGCAAAGGGTGCATGCACCTCACTTATGATGAGTGCATGCTGCCTCATAATTTAGATGCAACCTCCACTGGGCTGTGTGCCTCGAACTGGCCTACATTTCCCCAATTATTTACTCCAGATTTCTAGTGTAAATGATTATAAAATTGGCCAGGAGATGGCGTTACCCCTAGCTGACTTAGCCATGCCCCCTTTAAGGGAAAGCTGAGAAATCGGTTATGCAGTTTAGTTTTTAAATGTATTTTTCATTTATAATATAGACATCTGTTTTGTTACATGAAAGGTGGTAATGCTACAAAGATAGTGAAGGAAGAGTATGGACTACTTGTCTGATTTCTATTTCATTCCAGGCAAAAGAATCAGATTTGGTGCTGCTAGCAAGTATCCCACTAGCTCTCTTGGACTCTGCTTTGTGCTGGTGGATATCCTTTACTGTCAGTATTCATACCTCTGTAGAAAGAAATTACATACTAATATATATTATGATATGTTATACAGATATCATGCTGCAGAAGTTCAGGTTAACTCTGCTACACCTGTATATAGCTATATATGTATTAATTCTGTCTTAGTATGAACGTAGATCAAGAGTTACAGCATGCATAAGATTTGTCAGAGTAAGAAAGTTTATGAACTTATTTAACTTATGTTGCCCATAGCAGCCAATCATAGCACAGCTTTTATTTTCGAGATCAGAGTGTAATATGAAAGCTTTTTCATGAGTGGTTTCTATGCGCAACAGTTTTTCATTTAGACTTTCATAAATCTTGCTGGAAGACTTTGACTGCTTTCAGCCACAAAAGTGTCCATTAAGGCGCAAGCATCTGTCTAAATTGATTTGCTCTAAAAGAGAAGGTACAACTCGCCACCAGAATACTACAGCAGGGACCTTTATAAATGTCATCAATTATTTGTTGACATTTAGTTATTGGGGCATACAAGTCATAAAAAGTCTTTTCATTCACTTCTGTGGGAGTTATGGAAACTGTGTATCTCCGAGAGCCATCGAGGGCATTCTGGTCGTGGGAAGGCAAAGCTGGGGGATGGAACCTTTGGTGATTCATTTTAGAGATTGATTTGGGTCCCCCCTATATGGATATACCATAAATATCTTTTGTGGGAAAATTCCTTTTAAACTTATTATTATTTATTTATATAGCACCATTAATTCCATGGTGCTTTACATTTGAGGGTTTACATACAGTACACAAGATATACAAAACAAATATGATACCAACAGTGACCAACTGGCACAGTGGGATAGAGGGGCCCTGCCGGCAAGGGCTTACAATCTATGAGGGAAGAGGGATAGAGACAGAAGGTGGGGGTAGAGGCTGTACAGGTGGTGGTGTGGTGACAGTAGTGTTATTGGAGGTTGTAGGCCTTCCTGAATAGGTGAGTCTTCAGGGCCTTCTTGAAGCTTGTGACTGTGGGGGACAGTCTTGTGTGTCTTGGTAATGAGTTCCAGAGTATGGGGGATGCACGGGAGAAGTCTTGGAGACGATTTTGTGAAGAGCGGGTAAGAGGAGAGCGGGGTAGGAAGTATTTGGAGGATCGGAGGTTACGTGTGGGCAGGTAGCGGGAGATTAGGTCTGAGATATATGGAGGGGACAGGTTGTGGATGGCTTTGTATGTCAGCATTAGTAATTTGAACTAATGCTGACATACAAGTGAAGGGATTGGTAGAGGGGAGCGGCCGATGAAGATCGGGGGGAGAGGTGTATTAAGTGAGCCGCACAGATTAAGGTGGACTGGAGGGGGGCGAGAGTGTTTGCTGGGAGGCCATGGAGAAGGGTGTTACAGTAGTCTAGGTGGGAGATTATGAGGGCGTGGACTAGCGTCTTTGTAGTTTCAGGGGTGAGGACGGAGCGGATTCGATGGATGTTCTTGAGTTGGAGGCGGCAGGAGTTGTTGAGGGTTTGAATATGTGGCTTGAAGGATAAGTCAGAGTCTAAGGTTATCCCAAGGCAGCGGATCCATGGGACTGGGGTGAGTGTGGTTCCATTAACTTTGATAGATGGGTCAGGTAGGGGGGCCGTGTGAGGGGGGGGGGGGTGAAGATTATGAACTCCGTTTTCTCCATGTTGAGTTTGAGAAAGTGGGAGGAGAGAAAGGAGGCTACTACGGCTGCTAGACATTCTCAGACTCTGGACAACAGAGAGGTAATGTCTGGTCCAGAGAGATATATTTGGGAGTCGTCAGCATAGCAATGGGAATGGAAACCATGAGATTCTATGAGTTGGCCGAGGGTGTAGATGGAGAACAGGAGGGGTCCTAGGACGGAGCCTTGGGGGACACCTACAGAAAGAGGGCGTGGTGGGGAGGTGGTGTGCGAGTGGGAGACGCTGAATGTGCAGTTGGTGAGGTATGAGGAGATCCAGGAAAGGGCCAGGTCTGAGATGCCAAGGGATGAGAGTGTTTCTAACCGGAGGGAATGGTCGACTGTGTGAAAGGCAGAGGAGAGGTTGAGGAGGAGGACAGAATAGTGACATTTGGCTTCGGCAGTTAGGTCCTTAGTGACATTGGCATTAGTGACCTTGGTTAGGGCAGTTTCAGTGGAGTGATGGGGTCTGAAGCCTGACTGTAGTCTGTCAAAGAGCACATTGGACGAGAGATAGGAGGATAGTTCGGAGTGGACGTGTTGCTCTAGCAATTTAGAGGCGTACGAGAGCAGTGAAGATGGGGTGGTAGTTGGCTGGAGAGGACGGGTTGAGGGAGGGTTTCTTAAAGAGGACCTTTCACATCCTCATGTATATGTGGTTTTACATACTGCTAGAAAGCAGACAGCGCGCTGAATTCTCAGCTCAGCGTCATCGCTGGGTGGTAAGGAACGCCCCCTCTGACAGTACAGGGCTATGGGACGAGTACAGTCAGAGGGGGCGTTCCTTACCGCCCAGCGGTTAGAACTGGCCCAGTCCTTAAAGGGGTTATGCAGGGGAAAAAAAAAAAGACTTCCGGCTTCCCCAGCTGTGCCCTGCAAATGTAATCAACAGGGCTCGGGGGGTCCAGCTTATATATTACTAATACTAATATAGCTTATCCAGTGAATTTAATGCACTAGTTAGCTTTATTTTTCCCCACACAACGCCTTTAAGGGGATAAACATAAAGTGATATAACTTTATACTTTATTTTGCAATATATCTTTTATATTCATGTCTGGTCTTAGTTGTAATAGTTCTGCTTTCCTTAGCCCATATATACATATTTGTAAGTCTGGCACAAACAATGAAGACACTAAAGTTAAGGAAGAATGCAGTAAAATATTCGCTATATAGACACTTTACCAACACCTTGATTTTTGCTATATTAGGTAAGTTTTGCACAAGCCCCATGTACAGTATTTGTGGTTTAAACTAGTATATCTGCTCTAATCTGTGCTGTTTTTTGTTTTTTTTTTATCCTAGCTTCTGTAGTGTTTATGGCTTGGACATTTAGTAAGTTCAGATTGACAGACTGTCCATCTGTAAGTATGAGACCAACATTTTAGTACATACAAATTCCAGAACCTTCCAAACATTGTAATCTACTGGACCAATGTAGTGATGCATGATTTAGAGAAAAGGTCCACATTTGGACAATACAACATAGCTGTATATATTGCATAGCTTCTTTCTTGTATATTTTGTTTAGGTAAATTAAAGGGAGTATGCCACCTTTATTTCTTTTACTGATTTAAAACCAGATAGTGAAACATATTACTTCTAATCTGTTATGTTCTGAAGAGAAATAGCTAGGTTGTTCCCAAGAACTATTACTAGTAGTGTAACTTGTAATAGAGATGTTCTCTTTCATTGTAATCCTGCCTGTGAATATAATTGGATAGCTGCTGAAAAATGAACAGAATAGTGTGCAATCCAAAATATAGAGAATGACACTGAAAATTATAATAAACATCAGCAAAAATTTTTGAAAACTATGTTTTAAAGTTATTGTATTTTTCAGACTGTAAAACGCACTTTTTAGCAAGAAAAAAACCTTGATAAAAAGTCCCTGTTTCTTAATGTATAACTATAAGGTGCAGTCACACATCTCTCTCCCTCCCTGCCCCACACCAATCTATCAGATTAGTGCAGGGCAGGAGAGAGGAAGCTGCACACTCCATACTGCAGCTGGCGGACCCTTGTCTCCTGGCCCTTAATAATAATAATAATAATAATAATAATAATAATAATAATAGTGGCTGGGAGAATTAGATGTTGCATTTTTTTAGTCTTCTCTTTGTATTGACAACATTTCTTTTCATATCTTTTACAGGACTGGATGGAGCTGTGGGTGGATGATGCTTTCTGGAGATTCCTGTTCTCTGTTGTATTATTGGTTATCATGTTTCTCTGGAGACCATCTGCAAACAACCAAAGGTGCACAACAGTTTCTTGTATTTTCATTGAACGGTGTACTAAGAAAAATAAATGGCGGGGGGCAGTTGAAAAGTGCAAGTACTCTATCAATTATCATATATAAAATATATAAGTAAACTTTTATATAATATTAGTACAGGGAGTACAGAGAACTGAACCGGGATTTTGTGGACTGTTGCCAGCAGAACCACCTTAGAATTAACACTGGGAAGACCAAGGAGATGGTGGTGGACTTTCGTAAATGCAGATACCCTCCTAACCAGTGGACATCCAGGGGACAGGCATTGAGATTGTCAACACCTATAAGTACCTGGGTGTGCTCCTCAATAGTAAGCTGGACTGGGCAGATCACTTGGATCCACTGTACAGGAAGGGTCACAGCAGGCTCTACCTGCTTAGGAGGCTGAGAGCCTTTGGAGTCCAGGGGCCTTTTTCAACTCAGTAGTGGCATCAGCCATCTTCTTCGTAGTGGCCTGCTGGGGGAGTAGCATATCAAACAGGGATAGCAATAGACTCGACAAGCTGATTAGAAGGGCCAGCTCTGTCCTAGGGAGCCCCCTGGACCCAGTGCAGGTGGTGGGTGACAGAAGGATACTGTCCGTGGTGAGCTCCATGCGGGAGAATAAGTCCCATCCCATGCATGAGACAGTGATAGCGCAGGGCAGTACTGTCAGTGACCGACTACTTCATCCAAAGTGTGAGAAGGAGCGCTATCAGAAGTCTTTCCTCCCCGCTGCGGTTAGGCTGTACAACTAACACCGAACTAAGCGGAGATCACTCCATACAGAGAACTGAAAGATCTTTAAGTTGTGATACAGTGTATCTATGCTCACTTATCTGGAACTGTTCATTTTGCAGGTATGCATTCACCCCTCTCATGGATGATTCAGATGATGAAGTGGAAGAATTTCTTGTAACAGATCACTTAGGTGAGCTAGAATTCTCCTACATTGGTTTCTATTCTATCTCCCATGCTATAAATAACTGCCTATTACATTCTTTGTAGACGAAGGAATGCAGCTTAGAGGAACAAAGAAAGAGCCCAATGGAACAACCAAGTCTAAAGCTAATAGTGCTGTGAGTAACTGGTTGAAGGTTTAGTTTTTATATTGCACGTTATATAATTATTTACTGTATATAGACTCGACTTCTTTCCTAATTACGGATCATTGCATTCAATCTGGCCTTACACATAAGATTGGAGTGCTTATTTTTCCGGCAGTATTCTCTTCTGGTCTGGCACCCTTAGAGTACGTTCACATGGCTGAATTTTTACAACCTGAAAAATTCAGCTTCAGGAATTTGAAGCAGAATTTTTCTGCTTGACCAAATTCCACTGTGGAATCTGTTGCAGAATCCACCTTGGAATTTGCAATTTCTGCACCATCCAGGTAATGTTTTTCATTCCCCATTCCATTCAGTGGGAGTTATCAAGAAGAATCCGCCTGAAGAATGAGCATAATGCTTATTTTTTCAGTTAGATGAAAAAACATCATATAGAGGGAAAAAAAATCACAATCTGCCTCACATTTAAATGAAAAGGAGGCAAATTTCAGGCGGAATTTACCTCTTCTACTTTAAATTTAGCAGTGTGAACATACCCTTAGTCTTGCTGAGTTCGCATATATACTAACTGGGAAGAGGGGAGACAGCCACTGCTAGTCTGATGGAGGATTATCTTCTTGAGGCTTGCTTCAGATACCCGAAAGGCTTTATTTACATACAGTTATGTCCTCTTGTTAACATGCTTTTAGGGAGCATACATGAGTTATGGATGCCATTAGCACATGAAGCACACTTTTATGTGGTGCATGTCTGCATTCAAAAAAAGCATATCATTCATTACTTATACCAGTCCACACAGATATAAAAAAGAAAAACCACTTGGCCCCCAAGGAGTGTTTTTGGTTTAAAAAAGAAATAAATAAATTACTGGTAAAATAAAAAAGAAACACAATAGGAGAGATTTATGAAGAGCGGCATTATCTTCTCCATATGAATCCAATGAACCCTGCACACCCTCACTTTTTGAAAAGTAGTGATGTCAGCAAATGAAAGTTGCAGTTTTTTGTGCAAAAAAAAAAAGTGACTTTTTATGCCTTGGACACTAGAATACTGGCATACAAGGCATGATATATCTGCCCCAATGTCACTAATGCTTTACAACACTCTTGTTTTGAAACCATTAATGCATTGTACTTGTTTTAAAACTCCAACATGTGTTATAACCTTCAGTAATAATCTCCAAGGGAAGCTACTGCCTACACCATACAGAGCACATCAGTGATAAATAACATAATTCTGTTATGAATGTCACTTTTGTAGATTTTGAGAGAAACTTATTTGAAGCCTTATGTAAATGAGGCAGTTGGCGCTTTGAGGGTGGGTCTTCAGCCCTGGGAGGGGGGATTAATGCTCATGTACGGTGGATGATGTCATAGAATGGGAAGATTAATTTCCACTGCAAAGGGTGAAAACAGAAGATTGTGAGGGCCTGGGTGGCAAGAGCAGTGCTCCCTGGGGTAAAGGCCCATCCCCAGAGCATCAACTGCTTCATTTGCATAAGGCTTCAAAGTTGTTTTTCTCAAAATCTACAGAAGTGACATAGATAACAGAGGTATGTTGTTTATCACTGTAGTGTGTTCTGTAACATAATGGAAGCAGTTAAATATATTTGGTGGAGGTGATAGACTCCCTTTAATGAGACATATTTATTAAATCCATCTAAAAGAAACAAAGTGTTTTTTGTTTTTTAGGCTGAGGCCCCATGTTGCAGAAATGCAGTGCAAAGTGCAAGCTTGTGCATTTTACACTTCAAGGGTTTTTTTTTTTTTTTGTACTATAACTATTTCCTTTATCTTCCTATTTAGGATGAAGACTTAAAATGGGTCGAAGAAAATATCCCGTCATCTTTTGCTGACATGTAATTATCACTATCAATTTGTTTAATCTTGTTCTCCTAATTTATTTCCATAAAGGGAACCTATCACCAGGATTATCACCACTAAACACACAGCACTGTCAAGTACGGCATAAACATGGGCGTAGTTATAGGGGCAGCAGAGGTAGCAATAGTTACTGGGCTCATGGGGCCCAAAGGCCTTTCAGTAACATAAGACACCACTTTTATAGATAACATATTACATATTTTGCATTGGGCCCCCCGCTGGAGCTACAAGTTACACCTTTGGGTATAAAATATAGTTTTATATATATAAAATTTTTAGGCTACTTAGTCTCCCATATGGGTTCTCCTATTAGACTCTGTCTAGTGCATAGTGCGCTTAAAGGGAGTCTGTCGCTAGAAGCCAGCATATCAGACCAGCTCCACAGATAGTCAGTCAGGGTCACCTGAATCATATGGTGTGTTCCTCTTGTGAATCGGCACCTCTGTTGCTGAGATATTGTTGTTTTTGTTAATATGCAAATGAGGCAATTGCTACTTATCACTCTGGAGCAATGGCAAAGCCCTCATTCCTCCAAAGGGTTCATTTACATATTGAGGAAGCATCAATATCTTAACAGGGGAAAACTATTTGATTCCGATGACTTTAACCCAGGGGTCGGCAACACCCGGCACGCGTGCCAAGAGTGGCACGGCAGCGGAGTCCTCACACAGTACTTTCGATCAGACCAAACACGGCCGAAACGAAACTGCTATTATTATACTGTGGGGTTTCTTCAGACCCCCGAATATACTAAGCGGAGCCCCCGGGGAGGTGATCAAACATAAAAAACAATGTTAACTCACCTTCCCTAGATGCGCAGCCGCTCTGTGCTCTTCGGGAAGCTTCTGCCTGACGTAAGAGACTGCTGACAGAGCCTCAGGTGTCACGTCCGACGTCATTACGCATAATTATTATATATTATTATTATACTGAAGAGACCCCACAGTATAGTAATAGAAAGTGAGTGGTGACAATTGGAATATTATAAAAGTTAGAATATTATACCGTGTGCAGGGGCCACTATGGAGGATAATACTGTGTGCAGGGGCCACTATAGAGCATAATACTGTGTGCAGGGGCCGCTATGGGGAATAATACTGTGTGCAGGGGCCGCTATGGAGGACAATACCGTGTGCAGGGGCCACTATGGAGGACAATACCGTGTGCAGGGGCCGCTATGGAGGACAATACCGTGTGCAGGGGCCACTATGGAGGATAATACCGTGTGCAGGGGCCGCTATGGAGGATAATACCGTGTGCAGGGGCCGCTATGGAGGATAATACCGTGTGCAGGGGCCGCTATGGAGGATAATACCGTGTGCAGGGGCCGCTATGGAGGATAATACCGTGTGCAGGGGCCGCTATGGAGGATAATACCGTGTGCAGGGGCCGCTATGGAGTATAATACCGTGTTCAGGGGTCGTCAGACTTACAATTATTGACCGGCACGAAATCGAAATCGGCATGCCGAACAAAAAAAGTTGCCTACCCCTGCTTTAACTTATCTGAAGGGCTGGGTTGATATGTTGTTTCCTTGCTATAATTTTAGGACTTTCACTTGACATTCCCTTGAATTGCCAATCCATATTATACGTTTTTTTTTTTGTTTTTTTTTAGTGCACTTCCAGTATTACTTGACTCTGATGAGGTAAGTCAGACTGATCTAGTAAGTCAACCCGCTGATATCTTTTTCCCTATATTATAACTTATTATTAATAATAATTATATTTTATTAATGTGTGTTCTTTATTATTATTATTATTATTATTATTATTATTATATTTTCTCATGTGCAGGAGATCATGATGACCAAATATGAAATGTCAAAAACAGAGTGACGTCCCAAGACATTACTTTTCGCTCTTTGAACTGTGAACTGCTCCACCAGAGCGCCAGCATTGGTAGAGACTACTTCAGTGTTGAAGAGTTTAAAGCAGTAACTAATGTATGGTGTGTTTAAAGCTATTGTAAGAGACTTTTCATATTTTTACCGTTAACTAAGGAATTTTATGAGAGGATTATTTTACAGCAAAGCGAATGTGAAGAGTTCTCCTCAAATTATTTTTCTTGTTTATTTCCACAAAAGTTTTGATGATTTTTTTTTTTTTTTTTTTTTTTGGATGGATAACAAATGCTCAATCTTGACATGTGTGAACAACACTTTTTCACATGCTTAGGGTGAGTCTTCAGACTGATTATTATGGGACATGACATACCATTCCTTCTGGACAGGATACGTATGTTATTTGCAGTACTGCACATACAGATGTGATCAGACTTAACTGATATCCAGTTTAGGTAACCAATGCAATGCATTCTGTAGTTCCTGTAGATGTCAATGAACATGGTGTAACATCACAAATTTCCATGATCAAGTTGAGACATTTCTAATGTTCTTCCATTCTGCAGTACCATTATGCAAATGGATTATTTCTTATTTATTTGTGTGTGTACTTCTTAATTTATGATCTGTTCATATTCTTTGCCTTAAAGAAAAAAAAAAAAAAAAAACATTCTGGGCACGTGGCAAAAGTATTGCAAGCGAGGACCGAGGGAGGGACCTTCTCTTCTAATATGCATACATTTTTGTGATGCACATTGCCTGTTTATAAATATGCAGAAATACGTGTATATATTTTGCAAGAACAGCTATAACCCACGTTAATAAAGTTTTTCAGCACCTTTTTGTTCACGGTTTTGTGAGTAAATACAGTTTGGAAGTGTCTGTAAGACAGATTGCAGAGATCTGCCCCCTCCCCCCGTGCTTTGCTTTGTAATGTAACCGGTTGCTTTCATTCTTACAAGAGCAATAATTCCATTTAGCATTTTTCTTTTTTCATTGCTGATTTGTATGCAGCTAAATAGACTACCATGATTTTACTTTGTTAATGTGAATATTCTTAAAGAAGGATTTTTTTGTTTTTGTGCTGAGGTTTTTTTTAATCAGTATTTTACACCCAAATAAGATATTATCCATTGTATTACAGACTTTAAAGGGTTTGTACCATGAAGCAGTCTTATTTCTTATCACTTGTTTTCTCAGTGGGGTGCTTGCACATCTGTGCTCTCTGCAGCAGTCCCATAAAGTTGAATGGAGCTGCTGTGGACATGTGTGGTCACTGCTCTATTCAAACAGGGGGTGTGGGCTCTGGACCCCCTTCTTGAGATTGCTGTGGGTACTGGAGGCCTCAGAACCCCTACTCTTGTGCCTGGTGGGGGTCCCAGTGATCTGACCCAAACTAATGCAGCACTTATCATCTATCCTGTGAATAGGAAATAAGTCTTGTTTCAGGTACAACCCCTGTAAATTAAAATGGCCATCTACATTGCTGCTATTATTTCAGGATGTCAAGACAGATTTTTCTTAGAATTAGGGGAAGAAAGCCAAGTTATGTGTTTCAGTTAGCAAAAAACAGTTTCTTCATGATGATGAAATCACAATGGCAGCTTTGTTTTTGGAGAGTTTCCCAGGTGCCTGAATTTGGACAGTTTTGTACATTTTTCTAGCAATGTTTGGTTGGGTAGGTGTTGGGATTGGGCGATTTATGACCTAAACCAAAATCACGATTAATTGAACATTTTACCTTGATTACAATTAATGAAAGACGATTTTAAGACCACCACCACCTTTTTTCCAAGCCACACACTCTATATTCCAAGCCATGCCACTGAATTTTAGTTTTTGATACATCAGCAATTCGGATTGTATGATGTACAGTTAGTCACATATTGTTTAGCCAATGGCAGTGAGAAACAGGATGGCATGGATGCAAAATAACAAGTAATCGATGTGAGCAAGTTCACATTGAATGATTGAGCTGAGTTTCAACTCTAGTTATTTTGTGATTAATTTCCCAGCCTTAGGCGTATTATTTATATGTGGCAGTGCTGTAGTGTTGCTGAATATCAGATGAACTGCAGAAGCCATAATATAATCTGGAGCTGCAAGCTCCCTTGCAAGCAAAAACCTTCTAGACCAAATAGTGTGTGTTTTTTTTTTTTTTTTTTTTTTTTTTTTTTGTTAAAGTATGATTGACCATATGAAGTTGTGACCTTGTAAGGAAACAAAATCATTCGAGTAAATAGTTTTGGAATCTAAACGATTATTCTAGGGTCTGCCAACTCTTTGTTTCCATCCAATCCAATCATATTCTTCCTTAAGGCATGTTCCATTGTATTTGGTTTTTCTGCTCAGCAGAACAATGGATATTAGTGCAGAGTCTTGCTGGTTTTTTTTTGTTGTTTGTTTTTTTTTTTTTGGGGGGGGGGGGGGGGTTTCTGCACATGGTTCACAGATGATTGACCTATATTGTATTTGCTTGTGTGTTGTTAGCTGCAATCTATATAAAGGACCTAAGATCAGATCCATTGGGGTACTTTCTGAATATTGTGTCAGTAACTTATTGTGAAACTTCACCTGGGTGGTACAAAGGCAGATGGAGTCGCTACAACTCTGTACTACAGAGCCATTGACAATCCTTGTTAGCTTTGTGGTGCCTCTGTAATGGTGCTGCATCACAGAGATTTCGGCCCATTTAAGTAATACTACTTTGGGGAAAATAATTCCATAATATGGTGTCTAATGTTACATAGCACAATTGTCTTTTCTGTTGAATTCATACACAATCTGTATTTTAAAAATCCCCTCCTTATGCATTTGTATAAAATCAGATGTATGGTATTCCAACTTGTTACATGCTATACGGAGTTGTACTAAACTGTAATATGGTTGTTGGTTGTATGGCATATGCCATTGGCATAGACTAAGGTATTGCCCTGCTTGCGTCACATATAATGAAAGTAAGTACAGTGCGTTAGTCATGGAGTTCTTGCCACCTATGTGTTATGAGCTACAAAGCAAAAACATGTGATTTCATTAGATTTGATGCAGGCAAGGCAGCACTACAGTTTTCGGCCCTGTGACTTGCGTCAGGGCCTTAGTCGCCATGTAGGCCTAACACTACAGCACAAAAAAGTGATTTACAGCCATGGTTGCTTTCATAGCTGCAGTTCTGTGGACATTTCTCAAACTCCTCCCAGTAAATTATAAATGAAAAACTGCTGTAAACAAATGTGATCCTGCAGCAACATGTGAATACAGTCTTACAAGCACATCATATTTTATCAGAAATTGGTGACTCCATAAACAGTAAGTTTTATGGTCTGCCATGTCCTACAACAGAAATATATAGTATACATACTTTTTGTAGTGCAAATCCCAGTATAATAGGACATAAAACAGACAATAATGTATTGCAGAAATTATTCTGAACATGCATTTGTTGGCAACAGTATTCACATCGATTCATTGCTGAATTTACTAGACCATGAGGATGCCGCCCATTCTATGTTCTACCTGCACTATGACTATGGAAGAAACAAAATTGTTTTATGTTATTTAATGTTTGTTTAAAACCGACTGAAAATCTGAAAATCTTTTTATACTGAAATATTTCTTTTAATTCTTTTAATAACTCTGAGATGGGCATGTTGATTCTGAAGGAATTTCTTAACTTGAAACGTAAGTCTGTGTTACTGTGCCTTAAAACTTATTCTGACTTTGAATAAAACGGTATTTCTAAGGTTTCTTGTTGTATTCTTAAGTGTGAATTAAACCTCTAAAATCGACCCAAATGTGTATAGTTTGTCAGAAATGCCCTACCAAAGCAGTGGTATGTGATTCAGTGCTTGTCTTTTTTCTGCAGTTTGTGTTATCAGAAATATAACTTGAAGCTTCTGGGTCTCGATGCAAATTTTTGTAATTAGGTCCCTACCTACCTTGTGCCATTTGGATACTTTTTGTGGCAGAGGGACCGTTAGGGCACCGTTAGGGGCCAGAGTTTGGTAGAGACTTATACCACTGCACCCCTTATAGCTACACCCCTGTGTGTTATACATCACACATCAGATACTGCAGACAGGGGGGGGGGGGCATCAATACCATTCATACCACAAACATGTCATGTGTTTCAGAAGGGGTTCTATTGCCTATATGTGGTGCACAGGGGATTATTAGTTCATACATACCCTTTTAAGGATATGGTTAAAAGGATATGCAGGTAAGACCTCCGTGTTAGAAAAAGGGGAATTTGCTCTAGCATCAGCATATGGTTTTACTAAAACCTAGACTGACACCAGCTTTAGGAAATCCAGCAGTGATCTATAGGAAGATTCCTTTCCAAAGGTGGTGATAGAGCGTATTACATTATTTCTATCAGGAATGACTTATTTGCATATCCCTTTCATGTATGAACACATTTTTATACGAACAGGTGTGTGTTGTGAGGATTGTAATGAACAGGACAAAGTCCCCTCTGGTTTTATAAACTACTATAGACTTACAGTTGTATATTGCCCTCAGGTGAGGCATGTATAACTTGTGCCGACCCACTGTCTGAAATATTTGTCCTCAACATTCAACATCCTCATACTCTTGAATCTATGGTCCATAACCATAGCACCTTCTAGAGTTCAGAGTAAGATGAGGAATTGTGCAGCTTAGTTAGCTAAATAGTGACATTTCATCTATAGTGATGTCATGTCCCACAGCACCAAATGGAGTTCACATTTCATGTTATAGTTATATCACCAACTTCACCAATTCAAGTTCTTTAGTAAATGTTAATAGTTGCAGCTCTAGTCTTTTCTCTCTGGCCTCTACTGTTCCTGAGCAACAAGCATAGTTAGTTTAGGTTCCTGATGTACTTTATACAGTTGTGCTAAAAAGTTTACATACCCCGGCAGATTTTTAATATAGCTGCTCTTCCACTAATTCTGACACAGCTGGATTTTTTTTTTTTAGCCCCCACTGTTTTTGAGCAATCAGTGCTGTTAGTTTTGGTTTCTGATATGATATTTAGGCTCTCTACTGTTAGGAGGGCAGTGTCAGGCAGGAGCAGGCAAGGGGTGTGATTTTGAGCTCTGACACTGACTGCCTCTGGACCTCTGAGTCACGTCCCCCTGCCTGACACTGCCCTTTTGACATTACAGAGCTTACAGTTTGTGCTAAAAAGTTCACATACCCCGGCAGATTTTGTTTTTTTGGCCTTTTTTCAGAGACTATGAATGATAACACACAAAATTTTTCTCCACTCATGGGTAGTGGTTGGTTGAAGCCATTTATTGTCAAACTTCTGTGTTTTCTCTTTTGAAATCATAATGACAACCAAAAACAGCAAAATGACCCTGTTCAAAAGTTCACATACCCCATTTCTTAATGCCCTGTATTGCCCCCTCTAACATCAATGACAGCTTGAAGACTTTTGTGGTAGTTGTGGATGAGGCTCTTTATTTTCTCAGATGGTAAAACTACCCATTCTTCTTGGCAAAAAGTCTACAGATCCTGTAAATTCCTGGGCTGTCTTGCATGTACTGCGCGCTTGAGATCTCCCCAGAGTGGCTCAATGATATTGAGGTCAGGAGACTGAGATGGCCACTCCAGAACCATCACTTTCTTCTGCTGTAGCCAATGACAGGTCGGCTTGGCCTTGTGTTTTGGATCGTTGTCATGTTGGAACATCCAAGTATGTCCCATGCGCAGCTTCCTCGCTGAAGAGTGCAAATTTGCCTCCAGTATTTGCTGATAACGTGCTGCATTCATCTTTCCTTCAACTTTGACCAAGTTTCCTGTGCCTTTGAAGCTCACACATCCCCACATCATCAGTGATCCACCTCCGTGCTTTACAGTAGGAATGGTGTTCCTTTCATCATAGGCCTTGTTGACACCTCTCCAAATGTAACGTTTATGGTTGTGGCCAAAACGTTCGATTTTTGTCTCATTACTCCAAATTACCTTGTTCCAGAAGTTTTGAGGCTTGTCTCTGAGCTGTTTGGCATATTGAAGGCGAGATTCTTTGTGGCATTTGTGCAGTAATGGCTTTATTCTGGCAACTCGACCACGCAGCCCATTTTTCTTCAAGTGCCTCCTTATTGTGTATCTTGAAACAGCCGCACCGATAGTTTTCAGAGAGTCCTGTATTTCAGCTGATATTACATGTGGGTTTTTCTTTGTATCCTGAACAATTTTCCGGGCAGTTGTGGCCAAAATTTTGGTTGGTCTACCTGACCGTGGTTTGGTTTTTACAGAGGCCCTGAGTTTCCTTTTGTTAATCACAGTTTGAACACTGCTGAATGGCATTATCAATTCCTTGGATATCGTTTTGTATCCCTTTCCTGTTTTATACAGTTCAACTACCTTTTCCCGTAGATCCGAGGACAATTATTTTGCTTTCCCCATGACTCACAATCCCGAAACGTCTGTCCCTGGAGGAAAGATGCAACAGTCTGTCTGGATAACAGAAACTCACTCAGCTTTTATGCACACACTGATTACAAGCAAACAGGTCACAGGTGAGGATGTTACCTTTAGTAGCCATTCAAACCCCTTTGTGTCAACTTCTGGGCATGTTATCAGGCCAGAATCACCTGGGTATGTGAACTTTTGAACAGGGTCATTTTGATGTTTTTGGTTGTCACACAGAAGTTTGACAATAAATGGCTTCAACCAACCACTAACCATGAGTGGAGAAAGTTTGTGTGTTATCATTCATATTCTCTGAAAAAAGGCCAAAAAATCTGCTGGGGTATGTAAACTTTTTAGCACAACTGTAAGCTCTGTAATGTCAAAAGGGCAGTGTCAGGCAGGGGGACATGACCTCAGAGGTCCAATCAGAGGCAGCCAGTGTCAGAGCTCAAAATCACACCCCTTGCCTGCTCCTGCCTGACACCGCTCTTCTAACAGTACAGAGCCTAAATATCATATCAGAAACCAAAACTAACAGCACTGATTGCTCAGGAACAGTGGGGGCTAAAAAAAAAAATTTCAGCTGTGCCAGAATTAGTAGAAGAGCAGCTCTATTAAATGACTGACTCTAGGTTCACACTTGCAATTGGTTTTTGGTTCTTCAGGTCCTCTTAGGGACCCAAAAAACAGAAACCCATGGACCCCATAGACTATAAAGGGGTCTGTTGGGTTTCTGCCCAAAGAATGCGGAGAGAAGTCCTGCTTACGGGACTCTTCTCTCCGTGTTTTTCCAGCAGATTTGGGGACGGAATCCCCGAACGTAAACCAAGCGCTGGTGTGAACCCAGCCTTAAATAGCTGGACTTGTTGGCGGTGGTGAAAGGTTCTCTTTAAAAACTACAAGCAACAGGGGACTTAGAATAAGTACATATGAAAGCTCAGAGTTTTAAACTGAGAAACCACATTTAGTTCACTAGGAATTTGTTATGCAAAAACGAGAAGAACAAAAAGATTCTGGTCTCTGTACAGTCCAGCAAAACCCACAGAAAAGCTGCATCCAAAGGAAATGAAGATATATAGTATTTTTAGTTTTGGAATTTACTCTATTCATATTCAACACTTTTTCCAGCAGAGGGTGCCAAAATACTGGGATGCAGTGAATGCTTTTGAAAAATTTAGTCACAATGTGCTGGAAACCTAGAACGTTTAGGCAGTTTGTTCCAGTTTTGGTATGTTTATGCACTATATATAATGGGGAAAAAAAAGTATTTAGTCAGCCACCAATTGTGCAAGTTCTCCCACTTAAAAAGATGAGGCCGACCTGTAATTGTCATCATAGGTAGACCTCAACTATGACAAAATGAGAACATATCTAGAAAATCACAGTCTGATTTTTAAAGAATTTATTTGCAAATTATGGTGGAAAATAAGTATTTGGTCACCTACAAACAAGAAAGATTTCTGGCTCTCACAGACCTGTAACTACTTCTTTAAGAGGCTCCTCTGTCCTCCACTCATTACCTGTAGTAATGGCTCCTGTTTGAACGAGTGGTGTGACGTGTAACCACTTGACAAATTATCTTTTCTCTTCCATCATTCACAAAATTGACTAACTTTTACTTTTCACTCATGAGGTTTTGACATGTCTGTTTCATAAATATTCGTATTCCTCCAGAAATAAGTCTACAGAAAGCCAATTAAAATTGAGGATCTTCACTAAAGTGTACATTCTTTAGGTGAAGTTAAACAAGAATAATTGTTTTAGCTGACAGATTGTCAACATCGGAAAATAAACTGGAAGTGTTCAAAATCCCGAAAACGAACCCCCCTCTGTTCACACTCACACATTACCCTACAGGATATGATGCCATATCGGACTGTAACTTTATATGTCCAGGAGCCATCTGCACATTCAAGGACACGACTGGTGACGGCTCATACACACCTCTATCACATAAATGACTGGACCACTGTATAAGCAATGCTACCTCTTGTGTCACCCCCCTCTTGCGAGCAGGGCTCTCAGTCCCATTGTGTGAATTGACTATTACTCTGTAATTGTATTTTTTTGTCTGCACTTGAACCCTACAATTTGTAAAGTGCTGTGGAATATGTTGGTGCTATATAAATAAAATGTATTCTTATTATATATATATATATATATATATCAATCTGCTCAGCTCCTCCTGCTCTATAACATGCTGCCTGCAGATTAGAGTGCATTTTTGTGCTGACAGGTTCCCTTTAAAGCCACCAGAATTGCAGACCTTGATGGCTACATCACCCTTCTGCATTGGCTGCTCTCGCTTGTTCTACTTTGTCTTAATAGGAATGTTCATGCATGTCAATAAGCAATATTACTTGATTTAATATGCACATATCACATAACCAAAGGAATCAAACACTTGTCATTTTAGGCCATTGTCACTTCTGTCCTTCTTACTGTTGTGTACCACTGCATAGTGTGCAAGCTAAATACTGTATAAAATAACATCAAAACCATTCTTTGTACTCTGCATTCAGATGAAATAGACTGTGCTCAGCAGAGAATCTGATCCAATGAATTAACACATCCTGTCTCTTCACATGCAAGAATTCCAAGTTTTGTCAGGCTGAATGAGACGTAGTAACTTGCTCTGGCGTTGTCAGATCCTGAGCACTTTTTCCATAAGGCGTCCTTTCTCCACCTTTCAATTTTGCTGAGAAAAATGTGGGAGGGTTACAGAAAGACTCAGTAAGGTACAAGCAGCAGCTTAGGTGTCAACAAAAAGCGTTTGGTAGCAGTAAGAGGCTTGCACACTCAGAAGCTTGCACACCGAACGTGGCTTGCTACTCCTTTATCTTCCTTACCATGCAGTTTTGATCTTGCAACACCAGTGGTCATGCTGCCTCATACAAAAATTTGGGTGTGCATTGAAGACATCTGCTAGAGGAAAGTTCACAGGAGAAAAGACGAGAAGAAGCGCTTTGTGGTTTTCATTAGTCCCCAGTCTGATTGCATCTTGCAGTAGGGACTTGTCACTATGACCTCTGGATTACAGTACAGTCTCCTTTTGTTCCTAATTTTTACAGGCTTTCAGGAATCACAGGCAGCTCAGGTAAGATATTCCCTGTAAATCTACTGAATTGTACATGCATCTAAGTAGCATAAATAAAAATCTGCGGATCTTCTAAAATTGTTTTTGGATGTTAACATTACTGGAGATATGTGAGACAAGTAGTGACCATAGGGGTCAGATATTTTTCTATGCGTAATGTCAGTTACCCCTTGATGAACACTACATTTAACTTTTCACTAGCCATGAATGGCTGATAACAGAGAACAGCAGATCAACATAGCACATGATAAGATATGTTTGGACTTTCTATAAGAATCTAGTTACTTTCTAGACCTTTGCTTGCTCTGATTCAGTGTCTGCCTACAGTGGCTAAAAATCAGTCCATGGTCATGTGATGAACATACAGGTGCACGGCTCAATAGGACCCATTCACATGGCGAATTCTGCTACTGATTTTGAGGCAGATTCCATCTTGATTGTTTTCAATGGGAGGCAGAGATCAAAGCAGGATTTGGGGGGTGGAAAATGAAGAGGAAACAGAACTTATCCTTACACTCATAGAATAGAAATTGTAGCTCTGTCTTGTAACGAGCTGTGCACCTGTGTGATTTGATACAGAAGTATATTAGAAAATTGTAGAACTTATTATGCAAATAATGACATTTAGTTGCTGAAACTGGACACTCCCTTTAAAGGGGGTGTGACATATCCCCTATCCACAGGATAGGGAATAAGTGTCAGGAGAAAGGGGGCTGAATGTCTCCTTGTGAAGTATGCGTCAGTGCGCTTGTGTGTCTGGCACTCTACTCACTTCAGTGGGGTTGCCAGAACTGCAATCTCTGGCAGCCCCATTGAAGGAAATGGAGTTCTGGACAGGCAATCACACTGGCACTTCATAACACAACACACTTCACTGACACAAGGAAGCTGTAGGGGGACCTTAGAGCCCCTGTTCTCCTGATTACTGGGGCTCTCCCAGTGATCTGACACTTAGCCTTGATCCTGTGGATAGGGGATAGGTGTCTGTAATGGCATAATCCCTTTAAGCTCTTGTTTAACATGGTGCTGTGTAGCTCTAGCCTTAAAAAGCCCATATACAGTATATAGCAGGAAAGACATGTATATTAGAAATGGAAAACATATTTGCAGCTGATTTTTATGAAATGCTTTGTCTGATCACATTGGGATCCCCGCAAATCCACCTAGCATTGCTTTCACTGCAGGGGTAATCTAGTATTACATGGGGGTAAATCAGATGTAGTCATTGACATCCAAATGCCCTAATTAGCAATATGGATAAAAGTTGTTCTGTAAAACGCTAGCACTACCATGCACATTATTCACATTTTGTCCTAAATTTGTAATATGTTTCTGCTGGTTCCCCTACCAATCACTAGAACAGGGGTCTTGAGCACCACATTCCTCCTTAGTGAGGAGGTCCTTGGATGTAGCATTGTTTTGTTTTTTTTTTTACCTTGTGCACTGTTGCACCGTTCAATGACTATGGGATTGATAGAAACATCCGAGCACTCTGCTCAGCTGTCTGCCAGTCTTTGACTGTAGTTTCGTTTGCTTATGCTGGACCGCTGCTCCGTTGAAACTCCTCCTCACTGCAGTTGTGCAGGGAAGCGGTACAGAGGGCTGTGGACCCTGTTCTAGTGATTGGTGGCCACGAACAATCAGTCATTTATCACCTATCCCAATTAAAAGTCCATGGGAGAAAATGAAAACCTTCATAGCTTACAGCTAAAAAGGGTGGTAAACAATAAAAAAAATGGGCATTTCAAAATATAACTCTGAAGGGTCAGCTGAAGCTTTTCAGAATTACAAAGCACTTAATAAAATCTGTAAAAGAAAAATAGCAGGTGGCTAAGGAAAGCAAAACTAACCCCCAAAAAGTATTTAAATATATAAATGCAAAGAAAACAAGGTAGGTCCTGTAAATAATGGCATTGGAGAGTTGGTCACTGGGGACCAAGAAAAAGCAGAGCTATTAAATGGGTTCTTTAGCTCTGTATATACAGAAAAACAGGCACTAGTTGATGTAAGTGTCACCAATGCTGGTAATACATAAACCAATATACTAAACTGGATAAACATAGAAACGGTCCAAGACAGGCTAAACAAATTAAATTTTTAGCAAGGCTCCAGGTCCAGATGGATTACACCCATGGGTACCTAAAGAACTCAGCTCAGCCATTGCTGTACCCCTATTCTTAATTTTTAGGGATTCTCTAGTGACTGGTACAGTGCCAAGGGACTGGCACAAGGCAAATGTGGTGCCTATTTTCAAAAAGGGCTCTAGGTGTTCCCCAGGTAATTGCAAAAATGTGAGTTTAACATTCATTGTGGGGAAACTGTTTAGGGGCTCTTAAGCGACTATATACAGGAATACTTGACTGTACGTAACATTGTAAGTGACAGACAGCATGGTTTTACTAAAGACAGAAGTCAGACTAATCTGATTTGTTTTCATGAAGAGGTGACTAAAGGTCTGGACAGAGGCTGTGAATGTTCCTGGACTTTGTAAAAGCATTTGACACTATTCCTCATATACATTTAATGAATAAAATCAGGTCCATTGGCTTGGAAAATATAGTTTGTAATTGGATTGAAAACTGGTTAATGTGGTCAATGACTGCAGCTCAGACTGGTCCTCTGTTATAAGTGGTGTACCCCAGGGCTCAGTGCTGGGTCCTCTGTTATAAGTGGTGTACCCCAGGGCTCAGTGCTGGGTCCTCTGTTATAAGTGGTGTACCCCAGGGTTCAGTGTTGGGTCCGCTGTTATTTGATTTATTTATTAATGATATAGATGATGGGATTAATAGCACTGTCTCTATTTTTGCAAATGACACTAAGCTATGTAGTACAGTGCAGTCTATGGAGGATGTATGTAGGTTACAAACAGACTTGGACAGACTGAGTGTTTGGGCATCCACATTCATTGTGGATAAACGTATAGTCACTGGTGGAGAAGGACCTGGGTGTACTTGTAGATCATAGCTTAAATTACAGCATGCAATGTCAATCAGCTGCTTCTAAGGCTAGCAGGATATTGTCATGTAATAGGGATATGGACTCACAGGACAGGAATGTAATATTACCACTATACAGATCATTGGTCCGCCCCTATCTGGAATATGCAGTTCAGTTCTGGGCACCAGTTCATACAAAGGATGTCCTAGAGTTGCAAAAGGTTCAATGGAGGGCCACAGAAATAAGGGGAATGGGGGACCCCATTAAAGAAGAGAGATTAAGGGTGAGGCCCCATGTTGCAGAAAAGCTGCTTTTTTGTTGCAAACTTTGCTGCATTTTTTTGAGCCAAATTTTGGAGTGAACTTATATAGAAAGCACTTATACTTATCCTCCCTATTTTCCATTCCTATTGAAGCCATCTTGGCTTTGTTTCAAAAAGCCACAGCAAAATCTGCAACAAAAAAGCAACTTTTCCACAACGTGGAGCCTCAGCTTAAAGAGAACCTTTCACGGCCTCATGTATATGCGGTTTTACATACCGCTAGAAAGCCGACAGCGCTCTGAATTCAGCGCTCTGTCAGCTTTCCCGTTATATGCCCTGGGGCTGGAGATATCAGGGGTCTAAATTTCACCGTTCACTGTCAGAAGGGCGTTCCTGACAGTCGAGCTGTGCTGTGAGGAACGCCCTCCCTGACTGTGCTCATCCATAGCGCTGTACTGTCAGAGGGGACATTCCTTACAGTCCAGTGATGACGCTGAGCTGTGAGGAATACCCCCCCAGTACAAGTCTATGGATGAGCACAGTCAGGGAGGGCGTTCCTCACAGCCCAGCTAGACTGTCAGGAACGCCCTTCTGACAGTGAACGGTGAAATTTAGACCCCCGATATCTCCAGCCCCGGGGCATATAACGTGAAAGCCGAAAAGCGCTGAATTCAGCGCGCTGTCAGCTTTCTAGCGGTATGTAAAACCGCATATACATGAGGACATGAAAGGTCCTCTTTAAAGGAGTTAAATTTGTTTAGTCTTGAGAACGTGTTTAAGGAAAGATATGATAAACCTGTATAAATACATACACCCCTCACATTTTGTAATTATTTCATTATATATTTTCATGGGACAACACTAAAGAAATGACACTTTGATACAATGTAAAGTAGTCAGTGTATAGCTTGTATAAATTTGTTGTGCCATCATGTTGGCATTCATGGTTCCCTCAATGAACTATAGCTTCCCACAGCCCTTTTATGAGATACTGTAAATGGCATATACAATAAATATGGGGAAAAGCTGTTCCATGTAAAATCCCCTCAAAAGACAGTTCTTCACTGTAAAGACTGTGAATTTGTGAAATAGCTTACCCCAGCTTCAAAAAACTTGTTTAGAGCAAAATAGCATTGATGGTTATGGAAATTTATAGAATGATTATTTCTTTTACTCCTCTCTTTAGTCATGCCCTCTCCCACCCATCCCCGGTTGAATTTGATATAAATATGTCTTTTTTCAACTGTACTAACTGTATTTTACTAAAGCCTTTCATTATGGCATTCTGCACACTAGAGAGATCCATACATTAATGCTACATTAGAAAAACATACATTACAAACTTGTATTAGGCTGAAGAAACACCGAGTTTTTGTTGCAGATCTTGTTGCATTTTTTCAGCCAATACCAGGAGTGGATTTAGCAGGAAGGACAAGGTTTTTTCCCCTTACTTAAAATATTCCATTTTTTTTATTCCATTCTTCTGGCTTTGGCTCAAAAACTCCCAATGAAATATGCAACAAAAACTCAACGTTTGTTTTTAGCCTGATATGGTTTTTATTGTGATCACTTCTCAACACTAGATGCAAAGAGTTCTGGCAACACCTGCTAATACAACCTACAGGTACCTTGACCACCATGAATAAGAAGCCAACATGTAAAGTACTAAACGCAAACCAAAAACAGAACTGAAGTACACAAAAATAATAAAATATGTTCAAAATATATTGATAAATCATATTAGACTGAAAACATTAATTGAGAAAAATCATCACAAAACAGAACTATAGAAGAGGTGTATAAAATATAATCAGTCTCATCTATAGGACAAACATGTAAAAGGGATATAATTGACTAATTGACAGAGCCAGCACAATGCCCTGCCATAAGCTGTGACAGCATAATGTTTCTTTTCACACATTAATGTAGTACAAAGGTATTTCCTTACAGACCCTTGACTGGTTATGATAGAGCCACTGTGGAACTACCGTATAGAGCAGATTTATTATGCCTTGTACACTAGTCATCCTGAGTACAAGACACAAAAAACATGCAGCTTTTTTCTGGTTTGCACCACTCATACCACTTTCATGGTCGGGGGCATGGTGTGGGCACTTCACCATCCTCATCATAAATAAGGTGCACCCTCCTCTGGTGCAAGGGATATGAAGATTGGCATTGCATATGCCAGTCTTCATAAATCACCCCCAATGTTCTCGTACTGGTTTTATCTGCAGCCTGTAAGCGATCCAGCACAACTGCTTTGTGGCACGTTATACTTTGAGGGTTGTACAGTGCAATTCCTAGGTTTTACTGACGTGTCATTTCAGATATTAGTCATTTGAATAGAGTCAAGACATGAGTGCTAGGGCTATATTTCTGTTAATATCCCATGCAGCTCGGCTCAGAATTCAAAGCAACTGTGATCAGCTGATAACTCCTTTTCTTCTTCATCTTGTCATTTGCTACCAAATGAACAAAGTCATTTTTATATAGTTTGATAAAAAAAAAAGCACATATTGCAAAATTACAAACTGTATTTTTTTAGTGACAGTTGACATTTTATTTGTTGATAGTAGGGTAACTCCTGAAGTAATGCGTATGTTGTCTACTTCTACCCCATGGATGTCTTTCTTTTGGAAGAGATTTTTTTGGTTTGGCTTATATCCTTAATCATGTAGAAAGACCTCTTTAAGAATTGGACATTGACTTTTAGGGAGCTACCTTCCAGGAGGTGGCGCTAGAGGTACAGTTTTCCTTTTTACATCAAGGAGAACTAAATGACTGTATATACCTTACTTCTGCATTAGGCATTTGTGATTTGTAATGTCAATGAAATAAGCATACTGTTGTATGCAGTGCAGTTGTATGCCGACTCCTCCGTACATTATTTGCTTTTGTGGAACCTCAACCTAAAGTCAGACCTGTTAACTGCTTGAGCCCTCTACTCGCTTCTCTCCATCAGCTCCATAGACACATAGACAAAGACACCGAGTATGCTTGACCACCACGCTGCTGAAACTCATCCTCATTGCAGTTGTAAAGTGAGGTGGAGCAATGTGCTTGGTATCAGTGTTTTAATGATCATAGGGGTCTAGAGGTGGGCCTGTAGTGATCAGATATTTACCTCTACTGTAGGTCAGTGGCATATACAAGGAGGGTGTTACATTGTTAGGAATGCTCCCATGCAGTCCCAGGCTGCCCACAGATCACCTACAAAGTCCAGGTGCAGGAGGAGACCAATGCAGGGATTTGTAGGAGATCAGGAAGAGGGCTGGAAGATAATCAATGCAAACTAAAGGCCCTATTAGATGGGCCAATATTTAGGGCAATTATCGGTAATGAGTGCTCATAGGAACTCTCATCGCTCTTGATTGCCCTGTCTAATAGTGTTGTCGATCTGCTGACGAACGAGCATATGGTTGGCTGAATTCATCCTTTATGCAGGTTAAAAGATGCAGATTATTGACATCACATCACCTTATGGCACCAACATCTGGCTGTGTAACACAGCCTTTAGTACAATGTGGACTGATTGTGTGCCACTTCCTGCTCTCCTACAAACACCACTACTTTTCTTTTATGCTGCTGGGACTTTGATGATGATTGTCATACATTGAGTTTTATACAAGACTAGCAGAAGGACCCGGCTTCGCACGGGAATATTTCATTTTTTGTTTGTGTAGTGGCCCCATAAGAATAGGCCAGTTTTGCACTTGACATCCAGTATGGCAGCCCAGTATAGGTACAGTCTATTTATGGCTGTGTTGTTATGGAAACCTGGTAAATTATATTGGCTGATACACGTCATATGACTGAATATTTAAGGACCTGCGAACTGCTATTGACTCATTAAGGTCATAAATAGCTTGGTTGCTATGGAAACCTGGTGTAAAGCTGTGTGTATGTCAAGACTGAAGCACCTGCGATTTTCCATTGGTCCATAAGCGTCATGTGATCATATGTATCTCAGTTTGGATATCAGTGAAAAACCTGCGATCGGTTGTTATGGAAAACCTGGAGTAAAGCTGTGTGTCTGTGACCTTGTGTAACAGTGTCATCCACAGCACCCTGCCCCTTTAAAGCTGACCTACAGCAGTGAAGAAAAATGGCTCAGTTGTTATGGAAACATGGAGTGCAGCTGTGTGCATGTGGCTGACAATGCCTTGTCAGATTGGAGATGGGCTTGGGTCTGCTGGGGAGTTTCAGCAGCTGGCTGTTGTCTGTGACTTGGGTCTGCTGAGAGTTTTCATTAGCTTGAACAGCAGCCATGCGTTTTGATGCAGGAGGCATGAGTAGTTTAAAAACGCTTCAATTTATAAGAATGCTGACATCCAGTATGGCAGTCCAGTCAGTGGCGTAAATACCGGGGTAGCAGCAGTAGCAGCTGCCACAGGGCCCAGGACATTGGGGGGTCCGGCTGGCCCTATTTACTTACCGATACCCGCTCCTGCTCACGGCCGCCTGCTCTTCACCTTTTCAGACCCCAGAGTATAATGATCGGAGGCCAAGGGGAGGTGAGGGAACATAAAAAAACACTGTTACTTACCTCTCTTGCACTCCAGCAGGCTCCGGGCCTCCTTGGTGACGTACTAGACGTCGGTGCACCAGTCTGACGTCATTATGTGTCGCGACGCATGCCTGGCTCACGTGACATTTAGTCCAACATTGAAGAGGTAGTGGGAGTGCGCCGGAGCCAGGGAGAGCTAAGTAACTTTGTTTTTTATGTTTGTATCCTCCCCTGGGTCTCTGATCATTATACTCTGGTGTCTGAAAAGACCCCAGAGTATAATAATTGTTCATGGGTGGTCCACAATGGGGAATAATACTATCTGAAGGGGCTACTATGAGGCATAATACTTTGTGCAGAGGCCACTATGGGGCATAATAGTGTGTGCAGGAATGCGGTTTGTGTGTGGCGGGCGGTTGCTGGGAGGGTGGTTGCCGGGGAGGGGCCCCATGTCAAATGTTTGCCTTGGGGCCCAGCCATTCCTAGTTATGCCACTGAGTCCAGTATAGGTACAGTCTATGGCTGTTTTGTTATGGAGACCTGGTAAATTAAATGTGAACTTATATTGGCTGATACACGTGATATGACTGAATATTTAAGGACCTGCGTGCCTGTGGATACTAAGTGTCTGCGAGCTTCTATTGGCTAAGGGACATGTGATCTTGTGTATGGCAGTTGGAATATGAGTGAAAGACTTGCAGGCTTGTATTGGCTGATGCAGGTCATTTTTTGGGAATACTGTATCTCAGGAACGGTACATCCTAGAGAGCTGAGACCCAATCTAAAATCTTCCCGGACACCTGATGTACCTGTGTGCCAAATTTGGTTTCTATCGGTCCAGTCGTTTGGTCACGCATAAAGAACAGACAGACAGACAGAAACTCATTTTTATATATATGAGATATATGTCAGTCGATGTATACTAATTTTGTGGGTTATCTATCTGTACATCTTGCTCACCCCACACACGTATGACCCTGGATGCATCCTTTAAGGGGAACTCTGCTTCTGCACTTCCTTACACACTCACCTATCACACTAGGCTACACAGGAGTGAAGTAACTCCTACAATCACACATCCACACTAATAGTTGCCATCACTTATGATAGACAAGGCACCAATATACTCACACCACTCACAACAGTAGCAAACAAAAGGGTAACAAGCTTAAGAAATACTTACTCTCTTCAGACTTGTGGGGACATTTAGAGCTAAGGACAACCTTATAAAATCTTAGATTTAATATACACAAAAAAGTAAAAAAGAAGAAATATACATACAAATACAGTAAAATAAAATGGGAATAAAGAACAGACCTGTTTATTTAAGTCTGGCTGGGAGTACATAAAGAAGTAGATGAGCAGATGTATTGGTGAGGGTTATAGTTCCAATATCTGACCAAAAGTTCATGTTCCTCATTACACTTATGAACTCTCAGCTTTGTTCATTTCCTGGAACCTCCCATTTGTGATGTCATAATTTTCCTTTGTTTGAAACCAATTTTTGGGTTGGCTGGTGTGATGAAGGAAGCCCACTTGTAAATGGATCATTACTGAATTTTTATTGTTTGTGTATCTATCATTAGTGAATATAGTGTTTATGCATGTGTCAACAGTATATTACATTGGTATGTGTGTTATAATTAATGCCTGGGATTGGTCAAGAGTGAGACACTTCCCTCCTGGGCTCTCAGCATCAGATTCCCTGTCATTTTATGACCCGGTCTGGCAGCATGCTCTTTGAAGTAATTCAGGCCGGGCCAGGTTTATGGCTTAATAACTCTCCGTCACTACCAGGCTCACTCACGTCTAAGAGAGGGGGAAGTTGTGACTAGATTTAAACTCAGAGACCAGCAGGGATCCAGCTTTCCAAGGTAGAGATAGAACAATTAATGCCCCATCTTTCCCAGATGACAATGAATTAGCTCATCCCCCACCTCATGGAGTAGGAGGAGGGGGGCACCCCGACAGAGTGTGTAGTTAAGCACAATCCAGGAGCTTCACCTTACAAGAGATTGTAAATACGTTGAAAACATATTCAAACAAGCTGTGCGTCAGCCATATTTCTCCTCCAAGCTTCCTTGAAGCAAAAGGACTCTAAGTAAAAGGTTCTTCTTTTTTTCTCCTTTTATTTTTAAAACTGTTTTGCTTGTTTGTGATCTTGTCTCTTTTTTATATTGTTAAATTTAATGGTAATTTGTGTTTGCTCTTTAAATCCATTTTAAAGTGTATTTGTGTCTGACTGTTGGAGAGATGTATGTATATGTGAGTGAGGTTTCTGCTGAGCCTGGCAAGTCAGTAGTGGTGGCAGCGTGTATTTGGGGTGCGTGGACTATGTTGGGGTGTGATTTACACTCAATTTGCAGCCTGAGTGAAGGGTGAGTGTAAGACTGAGTGAGTGGAGTGAATTAACCCCTGAAAGCTGCACCAACATCACATGCTAGTTTGGCTTCCAGACATCCAAATGGAGTCATTATATCTGCTGCACTCTACACACTGACTTGTTAATTAGACTGACCACTTAGTTCCCTCTTCTGTAGCTTGAATTGTGGATTGTGCATTATAATTACTGTACACAGAAAACCCTGAGACTTAGCACTGACAATTTCACCAGGACCAATCTCCTAACTACGCCATTGAATGAAAAATCCCATAACTATAAGAAAATTGATAAATAGACACACAACTCATGACACAGTGTAATATATACATATTTCATGACAGTGATGATAATACTCATCATCATAATCAAAGTCTCATGCTGTAGGAGAATGGTGGCACTTGTATGAAACAGAGTGTGTGATTTAATGGTGGAGCAGTGTCAACTGGTGAGGGGGGTGTTGGGTAAGTCCACAAAAAAAAAAAAAAAAAAAAAAACAGTCCTGTGCATGCCCCTGTCAATTATGGGAAAGTGGCATCATGGGGAAAATGAAGCCTTGTGATCAGTAGACATCAAAACTACACTCCAGCTCATGAATGCTGTACAGGTAGGGTGCACAATACCCTGCCACCAAGAGATCGACTCTGAGGGATTGTTGTACAATACATGTATTTTATTGAGTTTTATTTATATCAAATCATAAAACCCCTTTAATCCTACAGAGTATATCAAATAGAAAGTTCTGAATAAAACTTCTCTTTTCAGCAGTTCATTGAAATTTTTTCAAGATCCACATTCCTTTCCATGAATACTTTTATTAAAATTTCATTCATTCCAGTCATAACTGACCAGTTTCAAAGATTCCATAAGCTATATATGAAAACATCATTCATTTTTCTTTGTCAAGATTGAAGTTAATGGAAAATTTTTACTGAGAAGCAATAAGTGCAAGGGTTGGAGGGGGATTGTGAAGTTAATAAATTAAATGCTGCACAGAACTTAACTGCGGTTATGGTAGAGGGAAATATTTGGCACATTTCTTTATTTTCTTTTACAGCATTTTATACTTCTGATCTATGTGGAATATTTAACCAGTGTAAATTAGTTTGAATATAGATGTCAAATTGAATATAGCTTATAAAAATGTTATAGAAAAAAAAAATCTGTCAAAGGATCCTATACATTTGTAGGTAACAAACAGTTCATGTGTGTTATTGTTCCATTCCATGAAGTGTTGTTGCCTTATACTATGCTATTTGCCTGGTTTGAAAATGGATCCAACATATTCAGCTTGTTGCCTAAGTGTTGGACTTTCCCCTTTATTCTCCCTCCCCCCCATCCCTTACTCCTATTCGTCATTTAAAATTGAGCTCTTCCTTATATACAATATACTTTTTTAGTCAAATTTCTTTTTATTGAGAGATAACAGCAGTACAAAGAACCATAACATAGCATTGAAAGAGAAAAAGAAAAAAGTATAGGCAATACAGTGCTATTTAGCGAGACATTTGGAAATCAAGGAATGGGGGTACATTCCAATAAGGTACAGTACAATACAGCTCAGCGTAATACAACACAAAACAATATATCCCAATGTAGCAGGACTATGTAACACGTGATGACCTTTCGTGGTATAGTCTTGTCAAGGTCCGCCACATCTAGGTGAGGGTAAGCGAAAGACAAACATGTTAAACAATGATATCAGTAATGGGCATCAGGTCCCTGCTTACAAAGGGTAGTGTGCAAGGTGGTGTCGTGAAATCCTCAAACTAAACCAAATGAGGAGGAATAGTGCGTGGGTGTGAGTTCCCCAAACGTATGTGAAAGTGGTCCACCATGTTGGATGCGAGGCGGGTCATGCCGGCTCAAATTCCAAGGGTGCCACAAGGCCTCAAAAGACTGATGTTTGCGTAGTTCCCAGCTATGCAATTCCTCTAGTCAGGCTATCTCATCCACCCTATTCACCCAGTCGGCCACAGAGGGTGGCTCCTTCTTAAGCCATTTGAGAGGTATTAATAATTTGGCGGCTTGAACCAATAGAGTGGCAAGGTCACCTTTTGTTGAGGACCACTTCCCCAAGGGTAGCCACAACAACATGGAGGTAGGGATGAGGGTAATGTCCGGCATGCCCACTTCTCGGATAATCTTCTCTACCTGTGACCAAAAGGGGGAAATGACCCTGCAGGACCAGAAGATATGCTCCATAGATCCACCAGGCGTCCCAAATCTCCAACAGCGGTTATCTGATCGCAATCCCATAATGGCCAAATCTGCCGGGGTCTTGTACCATCTAGTGAGAATTTTAAAAGAATTCTCTTGAATTCTTACACAGGGTGAAAACCCATGAGATTTATTGTGCATACGCGCTATCTCCGGTTCCGTGAAGGAGCTGTTCAGGTCTTTCTCCCATCTACCTATGTATGAGGGTTTAACATTGGGAGTTAAAGACAGGATGTATTGGTAGAGTAGGGAAATGAGGCCCCTTGGAGGTCTAGTGTGCAACAAAAGAGACTCAAACCAGACAGGGGGCTGAGGGTGAGCTTGCCTAAGCTGGGCTTGCGACCTCGTGAGGTCAGCTACTTGGAGGAAGTTCAGAAGACCACTACCAGCCTGCTCCATAATAACATCTGATTGCAAAAGATCCCGAAGTCTATGACCGCCCAATGGCACCCATGCCGCCGACACCTCTATGGTTCCAGGGAGCAAGACAAAGGGGGCCAAGTCACCCGGCAATAGTGCTGGTGGTGCGCTCACTAGTGGCTTCAAACGATCCACGTCCCTGAAAGCCTTCGCCAATGCAGCAGAAATTTTGTAAGGAATCTCAGTGTGCGGAACAAGGCCCCAAAGACCAGCCCTGGGTCGAGAGCCAATGGAAGACAATTCTGCCGAAACATCTAAGGTCTGCTGGCCTAGTTTGTAAACGTAGCCAGCGCTTGAGTAAAACTGCTTTATAATATGTAGCTATGTCCGGTATGCCAAATCCTCCAAACCGCTTGGGTCGAATAAGCCTGTCATAGGATAGTGTTGCTCTTCTACCCCCCCATAGGAAGGAAGTGAATAAAGATTTTACTCTTTTAAAGTAGGATTGAGGGATAAATATAGGAATCATCTGCATCACATATAGAAATTTAGGCATAACATAGGTTCGGAGCAGATTCTTCCTCCCCATCTAAGAAACATAAGGGATGGACAGAGAGGATAAATGGCTCCTCACCTCCCGCAGGAGAGGGAGGTAATTAGAATGAAAAAGGGAGTTGGGGTCCTTGGTTATCCTAACTCCTAAGTACTGTATGCTGGAGGGTTTGCCAATTAAACGGGGGGATTGTGCTTGTAGGAGAGAGTGTTCCGAGTCAGGGAGGGAAATGTTCATTGCTTCCAACTTAGTGTAGTTGATTTTAAAATTAGACACTTGGCCAAACCGGTCTAGTAGCTGTAGTACTTGGGGAAATGTGTGGATAGGGTCAGATACCAAGAGGAGCAAGTCATTAGCAAAGGCAGCACTATAATGGGTTGTGTCTCCTACTGTAATACCTCTGATGTCTTGGTGATCTTTAATGGCCTGCAAAGGGTTTCCATCACTAAAATAAACAATGTGGGTGAGAGGGGGCAACCCTGCCTCATGCCATTCCGTATAGAAAACGGCTCTGACAGAGTCCCATTAACTCTATTTCTGGCTCAGGGACTTGAGTACAGAGAAAGAATAGCTTGTGTAAAGGAAGGCGGAATGCCAAATCTAGTTAGCGTGTGCTCCATAAACATCCAGTTGATTCTGTCAAAGGCCTTTTCGGCATCAGTACCGAGAAGGACCAGCGGCAGATGGGTCCTATGGGCATATTGTACCCGCTGAATTACCCTGCAGGAGTTATGGTTGCCTTCCCTTCCAGGGACAAAACCACACTGTTCTGGGTGTATCAGGGAAGGGAGAAGGAGCTGGAGATGCGATGCCAGCACCTTCGCCCACAGCTTCACATCAACATTCAGCAATGATATAGGTCTATAACTGCCACATTTAGTTAAGTCTTTGCCTTCCTTTGGTAGCATCGTAATGGTCGCTTCCAGAGCTTGGGGGGGGAGCGTACCTCCTAATCGGGTAGCCTCACACCAGGTAGTGTGGGAGAAGAGTGGCACTAAACACTTTGTAATACCCTACTGGGAGTCCATCTGGGCCTGGGCATTTCCCCAACGGCATGGAGGTGAGGGTAGACTTTACTTCCTGTTCAGAAACTGGCTGAAGTAGGGAGATTTTATTCTCCTCAGTTAGTGTGGGCAGGCGAAGAAGTTGAAGGAAATTATCCATATGTTGTACTGTGGTTGGGTCAAGGGGGTCTAGGGCTGGTTTCAGATTATATAAATTTTGAAAATATTCTTGAAACTGAGCTGCTATGTTCTCCATATTAGTGACTGTGGCACCCTGATCAGACACGATCTTTTTAATGAAGGCGGAGTCTTTCCTCTTTTTAATTAAGTGGGTCATCATCCTGTTCCCCTTATTCCCATGGGCATAAAATTTGAATTTAGCATACTGGTAGTTTATGGCATACCGAACATTTAGGTGGTCACGTAACTGTGTACGAAGGTCAGAAAGAGCTGATTGGGCTGCAAAGGCCCCTGAACGCTTCTGAATACACTCTAGTGCACAGATTTTAGACAGCAGGTTGTTAAGACGTGCCATGCGTTCTATCTTGACCCTCGACCCCAGGGCTATCAACTCACCTCGAATGAAAGCTTTATGTGCTTCCCATGTTATAACATGCGAGGTATCTGAAGCAGGGTTTTCTGCAAAGAAGCGTTGGAGTTTAGTGGTCAAAGTAGCTACATGGCCTGGGCTATCCAGGAGGGTCTCGTTTAGTCTCCATGACCAAGTCCTTGCCGGTAAGGCATGGAGGGTCAGCGACATGGACACCGGTGTATGGTCTGAAATAGTAAAAGATCCAATGTTCACAGCTGTCAAAGCGCTCACATGCGATCTTGACAAAAACAGGTAGTCTAGTCTATGTGAGGAGCGGTGAACAGTGGATATGTATGTGTAGTCCCTCGAGGAAAGGTTGAATATCCTCCAAGAATCTAAAACATCCGTTTCATGAAGGGCTTTCTGTAAGCCAGCGAGTGCCCTCTGAGAGTGGACAGAGGTGGCGGTAGAGGAATCCAAGGCCGGGTTAAGAGCGACATTGAAATCCCCCCCAACCACCCTGATCCCCTCAGCAAAGTCTCTAAACCTATACAGTGTACTGGACAACCAGTTCGTTTGCTTCACATTAGAGGCATAAAAGTTTCCCAGTGACATCAGCAGGTTCCCCACTTTACCCTTCACAAAGATGAACCGACGCTCAGGGTCAGCACAAACCACCAGTGGTTCAAAAGGGACCGATTTAGCTATCGCAATAGAGACGCCCCTGGAGGCCTTGGCATTACAGCTGTGGAACCAGTGCTTAAAATATTTGGTAGGAAGTTTAGGGACTGACATTGATTTAAAATGTGTCTCCTGTAAAAAGCAAATTTCTGAGCCGAACCTCTTATGGAGTGTCAGAAGTTGAGATCTCTTTTGGGGGGTATTCAGACCACGCACATTCCAGGAGGTAATATTAAGTGTCACCATCCTTATGAGGCAAGAGAGGGAGCACAGCATTTATGAGGGGGACCCGCTGATGCCAGGAGGGGTAGCACAGCACCCGTGGACCGGATATAAAACACAAGACAGGGAATGACAGAGTAACAAATATGGTAACTATTTGCCTATAAACAGGAAGCAACATTCTAAGGGCTGGGAACGGATCAGCGCAAGGAGAATTGAGCTGAGGGGGGTACATGAGGGAGTCGGAGGGTACGCAGGACCATAACCTGTACATGATCCGCCTGATCGTCAGAATCGCGGGGAGTACCGCATGTAGAATAGGGTAAGTATATAACTGAACGTGTGTCAACCAGCTGCCCAACATTGTGAGCGTCGAGTAGTTAACCGAGTGTCCCACTAGTCCAGAGAACCCGGTGAGGCAGGGACTGGGACTGCAAAAACATACTCACAGCCTCAGACTATAGATAATCACGGTGAATTTGGGGTTAAGGATCTGTGAGTAGGCATCCTCTTGGGTCTCGTCGGCTTCCCCTTCCACACTTGCATCCACTGGTCTGTAGCCAGTAGTTTCGGGAAATCCAGATGCTGCTCTGTAACCGCCAGCCAGGACGGGTATATGATCAATACCTAGTAGTTCCCACGCCGCGGATAAGTCATCTGGGACTCTAATGGTGCACTGCTTGCCATCATACAGGAATGATAGGCCGAAAGGAAAAAGCCAGCGGAAAAGCACCTTCTTGTCACTTAGGTAGGAGGTCAAGGGTCTAAGGAGGCGCCTCTTGTATAATGTGGAAGGAGCCAGATCTTGGTACAGCGAGACAGGGTCCCCATCAAAGTCTTTGCAGGCCCTCGCAGCGCGAAAGACCGTGGCAGTATCAGAGTAGCACAGAAGGGCACATACAACATCTCGAGGAGGCTTGCCAGCCGGCGGGACAGGTCGCAGGGCTCTATGGATGCGCTCTATGGAAATATTAGCCGCTTGTTCTACACCCAGTAATTGGCCAAAAAGTTTCTTCGCTGCCTCCGATAGCTCCTGATGGGACACCATTTCAGGAATACCTTTAAAGCGGATATTCTTCCGCTTCCCGCGGTTCTCCTGATCCTCTATCTTCTCCAGCGCCATGTTCAGAGCATTTAGTTGTTGATTGCAGCAAGTCTCCGTCGCCTTGCAGAAAGTGATAATGGCGGTTTGAGCAGCTTCCACTGTGTCTAGGCGCTGTCCCATGTGACTCACCTCAGCCTTAATGTCACCCAATTCCCGCATCACTGGAGCAATAGCTTGAGAAAGGGCTCTCTTCAGGAAGGAGCGAGAAATAGGAATGGAGTCGCGAGTTTCAGATGCGTCTGTGCCGCCAGTAACGCTGTCCTGGTCAGAGTTGTCTGGCTCCTCAAAGTCTGCGGGGGCTGGAGGCGGCGGCGCCATGTTATTAAGGCGCGTAGGAGACAAGGCCTGTTTTTTGTGGAGGAATCTCTCCATTTCCCCGCCATTTTTCCTAGTCTTGAGGGTCTCCGGTCTGTCCCCCGACCTATCCTTCAGTGTTTTTACCATTTTGGAGGCTGGAAGACGCAAAATAGACAGGTACTCTGAGCGGTAAGACAGGAGCTCTGAGTTAAGCGGCCGCCTTGTATAGCGGTCAGGCTCCGCCCCCCTACAATATACTTTTTTATGTGATTTGCTCCTTTACTTGTTTTTGTGCCATCTCAATAAAAATTTATTGAAAGTAAAATGGATCCTACATATTCATAATGCTGCTATATATTGGATCTGGCACCCATAGAAATGGAACCTCCCAGATAAAGAACAGAGGTTCCTGTGGCTGCTATTGCTGCTAAATACCCATTGTATTTGTATAAATGTACAACATAATGTACAAGGCAAGTATAGTTGTGCAGGTTTTTAGGGACAGGCTAACCCACCATTGCACCAGAATTTCCGCCAGTGGGCCCAGATTCTAATATTCTAACACAATAACAGACTGTGAAGGCCCAACAGATGACAACACCATTTAGTAATATCTGTTTATTTTGGTTAATTCACAAATATATTATTTGGCCTTACCGATAATACATCCAGTGAATGCAATGACAACCACAAAGTTTACATGAAATTAACTTTTTCCTGCTGCAGCCATTTTCCGTTTTTGTTTTTTGCTACATGCCTTCCAAAAGATATAGCTTTATATTTTTACTGTTCACATAGCCATATGAGGGCTTATGTTTTTTACAGGACAAGTTGAACATTCTAGTGGCACCATTTAATATTCCATACAATGTATTGGGAAGCTGGAAAAAATGTCAATTTTGGGGTGGAATTGAAAAAAAAAAAACACAGTTACATTTTTTTATACTGGAAAAAATTATAAAAAATATCTTTGTATTACTGTAAGGGAATTGCTAGTTGTGCAGTTCCCTAGTACTGCTGCTGGAACAATGGAAGAAGGAGAAGACATACAGTGAGTCCTAAGCTCGATCCAGCCCCTGTCCCTACCTAATTGCCACAACTGTCCTAATGACAGGAGTAACTGGGCAGCAAAACCCTTCCTAGAAATAAGTGGCACACAGAACAAGACAAGACAAACAACACAGAAGAGGAGTCAGAAAGCCGACGGTCAAAGCCAGAGAGACAAAGCAGTACAAAATCCTAACTCAAAAGAATAGTAAAAAGGGAAGCTATAGGTCAGAGGTTAGAATAATAATCAGTAAGAGCACAGCAAGCAAGGAACAAAGTCACAGGACAGCGACCATGTGTGAGCTGATGACCTGTTTATAGGAAGTCCAGAATCAATCCCAGACTTGATTGGTAGACAGGCTGTCAATCACACAGGCAAGGCTAAGATTAACTGTTAGAGGAGCGGAGAGAAACAAAGGTGCAGGAGACGGGTGTGGCTGAAATTCAATTACAGACAAGAGGTACTAGGACAGTGTTCAGATGGAGCAACAAGAACCGTAAGCAAGGAATCAAACTGAACACGCCTCCTGCGCCGCAGCGTGCGAGCGGAGGGTGGCGCAGAGACCCAAACAGGCAGAGACGTTACAATTGCTATATTTTTGCACTACTTGCATACTTTGCACTGGCATGCCTGGGAGTTTTTAGAAGGCTCCTGCAATCTCATCTCAGAGGACTGTTCATTTGCTGTGGAGAGCCCCTCCCCCCCCTTCAAAATGACCTCTCAGATGACATGGTCACATTTTAACATGGCATTTGAAAGGTTAAATGTGCAATCAGGGACATTGCCTGTAGATGTGTAAAACTGTAGACACCTACCGAATGCAACCGCAACTAAAAACCCTGACATCGACTATATATGTACGGCAGATGCAAGGAAGAGGTTAATATTAGATGTACATATTCTGTATAGATGAAGTGTGAGTCCTTAGAAACGTTAGGACCTATAAATGTATATGGGGGGGGGGGGGGGGTATACCACACCCTGTTTTAGAATATTATAAGTTGTTTTCTTAAATTTTTCAGTCTCTGAGCTATTTTCCAGGCTACATTTCCATCAGTAAGTAGTAAGGAAATGTTATAAATGAACCTTTTCTTTTTGTTCGTGTCATTTATGTTTTTTAAATGCCTTAAATGCCAATAAGGTAAAATAAACTAAAGAGAGACAGCTGTAGATGAAGAGCTGGCAGTCTGTCAGGGTTGTCAAATCATCAGTCATGTTCACACAAAGGGCATTTAGTGAGGTCAGATCATCATTATGATGGAAAATATCACAAGTATTGCCTAGAACAGACTGCGCCCCACTGACATTCTTTGAAGTAAATACCAGGTGTAAGTGAGGTTAACCTCTGCCTATATGTATGAAGCAACATTTAAAGAATGCATACATATGTTTCTGTTGGCAAGTACACACAGATGTATTTTGCAGTATTTGTATTTCGTTTTTGGTACAAATTTTTGAAGGGTATTATAAATCTTTGTGACTAAGGTAATTAATAATAAAAAAAAATTCCCTTAAAGGTGCAATGCGCTAAAAAATATATTATGAATTAAAATGTTTGAGTACAGTATACTGCAAATATAATTATATATACATTAATTCTATAAAACTTGCATGATATCATTAGACTTGGTGGGTGTTACATCCTAACTGAATAGCTTGTGCATTTTTATGTGACATTAAAGGAACACTCCGGGGCAAACTTATACTCTTTGTTATGCCCTACAGAAGGGCTTGAAGCAGCTACATAGTATCATAGGCTGAAAAAAGGCACAGTTTCCTCAAGGTCAACATTTCTTTATTTATCATACAGCATAAATTGTTACATTAATTTTAACCCTCAATGGCATTAAATATATATCTTTTTTATAGTATCATATAGTTATTATTATTATTATTATTATTATTATACAGGTGCATCTTAATAAATTAGAATATCTTTGAAACGTTTATTTCTTTCAGTAATTAAATAAAAAAAGTGACCTCCTATATTTTCTAGATTCTTTACACACAGAGTGTTCTATTTCAAGTGTTTTACTTCTGTAAATGTTGGATTACAGGTAATGAAAACCAAAATCTAAGAAAATTAGAAAATTGTAAAAAAGTTCAGTATTGTAAATTCAGTGTGTCACCTGCCAAGGTTTCCTGAGCCTTTAAATGGTCCCTCAGTCTGGTTCAGTAGGACACACAATCATGGAAGACGCTGATTATGGATTGTATTACTGAATTACTGAAGTAAATGAACGTTTCAAAGATATTCTAATTTATTGAGATGCACCTGTAGTATATGTCATAGTGTCTGTTATTACTACCTCTTAAGTTAGGGTATTTCATGGTTTTATCTACTCTGACTGTAAAGAAGCCTTTTCTATATTTATGTATAAATCTAAAAGTTATCTGGTCCTTTGAGCAATTCTTGAAAATATTAAATAATGTGCTTGCCCTTAATACTGCTCACACACATAGTATACATGTAAATGAGACCAGCTTTATGGCATCTGACGTCTGAGCTCAACAAGCCTGATTTTTGTAGCCTTTCATTCCCTTTAATTATCTAGTTGCATGCTTTTGAATAATCTCCAGCTCACTTTCAGTACTTCCTTTTTGCAATGTGGAGACCAAAACGGAATCCTGATATATGGTTTTATAAGAGATTTATAGTGTGGTAATGCCACGTTTAGTTTTTCTCTTTTTATACACATAGAAATCTTTGTAATGACGCATAACACAGGGATTCTTTCCTGAGTGTCTTTCTTAATCTTCTTAATTCCCTCAAACCCAGCAGTAGGGGTACCAATTTTTCCAGTGTTCTTTTACAATAATTTGTAATGGACAGAATTACACAGAATCACTACAAACTGAAGGATTTTATTTTCTAATAGAATAAATTACTTATTGCAGATGATATCCTCCTAACTCTCCTCCACGGCTACGGCCGCCTATCTGGCTATAAGGTTAACCCTACCAAGATGGAGGCCCTCCCTTTAAATATCCCCCACCCAGATGTGCAAATATTACGTGTCACTTTTGACTTACAATGGCAGGAGCAGTCCCTTAAATACCTGGGGATTCATTTGTCCCCCTCATACTCCATGCTTTATTCTGTGAATTATCCGAGACCGTTCTGTGACCTTAGTTTGCTGTTGGATAAGTGGCGCCCCTTATGTATCTCTCTATTCAGGCGGATTGCTGCAGTATAAATGACTCTACTCCAGAAGCTTCTATACTTTGTCGAAACCTTCCCTGTGGCAGTCCTTTGCTCAGTCCTCTGAGACGGCTTCTACTGCCTTTGAAAAGCTGTGTCAAGCAGGCACCTCTACAAAAGGCCTGATCACCACAATCTACCACCTCTTATCCTCCCCTAAGGGCCGAACCCCCTGGTCCATAAGTATTGACCCAATGGGAAGAGGCTTTGGGACAAAGGATATCCTATGCTCAATGGCAGATTATTTGGTCACGTGTAGCTAAATCCTCCACATATGTAACGTTTAAGGAGGGACAGTTTAAACTCTTGATGCATTGGTACCATACACCAGCCCTTTTGCACTCCCTGAATCCTGCAATACACTCAGTTTGCTGGAGATGCATTTCAGCTGTGGGCACACTATCATATTCTGGGATTGTCTGTTGATAGGAGGCTTCTGGAATGGGGTCAAGGACATTACTAATAATCTCTTCATACAGGAAGTTCCCCTTGATCCTTTCATTCACCTACTTAATCTCCCGCTGAGACAGATGGGTGAGAAATCCTCCAAACTCTTTCTCTACCTCTGTACTGCAGCTAAATCCCTCATAGCTCTTCGGTGGTAGTCCACTAAACCCCCCCCCCCATCCAGTACTGACCTTCTTGCTTGCGTCAAAGACATCCATAATTTGGAATACCTGATGGCTAGCATGAACAATACAGTTGCTGCCTTTGACTTAATTTTGTCCCCATGGGATACATATTGTACCTTACATGGTCTCTGATCTCTATTTCCCTACTGGCCCGTCTTCCCCTGTGTGTCCTTCCCTCATCTTTTTGTCACACTTATCACACATCATCTTTTCTTGTTTCACCCTTGCATTTTTATATGCTATGCCACGTTATTATTATTGTCGTGGTTTGTTTACTGTACTGACAAAATTTTAATAAAAATTACAGTTGAAAAAAAGAATTATTTATATGACTTCATCCTAGAGTAGTGGTTCCCAATCTTTCTGAAGGTGGCACAACCGACTTTTTTGTGAGACATTTGTTTGAGACCTTCCACTACTGTACTTAACCCCACTTGATAAAGGAGCTGCTGTAAAATCTGTAAATGCTGTAATCTGCCTCTGTTCTTCTCTTTGGCTGTATTCTGCTAGAATAGTAATACTATGCCACACCAATGCTGATTTCCATGTTGAGGCAGGATGTCTGCTGTGGTAGTAAAATTAGTAGGCAGTACGCCTGGTAAAGTTCTCTGTATTTTGTGAGAGTGTGAACCTAGAGGTCGCTGGTGAGCGACCCAAAGCCAGGCTTAAAAAGGTCCTCAGCCACACCCATAGTTAGGGCCCAACTCCAGAGGGAGTGTACGCAGCAGGAGAGAGCTGCAGGAGACCTGCAGGGAGCAGGTAGATGGTGGAACCAGTGGGAGAGAAACAGGCGGTCTGTCCCAAGAGGACTGGATTCCAAAGAGGAATTTGTTGAGCTAAGTGTGAGCCAGACTCCTGAGGAGACGCCTCAGTAAAACTTCTTGGCCCCAGAGGCTAGTCATGGCTCAAGTAGTAAGGTAGTGCCCTATGTGTGGGCTAGGCTGTTTGTTATTTTTGTTCCTGTTCCATTTGTAAGCGAATAAAGCCATTTATTTTGGATTACCACGGCCTGGTATGCTGCTTGTTTGGCACCCAGTACCACCAACGCCTCTGTGGAGCCCAGGAGGCTGCCGCCTTTGAGGCTAATTTCCCCCAAATTACCACAATTTATAGATCAGTGTCATTGGCACCAAAAATGACTTACAAGAGTAAAAGTTTTAAATACAATATAATATTGCCTAATATCCTAAAGACTGCATTGTTCACCATTTATACTGGTCTGCATCACTTTACTTGGTAAAGGCTTTCTCGGCCAAAATACCACACAGATGGCTAACTAAGGAAGTATCTTTGTAGTAGGTTTTTTGGCTAACTGAGGAAATATATTTGTAGTAAGTTTTTGGCTAAGTAAGGAAGTATATTTGTAATAGGTTTTTGCTAACTAAGGAAGTATATTTGTAGTAGGTTTTTGGCTAATTAAGGAAGTATTTCCTTTTTTGTTTTGGCTTATATTAACATTATGAATTTGAAGCAGCATTTTATTTGATTAATTCCTTTTGAAGTCCTATAGGGAGATTTATAAATAAACACAATAATACCATAAAAAATACCATACCCAAAGCATGTTGCGTTTTGAGCATAAAATGCCACTGATCCAAAAATGCATAGCTTGTAGAGAGTTTTATGTTTCACTATTGACCTCTATGTAACTTCTGTCCTCAGTGTCTGTGGGCAAAAAAAATGCATGTAAAATGTCAGGAAAAACACAGAATTTTCTCCCAAACCACACATAAAAGGGTATTTGCATCTTAGACTTTTATGACATATAGGAATATACCTTTGATGTTCAAGACGAGAGTGAACATTCCTCATAGCTGTTTGGCATCTGGATAAAATTTTGCAGTCATGCAATTATGTTACAGGTTTGTTTTTTGTTTTTTTAATTGCCACTACTTTTGGCTTTTTGCCTCCAGAAAGAAGCTTTGTATTCTTATTATTGGTTGTGAATGACAGACTCTCAATACACTATGTGTTATTCTGAGCTATGATTATAGGTATTTTGTACATCTCTAGGCACAGGCATCTGTATCATCACCATCATCCATATTGTCGTGTCAGACAGAGATCAACAGCAACAGGATTCTATGTGTTTTATATACTAAAAAATAGATATCTTCATGAGATTTGGCTACTGCAAGGAGATTTTATTTCATACAAAATGTTATAGAAGAGTTTCATTATGGTGAAGTTGATACTTCCTTCATCTCGATGCAATATACTGTATTTGTTGCCTGTATAACTGTATATTTTCACATTTCACTATTTCTCTAGGCCATATAGTGTATGATAATAGAACAAATTGCACCAAAATGCTTTATTATAGTTTCAATTTAGACCCCATTACACAAATGGGCAGCGGTCTTCTAACAGGGTGTAAAATTACAAGTCAAAGCAATCAAAGGTGTATTATAAAGGTATACTATTTTTTCTGCCAATAATATGGAGATACGTTTTATGTACGTAGGTACATAAAATGTGTGTAAATAAAAAAAAAAAATCAACTTTTGTCACTTTAATCTTTTTTTTTTTTTTCTAAATGGAGTTCTGAGGAAAGTATTCAAAATATGTATATATTCATATCGCACTAATATTTCACAGGGGCTGTCTCATATAATCCCCACCTAGAAGACAGCCAATCAGTTTTATGGATGTATAATACTAATTCAGTACTAATGACATACTAATGCAGTATGCTATGTAGCATGGTCATCATACAGATATGTATGCATATTTACAAATTCACTCACATGAAACTGTCCTGATGGTGCATAATTAATGAATGAGTGAATGAATGAATGAATGAATGAATGAATACATTAATTCTGATGCCTCATTGGTTCACTGTTATATAAACCACCTCCAATGGCTGCATTTTGCAAGTAGGTTGGTCAATTACAGTGGGGAAAAAAAAGTATCTAGTCAGCCACCAATTGTGCAAGTTCTCCCACTTAAAAAGATGAGGCCGGCCTGTAATTGTCATCATAGGTAGACCTCAACTATGAGAGACAAAATGAGAAAACATATCTAGAAAATTACATTGTCTGATTTTTTAAGAATTTATTTGCAAATTATGGTGGAAAATAACTATTTGGTCACCTACAAACAAGCAAGATTTCTGGCTCTCACAGACCTGTAACTTCTTCTTTAAGAGGCTCCTCTGTCCTCCACTCATTACCTGTAGTAATGGCACCTGTTTGACATTGTTATCAGTATAAAAGACACCTGTCCACAACCTCCAAACAGTCACACTCCAAACTCCATTATGGTGAAGACCAAAGAGCTGTGGAAGGGACACCAGAAACAAAATTGTAGACCTGCACCAGGCTGGGAAGACTGAATCTGCAATAGGCAAGCAGCTTGGTGTGAAGAAATCAACTGGGAGCAATAATTAGAAAATGGAAGACGTACAAGACCACTGATAATCTCCCTCCATCAGGGGCTCCACCAAGATCTCACCCCGTGGGGTCAAAATGATCACAAGAACGGTGAGAAAAAAATCCCAGAACCACACGGGGGGGACCTAGTGACTGACCTGCAGAAAGCTGGGACTAACGTAACAAAGGCTACCGTCAGTAACACACTACGCCGCCAGGGACTCAGATCCTGCAGTGCCAGACGTGTCCCCCTGCTTAAGCCAGTACATATCCGGGCCCGTCTGAAGTTTGCTAGAGAGCATTTGGATGTTCCAGAAGAGTATTGGGAGAATGTCATATGGTCAGATGAAACCTAAGTAGAACTGTTTGGTAGAAACACAACTCGTCATGTTTGGAGGAGAGTGAATGCTGAGTTGCATCCAAAGAACACCATACCTACTGTGAAGCATGGGGGTGGCAACATCATGCTTTGGGGCTGTTTCTCTCCAAAGGGACCAGGACGGCTGATCCGTGTACATGAAAGAATGAATGGGGCCATGTATCGTGAGATTTTGAGTGCAAACCTCCTTCCATCAGCAAGGGAATTGAAGATGAAACGTGGCTGGGTCTTTCAGCATGACAATGATCCCAAGCACACCGCCAGGGAAACGAAGGAGTGGCTTCGTAAGAAGCATTTCAAGGTCCTGGAGTGGCATAGCCAGTCTCCAGATCTCAACCCCATAGAAAACCTTTGGAGGGAGTTGAAAGTCCGTGTTGCCCAGCGACAGCCCCAAAACATCACTGCTCTAGAGGAGATCTGCATGGAGGAATGGGCCAACATACCAGCAACAGTGTGTGCCAACCTTGTGAAGACTTACAGAAAACGTTTGACCTCTGTCATTGCCAACAAAGGATATATAACAAAGTATTGAGATGAACTTTTGTTATCGACCAAATACTTATTTTCCACCATAATTTGCAAATAAATTCTTTAAAAATCAGACAATGTGATTTTCTGGATTTGTTTTCTCATTTTGTCTCTCATAGTTGAGGTCTACCTATGATGACAATTACAGGCCGGCCTCATCTTTTTAAGTGGGAGAACTTGCACAATTGGTGGCTGACTAAATACTTTTTTCCCCACTGTATGTAAAAAATTAAACCATATCATATGCATTGCAATGCAATTGTGGGCAAATGTTTTTTTTGTTTTTTTTTAAATTATTCATTTGACTTCAGGCCCAGCAAAATTGTTGAAACTTTAAGTCAGACTGTATTTTACTCAATAGATTTACATGTATTATTCAGACTTCAACCTTTGCTATGTCACTGCATTCTTCCAGTAGGGAAAGGGTGTCTGTTCACAGCAGTGAAGGGCTGGCAGGCAGGGCTTGTCTTGTGTCAGGACTGTAGTAAACTGTAGTGCCTTTTTTACAGGTTGGTGTTTATTATGGCTTCCTGGCCTTCTGGCAAACTGCTTAGTGAAGAAGTTAAACATAGCTCCTCAACAGAAGGCTTATTATGTCGGGGCATTACAGCATACCAAACAACTCAGCTGACCTTCTCTTTTCACATCCTCTTTATTCAGTATACTCAAGTTTATGCTAAAACTCATATATTTACTGTAATGTTTTAATAATTTAATGTACTGTTTTCTTTCTGAGCTAAATGCATTTCTTTTCCGATATTCCAAAAAATGGACTCAGAGGACTATTCCAGAAAACATTCCTTCCTGTCTTTCTCAACATAGATTAATTTAAATTTGCAAATTATTGTACCTTAAAGTAAGTCTACCACCCCCCAAAATCTCTTCACTTATATGCTGTTGCAGAGACTGTAGTGGCATAGCTAACATACCTTTTTTGTGTCAAAGATCAGTCTGGCTACTGAGAAAATAAGCTTTTAATCCATATGCAAATTAGTTGTTCATTGTATGCCAAGCCTGGCAGAGCACCAGTTTTTGCCTGTAGTCACCACCCATTGTCACCTCTTAACAGAAAGGTTGACAGGTCTCACTAGAGATAGCCACAATACTCTCTGAATCAAATCTTGACCTTTCACAAATATATTTGATTCATAGGTGCAATGACACTAGTTTTGGTGGGACCTGTCAATGTTTCTGGTAAGGGGCATCGATTGATGGCAACCGTAGGTTCAGACATGCCAAGGGTGTATTTGCAGCAACCCAGTGGACACTACTAAAATGTTTGTACTGTTTTGCACTGTTTTATTAGGTTTGTGTCACTGTGTATACTGTACATAGCTTTGCAGCTTTCAAGTCTATTTCCCCCCCCCCCCCCGTTAGGGATTTCATTCCACTTTGGAATTGGTTCAACTCTCTTTTTTGGGAGAGCTTGGTCCAGTCCAACCCATAGTTGGCTTGAGAAAGGGAGGAGACTTTAAGTCACTTCAGAGAAGTCCATTACAGCCTCTTATGAGGAAGGTTGTGTATGGAGGTTCCTACTGGAGCCATTGCCCATATTGCCATTGGCTACAGTCCTCAGACAGGAAAGAATACCTGCTGACAGCCTGTGGAGTGGAAAGAGAAAGTATCAAGCCAGAGAGGAGGTTAAAGGAGTTGTCCGGGCTTTTTTTTTTTTATGACCCTGTATTGTTTGCAGGACAAGCACTGGAAGTGGCTTCGTACAGCTGATTGGTCTGGGGCCCATGTGTTGGCCCCCTATCGATCACCTATTTATGGCCTATCCTGAGGATAGGGCTTAAAAAAAATAAGTCAACCCTTTTAAGGTTTGCTAAAGCCTTAGAAGTGGAGTCTGTCATCCCCTCAGGTAGATAGGAATCCTTTGGACTTATTCATACAGCCCCCATATAGTGGGAGAGGCAGGATAAAGCCATATAGCAGTTAACTTGCACTAAATTAACATCTATGTATTGGCCACCTACAGTGGAATTCCCATTGCGCTACTACTCCTATCAAGAAACTGCATCTGTTGCTTTACTGCTTCATCTTCAGTAAAGTTCACCATTTGTTCAACTTCAACTGCTGTCCCCTAAGGCATTCCTATGTTTATCATCAAGGTTCCTTCCAACCAACATCATCAAGCTCAGTAAGCTTAGAGGCTACCTACAACTGGAAGTGTCCTGGGGGAACTACCACCACCATCAGGTACACCGCAAGCCCCCTCAGCATTGTCCCACCCAAGGTTGGTTGAGTGTAACTGGCCAACTGTTGACAAATACAACTACTACTCCCATCCTCCTATGCCCTACAGTGGGTTGCAGCACACTGAACATTTTATTTATTTAGCTTACTTATATAATAGATAAGTGTTGAAAGCCAAAAGTAGATTTACAAAATAATAAAAATTAAAACAGTAACAATGCAGTTACATGACAAGAATCTGCATAACTAATCATCATAAGCTAAATAGTTGCAAGTCAAATTTATGTATGCAATAGCCAAGAAGATTGTCTATAAAATGATTGTAGTCTCACGTTAAACCAAAATTTGACCGGTGCAAAAGTATGGGCACCTCAACAGAAAAGTGACATTAATATTTAGTAGATCCTCCTTTTGCAAAAATAACAGCCTCTAGTCGCTTCCTGTAGCTTTTAATCAGTTCCTGGATCCTGGATGAAGGTATTTTTGACCATTCCTCTTTACAAAACAATTCCAGTTCAGTTAAATTTGATGGTCGCCGAGCATGGACAGCCCGCTTCAAATTATCCCACAGATGTTCAATGATATTCAGGTCTGGGGACTGGGATGGCCATTCCAGAACATTGTAATTGTTCCTCTGCATGAATGCCTGAGTAGATTTGGAGCTGTGTTTTGGATCATTGTCTTGCTGAAATAGCCATCCCCGGCGTAACTTCAAATTCGTCACTGATTCTTGTACATTATTCTCAAGAATCTGCTGATACTGAGTTGAATCCATGCGACCCTCAACTTTAACAAGATTCCCGGTGCCGGCATTGGCCACACAGCCCCAAAGCATGATGGAACCTCCACCAAATTTTACAGTGGGTAGCAAGTGTTTTTCTTGGAATGCTGTGTTTTTTTGACACCATGCATAACGCCTTTTTGTATGACCAAACAACTCAATCTTTGTTTCATCAGTCCACAGGACCTTCTTCCAAAATGAAGCTGGCTTGTCCAAATGTGCTTTTGCATACCTCAGGCGACTCTGTTTGTGGCGTGCTTTCAGAAACGGCTTCTTTCGCATCATTCTCCCATACAGCTTCTCCTTGTGCAAAGTGTGCTGTATTGTTGACCGATGCACAGTGACACCATCTGCAGCAAGATGATGCTGCAGCTCTTTGGAGGTGGTCTGTGGATTGTCCTTGACTGTTCTCACCATTCTTCTTCTCTGCCTTTCTGATATTTTTCTTGGCCTGCCACTTCTGGGCTTAACAAGAACTGTCCCTGTGGTCTTCCATTTCCTTACTATGTTCCTCACAGTGGAATCTGACAGGTTAAATCTCTGAGACAACTTTTTGTATCCTTCCCCTCAGCAACTATGTTGAACAATCTTTGTTTTCAGATCATTTGAGAGTTGTTTTGAGGAGCCCATGATGCCACTCTTCAGAGGAGATTCAAATAGGAGAACAACTTGCAATTGGCCACCTTAAATACCTTTTCTCATGATTGGATACACCTGGCTATGAAGTTCAAAGCTCAGTGAGGTTACAAAACCAATTTTGTGCTTCAGTAAGTCAGTAAAAAGTAGTTAGGAGTATTCAAATCAATAAAATGATAAGGGTACCCATACTTTTGCACTGGTCAAATTTTGGTTTAATGCATATTGCACATTTTCTGTTAGTACAATAAACCTCATTTCAATCCTGAAATATTACTGTGTCCATCAGTTATTAGATATATCAAATTGAAATGGCTGTTGCAAACACCCAAATATTTAGAACTAAAAATGATTAAGATTAATAGGGGTGCCCAAACTTTTTCATATGACTGTATGTGGCACTATTTTTGCATTCCATAGTATGTTATTATTGGGTTCTTCTGCACATAGAAACATATTTTTCCCACAGTTCAAACCACATAAAAGCTGTGTCCAATTAAAAACAGGGACAAGGCCCAGGAACCAGTGTTTTTTTTCTGAATTAGTGCAAAAGGTTGTAGTTAAAGAGGTCTTTCCATACACTAAATAAGGTAGATTATACACTTTAGGCAACCCCATCTCCTATTCTTTATAGTAAACTAACAGTAGGAAATGTATGGAGTCAGAAGTATAATTAGGGAAACGGTAATGCTTGGTGCCAGCTGGTGGGTATTGTGAGCCAACAAACTCTCCTACCTTGACCAGGATGTTTAGACATAGTGCTAAGGTGCATGTCCTGGCTGAAGGCAAGCCTGCCTAAGTCTCTGTATGGTGCAGGGAGAACACCCCTAAAATAGACTTGGGCCATATGTAACTTTTTGTAGTATGATATTCCCAAGTTCAACTGTTGCATGACAGGAATACTCTGGGGGAGATTTAATAAGCAGAATTCAGAAGACAGAATACTGGTTTAATTCGTGCCAAAAACTGTGTAACACGCTTTGTGCTATATTTTTCAAAAGGTTTAGAAGTTTTTAGACACATTTATGGCTACGAAAAAGGGTGTGACTTTGCAGGAAAGGAAGTGACATATTGAAAAGTGGGTGGGGCTTAAATTGTCATAATCTAAGCCAACTAACAAGTTGGAATAGATGGCCTAACCATACACCAGATTCATCAAACAGCACGAGCAAGAACTGCCTTAAGGATATGGCCCCATTTTTTTAAAACTGACGTGTCACTTAATGTGGCAATAACTTTGACAATATTTAACTTAAGTGATTTTGAGATTATCTTTTTGTGACACAGTGGTATACTTTGATCAATATTTTTTGCATTTATTTATGAAAAAATAGGAAATTTGGAAAAATTAGCAATTTTCAAAAATGTGAAATGCTCTGCTTTTCAGTCATACCACCTAAATTTGTTAACAAACATTATCTGCCATATCTCTGCTTTATGTTGACATCATCTTTTAATTGTTTTTCAATTTATTTTGGTTATTAAAAGGCTTACAAATCTAAGTTTTCCAAATTTACAAAAATAATTCCCAAACCCATTTTTTAGGGACAACTTCAGTTCTGAAGCTGTTGCAGAGATTTTATTAACATTGGGACATGAAAATGAAAAAAAATACTGTTTTTCCAACAAAACATCACTTTTAGCCTCAAATTATTCATTTTCACAAGGGGATAGAGGAGATAAAGCACCCAACAATTTATTACACAAATACATGGTTGTGGTTGTAAACAGCTGTATTGGTACATGGTGGGGCTCAGAACGGAAACAGTGCCATTTGGGTTTTGGAGGGCAGATTTTGCTGGAATAGTTTTCAGGAGCCATGATGCATTTGCAGAACCCCTAAAGTACCAGTACCATGGAAACCCTCCCTAAAGTGACCTCATTTTGGAAACTAAACCCATCCTAGAATTTTGATCTAGTTTTGACCCCACAGCTGTTTCACAGATTTTATTAACAAGGCAATGTGAAAATGAAAAAAATTCTAATTCAAATTTTTTATTTTGACAAGGGGTTAAAGAGAAAATGCATCCCACAATTTGATATTCAATTTCTCCCAAATATTGAAATACCCCACATGTGGATGAAATCTGCTGACTGCAAGCCACAGAAGGTGAGGAGCGCTATTAGGTATTTGAAGGGCAGAATAATTTTAGGTTGCTATTACACAATTGCAGAGCCCCTAAGACGCCAGTGTAATGGAAGTGACCTCAAAACAATGGTTATTCTGATCATTTTGACCCAAGAGATGGTAAATGGCATGATGCTGCAAAATGAAAATTGAAATGTTCCCAGATATTTTCTATTTCAGTGCCCAATATGTAATGACCAGCCCATGGCACTGTGAAAATTTAGGTCTCCAGTTATTATGCTGTGTTTCCTGATTTTGGAAATTCCTTACATGCAGCCCTAATCTTTTGCCTGGAAATACAACAGGTCACAGAAGTGAAAGAAGCACCATACATGTTTGAGGCCTAATTTGTACTGCTTTGGCAGGAAATTGCAGAGGTCATAGGGTAGAAATGATAAACTGATCCCCAAAATATGACCCCATTTTAGAAACTATACCCCTCAAAGAATTTATCAAGGGGTATAGGGAGAATTTTGAGCCCAAGAGTGCTTCCCAAAAATTAATATACAAAGTGAATTAAATTATTAAAGAAATATACCATTTCAGAGCCCTATATGTTGTGCCTAAGTTGGGACAACAGAGACACGTACTCCTAAAATTTAAAACAGGTTATCCTGGGTACAAAAAGTTGTATATGTGGGTGTAAACTGCTGTTTGGGGACACCGCAGGGTTCAGAAGGTAAGGAGCACCATGCTTTTTGGCTTTTGGAGAGGTTTAGAGGGACTGATTTTTGGACACCATGTTGCATATGCAGAGCCCCGGAGGTGACAGTAAAGTGATATTCCCCAAGAAGAGACCCCATTTTGTAAACTACACCAATCAAGGACTTTATCAAGGAGTGTAGAGAGCATTTTTAACACATGAGTGTTGCCTTAATTTATTTTCCAGAACTGAATGTGCAGCTGATGGCGAAAAGTAAAAATTTTTCCAGAGATATGCCATTTCAGTGCCCAGCTTGTGTCAGGGTTATCCTGGATACAACTGCTTTTGGAGTGTTTTTTTATGATATAGGCTGGGCACAACATATTGGACATTGATATGATATATTTCTGGAAAAATTGTCAATTTCCTTTTTCACCATTAGCTTCCTATTCACTTCTGGAAAATAAATTAATGCAAAACTTGGAGGGTAAAAATGTTCACTACACCTGTGGATAAATTCCTTAAAGAGGTTGTCCAGGCTAACATAAATTTCTAATTAGGTCAGGGGAGGTGGAAAAAAAAAAAAAAAATGCTCACCTGTCCCTGGTGCTCTGGTGTCCTCCCAGGGTGGTCCCGTCCTGCAGCTCGGATGTCTTATTGCTGTAGAATTTCTCGCCAGTTGAGATGTCCCCAGTTCCCTTCTGCTGAGTCCGCTGATTGACCTCAGCAGTCACGTGTGGTGGGTACTTCCACCGGAAGACAACAACGGATCTGCAGGACCGGGCGGCACGGGGAGACACTGGAGCAATGGACACAGGTGAGTATGTTTTGGGTTTTTTTTTCACCGACCCCAGCTGATTTAAAAAAAAGTATATTTGAGTCTATTTTTGCTGCTGGGACAACCCCTTTAAGGGGTTCAGTTTTCAAATTGAAGTATATGACCTTGGACTGACCATCACATTACCACAGACTGTTTTTTATCCACTGGAAGAAAACAATAAATCACAGCAGACAAAGGACTAAGTTTTTTTATGGGGAATGTAAAAGAAAATTAAAAAGTCAAACAGTCTATTAAAAGTAGAAATTGCCACTAAGGCTATGTTCAAAATGCGTCAGAGTCCACTGAAAATCGGCGGACGAAAAAGACCTGCATGGAGGACTTATTCCTCCGTTGGTTTCAATTTTATAACGACGGACAATGGGGTCAATGGGGTCTGCTAGACTCCATGTATTACTGCTGTTTTAGTGGTCTGCTTCTCCGTGTTACGGGTCCCACCGATGGATCCAAACAACAGAGAGGCAACGCTAGTGTGAACTTAGCGTAACACACTGTGATCAATTATATTACCATTGAAGTCTTCTCTTACATCTACACAAGAAGGCAAGAAGGATTCAAGTGACACAACATACTGTAGATGGGATAAAGTAAAATATAAGCATTTAGGAACTATTGCACTGTGTTTGCATGCAGTATGAACAACATGGTTCTATGGCTGGGGCTGATTTAGCCAGTGATAATTCTGAGCTTCTATAAATGGTTACATAGCATTTCAGCCCATGATTTCCTGTAGTGGACCTCCTTCATTACTGTCTGACCATGGAAACTTACAAGGCGGTTATTTTATAGTGGCAATAGTATTTTCTAATTCATGGTCGTTGCTCACAATGTATAGTTAGTTATTTTTCTGTTTGAGTCCTATCCTTGGTAGCTTTTAAAAATCCATGTTAACACAGTTTCCATGGCCTTTGACTTGAAATCTCTAAGGTAAGTCATCAAATATTTTTGTCCATTCAGAAAACACAATGTTCTCCAAATTTTAATCAGTATCATATGGTTGAGTGCGATTAGTGCTGGCGTATCTAAAGCCCAAACCTAAAATTTATGATATCACAGGATCAGAGATTAAGCTCCCTGTCTTCACAATTTATCTTCACTAGCTACTTTTTCCGGCCTCACAGTCTCAGTCCAACTTTCTTAAGTTTCTCACAAGTATTAGTTTAAGCTTTTAAACCATATTTGTCACAACCTCTAACATCAAGTAAGGTTTTATGGAAACCCACTGTGTTGTAGGTTGTAGACTATGTTGTCCTGTTCCTGTGTCATAGTTCTTGGTTTTGTTACCTGAACTCTACATATTGTGGTAAAGTGTATGGTAAAGTGCTGGATGGGGTGTATATCTCGCCTGATTTCCTGAGCCAGGCAAGGTAGTGGAAATCCAGGAAGATACCTGTTGCCTTAGCAGAACATAGTCTGCTAGGGATTTTCTTTAAATTACATGGGCTGGATTTTCTGGACTGGAGGACAAGTTGGTAGTGGGAGTCTTCCAGTACACACCCCTAGACCACTACTGGATTTTCCCCTACTCCCAGGTGCTCTCAACTGAGGCTTCCTGTCAATCTTGTCTGAGGAAGGAAGTCTGGCAAAAGGAGGGCTGACAAGTGGCAGGCTGTGAGAGAGAGCACCCTTGGAGTAGATGTTATACACAGTCTGCTTGCTGATGCATATTTGGGCCTGCACTAGGTTAGTGAGGCATGCTACTGTATAGCTAGATCCGGACAGGCTTAGGTTTTGTTTTGTTTGCACAGTGTTTATTTTGTGCTGGAACTTCTAAATAAAGCACCATTGGAGTTTCAAACCCGCTGCCTGTGTGAACTCTACCATTGCCGACCCCCAACGTGTGAGCTCTTCCCTACAATATATATTGGAAGGCTTCAATATGTTTGTAGTAATTACCTTAGAAAGCTACTGTATATTGTTGTATGGAAAAGTTTTGCAATAACCCTTTTACTCAACATTAGTGGTTGTCCATCCTGGCACTGAAATATTGCACGCTTTCTCCACACACTTTGCATCTGGCTTAGCTCTAATTCACACTGTGTGGTTGCTGACTCTCCAGGCTGCTGTGTGCTCCTTTTCGTTGCTGCACCTGGTTCGGCTCACAGGCCTAACAAGTTCACGTGTAAACTATAGTCAGTCAATCCCTGACTCCCTCCGCCTATTTTAGTCAGCTTGGTGTGCAGTAATGTGGTTGAGCAATATATATGTAATGGATGCATGTGTCTGTGTATTGTTCAGTTCCTTGTTTTGTTGTATGCATGCATATTATCCTGATGTCTGTTTTTACCGCTGGATGTGTACCTCCTGCTATCCATGTTTGTCCTGTTCTTTGTCATTTTTTAGTTGCGTTGGCTCCGTACATTCTCATCCATTTTTCTTTGTGCCCCCACACAGTATAATGCTCCTACAGTCACTAACATTATAATGTTCCATCCAATTGCCCCACAGTATGAAGTCCCTCTCCTGGTGCCCCAGTTTAAACTGGGGGAATCTAGAGGGGGACACTAAACTGGGGCAGCTGGAGGGGGACATTAAACTATGAGGCAGCTGGAGGGTACTTTAAACTGTGTGGGTAGTTGGAGGGGGACATTAAACTTGGGGAAGCTGGAGGGGGACATTAAACCATAGGAGTAGCTGGAGGATGACATTAATCTGGGGGCAACTAGAGGCAGACATGTCCCCCTCCAGCTACTCCCACAGTTTAATGTCCTCCTCCATTTTCCCCCACGGTTTAATGTCGTCCTCTAGTTGCCCCAGTTTTATGCCCCCCTCCAGCTGCCCCCAGTTTAATGTCACCCTCCATCTGCCCTTCAGTTTAATGTCCCTCTTCACCCCCCTATTTTAATGTCCCTCCTCCATCTGTCCCAGTTTAATGCCCCCTTCATCTTCCACCACTTTAATGTTTCCCCTTCATCTGCCACCACTTTAATGTTTCCCCTACATCTGTCCACAGTTTAATGTCTCCCCTTCATCTGTCACCAGTTTAATGTCCCCCACCCATTTGTCTCCAAAGTTTAACATAATTAAACTACTAATACTCACCTCTCCATTCCTCTGTTATTCTCTGAAACTTTTCAATCTGTACTTCCACTATTTAGAGACACACTCCTTTAACTAGGGAATGTCAGTTTATATACATTTCAATAAGTAATAATAGAGCTATGGAAAAATCCAGAATAGTTTTTTTTTTCATGGAGAATACAAGTATTTACTAAAAAAAAAAAAAACATGTCAAGAGAACAGACAGATCCACTATAAGGATAAAGCCACATATTGAGGAAACGCAGATAAAAATAAAAAAAAATAAAAAAAAAAACCTGCAGAAAAAAAAAATGCTGCCAAATGCTTTTATATTGCGTTTTTAATTTTTACCTTCCCTACCTCACAAAAGTGAATGGAAAAAATGAAGTGTTTCGGCAGGTAAATGATGCACCAGCAAAATCTCATTCACTTTATTGGTACTGTAAAATGCTGCATCTTTTTATGCTGTGTTTCCGCAACAGCCAAAAACACTAAGTTTCTGCAACGCTGCAACGCTGCTGTGTTGCAACGTGGGGTCTTAGTCTAAGTCCACTTTGTATCTAATGCCTTTTATATTCCACTATAGACATTAAGGTAATATCTGGCCACAATTTTTTTTTTTTTTTTTTTTTTTTTTAAACTCAAAAACAACTGTTACAAATTCCATTAAAATGCCTCAAAATGGGTGTGGATTAAGCTTTAAACTTTTCCATTATTTACTTGAGTTTGTATGGTTTATGAAGCTGCTACCTAATATTAATTAACCATAATTATGTAATGTAATATGCCTAAGGTAAAATGGGATGGTTACATTTATTATGTTTTATTCCTTTTGCTGACAGAAACTTGGTCTTTTTACTACATGAAAATCTTTATTTGCAAAAAAATTAGAAATACCTTTAGGCCAGGGCCCCACATTGCACAAATGCCGTGTTTTGGCCGTGACGGAAATGGCACAGCAAAAAACGCCATGTTTTACAGTACCTGTAAAGTGGATGGGAGGTGATTCTGGCTAATCTCATCCACACATTGCAGAAAAAAATCCACAGCGGAAATGCTGCAGTTTCAAAAATGCAAGCGTTTTTGTAAATTGCAGCCTGTCAATTATACCTACAAAGATGCTGGCGTTTTCCGTATAGGTATAATAAAAGCAAAAAGTCCACAGAGGAAAACTCTGTAAACTTTCTGTGAAAAGAACTGCGGAAAAAAACAAAATGCTTTCGCTGCGTTTTTTTCCACATCGCATTTTGGCTGTGGCACACTACGTGGGGTGGTGCCTCATGTTGTTCACCACAGAAACGTATGATTACTACTAAATGATTTATATTTTTTATGTATTATTCTAAAAATGAATATTCCCTAGGAATCTCTGACTGACTGTACTGTGCTCTGTCTTTTTATCTTGGCCACTAAAGGACGGTCATATGACCAGCCCGTCTATCAGTGGCCCCATTCATTTACATTGCACTCGGCACTTGCCATGCGCAATGTAAATCAATAGAGGCCTCTGATGGATGGCTGGTCAAATCTGATCAGAAGCACCACAATTATTAAGAGGTGTATGGCTCTTAGTAACTGTGCTGGTATTTATCAGAGGCATACACGTAACTGTGCTGGTATTATTCAGAGATATACACGTAACTGTGGTGGTATTATTTAGAGTCATACCCCTTTTAATTATTGTGGCGCATCTCAGGGCATTGATCACATTTAGTGCCTGAACTGAAACCTATGTTAACTAGGAGTTGGTGTAGATTACAAGTATAATATACCCTAATTTTCTGACATGAAGTATGATAAATCAGGCTAACTACACCCTAGAACAGGGGTTGGCAACCCCTGGAAGGCATGCCAAGAGTGGTACGAGAACCATAACTCATTGGCAAGGCAACTTAGGCAGGCTTTATTACACATGATCGCTCTACCCTTATTCTGTCAGCCTCCGGCACCTGCACATACCAATTCCATCCATAACTTGGCAGTAAGTGGAGGACCAAGTGACTGTACACATCACTTAGCCTCCTCTATGGTACCACACTGCCCTCTAGAAACTAATGCAGGAGCAGTCATCCATAACGTGTTAGTGAGTGGAGTGACGTGCACAGTCACATGGTCCTCCACTCAATTTCTGTAGGTGCCTGAGGCTGACAGAATGGGGAAAGAGTGATCATCAGTAATAAAGTACATAGCGCAATGGTGGGAAATACTGTGTGGGGCACTAATGAGGCATCATAATGTGTGGGGAACTTATACTGGGGCATTATGCTGTGTATAGGTGCACTAAAGAGAATGATACTGTGCATAGGGGACAATAAGGAACATTATACTGTTTATAGGAGACACTAAAGGGGAATTATGCTGTGTATCCCTTTAAGGAGCATTATAATGCATATATGAGGCAATAAGGAGCATTATACTGAGTATAGGGGACACTAAGAGGCATTATACTGTGCATGGGGGCAATAAGGAGCATTATACTGTATATAGGGGTCCTGATATTCTGCTGTATAAAATAGCACAGCATGCTGCACTATTGTGTTAGAAGCTTCCATTGCAGGTTCAAAAATTCCAACAGAGTAACCAATGCACATATGAACACAAATTTGGCCAGGTTCACATGGCTGTAATACTGAGGTAATCTAGTCTCTGTAATACTGCTGCAAGTCCCATTATATTAATTGTGTAGGGGTCAACAACATTAATTATTTCTGGATACACCTTTGTCTTGTGGTGCTGATGGTCTGTAATATACCTTTCACTTTATGTAGATTACATTAGCTGCCTCTACTGAGATCTTACACACAGGTAATTGCAGTCTCAGACTTGTAGTCAAGTGATTTTGCTCCCTATATAGAGACGCTTATTGGACAATTTCATGCGTCAGGTTAATGACACTACAGCACTGCCTTTCATGGATTACTCTTCTATCTATGGCCATGGACATGCAACTTACATATATCACAATATCCTACCCACCCAATAGTATGCACCCAAGCAACCAAGTGGCTAACACAATTTGAGGCCAAGTTCTTAAGTAAGTGTAGTAACAAGTCAACTTCACACATGTCAATTTTAACTTAGAGGGGAATCTGTCAGGTCAATCTGGGACACTAAACCACCCACAGGTCCTTATAGACCTGGGGTTTAGTGTCCCAAATCGCCCTGTTGTAATGCAATCCACAGGCGCATTAAAAATAAAAAACCTTTATACATACCTAGAGAAGGGTCCGATGTACACCATTCGGCCGAGAACAGTCCGGCTTATTCATGAGCTTCTTTGTTGGCACGCCTCCCGGCGCGTGCGCTGTTCTTCAGTGAAGCCAAAGATGGACACCCTGGCTTCACTGCGCAATTGCCGGAGGTATGGGGCATGCACACTGAAGCCGAGGTGTACTCCTCTGGCTTCATTGAAGAGCTGCGCAGGGAGTACAGCGGCCATGGATTGCGTTATAACAGGGTGATTTGGGACACTAAACCCCAGGTCCATATGGACGTGTGGGTGGTTTAGTGTCCCAAATTGCCCTGACAGATTCCCTTTAAACCTTTACTTTTAAGATTACTCTTCATCCCTTGGATTACCTTCCAAGAAGCCATTGGGCTTGATACTGTTCCTCTCAACCCCATTGGTCTACACTCTCATATGGACTTTGTTATACAGACCTCTCACTAGACCTCTGGGCAGCCAACCTCTCACAATCTGCTGGCCTCTCTATTTCTTACTCTAGTTTTGTACTTTGCAGCTCACTCTGACCAAGCAATGACTCCCAAACGTTAGCAGTCTTTCTCTCTCTCTCTTATCGCTGAATGGCTTTTTTCCCCCACTGACAATACCTGAGCCTACTTGTGCAGTACCACTCGGCATTCTGGATCTCCTGGTCTCTCCCTCTGGTTCACTGCCAGTCTCACTGTGTGTCTCTGCACTAGTCCTGTTAGGTTCTCCATCTCTCTTATGTACAGTGTCCCGATGGATAAATATATTTGATGTTGCTATGGGGTCCCCCTCTTTATTGTATGCTACAGTTTACAATAGCTTGTTGCTAACTACAAATTGTTGCAATACATACTTATACTGTCAGCTAATTTATTTTTTTAATATGTTTTGGTATGTCTTTCCTGGAAGATAGACATAGAAAACTTGTAACATAATGAAATAGTTTGGGATATAGAGAACTTGTTTAGGCCAGTTACATAGCAAAACAACAGACAATCACTGTAATACATGTTTGATCATTTCCATGGAATCCCTAAATATCACTGGGCAAACATTGCAGTCCCAGGACATGTTATTGCAGTTAAATGTAACAAGATATGTAGAATGAGCCGCTCCAAACTTGTTTTTGTGTATTTGCCATTCAATCAGTTACTTCACTGAAAAATGACAGAGGCTGTGTCTGAGGATTTCTGGCAGAGCTGTGAATGTAAAGGTTGCAGGTCAAATCTGTGGTAAACCCTTAAGTCACTACTAAACTAGAATGTCTCAAACATGCTAATGAGGCAAAGCCAAAGAACGGTGACTAGTGTATGCACCATACTACTCGTGTTTTCTTTACAACGTTCAATGGCCTGTCTTATAGCAGAAACGTGCTTGTATATAAAATGCTGCTTTGTAAAGCATTTAGAAAATACATGGAGGCAGAATCACATAATACCAATGGTTGTGGTAGTCCTATGGATTACATATACATACAGTGGAAATGTGTTATAGTTGAAAAATAGAATTTAATAGAAAAGAAATGACTTTAATGTCTAATATCAAACCTATCTACACTTAAAATTCTCATTTGTTTGCTGTTCATCTCAATATATCCCACTGAAATATGGTAAATTGGGTGGTGGTATACTTTACCTCTAACTGCTATACCCTTTCCTGTGACTACATCAGCTGCATGCAGCTTTCTCTAATAGTTGCTCTAGGGGGACCAACATTCATCTTGGTCTTGTGGTCAGTGTGGGGAACACTCCAATAATGAAAGTTATGTTAAAAAGACTGTGGAAAGCATAAACCATGTCTGTGTCATTACATTGTTCTTTAATAGGGCTGGAGAAATGGCCAAAGATACCTAATTTGGTAGTGGTGATATGGTTTATCCTGCATCTCCAGCATATGTCTGAGGCTGCAGAGGAAATGTCAATGAGACCATCTGGCACTGTGTACCATCCAGATATGATTTTATAATTTGATTTTTGTTGCTGATATGAGTAAATGTAATATAAGCTATATTTGCTTACTTTAACTGTACAATAGAGCTTTCTAGACTAAATAGCTTGTGAATAGGCACAAGTGATTCCATTAATAAAACTTCCTTTAAGACATTTCTTAGTATATTCTTCAAAGTTCATCAAATCTAAAGGTACTAGTAATAGAACATATCAATTAAGTTCACAGATGGAAAAAAAAAAATCTTTTTATGAGCTATGGTTTTGTGACCACACACACTTCAATACTGAATCACTTACATAATACTGGTTTTGAAACATGTGTGACCAACATTAGAATTTACAAGAGAAAGATAAAGAAATGCACATGGCAGGGGAGTTACAGTGATAAGCCATGAAAGAGATGGACTCAATACACATGATCCAAGACTGTTTTCTTTTTCACCACCCTTGTGATCCTCCATATGGCAATGACCACCCTGAAATGCATCACACACAGCATATGAAATAAAAAATGTAACCATCTGTGAAATTAAGCACATGGTCAAATGCAGTCTTTATGGGGCCAATGTATAATGATTTGCAAGTCAGTTTTTGTCCCCTGTGTCCCTAAAAGGAAATGACATTCAACTGCAGTTCATTAGGTTTAGGGATGGAGGATAACTTTATAAACCCCCACCCAACTGATATATCACAATGTGATGCTTTCTTGTATTATTACAATTGTATGGTGCCTCCTGAAGGTCCTTTAACTGTTCCCCTGAGTTGTGGCTGCTTTGATGTTGACCATTTTGCAGAAATGTGTGACCAGTACAATCTCTGTTGCAGTCACTTCCTTACTGATCCTGATCATGTGCCATTCATTGTGTACATGACTTCAGCATAGTGGCGTAGCTAGCGGTGGGGGGCGGCTGCCCTGGGGCCACCATTAATGCATCTTTTACTTTTAAATAGATTGGTGTCTGCAGACACCGATCTACTTAAAACGCTTCCTACAACTTGACTGTCTTGTAAACCGCAAGCCACTTCAGTCCTGCGGTTTACAAGACACCGAGACACATACAGACGTCTGCTTCTCAGCACAGGTGGCACGACCACGTCACAACATCGCTCCTACTGTGCTGAGACATCCTGGACCCAGTGCAAGAGAAGGTGGCAGCTCCATTCATCAGGATCGCAGGTAGGTGAGTAGAACCTTTTTTTTTGTTTGTTTTAGCTTAGTTTAGCTTAGTATAAGGGGGTGGTTAGTTAGGGGAATTATAACTATAAGGGAGGGGGCATTATGAACATAAGGGGGGTCATTTATATAAGGGTTATTAGGGAGCATTATGAATAGAAGGGGTGAGGTTATTTATATAAGGGGCCATTAGGGGGCGTCATTTATATTAGGAGGCATTATGAACATAAGGGGGTGGTCATTGATATAATGGGTCATTATGTATGTCAGGGGGTTCAGGAGCGTTATATGAGGGGGCAATTAATTTAATTAAGGTAGTACATGGGCTTTATTAAGACTAAGGCCCCATGTAGCGGGCCGCATCAAAAAAGCGCTGCAGGAAAAACCGCGGCAGTAACGCATTGTGGTGTTTCCCACAGAGCTTTTCACATAAGGTCCACAGAGGTTTCCTCTGCAGACTTTCTGCTTCCATTATACCTATAGGGAAATTACCATTGTTTCCATAGGTATAATTGACATGCTGCGATTTCCAAAACCGCAATGGTGTCATTTTCCCACCCCCAATTTGTGGTAAAATATGCACAGAGGACAAACTGCGATTTACAAAACAGTCGCAGTTTTGGAAATCGCAGCATACCTACGAAAACGCCGGCAGTTTCCTTATAGTTATAATTGAAGCAGAAAGTCTACAGAGGAATCCTCTGAACTTTCTGTGCAAAGCGCTGCGGGAAGAACTGGGATGCGTCACCACTGCGTTTTTTCCCGCAGTACTTTTTTTTTTGCTGCGGGACGCCACATGGGGCCATAGCCTTAAGGAGTTTTCCATCTCTTTTTTTTTTTTTTTTAAACTGTAGTTTTTATTGAAATTTTTATAAATTACATAACAACAATATAGGAGATGAAATCAAAATAAACAGGGAAAAAAAAATAATAATAATAAAAAGAAGTATACATGACAAATCGTCCAATGGCAACACAAAGAACACAGGCAGGAGGGGGAGGGTAACGACAAGGGAAAGAGGAGGAGGGAAGAGAGGGGAGGAGTCAGAGACCATGTAAAGTACAATATGCATCCCAGGATGACAACACAGCAATAAATGCTTCCATCGTATGATTAAGAGAAGCCATCAAATACTCCATACTACGGACGTCTTTCACTCGAGCAATAAGCTCTGGACCAGTGCGAGGAGAAGTTTTCCTCTGATGGAGAGCGATGAGGGTTTTAGCGGCAGTACACAAGTATAGAAACAATTTGGAGGTCTGCTTACCTAAGTGTTTGGCGGAAAGATTAAGCAAATAGGTAAGGGATCTAAGAACACCTTGAGCAAAAAGGGCATCAGTAAAGGTCTCAAAAATTTGGCATAGTGTACCCACCCCCACCTGGCAGTGCCAACAAATGGAAGGAATGCTAGGATTAAGAGAATGGAGCAAGGCGGGGGTGTGATACCAATGCATAAGTAACTTATACTAGGTCTCGCGGAAAGTAATACATGTAGAGGACTTAGCTGCACGAGACCAAATAATCTGCCATTGCCTGGGTGAGATCTGCCTATTCAGACCACTTAATTATATACTTATGAGAGAAAGGGGGCTGACCCTCCGGAGAGGAAAGGAGCCTGTAGATGCCCGATATCAGACCTACTGTGGAGGTAGGCAAATGTAGCACAGAGGTAAAATAGACAAAGGGCCTGAGCTCCAAGGTCGACAGATCCACCAGATCAGAAATGTGAAAAAGGCCCAGTTTACTCCAGGGCCGTACCATAGCTGCTGTGAGCTCCCCTGGGAGGAGCGGATTATACAAGAAGGAAGCCATAGAGGAACATGGAGAGGCCAGAGGAAAAAGTTTGGATCAGGTGATCCAAATAGCTCACGTGAAGCGGATGGGTCCCAGGAGAGGGGTGGAAGGAAGGGGAGAGTAACGGGACCACAAGAATGCATTAGGGTGGATCGGTGCTAGCCAGAGCTTCTCAATCTCAACCCATTTTGTGTAGGCCTGCGAAGCAGCCCAGAACGGGATACAACGCAAATGGGATGCCCAGTAGTAATGCAAAACATGTGGAATCGCCTGCTCCCCCTCACCTCTGCCCAACAACATCACAGAGCGGGGAATATGATGGCGTTTGCCATTCCAGATAAACTGAAAGATTGATTTTTGAAGGGCGCGCAGCTCTGAGCGAGGGACAGCAATTGGGAGTGTTTCGAAGAAGTAAAGAAGCTTTGGGAGGAGGGTCATTTTGACAGCGGTAACATGGCCTATGAGGGAAATATGGAGAGCGCGCCACTTATCTAAGAGAGAACGTAATTTACTAAACAAGCGAGGATAGTTAACTGAGTAAAGGGTGGAGTAAGAAGGAGACAGTTGAATTCCCAAATAATGGAGGGAGCGCTTCCTCCATTGGAAATCAAAGTTAGACTGGAGCAGCTGTAAAATACAGTTAGGAATGTTAATAGGTAATGCTTCGGTCTTGGTATGATTAACTTTATAGCCAGAAAAATCACCATATATTTTCAGCACTTGGAAAAGGTTGGAGAGGGACGTGTGAGGATTAGTAAGGGTTAAAAGAACGTCATCAGCAAACAAGCTAATTTTATAGTCTGTATCCCTAACCGCTACCCCAGTGATGTCAGGGTTAGATCGAATCTGGGAGGCTAGGGGTTCAATACACAATGCAACTATGAGCGGGGATAAAAGACATCCCTGACGTGTCCCATTACGGATGGGGAACAGTGATGAGAGAGAATTAGGGAATTTCACCACAGCCGAGGGCCGAGAGTACAGTGCCCAGATCGCTGTGAGAAAGGCTCCAGAGAACCCGAATTTTTCAAGAGTGGCAGTCATAAATGACCAGTCAAGGCGGTCAAAGGCCTTCTCGGCATCGAGGCTCAAAAGGAGGGTGGGGATGGCAAAGCGGTTTGCAACATCTATTAAGTCCACAGTCCTTCTGGTGTTAACTCCCCCTTGACGACAAGAGACAAAACCCACCTGGTCCTTACAGATAGGAGATGGAAGCCAGACGCCAAGCCTGTTGGCCAAAACCTTAGTGAAAAGCTTTAAATCGGTATTTAGGAGTTCAATGGGGCGGTAATTAGAGCAGTTCTGATGGTCCTTGCAAGGTTTAGGGGCTAGGGTGATATGAGAATGAAGCATGGACTAGGGGCACCTTCAAGGAAGGAGTTAAAGAGGCGGCACATGTGTGGAAGCAGGTCAGATTGAAATGTTTTATAATACAGGTACGTAAACCCGTCCGGGCCTGGAGACTTGCCTTTCGGGAGACCCCCAAGGGTAGCAGTAAGCTCCTCCTCCGTGACAGGAGCATTTAGATTAGTAATTGCTGAGGATGGGAGCTTAGGAAGGGGGCAGGTGTCCAGATACGATAGTAAGGCCATGTCCCGGGACACAGGGTCAGCACCCGAGCGGGAAGGGAGGTTATATACAGTAGTTTAGTATAATAGTCTTTAAATAGGGATGCTATAGAGTCAGGATGATGATGAAGGACACAATGAGAGTCACGGATTGCATGCGGTATGGAAGAGGCCTGGTGGTCACGCAGGGTCTTAGCAAGCAGGGAGTGGGCTTTGTTGCCTCTTTCATAATAGTGCTGGCGACTGTATAGGAGGAGATGGTGGGTAGCCTGAGTGGCGAGGTCGCGGAGATCCGCACTAGCCGCTACTAAGCGGCGAAGAGTAGAGATCGAGGGGGCTTGGACCAAACGGTCTGACAGCGATCGGATTCGGGACGCTAAGGCCACCTCCCTGGCATTTCTATCCTTCTTAAGTCAGGTGGCTAAGGCTATGCTTTGACCCCTCATAACTGCCTTATGGGCCTCCCAAAGGGTGGAATCAGAAGTGACCGAATGTACATTATGGCAGAAATAATCCAGGAGTTGAGTTCGGAGGGTAGCACAGGAGACTGGGGAGTGGAGAAGGGACTCATTCAGCCGCCAGTGACAACGTTTAGTAGGGATGGAGGTAGGGGACAGTGTGAGCAGGACAGGGGCATGATAGGACCAGGAAATGGGGCCAATATCAGCATCAACCAGGAGTCTAAGGGCTAGGGTGTTATCAAAAAAATAATCTATCCTGGAGTGCGTCTTACAGGGGTGGGAATAAAATGTGTAGGACCGGGCAGTAGGGTTGTCGATGTGCCAGAGATCATAAAGGGCAAGGGATCTAATCAGGCGGCGGAATTCCCTGGCTAGGCGAAGCTGGGGGGCCCCCAGTGCAATGCCAGATAAGGACAATTTGTCCACATATTCGGAGAAAACCATATTAAAATCACCGCCCAACAGCAGGGCCGCAGCAAACAATATAGGTAGGAGGGAGGGCAGCCTCCTACCCTGCCTGCAAAAAGATGGAAGAAACCGCTAAAGAAATACCTGCTAGAAAGGGACCAAAAGTGAGTAAGAAAAAACACAATAATCAAGGATCAGTAACAGACAAAAGGGACTGTGTAAACAATGGTCAGCCATCTAGAAATACAGGAACAGGTTCCACTTCGGGACCTAGAGAAATGGAATGAAGAAGGAAAAGTCAGTGTGTTGGGGGTGGGGAATCTACCCGCTGGCGTCTGGAAGCAGCACCAGGAGAGGGCAATTGTCGTCTCTGCGTCTTCTGTTGAGACCACACCGGATGTGGTGGTGGAGGAGGAACAGCCAATTCCCAGTCAGACATGTCCAGAGGGGGAGCAATGTCCATTGCCAGGCAGAATGACTGAAAATTGAATGGGAGCGTAGAGTAGCCAAACGGCCATTGAGCCTTGCAGTCAGGGCAAAGGGGAAGCCCCACCGGTAAGGTATCTGACGTTCCTGCAGCAGCTGGAGGAGGGGACGCAGGTGTCTCCGTTTCTGCAGAGTTATCCAGGAGAGATCCTAATAGAGTTGTATCTTTGCACCTTCAAAATCAATGTCCTTTAAAGTTCTGGCCTTGGACAGGATTGCCTCCTTTAGGGTAAAATAATGCACACAGCACATAACGTCTCACAGATTAGGCCCAGAGCCTTTAGGGCGCAAAGTTCTGTGTTCACGGTCCAGCTTTATCTTGCGAGTAGAAGGTTCTTGTAATACAGAATTGAAGATCGCCTCTAGAGTAGCATGTAAGTCCTCCTCACGGGTAGCCTCAGGTAGCCCCTTGACTCTAATGTTATTCTGCCTGCCCCTGTTATCCAAGTCTTCAACATGGCATTGCAGGTCGATAGATAGATAGATAGATAGATAGATAGATAGATAGATGACACTGAGATAGAACAGAGTCCTGGAGCTGAGAAATATAGGCACGGGTCTGGTCATGGTCATGCTCCAGAGAGTCAATCCGAGTTGCAATATGATGAAGGTCCTGCCGTAATGCAGAGATTTCAGCGTGTATTTCTGTGCGGATTCCATACGGCATGCCTCAGTGACTTCAGCAACTAGAGAGCGGGAGAGGAACTGGAGCCATAGTGGCGGAAGGGAGGATGAAGGTAGTTCACTCTTTTCCAATTGTAGATGCTGAGAGGCAGGAGGAGATGAATGGGGAGACATGGCAGCATAGGCGGACATAGAGGGATTCACACCGATGTCCACATTAGCGCCCCAGGGATGTACAGGAGAAGAGTCCCCTGGATGCAGGTGCTGAGCCTGGGAGGAGGACACTTGGGGGGGGGGGGGGGGGGCAGAGTCATGGAGGATGTCCCAGGGGTGCAGGCAGGAGCTGCAGAGGAGCCAGCGGCAAGGCCAGGGGCCAGAGGCAGAGGAGAGGCAGACTGTGTAAGGAGAGTCTGGGGGCCAGAGGGCTGCAGGCAGGAGGCAGCACCTTTGTCCCGCAGCGCTTGCAATGCAGCAACGGGAGAAACAGGCGGCGCTGCCATTTTAGACGGCAAGGGAGCACAGGAAAGGACCGCAGGAGCCGAGGGCTCTAGGCCTTGGCATTCCAGACCAACCTGAGAGGACTTCAGGGAGACAGGAGGTGCCGGAGGAGCTGTGGTGCTGGTGGGAGATCGCTGAGTGGCCGCCCGATTCCGGAGAGAGGCAGTCGGGAAGCTGGGGCATGGAGGCCCGGGTTGCAGCCGATGGGGGGAAAAGGTTGGATGCAATCCCTGGTTGTCCCGGGCTGACAGTGGAGGCAGGGGTCCCTGGGGTGGAGGCTCCGGTAGTTTTCTTGCCCAGGGAGGGTGCAAGGAGGCTAATTCAGGTGCTAGTGTAAGCAGGCAGGGCAGGAGCCACAGGAAAACGTGGCCTTCTACATCAGGTCATAGGCCACGCCCCTCCAGCTCATTTTTATTGATGATCTATCCTCAGAATAGATCATCAATAAGAAATAAATGATTCCCCACTGACCAGCTGTATGAAGGGGCTATGGCACCTGTTTATATCACACGCTGTCTGTTTATAGTGACTGAGTAATGTAATTCCAGTCTTGTCACATAGACGTGTATAGGATGAGGTTAGTTACATTACATGGCCGCTATGAAATGAATGACACTATGTAAACAGAGAAGGGGGTCACAGCACTTACACAGGTACCACGATTCATTCAAACAGCTGATACTGAGGGTCCTGTGTATTGGAATGACACTGATGTTTTTTTAACCTTTTCTTTACCTTTTAATTAGGAAATGCCTGGGGCATTATTAATAAGGGACACTATTTAAGGGGGTACACGGGGAAGTTATTAATTTAAAGATGCACTTGGGGTATTATTCATTACTGGGGATTATATATTTTATAATTGGGGGTAGCGGCAGAATGGGTGTGCAGGTAAGGACAATGTGGGTCAGGTGCCTGGAAAAGTGAGGAGCCAAAGATGTCTGTGCTGCAAACTTTACAGAGACAGGAAGAAGTGGTCATGGCAGTCCAGATGAAAGAGATGGGGAATATGAACGATTAGTCAGAGATGTCACGTGTAAGTCACTAAATGTAACTGTACTGTATTCACCTAAATTGTCTGCTGAGCCCTGTGTAGAGCCGCTATATACCACTATACGCTCACCGTATAGTGATAATATCAGTATACCTAAGTTGGGGGCTGAACCCCTAGCTATGCCTCTGCTTCAGCTGTTAGCCACACCCACCATGAGTATGATGTCATCACTGATGAAAGCAGCATTTGTTTAAACTTTATTGACTGCCAAAGCAGCCAGGTAGAGATCCCAAACAAACCAGCACCTGGTGTTCAGCAGTAATTAGAGGCAGCAGAGCAGCAAGGTAGACAAACATATTTTTTATTTTTAATTATTTTTAACAATTCTAGCCTCTCCCCTGTCTTCATGAGAGAGGCAATCTTCCGTGAGTGGTCAGAGGGTTTTATGGACACTGATGGGCTGGCAGCATGGTAGACGCATAGGGAGAGTGAAGGAAATGAGCAAACGTGCAAAAGATGTGAATGCTTTATCATTAAAATTGCATGTGCATGCTTTAACCCTTTCCTGACATCTGCCGTAATAGTGTGTCGGATGCTGGGTCTTTAAAGATGGCGGGCACTGCTGCTGCAGTGCGGCTGCCATAGCAGAGTTCACTCTGATCGCGGGCATTGCAGTCTAGGATCCCCCCCAAATTTAAAAAATGTTCTCCAGGGCTGGTCCTCACCAGCACCGTACCTTAAACGCTGTGGGGAGATCGCGGGAGCTGACCTGTTCATCTGACATCCGGGAACCCTCTGAAGGCTCCCAGGCTTGTCATAGCAATATTACTATTGTGGCTGGTCTATGACCAGCCTCAATAGCAACATTGTGACTCTCCCATAGAGTGCAATACAGTTGTATTGCAGTCTAGGGGACGAGCAATCAAACGATTGCAGGTTCAAGCCCCCTAGGGGGCTAATAAAATAGTTAAAAAAAAAAATAAATAAAAAAAATAAAAGTTCAAATCACCTCCCTAGTATACATATAAAAGTTACAAATTACAGTGAAACACATACACATTAGGTATCCCTGTGTCCGAAAACGTCCGGTCTACAAACTTAAAATATTTTTCCCATACAGTAAACACCGTAGCAGGAAAAAAAAAATTAAATGTGATAATATTTTGAATAAAAAGTGATAAAAGCAATAGACATTCCTTAAAATGGTATAACTAAAAAGTACACTTGGCCCCGCAAAAAAGACATCATATGTTTCCCTGTACATGGAAATATAAAAAAGTTACGGGTGTCAGAATATGGCAACTTTTAGAAAAAAAAATTTTTTTGCAAAGTTTTAGATTTTTGTTAAGGGGTTAAAATGTAAATAAAACCAAATAAATTTAGTATCTCCGGAATTGTATCAAAACATAGAATAAAGGTGACATGTCATTTTGGCTGCAGAGTGAACTCCGTAAAAACGAAGCCCATAAGAAAGTCTCACAAATGCACTTTTTCTTCCAATCCACCCCATTCTGAATTTTTTTTCCAGCTTCCCAGTACATTGTACAGAATAATGGTAGCGTCATGAAGAACAATTTGTCCTGCAAATATTAAGCCCTCATACGGCTCTGAGAACAGAAAAATTTAGTGGGGTTTGTAGGTGGGGAGTCTAAAACGAAAATCGAAAATCAAAAAATGTCACCAGTGGAAAGGGGTTAAAAAGCATATCTGGGTTTCAGAAACTGAAAAAAAAAAATGCATTTTGATTTCTGATAAAAACATGCATTATTTTGAGCAAAACCGCCCAGTGTGAACACAGACTTACTGGGAAGTGTTGTATCATGTGACCAGATTGGGTGATTGTGCTTTACAGACACTCTCAGTCAATATATATATATATGGATACACATGCATACTCTTATATACATACATGAATATATATATAAGTATAAGTAAACAAGTATACTGGGCATGAATGAAAAACTGCTAGGGGGTGCAGTGAACTGGGAAGGGCTGCCTGGAAAGGCTCTGACACTCCCACAACCAGGAACTAGAAACCAGGAAGTATTGCATTAGCCTGAAAATATGAGGAATGGTAAAAATGGTCCAAACACACATAAAGGTACTCAGTTATGTTTATTCATTCATGTCACAAGCATTTCCTGCATTTAGTCACATTTGCCTAGTCCTGGAAAACCCCTTTAAGTAATTATTATAACAAAGTGTAAACCACATTAAGATGATTGTTTTTAAAGAGATTTGTTTAACTCTCTAGAAAAAAAGATGCAGTCCAATAAACTTCTTTTCTTGGCTACAGCTCAATGGACCTCATCAACTTTTACTATAACTTATCCAGCAAATGATTAAAACATCTTTTTTGGCTGTGTATATTTGGTTTGGGAAATCAGGAAAAAAAAGGGATCTTAATGAGTTTATAATATAACATCTTCTAGATGATTCATGTTCAAAACAATGAAATGAGATCATCAAACCTAAAAGGGCTGTTGTGTAATCCACAAATGGTGCATTAGTTTATAAGTGTGGTAAAAGCAATTTATGTCATTCTAAAGTGATTAATAAGAATAGTTAAGATGGATGAAAAAGAGGTGCAGTGGTGCGACCTGAAAATAATATTGATACCATAGATTCATAACCCCACCAGGCTATGCAAAGCAAAACATTTAGTTTTCAGTGCCCACAATGTTGCAAGCATTTTATCTTGTGAGCACCAAGGTATTATATTGGGACTACACAGTGACAGTTATCGCTCTAAACTGGCAAATGCAAACATTGAAAATGAGTTTTGCCGAGATTTATTGTGAATTTCTGTCCTTGCCTCCTTAACCCCATCACGCATTCTCACGTACATGTACGTGAGAGAATGTGGTTAGTTACCGCATCCCCACGTACAGGTACGTGACAGTGATTGAGTGGGCTCAGAAGCAGAGCCCGTGCGATCACCGCAGGAGCCCGGCTGTATTTGACAGCCAGGCTCCTGCTGCAACAGCGGGGACCAGTGATAACACCGATCCCCTCTGTTTAACCCTTAAGATGCTGCAGTCAATAGCGTTTGCTAGCGGCACTGACAGCTAACACCCTGCTCCTTAACCTCCGATTGGCGCTGAGCGCCGATCAGGATTTTTAACCCCTTGGATGCTGCGGTCAAACATGACCGCGGCATCCAAGGGGTTCCGCCATGTTGCCGCCCCCGGCACCCCACGCGGCGAGATCAGGGGTGCCGATATCTATAATATGCAGCCCGGGGTCTGGCCAGTGACCCCAGGCTGCCTGATGAGGCTCCCAGTACCTGGTTGATCCTGCCGGGACCTCTGGAAATCAGCCTATGTCTACATAGGCTGAATTCCTGTATAGATTGCAATACACGTGTATTGCAGTCTATATTGCTGAATCAGCGATCAGACTATCGTTGGTTCAGGTGTCCTAGTGGAACATATAAAAAATAGATAATATTTATTAACTTATTTGGGTGGTATGACTATCTGTTTGAAATGCAGAGCATTTCACATTTTGAAAATTGCAATTTTTTTTCCAAATTTCCATCAAATTTCCTATTTTTTTATAAATAAATACAAAAATATTGATCAATGTTTACCACTAACATGAAGTACAATGTCTCACGAAAAGTTATTGCCATATAAAGTGACATGTCAGTTTTGAAAAATGAGGCCTGGTCTTTAACGCACTTTTGGGCTCAGACCTGAAGGGGTTAAACAGAGGTAGCCACCTGTCTCCTTAACAGTGACTGTCACAGGGCCCCAACAACAATGACAGCAAGTAGAACTTCAAATGCAGTGCCTGACACAGGATTCCCATAATAATGGCAGTCGCAGAACCTCCATCATATTGACAGCAAGAAAATACAAATGCCATAGCATCCCCATAACAATTACAGCCAATAACATTAATAATGACATAATACCTTGAGGGGGTGCTATTTCAGTGGAAAGAATGACATGTGAGCATGTGTGACATGGTTAATGGCAGGAAGGAAAGTCTGACACTGTCATGAAAAAAAGAGCTGCATTGACTGCAGAAATGTGTCAGTCATGGAAATGAGATGTTATCTTTTCTGTTTACAACATTAACACATTCAGCACCTTATATCTTGAAAATACATTGCTTTTTCAACTTGTTTATTCTTATTTCCCTTGATAAACCATACAAACACATGCTCTATGGTCACTATTGGACTGGGTTGCTTAGGGCCCTCCAGTAGAATACATTTTGGATGCGCACTATGCAGCTAAATACAAATATTACCTGCCTCCCATTCACAAATTCCTATAACTCCACAGATACACATTTTTTACAGTGTTAGTGTAACATCTTTGCTAGAGATGAGCAAATCGAAGCTGCAGAAGTGGAATTCGATCCGAATTTCAGGAAATATTCGATTTGCATCAAATCCAAATTTCCTCACGCTTCATGGTAACGATTCGCATTTAGTTCAAAACGGCTGCTGTACATATAAGGACATGGGGTAAGGAACTCTGGGAACGCGGGATCACCCACAATGCCACGCGTGCAGCCAATCAGCAGCCAGCCCTGTGATGTCACATCCCTTTAACCCCTTCGCGAGTGCACACGGCATTTTTGACCGCTACATCCCAGGTGTTAAATCCCCCGATCGGTAATGGAGTATGGTGTTAGCTGTAACTGACAACTAACACCCTGCTTCATAACCAATCGGGATTTTATCACCTTGGATGCCGCGGTCAAACATTACCGCGGCATCCCAAGGGGATACGCAATTTTGACGCCGACCTGCTCAACCTCGGCTCTCTGCAGCCAATAAATAGCTGTTTTTGTTACGCAATTCACCGCAATTTAATTTGGATTAAATAGAATTGTATCGCGAAATTCGGTGAAGTTGCCAAATCGAATTTTTTAATACTTCGCTCATCTCTAATCTTTGCTCATTCGGGTTTCTGTGCCATCCTCCAGCTGCATGCTACAGTGCAGGAGGCGTGTCCATATATGATCCTCTGCTCCTGGGCCTACTGCTGTTTTAGCACAGCTGAGTATACGTTGCAGTGTGCCAGTCCAGCCAGAGCTCTGAGTTCCTCTGGTTTCTAAAGGGTTAACGTTTGGTGCTCTTTTGATTGACATCCTTCCTTGCCAATCAAGCCTGGGGTAGATTCCTGATACCCTTAATATAGTTTTCAACCCTCTCTTCGTTGCTTGCTATTAGTCTCTCTGAGCATGCTAAGCGGTATACTGTTTCCTTTGTTTATCTATATTCTGACCTTGGCTTTTTCCTTTGACTATTCTGCTGGTTCTGATTTTGTACTTCGCTGCCCGAATGGTTCTGACCCTTGGCTCTCTAGATTACTCATTCCTGTTTGTTTGTCTTGTCTACATTTTGTGTATTCACTTGTATTATTGGAAGGGACCGTTGCCCAGTTGTCCTCTACTGCTTAGCGTAATTGAGGCAAGTAGGTAGGGACAGGGGGTGGTTCAAGCATCAGGACTCACTGTCTCCGTCGTTCCCCTTCCTCCCAGGTTTCAGCAGCAGCTATTGGGGAATTGCTTAATAGGCAATTCTCTAACAATTAGTCTGCTACCTAGCCCTTACCTTGGACCATTTCTCTCCTATGGCTGCAACCTTTTACCACCCCCCAAGTAGCCTGCTGACTTGTTCTTATCTTAGTTTAGGGACCCCTTAGCTCTGGACCCCACAGTGAGGTTGACCTGCCTCTGTGCCTAGATGTCAGCTCAACCACACAATGCATCTATATATAATAGATTGGGTAGTTTCTTAAATATTCTACACCGTTTATTATATGAGTGCGTAGGCTGAGTGAGATGCTCTATGCTGTCTATCTATATGTAGTGTTGTGAGCGTACTGTGTCATGCACCACTCTTGCAGGGGTTGGGGGCTAGGTGTCCTATAGCCCCATGGGTCAAAGAACACAGGGGGATTCACCTGCTCCCCTGTGAGACAGTCCGAGCCATAACTACAGCCAATGTTTTAGAATTTGCAACAATCACAGATTAATTTGGACACATTCTTTCCTTGTAAAACTGACAACTCTTTATAGATCCTTCATGCCAACCTTTGCCAAATATATTTTTGTTTTTCTAGAACACTTCCTATTCTGTGTTTCCCCCCTGCACTGGTGAATAAAATGTAGAATAAAGCAATTCTACTCTGATGATCACATTGCATTCACATTTTAGTATATTTACAGTTCCCATTATCTTCTATGTAAGATTGGCATCCTTCTTTTTGTTCTGGATAAGTCAGCCAAAAATTACAGTAAGGAAATATTTTTATGGACAACTTAAAAAAGCAAAAAAATAATCATTAACCCCTTTACGACCCAGGGCGTAATAGTACGTCCTGAGTCTCATAACGATGTATGGAGAGCGCTCAGGAGCTGAGCGCTCTCCATACACCGCGGGTGCCGGCTGTATAATACAGCCAGGACCCGCAGCTAACAGCAGCGATCGGTGCCTGCATCGATCGCAGTTGTTAACCCTTTAGATGCCGCGGTCAAACGCGACCGCGGCGTCTAAATTGCGGAGCCGCCAAGGGCACCGCCATTTTTACCTCATCGCCGCCCTCCAGAACGTCATCGGAGGGCGGCGCTTGGTTGCCATGACAGCCGGGAGCCTATTGAAGGCTCCCAGGCCTGTCATTACATTACAGCTATTACGCGATGCCAGAGGCATCGTCTAATAGCAGTGAAGGCGTTTTGCTATTCACTGCGATACAGTAGTATCGCAGTGAATAGTATGATCGATCAGACTCCCTAGGTTTCAAGGTCCCTAGGGAGTCTGATCATACAAGTAAAAGTATAAAAAAAAAAGTTTTTAAAAGTATGAAAAAATTAAAAAAACACAAAAGTTCAAATCACCCCCCTTTCCCTAGATCAGATATAAAAGTAAATAAACAAAAGTAAGCATAAACACTTTAGGTATCCCCGCGCTCCAAAATGCCCGAACTATTAAAATATTAAAATATTTATCCCATACGGTGAACGGCGTAGCGGGGAAAAAAAATCAAAATGGCCAAATAGCGTTTTTTTCAACACTTTGTCTCCTATAAAAAATTGAATAAAAAGTGATCAAACCATCAGATCTTTCCCCAAGTGGTATCAATAAAAACGTCATGTTGTCCCGCATAAAAAAACGCCTTACCCAGCTCCATACATGTAAATATGAAAAAGTTACAGGTGACACAATATGGCAACGCAAAAAATTTTTTCTATTTAGCAAAGTTTTCAATTTTTTAAAAGGTATCAAAACATTACAAATACTATATAAATTTGGTATCGCCGTGTTCGTACTGACCCGCAGAATACAGGTAACATGTCATTTTTACCACACAGTGAATGGTGTAAAAATTAAACCCATATGAATTTGGGTGCAAATGCAGTTTTTCTCCAATTGCACCTCATTCTGAATTTTTTTACAGCTTCCCAGTACATTGCACAGCATATTGAATAGTGACATTACAAAGTACAGTTTGTTTCGCAAACAATAAGCCATCATGTGACTCTGTGAACTGAAAAATGAAAAAGTTATGGCTCTTGGAGTGTGGGGAGGGAAAAACGAAAATGCAAAAACAAAAAATGGCCGGGTCATTAAGGGGTTAAAGGGTTTTTTCACAAGTTAAGTATTGCTTTCTTTAGGATAGGTCATGAATATCTGATCCGTGAAGATCCAACTCCCAGGGCCGTTCATAGATCAGCTGTTGGAAGAGACAGGAGCATTTGGGTGATTGCTACAGCCTCTTCATTGAATACCAGAAAGAGCACCGCACGTTGCATATAAGACTGTGCTAGGTATTGTAGCTCAGCCCCATTTACTTGAATGGGACTGAACTGCAGTTGAAACTTGTGACCAATGAATGTGACGCCGTCAGTGTAGGAATAGCTTCAAACAGCTGATTGGCAGGGGTTTTCTGTATCGTACCCCTGCTAATCTGATTTTGCTGACCTATCCATCAATATTTTAGTTCTGAATAACACCTTTAGGCTGAGGCCCCACGTAGCGGAAACGCAGCTTTTTTTTGTTGCAGATTTTACTGTGGTTTTTTGAGCAAAAGCCAAGAATGGCTGCAAAAGGAATGGGAAATATATGGGAAGTACTTCTACTTCTTCCTTCTAGTCAATTCACTCCTGCCTTTGGCTTAAAAAAAAAATGCAGCAAAATCTGCAACAAAAAAGCTGCGAGTCCCAAAGATGGGGCCTAAGCAACTTTCTTATAGGATTTGTTTTTGCAGTGTTCACTGTGCAGCCAAAATGACATGTCACCTATATTCTATGGATCGGTATAATTCTGGAATATCAAATTTACCAAGTTTTTTTATGTTTTTACCCCTTAAAAAAAAAATCCAAAACTTTGTAAAAAATTTCTGTGTATGGGGATTGCCAGATGTACTTTCTAGTTTCTAGGGGAATGTCTATTGCTTTGATCACTTTTAAATCAAATTTTTTTGAGAGGCAAAACTGAAAAAACGGTGATTTGGCTATTTTGATTTTTTTTTTTCTGCTATGTCATTCATGGTATTTGAAAAATATTGATATAAATTTGTGGAAAGGGCGTTTTCGGACAGAGGGATACCTAATGTGTATGGGTTTCACTTTATTTAACTTTTATATGTGTTCTAGGGAAAGGGGATGATTTTAATTTTTATTTCTTGTTAATTATTTTATATTATTTTACTTTTTTTTTTTAACTGTAGTTATTAAACCCCCTAGGAGTCTTGAACCCCGGGGGTCTGATCACTAATGCAATTCATTATAATGCCAAGGCTTATTGGTTAATTGTCATATGCATGAATTTATTACTTATGGAGTTATTAATTTTATACGTGATATATTTTTGTTTACATTGAATGTTAAAATCATATATAGAAGAGGATATTCTCGTTGTAATTACATTACATTACATGTACATTACATTACATTATATTACATTATTGTCTGAAGATACAATTCCTTGCAGAAATAGTGTGTACTGTATGTATTCCACAAGAAAGGTTTACTGTATCCATGAATTATATGAGCTTCTTTCAAATAATCTGGTCACACTGGGAATTTATATAGTCTATAAATGATATGAGTCCTATTGGAATATTAACTGCCAGTGATAAGTTTTTTTTTAATGCTAGTGCCCAATTTAAGTGATATCTTTGGTGCCATTAAGACACAATTAATCTGTGGAGCTGTCACTTGCTGGGGTGTCATATTTGGGTGGGAAGAAGCCACATGTTGCTTCCAAGCCACAGGTTGGGGAAGTGTTACTTAGCTTATAAAATAATATTTCTCTGCAGTTCATCTATTCTCTGCTTGACTTGTTATTTACCATTTTCAGTTCACGATATATAAAAGTGATATAGCAATTTGTTTACCATCAGTTGTTTGAGTCTGTAGTTTTTTTGTTGAAGGTTTTTGTTCTTTTTTCACACAATAAAGGTCTATGCTGTTTTTAACCCTAGAACTGTCCAAACAAACAGCAGATGCTGACTGTCATCAAACAAATGCAGCAATTCTTAAAGGGTCAAGAAACAAGATTTGCAGAAGGAATCCGTATTATGAAAAGCAGACTTAATAATTTACAAAACACTGTCAACAAAGGTGGCCCGGACCCACAACCAGGTTAGTATAGAATATAAAACATATATTGGAGGAGATTCATCAGGACTGGCGTATTGTTCATTGGTCTGGATAATCCATGCGCCGATGGAGGATTTGCAGGACCCGTCATAAAGTAGGTGCTTCTTCTGTCAGGCCATGTACTTGATGATGTATCTTAGGTATCATTTACGCCAGAAAACTGAATCTGGCCTGCCCATAGTACACTGTTGCCTTGCCCCCTGTTCAGAAAGTGGCAAAGATGGTGTAAAAATGTAACTTTTTAAAAATTTTTGTTGCAAGTGAAGCCCAAAGTCTGTGACTTGATCATGTCACAAAAGTGGCGTAGAACAATAATAAATCTGCCCCAATATGACTTGTACAGTTTTGTAACAATATGGAGTTTGCAGGTCCCTGTGTCTTTGTTTACAAGTGATTGCTGCAGCCAGTCAGTGACTTGAGTAAATGAGTGCTTCCTGACATCAAGGCTTAGTAAAGAGTTTTATAAAAGTACATAATGACCACTTGGTACTGAAGAACTGGTACAACTATTCTGGGTAACTTTTTTAAGGAGTTAGCTAGGAGTGAAGTTTGAAGTAGCCAAGATCTTCAACCAAGAATTTTAGCTTAATATTGTATTTTGTTTGCCTTCTGAATAACCTTAAAATTGTTAATAATCCAATCAAAATGTTTTCAAATATTATTGACATATTTTATTTTAGGCTGGCTTCACACCAGTGCTCAGATTCTGTTCGGGGATTCCATCCCCGAATCCGCTTAAAAAATGCGGAGAGAAAAGTCCTGCAAGTATGACTTTTCTCTCTGCATTTTTCGGGCGGAAACTGGGCGGACTCATTATAGTCTATGGGGTCCACGGGTTTCCAGGGGTAACTGCTTTTTGAGCAGATTGGGTTTCGGTTTTCGGGTCCCCAAGCGGACCCGAAGAATGGAAACCAGAGTGCAAGTGTGAACCTAGAGCAAATTTCCAGCTTACTGTATTAATAGGTATCAATTACACAGAAAGTGCTTCAGTGACCTAAAAATCTATCTTATAAGTGATTTTTTTTAATGCAGTGTTAACTACACTGAATACACTCTCTGTTAAAACAATGCATTTTGGGGTCAAGCTGTCACCCCTGTGACCAGACATTATTTTAATATTTCTGCCCTTTACAAGTGGCTTCCCCATGGAACTTGCACCATAAGAAGGGAAAAGTAATCTACATATTCTTCCTGATCTTACTCTTTCCCAGAGATGTGCCTATGTTTGTACTTTAAGCATGTGGTATGAGTGTGTCACTTGTCCCGTTGTTGTGTATCTATACGGAACGTATTTTCCCTATTTAGGTGTTGCATCTTGTGTTTAACCAGTTATCCAAGACAATTTTCAGTTTACTGAATAGGTGTCAATTACACAGAAAGTATATATAAGCCATTAGTAGAAAATAGCTGCTTTTCAACTATTAGATGACTCTTAAAGCCAAATGTTTAAAGAGTGAAGAAAGACTGCCATTAGAGCCAACAAAAGATGAAAATGTAAAAAATATACAGAATAAAAATAGAAGCCTTCAGTCGTACTTTAAAAAAACAATACCAATGAAATATACAGCAGATATCTGATTGTCTTGTATTTTTTTTAGTCTCTTGTCCTCCGCTGGAAGCTCCTGAGAACGGCAGAAAATTTGGTTCCAAATATCTTGCTGATCATGAAGTCCATTATACATGTGATCCTGGCTACCAGCTCATTGGTGCAAGCAGCAGAATGTGTCTGCCAAATGGAAGCTGGACGGAAAGTCCCCCACATTGCAAAGGTTCTTAAATTAGGATTTTATTAATGGTTTAGCAAAGGTCAGAAAAGTGACAGTGATTTTGATAAAGGTTTGCAAAAAAAAAAAAACTATTAATTTACAATATTATTTTTTTTGTATTTGTGAAAATATGTATGTGATTTTCCAATGTTATTTTTGATGCAGTTACCTGTACCCAATCACACTCTGTGTTAAAACAATGCATTTTGAGGTCAAGCTTCACCCTTTATCAGCCATTATTTTAAAGGCAGTCTGTCGGCAGAAAAACCAGTATCAAACTAATGGCAGTACCTTGTAGAGCTGATTCTACACTTTCCAAACATGCTTTTCTGATTCTGCATTGCAGCTCCATTTTCTTAAAAATCAAAATTCTATTCTTATACAATTTATACAATACTATTTTTATACATTTCTTCTTCTGCTGGGGCTTCACTCTCTGCTCTAGATAATCGCCCCTAACTGCCATGCAACGCTACATCCCTTTCTTGAGTGGCATCTTCCTCTTTGTCATACTTTGTCTGCAGTTAGAGATGGTTATCAAGAGTGGAGAACAAAGCCCCAGCAGGAGAAGAAACACCCTTAAAGCCCTTTTCAACTAATTTACATAATAATAAAATCCTGATTTTTTTTTTTATGAAAATGTTGCCACAATACAGAATAAGAAAGGCATCTTTGGAAAGTTTAGAAGACTTACAAGATACTGTCATTAGTTTGGTACCAATTTTCCTGCTGACAGACTCCCTTTAATGTTTCTGCTCTTTACAAATGACTGCCCTATATGGAGCCTGCACTGCAAGGAGGGAGCAGTAATCTACATATTCCTCCTGACCTTATTCCCTGAGATGTGCCTATGTTTGCACTTTATACTTACAATAGAATCATGTGATCTTGTCACTTTGGTGTGCGTCTATACCAAATTTCTTTACCCTATTTAGGTGTTGTTTCTTGCTTTTGTCCAGTTATGCATTCATATCTGTAGCTAATTATCTGTTAAAAAGAGAGAGAGAGAGATAACAGAAGCAGTTGCATTGAGAGATGCATTGAACCAGTTAATAATCTTATGAGATCTCAGGTCTGAAGCCAGTAGAACTATTAATTGAGCTTGAACAATAATACATGCTGTGACTAAGGATTGGTGCAAGATAAATAATACAGTATAGTATAGTTTTAGTTGCCCATAGCAACTATTCACAGCACAGCTTTCATTTTTCTTAAGCACTGTAAGAAATTAAAGCTGTGATGTGATTGGTTGCTATAGACAAATGAAACAGCTTTTCATAAATCTATCTATATTTACAAATGTACAATATTTATGCATCTTAACCCCATGTATACAAGATCAGACTATTGTCTGATTTATAAAGTGCTACGGAATATTTTGGCGCTATATAAATAAAGTTGTTATTATTATTATTGCAGCACGGTACATGGAACTGTTATTGTGCACTTCTGCTAGCCCTAAAGCATTGTCATAAATAGAAACAGGCACCAATTTAAGTCAGAGCAGTCGATGACTGCGGCACAACTGACCTCATAGTGACAGACAAGGGAATGACACAACATTTAATAAGAAATAAATGATGGATTAAATTGGAACAAAATGTTGGATCACTATCACACAACCACTGGCTTGTTAATTGTGTCTAATATCCCTCCAGTTGCACAAATATGCTTGTAGCATAGGACTATGAAATTCTGCTAAATCTTCCTAATTATAAACAAGTGACATAGTTCCTTCACCCTTGGTTTAGATATTAATGAACCATTTAATCTCTGCCAATGCATAGTAATACCTGCAGGCTCTGAAGTATTATATATATTGTATTAGATTAAGATTTCATGCATGTAATTGGGACTTAATTCTATTACTTAAAAAAAATCTTCAGATAAACTTTTGCTTAAAAAGGGCTTGCCATCACTTCTGACGTGGCTGTTTTAGTAAATACTGGCATTCCTCATGAAAAGACAATAGTGGAATGTTTTTTACACATTTTAAAGGAATGTTATTTAACCCTTTAAGGACGCAGGGTAGTTTGTACGTTAATCCTCAGCGACTTTTTCTTATTTTCCTTCCCTGCCTTCCATAACTTTTTTAGTTTTCTGTCGACATATCCATGTGAGGGCTTATTCTTTGCATGTCAAGTTGTACTTTCATTTGGCACCATTTTGGGGTACATATAATGTTTTGATTGGCTTTTATTAACCTTCTTTTTACGGCGTTCATTAAAAATCAAAAAGGACATGGAAACTTTGTTCAGCGGGTCATTATTATTATGGTGATACCATTTTTATATTGGTTTTATTAGGTTTTACTGTACACTATAAATAACGCTATTTTTGGATAGTGGGGGCTTATACACAGCGATACCTAACATGTTTGTTTATTTTTTGTTTATGATATGTGTTTTTTAAATGTAAACTTGGGTTTTTTGAACTTTTTATTGTTTGTTTATTTTTTATACTTCTTACTGTTCCACAAGGGGACTTGAACCTGGGATCTCTGATCCCCAGTGGAATGTACTGAAATACATAATATAGCAGCACATCGCACATAGGCCTGTACCCGCAGCATTACAGCGCCGTTCACTATATGATTAGCAAGACATAATAGTATGGCACAGAGAGCGGGAAGGGGTTAATACTGTATATATGAAATGCATTCATGAACTAAGTCTTAGTCATCTGTTAAACATCTATTATTTACTCTTTAAATATTTAAACTATTTTTTTTTGAAATATTAAAAAATGCTAAAAAAAGCAAAAAAAACCCAAAACATTTCAATATTCAATAAAACCATTATGAAATCTGACAGTCAAAAAAACCTGAATCTACTTAAAACAACTGTAGCTAATTTCCAAAGTGATTATTTGAGTTATAAAGGAAATGGCTTACCCCTCCAACATCTAGTTAACATCTGATACCCCGATCTTGACTAAACGTTACCACTCTCAGACCACTCCATCACAAAGACCCATCACTAGTTAGTGTAACATGAATTTATATGAATACCATTCTTGTTATCTTTAGGACTTAGGCCTAATGCACACGACCAAGTGTGCAGTGCTCCTCCAAGGGGGCGTCTGATGGTCCATTCTGTTCTGTTGAACATAGATCAGGTCCTATCCTTCTCTGTGTCATCAGAATGGAACTCTTCGGAAGCCTCTATAGAGGAATGCATCATGGAAAGCACTTGGATGACACGCTTAAGTGTCATTCCAGTGCAGTCTGCTGCAAACCTAGCTCCACTTCAGACAACACACTCGGTAGTCATGTGTATTTTAAGATATGTGAAATAATAAAGTGTTCCATACAATCAGTTTTTGTAGGTTACATGTGTTTTATGGTTGGTATACCATATTTATTTTAGAAGAGTATCTTGTAATTTATTTTTTTTCTTTTTGTTAAAATTGCTTTTTTGGATCCTGAAAATATCTGAGCACACTGTATGTGACAGTCTTCAGTTTAAGATATATATAATTACATTGCTGTTCTTATAACTGCATGTCAGATATGACATGTAAACGCTTTAAAGAAATTATACCTGAACTGATGCATAACAAAATAACAGCCAGCTAGTACAGCACACAAAGTTACAACCTTGAAGAGTTTAAGGGTATAGTGCCTTGTCCATAATTTTCTAATACATACATATTCCTAGCTCTACTGTAGCTTAAGAAGCCTGTATTGTCTACAGATTTTCCACCTGTCCATTTTTACTTGATGGTTTCACTTTGTAAGTGTTATCTAATTTCATCTCTGGCACATTAAATTGATGCCTGCTGACCTGCAAGCAACCCCTTCTACAAAGAAACAAAGATCAGTGTATGTGGAAAAGTTATTTGAAAGACGCATAGGTTAATGCTTCTGACTTTTTGTTGAGTAACTTCATGGTCTATTTGTCTGTAGCTATTTAGACTATGCTACTGATGGCAGGGAGAATCCGTTTTTGGCAGAACCTTGGGAATGTCTTGCCATGTGGCATTTATTGACTCTTTCTGTATAGACATTCCACAACCATAAGTAACAATAATGAAATATAATATCCTGCTAAATGTCAAATATAGTATTTTGGGCATCAGAAAAATTAGAATAATATCCTAATAATCTATTTTACAGATGTTAATTTAATACTTGATAGATCCTTAAGGTGGAAACAAGTTGTTGCCAGGTGAACTGTATTTAACCCATAGTTTAAGACAGTAGATTTGTAAAGGAAAATGTTATTACTAAAAGGCTTAAAAAGTAAGTTGCAGACAGTAAAAGTATGAAATTATAAAAGTTTTCCACTGAGCAGAAATGCATGACAAAATGCATAACATATTATGCCCAGTAAGCATTATTGCTGAAATGTATATTATTTTACACTTTGTATTATATTGTATATTTATTATAATTAATATAATTAATGTCATTCTTGCTGAGCTGGGGTCTTAAAGTGGTATTTCCATAAACATAATCATATTTATATTTGTAGATAATTAAAAGTTAAAGATTTTTGCAAATATAAGTAGCTAAAAATTCTGCAGAGTTTTAAAGATTTACTCTAACCATCTTAGTGGTGACAGTCTGTTGTCTTGATTGGTTGCCAATAGATTGACCACAAATGCAGAAATTTCTTTGGTCTGGGACTTGTCAGGAACGCAGCCATGATTTTCTTATTGTAGCTGATTTATCAGGCAGGGACACTACATATATCAGAAGATATCACAGCCACAATAAGGAAATCATGGCTGACTTTCTGACCTTAGAAAGGTCCTGCATTTATGGTCGTATCCACTGGCAACCAATCAAGATAACATTTTGTGACCACAAGATTTTTAGAGAAAATATTTAAAACTCTGCAAAATGTTAAATTACTTATATTTGCAAAAATGTTTAACTTTTAATTTTCTACAAATTAAAAAATGTTTGTGGTCGTGGCGACAACAATATCACCACTAGCTATTGTCCAGCCCTAACTGACAGATGTAATAGGGTATGATATTAACCAATGCATCAGAGAATGTGTTAGGGAGCATTAAATAATTAATTTAACCCTCTATCTGTATATCCTTTGAGAATATCTCCCATAAAATTGACAGTACATTGTTTAAAATATAAGAATTGTATACCTGGTCAGGCCGAGCACCTGTTGGCACAAAAAAAAATGACACTAATGACCACACTTGCTTCATTAGACCAATAGATATACTAATATTAAGCACATTGCTCACCTAGATAACCAAGTATAATGACATGAACAACTTCAAACCACGCTACATTATCTTAACCATCTCCTTACGTTAACCCTTTCATTTTCCCAGGTGATCATGGATTCTTAGATTAATCCCCTCAATGTCCTAGACCAGTGATGGCTAACCTTTTGAGCTCAGTGTGTCAAAATTCACAAAAAAAACCTTGCTTAATCACTTCCATACCAGATGCTTTACCCTCCTTCCAGACCAGCCACATTTTCAAATTTTTTGTATGTGCTGTTTTGAGGGCTATAACATTTTTATTGTTTGCGTTATTCTAATTTCTGCGTCTTTTTTCGGTGACACATAGGGCTTTATTTTTATGTTGTTTTTATTTTTGCATGTGTTTTAATTTTTTTATATCCGGGAAAATATAAACAAAAGAGGAGAGAAAACAGGTCTGTTTTTCACTTTTCATTTTTTCTTTTTATTTAATAACACAAAGTGCTACTAAAAAACTTTTTAAAAAAGTTTTTCCTCTCCGTTACGGTAATTTTTATTTTGTATGGTGTCGTCGTCTCACAGACCTGTAACTTCTTCTTTAAGAGAATCCTCTGTCCTCCACTCATTACCTGTAGTAATGGCACCTGTTTGACATTGTTATCAGTATAAAAGACACCTGTCCACAACCTCAAACAGTCACACTCCAAACTCCACTATGGTGAAGACCAAAGAGCTGTGGAAGGACACCAGAAACAAAATTGTAGACCTGCACCAGGCTGGGAAGCCTGAATATGCAATAGGCAAGCAGTTTACAAGACCACTGATAATCTCCCTCAATCAGGGGCTCCACGCAAGATCTCACCCCATGGGATCAAAATGATCACAAGAACGGTGAGCAAAAATCCCAAAACCACACGGGGGACCTAGTGAATGACCTGCAGAAAGCTGGGACTAACGTAACAAAGGCTACTGTCAGTAACACACTAAGCCGCCAGGGACTCAGATCCTGCAGTGCCAGACGTATCCCCCTGCTTAAGTCAGTACATATCCGGGCCCGTCTGAAGTTTGCTAGAGAGCATTTGGATGTTCCAGAAGAGTATTGGGAGAATGTCATATGGTCAGATGAAACCAAAGTAGAACTGTTTGGTAGAAACACAACTCGTCGTGTTTGTAGGAGAGTGAATGCTGAGTTGCATTCAAAGAACACTATACCTACTGTGAAGCATGGGGGTGGCAACATCATGCTTTGGGGCTGTTTCTCTCCAAAGGGACCAGGACGACTGATCTGTGTACATGAAAGAATGAATGGGGCCATGTATTGTGAGATTTTGAATACAAACCTCTTCCCACCAGCAAGGGCATTGAAGATGAAACGTGGCTGGGTCTTTCAGCATGACAATGATCCCAAGCCATGCCAGGGCAATGAAAGAGTGGCTTCGTAAGAAACATTTCAAGGTCCTGTAGTGGACTAGCCAGTCTCCAGATCTCAACCCCATAGAAAACCTTTGGAGGGAGTTGAAAGTCCGTGTTGCCCAGCGACAGCCCCAAAACATCACTGCTCTAGAGGAGATCTGCATGGAGGAATGGGCCAACATACCAGCAACAGTGTGTGCCAACCTTGTGAGGACTTACAGAAAACGTTTGACCTCTGTCATTGCCAACAAAGGATATATAACAAAGTATTGAGATGAACTTTTGTTATTGACCAAATACTTATTTTCCCCCATAATTTGCAAATAAATTCTTTAAAAATCAGACAATGTGATTTTCTGGATTTGTTTTCTTATTTTGTCTCTCATAGTTGAGGTCTACCTATGATGACAATTACAGGCCTCTCTCATCTTTTTAAGTGGGAGAACTTGCACAATTGGTGGCTGACTAAATACTTTTTTTTCCCCCACTGTATATGTCTATGGGAAAAAAGGATGATAGACAGTGGAAATAAACAGCTGCACACACTGCACTGTCACTTTTATAATGCTTTTTAAAATTAAAAATGATCCAAAAATTAACCATTTTGGGTGAATATGCCTGCCTGTGTTTTCATACACAAGTGGGCACTGTGTTTGTATTGGAAGAAGTAATTGGGGGTTCTTTTTTTTAATAAATATATATATATATTTTTTTTTTTTATGTCACCAGTGGCATCAACAGTATGAAGATGTCTGGCTCAGGGGTAGCAGTGGCAACATCAGTGGTAATACAGTATGAAATTTAACATGAAGGACCACGCTGCAAGAGATGATACTGGGGTGTGTAGGGGTAGCACAATAAATGGGTGGTATAGCACAGTAAATGGAACATGATGGACAAGGGGACTGCAGCAGTGGCATCATTGGGCCCATAATAAATAGCCATTCCCCGCCCCACTGTCATTCATTGGCATGAGCCAGAGGTGTGTGTCAAATTCTCACAGATGTGGTTCCCCGCTTTTTGCGTGTTTCATATGGCGTGGCCATTTTGGGTATGAGACCATTCAACTATAGCAAGTCTGTTTTGGTATTTTAGACCATATCAGCATTACTCAGGCACCTGATTTGTTATGTGAGGGCCTTCGATAATGTCTCATTGGAATTCTAACTCTTGTCAAGAATTAGCAGAATGAGAGCAGTTTTCATGTTTTTCACAGGGATCACAGCCTGAAGTAGTTTTACTTCCTTGTTCATTTTCTTGTGGATGACTTGGTATGCCTATGAAACATATCCCAGAATGTGAAGAATTCTACAGAGTTTAGTAACATGGCTGAATTTTCTTTCAGTTTGCACTATAATCTTTACAATCACATAAAACTAAATTTAAGGGAAGAATAGGGTCTTATAAATATAGTTATTACTGCTCAGTTATGTCAAGTGTGAACTCTTCTAAATTCTAAATCATTTTATTTGATTCATCTGTGGAATCCATTGTACTCCATTACAGTTTAGTATAAGGTTTCTAAACGGCTTTTTCATTTTATACTGTAGTTTCAAAGAAAATTTATAAGTTACAAGAACTTTATCTAATGTCTGGGCTTCAGTAGTGATTACAATCCCAGCAAGTCACTTGTTCCATTTTAAGCTAACCAGATCCTGCTTTCTCTAAAGCCAAAATCCTGTGTTGTAACTGAGATCTGGAAATTCAACTGTAACTGCAATTCCTAATGCAAAATACATGAGTTTTTCTTTTCTTTAACGGTTCTAAAAATAGTGAAATAGTGTAATTACAATTTCGATTTTTATATTTCAGCAGTTTGGCATACAGAGTGCTAGTTGGATTCTAACATCCAATCAAATTCCTGAAAATATGACTTCTATGCAAGTATTTATGGGGCCCCACAGCAGTCCTTGGCATGGTATTACTCTCCTGCATGATTATTTTCTTTAGCAAAATAGTTTAAACATAAAAAACATATAATTATTTTAGTCTCCCACTGATCTACTTTCAGCTTTCCACTAATGCTTCCATCATCCACATAGGTCAATAACTGCACCTCTCCTTTTGTGAAGGGGAGCCCCATAGGAGCTCCTATTATTATTATTTATTTTTAGAGCACCATTAAGTTCATGGTGCTGTACATTTGAGGGTTTACATACAAAACTTAGAAAGACAAATACAAATACAATACTAACATAATGACTAACTGTTACAGCGGGATAGCAGGCCCTGCCCAAAAGGGCTTACAATCTTTTTAGGGAGGGTTGATGGAGACAGTGAGAGTAGAAGCTGTTCATATGGTCACATGGTGGCTGCAGGGTTATTGAAGCTTTCCTGAAGAGATAAGTCTTTAGAGTCCTCTTGAAGGTTGCGTTTGAAGGCGACAGTCTTATGTATTGTGCTAGTGAGTTCCAGAGTATAGGGGATGCACAGGAGAAGTCTTAGATGTGGTATAGAAGGTGCTTGTTGCTCATAGTTACAACCATAGTCTGCAAAAATCGGCAATGTCTACCATCATTTCGGACTAAGCTAAATACTAAAATTTATATTGTTATTGAATTGTCATTGTAATTGTCAAGTGATTTTTATATTTACTACACTTTGATTTCTATAGCTACAGACTATACAAACACAATAAACAATAATTCAATATAAATCAATCTTTATTAAATCAATACATAATAATAAATAATTAATCCATAATCCATCTATGCCCAGAATTAGGCCAAAATATTTAATAAAGTCTACCATCTCCCCAGGTGAATTAATTAAGTACAGTCTAAAGTTGTCTCTAGACTGGATCTGGGCAGTTTACGGCCCGCGGGCCACATCCGGCCCTATAACTATCTCTGACCGGCACGCGTATCGGCAGCTACGTATTGTGTTATTGCAATATACAGCTGCCAATACTTTTTTACTCACCTGTCCACGCTCCTGTCCTGGCCGTGACGCTACGTACAGAGTCCCGACCTTCTTCAGCGTCGGCAACAGTGCACCCTGGAGGCGGCAGCAGAGGGTGTTCAGGACTGGAGCGTGGACAGGTGAGTAAAAAATATTGGCCAATATCGGGTGGGGGGATAATAGGGGGTCATATACTGTGGGTGGGCTTTAAAAAAGGAGTTATACACTGTGTGGGAGGGTATAAAATGTGCCATAAACTGTGTGTGGGCCATAAATAGGGGGATCATATGCTGTGTGGGGGAGTATAAAATGTGCCATAAACTGTGTGGGAGCCATAAATAGGGGGATCATATGCTGTGTGGGGAGGTAAAAAAAAAGGGGGGTTATATACTGTGTGATTGGCCAAAAAAAGAGGGTCATATACCATGTGATGGGCCAGGAAAAGGGATCATATACCATGTGGTTGGCCAGAAAAAGGGGATCATATACCGTGTGATTGGTCAGAAAAAGGGGGTCATATACCACATGCGTGTCCTTTCATTTTCGGACCCACCCACTGTGCATGATGATGGTCCTCTAAAACCATTTCAATTTCTCATGTTGCCCCATGGGAAAACTAATTGTCCACCCCTGCTCTAGACAGTAATAACTATGTCAAGTTAAGACTTTGCAAAGACCTGGATGTTATTAGGCTGCCAATTGTATAAATTAGTATGATACCCTGTCATAATGGCTGGTTCTATGCATGCCTACTGTTACTTAACTTACTCTGTATATTTATATTTTATAAAGTAATAAAATTATTATTTCTATAATTTAATGTTATTTAAAAGCATTCTCTACAATTAGCTGGCTTTACCAAAATACCTATTATTGTCTATGTGTTTTCTGTATTATTCTTTGTGATCTCCATGTATGAATAGCTCTTCAGACATAGCCTTTTAATACTCCATGGACTTTTACACTTCATCTTATGTATATGTTTAACATACAAGTCGGGAAAGCTTCCGGATCATACTTTAAATAGACATATAAAACTGAATAGCATCTGTTCCCCATGGGTGTCAATATAAAAAATTGTATGTCACTGAATGGAATAGCATGGTCTACTGTGCTACTACAGGCACAGAACAGCAGAATCTCCAATAGAGGCTGTTTAATATTCCATAAAGTGAATGAGGGGTCTATGGCTCCAATTAACAAATGCACCAGAAGCTTCCCAGGGTCTGGGTTAACAATACACATATTTTGCCCCTTCTGACATTTTTACTAACATTGACACTGACTCATATTTTTTAGACGTCAGGCCTTGCAGTAGCCAGCCCTGCTTAAATGGAGGGACATGTCTCGATGGAACAAATCAATATAAATGTACCTGTCCTTCAGAATGGCGAGGAGCCAACTGCCAGATTAAAACACCAACAGGTAAAGATCATTTATGGATATGCAAAGTAATATTATAAAAGTGATTTTTGAAGCCTTGAAGCATTTTCCAGTATAATACACTGTAGATGTCTATGTATCAGTGCCAACACTACTGGATGCTGGCAAAGCCCTTTTTATTTGGATGAGTTGCTACGAGACACAGTCTATGGATAATAATGGAGCAATGTTTTTCTAATCCCATACATTCCCTTTAAATGTTTCTTACCATTTGTATTTATAGCACCATCTGATTGGCCAGTAGTAAATGATGCTGCATTAAGCCGCAAAGCCAGCTGTACCAGAATAGACCACACACAGCACTGTAGTTGTGATCCTGGCTTCCAGATGAGTGGCACTCCAGAAAACAGTTTATGTCAAGGTAAGTAAAAATTTTAGCATATCTTCATAATAAAGAGACAATGGTGTAAACTCACAGTGGGGGCATTGAATTCTCGCACCAAAAAACTGTCTAACATGCATTGTTCCTCCTTTATCAAGTGTTTTACACTTTTTAGACACTTTGAAGACTTGTACAGAAAGAAGTGAAAAATTAGCAAAATTTTTGGCATTTTTCAGACGTAAATGAAGCTAACTAATAGGAAGTGTAAATGTAATAGGTACTGACGGGCAGATGCTGGCACCCTGAATGTTTCTTGGAAGAGAAAGGACACACTTGACTCCAGGCTTCTCACTGTGGTTTCCACTATACCACAGCAGATTTTCAATAGGGTTGGCAAATACAGTGAAGTGGTAAAATAACTGTGCAAGTCTCCAGGCATTGATGACTAACAACATGCTTCCACTGTCAATACAGAATCTGTATTCCTGCCTAACAAATGCTCTCTTCTCCTGCAAGCTATCCCCTGGGCTCCTCTTGCCTGCTTGAGCCTCTCAAGATGTTTCCCTTCATAAGCTGACCTCCAGCAGCGAGCTATCCTCCCGCTTAGCCTACTGTAACACCCTTCTCCACTGCCTCCTAGTGAATACTCTTGCCCCCCTCAAGTCCATTTTAAATTGTGCTGCACACTTAATACACCTCTCTCCCTTTTTTCATCAGCCGCTCTCCTCTGCTACACGTTGCCCAACTAATAGAGTTCAAAATACTAATGCTGACATACAAAGCCATCCACAACCTGTCGCCTCCATATATCTCTGACCTAATCTCCCACTACCTGCCCACACATAACCTCCGATCCTCCAAAGACCTTCTACTCCACTCTTCACACAGCCGTCTCCAAGACTTCTCCCGTGTATCCCCCATAATCTGGAACTAACTCCCACGACACATAAGACTGTCCCTCACAATCACAAGCTTCAAGAAGGCCCTGAAGCCTCACCTATTCAGGAAGGCCTACAGCCCCCAATAACACTACTGCCACCACACCACCATCTGTACAGCCTCTCCCCCCACCTTCTGTCTCTATCCCTCTTCCCTCATAGATTGTAAGCCCTTGCAGGCAGGGCCCTCTATCCCAATGTGCCCTTTGGTCACTGTTAGTATTGTATTTGTTTTGTATATTTTGTGTATCGTATGTAAACCCTCAAATGTTCAGAACATAGAATATATAATGTACAGCACCATGGAAATAATGGTGCTCTATAAATAAATAAATAATAATAATCATCCTGCTCCTGCAAGCTACCTTTCTGAAGTACAGGAGCAGTCCCTTGAATACCAAGCCACAGGGAAGCAACAAGCATCTTCTCCCGTGATGCAATTTATGGGCGCAACTTGAATCCATCACTAAGGAGTCAGCGTGCAGTACAGTCTATAGAAATAACCAGAATTACTGACTGCACGATGACCAGTACCTCTTAAAGTAACATCACACATGCAAGCGCTATGCGCACCAAATACAACATAATGCACATGTCAATGCAACAGATACACAGTACATAGTATAACAACGCAATATAGAACTTCAATGTGCCAACTCGCAGCAACAAACTCCCTTAGTCCTGAGCTAATGCTACCACTATGCATGCAGCTTACTTTTGGCTTATCTGCACCTCTACCAAGCAAACCGTACACTCTGACAGGAAATATAGCCAACAGTTCAAGGTGTGTGTCTGCGCCGACCTACATAAAGTTATGTAATAATGTGGCAGATTTATCATCCAGCATTAGACATCAGGGCAAGACTGACTATCTGGCAATTCTGGCAAATGCCAAATGGGCTGGTGTCTTCTGTGATTTACTGTCCCACTTTTCTTTGACAGCTACTGTTTCCCTCAGAGCAATGCATAGACCCATAGCTGCAGGTTCCTCCCTCTCCAATATCCAGCATCTCATAATCCTGGATAAAGGGACATGTATCTTGGGCTTCTTAAAGCTTCCACTAACTGCAGTCGAAATGGAGGGCAAGAGGCAGTCTGCATCCATAGTAGCAGTTAGAGAGGCCAAGAAACTTCATGCTGGGCAGTCACTCCTGCCTGCTGGACTGCACTATGTAGTAATGCAAACCATATGAGGAGGAACAATGATATGAACAACTGTTCATCCCCATACAGTTCAATGATTCATTTAATGGCAGCAAATCAATTTGCTATATTTTTAGTTTCAAAAGTATTTATTGAAATATTGCAATAACAAAAAAACATAAAAACACATCAGAGTAATCATAATATCAGTACAAAAATGCGAGGCAATACAAGCACATAACAGAGAAACTGCTAGACATTTGAAGTCAGCATATACATAGCAAAAGGAAGGGAGGTAAAAAGGTATAAAAAAAAAAACAAACAAAAAAACACGGGGGGAATGAGGGGGTAGCATGTAACGATTAAACTGCAAAGGGACAAGAAGTGGGCGAGAAGGAGATAGTGGCATTGATTTTTTTCATGAAGCATTATAGTGTCAATTCACCGAACAACATCAGTCAACAAGAGAAGGCGATGTGGATCCTGGCAGCCATCAGAATGTATTGAAATAACTTGAAAATAATAATAATAAAGTATTTGAAATGTATTGAAATAAGTTAAATTGAGTATATTTGAGGGTAGCAGGCTTAATATTAAGAAGAAAAATGGGGGTCAACAATGGGAACGACTGTTCAGAAAGCCGTTGTGCAATTCTATGAATGGCCACCCTAAAGCGACGGGCTAGAAGGCTGGACCACCAAATATGGAAGGTAATACCTAAGGCGTTGCAACTTCTAAAACAGAGGGGTGAGACTGTAGGGTAAAAGATATGTAGTCGATGAGGGACCAAGTAAGTCCTATGAAGGCTCTTCAAAGAAGGTTCCATAGTCCATCTTGGTGTTAGTGGGTGGGGCATTCAGCAAGTGGTATATGAAAGAGAGAGAGCCCCTGTCTGCATCTCTACACAAACATAATCTCTCAAAGCTGGTAGGGGAAATCTCCAGATTGAGTGGGGTGAGGGAGCAGAGGAAATGAAAGAGCTGTGCAGTTCTAAATACCTCTGAGGGAGATGGGGAGTGTACATTTTGGTAAAATATTCTTTGGTGAAGACGGTCACAGAGTAAATCATTGAGGTGGCGAAATTGAGCCTCTACCAAACGAACACCTCAGGGGATAGGGCAGGAGGGAAAAGGAGGTTAAAAAATGGTATTAAGGGCGAAATCGGGCTTTTCAACCTATACCTAAAACTCTCCGCCACAATTGCAACATGTAATCGGTTACCTTGGCAGCTGCTGGAATAGTGTGAGCCTCTGGCCTCGGGGATCAAAAGTAAAGCTTGCAGAGAAGCCAGCGCTACCAGCACTATTCCAATGTGACCCATTGTGGGCAGTCAGTTAAGTTATGGATAGAACTAAGTTGGGAGAGCCTAGCAGCGACATAGGTGAGGAACTGACAACCCTCCCAATCTGTTATGCAGATACATAATGTGCCTGCAAATACATGGCCGCTTATAAGCCCATATAAATTTAAAGATTTCTGTCTGAAGTGAGGCTAAGGAGGATGAGGTCACTGGGATCAGGAGAGTGCGAAAGTAAAAGAGAATGTGGGGTAAGGTAACCATCTTAACCGAATTAACTTTACCTATCCAAGAAAGGGTGGGGCAATGCCAAGCAACAAGATCATTTAAAAGTTTTGGGATCAATGTGGCATAGTTCCATTTCAAGTCGGCATCTAAAGAATTGCAGAGATTAATATTTATCGGCAAATATTTATCCCTAGTCTGGAAGCCAAAATTCAGGGCAATCAACTTAGTGGTGGCTGGAGGGACAATACAGTGTAGAATTTCCGATTTAGATGTATTAAGCTTAAGGCCAGACAGTTGTGCGAAATGGGAGAGAGTATTAATCAGGTTCGGGAGCGAAACTAAGGGGTTTGTGATAGTTAACAGCATGTCATCTGCAAAAAGGCTAGATTTGTATTTGCGATCTCCAATTCGTACACCCTTAATATCAGGCGAGAGTGGATAGCAATCATCAGGGGCTGTATTGCAAGGGCAAACAAGAAGGGAGACAGGGAGCAACCCTGTTGGGTTCCACGACAAATTCAGTTAGGTGTTGGGGAATCCGTAGTGAGCTTTAAGTATGGGGTTGCAATAGAGGGAGAGAAGGGCACTCTAAAAGTGGTGCACCGTTGGTGCCCATGAAATTCAAAATATGAGCAAGGTAGATCTAGGAGTGACTGTCAAAGGCCTTCTAAATGTCCAAAGCTAGTAATGACAGCGGTTTACGGTGGTAGTTGGCCCAATAAGCAGTATTACAAAGTTTTCTGACATTATCAGAGGCCTGTATGCCGGGGATAAACCCCACCTCATCGGAGTGTATGAGGGAAGGTAGGAAGCTATTTAAATGGGTTGCAAGGATGGAGGAACAGAGCGGGCCGTGGTGGGTGCAGAATAAAGTTTCTAGTAAAGCTGGAGGAATTGAGCGTAAATTGACCTAGGGTTAGAGGTCATAGTACCATCGGGTTCCTGTATTTGACAGATGGCATTCAGCCTCTGGCCTGCACTCAGTTTTGAGGCCAATACTTATTGGGTTTATTTGAATAGCTGTAAAATCGCATCTGAGTCCAATGTATGGCCATTTCAGTCCGATGTGTCAGTACAGATTTAAGCTGTAGTTTATCATCTCTGATGCATTTCGCTAAATATTGAGAAGGTTGGAGCTGAGACTGTGACCTTATGAGTCGCCCAGTTAATAGCTGGGTCAATATCCAATGCTCTGTTAAAGTGGACCTTTCATGTCCTCAGGCACATGCGGTTATACATACCGCTAGAAAGCCGACAGCGCGCTGAATTCAGCACACTGCTGGCTTTCCCGTTATGTGCCCCGGGGCTGGAGATATTGGCAGTGTAAGTTTCACGGTGTACGGTCAGAAAGGCGTTCCTTACAGTCTAGCTGCGCTGTGAGGAACGCCCTCCCTGACAGTTCTCTTCATAGACTTGTACTGGGGGGGGGGCGTTCCTCACAGCTGAGCGTCATCGCCGGGCAGTAAGGAACGCCCCCTCTGACAGTACAGTGCTCTAGACGAGTACAGAGAGAGGGGGCGTTCCTTACAGCCCAGCGATGACGCTGGGCTGTGAGGAACGCCCCCCCCCCAGTACATGTCTATGAACGAGAACTGTCAGGGAGGGCGTTCCTCACAGCGCAGCTAGACTGTCAGGAACGCCTTTCTGACAGTAAACCGTGAAACTTACACCGCCGATATCTCCAGCCCCGGGGCACATAGCCGGGAAAGCCGGCAGTGCGCTGAATTCAGCGCACCGTCGGCTTTTTAGCGGTATGTAAAACCGCATGTGCCTGAGGACATGAAAGGTCCTCTTTAAGAGCAAAGAAAAGGTTAAGGGCGTCCGCAGTCCGCCGCTGGATATCAGGGTCGGTCAGGAGGGATTCTTTTAAGCGCCAGCTAGAACGTGGAGCAGAGGGAGGTTGGAAAGTGATGTTGATCATAACCAGGTCATGGTCCGACCAGGAACAAGGGACATGGTGGGCATAGAGAAGATCAAGGAGCAATGAGGTAGAGAGGAGGATCCTATCAATCCTAGTATAGTGTTGATGTGCAGGGGAGAAGTACGTATAGACCCTCCAATTAAAATCGCGCCAGGCATCCGCAACACTGAGAAACTATAAGGCAGACCGGATCTCTCCCTTGGCCTTAGAGGAAAGCTTATCTGCGAGAGAGAGGAGTGATCCAGGAAAGTTTCTGCACTAAATCAATTTAGAAAAATCCAATTGTCCTAGCAAATTACACAACTCATGAAAGAAGGCTACGGGGGGATTCAGTGGGGGGGCATAGGAGGTGGCCATAAAGACGACATTGGAGGATGCTTTAACGACCTTGGGGATCTACTGTTGTGCTGTCAACCTGTAGAGGAACAGAAGTCCTAAGCAAGACTGTCATTCCTTTACTCTTGGAATGATATGGCGCATGGCTTATAAGGGTATAGCGAGAGTGCAAGTATTTAGAAAATGAGGTGGGAGTGAATTGGGATTCTTGAATACATAGAATATGTGAGGAATTAAATCCCTGTACATTATGCAAAATAATCTTACACATGAAAGGGTGAAAGTGAGAGCTATTCATTGCATATTTAAAGAGGACTGTACAGGTCAGTTAATCAGAGGTAGGGTCAGGCAGGGTCTCAATGTAGTCCCAGGCATGAGTAATGAGAGGGTAGCACTGTAGGGAGAAAAAAACATTAACAGGGAGTAATAGTAACAATAAACTCATAATCAGGTCAAGCACTCCAGGGTTAATTGGAGTGCGGCAAACCCTGTAGCGCCTAAGGTGCGGGGGGGACATGGGAACCGCCGTCACGGTTAACCCCCAAAAGGCCATTATACTGTGTGTGGGTGTAGAAGAGGGCAATTGTACTGTGTGTGGGGGCATAAGGGGGCTATTATACTGTTATGTTGCAAACTGACTAGCAGCTAACACACTGCGATCTACAATAACAGCACGATGAGACTGCTACAAGTCTAGTCCACATGCTGCATCTAAAACCACAATATTTTTATACCCACAACAAGTCAATTAAAAGCTGTTGGTCTCACCCATGGATTTAATCCTTTGCAATGTAAGGGATGTAAGCTATGGAACACCTATTGCAATTTCTGCAGTTGTGACATAGCAAAACCACTCAATTTCAGGTGTTTTTGATGTTGTGACTTTTAGAGTAATACACTGTGGCCACATGACTTGCACCGCAAAGAGGCGCACTGAGGTGCAGTCGCCCAAGGGTCTACACAAACCTGGAGCTGGCCCTTATTATGTGTACAGCATAGCAACTCTATGTATATGATATGGTAGCAGTTATTTTAACACCGTGTTGGGGTTAGCATGTACTCGATTGTTCTTTGACTGCATGCAATAGAGACCCTGATATTTTCATATTACAATTATGGCCAATCATTTACCGCACAGCAAATGGACCTGTCTGCTTTCAAATGTCACGGTTGACTTTCAGTCCAAGTCAAGCCTTGTTAGACACTTTGATAAATCTTGCATATTTTAAGACTGTCTAGTCTAACTTTGAGCTGTCTAGACTAGACAGTATTAGTAAATCTGCCCCATTGTCAGAAGAAAAAAATATGTACAATGCTTCTTAAAATGGATCCTCAGTGAACAGGTCTACTAATATTAGACAATTATTGTTAGAAACATGCAGGTCCTGTTGAATATTGTGAACATTATAGGTAGTACATATTTATGTAGTTAGTACGGTTGAAAGTAGTATAATGTTGTACCATGTTAGCCATAGAAAGTAGTGGAAGAGTGAAGAAATCAGGCGATACCTTTTAGAGGCTAACTGAGTATATTTGATTGTAAGCTTTCGAGAGTACTAGCTCTCTTCTTCAGACATGGTGTTATACAAGAAACTGAAAATTCACAGACTTTTTATGCACAAAAGACATGGACCTTCAAAGGATCTTAGAATCTTTAAAAATAACAAAATGCAATATAAGTAGAGAAGTTATTTACAACAGGTCAGGAAATAAACAATCTGGAAACTTGTGGGGCTAATTTCTTTATGGCAGAACTGGAAGGAGCATATTTATCAACATGCACCACCAAACCTATGATTTACCTTCGTTATATCAATGATATCCTCGTCATCTGGACTGCAGGTGAGGAGGCCCTACTTCAATTCCATAATGACTTCAATGACTTTCACCCTACCATCAACCTTAAACTTAGCTATTCAGACCACCAGCTACATCAATACACCACAAACCCACAGACAGACCTGAGAAACGACAGCTTCCACTCCAAGCACAAATGGCAATCTATTATTTACAGCCAGGCTATACGATACAATCGTATTTGTTCTGACAAAGCAGACCTGGACAAGCACCTCCTGGATCTGAGGACGAAATTTCTCCGATTGGGATACAAACCAAAAGTGATGGAAAACCAATTAAACAAAGCGCCAGCCATTAACAGACAGTCTGCTCACAAATAAGGAGACCCAGAAAGAAGCCCGAGTGCCCCTAGTTGTCACCTATAAGCCACAGCTGGAGATCCTACGAAGGATTGTCAAGGAGCTCCAACCTGTACTACATAGGGACAACAGACTCAAAGACATATTTCCAGTCCCCCCTCTCCTTTCTTTTCGGCAACCACCAAACCTGCGGCTTATTATTGTCGGGTGTGCCCTGAGGGCCCCAACTGAAAATGGCACCTCACCTTGTCTGCAAAACAGGTGCAAGACCTTCAGGCACATCCACACCGCTGACAGTGTACCTGTCCCAAAGTTGCAACAGGTGCACAGAATTAAGGGAACATTTTCCTGCAGGTCTTCCAATGTGGTGTATCTCATAATGTGTGTGCAATGTCCCACCACAGGCCTCTATGTGGGGGAAACAGGGTAGAGACACAGTCAGCGCATGAACTCACACAGATTCACCATTAATAACAGCAGAAGAGATCTCCCAGTGGCCGCACATTTCTCCAGAAAAGACCACTCTATTGAAGATTTGCGAGTTGTGGTTTTAATGGCACATTTTAAGACGCAGAGGGAGAGAAAGGAATGGGAATATAAGTTAATGCAAAAATTTCAAACTCTGCAATTTGGACTTAATATTCATGCCAGTTTCATGTCACACTATGTATGAACTGTGAGGATCACAAATCACCACCTGATAGCAAATAGATAACAGCAAGAATTACTGATCCCTCCGTCACGCCCCATAAGTTTCCAGATTGTTTATTTCTTGACCTGTTGTAAATAACTTCTCTATTTATATTGCATTTTGTTATTTTTAAAGATTCTAGGATCCTTTGAAGGTCCATGTATTTTGTGTATAAGTACTAGCTTTCTTCTTCATGTCTGAAGAAGAGAGCTAGTACTCTGGAAAGCTTACCATCAAATATACTCAGTTAGCCTCTAAAAGGTATCGCCTGATTTCTTCACTCTTCCACTACTTAGTATGGTGGAACAAAGACATATATTCATCAAGTTCAACCATAAAATGTAAACGGAATCAACCTTGTAATATCTATCCTAATACATATGAGCTCTTTTCACATGTGTTAAAATACTAACTTAATTTTACTCTCCATAGGACAAACATTTTATCATAGTCAATTGGGATGATTTATTTCACCTTGCATGCCCTGGCTGGTGTAGATTTCAATTCTGGTGTGCAGACCCGCCACTCCTCTAGATACCACAGGGGCTGGAGCAATTTGATAATTCTTGTGTATCTACTGCCAACTACACAAATAAATTAAGACCAGTGCACAAAGTGCTGATGTTAATAAATAGTGTATGCTTTTGAATCAAGTAATGCTAGGTTCTTACTAGTGTCAGAGTGTTTGTTGTTTTGGTCCGTCGGAGGACTAGAACAATGGCCACATAGACCACTAAAACAGCAGACCCAAATAGAGCCTGACTGACCCCATTCAAAATAATGTGGTCCATCAGTTGTATGTTCTTTTGAACTGAAATTGCTGGAATAAAGACTCGGACTTTCAGAACTTTTTCATCTAGCGATTTTCAACGGACTCCTTGATGGAGACTCCGACGCACATGTGAATCCAGCCTAAATTTATCATGACATAAAATAGACATGCAATATATTTATGTCTTACATGTTTGGTCTGCATACTGTGAATTTCAGCCCTAACAGTGTAGATATGTTAAGATATGCATCTTTTTATGTGTACTTTCTTGTAGATGTTAATGAATGTGAGGTGTACAAGACAGAAGGAACAACCCGGCTTTGTCTACATGCTTGCATTAACACTCCTGGATCTTACCGATGTGCCTGCCCTGCAGGATATAAACTCCTTAGTGATGGTAAAAACTGTGAAGGTAAGAGCAGTGTAAATGATGCGTGTAAATGCATAAAACCTAACTCCCACTGTAGCAGGTCTAGAAGCTGAAAGGAGCGGAAGTCTACAGTTAATGAAGCCTTCTGTGGTGAAGGATAGCCAGAAATATGTGTCAATGAAAGAGAGAAACAGGGAATTAGGGGATTGCAATGGGATATGAAATGCAATGGTACAGGTATCTCTACAATAGTATTTAGCTAAAACAGAACAAATAAGTAATCAGAATACAATACAATGACAACATAGTGTTAAAAATGACTAGACAAATCAAAGCAGATCTATCTAATAAGCATATTAGAGCTAGTTTTCTATAGTACTACTAGCCAAAATTGTAAAATGTTGTACTGTTTGGCCACGAGGAGGGCTGAAAGAATACACCTAACACATAATGTATGTGTTCAGATTTTGTGTTACATCATGTACTGTAACTTTCTGTCCGACCCTCTGAATCCTAAGGCATCTGCTATGTGGACCAGATATCAATCACTCTTTCCCTGCCAACCTATGAGAGCCTCTATGTGAGTTTTATAACCTTGCATAGATAGACAGACTTGCGGTATGCTTTAGGACTTGGAGGGTCAGACTGCAAGTCCCTAGACATTGGACCTAAAAGATACAGGTATTTTTGCAACAAAGTGCCAGTAAGCAAACTGCTATCTCTATATTTCACCATAGGTAGTTTACCAACAGGTGCCAAATTTAAAAAAAAAAATGCCCCAATTGCTTTTTAAAGTCATTTTTAATAGTTATTTGAAATGTATAGTTTGGAATGTGCTATGAAAGTGAACAAAAGTCATTACCAGATGTTACAAACTCTAGTTTTAACTCGTCCATCCTGTAAACAATTATATGAATCGTATAATTAAATTAATGTGAAAAGTTTCCAGATTACATTGCCATGGATGATTTCATTAACCTCAAAATGGAATACCTGAACTTACTATTTAATTATGTCAAATGTGCCTCTGGCATAAATGATTATTGTGAATTAACATTATTTTTATAATTCCATTACTGCACTTGGCTGGTATAAACAATCTGTTCTTTTACTGGCGACTATTCACACGCAATTGAATTTAGTCTTCTTTTTCTGGTTCATACTTGCTAGTATTAGAATTACAGTGCAACCACATCTTGGAGCTCTACTTTTTTCAAAGCATTGAGAAATTGCTTTAACCCCCTAATAGTTTTGTCTGAGTTTTGCTCGGGCTTTGAGAACAGGACTTAACAGTTTAGCCCAAGCAGAGCTCAGGCTGCAGTTTAACTGCTGGAAAATGTGGATAGTAGCAGCTATCTTCCTCTCCCTGCATCTTCTCCAAGTGGCTAGGCCTAACCAGAGATGCAATAAATTAAAATAAAGCTTGGGCAAAGTATTCTTGAGGATAGTAAGACATTATCTGCTCCATGCCTTCTCTGCATGTCCATGTACTCCATCTGTACCATAGCCCCTTACCCATTCTTTCACCTTCAGTATTACTCTGCTCCATGCTCTCTGATGTTATCTGCTCCATTTCTACATTCTCGCAGTCTGCTATCTTTAGTTTGACTGCTTGTTTACATAAGATTCATCTCCATATTCAGCCTCACACACAAAGAGTTCTATGAAGAAGGGATGGGTAGAGTAGGAGGTTGTTGCCAGCTAGTTAATTGATGTATTGCCTTATCTACAACCTAATAGCATTAAAAGAGCACAGAGTAGCAGCAGCAATTATTCTTAGGTCTTTTTAAGCACCATCTTCAACTCACTTCCCTCTTCATAGACTAATATTACTTATATTTCCTTGTACCAAGCTCAGATTTAATTTTTAATTGTAACTGTATTGGCATTGGCATAGCAATAGCTCAATTTTCTAAATCCAAGTATCTCTTAAGATATTTTAAATATTTTTAAAGGGGATGCCCACTTTCTAATATTGATGGCCTTAGGATAGACCATCAATATTAGATCTGCAGATTAGTTGAGACAGCCTGGCCCCCACTGGGGAATCAGGCTTACCTTTTCTCATGTTGAGGTTCTTGCAGTCAGACCTCCAGTGATGATACATTTATTACCTATCCTGTGGATAGGTGATAAATGTTGTTTATAAGAAAACCCATGTACTTTAAACTGACCCTATTACTAATCCTCATTTTACTGTGTGGCAATTAACTGATATTCCTTAGTTCCTTACTTGTGGTTTATTATTCTAGGCTTAATACGCATTACGTCATTGCTTTAATAGAAATCAGCTTTCCAAACACTGACTAGTGAGCCACTAATACTTGTATTTATACTCTGCAACCAATCAGAAAAGGTAGAGCTGCAGAGGGAGAGATAGAGCAGCAGTCTCAACCAATGATAACACAGGATGCATGTCTTAGACTCCCAGACTCTTTGTAGTGAGTGTAGCTAAGCTTTAGCCACAGGTCACAGGTCTGTCCTAATGGAATTGAGCTAAAAATCAGCCCAGATAGCAGGCAATTGTTACTTATAGGAATTATATATTATCAAACTGTACATAACATTAATGTTTACTTTTCAGATCTAGATGAGTGTACTTTAGGACTACACAACTGCTCAAAACATTCCATGTGCATAAACACTGCGGGTGGTTTTCAGTGTGTCTTTCCTGAGTGTCCAAAACCATATGGGAATATTAGCTATGTGAAGACATCACCCATGTAAGTAGAGCATCCTTAACATGGTTGAGTAAGAGTTCACTTATTCTTATGAATCATTCTCTGTATGTAACATATCATTTTGTATACTGCTGCATATTTCCTTTACACTGGAAAGTTACTCTTAATGTAGATACTATGTTGCAGAATGACGGGTTCACTGCAATTTATGAACCTAATGCTTAAAAAGAAACTGTAACATTTGGAATTTGTAGTTTTGTAAATATTTTTTTTGCCTTTCTGGAACATTCTTTGCTTAGGGTGGGTTCACACCTGCGCTTGAGTCCGTCCGCTACCAATCTGAGTGAAAATCTTGGGAAACAGGATAGGCATCGGATACCGACAGGTTTGCGACGCATTGCTTAAAAACCCATTCATTTGAATGGGTTTTTAAAGCAATGCGCGGGTGTGCGCTTACACCCTCTGCGCTGCAAAGCCGTTTTTTTCATCGGAAACAAAGTCGGACATACAGGACTTCGTGTCCAACGAAAAAAAAACGGCTTCACAGCGCAGCGGGTCTAAGCACACACCCGCGCATTGCTTTAACAATCCATTCAAATGAATGGGTTTTTAACCAATGCGTTGCTGACCTGTCGGTATCCGATGCCAATCCTGTTTCCCGAGATTTTCACTTGGATTGGCAGCGGACGGACTGAAGCGCAGGTGTGAACCCACCCTTACTGATGCACTAAAGTTGCTTAAGACTAGGTTTACATCTGCACTGAGCTCCATGTTGTTCGGGTCCAGATGGAGAGCCGGACTACTAAAACAGCAGTTACATACGGACACATGGACAACGTGTCTGCCCTTTTCATACTGAAAGAGGACTATGCAGGACTTTTCTCACACCCGATTTCTGGTGTTTTTGGCAGCAGAGTTTCCAAAGGTGAAGATATGAACTTAGCCTAATGTATAGTATTAACATAAAGAATAAAAATTTGTGAGCTATAAATTGGATACTAAGTATATGACACCAGAATAAAAGTTCAATAATGGCTAATGATGAATATTCCTTCCAAGAACTGGATGAAGAATGGAATGAATCAAAGTAAGAAAAGATTCTCCATATTTCTGGATTAATAGAAGTATTTACTAAAATAAACACATAAGGAGAGTCGTCTTATGGCAACAAAATGTTTGCAAAGGGAGCTGGAGATAAATATACACATGTGGACAAAATTGTTGGTATCCCTCGTTTAATGAAAGAAAAACCTGCAATGGTCAAAGAAATAACTTAAATCTGACAAAAGTAATAATATATAAAAATTCTATGAAAATGAACAAATGAAAGTCAGACATTGCTTTTTAACCATACTTCAACAGAATTTTAAAAAAAGAAAACTCATGAGCAAACTGCTCCAGTTGTCTCGGGTTTGAAGGGTGCCTTTTCCAGACGGCATGTTTCAGCTCCTTTCAAAGATGCTCAATAGGATTTAGGTCAGGGCTCATAGAAGGCCACTTCAGGATAGTCCAATGTTTTCCTCTTCGCCATTCTTGGGTGTTTTTAGCTGTGTGTTTTGGATCATTATCCTGTTGCAAGACACATGACCTGCGACTGAGACCAAGCTTTCTGACACTGGGCAGCACATTTCTCTCTAGAATCCCTTGATAGTCTTGAGATTTCATGGTACCCTGCACAGATTCAAGACACCCTGTGCCAGATGCAGCAAAGCAGCCCTAGAACATAACATAGCCTCCTCCATGTTTCACAGTAGGGACAGTGTTCTTTTCAAGATATGCTTCATTTTTCCGTCTGTGAACATAGAGCTGATGTGCCTTGCCAAAAATTTCGATTTTTGTCTCATCTGTCCATAGGACATTCTCCCAGAAGCTTTGTGGCTTGTCAACATGTAGTGGGGCAAATTCCAGTCTGTCAAATTGAAGTTATTTCTGTGACCATTGTGGGTTTTGATTTCATTAAACGAGGAGTACGGACAATTTTGTACACGTGTTTATACTTGATGGCTATTTTAATGAGGTTTTTTCGGTAGTAAAAAGGCTGGTATTGGGCTGCAATGCGATTAAAAAAGCAGCTTATACTTATACACATCACAGATTCCTACCACTACTTTTCTCACTAAGATGGGCTATTGCTCTGGTCAGTGATTGGATAAGAGGCAATCTCAGCGATTTCCTACAATGTCAGGACAGAAGCAGGAAGTGTAGCACAGTGGAGACCTGAGCACCATCAGAGTGGAAACAGAAGGGGATTGGTAAGGTTTAGCCCCCTTGTAGCTCAATATCAGTCTAAGACAGCACATGCACACCTGCAATTCTTTCCTAACCTATTATGTCAGCAACATGTCAGTCTGTTTAAAAGGCAGCCTCACTAGCCACACCCTGCTTGTGCAGAGGAATCTGCATTATTCTTTCCTGTTACATGGTGTGCTTGTTCCTGACTGAAGCCAATAATACTTTACACGTGTTAATATGTCTGGTATCCTGTGGTACATTTGCTAACAGATGTAGCAGTTGACCCTGTAGATCCTTGTAGGTTGGTGAATCTGACGTCCCTGCTGGTTCCATAAATGCTTAATTGGCAATAAATTTGTTGACCAGACATACCAAGGACGTGTTTCATTCTGTCTGAGATATTCCTGGGAAATCCTTGGTGTGGGTGAGCAAGCATTATCCTGCTAGAAAAATTCCAGTTGGAAGCCTTGCCATGAGAGGCAACCCATCTAGCTGCAGGACGTCCTGCACATATTTATATATTGCTAGCTCCAAATTTATTCTGCTACAGGACAATGTAAACAATCTAAACAAACAGTCAATGTCACTAAGAACTATCACCAGTATAAAGAAGAACAAGGAGTCTTGGAAGTGTTGATATGGCCCAGAAAGCCCTGATCTCAACATCATCAAGTATGTTTGGGATTACATGAAGAGACATAAGTATTTGACCAAGCCTAAATCCACAGAAGATCTGTGGTTAGTATTCCAACATGTTTAGAACATACTCCTGTCAGGGATCCGTGCACCCTACTAACCACACAAACACGTGTGACCCTAGCTAGGGTACAAAGGAATGAAGTGATCCCACATACACACAAATAGCTGTTACCATTTACAGTAGGTGAGACACTGATATACAGATACAGACAACTCACAACTGCGCCCTCTGGCACACAGTTGTGCTTATTGAGCAACACTTCCCAAGAGGCTCAGGAGTGTGCACAAAGCCTCACCCAGTTGTCTATGTATTATATATTTTCATGCTAATTATGACACTATCTAGATAGGTCTTATACTGTATATTCAATATATACTAAATAATGCTTGCGGTCCTGCATAATCTTTTTTAGAAGCACCTCTCTCCTTACATCCCCATGCTGAGTGAAAAGAGTTAACTAATTTGCATGTCCTTTCTTTGCTCTGTGCAGAGCTGTTGCAATCTTATCAAAGGCACAGATCTCTGCACTGATAAACTTACCTCATTCTGTCAAATGAAGAGACGTACTGCTTGTAAGGGTGGGTTCACACTTGCGGCGGCACTCCGTCCGCCGCGAATCCGACCTAAATGTCGGAAAACTGGATAGGGAAAGGTTTGTGACGCTTTGCTTAAAACCCCATTCACTCGGGTTTTTAAATGCACGGGTGTATCGGACATGCAGGACTTTGTTTCCATCGAAGAAAAATGGCTTTGCGGCGCAGAAGGTGTAAGTGCACACCTGCGCATTGCTTTAAAAACCCATTCAAGTGAATGGGGTTTTAAGCAAAGCGTCGCAAACTATTCCCTATCCAGCTTTCCGACATTTAGGTCGGATTCGCGGCAAACGGAGTGCCGCCGCAAGTGTGAACCGACCCTGAGCAGAGGTTGAGAGATGTGCCTGGAGGTGAAAGGAGATAAGTGCCTTTGCATAAATTGTGCTTGTGAATGAGGTGCTGGATCCACTTATTTCTTACTTTCTTGTCTCCGTAGCCTCTACTGCTAAGGAAATAATTTACTTAGTAACAGGACATGGACAGCAGATTTAAAAGATAGTAGACCTCTAGTAGCAGGACTTTCAAAACAGTTTTTAGGGTGGAAAATATTTTTTAATGAAAGTGATTTGCAATTATTTTCAGAAAGAGGTATTCGATGAATTGAGCATAATTTATCTGAAAAGTTAGTGGCCATTTAATATACACAAAAATGTACAGTGCTTATCAATAAAAGATGTAGTAAAAAAGACATAGATGCAAATAATACAAGACAAAAATTGAATATTATAAAACACCTCTTACAAGCCTGGCTGTGGAGCTCAGCACAGATCTAAAGGCTTAGCTACATCTCCAAGTATCGGACTGAGCTCATGTACATCATTCCTATTTCAAGGATCCCTTACACCAGCCCCCTTCCTGGAACCTCCCATCTGTGACTGGGCAGGCTAGCAGCATTCACCAAATCTAGAGAGATCTGACATACAGTGGGGAAAAAAAAGTATTTAGTCAGCCACCAATTGTTCTCCCACTTAAAAAAATGAGGACGGCCTGTAGTTGTCATCATAGGTAGACCTCAACTATGAGAGACAAAATGAGAAAAAAAAATCCAGAATATCACATTGTCTGATTTTTAAAGAATTTATTTGCAAATTATGGTGGAAAATAAGTATTTGGTCAATAACAAAAGTTCATCTCAATACTTTGTTATATATCCTTTGTTGGCAATGACAGAGGTCAAATGTTTTCTGTAAGTCTTCACAAGGTTGGCACACACTGTTGCTGGTATGTTGGCCCATTCCTCCATGCAGATCTCCTCTAGAGCAGTGATGTTTTAGGGCTGTCGCTGGGCAACACGGACTTTCAACTCCCTCCAAAGGTTTTCTATGGGGTTGAGATCTGGAGACTGGCTAGGCTACTCCAGGACCTTGAAATGCTTCTTACAAAGTCACTCCTTTGTTGCCCTGGCGGTGTGCTTGGGATCATTGTCATGCTGAAAGACCCAGCCACGTTTTATCTTCAATGCCCTTGCTGATGGAAGGAGGTTTGCACTCAAATATCTCACGATACATGGCCCCATTCATTCTTTCATGTACACGGATCAATCGTCCTGGTCCCTTTGCAGAGAAACAGCCCCAAAACATGATGTTGCCACCCCCATGCTTCACAGTAGGTATGGTGTTCTTTGGATGCAACTCAGCATTCACTTTTCTCCAAACATGACGAGTTGTGTTTCTACCAAACAGTTCTACTTTGGTTTCATCTGACCATATGACATTCTCCCAATACTCTTCTGGAACATCCAAATGCTCTCTAGCAAACTTCAGACAGGCCTGGATATGTACTGGCTTAAGCAGGGGGACACGTCTGGCGCTGCAGGATCTGAGTCCCTGGCGGTGTAGTGTGGACAGAGGAGCCTCTTAAAGAAGAAGTTACAGGTCTGTGAGAGCCAGAAATCTTGCTTGTTTGTAGGTAACCAAATACTTATTTTCCACCATAATTTGCAAATAAATTCTTAAAAAATCAGACAATGTGATTTTTCTAGATATCGTTTTTCTCATTTTGTTTCTCATAGTTGAGGTTTACCTATGATGACAATAACAGGCCTCTCTCATCTTTTTAAGTGGGAGAACTTGCACAATTGGTGGCTGACTAAATCCTTTTTTTTCCCCACTGTATGTTGGGAATATCCCATAACTCTTGGCGAGTACCACATATAAGTATGATATACCCGGAAAGTGATGCCAAACATTTTTACCAGTCCAGGCATACCAAACATGAAGATTAAATTATACTCCCTTTCATAGATACATAATGTGGTGTTTTTTGGAAGTGGCATGGTCCCCCTTCTTGATGTGCTAAACAGGTAATGAAACTTTTTTTTTTTTTTATGTTCTATTTCTATATTGTCCTTTGTTCGATCACACAGTTTTGGCCAGCCATGCTTCCAGACTGACAAGGGAGCTACAATGTCTGATTCCCAAGCCACACACACAAGAGCCATTTGGCTTCTTGATATGTAAATTGACTAGTGAATTCCCTGGATGGTCTCAATTTAATTAACACCCTGAATTAATTGATCACCTGCACTTTGAGCTGTGGATTGCGAATTGGGTTAACATAGATAGGAGTTGCACTCAAATTCAGTCAAACGTACTCAGCACATTGAAGTGAACTCCTAACTACAACAATGAACACAAAAAGCATAACTTGACCCATACATCATAACACTGTATGATATATACATAGTTCCTCATACTTCCCCACCAGGGTGTGCAAGTGTACCTACAAGAATTGATGCTGCTTTGAAGGCAAAGGGTTGTCACACCAAATATTGATTTTTATTTTTAATTTGCTCATTCACATTGCATTTTTGGTTAACTGACAAAATTAAACTATTAACACTGTTAGCACTCTTACTTTGCAGCATTTTTCCACATCTACCTAAAACTTTTGCACAGTACTATGTGTGTGTATATAATCTATATAATCATTGTAATAAAGCATTTTTCTTTACAGTCAATGTGAACGAAATCCTTGTCCAATGGACAGCCGATCTTGTCATCATGCACCAAAGACAATCTCTTTCCATTACCTCTCCTTGCCTTCAAATATTCCTACACCAGTTTCACTTTTTCGTATGGCAACAGCATCAGCACCAGGAAGACCTGGCCCAGACAGCCTGAGATTTGGAATAGTAGGAGGAAATAGCAGAGGTAACTTTGTCATGCAAAGATCTGATCGACAGACAGGAGAACTAATACTTGTTCAAAGCCTACAAGGACCTCAGACAATAGAAGTGGATGTGGACATGTCTGAGTACTTGGACCGCATGTTCCAAGCAAAACATGTGTCAAAGATCACTGTCTTTGTTTCATCTTACAACTTTTAAGATGAGGTGAGAGAAGAATGAACATTAAGACGCAACATGATTTGTGAAAGGTGGTAAATTACTGTTTACAGAATGGACTTGGGGAAACTTTGTGGCACCTCTAGATATAATATACTCTTATTTACATCACAGTCAATACAAGTATAGGTTTAACTCTTTTTCTGTATACAGTATATAGTACAGTATATATTCTACAGCATTGTACTATTGATATGGTTCAAGCCTAATCTAATAGTAAAGGTTGTCAATACTTCAATGATGATTAGTAAAGTCATGGACTTATATAAAGAGGACCTTTCACTACCTCCACCATTTTATTGCATCCTTTAATCACTGCCACTTCACTGATTCCCGGTGCAGTTGGAGATTTTTCTTTAGTCAACGCTATTCCTAAGCAATCAGTACAGTTTATTTTGGTGCCTGATATGTTAATAAAGATCTCTATAGTCAATTGGGGGGGGTTCTCTGGCAGAATCAGACAAGGGGTCGGGTACTGTCTAAGCTCAGAGGTATCATAGCTCAGAATCAAGCCCCCTTATCCGCTCTGGTCAAGACCACCCAATTTACAATAGAAAGACTAATTAGCATACTAGGCAATGGAACTAACTGCACTCATTGCTCATGAATGGTGGGGGCAAGAGAAACTGCACTGGAATCTGTGGGGCAACGCATATAGCAGGGAGAAAGGAACTGGAATTTGTGGAGGTAGTGAAAGGCCCCCTTTTAGCAAGTTTTAAAATCTGATATAATACTTGAATTAAAAAAGTTTTAAAGGATTGAAAGAAACATTGCCGCTTTCTTCTAAAAACTGCACCACATCTTTCTGTAGGTTGTATGGTATTGCAACTCATCCTCATTTAATTTAAAGGAGCTGAATTGCAGTACAGCACATGACCCACTGATAAGTGCAACACTGTTTCTGGAAGAGCTGCTATGTTTTTCCAAACCATTACAAGCCCCCCATATGGGCATAGACTAAAAGATTTTCCCTCAGCCAGTATACTTATATTGTTCTCTAAGCTAGGCTGGTTTTAAAGGGTCATGTAAAACAAATCACATACTTTCTTTGACTGATGGAGCAAATTTTTACCGGTGGAGTCAAAATATTATAAGAATGCATATAATGATTTTTCACAAAGGTAACCTATCAACCCATTTATGCTGGCCTCTCCAAGGGCAGCATAAAGTAGACACACACACACACACACACACATTGATTCTAGTGGATGTTGTTTAAAGAGGACCTTTCACCACCTCTGCAAAGACCAGCCATTTTGCACCATTTAATACATGTTGTTCCATGGATTCTGGAACAGATGGAATTTTTCTCTAGGCCCCACTGTTCCCAAAGAATAAGTGCTGTTAGTTTAGGTGCCTGATGTGCTATTTAGATCAGTGGTTTTCAGCCTGTGGCACACATTCCTCAGGGGGTACTCAAAGCAGTCTCAGGGGGTATGCACCCTGGCTGGGAACTGCTGCTCTGGAGCTGACAAATTTAGTGAGTGCTCAGGGTCCATGCTCCTGGGGGAACGTGTGCCATCCAAACTATCCACCATCTTCCATCTTCAAATACCGAGGCACAGTAGCTGCCAAGCAGAGGCAGGCATCAGAAGACGTCAGGTGTGGGTTAAGGGGGTGGGTCTCTACAGTAACGGGTAGTGCTTGGTAAATAGATAGACAGCTTCTGACCCATGATCTAATGAGTGGAAAGCTGGTCAGAAGCTAAAAGACCCTCAGAACTTTTAGACTGCCTGCCACAGGTGCCCCCACAAGCAAAAGGATCTGCTTGGTGTGCTATGTGGGCCAATTTTTCTTCCCAACTTGAGATCAGGAGCAGGATCTGTCATAATGGCACCACAGTGTCCATTGGGGGTACTGGGTTTGACCTTTTTTCATGAGGGAGTACTCTGCTTGAAAAGGTAGAGAAACACTGATTTAAACTCTGTACTCTCAGATGGGTAGTGTAAGGCAGAAGCAGGCAAGGGGGTGTGACACTGTCAACCTCTGATTGGAGCTCTGAGTCACGCCCCCTTGCCTGCTCCTGTCTGACACTGCCCACCTGACAGTAAAGAGCTTAGGTAGCACATCAGACACCACGATTAACTGCACTGATTGCTCAGGAACAATGGGGAAAAGAGAAAAAAATTCCAACTGTGCTGGAATCAGTGGAGCAGTGTCTATTAACAGATGCAAAGAACTAGAGTTTCTGGAGGTGGTGAAATTTCCTTTTAAGGCTAAGGCCCCACGTAGCAAAATACAGCTAAAATACACTGGTTTTTTCCCTGCAGCATTTTTCATTGTGTTTTTCGCTGCTTTTTTTATTTCACTATTAAATATATACACTAGTGAACTAGGGAAAACACTAGTGATTCCGCAGCTAAAATTTACATGCTGTGTTTTTTAAAAACGCATATGCCGCTTTTTTTCCCCACAATGTGTGGGTGAGATTTAACAAAATCTTATTCTCTTTGGTTGTACTGTAAAAAGCAACATTTTTTTTTTCCGCGGCATTTACATCACGTGAGGCCTTAGCCTTAAGTGTGAATTTACTGCAGTTTTATACAACTTACAGTTTATTCCTGACAGGCTCCCTTTAAACATCTTCATTTATGTTCAGATTATAGTTATGGCTCTGGTCAGCTTTAGAAATAGTTAGTTATATTTTGGAATTTATTCTTTATGTATATTGAAAACTTGCATATCCATTGAGAGCTCTTATAATACCGAAATGAAAAAGGTTTTTGATGGATTTGATTGAATGGATAACATATAGTTTCTTTTAGACGTCAATGGAGAGAAACATAGTTTATAGATGCAGACCCATGCACTTTTTACATTGCAGCAATGAGTTTGCTGCTTTGACTTAATGCATATATATAAAATACATATATAACTTTAACATATTTAGCACAAAAGACAATGGGCTCTTTTGTGCTTGTGCAATCTCCAGACAACAAGATTTGCTCAATCTTAAATTTGTAAAGACTATAGTGAACACGCTGCTTTGTATATGCAAATAGCAACAATATTGAATAGATATGAATATGATTACTATGTTATAATTATTAGTGAAGTCTTAAAAACTGTTTTTCACTGCCAGGACCTACAGTACATTAAAAGTTAGAGGTATAGCTTGTAATCTTTAGCTACCCAGCCATTACTCAAGGATGACTTTACATTCTGCTATACTGTATGTGGTATCATTTTATATGGGATTTTTGTACTGAATGAAGTATAAAAAGAGATATGGGTTTCCATGATGTGTAAATGTATAGAACAGCTATTCTCTCCTGCAGCGAGGAGGCAAACTCTGCACCCAAGGATCTACATCTTAAAAAGGCGAACCAGGCGCGTGCTGGGAATGTGTGTACCAGACACCAAGCTCTTACTGTATGTGACTGGTGGTAAAACTCTGTACCATTTTAATGTTTGCTTTGAGTGTGCTATTAACTCTTTAAATGAAATTAATAATTTTTACTACAATAAAATAGTTATAAATGAGATCCTTAGATGTCGTAAATTCAGATCAAAGAAGAATAAACACCATTAGCAATATTCATTTCAAAGGAACCTTTGCCAAGTAGGAATGTGCTGATCATGCGACAATGATGATAGGCAATTCATTCCCTCTGTGTGATAGATTGCTTTGATGGGGAAAAGACTGGTCAACAGAGAGGTAAAAAGTAAAATACTCTCCATTCACTTGTATCATATAATGGTATGATAAAAACTTGCCATTTGTATGCACACACCTGCCTTTACTAAAAGCATGCCAATAAAGCTGCAAGTGCTTAGCTGCAAGCATGAAAGTATCAGAAATGTTTTGCAAGAATGAATAACTGATTGAGATAATTTGGGTTAAATACACTCATGTTTGTAATGTAAATATTAAGAAATTACAGTGTGAAAATGATTTGGTTTCCTATTTTTTGCTATAAACATTTTGATTTCGAATGTTTAGTTGTCATTTATTGCACCAAAGGTGGTTGAATCTCTTGTATTCTATTTTTTTTTTTCACTTATAAAGAAGTTAAAGAAGTTATGGCACAACCTATATTGTCTAACATATCCTACTGTATATACAATGCCTTGCGAAAGTATTCGGCCCCCTTGAACTTTTCAACCTTTTGCCACATTTCACGCTTCAAACATAAAGATATAAAATTTAAATTTTTTGGTGAAGAATCAACAACAAGTGGGACACAATTGTGAAGTGGAACGAAATTTATTGGTTATTTTAAACTTTTGTAAAAAATAAAAAACTGAAAAGTGGAGCGTGCAATATTATTCGGCCCCTTTACTTTCAGTGCAGCAAACTCACTCCAGAAGTTCCGTGAGGATCTCTGAATGATCCAATGTTGTCCTAAATGACTGATGATGATAAATATATTACACCTGTGTGTAATCAAGTCTCCGTATAAATGCACCTGCTCTGTAATAGTCTCAGGGTTCTGTTTAAAGCGCAGAGAGCATCATGAAGACCAAGGAACACACCAGGCAGGTCCGTGATACTGTTGTGGAGAAGTTTAAAGTTGGATTTGGATACAAAAAGATTTCCCAAACTTTAAACATGCAGCCAAGAGGCCCATGATCACTCTGGATGAACTGCAGAGATCTACAGCTGAGGTAGGAGAGTCTGTCCATAGGACAACAATCAGTCGTACACTGCACAAATCTGGCATTTATGGAAGAGTGGCAAGAAGAAAGCCATTTATCAAAGATATCCATAAAAAGTCTCGTTTAAAGTTTGTCACAAGCCACCTGGGAGACACACCAAACATGTGGAAGAAGGTGCTCTGGTCAGATGAAACCAAAATTGAACTTTTTGGCCACAATGCAAAACGTTATGTTTGGCGTAAAAGCAACACAGCTCATCACCCTGAACACACCATCCCCACTGTCAAACATGGTGGTGGCAGCATCATGGTTTGGGCCTGCTTTTCTTCAGCAGGGAAAGGGAAGATGGTTAAAATTGATGGGAAGATGGATGGAGCCAAATACAGGACCATTCTGGAAGAAAACCTGTTGGAGTCTGCAAAAGACCTGAGACTGGGATGGAGATTTAGCTTCCAACAAGACAATGATCCCAAACATAAAGCAAAATCTACAATGGAATGGTTCACAAATAAACGTATCCAGGTGTTAGAATGGCCAAGTCAAAGTCCAGACCTGAATCCAATCGAGAATCTGTGGAAAGAGCTGAAAACTGCTGTTCACAAACGCTCTCCATCCAACTTCACTGAGCTCGAGCTATTTTCCAAGGAAGAACGGGCAAGAATTTCAGTCTCTCGATGAGCAAAACTGATAGAGACATATCCCAAGCGACTTGCAGCTGTAATCGCAGCAAAAGGTGGCGCTACAAAGTATTAACTTAAGGGAGCTGAATAATTTGGCACACCCCACTTTTCAGTTTTTTATTTTTTACAAAAGTTTAAAATAACCAATAAATTTTGTACCACTTCACAATTGTGTCCCCCTTGTTGTTGATTCTTCACCCAAAAATTAAAATTTTATATCTTTATGTTTGAAGCCTGAAATGTGGCAAAAGGTTGAAAAGTTCAAGGGGGCCGAATACTTTCGCAAGGCACTGTACCTTGCGATATTAGTATCCTAGACAAAATAATCAAATTAAATTGGAACCAATTATAGATGTAAGAACATCTACAAAGAGTACAGACATTGTAGTGGAACAGCTGTTGCAACTGCTATATGGAACAGCATTTTTCATAAACGTACAGTTTAAACATAAGGGTGTATTCACACAGAGGAATTTGCCACGGATTTGTGGGTGGAATCCACCCCCGAATCCAGAGCAGAGTCCTCCCAAATTGTTTTCAATGGGAGGCAGAGATCGCAGCAGGACGCGGAAAAAAGACGCGTCCTGCTCGATCTTGCCGTGGATTCTGTCCTTGGTGTCCGCGGCTCGAAACTCCCTCCTGATTAGGCCCATTCATCTGGGACTAATCAGGGACAGACTGTGGCGAAAATGATTTTCATTTTCTGCCGTGTGAACATACCTTAGCATAGCAACACAATACAACAATATATTTTTTTTTTTTTTTCAAAGCACATACACATAATATTTGGTAGGAGAGAATAAGTGTTTTGCTTTTACTTTACCCCCTTTATATGCTGCTCAAAGCTGACAGTCAAGCAGGTCACTCATAGAGATGGGCCAACCGCCTAGTCACGAGCCAGGTTAAACCCCCGAATATTCCAAATATTTATTTATTAATTATGCTTACTTATATAGCGCCATCATATTCCACAGCGCTTTACAGACATTGACAGTCACTTTCCCATATAGGGCTCACAATCTACATTCCCTATCAGTATGTTTTTGGAGTGTGGGAGGAAACCAGAGTACCCGGAGGAAACCCACTCAAACATGGGGAGAACATACAAACTCCTTGCAGGTGTTGTCCTTGGCAGGATTTGAACCCAGGACTCCAGCGCTGTAAGGCTGCAGTGCTAACCACTGAGCCACCGTGCTGCCCCTTCTGTTATTAACAAACAAATGGCATTTTGTCTTGGAGAAGTTAAATGGCCGCTGCCACACATTTGAGCAGGAACTATACCTGTGTATGAGTGACTGTGTGATGTTCTAGCACCACCTGACATTAGCTGACAGCCTCTCAGCCAATAGACAGTGGTAGTGCTACAAGCGTCATCATGAGCTATTTGCAGTAATTGTGGAGCTAGGGAATGATCTGTGATTCATCTGCATCATACATTGCACAGTTATGAAAAGCTTGCAAGTAATAGTTTGAATAGGAGAATTTAGTCAGATTCAAGCAATTATACAGGCAGATTAGTGATAAAAATCAATAGATAGGAGTGAGGGCATAGCGGTGCTGCTGTTTGAGCTTGAAATGCTGTATTCCTGCTCTAATAACAGACATACAGACAGGACAGTTAACCCTTTCATTGCCAATAATCAAATTGTGTCTGTCTGTTGTGCAATAGAGCAGTTTCATCTGTATACACAATCTTTAAGCATACTTTTACTGACAAAACAATCCTGTTAGTGAAAAATCTTTCGTTAAGGGCTTTTTTGGGCAAGAGTTTACATTTTTTCACTAAATACGTACTGCTGTTTTAACAGCAAAGCCCTGATTTCACCTGTGCAAATACAAACAAAAACTTGTTGTTCACCCAATATAGAGTCTAACCTGAGTTAATCTGAAAAACTTCTTGTTAAGGTTTTTTTTCCTGCTCTGCTCATCAAATACTCAATGTGAGTGTTAATCTGAAAAAAATATTAATTTCTTAAGCACTTTTTTTGCATTGCATATATACAGTATTTGCAGCCTCCGCTGATCTAAAAAAAATCTAAAAACATCTGTTATTTAAGTGTTATGTTAAGTGTGTGTAAGTCTAGCCTGTGCTAATCTTTGCTCACCAAACTATGTGACATGTTAATCTAAAAAAATATATGTTTCTAAAGTGTTTTTTTTTTTGGTGCTGCACATATATACAATAGTCAGCCTGCACTATTCTATAAAAAACTTATTTAAAGATGACTTTTCCTGAAATACTTATTTGTAAAAAAAAAGACATAAAAAAGGCATACACACCGTGTCAGAATTTTTGCCAATCATTATAATTAAACAGTGTGTACAGTAAAAAAATGACTGGAAAAAAACCTGGGCAGGGGGCAGGCAAATGGAGGGGGGAGGAGGAAGCACTTGTGCAAGTACTAACAATAAGCATGTGGATTGTAACTGCAACACTACTTCTGGACCACAAATATTGAGTGAGGGTTCTGTGTGTTCCTCTACAACATGAAATTTGCAGATACCACATGACCATGCTGTCTGTCTGTACTGTTAATCATGTCTTCTTCACTGACACAGATCCCATTATCTAGTAGTCATGTGGTATCTGCTGAGAGAGATATTCCTTATAGCCCAAGACTTTCTCATCTTCCTCTTTTTGATGAGTTGGATGAGAACTGATTTTTTGATTTAGAGGAGGTAGAAGTGGAAGCCATGAGTGTTGGTGAAAGTAGTAGTGGCAGGAGTGTGCTACTGGTAGGAGTGCTGGTAGGGGCACTAGGAGGAAATCTGTTAAGAATTGTGAGAGCATAGAGGAATCTCAATGCCATGATGAGTCACAAAAAAAGTGGGGAATATGATGACATTATTGAATCAGATGGTGATTCTATTACAGATAATAGAAAAAAACTATTCCAGGCACTCTTTAGCAAAGTGAAAACAGTGGTAATTTATTTTATATGATATGGTAATAGTACCTGTGTCCAGTTGGCATGAAGATTTTTTTCATATACACGATATCAAATAACATGAATATCACATGAAGTTTTGAGATATATAAATATAGGTCTTAGTAGAATCCCAGATGTTTCAGTAATTATAACCTTCTTCAGTCGGAAGACCAGGTACAAATACTGTAGAGAGATACTGAAAACAAATAAGTATAATGAATGTATGGTTAATGAATCTACAATAATAACATAATAACATAATATTAATAACAAAATAAGTGATATACATCAATAAAAATGACAAAATAAACAAGAAAAATATGCAATAAGCTCTCATAAACAAGGCCACAACATATTAAAATAGGTGTGGTATATAATTCAGTCTAATGAGGGTATGTAACAACGGAATGGAGTACAGAGGGGCACAAGAGGGGGGTACATGATAAAAATAAAGATAAAATGTAAGGTAATACCTCCTGTTGTCTGTGTGTGTGAGTTAATGTAAGCATGTATAACATGAAGGTACATGTTATATGTAAATATAAAAAAGTTGTATATGCCCAGGTATATAGTATAGGTATATAAGTGAAGGGGCATGTAAGTATATATGTATACATAGGCATAAAGCTATATGGTATATACAAAAACATATATAAGTATCTAGACATTGAGAGAGATGTAAAGGTGGGTAAGGTAGGCAACAATATATGTGGTGGTAAAAGAGAGGGGCAGATGCTATATAATATAGGCCTATGGGTAAACAAACCAGTGTAAATAAAGAGAACAGGCAAAGGAGAACCAGGCAGAATAGAGGGGAAGACCAGTATATATAGAGAAAGCAGGCTAAAGGGGAACCAGGTAGAAGAGAGGGTCAAAGAGACAGAAGACCGTATGAGTACTTACTCAGGGCATGGCGTGTATCTGTGTGCCGCCACTAGATCAGGGACCAGGTCACAAGTGGATTGGCTCTGAAATAGTGGTATTGCGGCTACTTTCGGTCGTGTGACCGGAAGTAGGAAGTCACGGTGGAACGCAAATACGTTCCACCAGTGTTATGACAGATAAGTTAAGAAACTGTAGTAGTGACTAGAAGATGACTAGACTCATTCAAAGCAATCATAGAGGACAGGAAGTGATTATGAAAAAGGGAGAAAATATAGGGACAATGTGTTACTTGACCTAACTGCAGCGCACAACAATATTGGTGACATTGTCACTGGCAATGCTGCCCAGTTGGAGTTGACGAGAAGCCATCCAGGGGAATACTTGCTGCAGGATACAGCAGAGCAGCTCCTCTGCTGTGTGGCTCCTCTGATCCAGGCTCATTAACTGTGAAACCGCATGGCAGCTCTTCACCTTACACTCTTGAAATGAGGAAGGAGGAGTGGAAGCAATGCTTTGCCATAGTGAAGATGGGGGCAGTCCAGAGAGGAGGCATATGGGCCGTGCATGATGATGGAACTGGGCCAGCACAAACAGGGTGGAACCTTGTCCATAATTACTGTTTTCCTAGAGAAGTAATGTTGGCTCGGTATCCTCCATTGAGGTTGAGCACATGCCACCAGCTGGCGAAATGCAGTGCAATCTGCTGAGTCATATGGAAGTGACTGGACCGCCAACAGCTTGGCCAGGTGAGAATTAAGTTGCAGAACCTCCGGATGACTGGCCAAATATTACTGTCCTGGAAACACATTTCCTTATGGATGACTGACAATGGTATGGAATTGGAGTAGGAGTAATAGGAGTTAGTTGATGATGATAATAACAATGACCATGTGCTAGGTGTAGATGTGGCCTGGGTAAAGGAGTAGAAAGGTCTGGCTCACTTCACTTGCTAGTGCCACTACCAAGTGTATCTTGCCAAATAGGATGGTGATGACTTTTCATATGAATATGTAGAGATGTAGTTCCTACCCTTGTTCCTGCATGACCACGGATAAGTTTCTACTTGCAGATCTTTGCACATTGCTATGGATTTATAATTTTGTCATCTCTAACACAAGAGATGACTGTGTATAGTTACTGCCACCAACAACAGCAGCAGGGGAAATGTGCCTGCCACTACCACCAGCAGTGACACCACCCTCACTCTGCAAACTTCCCATAAGTCTAAGAATAGGCCATCATTGTTAGAAACCAGATAACCCCTGTAATAGTACATGCTCTGACTGAATCAGTCACCAGGAATATTCTACAGGGGTCAGAAGTAGGTGCTCAATCTCAATATCTGAGGATGATGCTAAGCTCTGTAAAGGAGTTAACACAGAGAAGATAATGTAATATTACAGTGGGATTTAGGGAAACTGGAAGCTTGGACAATGTAATGGCAAATAAAAAGGGTTAATGTGGATAAATGTAAAGTTATGCACTTGGGGTATGGAAACAAGTTCTAAAATTATATCTTAAATAATAAAACTTAAAAAGGCTTAGGGATATTGGTGAGTAGTAAACTAAGTTTTAGCAACCAATGCCAGGAAGCTGCTATTTACAGTGCTGGCCAAAAGTATTGGCACCCCTGCAATTCTGTCAGATAATACTCAATTTATTCCAGAAAATGATTGCAATCACAAATGTTTTGGTAATAATATCTTCATTTATTTTGCTTGCAATGAAAAAACACAAAAGAGAATGAAAAAAAAAGTCAAATCATTGATCATTTTACACAAAACTCCAAAAATGGGCCGGACAAAAGTATTGGCACCCTCAGCCTAATACTTGGTAGCACAACCTTTAGACACAATAACTGCAAACAACCGCTTCCGGTAACCATCAATGAGTTTCTTACAATGCTCTGCTGGAATTTTAGACCATTCTTCTTTGGCAAATTTCTCCAGGTCCCTGAGATTTGAAGGGTGCCTTCTCCAAACTGCCATTTTGAGATCTCTCCACAGGTGTTCTATGGAATTCAGGTCTGGACTCATTGCTGGCCACTTTAGAAGTCTCCAGTGCTTTCTCTCAAACCATTTTCTAGTGCTTTTTGAAGTGTGTTTTGGGTCATTGTCCTACTGGAAGACGCATGACCTCTGAGGGAGACCCAGCTTTCTCATACTGGGCCCTACATTATGCTGCAAAATTTGTTGGTAGTCTTCAGACTTCATAATGCCATGCACACGGTCAAGCAGTCCAGTGCCAGAGGCAGCAAAGCAACCCCAAAACATCAGGGAACCTCCGCCATGTTTGACTGTAGGGACCGTGTTCTTTTCTATGAAGGCCTCTTTTTTTTTCCTGTAAACTCTATGTTGATGCCTTTTCCCAAAAAGCTCTACTTTTGTCTCATCTGACCAGAGAACATTCTTCCAAAAAGTTTTTGGCTTTCTCAGGTAAGTTTTGGCAAACTCCAGCCTGGCTTTTTTATATCTCTGGGTCAGAAGTGGGGTCTTCCTGGGTATCCTACCATAGAGTCCCTTTTCATTCAGACGCCGACGGATAGTACGGGATGACACTGTTGTACCCTCGGACTGCAGGGCAGCTAGAACTTGTTTGGATGTTAGTCGAGGTTCTTTAGCCACCATCCACACAATCTTTCGTTGAAATCTCTTGTCAATTTTTCTTTTCCGTCCACATCTAGGGAGGTTAGCCACAGTGCCATGGGCTTTAAACTTCTTGATGACACTGCGCTCGGTAGACACAGGAACATTCAGGTCTTTGGAGATGGACTTGTAGCCTTGAGATTGCTCATGCTTCCTCACAATTTTGCTTCTCAAGTCCTCAGACAGTTCTTTGGTCTTCTTTCTTTTCTCCATGCTCAATGTGGTACACACAAGGACACAGGACAGAGGTTGAGTCAACTTTAATCCATTTCAACTGGTTGCAAGTGTGATTTAGTTATTGCCACCACCTGTTATGTGCCACAGGTAAGTAACAGGTGCTGTTAATTACACAAATTAGAGAAGCATCACCTGATTTTTCAAAGGGTGCCAATACTTTTGTCCACCCCCTTTTTTATGTTTGGTGTGGAATTATATCCAATTTGGCTTTTTGACAATTCTTTTTGTGGTTTTCCATTGAAGACAAATTAAATGAAGATATTATCACCAAAGCATTTGTGATTGCAATCATTTTCTGGAAGAAATTGAGTATTATCTGACAGAATTGCAGGGGTGCCAATACTTTTGGCCAGCACTGTATTTGATTCTCTTCATCTACTTTAAGGGTTTATGTGAAAATCTGATGTAGTCTTTGGTCAAATTTATACAGAAATATAGAAACTTTTGAAAGGTTCACAAACTTTCAAGCATCACTGTATCTATGTCCACCAAAAGCTATATGCTGAACATCCCCCATGGCACTTGCCATGGTTGTCTACTTTTGAAAAGATGATAGTTGCAGTTACATGACACATTACATTTAATTGTGGTTACACACTATTGGCATTACAGCAGTTTAACCCCTTAAAGCCACAGCAATTTTCAGTTTTTGCGTTTTGGCTTTTCCCTTTCCACCTTCCAAAAGCCATAACTTTTTTTTTCCCCACTATGGAATTTACCATATGGGATAGATATTATTATACTTTTAGCATTCAGGCATATTTGCATGCAAGGTAGCCTAAATTGTTTGTGTTCATTTGTTATTTTTATATGTGATCTGGGAAAAGGGGGATGATTTCATATTTTTAATTTTTTTTTTAATACTTTTTACATTTTATTTTTTATCTTTAATTTTTAGACCCCCTAGGGCAGTGATGGCAAACCTTTTGGAGACCGAGTGCCCAAACTGCAACCCAAAACCCACTAATTTATTGCAAAGTGCCAACACAGCAATTTAACCTTAATACTGAGGTTTTATTTTGGAAAAAAATCAACTCATACATTAACATCTTTTGTCTTAAAAGAAAAACACACAGTGGCCCCCCACACAGTATAATATACTCCACAGTTGACCTCCACACAGTATTATATACTCCACAGTGGCCCCCAGACAGTATTATATACTCCACAGTGGCCCACACACAGTATTATCTGCTTCACAGTGGCCCCCACTGTATTATATGCTCCACAGTGGAACCCACATAGTATTATATGCTCCACAGTGGCCCCCCACAGTATTATATGCTCCACAGTGGCCTCCACACAGTATTATCTGCTCCATAGTTGCCCCCACACAGTATTATCTCCTCCACAGTGGCCCTCACACAGTATTATCTGCTCCACAGTGGCCCCCACACAGTACTGATGGTGGTGATCAGGACTCATATAGTGGTGGCCACGCTCTGCTGCTGATGTCTTGGTCACAGTTGACCGAGGCATCTAAAGCGTTAACAGCCATGATTGGTGCAGGCACTGATTGTGGCTGTTAGTGGTGGGCGTCTGCTGTATAATACAGCCAGCACAGCCTGTATGAAAAAATGCCTGAGCCCTCTCCAGACCACCCTAGCGACACCATCATGTAATAGGTTATGTTTCATTAAGTGTTCTATATATTACTAACTGATTTAGGTAGGAGTTGTCCATTCCAAGCCTTGTTGTGAGGCCCACATGAATTGTGACTCTCTCCTAAACAAGCTATTATAACAAATCTTGCAGTTTGTCAGAAAACACAACAACAAACGTTTGTAAGGCGCTTTTGTCTTACAAGAGACTCAAAGGGAAGCATGGGCTCATATAGGGCTCATCCCTCAACATCCACTAGGGTCCATTTCATAAAAAGCAAATTAAACTCCCAGTATAGTTTCATGAATATTGGAGCAAACTCACACAATGATGGTGAGAACATACAGGACCTCAGTGCTGTAAGACTGACTTTACCATTTATCCCCTACATTAGACCTTGGAAAAGGCCTGAGAATCTCAAAACTAAATCTACAGTGTTAATCTAATGATCACAGGATTAATACTCACCTTATCAATCCCTTACCACTCACGTGTTGGCATTTACCTGGTCCCCTGCTGGTCTCTGTTTATTGGACTACAGTGATGATGTGAATTGTCAACACATGACCACTGCAACCAATCACTTACTGTAGTGTTGACATGCTAAAATCACGGTCGACACATTATCATAGGAGCATGCTAAATAGAGAACAGTTGGCAACTGGAAAAAACATCAGCATCTGAGTTTCAAGGTTTGCTTTTTATATAATTATAAAACCTTATACAAGGTTGGAAAATTTGAGAAAAAGAGTACATAGTCTTTTTCCAAGCAGAAGAGTCCTGTGTCATTGCCTTATAATGGTCTGAAAATGGTCTGAAGGTAGTTCAAGAGTCCCATACAAACCTTCTGAAGGATGATGCACATTTTGTTTGACTTTTACACTATATAGTAACACAGTTACATAGTGAGTTTAAGACCTAGGTTCATCAAGTTCATACATTTTATATTTATAAATCCAAGTTGATCCAAAGGAAGGCAAAACCCACTCACTGTTATGGCGCAGACCCAATTTACCATGGAAATGGAAAAAAAATCCTTCCCCAATGGATAGATCCCTTGGTCAATATTCTACATCAGGGGTAGGCAACCTTTTTTGTTCGGCGTGCCGATTTTGATTAAAAAAATCAAAGGTGAGGTACTTGGAGTGCCGGTCAATAATTGTAAGTCTGACGACCCCTGCACACTGTATTATGTCACATAGCGGCCCCTGCACACGGTATTATGTCCCATAGCGGCCCCTGCACTCGGTATTATGTCCCATAGCGGCCCCTGCACACGGTATTATGTCCTGTAATGGCCCCTGTACACAGTATTATGCCCCATAGCGGCCCCTGCACATGGTATTATGCCCCATAGCGGCCCCTACACACGGTATTATGCCCCATAGCGGCCCCTGCACTCGGTATTATCCTCCATAGTGGCCCCTGCATACAGTATTATCCTCCATAGTGGCCCCTGCACACAGTATTATCCTCTATAGTGGCCCCTTCACACGGTATTATGTCCCATAGTGGCCCCTGCACACGGTATTATGCTCTATAGTGGCCCCTGCACACAGTATTATGTCCCATAGTGACCCCAGCACACAGTGTTATCCTCCATAGTGGCCCCTGCACACGGTATAATATTCTAACTTTTATAATATTCCAATTGTCACCACTCACTAGCTATTATTATACTGTGGGGTCTCTTCAGACCCCAGAGTATAATAAGCGGAGGGCGACGAGAGGTGACAAACATAAAAAACAATGTTACTCACTTTTTCCTGCGCTCCACAGCCGCTCTGTTCTCTTCGGGCGCTTCTCCCTGACGTCAGCGACCGCTGATTGAGTCTCAGGGGTCACGTTGTGTCATTATGCGTAATGACGTCGGACGTGACACCTGAGGCCCTGTCAGTGGTCTCTTACGTCAGGCAGAAGCGCCTGAAGAGCACAGAGCGGCTGCGCATCCAGGGAAGGTGAGTTAACATTGTTTTTTATGTTTGATCACCTCCCTGGGGCTCCGCTTATTATACTCGGGGGTCTGAAGAGACCCCACAGTATAATAATAGCAGTTTAGTTTCGGCCGTGTTTGGTCCGATCGAAACTGCTGGGTGAGGACTCCGCTGCCGTGCCAGGGAAATATGCCTCGGCACGCGTGTCGGGGGTTGCCGACCCCTGTGCTAGGGCATCTTTGCCATCTTTGCAGATCCAGTGAAGTCACTTGTTTCTGCTTCTTTAAATACCATTCTGTTCTGTGTCTGTGTGCCAGGGGTTACCGACCCCTGTTCTACATTAATAACAGTAGCCATGTATAATATGTTATACAAGGCAGCTCTTTTTTTTTTTTTTTTTTTTTTTTAAATCTCGCCACAGTTTCCCCCATTACCAAAACATAAAGAAAAATGTTCGCTAATTTTACAGTTCAGTCAGTGAAGTAATACATCTGATCTTTGTGACAGAATTGCACATCTTATAACTGTAAGCAGTAACCCTGTGCTCTTATAATAATAATTGATTGCACTGAGTTTTATTAGGACCATTTACATATTTGTATAAGGATATCATATTCCCCCGAGCTTATGAATGAATTTAGTTTGATGACCTATGTTCATAAATTATATTTTCCATATTGCATATTAATTTGGTTGTCCTTTCTCTGAACTCTCTTCAGCTCTCTGATGACTGTTTTATGAACTGGTGCCCAAAACTGGACTACATACATAAAATGCGGTCACACCAGTGCTTTATAGACAGGGAAAAAATATTTTCTTATCTAGAAGCCATGCCTTTTCCAATAAAGGACATTGGACTGCAGACTGGCATTGCATGCTGTAATTTAGTTTACCAACAATTACTCCCAAATCCTTCTCCATTGTAGACTTGCCCAAAAGTGATAAAATAGGTGAGTCAACAATAAAAAAAATTTATTTTATTGTTTTTTTATTTATATGTCTAGTTTTAATTTACTTCAAATATCACTTAAATACTGCCTGATACAAAATAGAAAATCCTAATGGTTCTTTTCAGACTTGCCAAGGAAAATCCTTCAGTATTTTGTTTGCTGAAGAACGGTTTCTCTAGCTGTATAGGAAAAGAAATACAATGAACTGAAAACTAAATTTTTACAATCAACTAAGGAAAAAGTATCACAATTAATTCAATAACTGCAATCATAAATGGTGCTCAAATAATTTTGCCATATGGTATTAAAATATTACCAGTCACAGCACAAATATTACCCCATAAACCGCTAATATAATACTAACATATAGTGCCCAAACAATTTTGCCATTTCATGCCCACAGACTGTAATACCGCCATATGTTTATTGCTTAAATAACACTTCTTTAGAAAGTACAAATAATGCCCACATAGTGCCTAAATTATGCTATTGTACAATGACCAAATAATACTGTCATATCAAACATATTCATGTACATATATTTAGTTTTTTTTTTTTATCGCTTTTACAGAAAAAGAAAACCTAAAACACATAAAAACATCCATTACAGGTTAGGCTCAATCATGTAAATAAACCTTAAAGGACATCAGCATCGACATCTAGCAAAATATAATCAATATATTCAAATCAAAACAAATTAGTACTAAAGTACTGAACAAGTCCATAATGTCCCTCCTTTCGGTGAATGTCCTGCAAAAAGACAGATATTAAGGTAGAGACAAAATCTGTAGAAATGAATAAGGAAGAAGAGGAGAAATAGAGAGATGAAAAAAAAAAAAGAGTGAGAGAGAGTGTGGGGGTAAGAGAAGAAAGGAAGTAATTAAGAAAGAGAAAGAGAAAAGATATATTTAGTTTTCTGTTACGTAACATTGCCTTTATTCAGTAGTAGAATAATGGTAATCCCAATTTCAAGGTCCATTAAGTGTATTCTAAAGATGTAGAGGTGTTATTACAGGTTTACCATTTGGTGCATATTATACTGTAGCAGAATTGTTTGACTCTGATTACACTAGAGGCAAAGAATAGCGGTGTGTTGGGATTTGTTGCTTATGTAAGAGCTAAACACTAAAGCGTTTCATAAATAAGTGTCCCATTTTAGTCCATTTGCCAAATAATTTGATCTATTATAAACACAACCATTAGAAAAAAAATAATACACCCAGAAATGACATATTGCTGCAAAACTTGGCATTCAAATATGTCTCAGGCAGATATGTAAATGTTTACAGGTGTGATTTGATTTGCAAAATTGCAAAAGGCTCTCAGAAGCCACTTTTGGGTAGTGTACCTCTTGGTGAGAGATTGTTGACTGCAACTCATGACTCAACAACACACTCAAAGAAATTTTACCAGGGATAAGTTGATCCAGAGTTTTATACTGATTGCCAGATTGGAGTCGGGAAGAAATTTTTCCCCTGAAATGGGGCAATTGGCATAAGCCTCATGGTTTTTTTTTTACTTCCTCTGGATCAACACTGTAGGCTACTGTAAGGTTATAGGTTGGACTTGATGGACTGATGTCTTCATCCAACCTCATCTACTGTGTAACTATGTAACCAGCATATTAGGATAATAGATTTTGAGAGAAGGCATATCATTGCAACCAGAGAAGCAGGAGGGTTATTTTGAGAAATTGCCTGCCATCTCCGTGTGTTAGGAAGTGCTAGGTGCTGTGGTTGACAATTAGGCTCTGGATAGCCCAGACAAACCAACAGTAGAAAGGATTGTTTGATCTGCCAACAGGCAATAAATAGAGATGGGTGAACCTCTCAAGATTAGTTGTGGGTGGTTTGAGACCAAGATTCGTTTTGGGATGAACAAGTAAGGCAAACACAGTTGAAGTTATGTCAAAGTGAAAGTGACATGTATGTCTATGGAAAATGAATGGTAAGCAGCGGAACTCCAACTTTAACCATACACTGTGCTGACACTCACTTTTACAGATTTTAACATTTAAAATGCTCCAAAAATTACCCTTTTTTGGGAGAAAAGTTGTTTGCCTGTGATTTTTTTGTTAGACACATGTGGCAGTTGCAAAAAACAATGGTTTTGTAGAAAAATTTGCTCATTTTGATGGCTTGTAAGTGCTACAGGCTTATTGTTATTTGGAAGACAAATTTGTGCTGTTCAAAGTTGAAAAGTGATAAAAAAACTGGCTTTTCAAAAAAATTATCCCATGATAGGAGCAGATGTGAAATCAAATGTTTTGGCTTGTTTTTTTATACCAACACTGTGGCACCAACAGTGTGGTATAGTGGAATGTGATGGTGGACCAGGCCACAAGACATGTCTGGCTGAGTGGTGGCAGTTGTGGTAGGCACTAGGCAGCTGTGGCAACTTGTGTTGCAGTGCAACAGAGCATAATATGATTGACCAAGCTGCAGGACATGTCTGTCTGAGTGGTGGCAGCGGTGGTAGCTATTTAGGAGTAGCAGGCAGCATCAGCAGCAGTACAGTAAATGTAAGATGATGATAGAGGGAGACAATGACACCACTATTCGGAAGCATCAGCTGCAGGTGTTCGAAAATCCTCACAGATCCATGCCAGATTCATTTTGATAAAAGTATGTTTTTCCACATTACCTGCAGACAGTTTCGTCCTCTTAGGTTTTACACCACCAGCAGCACTGAACACCCTGTTGACCATAACACTTGAGGCCGGGCAAGATAAAACTCCCATGGCAAACTGGAGCTCCTTCCACTGCTCTAACCTATTGGCCCAGAATTTCACGAGGTCAGAATTATCTGCTGGACTATAGGTGCACTCTAGGTATGACTGTACCTGCTGGTGCAGCTGGTGGGTGTCAGTTGCCTGTTGTGGCTCTGTTGACACTGGAAGCTGAAACATTTCTGGTTCATCATCTTTCAGATGCTGTACTGGGCTTGGCTGATGCTGCTTTCACTCCTCCTGATACTTGTAGTAATGGCAGAGGAGGTGGAACACTGGCTGAATGTGGTGGACTGGCAGCGGGCAAAGGTCACCTAGTTTAACATGCGACTGGGAGTTGCAGGGGTCTCCCTGAAAGCTGCAGCAACCTGGATATACAACCTATCCTGATAATATTCTAATTTAGGGAAGGGAAGAATTCCCCCATTTTAGCTTTATAGCAAAGGCATAAGAGCACTGCCATCGAGTACTCATCCCTCTGCTTGATGCTAATAAAACGCTTGTTGCTGTGTAAGCCTGCCATGCTTGCCAGTAGTGATGTGTCGTTCACGAACGAGCCGGCTCCATGTGCCAACTCTTTCAAGTGAACAACAGGAATTGGCTCCTGGCTGAGAGCCAAGAGACCATTCTCTTCACTGCTTTTCTTGCTCTTCAGACAGCTCACCCCGCCCCTAAACTTTTAACCCTATGGTTGTTATCTGCAGAGCACAGAAAAGTGTATTAAATGGGCAGCTGTGTTGGAGCCAAAAGAGTCAGCTCTTTTCAGTGACTGGAGCCTTATGATCCAGCTAACTGAAAAGGGCCAAAATTCCCATCACTACTTGCCAGTGTAGACACAGACCCAGGAGCCTGCCATGGTTGGTGTTCTTGGTCAACGTGGTCGTCATCATCATCATCTTGAAACAGATAAGGGTCAGCCTCCTCCCCTGGCTCTGCCTCTAACATATCAAGGGCCACCTCTGATTCGAAGGGAGAGTCTTTCTCCTCTTCTAGAATAGGAGTCCCAGTTCCTCTATCATAATGACCCGGATCCTCATCCTCCTCCATCAACAAAGGGTAATGACATTGACTAAGAGGTGGAAACTGTTCCTCACCTTCCATCCCTCGTTGCATGAGTGTAAGGCTAGGTTCATATGAAGGAATCTACCACAGATTTGTGAGCGGATTCCATCCCAAATCTGCCTCCCACTGCTTTCAATGGGAGGCAGAGATCGCAACAGGATGCAGAAAAAAAATCAGCGTTCTGCTCGATCTTGCCGCGGATTCCGTGGCTGATCAGCCATGGATTCTGTGGCTTGGGAGTCCATGCCAATTTATGCCGATTTATCTAGGCCCATGGTGACGAACCTATGGCATGCGTGCCGAGGGGGCACTCAGAGCCCTCTCTATTGTCACGCACACCGCCGCCCCATCCAAGCTTCCCGGTCACTCACTAATGGGGAATCCTGGACAGGATTCCCCGTTAGTGAGTGAGCACTTCTTAAAGCTGTATGTGCAAATGCACATACAGCTGAAAACTGTCAGTGTTGCACTGACAGCAGAATGTGACCTCTGCCCCGACGCTGGCACGATGACGTCATTCATCTGCGCCTGCACCGTGGTGGAAGAAGGAAGTCGCCCGGCTGCTCTTTGAGGGAGGTATGGTAAGTAGCATATTGTACTGTGTGGGGCCACTGTGGAGCATAAAGTACTGTGCGGGGGCCACTGTGAAGCATATAATATTGTGTGGGGGCCACGGTTTAGCAGATAATAATGTGTTGGGGCCACTGTGGAGCATATAATACTGTGGGGGGCACTGTGGAGCAGATAATACTGTGTGGGGGCCACTGTGGAGCATATAATACTGTGGGGGCCACTGTGGAGCAGATAATACTGTGTGGGGGCCACTGTGGAGTATATAATACTGTGTGGGGGTCACTGTGGAGTACTGTATATAATACTGTGTGGGGGCTACTGTGGAGCATATTATACTGAGTGGATGGCACTGTGGAGTATATATTACTGTGTGTGGGCCCACTGTGGAGTATATTATTATAATGTGGGGGCTACTGTGTGTTTTTCTTTTAAGACAAAAAATGCTAATGTATAAGTTGTTGTTTTTTTTATGGAAAATCTAAGTATTAAGGTTAAATTGCCGTTTTGCAATAAATTAGTGGGTTTTGGGTTGCAGTTTGGGCACTCGGTCTCCTAAAGATTCGCCATCACTGATCTAGGCCTAATCAGCAGGGAAAAGCCACGAAGGAATGCTGCAGCGATCCCGAGACCGAATATGGCGGCAGAAAATGAAGAGGAATTTCTCTTCGTTTTCCACCGTGTGAACTTAGCCTTAGAGTTTCCTGTAAGATATACAATAGGGCTTGCGAAGACAGCACACTTCCCTCATAAGTTTCTGCACAAACATTGATGGGTTGTTTGCAGCTTTGGGTTGTATGCATGAGCCGAATCAGTGGCGTCTCTTTATTAACTCATCAGTGTTAAGTTTATCCTTCAATACCTGTTGGCTATGCTGCACACATGAAAGAACCATACAAGAACATGGAACTGTTGTTGAAACACATCTAGTACAGCAACTACAACTGGAACATCTGTGGAGATTTAAAAAGTAGTGGCTCTGCTGCTTGGATTGCAGCCCGGATATACCAAGTACTGCTGTTTCATTTGCGAATGGGATAGCCGTGCTAAGCAGTCGCATTACAGTAGGAGGAAGTGGCCAATTCGTAACCAGTTGACTCCCGGGCAGAAAAATGTTGCACATAATTTTTTCATTATTTGAGACAAATGTTCCCAAGAATAACCGATGCCAAGATTAATGAAGGCATTTTTGTTGGTCCACAAATCCGACACATCATGAATGACAAGCACTTTGAAGAGCTGCTGGTGGGGCCTGAGAAAATTGCTTGGAAATATTTCAAGGATGTTTCAGAGAATTTCCTTAGCAACTATCGAGTACCTAACTACATTGAATTGGTTGACAGCCTTCTTGAAGCTTACAAAGCGATGAAGTGCAACATGTCATTGAGAATTAATTTTCTGCATTCTCATTTGGATTTTTTCCCTGCAAATTTTGGTGCAATCAGTGACGAACATGGCGAGCGGTTTCACCAGGGTATTGCCATGATGGAAAAGTGTTATCAAGGCTACAGGAATCCATCAATGCTAGCTGACTATTGCTGGACACTAATGCGGGATGCACCAGACATTGAGTACAAAAGAAAATTTGCAGCTAAACACTTTTTGTTCATTTGAACTAATGCTGCTGGTAACATTTACATGCTTCATAATCACTAACACTTAATCTCATGTTTCTCAAAATTTCTACGTGATACAGACTATCCGAAATTATATTTCTGCTTAGCTTGAAATCACCTGAAATTTTCAAGGAAGCATAACTTTTGTAAAAATTTGTTGTCCTGTGTAATCATTCACAGCCTTTTGCTGCTCACACAAATGATCCAGCATGTTTAACCCTTTAGGGTAGTTTGTACGTTAATGCTCAGCGACTTTTTTCATTTTTTTCCCCTCAACGTCTTTCAAAAATCATAACTTTTTTAATTTCCCTTCGACATAGCTACGTATGGACTTATTCTTTGCGTAAAGAGTACTTTAATTTGCCACCATTTTGGGGTACATATAATGTTTTGATTCACTTTTATTTACATTTTTGGGGGTCCATGTGATAAAAAAAACAATTCTATCATAATTTTTTGCATTTTGTTTTTACAGCATTCACTCTACATTAAAAATTACATGGCAGCTTTGTCTGGCGGCAATAGCATATTTATATTGGCATTATTATGTTTTACCACTTTTACAAATAAAACGTAATTTTTTTGAAAATTAGCAATTTACCTGTGGTGGCCTATCACTTATTTACTATACTGTTGATGGAGATATGTTAGGGCTCTTTATTTCCTGGGCAAGTTGTACTTTTTATTGGCTCCAATGTTTGGTATGTATGACTTTTTGATCACTTTCTATTGCTATTTTTTGGGGAAAGCAATGTGACCAAAATATTGCGCATTGCGGTATATTTTTTTATGCCATTCCCCATACAGGATAAATAACGCTATTTTTGGACAGTGGAGGCTTATACATACGAGGAGATACCTAACATGTTTGTTTATTTATTTTTGTTTACATTATGTATTTTTTAAATATAAAGCTGGAGGTTTTTTTTTAAACATTTTATTGTTTATTTATTGTGTATTTTATATCCCACAAAGGGACTTGAAGCTGGGACCTCAGATCCCCAGTGCAATGTCCTGCAATGTATCGTATTGCAAAACATCGCACATTAGTTCCTATGGGAACTGTGCATAGGCAGTCCGGAGGCAGTGCCCTGACCTCCTGGCTGCCATGGCAACTTCTCGGAACCCGCAATCTTATTGTTTTCGGTCCTATGGGGGACGGTGGGAATGATCTTGCCTCCGGACCTCCTGGATGCTGTGATTGCTATCGATCACGGCATCCAGGGGGTTACTTCACTGGAGTCGGAGCATCCAGGAGGTCCGGAGTTGGTAGAGTTCCACCAAGTTGGAATGTCGCAGATAAGGAGGTGTAAACACAGACCATTTTGTCGCTGAAAATGGAGCAGGATGTTTATTGTCATTTAAGAACAGCTGAAATGCGCAGAGGTTTTTCTGGCTATGAGGAGCATCTCTTTTAAGCCACTATACAGGTTAATAAAGTGGCGAACCACCAGATTAAGGACATTCGCCATAGAGGGACAATGTGTTATTTGTCCTAACTACAGCACAGCAACAATATTAGTCCCATTGTGACTGTAAACACTGCCCAGTTGGAGTTGGAGAGGAGCCATCCAGCAGGATACTTGCTGCAGGATACAGAGAAGCAATGCCTCCACTGTGTGGCTCCTCTGATCCAGACTCATTAATTGCAAAACCACATGACAGTGCTTCACCTTAAACCCATGAAATGAGGGTGGAAGAGGAGTGGAAGTAACAGCTTGTCTGGTAAAGATGTTGGCAGCAAACAGCCCAGAGAGGAGGATCCAGAGGAGGTAGATGGGCCCTGTATTGTGTTTGAACTGGGCCTGCACAATTGGGGTGGAACTAACACCTGGCCTTGCTCTGTTTCTAGATTAGCTTTCCTGCTCAAATCATTGACTCAGTGGGCCGTGAAAGCCATGTATTGTCCTTGTCCATATTTGCTGCTGCATGTGTTGAGGGTGGCGTTCACCTTTCCCCACATTGATGTTTCCAAGTAAATGCCCATGTTCTCTGACATATGGCAATATAAAACAAGGACAGCTTTCCTATAATAATGGTGGCTAGGTATCCTCCATCAAGGTTGAGCGCATGCCATCTGTTGGACAAACGAGTGGAATCCACTAACTGGTACGGCAGCAACTGCACTGCCAGCAGTTTCCCAGGAACTGGTTAAATTTCACAACTGTTGCAGGACTGCGTGAATATTGCTGTCTCCTGGCCACATATTAGTGGCAGGGAGGAGGAGAAGTAGAAGAAACAGTTGATGATGATGAAGATTATGATGTTGATAACGACGACCATGTACTAGGTGTAGATGTGGCGTGCATACAAGGAAGATCATGGGGAAGAGTAGGAAATCAACCTTGTTCACTTCCCCTGACAGTGCCACTGTCAAGTCTATTTTTCCAAGTAAGATAGTGATGCCTTTTCATGTGCGTATGTAGAGCTGTTGTTCCTACATTTGCTCCTGCTTGGCCACGGCTAAGTTTCTGCTTGCAGATCTTTCACATGACCGTGGACTTATCTTTTGGCAATGTACAGAAAAATTCCCACATGGGAGATAACTATGTGTAGTTGCTTCCGCCAGCATCATCAGCAGCGTAAACTTGTCTGCAAACAATGCTGACTGTTCTCATCCAGCTTAAAAAGAGTGTTAAGACTGCTCTGACTAGGAGAAATAGATTGCGGTAAACTACGTGTTATGTAGGAGGTTGAGGAGGAGAAACACAAGCCTCAAGATCACATCACTCTTGGATGCAATATCCTCCTGCTACTGAGATAATTCAGCTAAATAATCAAAAACTTCATCTTCATTCTCAGGAAGTACAACAATCCTGTGGCTACTGGCTGTGCCACCAAAACCAGAAGTCGTGTTGCTTTTGGCACCCACATTGTTATTGTTAGTAGTAGTACTTGCACGATTGTTTCTCCTCCCCTCCTTTTGTCTGACCCCTGCCCTGTTTTTTTCTAGTCATTTTTTTAATGCACACAGACAGTGCTTAAGTCCCAGTGTGTGAATTGAAGATTTCTTTGTAATGAATCTTTTTTGTCAGTACTTGAACCCTACAAATTGTACAGTGCTGCGGAATATGTTGGCGCTATATAAATAAAAATTATTATTATTAATAACCAAAAAAAAACGCTGAAATAAAGGAGATTCATTTTTTACATTAGTGAATGATGCACTACTGTGTGTATGTGTGTAGATATATATATATATATATATATACACACACACACATATATATATATATATATATATATATAACACACACACACAGAGGAATGCTTAAAATATTTTGTTCGGATTAACAACAATGCTCTGTCACTTTCTGTGCAAAGCGCTGCGATGCGATACGTTGCTGCTGCGTTTTTTGCTGCGGGATGCCACGTGGGGCCTTAGCCTCAAAGGAATTTATCACTGCCCCCAGCTACTTTAAACTGCTCACATAGTTCTGTAGATGCTGTTGGCAGAATAAAAACCATACCTTTGTTATGTTTCAGAGCCCCAGGAATGCATAGAAAAAGCACCTTTATTCTTTATTCAAATGAGGATCTTGGAGCACAGGAGGAGTTTTCTTCTAATACTGAGCACTGCTGCATCATCACTAAACATGCCCATTCTGCATTCAGCTCGTCCCCATGGGCAGTGGGAAGTGCACAGTCCCACAGGACAGCCTACTGGGCACTCCCCAAACTATTAGCTCAGACAAGCTGCCCAGAACCTTAATACGTACATCTCAAGAGTAACAGCACCCTGCAAAAATAATAGGGCTTGACTGCATCCTGCAAAAAAGATTAGATAAACCATGAAGCATTAGTCAGTATTTTGGCCAAAATACACAAGCTCAGGAATGAACGTCAAGGTTCCTCATGCATTGAAAATTCAAAAAAACATATTGTTCTAAAACGGACATCATATAAAAAAAACATATCACAGAAAAGGCCACACTTACCCAATACCATATGATACAGGATGCAAGCATGTTTTTTGCTGTCAGATTCTGCTACAATATCACAGACATTGTACATGTGTATGGTCTTGTATTTCCTGGTTAAACACATGTCGGCAGCCATTTTTTTATAGCATGGCCATACTGGCTCATTTGAAGTGAATCGTTATTTATTCAGTTTATTTAAAAACTGAACAATTTGGAATATTCAGGTCGAATCTGGTTTGTTTTGAACCGATTCAGCCATCTCTAACAATAAACTTCTCTTTTCGCTCTAATATTATAATCCCTTATAATGTATCATCATTACTTTCATACAAATTAAGTTTCATTTTTCCTTTCATGATAGCCACATAGTCTCTTATGCCACACACAATGCCCTTATGTCTGTCGCAATGCCTGATGGCAGAAACAATTCCTTCATGGCAGAAACAATGCCCCCAATGCCCCAATGATAGTCACAATGCTCCCAAGACAGCCAAAATACTCTGAATGCTCATTATGCCTGCCATACTGCCTACTGTGTCAGCCACACTGTGTCTTATATCATTTACTCTCTCTATACCAACCATAGAGGCAAAGCCTCTCTTGCTAGACACAAATTTTGCCTGTTGCACTGCACTGTTCCCTTTTTTTTACATAAGCCCAGTTCGCTTTTACTGTAGGTCTGAGGCTAGTGACACCACTGTAGTAACACTAAATATTTAATATATTTTTTAATTGATGTGGATTAAAAATTTGGTCCCCAAAAGCATGATACAGTATGGATAGAGTATGTATTTTACACACTTACCTATTAAGCTTTTTTCTATAGAGGTGCCATATTTTACCTAATTATAGAACCATTAATAGAGTAAAACTTATGAGCTGTAGACGTGTCATAACTCAATGGCAAATCCTTTAAATACATTGGAATAACCTACACCATTTAAAACATTGTAAATATGGAATACAGCTATTCTTTTACATTTTTCCATAACCAAGGTTTTATGTTGTGCAAAGTAATGAAACACTGGGAAGCTTTATTTTTAAAGTGCAAAATGTTACTTCAAATTCTTCATATTTGCAGCTGTGTATATACAACTCTGGATAAAGTCAGCCAGAATGACAGATGTCACCTTATCTATTAGTGGGGTTTGAGACAGGTTACAGCGAATCTATACACACACAGATTCAAACATTCATGCTTTCCTCTCTACTGAAGACAATGCAATATAAAAAGTGTACATGTAATGGTGTGAAACGGTGGCGATAAACTCTTACGTCAAAAGCCCTTGACTCCTCACAGTACACTTACAACTATCACAAACAGGAAGACATATGCTCTATAAGGACACTCATTCTTCAGCACCACCTCTGTGGGGTTGGTGTCTCCCTATCCTCCCAAATGTACAGTTGTCTCTGGGTGTTGCCCTGGTAACCAATCCTGACTCGAGTACAGTTATACACTGCAGTGTAGCCTCTCAGTAACATGAACACTTAACCACTTTTGTACAGTCCATAACTTGTAATGCACTTCTTAGCAGTCCTTAGGAGTCCTTCTTGACAGCACCACAGGAGGAAGCCCCTGGCCCCAGTGTTTTTTTTTTCCAATGACTACACTAGGATTGATGACACTCAATTTTACTAGATATATACATAAATACATATATACCCAAAAGCCTATACATATATATTTTTTCCAAATCTGCATGTTCAGTCAAATAAGAGAACTTAATGAGGGAAATCACGGGTGCTGCCATGAAGGACTCCTGGATAACCAATTACCAGTTGGACTAATTCCCCTTTTGTAGGGCGTCCCTCATGATAGAACCACAGGAGAAAAGTCAGATTATAAATCCTGGGGGATGGAGGGGGATGGACTACAGACTGTTGGACTTAAGTCCGGAACTAGAGTCAGCATTCAAGAGAATTTCCAGTCTAACATATGGCACAGGGACCAGGCAGCAGATTGACAAATCTGGTCCATAGAAGCCTCTCTTCTTTCTGCCCAGGAAGTTATCACTCTTGTGGAATGAACTTTGAAAGATAAAGAGGTTTTTTTTGACTGATAAGCCTCATAGATATTGGATTTTATCCAGTGTGCTAAAGTCGCTTTTGAGGGTTTTTTCCCTTTTCTCTAAATAGAATGAACAGATTTTTATCTTACACCAAGAAGATGTTGTTTCCAGATATTTGAGGACCACTCTCCTTACATCAAGAGAGTGAAATTTTTCTGCTGTTGGATTTTTAGGCTCACGGTAGAATTAGATATGGGTGAACCTCTCAAAATTTGTTTTGTGTTCAGGTTCAGTGGCTCAGATCCCCGGTTCATTTTGGAATGAACAAGTTTGGTTTGAACCACACTTTAAATTTATTTAAAACTGTATAGAATACTCTTAGTGCTCCTAGGACCCTATAAATCCAATTTCTAGCTCTCTAAAGCAAACACAGCCGAAGTTATGTCAAAGTGAAAAGTGACATTATTATACTTTGGTGTCCCTTAAGTATAATTGATGGAGACCCAGGGGAGATGTTAAAAAAAAAAAAAAAAAAAAACACATTAATTTTCTCCTTCTGTTACCTCTTTGGACTTCCTTGCAGTGTGTGGCGCTATTCTGGTGTCATCCCGCGCTCTTCTGTGAAGTCATTGGCCCAGGGCTCACACCTGAGGCTTGTGATTGGGCCACTAGTGGTCACATAGGCATACCGATTGTTATGATGTAATGGAGCTTGGTGTGCCCAGGTCATCTCTGAGGCCCAATCACAGGCCTCAGTGCTGAGCCAACGCTGATGATATCACAGAAGAGCACCGGATGTCACCAGGAAAGCGTTGGACATCGTGAGGAGTCCCAAGAGAGGTATAATGCAGTGACCATTTTAGTTTGTCCCATACAACTCTTCATTTGTTCGGTTTTGTGAAAAAACAGAACAATTTGGAATATTCTGGTCAAACAAGGCTCGGTGCGAACCGATTTGCCCATCTCTAGGTAGAATAAGGGCAGAATTATTTCTTGATCCCTGTGAAAATAAGAGGAAACTTTATAGACAAAACCTGGATCTAATTTTAGAATAATTTTATCTTTTATGATGTTGAGGAGATATGGTCATGGCCTGAATTTCTCCTGAGGGAATAGTGACCAAAGAAATAGTTTTTAATGTGAGGGATTTAATATCTGTAGAAGATATGGGCTCAAATGGAGAACCACAAAGATAATTTAAAACTAAGTTTAAGTCCATACTCATTTTTTTAAGCCATACACTGTACATATCTGTTTTCTTGACATTACCATTTCCATTTTGCAGGTATGTGGCTGGAGTACAGCCCACAAGTGGTGCCCATTTAAGTTTTTTTTGTATCAGTAATTGGGTACATGTTTTCAAGACAGTGACCTACTGTAATACCCATAAAAATCATAAAATCCTTAAAAGAAGCTGAATTTGAAATTCTTTGAGCAATGCTTCTCGGAGAATGTAGCTCCTTAATAGAGAACAGAGTGTCACTTTATAGGCTACATGTATTGTACATGGCTTTGATGTGTGCATGAGGCCTTACAGCTGGGGGTCCATCAGGTAAAAAAAAAAAAAAAAAAACTTTACAGTATCCACTTTAGTGGGGCATGGTCTGGCAAATATAGCAGCTGAGAGACATTCAAATGCTGTTCATTGCTTGCGATTATGAAATCTGTGCTATTGGCCAGGGCTGTGAATAACAGAAAAGTCTCCATCCAATACATGATCAAACTAATTCTTGGATAACTAATTTTCATTGAAAATTGGCAAAAGAATGAAATCCCCAAAAGCATAATTCCACAAAATATTAAGACTATGCTTTAATAGTTATTTCAAATGCCTCTGTATAAAATTGTAATTTACATGTAGACAGCTTATAAATCACTTGCAAATTAACCTTAAATAGAATTTCTAGAACAGATTCCTGTATGAATAGGACAAGTAAAAAATATAATTGTACCCACAGAAGACTCAGTCTACCTAAAGCATTCAGTATGCAGGAACAAACAAAGTGTTCACGGGCTATAATAGGACAAAAACTAGCAACTCTTGGTTCAGGGTCTAGTGCAAGCAGACAACCATCTTTTTCAATACTGGTACATATTTGTAAAAACATTCCTTGCCTTTTTTTCCTTTTATGTCTAACATTTTCTTTACATTATATATAGAGCAAACCACGGCATACACAAGAGATTGATTGCAAGCACAAATAAGACATAAATAACTGTTTTCAGATCAAATTGGTGACATTTTGTTCACAGCGGACCTTTTTCAATCCTGATATGTGCATGGAGTGATGAATCAGGCAGTGGCTCTGTTCCCTTTGTAGTGGCGGAACTGATTCACCATTCAAATGATTGGGAGCAGATCTGCAGCACCTAGCCAGGCCACTACTCATAGAACACAGTTGGCTGCTTCCTGCTCCATTATCTGTCTGTTAGCTGTTGAGAACAGCTGATTGGTGGGGGTGCTGGATATCACACCCGCAATGATCTGGTATTTATTATTTTATTTATTTATTTAATTTATTATGCTTACTTATATAGCGCCATCATATTCCACAGCGCTTTACAGACATTGACAGTCACTGTCCCATATAGGGCTCACAGTCTACATTCCCTATCAGTATGTGTGTGAGGAAACCCACGCAAACACGGGGAGAACATACTGATGACTGTAACGGGATTAGCTCAGCGATCGTCGTCTCCTCAGATAGACGAGCACTATTTGGCACAGCAATTAGAGTCCAGTCCAGTCAAGTAAGGTGCAACTGGCCGCAACCAGTTTTATTAGTGTTTTAAGGAAAACAAAACAATAACACTACAAAATAAAATCCTAGCCGTCTGGCCACTACCTATAACACAGGTACCTAACTACTGAGAGCTGGACCTACTGCACAGCTCCCCAAACACAATTCACAGCAGTTTAAACTCACAGTGGTTTCCCAGGAGCAGAGAGAGCCAAATACCTGTGTGCTGTCTGTCCTTATATACACACACTTCAGGAACCAAGGCATTAACCCCCAGTCATCCCAAAACCTGAAGTGGCTGAATGGAGTAGAGCCACACCCAACTCTGCTTACTCCAGCAGCCAGACCTATAACCAGGATTAAGGTAAAACCCTCCAGCAAGGAACATAATTTTCCCAGGTGCTTTTAGAAGTAATATGACAAGAAACTGGGAGAAATGTATACTCCTTCTACCACTTTGCCCTGGTCCTGTCACATGACATATACTTAGGATAGGTCATCAGCCCTATATACAGTACTTAAAAAGGATCAGTTATATTACATATATGACTACACAGGGTTTATATATAGTCTATAGCCATGAGACAAATTGTAGAATATTTGTAATCAAGACCATTTGTAAAGCTGTTTCATTTATTATTATTTTAGATGAAAAAAAGTTTATAAGGTGAACATAGCCATTAAAATCATTTTTTCCCATGATAAGAACTTGGAATTCTTTATTTCTTAGAACTGAGATTCATGAAACATATAATTAATATTAACAGGATTTTGGCATCCAATACAGCATATGGTCCTTATTTTAGGTTGGACAAAGTCATTTCCTATAGGTGTCTGTTTTAAACTTAGGGGAATCATATTTATTACAAATTGAACACTGTTTATCCCTGCACTTTTTCATTCTTTCTTTCTGACTTTCCTTTCCTAATATTAACTTAAACTAAATGTAAACCCTTAATTGACATATATTTAATCAGCGGTGAACATAGACAGCTGAGGGCCTCATTACAAGAACAGTATATGGGCCCCTTGTTATTCCATATCTTATCATACATCACCCTATATGTATCACGCACACCCTATAAGTATCTCTAACAATGTATTAGAAATTCTGAACCATAAAATTCAATAGCTCAGGCAATCATATGCAATCTAATGGCAGCTGCTTTAGACTGACAATCAGGGGTGAACCTAGCCTCTCTGCTGCCTATAGGTGACCTATAGGCGCCCCCCCCCCCAAAAAAAAAAATAAAACTACCTAAACTGGCAATCTTTGGTACTGTGATGGGGGCGCCCTAATTCAAATTGTAGGCCATGTGCCCCCCATTTTCAGGTGAAAAAAAAATCCCCTTATTTGGCCCACACACAATATAAAGCCCCCTTTACTGCACCCACAGTACATTATTCCCTTTACTGACCATCTCACAGTATAACACTTCCTTTACTGGTCCCCACAGTCTATTACCCTTTTGAGGCTCCCACAGTATATTTTCCTCTTCTTTTTGCCCCCCCCCCACAGTATATTGTCCCCTATTTTGGTCCCTTCACATATGTTAGTCTTAGATTCAACCAGAATTTTATACGCACTTGGGCATTTTTGTGGTGTCACCGCAAGCAATTGTGATATAACTGATATGACAATATAACATCAAGTAGTATAATGTTGTACCGTGTTAGCCATAGAAAGTAGTGGAAGAGTGAAGAAATCAGATGATACCTTTTAGAGGCAAACTGAGTACAGTGGAGAAAAAAAAGTATTTCGTCAGTCTCCAATTTAAAAAGTTCTCCCACTTAAAAAGATGAGAGAGGCCTGTAATTGACATCATAGGTAGACCTCAACTATGAGAGACAAAATATCTAGAAAATCACATTGTCTGATTTTTTAAGAATTTATTTGCAAATTATGGTGGAAAATAAGTATTTGGTCACCTACAATCAAGCAAGATTTCTGGCTCTCACAGACCTGTAACTTCTGCTTTAAGAGGCTCCTCTGTCCTCTACTCATTACCTGTTGTAATAGCTCCTGTTAGACATTGTTATCAGTATAAAAGACACCTGCCCACAACCTCAAACAGTCACACTCCAAACTCCACTATGGTGAAGACCAAAGAGCTGTGGAAGGACACCAGAAACAAAATTGTAGACCTGCACCAGGCTGGGAAGACTGAATCTGCAATAGGCAAGCAGCTTGGTGTGAAGACATCAACTGTGGGAGCAATAATTAGAAAATGGAAGACATAGAAGACCACTGATAATCTCCCTCGATCAGGGGCTCCACGCAAAATCTCACCCCATGGGGTCAAAATGATCACAAGAACAAGCAAAAATCCCAGAACCACACGGGGGACCTAGCGAATGACCTGCAGAAAGCTGGGACTAACGTAACAAAGGCTACCATGAGAAACACAGTACGCCGCCAGGGACTCAGATCCAGCAGTGCCAGATGTGTCACCCTGCTTAAGCCAGTACATATCTGGGCCCGTCTGAAGTTTGCTAGAGAGCAATTTTATGTTCCAGAAGAGTATTGGGAGAATGTCATATGGTCAGATGAAACCAAAGTAGAACTGTTTGGTAGAAACACAACTCGTCATGTTTGGAGGAGAGTGAATGCTGAGTTGCATCTAAAGAACAGTATACCTACTGTGAAGCATGCGGGTGGCAACATCATGGTTTGGGGCTGTTTCTCTCCAAAGGGACCAGGACGACTGATCCGTGTACATGAAAGAATTAATGGGGCCATGTATTGTGAGATTTTGAGTGCAAACCTCTTCCCATCAGCAAGGGCATTGAAGATGAAACGTGGCTGGGTCTTTCAGCATGACAATGATCCCAAGCACACTGCCAGGGCAACGAAGGAGTGGCTTCGTAAGAAGCATTTCAAGGTCCTGGAGTGGCCTAGCCAGTCTCCAGATCTCAACCCCATAGAAAACCTTTGGAGGGAGTTGAAAGTGCATGTTGCCCAGCGACAGCCCCAAAACATCACTGCTCTAGAGGAGATCTGCATGGAGGAATGGGCCAACATACCAGCAACAGTGTGTGCCAACCTTGTGAAGACTTACAGAAAACGTTTGACCTCTGTCATTGCCAACAAAGGATATATAACAAAGTATTGAGATGAACTTTTGTTATTGACCAAATACTTATTTTCCACCATAATTTGCAAATAAATTATTTAAAAATCAGACAATGTGATTTTCTGCATTTGTTTTCTCATTTTGTCTCTTATAGTTGAGGTCTACCGATGATGACAATTACAGGCCTCTCTCATCCTTTTAAGTGGGAGAACTTGCACAACTGTTGGCTGACTAAATACTTTTTTTTCCCCACTGTATATATCAATCTCTCAGAGGGGACAGCATATTCGGTGTAGCCTGTGGTCACTAGTTAAATACAGTAAATTGTAATGCTACTGCTGTTATTGACTGTGGGAGAACTTGCACAATTGGTGGCTGACTAAATACTTTTTTTTCCCCACTCTATATTTCATAGTAAGCTTTCGAGAGTGCTAGCTCTCTTCTTCAGACATGGCACTCTCGAAAGCTTACTATCAAATATACTCAGCCTCTAAAAGGTATTGTTTGATTTCTTCACTCTTCCAATATAACATCAATTTATACCAAATACTACATGATTATTAACTGTATATAATTAATTAATATCAACTGCTACATGACTGACCACCATAATATATCAAGTTCATCAATTCACCCATACATACTGTATATTTCAAAGCACCATAATATAAAGTAAATCACATACATACAAAAATAGCCAGATATACCAAAAGACAGCCGGGATCTCCACCTCCAGTCCCAAAATAGAGTAATATAAAATAATGGTAACATAGTAACATAGTTTATAATGTTAGATAAAGACACAAGTCCATCAAGTCCTACCTCTATATCTACCAAGTTGACCCAGAGGAAGGTGGATGCCAGTTGGACTAAGTCCCTGGATCAACATCCTATCCCAAAAATTCTAGTGCCCATAACCTGTGATTTTCTTTTTTTTTTTAATTTACTCTCAAGAAAGTCATCAGGCCCCTGTTGAACTCGTATAAATTGTCAGTCATCAGTGACCACCACCACATCACATCAGTGAGTTATATAGTCTCACAGAAGCCCTACCTAAGATTATGGTAAAACCTTTTTTTTCTATCACAGGGATGGGTTTGAGAGCTGCCAGAAGTGATTTAATAGATGACATAATATTGTAGCTATCAGGAAGTCATCTGCAAAGATGAGACTGATCTCCTGTCTGCACAGTAGAACAAGCTGTGGACTGTTGGTTAGATTGGAATGAAACAAATTACACAGCTAGAATTTTTCTGGTGAATTAGCATTACATGTCCTAAGAAAAATGCCTAAAGTACTTATTTAATCGACTACTATCTGTACAGTCTGGTTTCTCCCCAATCTTAAAATACCACCCCACATACAAATGTAGCAGTTCACATCATTTTTCACTGTCTACTATACTTATTTCCTCACAAAATTCAGGAACCTGGAGTTCTCACTTCTTTGGAATCCCCTTCTCATTTTATCTGACTGTCACTAGCTTGCTTTCCAAGCCTTCAGACATACTGTACAATGCACCTGAAAACCAAATGATCAGACCTAAGATCTTTTGCAATACTGAAAATACCATAATGCTGTCTCTATAGCTCGCTCACTACTTCTATTTATCTTTATCAATTACAAGCAGGTCTGTCTTTCCTAATGTAACCTGTTTATACTATATTTACCATTAGGCTAATTCCATATTACCAATTTAGGCCTATTGTTCTGATCTGTCAAATGCCAGATTAACAGATACAAACAGAACACTTTCCGCTTGTCTCCATCTCCAACCCCTGCACACAGTTTTATGCTCCCTAGTGGCCCCTGCACACAGTATTATGCCCCATATTGGCCCCTGCACACGGTATTATACTCCATATTGGCCCCTGCACACAGTTTTATGCTCCCTAGTGGCCCCTGCACACAGTATTATGCCTCATATTGGCCCCTGCACACGGTATTATACTCTATATTGGCCCCTGAACACGGTATTATGCTCCTCAGTGGCCCCTGCACACGGTATTATGCTCCATATTGGCCCCTGCACACGGTATTATGCTCCATAGTGGCCCCTGCACACGGTATTATGCTCCATAGTGGCCCGTTCACTGGTATTATGCTCCATAGTGGCCCCTGCACGGGGTATTATGCTCCATAGTGGCCCCTGCACAGAGTATTATGCTCCACAGTGGCCCCTGCACACGGTATTATGCCACATAGTGGTCCACCCATGAACTATTATTATATTCTGGGGTCTTTTCAGCACCCAGAGTATAATGATTGGAGACCCAGGGGAGGTGACAAACATAAAAATCAGTGTTACTTACCTATCCTGGACACCGGTGCACTCCTTGCAGCTTACGGCCCTGTTTAATTGCGCACACATGTCACGTGATCAGGATGGCGACGCGACCTGATGACATCACCAGAGGCCCCAAGCCTGCTTGGAGTAACATCGGATCGCAGGAGAGGTAAGTAGCATTGGTTTTTATGTTCCCTCCCCTCGGGGTCTGAAAAGACCCCAGAGTATAATAATAGTAGTATTTGAGGCCCGCGGCTGCTCACAGCGGCATCCACTTCCCTTTCTGCGTCCCATAGCAGAAGGGGAAGCGGAGCCGGCCACGAGCAGACGCGGGGTAGGTAAATAAATAGGCCCTTACCTGCTGGGGATACTCCAGCAGGTTATGGCCTATTTATATATATATAAAAAAAAGTTATTGTCACCTACCTGCGATGCCTTGATGGAGCCGCCGCCACCTCTTCTTGTCCACGAAGTCTGTGTGTCAGCGTAGGCAGTGCGATGATGTCATTGTATCGCCGCCTGCGCTGAGATGCGACGTCTCATAAACCAGTCCAGGACAGGCCCCGCTCAGCTGGTGGTTTTGACTCTGTTTATTTTGTTTACTTGATACCCAGCCTCAATTGGGCACCTAATGTGTGGTTATATTTTTAATGTTCTGAAAAAATGTTTGTTGAGATGACCCTCTAGTGTGAGTAAGAGCTACTTGAAAAAAACAGAAGCTGATGGAATGCTACAGTCAGCTAGATTACCTCCTCTTCTCAATTTTCTGAGCAAAGATCCAAGAGATCGCTTTGATTGGGTTGAATGGGGAGTCAAGGGCAAGAAGTCAAATGCTTAGCAAACTGTACGTGGATATTCCTATTGAAAAAGACTAGTGGCTACTTCATGAAGTTGAAAAGATACTATGAGTGTGCCAAACAGACAAAAGATGCATTCCAGAATCCTAAATATTATATAGCTTTGAATTGTATTACTTGAAGTGACTGTATGTTTCAATAACATCTTAGTTCTATTGACTTTACTATTATTCTAAAATGTGTAAGAAAGGCAATCCCCCCCCCAAATCTCCTAATGATACTCCTACTCATACTTACAACTTGTACTGTGTATTACTCCCTGTCAACTCTTGGTAGCTATCCTTCACTTTATGTTTTCACCTTGGCTGTTTTGCTCTGTCAATTCTAATAACAATGTCTTTTTATGTAATAGCTTTATTTCTTTTATGTAATACCTTTATATTTGTATATGTAATGTTCCAAACCACAATTACTTTACAGGGTACAAAAAAAATTTGTTCTAAAATGCTACTTTATGTTCTGGTGTGGCAGATTACTAATGACTGAGGGACGCCAGCCAAATATACTACTAATCTTTCACAGTTGTTGCTGTTTATACAACAGAAGAATGGATTTTGCTGATGTCATTCTTTTTCTTACTAATATTTTTTTTATTTGAATGTGAATGTCTTTTTTCATAGAAAATTGTTCTAATAAAACGACTTTGATCTGAAATCTTCCCTGCATTCACTGTGTATACTATCTTTTGTCATGATTCATGGTTAAATATTTTGTACACTTCAGCTCAGAAAGAAGCCACTTTACTTTCTCTTTGATTCTGTGTAAGGTTTTCTCTAGAAACATGCCAAATGGCTGCTCACGAAACCAGCAATCACTAAAGACCATAAATCAACATACGTCCTTATAAGCTATTACTTTGGTCTCAAGTCATCAGATTTATATTGTATGCAAAAGTCCCATATTGCAGTTCATAGGAGATTTAAATGCATTCCATAAATTATAATGAGTGCAAACAGATGTGACAATAAGCTTATTATCTTCAGTCACCAGGTGGGAAAGAAATGTCTCCTGGGAAAGTTATTATGAAATAATTTATGACCAGCATGTGCATTTTACTTGATTCTGTGTCTTAAGTAGTAGTAACATAAACACAGTGATCTAAGAAGAAATATGAAGAGCTCATACTCCTGTAAGAAATTATATCCAGGAGCTGGACTTTCCTGTTCAAGACGCAAGTAGGTTGGGAGTAAAGATGAGCAAAACTTTTGAAATTAGTCTTGGGTTTGGGTTCAGAAATGTGGACCAAAAGTCTGATGCAGTGCAAACTGGTTTGTTCCACAGCAATGGTGCCTTAAAAAGTATGTGTGACACTTTGATGGCTTCTAGGGTTCTAGCTGACGTTTCTAACTCTTTAAGACAGACTTAGTAATGTCAAAGTGACTGCAACAGATATGAATATAGATAATACATTTAATTAGCACCTTTGGAAATACAATGGTCTGCATTGGAGCAATAGACTCAAAAATTATAATTTTTTTAAAATCAGGATCATTTTCAAAGTGTTTTCATTTTTTTTTCTAATGTAGATACATAGACAGTTCATAGACATTTACTATGTTGATATTGCCATAGCAAGGTATGCACTGTAAAAATGTAAATAAATAACCTCATATCCTATCCACCCCTTCAACTTTCTCCTGTGGACGGATATGTACAAAATAGTTATTTTCACAGCTGCTGGTTTAGAGCACTCTCAAATCTCAAGGTGGCGGAAATGAAGCCAAATTTTAACATTCAAAGGAAGTTACTCAGTTCATTTCATCTAAATATGTATGAATGCCACCTTCACCTCTGTCTCCAGAATAAATTTAATGATTTAACCATTTGCTGTGTGTGGGCATCTTCCTCAACTTCTCATTGTTGTCTTTTTATTTAATGTATCTACATTACAAATGCAAGCACAAATGTGGTTTTAGTAAATGCAGTGACAGCTAGAGGTGTAATTATGAGGGTTTCAGATATTGCAGATGCAAACAGACCTAGGTGTTTAAGAGAACCTAAAAGAGCCAACTTTTTATTATACAAAATATTATTCTTTCACACAGACATGTAAACCTAAATAGAGAGATCACTGGTGAATATCTTTTTTTTTTTTTTGCTTATTTTGCATTGTAAATGCAACTCCTCACCCATCCTCTCCCAAATACATATATAGTAAACAGAGGATTGTACATGTCCACATGGAAAAGAGCTTAGTTATCACCACACAAAATGACAGTTTTCCCTGGGAATAATTATGCTATTCAACTGAGGTGCAGCGAAGAACTACTTTTCCAGAATGGCAAGCCACACATTGGGCAGATTGCTATCATTCACTCAGCACAAGATTTCCAGCTAATCTCCCCATATACCGCCACAAAATCTAGTTACTGGTCCTGTGTTTGGTGGGGTGGATTTCGTGCTCTTTTTTGCCATCATGACATACTGAGTGTTACAAAAGGTATTCTCAACTGAGTATTGCAGGGTGGTAGTCTCACATCCAAGCCACTAGAGGGAGTTGGTCCTCTACTGACAGGAAGCCCCAAGGCTACTACAAAAAGTGCAGATTTGGCTCCCTCATTTAATTCAGAAATTGCATTTAGGGCGTTAGATTATAGAAAAAAAAGCACCAAGTGAAATGTTATATTTAAAAATCTGTTGCCAAGAGTAATATCACCAACTTGGTTTTAGGGTATGTTCACACAGTGGAAAATGAAAAGGAATTCTCTTCATTTTCTGCCATCGGCATTTTCCGCGTCCGGCATTTTCGCCGCGGTCTAGGCACGACGGGATGCCAATACAGTGCATCAGCATTCTGTCGCGGCATTCCGGTCCTGATTAGGCCCAGATAAATAGGCCTAATCAGGAGGGCGTCTCGAGCCGTTGTGGCAAGATTGAGCAGGATGCTTCTTTTTTCTGGATTCGCCCTCAAATCCGCGGCAAAGTCCTCTGTGTGAACACACCCAAACATAGACTTTACCACTCTCTGAAAAAGAGAATGAACATCCTGTCTATGAAATATCATTGACAATGTAACCTACTGCACAATACAGATTTCAACTTACAGAAAAACCATATAAAAAGCACCTGATAAAATATTCAGCAAGAATGCCAAATCTCTGACCATGCTCGACTTTGAGTTTTCAGGTCGGCTACTGGAGAGTTTGTAGTGTTTAACTTGCTGCAAGTACACCTATGTGATCACAGCCTTAAACTGCACATGACTGAGGGTGAAAATGGTGGTGAAAAACGCCCACTTTTCATGGCTGTTTTGAAACCAAGGGGTATCTATTTTCACGGATCCCTCATACATTTGAGTATATAGAGAAATCTGTGAAAATGGACAAAAAAAAGGACATGTTCCATTTTTGACAGTCCATGTGTGATGGGTCATGTCTGGGGAAAGGTTGAAGATGTCAGTGTAGTATTCAACTTACATTATTAGACTAACTGTGATGAACCGACCCTCAGTTGTATATCTTACTTAGAAATGTATTTGTACTTGCTCATATCAGTCCTCCCCCTTGTAGGAATGTTGTGCTTAAGTTGGGTTTACACAGCTGGATGATATGCTTCAGTGGTTTTGTGTGTGTATTATGGGAGATGGCCTGCTCTAGCCGGTCAGTTTTATTATCCCTGGACAGATGTCCATGGGGGAGAGAAGGCCACTGGAGGTGGGTGTGAGGTAATTGAAGCGATCTCAGATGTGCTGAAAGCGGGTTCGGCAGGACAAGATCTTTCACAGTGGTGGCACACCTGAGATCACTTCAATTACCTCACACCCACCTCCAGTGAGTGTTCCGGGCCGATAGGATAATACCAAGACAAGCTTTTTAAATTTTATATATTTATTAACCCAAGTGGGTCGGTACTAAGCATTAACATATGCAGAAATATATATCAATGACTAAACAATCAGATTACAGATAAAAGCAATAGTACGGTACAGCAAATAAAATGGGAAAAAGATACCGGCACAGGCTTGCAGTCCGTTTCTCTAGGCCACAGCAGGTTCTTGGGCCTAGGGCACTTTTTTCAGAGAGTTACAGAAACATGTCTTCTACATGCTGTCCAGAACAATGGAAAAGGCTTCAGGCCTCAATGCTAGCCCCATGCTGCATTCCACAGTAGGACAAGCTCTCACATCTTCGGCCAGATCAGAGCTTCTTGCTGCCTCTTTGCTGAGTGACTAAGAATCTAGGTCTCCATTCAGCATATGGCTAGTGCCCCACCCACACCTCCTCCCCAGGCAGCCCCCCTTCTCACTCCTTTGTAGAGCCCTTGGAGAGATGGGTACCTTTCTAGGTGCTGGGAGAGATGTGTGTCTGTGGGTGAACTTAAGGTCACTGGCCTTCTTTCCCCCATGGTCATCTGTCCAGGGATAATAAAACTGGCCGTCTAGAGCAGGCCATCTCCCATGATACACACATAAAACCACTGAAGCGTATTGTCCAGCAGTGTAAACCCAACTTAAGCACAACATTCCTACAAGTAGGGAGAAGACTGATATGAGCAAGTACAAATACATTTCTAAGAAAGATATACAACTGAGGGTCGGTTCATCACACTAACCATTAACAAATCACTATGGAAGACAAACCTGTCTTCATCTATAAACATAAAATGCTAAAAAGCAGCTAAATCTCTAAATGAAAAGGACAGTAGACGAAGGCTTAAGACAGAGTTTACTGTGCTTTGTCTGGACCGTCTAGCATCGCTCCCATCCCACCTACCAGTGGCTTTATTGATGATGTTTTCAAACTAAATATTAAACTTGCTAAACATAGGATCTGTTCATTGCCGTTCTTTATTAATATGATTCTATGTTCAGTGATTTATTCCTCCCTTCACTACTTTCCGCCTTTGGATGCAGTAGATATTTTATTTGGCAAGATTAATTTTCCTATGTATCTATGGCCAGTGTAGTCTCAAAATATTCTGCTCACACCTGGCTGAGATTCTTGGCAAACAGATGGGCAGATTATTACATGTCAGCAATAGTTACATCCTTTTACACTTAAAGTGAGTCACTTCACAATATGCATTTTACAAGTCAATCTCATATGATCGCCACCCGCTATACATGTGTTTCTCTAGAGCAGCTTTTTTTTTATTACTCACCTAGTAGTGTAGAGTAGTGAAAACAGGAGTAACACTATTATATAATAAGGTGCAGCTATTTTATAGAGATTTATTCAAAAATATATTAGCAGCATCTGGGTATATTATAATATTCTCATGTTGCTTTGCAGCAGCTCAGATGCCAAACTTTATAATACACACTGCAGCTGCTGAAGAATGTCTTTAAAAAAATACAGGGGCACTATATGCTTGCTTTTAATATGTAGGCACAGCCATATTTATTCATTTATGTTTAATACTTCCTGCGCTGGCCAGAACTTTTCACCCAGTAAATTAAATGAGAGCACCTTCATGTTACAGTGACATAGACATTCTGCTGAAAATAGACACTTTGCTGAAAATAAAAGCTAAAATTGAATAATGAAATTATATTATACAGTGATACCTCTCCAAACGGCCACATCTTTAAGATGACCATCTCCTTACCCAGACCACATTTTCAGTTTTCCATACTAGACATCTTTTTTGATAAACCATCTCATTAGAAGACCACTTTTTAATGCAATTTTGGATGGTCGTTTCAAAGAGATTTCACTGTATATAGATATTGATACATTTATCTTCCAACAAGACAACGATCCCAAACAAAGCAAAATCTACAATGGAATGGTTCACAAATAAACGTATCCAGGTGTTAGAATGGCCAAGTCAAAGTCCAGACCTGAATCCAATCGAGAATCTGTGGAAAGAGCTGAAAACTGCTGTTCACAAACGCTCTCCATCCAACCTCACTGAGTTTGAGCTGTTTTCCAAGGAAGAATGGGCAAGAATTTCAGTGTCTCGATGTGCAAAACTGATAGAGACATATCCCAAACGACTTGCAGCTGTAATCGCAGCAAAAAGTGGCGCTACAAAGTATTAACTTAAGGGGGCCGAATAATATTGCAAGCCCCACTTTTCCGTTTTTAATTTTTTACAAAAGTTTAAAATAACTAATAAATTTCGTTCCACTTCACAATTGTGTCCCACTTGTTGTTGATTCTTCACCAAAAAATTAAAATTTTATATCTTTATGTTTGAAGCCTGAAATGTGGCAAAAGGTTGAAATGTTCAAGGGGGCCGAATACTTTCGTAAGGCACTGTAGGCCTTCCCTCCATCCCTCCCTTCCTGCTGTGATTGACATGTACACTGCATGGTCCTGTCAATCATAGCAGGCAGATAGCACTTTTATGCAATAAGTGCAATCCTAACTACACCAAACGACTCATTAATATATTAGGAAAAAAAGTAAATCTCTCAAAAATTGAGGCACCGATTGGAAAGCAGAAAAAAAGCATTTAATTCATGTGAACTCTGGCTATCTGACTGTACTTTTAGTTCAATAGCTACTGTTCAGATGACAGACTCCCTCTAAAGATGCAAGATTAGCTAGTAGAAGTGTTAAAAATACTTTGCTACAAACATTAATAATATCTACTGATGCAGCAGAGTTGAAATTGCTATTTTATTCTGTCTTTATCTGTAGCCCTAGAGAGAACCCAGCCACACCTCCCAACTTTCAGAAACGGGTGGAATTGGAGAAAAACTGCTTTTGTGTGACTTTCTTACGGGCTTTGTTTTTACACCATTCACTGTGTAGCTAAAATGACATGTTACCTGTAATCTATGGGTCAGTACAAATCCAGTGACACCAAATTTATATAGGTTTTTTTTTTACATTTTAATCCCTTAAAAGAACGGGATTGATTCTGCTCACTGCCTGCACAGACATATCTGCAAACTGTTGCCGTGTGCAAAATACTGAGGATCCTGAAAATCTCACAACTTACAATATAAGAAAAGTCTTCAAAAGTGTTCCTACTTTTGGCTGCTTGTGTGGTTACAAATGGGATTTTATTCACAGATAGCAGCAACTTTACTGACTATGCTCATAGATTGCTTTTTTTGGTTGCATGTATTTTCCATGTGTTTGGCCTGTATTTACAGTCCAGTTTTCCTAGATCTCCTATATTATGGTCACTTGGGCTTTGTACTTGTTTGCAATTGTATAGTTACTCCTGGCAGAATAGCAAAACATTATCAGCAATGAATGGGGGAGGTGGCAGACTACTAATTGTACACGCCCCCTGGCTTAGAGACAAATGTAAACTGTGTTTCAGCCATAATTTATTTATTTATTGATTATTAGCAGCTGAAAAGCTGATAGGACATCACTTACGCTAGGGTCACTCCTGCATTGGGGTTTCCGTTCTTCGGGTCTGCTTGTGGACCTGAAAAACAGAAACCCAATCTGCTTAAAAAGCAGTTACCCATGGAAACTAGACTATAGACTATAATGGAGTCTGCCTGAAAAAAATTTTCAAGCGGAATGGGGGACGGAATTCCTAAGCACAGATGTGAACCTAGCCTTATGAAGTCTTATGCAGTCATAGAACAGACTGCCAAGCAATACCTTGCACATATTTTAACATTTCATGGAAACTCAGGTACCCTTTAAAGGTGACTTATTTAACTTAGGAAAAATGGGGAAAACATCTTAAATGATTAAAATAGACAAATCGCTAGCTTTGGGTCCTATGAGAAATAAGTAATGTAATAGACAGATCCTTATTTCTAATATTCAAGGATAATATAAAGGCTAGTTCTATGCCACAGGATTGGCACATAGCAGATGTGGTCCTGCCAGAATCTTTTCATATCCAGGACTTTAACTGTAGCATGGGGGATCCTCTATGTTTAGAGGAAAGAAGGATTCTACACACAAATCACTTTCAAGTATTTGAGATACCGCTGCAGCATTCATAACTGTTGCTATCAAGAATACACTGTAGGAAGGGGGTCTGAATTTGCAGTCTGACTTTCTTAGGAAAGGGCGGTGGGTCCTGCGAAGGTTTTATCATTTTTAGGTATCAAATTAGACTTAGAGTCTATGGTTTTTAGCTTCCCCAGATGCAAGTTAGAGCAGCTCATTTGTTTAAGTGAACGCTTCTGCTTGGTCTACGGTAACGTTGAAGCAGCTTCAATTGTTACTGGTTTTCGCATGCTGGGTAATGCTGATTGGGTGAGTTTTTTCCTGGCATTTGTCCCTCGCTACAAATGTGTCATTAGGCCTGAGCACCGTATTTGTTTGACTCAGTCCCTAAAAGTGGAACTCCTGGTGTGGCATGGTTTTCTGAGGTCCTACAGTGGTCATATGTGTGTACAGTCTTTGGAGTTTCCAGTGGTGAGTTGTCATTGTTCACTAAGGCGTTGGGCAGCTATGGATTTGAGACAATTTTGGGTTGTGCGTGGTAGGTGGAACGGTGGCCGCTTGATTGGCAGACTTCAGGGCTATACCATACAAAATTGGGCTATCAGTATATAAATGTTTGAAAGGAATGTGCCTAATATTCAAAATGTACATATCAATCATAAACACATAAAAAATCATATAAAAAGTTATACATTTTATTATGATACTATATAAAGTAAAATCAACATCTTTATCCATTGTTCATTCCCTTGGAGGAAGGCTGTGTGCCGAAACGTGCGTTGGGTTTTGTCAGCAGGCAGTGGCAGTTGTGTCATGGGTATGTTTGGATCTTATACCATGTAACTTACTTTGCAAAATACATGTATAGTGTGATACATTGGGCATTTATATAGGGGTTTTATATATGCACTTGCTTTTTATTAACCATTAGTACTCTCTGTATTTATATACCGCTATATACTTTATGCATGGATGTATGTTATTTCCCTTATATTTATTTATATTACTTAGCCCCTGCCTCTCTCATGGGTTTTGTCAGCAGGCAGCGGCATTTGTGTCATGGGTATGTTTAGATCTTGTACCATGTATTTTACTTTGCAAAAATACATGTAGTGTATTATAGATGTATAGGGGTTTTATATATGCTCTTGCTCTTTATCAACCATTAGTATCCCTTGTATTTATATACTGCTATATACTTTATGCATGGTTGTATGTTATCTCCCTTTATTTATACTATTCAGCCCCTGCCTTTCTCGTTTTACATATGCTGACATAGGTATTTGTACTGTTTCTGTTTTGTATTTTTATACTGTTTTTGTATTTCAATAAAATTCCTTTTGTATGTTTATTATTTTGAGTGCTTTCTTACTTTTCTTTCTTGGTTTATTGCTATTTGGTGGTAGTAAGAACATGATTTGTAGAGGTTTTCATTATGATAGATTTGGAGACAACACTACTTGTTATTTATAAAATTTTCTCCAAGTTTCTATCTTTATGTTATGTGCTATGAAGTTTGTTTTGCAGCTTGGTAAAGGTGTATGGAGCTGAGGAGATGCCGAAGGGTAACGCTGTGAACTGAAGATGTTGAGTCCGGCTGGAAACTGTTACCGCGATCCTTAGGTATCTTCTGTGAGGAGGATACATCGGGATGTGTAGATATGTGTCCTTCAAGTCTAAGGTGACGAGGACATCGCCGGGCTGAAGAAAGGCAACCACTGATTTTATGGTTTCCATATGAAACCGTTTTCTCCGGATGAAATGGTTTAGGAACCTTAGATCTATTATTACTCTCCAGTCCCCTGATGGCTTGGGTACCAGGAAGACCAGAGAGTAGACTCCCAAACCTTCTTCTGAATGGGGAACCAACTCCAGAGCTCCCTTGGATAAATATTCCCTGATGGCCCTTTCTAGCACCAACTGTTTTGGAGCGGAAAGCAAACGAGTTCTTACAAATCTGTCTCAAGGAAGAGAACAAAAATCTATGGCATAACCCCGTTGTATAACCTGAAGGACCCAAGGATCCTAAATGTGTTCTTGCCAAGCGGGGAGAAAGTGAGAGAGGCAACTTCCGACCGGTAATAAAGCCACCGAGGGAGGAAAACTAGTGGCGTCAAAAATCAGGCTTTTTGCCTTGCTCCCCTTTAGGGATTCTGCGACCAGATCCCCTGGCTTGATAACCAGAATGCCTCGGATACTGAGGCCTGGATTGAGGTTGACGCTGAAAACCTCTACCCCGACCTGAAGGCCTAGATCTGCCCCTGAAAGACTGAGGAAGGCATTTCCACTTTTTATCAGCTAGACCCTCCATAATGTCATCAAGAGCTTTACCGAAAAGCTTGCTGGGCTCAAAGGGCAGGGAGCAGGTATTATATTTGAAGGTGTTGTCTGCTCTCCAGGGTTTAAGCCATAGTGGCCTTCTGGCAGCCGTAGAAAGAGCCATAGATTTGGCTGCTATCTTCACCTGATGAACGGATGCTTCAGATAGGTAATCTGCCAATAAGGAAATTGAATTCAGGAAAGACAAAAGACTATCCCTGGAGACACCAGAGTCAATATCGCTCTATAGTTTGGAGAGGTCTACTCTCAATTTATTTGCTACCTCACTGGAAGCAATCCCAACAGAAGCCTGGGCAGAGGCAGCAGAGTAAATTTTCCTGAGTGGACACTCAGTGCGTCTATCCATGGGGTCTTGTAAATTAGAACCATCTTCAGCCGGTACAACCGTACGGCGGGATAATTTAGCCACGGCCATATCTACTTTGGGCAGGGGGCCCCAGCGGTCCTGCTGAACCTCCGTAATTGGAAAGAGGGTCCTAAATCTCCTGGATAGAAAAAAAGGTTTTTCTGGACGTTTCCATTCTGTCATCATTGCTTTGTTAAGAGTAGCATCCACTTGGAAAGCCCTTGGCCCTCTATAGGTGGAGCATGAGGATTCCCCTGGGTCAACATCACGATCACCTGACTGGATGGACTTAAGCAATTTCTGCATTTTTTCCAAAGGAAAAAGAGGCCTGCCGAACGCCTCAGGATCTTCATCAGAAGTCTGTGTCTCGTCCAGGATCTGAAAAACCTCTTCAGAGGGACCAGCAGAGTGAGATTGCCGCACCCTGCATGGTCTTTTGGAAACCTGGGAGACAGAATCCTTGATCTCCCTCATAGAGTCTTCAACATATTCTTTTACCCAGGTAATGACATCCCGCAAGGAAGGCTCATCAGCAGGAGGACCTCGACACTGGCAGCAGCGGATATACTCGTACCCATCTGGAAGGGGAGTGTCACAATCCCTGCAAGCAAGATGTCTATGCTTGGTGGAGCTTTTTCTTGTGGGTATGTCATCACCATTAGATGGAGAGGAAGACATCCAATGAACAAAAACCGAAAAATGAAGGTCGAATTTTTTTTAAACGAAAATTTTTTACTTAGGGTGAAAAAAAACTACCGTGCAACTTGATAGAAATTAGAAATTCAGGAAAATCCCAATGCAAGCCACAAAAATGGTAGATACCAACTGTGGAGACTTCTCTAGAGATAGAAAAATCATAGAATGCATCTATTCTCCCAAATAACTAGGAGGATAAACTAGGGGGGTGGGGTCAAGGAAGGGGTACAAGGATCCAGAGGAATTTATTTAATAAAAAGAGGGTACCACCCCCCAAAGGGGCGCAAGCCCCTAAAAACTCTCAAATGTCGAAAAATCTATTTTTGGATTTTAAAACCAGCATTTTTCCTGCTCTCCCCTCGAATCCGAAACCGGAAGTGACGCGGGGAGTAGCAGGGAATAGATGCCGACCGGAAACAGACATGGCAGTAGAAAGGTTCCACCCTAAGACATTGCCTCCGGCCGGTGAAGAGAGACTGGAGAGGGGAAAATCAAGGTAAGGAATGCGCACTAGCGCGATAACCACATATTCCAGTCCCCAGGTAAAGGGACCTCTGAAATCTTCCCACAAAGGGAAGATGAGAAGAAAGAAGAAGAAGAAAGTAAGAGAAAAGAAGCCACCTAAATGTAAGTAGCTTAATACCTAGCGAGGTAAAGAAACCTCCCTCCACCTGTCCTACTTCACAGGACAGAAAAAAACACGAAGGGGGAAGGTCTTCTTTACTCTTATAGGGGAATTAATTATGTTAATTAAAAGTTCCGCCTGTCCTATCAGCACACAGGTGCAGAAATACCAAATATTGTGCTGCTGTTGGACGTAAGGGGAAAAGTATTTGTCTAGATGTGCCCTGTAGCTTGATGAGAACCCAGCAGCTGCCTTTTTTTTTTCTTATTACTTGCAAAATATTTCCGCTGTTTTTAATTCCATCTATTAAAGGTTTCAGGTTTTCTGCTTGTTCCTCTTTAAAAGATCAAAGGTGCAATTACGCAATCAAACAAGTCCACGTACTGTACAGTAATAATTCCCTGAACAATCGCTGCTGACACAACTGTGGGAATATAATCTTGTTTGATGTCATTGCATTCCATGTGAGTGTACTCTAACACAAATGGAATCATTTTACACATATAAGGAATAAATGGTTGGAAAGTATGCGCTCCGAGGAGGAGACCACTATCTATAATATATATAGGTAAATCCTCAGTTATTCCTTAGTAGTTGAGGATTTGAACCAACCCAATTATGGTTAGATGACATAGATCGTATTAGGGACTCTAGTAGATCAGGATCGCATTCAAACTGGGGTTACCGACTATCCGAAGGATTGAAGCCGTTGGTGAAAGATATGTATAGCTGGAACAACTGTTCCCAATAGAGTCCCAGGATTTGCGCTCCTCTATGGATAAACCACAACTGGTCTCAAAGTGTGGGAAGTTCAGGCTTTATTTAAGATTACGCGTTTCGGGGTTTTAAGGCGTTCAAAAGAGCGCACCCCTTCATCAGATCTACATAAATAATGATAAGAGATAAAATAAAAACACTTATTTCAATTACAATCAATAAAATAGTAATAAAACATAAAATAAACATAAAATAAACATAAAATAAACATAAAACATATAAACATTTATAGTAAAAAATCATAAGCTAATATTATAACAAGAAAGACATAAAAGATGTACTATAAGATCATAACATAATCAGATGATAAAAGATCTAACTGTTGGTTACATTATTAACACACTTATTACTTTATAGTCTCCTATGTAGAAACATAGTTTATATCTGTATGTATGTGTATGTATACATATATGTATATTATTTCATAATAAAAATGTCGGGTATATATTCAAATTGCCTTATACAGACCATTATAAATACAATGGATTAATGGATGGTATATAAATTTATCAAGATGAATAAATCACTTGATATGGACACTAGAAAATATTGTATACGATGTGTACAGTCAAAACAAATATATAGTAACTAAAAGCAAATTGTGTAAGAACAGGTAGTTAGCACGAACAGGTGATTAGCACGTGTAACCATATCTGTAGTAAAGATGGTAATATAGCCAAGGGACTTGTCTTTATAGATACCTTTCATATAAATATCTGCAGTACTAAAAATTGCAACAATATACAAAATCAAAATGGTAGCTAGCATGGACAGGGGGTTAGCGCGTATAACAATATATATAGCAATATATATAGTAAAGATGGTAATACAGCAAAAGGATATCTGCAGTGCTAAAAGTTGCAACAATATACATAATCAAAATCGTGGCTTATCTATATATATAGTAAAGATGGTAATAAAGCCAAGAAGAAAGGGGCTTATCTTTATAAATATCTTTTGTATAAATTCCTGCAGTACTAGAAATTCAAACAATATACATAGTCAAAATGGTGGCTTATCTCTGTGAATGTCTTTTGATTGAAATGCAGTTACACCAATTTGCAGCAGTATGTATACTCCTGATGATGGTATAGTTAAAATGAAGAGTGCTTACCTCTGTAATATTGCTTGTGCAAAGAGCCAGTGTTGTGTGCAGGAAATGAGGGTTAATTTATAATGTGTGGCATGTGTGATGCCAGCGCAGGTGTCTAGAGTAGCTAGAAAAAAAAAAAAAAAAAAAAAAAGGGGTTGAGTAAATGGGTAACAGATTATGTAAATGAATAATGAAATTGTGGTCCTAGATAAAAAAAAAAAAGGTTATATAGATGGGTTATGTAAATGGATGATGGAATTCATGAAATAGAACTGTGTATTGGATACTGAAATGACTGGATACAGGTGTCATATGGGAATGAATTGATAAAGGAGAGGAAAAAAAAATAAATCACCTAAACCTTTCACATCCAAAATTCACCCCACTTCATTACTACACTTCTAGGACCACAATTTCATTATCCAATTACATAATCTGTAACCCATTTATTCAACCCCCTTTTTTTTTTTTTTTTTTTTTCCTCTCCTTTATCAATTCGTTCCCATATGACACCTATATCCAGTCATTTCAGTATCCAATACACAATTCTATTTCATGAATTCCATCATCCATTTACATAACTCATAACCCATCTATATAACATTTTTTATCTAGGACCACAATTTCATTATCATTTACATAATCTGTAACCCATTTATTCAAACCCTTTTTTTTTTTTTTTCCTCTCCTTTATCAATTCATTCCCATATGACACCTGTATCCAGTCATTTCAGTATCCAATACACAGTTCTATTTCATGAATTCCATCATCCATTTACATAACCCATCTATATAACCTTTTTTTTTTTTATCTAGGACCACAATTTCATTATTCATTTACATAATCTGTTACCCATTTATTCAACCCCCTTTTTTTTTTTTTTTTTTCTAGCTACTCTAGACACCTGCGCTGGCATCACACATGCCACACATTATAAATTAACCCTCATTTCCTGCACACAACACTGGCTCTTTGCACAAGCAATATTACAGAGGTAAGCACTCTTCATTTTAACTATACCATCATCAGGAGTATACATACTGCTGCAAATTGGTGTAACTGCATTTCAATCAAAAGACATTCACAGAGATAAGCCACCATTTTGACTATGTATATTGTTTGAATTTCTAGTACTGCAGGCATTTATACAAAAGATATTTATAAAGATAAGCCCCTTTCTTCTTGGCTTTATTACCATCTTTACTATATATATATATATATATATATATATATATATATATATATATATAAGATAAGCCACGATTTTGATTATGTATATTGTTGCAACTTTTAGCACTGCAGATATCCTTTTGCTGTATTACCATCTTTACTATATATATTGCTATATATATTGTTATACGCGCTAACCCCCTGTCCATGCTAGCTACCATTTTGATTTTGTATATTGTTGCAATTTTTAGTACTGCAGATATTTATATGAAAGGTATCTATAAAGACAAGTCCCTTGGCTATATTACCATCTTTACTACAGATATGGTTACACGTGCTAATCACCTGTTCGTGCTAACTACCTGTTCTTACACAATTTGCTTTTAGTTACTATATATTTGTTTTGACTGTACACATCGTATACAATATTTTCTAGTGTCCATATCAAGTGATTTATTCATCTTGATAAATTTATATACCATCCATTAATCCATTGTATTTATAATGGTCTGTATAAGGCAATTTGAATATATACCCGACATTTTTATTATGAAATAATATACATATATGTATACATACACATACATACAGATATAAACTATGTTTCTACATAGGAGACTATAAAGTAATAAGTGTGTTAATAATGTAACCAACAGTTAGATCTTTTATCATCTGATTATGTTATGATCTTATAGTACATCTTTTATGTCTTTCTTGTTATAATATCTTGTTATAATATTAGCTTATGATTTTTTACTATAAATGTTTATATGTTTATTTTATGTTTATTTTGTTTATTTTATGTTTATTTTATGTTTTATTACTATTTTATTGATTGTAATTGAAATAAGTGTTTTTATTTTATCTCTTATCATTATTTATGTAGATCTGATGAAGGGGTGCGCTCTTTTGAACGCCTTAAAACCCCGAAACACGTAATCTTAAATAAAGCCTGAACTTCCCGCACTTTGAGACCAGTTGTGGTTTATCCATAGAGGAGCGCAAATCCTGGGACTCTATTGGGAACAGTTGTTCCAGCTATACAAATGGAATCATAGTATACCCTCGTTCAGATGCCAATATTTTCAGCAGATTTTTTTTTTTTTTTTGTATTAGTACTTGTAGGACAAAATTAGGAGTGGAGCCAACACACGAAAAAAGCATGATGGAAAGGTTTATAGCTCCTCTGTGTTAAAGGGAAATGTCACCTGAAAAATGCAGCTCAATTTGCAGGCAAAATGTTATAGAGTAGGAGGAGCTGAGAACATTAATGTTTAGGTTTGTGGTAAATTAATATAATTTTTCATTTATTCACTGAAATCTCAGTTTTTTATGTTGAGATGACAAAGAGAAGGTTGTTCATCCTGATCATCCATTCTATGACAAAAGAGTCTAGATGGATATTATGGACAGAGTCATTGGGTCCTTTGGGTCTTGATAATAGGTATGAAATAGGGGTGTTTTTGTGGTTTTCTTGAAAATTTCCAGATACTGGGGGTCTTTTGTAACTTCTTATCTTTTTGTTTTTAAAAGTTTTTAATTGAATTGTATGAAATGTATTATCTTTAGATCTGCTGTAATAGTTGCGGTTTATCCAATATAGATGTAATATTTTCCCCTCGTTTATTGTCTACCCTGGTTTCTGAGGTGTCCTCGCACTGGTATCCTTGGTATCAGGGGTGTAACTACTGGGGTAGCAGCGGTAGTGGCTGCCTCAGGGCCCCCAATGCTTTTTTTTTTTTTTTTTTTTAATAGGCTGTTACCTGCTGCAGTAACCCCAGCAGGTAACGGGCCCTATTTACTTAACAATCCCCGCTCCTGCCCATGGCCACCTGCGCTTCCCATTCTGCAGAGGCAGAGGTGAGCAGAAGCGGGGATCGGTAAGTGATGCCGCGGGCAGCGAACGCCACATACACTGCTATCATTATACTCCGGGTTCTTTTAAGACCCCGGGGTATAATGATCGGGGGCCCAGATAAGGCGAGGGAACATAAAAAACACCGTTACTTACCTCTCCTACGCTCCGCAGGCTTCAGGCCTTTTTGGTGACGTCACGTGGGCCGGGCCTGTGTCATTATGCGTCTCGACGCCGGCCCGGCTCACGCGAGATCTGGTCCAACTTTGAAGATGGCCCAAGTAACGGGGGAGTGCGCCGGAGCCAGGGAGAGGTAGGTAACATTGTTTTTTTTGTTTGTATCCTCCCCTGGGTCTCCGATCATTATACTCTGGGGTCTGCAAAGAGTATAATAATCGTTCATGGATGGTCCACAATTGGGCATAATACTGTGTGCAGGGGCCACTATGGGGCATAATACTGTGTGCAGGGGCCACTATGGGGCATAATACTGTGTGGAGGGGCCCCAGTATAGGGCATAATACTGTGTGCAGGGGCCACTATGGGGCATAATACTGTGTGCAGGGGCAACAGGGGCATAATACTGTGTGGAGGGGCCACTATGGTGCATAATACTGTGTGCAGGGATCACTATGGTGCATAATACTGTGTGCAGGGGCCACTATGGTGCATAATACTGTGTGCAGGGGCCACTATGTTGCATAATAGTATGTGTAGGGGCCGCTATGGGGCATAATAGTATGCGCAGGAATGCGGTTTGTTCGGGGGGGGGGGGGTTGGAGGGGGGTGGATCGGGGGGATTGGGGGTGGAGGTTCGGGGGGGTCCATGTCAAATGTTCACCTTGGGGCCCAGCCATTCCTAGTTACACCACTGCTTGGTATTATTGTGAAGTTGCCTGTGTCGATTGCTGCACCTTGACGTCACCTCATCTTTACCAAGTGATAGCAGTAATAGTGTGATACGGCGCATTGCTGAACTTGTGACTGGCTGCACTGCTGTATAAAGTATATTTGGAGTGCATGGTGAGTGCTGCTACTTTTCCTTTTATGTGGTTAATTTCCATAATATTTATACACGTGGACAAAATTGAAAGAAAAACCCACAATAGTCACAGAAATAACTTGAATATGACAAAAGTAATTTGCCAAACTACATGTTGACAAGCCAAAAAGCTTCTGGGAGAATGTCCTATGGACAGATGAGACAAAAATCGAAATTTTTGGTAAGGCACATCAGCTCTATGTTCACAGATGGAAAAATGAATCATATCTTGAAAAGAACACTGTTCCTATTGTGAAACATGGAGGAGGCTCTGTTATGTTCTGGGGCTGCTTTGCTGTATCTGGCACAGGGTGTCTTGAATCTGTGCAGGATACAAGGAAATCTCAAGACTATCAAGGGATTGTAGAGAGAAATGTGCTGCCCAGTGTCAGAAAGCTTGGTCTCAGTCGCAGGTCATGGGTCTTGCAACAGGATAATGACCCAAAACACACAGCTAAAAACACCCAAGAATGGCTAAGAGGAAAACATTGGACTATTCTGATGTGGCCTTCTATGAGCCCTGACCTAAATCCTATTGAGCATCTTTGGAAGGAACTGAAACATGCCGTCTGAAAAAGGTATCCTTCAAACCCGAGACAACTGGAGCAGTTTACTCATGAGGAGTGGGCCAAAATACCTGTTGAGAGGTGCAGAAGTCTCATTGACAGTTACAGGAATCATTTGATTGCAGTGATTACCTCTAAATCTGACTTTCATTTGTTCATTTTCATAGAATTTTTATATATTATTACTTTTGTCAGATTCAAGTTATTTCTGTGACCATTGTGGGTTTTTCTTTCATTAAATGAGGGGTACCAACAATTTTGTCCATGTGTGTACCTTGGACCCTCAAAGACATATTTGCAAGGTGCTCTCCTTACACTATATGTTCATAAAGGGATTCCCCAATTTCTAGACAAACTACTGAAACACCATAAACTGCTGTTTTTTTTTTTGCACAGACAACTCTAAATATCCTTACTACTTACCTCTGCAGTGCATTTTTGGGCCCCCAGATGCTCCTGAGTTGGCTGTGCATACAGTGGATGGCGATGGGAATCCTATCGAAAGCTCTCAAAATGGCAGCAGTTATGATTTGCTCACATGGCCACTGCTTGCCCTTGTGTGCAGGTGCTGAACAATTCAGTGCAGATACGGGCAGATAAATCTCCTGAATCTGTGTTTGAAGTGAATACATTCAGCCACTGCAACTGCCATCACATTATAAGAGGTGGTCAGAAGGCAATCACAAGGGTAAATTTCATGAAAGCCACCATGTTCAGAGGTATGGATGGGATGAATAATGACATCCACTCATTACCTATTACAACACTGTTGGTGGTTTTCTTATTCTACAGTATTCTAATATCTAAAACTGTGAATAGAGGTTCTGACACTATTCCCTAGCCTCATTGACACCGCTTATATTTACTCACATATACATGAGATATATTTGGGTATGGTTGTTTAACAGGAACACGTATTAGAAATTAAGCGCAGGGATAAAATGTTAGAACAAAATTGACCATGAGAGCCAAGTGACTCATAATACATATTCAAGTCATTAAAGGTCCCACTATGTTGCTGCATTCTTCTCAACCATAATTGTATCCGGAATTGCACAATAGTATTTACACAGGGACACTAAAGTTATGAAACTTTCCAAAATTCTGTGAAGACTAGCAAAAAGCATTTCTTTCAAGGCAAACATGTAGACTAGATGCAGATATATGTCTGTTGTTTAACACTACCAAATAATTGAAAAGGATTGCTCAGATTATCATAAAACAAAAATAGCACCATTCTTGTCCATGGGTTGAGTCAGATATTACTCAATAAATAATGTTTTAGTATTGACTGAAAGTGGCCATCTTTAAGCAAATAAATATAATTTCTAAGGCAGGAAAAATCGCACAATTTCTGGTGGATGGCATAATTTCTCTGTTGGCTATAAACTCTACAATAGTGTTTAACTCCAACGCAAGAAGGAGTGTGTAGCTATGCTGGGGAGAAGATAGAAGGTTGGAAGAATTGGAATTATCAGTTATAGAAGCAGTGAGGCAATGAAGATGATGTTGCAAAATAATAAAATCAGAGGTATAATAATGGGGGGTTAGAATAAATAATACAGAGGGCTGAAAGCTCAGTATCTCAGCTATAAACTGCAAATTACGTGCAAGAAGCATTGTGGGCGGCTAACTAGCTCAAAAACTATACATTCATATGAAAGTTTGGGCACCCCTATTAATCTAAATCATTTTTAGTTCTAAATATTTGGGTGTTTGCAACAGCCATTTCAATTTGATATATCTAATAACTGATGGACACAGTAATATTTCAGGATTGAAATGAGGTTTATTGTAATAACAGAAAATGTGCAATATGCATTAAACCAAAATTTGACCGGTGCAAAAGTATGGGCACCTCAACAGAAAAGTGACATTAATATTTAGTAGATCCTCCTTTTGCAAAAATAACAGCCTCTAGTCGCTTCCTGTAGCTTTTAATCAGTTCCTGGATCCTGGATGAAGGTATTTTTGACCATTCCTCTTTACAAAACAACTCCAGTTCAGTTAAGTTTGATGGTCGCCGAACATGGTCAGCCCGCTTCAAATTATCCCACAGATGTTCAATGATATTCAGGTCTGGGGACTGGGATGGCCATTCCAGAACATTGTAATTGTTCCTCTGCATGAATGCCTGAGTAGATTTGGAGCTGTGTTTTGGATCATTGTCTTGCTGAAATATCCATCCCCGGCGTAACTTCAAATTCGTCACTGATTCTTGTACATTATTCTCAAGAATCTGCTGATACTGAGTTGAATCCATGCGACCCTCAACTTTAACAAGATTCCCGGTGCCGGCATTGGCCACACAGCCCCAAAGCATGATGGAACCTCCACCAAATTTTACAGTGGGTAGCAAGTGTTTTTCTTGGAATGCTGTGTTTTTTTGACACCATGCATAACGCCTTTTTGTATGACCAAACAACTCAATCTTTGTTTCATCAGTCCACAGGACCTTCTTCCAAAATGAAGCTGGCTTGTCCAAATGTGCTTTTGCATACCTCAGGCGACTCTGTTTGTGGCGTGCTTTCAGAAACGGCTTCTTTCGCATCACTCTCCCATACAGCTTCTCCTTGTGCAAAGTGTGCTGTATTGTTGACCGATGCACAGTGACACCATCTGCAGCAAGATGATGCTGCAGCTCTTTGGAGGTGGTCTGTGGATTGTCCTTGACTGTTCTCACCATTCTTCTTCTCTGCCTTTCTGATATTTTTCTTGGCCTGCCACTTCTGGGCTTAACAAGAACTGTCCCTGTGGTCTTCCATTTCCTTACTATGTTCCTCACAGTGGAAACTGACAGGCTAAATCTCTGAGACAACTTTTTGTATCCTTCCCCTGAACAACTATGTTGAACAATCTTTGTTTTCAGATCATTTGAGAGTTGTTTTGAGGAGCCCATGATGCCACTCTTCAGAGGAGATTCAAATAGGAGAACAACTTGCAATTGGCCACCTTAAATACCTTTTCTCATGATTGGATACACCTGGCTATGAAGTTCAAAGCTCAGTGAGGTTACAAAACCGATTTTGTGCTTCAGTAAGTCAGTAAAAAGTAGTTAGGAGTATTCAAATCAATAAAATAAGGGTACCCAAATTTTAGCACCGGTCAAATTTTGGTTTAATGCATATTGCACATTTTCTGTTAGTAGAATAAACCTCATTTCAATCCTGAAATATTACTGTGTCCATCAGTTATTAGATATATCAAATTGAAATGGCTGTTGCAAACACCCAAATATTTAGAACTAAAAATGATTAAGATTAATAGGGGTGCCCAAACTTTTTCATATGACTGTAAGTGGGCAAGATGCTTAGTAGAGGGCGAAAGGCAACTCAAAACTCTTCACACCTTAACTGGTGCTCTCCTCAAGGAGAGATGTCCCTGTCCATAACCCACTCATTGCCTCCCACAAAGCCAGCCAGTTCATTTTGCTCTGCACTGATGAGGGACAAAAATCCCGAAAAGGCGCTGTATGCAGATAAGTGAAACTGGCTTGGCTAAAATCCCTTTTGCTGTCTCAAGACTCGGTGAGTCAAAAGCAAACTGAGGATCTGTTACATCCAACAGAGGGCGCATGAGCTCCCAGCTTCTTTCCCATAATGCCTTGTGATAAGTGGGCAAGAATGAGAAACACTTCCTTTGCCTCTTTAGACTAATCTTCTTTCCCCAGCTGTATAAATTTCTTAATTTATACGTTTGACCTTTCTCAAAATATATTGACCTTTCAATATATTTTTCTAATTCTACATTTAGTCTTTAATTTTTCTTCCACACCATGGCAGCCAGGAATTGTAACAGGCAAGTTTTTTTTCCATTTCTTCCCAGAAAGTTATTAAAAGTTAATCAATGAGATATCTACCCCAAAATAGTGGCATCAAACAATTCAACTTGTCTTGCAAAAATAAACAAGCGCTCATACAGTTTTTGATGGAAAAATAAAAAACCTAAAGGTCTTGGTATGTGAAAATGAAAAAACAAAGTGGTTTGGTCACTAAAGGGTTAAAAGTTCAAAAACCACCCTCCCCCATTTCTCATATCAATATAGTAAATAGAGATATAAACATATTTGTTATCCCTGCATCTGTCTAAAGTCTTAAATACAATGTGATTTATCCTGAATGTTGAACTATGTTAAAAATAAATTGTGTGATAATTGCTTTTGTTCTTTTTTGATCACTGTGCCATACTCAGGAAAAAAAATATGCAAAGTGATCAAAAAGTCATGATTAAGGTTGAAATGCAAGGGCAAATTACAGCAAAAGCAGAAACTGACAATAGAACAAGCTATTTAAAATCATCGTAGCACTGGGAGATAGACAGACCCCTAATCGCCTTCACCAGCTCCAGCCGCAAGGCCAGATGGGCTTGGCTGAATTTGGGCATCTGAATCATCACCACCAGCAACTGTACAAGAAATAAACACTCCACTAACTAAAACCAAACCAGAACCCACAATTAACTTATAGGACTGATCAGAAATAGGAGAATAATCTTCCAGGCAAAGGGTCAAAACTAAGAGAAGTCATCAGAGGCAGAATCAGTAGACAAAACCCAATATCCAATAGGAAGGCAAGGGTCAAATCTGAATGGATACATCAATGGCAGAATCAGCAGGCAAACAAATAACCAGAAAACAAGCCAAGGGTCAGAAAAGCAATCAAATTCACAAGATCAGATTCAGAGCCAAACTAGGGAACAAAAATTATCAGGCACCTGGTTCAGGAGGGGGGTGTCTCATATATGACTCCTCAGCTGCTAATTGAAGAAGCCCAGGGAACCTTTGAACCTTCAGAAGCTTCCCAGGTTGACACGGTAACCTTAAAGGTATAGCAGCTGAATTGAGAATCTTGACAGTCATCTTTATCACAGAATGGTATCACAGCTTTCCCTGCCAAAATATAACCTAAACATAGTTCATCAATATAAAAGTAAGAATATTATGGATCTCATAATATGATATTAGGAGTTTCAGGAAATAAATGTTACTGTATAATAAAACGTTATACAATTTTCCAATACCCTTTTCTACATTAGTTCCTCATGGTTTTCTAGATCTCTGCTTGCTGTCATTCTTTGTTTACTTTCAATGGATGAAAATCAGCCTATGGTCATGTGATGGACAGTCCGTGTTCATGCGATGGACAAACCGGAGCACAGCTTGTTACAGTCACAGCACAGTAGTCAGAGCTGTCTACCTGTGTATATTGCTGGTCAGGCTTGAAACTCGAGCTATTGCTCTTGTACTGATTACATATTCATGGCCTATACTAAGGATAATGCACCAAGAAGGAGTTGCTGGAGTGGAATAAAATTTTATATGTGTGAATGTAATGATGATACATGTAAGGCCCAGTTCATATCTGCGTTCAGGTTTCCGTTCGGGGAGTCCACTTGAGGACCCCCCGAACAGAAACCTATACGCATAAAAAGCGGTTTACCTTGGAAGCCCGCGGACCCCATAGACTATAATGGGGTCCGTGTGGTTTCCGCTCGGCTTCCACATGAAGCAGCACTTTCCTCTCCGCATGTTTCCACATGTTTCGTGCGGAAGCCGAGCGGAAACCACACGGACCCCATTATAGTCTATGGGGTCCGTGGGTTTCCCGGGTAAATCGCTTTTTTATGTGTATAGGTTTCCGTTCGGGGGGGTCCCCAAGCGGACTCCCTTAACGGAAACCTGAACGCAGATGTGTACCAGGCCTAAGTGATTACAATTTTAGAATGAAAGGATACGTTTTTTGGAGAAAACTGTACCATTGATAAGAGACTCTAGAACCCTGTTGTCCGGCTTCTAGTCTGGATACAAGATGAGATATGGTTGGTCATGCAGACAAACAGGTTCTGTAAGGCATCCCATGGCACATATTCCCACAGATGTTGCAACTCGGCCTGTAGATCCTTCATGCTCATAGTTTGCTGACACTGGCGTCCTAGCTGGTCCCACGTTTGATTGGTGATAAATTTGGTGACAGCAAGCCAATGAATTGTTGCAATATGGCCAAAAAAAACCCTTGCTATGTGTGAGAGAGCATTATCCTGCTAAAAAAAGTGCCAGTTGGAAGCCCTGCCATGATAAGCAATACATGTAGCAGAAGGATATTCAGCACATATTGCTGAGCTGTAAGTGTCCCTTGTATGACTGATTGTTGTATGCTATGACCACCTCATATTATCACACCAACAATTGGGACAGTGTGTTGCTCCACAGCAAAGGTAGGATTAAAGCATTCACCATGAGGCCTCCATACTCAATGGCAACATTGCCACTTTTGGCACCATATACACTAGAAGGCAGAGCTGCTCTTACAAGGGAGTGAGATCTCAGGGGAGGAGCTAGAAAGGATGACTAGATCAGGCTACCTCATCTGTGCCACCTCACCTCTGACCTCTGGATGTTACTCCAGTACCAGCAGTCACATCTTTATCTACTGCTTGCAGTGTTATACTGTCTCTCTAAGAGGTAAGTAAAGCCATTATCGCAGCACAGAGGAATAAGGATGGATCTACCTTATGATCCCTCTGTAATGTGCCACTGGCATCATCTAACTCAGAAAGACAGCATAACATTGCTATCTGACTACTGGTACTGAACACTTGAATGCCAGCAAAGTTAAAGGCAATGCCAGAAAATCTTGGTAAGGGGCAGAGTAAGTTGGTAACAACCATGGTACCACTCATGTAGTTAGAAAATAAGTGATGGGACTCCAGGATTGCCCAATAAAAAAAAAATTGTTCGGGATATGGGCAGGAGCGGAATAACACTACAAAGTACCATGAGTTACAGTCATATGAAAAAGTTTGGGCACCCCTATTAATCTTAATCATTTTTAGTTCAAAATATTTGGGTGTTTGCAACAGCCATTTCAATTTGATATTCAACTTGAATCTCCTCTGAAGAGTGGCATCATGGGCTCCTCAAAACAACTCTCAAATGATCTGAAAACAAAGATTGTTCAACATAGTTGTTCAGGGGAAGGATACAAAAAGTTGTCTCAGAGATTTAACCTGTCAGTTTCCACTGTGAGGAACATAGTAAGGAAATGGAAGACCACAGGGACAGTTCTTGTTAAGCCCAGAAGTGGCAGGCCAAGAAAAATATCAGAAAGGCAGAGAAGAAGAATGGTGAGAACAGTCAAGGACAATCCACAGACCACCTCCAAAGAGCTGCAGCATCATCTTGCTGCAGATGGTGTCACTGTGCATCGGTCAACAATACAGCACACTTTGCACAAGGAGAAGCTGTATGGGAGAATGATGCGAAAGAAGCCGTTTCTGAAAGCATGCCACAAACAGAGTCGCCTGAGGTATGCAAAAGCACATTTGGACAAGCCAGCTTCATTTTGGAAGAAGGTCCTGTGGACTGATGAAACAAAGATTGAGTTGTTTGGTCATACAAAAAGGCGTTATGCATGGTGTCAAAAAAAACACAGCATTCCAAGAAAAACACTTGCTACCCACTGTAAAATTTGGTGGAGGTTCCATCATGCTTTGGGGCTGTGTGGCCAATGCCGGCACCGGGAATCTTGTTAAAGTTGAGGGTCGCATGGATTCAACTCAGTATCAGCAGATTCTTGAGAATAATGTACAAGAATCAGTGACAAATTTGAAGTTACGCCGGGGATGGATATTTCAGCAAGACAATGATCCAAAACACAGCTCCAAATCTACTCAGGCATTCATGCAGAGGAACAATTACAATGTTCTGGAATGACCATCCCAGTCCCCAGACCTGAATATCATTGAACATCTGTGGGATAATTTGAAGCGGGCTGTCCATGCTCGGCGACCATCAAACTTAACTGAACTGGAATTGTTTTGTAAAGAGGAATGGTCAAAAATACCTTCATCCAGGATCCAGGAACTGATTAAAAGCTACAGGAAGCGACTAGAGGCTGTTATTTTTGCAAAAGGAGGATCTACTAAATATTAATGTCACTTTTCTGTTGAGGTGCCCATACTTTTGCACCGGTCAAATTTTGGTTTAATGCATATTGCACATTTTCTACAATAAACCTCATTTCAATCCTGAAATATTACTGTGTCCATCAGTTATTAGATATATCAAATTGAAATGGCTGTTGCAAACACCCAAATATTTAGAACTAAAAATGATTAAGATTAATAGAGGTGCCCAAACTTTTTCATATGACTGTATATTAACCCCTTCCCACCACAGGCATTTTTCGATTTTCATTTTTGCCTTCCAAACTCCATAACTTTTTTTATTTTTATGCTCAAAGAGCCATGTCATGTAGTTGCTGCCGTGCATGTACTGTATATACAGGTCAAGTAAAATTGTACTGACACTGCAAGTCACTTCTAAGTGGCATACAAGTGTTAAAGTTTATGAGAGATTCAGGCTTTCATAGGCCATCAGAAGCCTCAGATGGCCACCCAAAACAGCCATATTAAAATGGATATGGGCTGATCTGGCCTTGTTGGACTCCCTCCCCTTTCTCTCCATGGGTGTGCCCCTGAATGGTACTGCTGCATAGGCACCATAGGCAGCATATTTTGCAGCATATGATGGTGATGGCAATTCATAGCATTGTTATTTAGGCATCTGTAAGAAACAAAGGTGTATGTTCCAGGGCTCTAATTCATAGTCTGTGTTATTCATAATAACAGTGTCATTTCATGTCATTTCAGTGTCATGTGATAGAAAGGCATTTTGGATGTCTGAAGTACCAGGACCCAGATGCAACTGTTATCTCTGCATCACATATAGAAATGCTCTTTGGCTAATGTATGGTAGTGATGTTTGTGCAACATACTGTATGGGGCTAATAAACAGTCACTGTATAGTACGATTATTTATGGTGGCATCTAACAAAGGAAGGCCAGCCCTGACCAGTGCCATCATTTTAGATTACAATATCAACATATATGGTTCTTGATTTCCTAGTCTGGCAAATGAGATACGTTGAATAAATGTAACAAAAATCCATTAACAATTGATCCCACATTAGTAACACGATGTAATCAACATATTCTTTGAAACCATCTTTACAGCATTTGGAAAGCCTTACTACATGGAAATTCTTACAGATATAAATACATTTGAAGTTTATTTATGTAATAGAATGGTTTGCTTAGTGCAGATGTTCTAACATAACAGTTTACAGTCTGTCAGTCTATGTCGAAATAATATGGTTCCCACCTAAATAATGTGGACCAATACCTGCCACATGTGCATATCTAGTAACCTTGATATACAGTATTATAGCTAATGACATCAGGGCCAATAAAGCTGTCAATTGCAACCATTGCAGAATTATATAATTCACAAAATCTTATTGGAATGGAGGATAGATTAGGCATTATAGGTGACAATGGGAAATCCCATCTTCAGTCAGAATACCAGCTATAATGTAAAATCAGTACAATACAAGAGCCTTGAGGGGAGACTTTTCCTCCAGAGAGTTAGACTATGCACACACACAGTTTACTGCTTTTCTACAGTGATTTGATGGACAGTGGCTTTTTCAGATGTGCTTGTAGTACACATTCCCATGTGTTTGCCATGAATTTACATATGTATATTAAATTTTCAATTATTTTAATGGATTCAAATGGAGACCACTATGCTTATACTTGAATGAGTCATGACTTTATTGGAAACCATGATGGTATGATAGATCTTACAAATGATGAATCTGAGATTGACGGACATTATTTATGTATAATGGGGTTCACTTGGGTTCCTTCGGTAAAAAGATGGACTGTAGTAATAGAAATCATAATTGAGTCCTGAGGCTCTTAAAGGGAATATGTTATTGAGATTTTGGACACTAAACCGGCCACAAGCCCTTATGGATCGAGGGTTTAGTGTTCTAAATCAACCTGTAATAAAGCCATCTGTGCCAGCAATAAAAATAAAAAAAAAACTTTAGAATTATCCTGCTGCTGTACTCCCCGTGCTGGTGCAGTTCTTCACTTAAGCCAGAGGAGTACACCTTGGCTTCAGTGCGCATGACCTGTACCTGCGCAGGGAGATCAAATGGTATCCTAGGCGGATTTCTGGTATCACCTCACAGCCAATCATGAGTGTTAAGTGGAGAGGTTATAGTCCTGACAGATAAAGAGGCATAAAAATCATAGGAGTTGGGGAGAAGTTCTGCACTGTACTGTGACTACAATGTTCACTGTGCTACACATACTGTACACTGGCCAAGTCACTCTTTCAGTGCCAAATCTTATTTTATTAAGCTTTTTATATTGAAATATTTTTTTTTTTTAAATAGTGTCAGATCTGTCATTAGTGTTGCGCTGTGCCTATAATTATTGTTTCTGCACAACACATAAATTGCCATCAGAAGGGCTTGTCATGGACATGTAATATCCAAATAAATATTCACTGCACTCCAATGTGACATTATTGCTGATGAGACTAATTTATTGAGTGAAACCAATCAAGTTCATAGTATATGAGAAAATCAGTATTGAAAATACATAGTCATTCAGCAGATCCCAGATGTTTTGGTTAGACACCTTCCTCAGTGGGATGTAGAAGACCAGATAAGGTTGAGAAAGCTTAGAAATGGTGAGAACCTGCTTGTGCCACCCAAAATGAGCATGAGCAGGTTTTCACCATTTTTAAACTTTCTCAACTTTATCCGGTCTTCTACATCCCTCTGAGGAAGGTGTCTTAACTGAAACATCTGGAATCTGCTGAATGACTCGATTAACTAAGTATTTTCAATACTGATTGTCTCATATACCATGTCATCTGGATCTGGTTATTTTCACTCAATAACTTAGTCTAATCAGCAATAATCTCTCATTGGAGTGCCTCAAATATTTCTTTGGATGGTGTTGCACTGTGATCCATGACTGTCCACAGAGTGTCATACATTATTTTGACTGGTGAAGTCACCCTTAGGCTAAGGTCCCAAATTGCGGAAAAGCAGCTTTTTATGTTGCAGATTTTGCTGTGGTTTTTCCAGCCAAACCCAGTAGTGGCTACAAAGGGAATGGGAAATATAAAGGACGCGCTTATACTTGTCCATTATACTCAACCCACTCTTGGCTTTGGCTCAAAAAAACAGCAGCAAAATCTGCAACAGAAAAAGCAGTTTTTCCGTAACATGGGGTTGCAAAACGCAGACGAAAAAAAATGCAGTGGACACACATCACATTTTTTCCACAGTATTTTTCTTTGCGTTTTTGCTGCGTTTTTCTCTGTGGTTTTTCTTCCCTTTTCTGCAGGTTTTTCTTCCCTTTCTGCACGTAAAATTGACATGCTGTGTTTTTAAAAAACGCAACTTTTCTGAAGCAATATTTTTTCCACCTTGTGTGGCTAGGATTAGCCACAATCTCATTTACTTTGCTGGAATTGTAAAATGCAGAATTGTTTTCTGCCGCATTTCCACAGTAGCTAAAAATGTTGCGTTTCTGCAATGTGGGGTTTTAGCTTTTTAGTGGAAAGTCTCATTTTGTTAAAGGGGTATCCACATAGTTAAGGTTTTTATGGTCTGTCTTCACAAGTGATGCTCAAATACAGTGGGGAAAAAAAATATTTAGTCAGCCACCAATTGTGCAAGTTCTCCCACTTAAAAAGATGAGGCCGGCCTGTAATTGACATCATAGGTAAACCTCAACTATGAGAGACACAATGAGAAAACAAATCCAGAAAATCACATTGTCTGATTTTTTAAGAATTTATTTGCAAATTATGGTGGAAAATAAGTATTTGGTCAATAACAAAAGTTCATCTCAATACTTTGTTATATATCCTTTGTTGGCAATGACAGAGGTCAAACATTTTCTGTAAGTCTTCACAAGGTTGGCCCACACTGTTGCTGGTATGTTGGCCCATTCCTCCATGCAGATCTCCTCTAGAGCAGTGATGTTTTGGGGCTGTCACTGGGCAACACGGTCTTTCAACTCCCTCCAAAGGTTTTCTATGGGGTTGAGATCTGGAGACTGGCTAGGCCACTCTAGGACCTTGAAATGCACTCAAAATCTCACGATACATGGCCTCATTCATTCTTTCATGTACACGGATCAGTCGTCCTGGTCCCTTTGGAGAGAAACAGCCCCAAAGCATGATGTTGCCACCCCCATGCTTCACAGTAGATATGGTGTTCTTTGGATGCAACTCAGCATTCACTCTCCTCCAAACATGACGAGTTGTTATTCTTACCAAACAGTTCTACTTTGGTTTCATCTGACCATATGACATTCTCCCAATATCCTTCTGAAACATCCAAATGCTCTCTAGCAAACTTCAGATGGGCCCGGATATGTACTGGCTTAAGCAGGGGGACACGTCTGGCACTGCAGGATCTGAGTCCCTGGCGGCGTAGTGTGTTACTGACGGTAGCCTTTGTTACGTTAGTCCCAGCTTTCTGTAGGTCATTCACTAGGTTCCCCCGTGTGGTTCTGGGATTTTTGCTCACCGTTTTTGTGATCATTTTGACCCCACGGGGTGAGATCTTACGTGGAGCCCCTGATGGAGGGAGATTATCAGTGGTCTTGTATGTCTTCCATTTTCTACTTACTGCTCCCACAGTTGATTTCTTCACACCAAGCTGCTTGCCTATTGCAGATTCAGTCTTCCCAGCCTGATGCAGGTCTACAATTTTGTTTCTGGTGTCCTTCCACAGCTCTTTGGTCTTCAGCATAGTGGAGTTTGGAGTGTGACATTTTGAAATTGTTATCAGTATAAAAGACACCTGTCCACAACCTCAAACAGGTGCCATTACTACAGGTAATGAGTGGAGGACAAAGGAGCCTCTTAAAGAAGAAGTTACAGTTCTGTGAGAGCCAGAAATCTTGCTTGTTTGTAGGTGTCCAAATACTTATTTTCAACCATAATTTGCAAATAAATTCTTCAAAAATCAGACTGTGATTTTCTGGATTTATTTTCTCATTTTGTCTCTCATAGTTGAGGTCTACCTATGATGTCAATTACAGGCCTCTCATCTTTTTAAGTGGGAGAACTTGCACAATTGGTGGTTGACTAAATACTTTTTTTCCCCACTGTAACTACAGGTTCATCTCAATAAATTAGAATATTTTTGAAACATTCATTCATTTCAGTAATTCAATTCATAATCAGCAGTCTTCCATGATTGTGTGTCCTACTGAACCAGACTGAGGGACCATTTAACCCCTTAAGGACACAGCCCAAAAGTGCGTTAAGGACCAGGCCTTGTTTTTCAAAACTGACATGTGTCACTTTATGTGGCAAGAACTTTGAGATGCTTTAACTTACACAAGTGATTTTGAGATTGTTTTCTCGTGACACATTGTACTTCATGTTAGTGGTAAACACTAATCAATATTTTTGTATTTATTTATAAAAAAATAGGATATTTGATGGAAATTTGGAAAAAAAAATCGCAATTTTCAAAATGTGAAATTCTCTGCTTTTCAGACAGATAGTCATACCACCCAAATACATTAATAAATATTATCTACCATATCTCTGCTTTATATTGACATCATCTTCTAATCGTCCTTTAATTTATGTTGGATGTTAGAAGGCTTACAAGTGTAACAGTGATTTTCCAGATTTACAAGAAAATTTCCCAAACTAATTTTTTAGGGACCACTTCAGTTCTGAAGGGGATTATAAAGGCCTATATATTAGAAACCCCCCATAAATCACCCCATTTTCAAAACTGCACCCCTGAAATAATTCATAACAGCATTTGGGAAGTTTGTTAACCCTTTAAGCATTTCACAAGAATTAAAACGATATCGAGGTGAAATTTAGACATTTCATTTTTTTCCACTAATCCCTTCATTTAGCCCTAAATATAACACATTCACAAAGGGTTAAAGGAGAAAATGCATCTCCCAGTTTATTATACAATTTCTCCTGAACACAGAAATACCCCACATGTGGGTGTAAACTGATGTTTAGGCATTCGGCAGTGCACAGAAGGGAAGGAGCGACACTGGACGTTTGAAAAGCAGGTTTTGCTGGAATAGTTTTCAGGTGCCATGTTGCATTTGCAGAGCCCCAAAGTACCAAAACAATGGAAACCCCCTAAAAGTGACCCCATTTTGGAAACTACACCCCTCACAGAATTCATCAAGGAGTATAGTGAGCATTTTGACCCCACAGCTGTTTCACAGATTTTACTAACATTGGGATGTATAAATGAAAAATTACTAAAATGTCACTTTTATCCCCAAAGTTTTCATTTTCACAAGGGGTTGAAGGAGAAAAAGGACCCCATAGTTTGTTAAACAATTTCTCCTGAACACAGCAATGCCCCATATGTGGTCGTAAACTGCTGAATGGGTACATGGTGGGGCTCGGAATGGAAAGAGCGCTATTTTGCTTTTGTAGGGCAGATTTTGCTGGAATAGTTTTCAGGTGCCATGTTGCATTTGCAGAGCCCCCAAAGTACCAAAACAGTGGAAACCCCCTAAAAGTGATCCCATTTTGGAAACCACACCCCTCACAGAACATGTCAAGGGGTATAGTGAGCATTTTGAACACACAGCTGTTTCACAGATTTTATTAACATTGGGACATGAAAATGAAAAATTACTTTTTTTCCAATAAACTGTCAATTTAGCCCCAAATTTTTCATTTTCACAAGAGGACAAAGGAGAAAAAGCTCTCCAAAGTTTGTTACACAATTTCTCCTGAACACAGAAATGCCCCATATGTGGTTGTAATCTGCTGCATGGGTACATGGTGAGGCTCAGAATGGAAAGAGCGCTATTTAGCTTTTGGAGGGCAGATTTTGCTGGAATAGTTTTCGGGTGCCATGTCGCATTTGCAGAGCCCTTAAAGTACCAATACAATGGAAACCCCTCAAAAGTGACCCCATTTTGGAAATTAAACCCCTCATAGAATTTATCTAGGGGTATAGTGAGCATTTTGACCTCACAACTGTTTCACAGATTTTATTGACTTAGGGACGTAAACATGAAAAATTACTTTTTTTTTCCAATAAACCATCCATTCAGCGCATTATTTTTAATTTTTGCAAGTGGTTAAAGAAGAAAAAGCTCCCCACAGTTTGCTACACAATTTCTTCTGAACACAGAAATGCCCCATATGTGATTATAATCTGCTGTATGGGTAGATGGTGGGGCTCAGAATGGAAAGAGCGCTATTTAGCTTTAGGAGGGCAGATGTGGCTGGAATAGTTTTCAGGTGTCATGTCGCATTTGCAGAGCCCCTAAAGTACCAATACAATGGAAACCCCTCAAAAGGGACCCCATTTTAGAAACTACACCTCTCAAGGAATGTATCAAGGGGTATTATCATTTTGAGCCTAAAAATGCTTCCCAAAAATTTAATATACAAAGTGAAAATTGAAGTTTTTGAAGAAATATCCAATTTCAGAATATGTTGCGGCCACTTTGTGGCATCAGAGACATGAACTCCTAAAACTATTAAGTGGGCTATCCCGGGGGAAAAAAAATTATATATGTGGGTGTAAACTGCTGCATGGGAACACAGCAGGGCTCAGAAGGGAAGGAGCACTGTGTTTTTTTAGCTTTTGGAGTACAGATTTAGAGGGACTTTCTGGTCGCCATGTTATTTTTGCAGAGCCCTGGAGGTGCCAGTAAACTGGAATTTCCCAAGAAGTGACCCCCATTTTGTAGGGGCAATTTTAGGGTCTCTGCAAATGTGACATGGTGTCCAAAAATCAACAATCTAAATCTGCGCTCCAAAAGTACATAGTGCTCCTTCACATCTGCACCCTGCTGTGTGCCCAAATGGCAGTTTATGCCCACATGTATGACACTGGTGTACCCAGGATAACGTACTTAATGCCATATGTGGGTATAAACTGCTGTTTGGGAACAGCCGGGCACAGAAGGGAAGGAGAACTATTTTGGTTTTTAGAGCACAGTTTGGTTTATGGACACCATGTCACTTTTGCAGAGCCCAAGAATTGCCAGTAAAGTGGAATTCGCAGACTTGTGACCCCATTTTGGAAACTACACCCTTCAAGGGATTTATCAAGTGGTGTAGCGAGCATTATTAACCCTTAAGTGTTGCATTCTTTTAATTTCCAGAAATGAATGCACAGATGATAATGAAAAGTTAAAAATAACATTTTTCCAGAGATACGCCATTTCAGTGCTCGATATGTTGTGCCCAGCTTATGTCTGCAGAGACACACAATCCAAAATCTGTTAAGCGGGGATCCCAGGCACAACAGCTTTTGGAGCGTTCATCTCTGATACAAGCCGGGTACAACATATTACGCACTGAAATGATGTATTCCTGAAAAAATTGTCATTTTCACCTTTCACAATCATCTGCGTATTCATTTATGGATAATAAATTATAGCAACACTTGGGGGATAAAAATGCTCACTGTACCCCTGGATAAATTCCTTCAGGGGTGTAGTTTCCAAAATGGGGTCACATGTCAGGAGATTCCACTTTACTGGCGTTTCAGCTCTGCAAAAGTGCAATGACGTCCAAAAACCAAACCGTCCAAGCCTGTGCTCCAAAAACCAAATAGCGCTCCTTCCACTCTGTGCCCAGCTGTGTCCATACAGCAGTTTATACCCACATATGACATTAAGTACGTTACCCTGGGTACACCAGTGTCATACATGTGGGAATAAACTGCAGTTTGGGCACACAGCAGGGCGCAGAAGAGAAGGAGCGCTATGTGGCTTTTGGAGTGCAGATTCAGATGTTTGGTATCTGGACGCCATGTCATGTTTGCAGAGCCTGTAAGGTACCATAACAGTGGATTCCCCAAAGGAGTGACCCCATTTTGAAAACTGCACCCCTCAAAGAATTTATCAAGGGGTGTAGTAAGCATTAGTATCCCAGACGTGAATACACAGCAGATGGGGAAAAGTGAATAGGTAAGCTGTGCGGAGTACATTGGGAACACCAAATTCCCTACTATTTCCCCAGTAGTTCCTATTATTGGGGAGGTCACTCTGGAGGTCACTTCTGGTTTATTTTCCCTCATAAGCTCTAAATCTGCGGTGTCCCCTGATATACGCTCGCACAACTTATACATTCCCTTCCTGACGCAGCCAGTTATGATTTGGCGATTTTTGGGGTTTTTGTCTTCATATTGTACGAGCTATATTTTCTTTATTTCTCTGGTGATGTAACCATATGAGGGCTTGTTGTTTGCGGGGTGAGATGTTTTTTGTAATGACATCATGTTTGGGTGTCTAACTTATTGAATAAATTTTATTAACTCTTTCTTGTTGGATTAAAAAAAAAAAAACATCAATTCTGGCACTGCGTTTTACCTTTGAAATTTTCCACCATGCAGCATAAAGCATAAGTAACATGTTACCTTTATCCTACGGGTTGGTACGATTACGGAGATACCTCATTTATACAGTTTTTTTTTTTTTTTTTTTATGCTATACTAATTTTGCAGAACAAAAACCCATTTGGGGACATAAATTAATTGTTTTTGCATCGCCATCTTCTGAGATGCGTAACATTTTTATTTTACGGTTTACAGAGTTGGTTTAGGGCTTATTTTTTGCGGGACAACATGTGCTTTTTATTGTTACTGTTTTGGGGTACATATGACTTTTTGATCACTTTTTATGGCATATTTTGTAATGTGAGATGGCAAAAAGTTTTTTCGGTTTTTTTTTCCCCGACGTTCACCGTGTACGTTAAATATTGTTTCAGTTTTATTGTACAGGTTGTTACGGACGCGGTGATACTAAATATGCATTGTTTTTTTAATTTTTAGGGGTTTTTTTATATAATTTATTTTATATAGGAAAAGGGAATTTTGGGGGCTTTATGCTTTTATTAAATTTTTTTCAAACACTTTATTTTATTTTTTTTCACTTTTTTTATTTTTTCATGTGTCCCATTAGGACACCTGAGCCAGCAATGCTTTGATTGCTGGATCAGCACTTTAGACTGCAAGACACGAGCATACAAGTGTCTTGCAGTCTATACAGGAAGTGAGGCTATGCAGATGCATAGCCTAACTTCTGGAGGTCTCAGCAGGATCAACCAGGTAGTGGGGTCTCCAGGCAGCCTGGGGTCACTGGGCAGACCCCGGGCTGCAAATTATAGATATCGGCACCCCCCGATCTCGCCGCGTGGGGGGTGCCGATTGGAGTGGCAACATGGCGGAACCCCTTGGATGCCGCGGTCATGTTTGACCGCGGCATCCAAGGGGTTAAAACCTCCGATTGGAACTCAGTTCCGACCGGGGACTATGGAGCAGGGTGTTAGCTGTCAGTTACAGCTAACACCCAGTTCCGATGCTGCCCGCTGAGATAGTGAGCGGGCGGCCGCCCCAGGGCGTATTATGTCGTGTATGAAAAAAAAACACAGCGAGGAACTATCCACAAAACAGGCTTATTTTTACAGCTTTAGGCTTCCGCAGCGCTTCCGCAGAGGTTTTCTGCTTCCATTATACATATAGGGAAACCGTCAGCGTTTCCATAGATGTAATTGACATGCTGTGATTTTCAAAATTGCAATGGTTTTGGAAATCGCAGTGTATCTGCTGTGTGTATTTTTCCACAAGGTGTGGATGGGATTTGCTAGAATCCCATCCACCTTGTTGTTTATACTACATGGGGCCCTGGCCTTAAAATGTTAAAAAGTGTAAAAAAAAAAGTTTCAATGCAGTGCATGGTTAAACTAGCAGTTTATATCCACTGCCTACCATTCGTTTTTCCATAGACGTACATGTTTCTGTCAATTTGACATTACTTTGGCTGTGTTTGCCTTAGACTGGTCTAGATAGCCTATAGTTCTACAAGTCCTGACAGTGTCATATTTTAAGCCAATTGGAACCTAAACTCGAAACAAAACAAGTCTTTAGAAGTTTGCCAATCTCGTATTTTTACTTCTTGCAGATGGGAAAGGAAGATAAATGCTGTCATCTAATGACTCCTCTTAAGTTTCTAGTCAATAAAGGAAAGAATACAGTTGCTGAGAGATATCATCTCACCTGAGAATTTTTCCTCCATGAAGTGGCCTTATTCTTGCTAACTATATACAACTTCCTTATCACACTGAATTAACATAGAGCATGAATGAAAAAACACGTATTAAATTATGTATTACAAATAAAAATGTAACTGTTGGTAGATGTTGACTGCAGAGAAATGGATAACTAAGTAAACTTATCTTTAATCGGAGTAATGCCTTTATTGGAGAAGATGTGAATCCACAGGTTTGCTGTTGCTATAGATTTTTGTGTTGGTCTATACCCAGGCGTGGAGCGTAAGAAATTACCTGATTATTCCTTTTTAACTACTGCACAAGGAACTGGACTTCACTGTAGAGAGTCCCCAGGTCACTAATCCCCAAAGTAGTCTCCATTAGCAACAACGTCAGAAACTAAGCAAATGACACAGGGATATGATACCAAATCAGCATGCACAAGACATATTTAGATGGCAGAGATCAGGGCAGATGGAGTTCATACACAACAGTGGACAGGCTGGGTTCAGGGCTGACAGCATTCAGGAACAGCGCTAGACAGGCAATAGATCATAACAGGGAGCAGTCAGGTGGAAGAGGTCAATTAGTCAGGAATACAAGAGAGAACACCTTCACTACTGTCATCTAAAAAACCTTTTTGTTCAGGCACAGGAAGATGGGGGAAGGGTTTTTAAGAAGAGTCAGTGCGCTCCCCATGGGTGCAGCAGCAGCAGAGGTCCCTGGGGAGTAGCAGAGGGGAAGAATATGATGGACATGGTGGCCCTAAGGTATAGGGATGCACAGAAATGTGGTAAGCTAGACATAGAAGCCAGCAGAGGGCTGCTCCAGAGAATGGGATGCCTGAGCTTTTGATATAATGGCAATGTAACATGTAATGTAAGCTTAAAATCCTAATGTTGTCTCCTTAATTAATCTAAAGATTTCTGTCACTATACACCATTCTTTAAATCCTATCTATGCCTACATTCCTTAATTCAATCATGCATCCTTCCAGTGTAACCAAGGGCTGGTTGTCATCTTTTTGCTTCTGGATTTATGGTGAAAAAAAATAAGTTAGCGATCATTTGGGGAAAAGAAGAAATGGTGACGATGGAAGACTGGCATTTAAGGTATGCTTCAGCATTGGATAGATGACACCACATTACACTCAATCTTAGCCAATAGACTGAGGAGCTATGACTATTCTAGTGATAATTATAGTATACATTTTCGATTTTAATACGAGATTGTAATTTAAAACTTCAGCTGTCCTGGTCAGAAGTATAACCATAGAGAAAGCAGATGTTACTGTCACACCTGGAACTAAGTGCCTTAGGGGGCCTAGTGACCACTCTGCCACATTTCATGGCTGAGATAGGAGCGCCCACCCCTATAGAGGCCTGAGGTGCCTGGGGTGAAGCTGAACAGGCTGTTCTACAGCTTTGCAAAACTGTTTTCATAACTCTTTAGTTGCAAAAACAGTAAAGCTCACTTTGCTATGTTGTTTCCCCATTCACTTTTATGGGAGTTATGGATACAATGTAAGGATACATGCACGCAAACGTCCCTGCACATTTATGTCCCTGATCCATGGTAAAATGGCATTGATAGCTTATAAATGAATCTGTGCCTCCACAGATCAACTGATTTGCTTTACATAGCCCGGGACGTACACTGAGTTTTGCCCTGGGCTCATCGCCCCATATAAAATAAGGGGTAAGTGTGCTAACCGTGGAAATTAGACTACTAATGTATATGAACACATCAGAACCCTGAGCAAGAAGTCAGTAAGACAGTGTAAGGCTTTATGGCTCCCTAGTACAGGACTATAAGAGCTCTACTGGATGGCATATGTGCAGACATAGTGTCATGGAACACAACATAATTCATTTTCTACTGGATTTATGCAGAATTTGACCGAAAAACTTTCTTAAGTCTTCATAAATTATACTTGACTTAGTTCCATGAAAACTGCATTCAAAATTGGGCTGTAATTCAGCCATGTGAAAGACCTTTTTCCTGTGGGTCATCACTCATGTGCTAAGCATGAGATTTTTAATCAGGACCTAAGAATTTAAAGATATGAATATCATTGTAGCATCCAAAACAGCAGGAAATGTTACATCATACTTGGATTGAGTACTTATAGTTGAGCAAGCTCCAGGAATTCATGTGACACAGCACCCCCTATAGATAAAACATGTATGATACGCTTATGTTCGTACATCTATGAATAGTGCATTTGTCATATAAGATGTCTGTTTCATGTGAATACTTCAATTGTGGTCTAAGTGTCTATAGGTTAAATGGTTTTCATGAAATTTGTGAGGGATTATATGAATATATTAAAATACGTGAAATGCTTTCTATACAAATGGATTAAATATCATCCAATTCATAAAAAGCATGCTGGGAAAGGTATGCAGTGTTCCATTGTAGGTTCTAGAACAAGGATACCAAATCCTCTGTGATCTCCAGCCTGCACTGTTCACTGGGACAGACAGTGCAGATTTCCATACATATTTAAGGATTATGCCTTCATTTTTAACAGATTCAGTGAGCCTTTTGCTGGTAAATACTTTAAATACCTCAAATCTCATCAAAGACTTTGTCTTTGATCACTTCGCAGCATAAAATCAAGGGTTAAAAATAGCTCAGAAAAAAAAAGCGTAATCAGTTCTGGAAGGCTTAAAATACCGGTGAGTCCTGGATAATTCTTGTGTGAGCCGCATATTTGGGCATAAATCATTTCATCCTACTGAAACTTCAAACAGGGAGAGTAAATTAACCGAAAATGAAGCATCTGCAGAAGTAAAAACTTAGCATTTTTTCCATAATGTCTATGACGAGACATTTTTTCAAGATATTACATTTATTTATTTACCTTACCTATGTGTTTTATACTAGAGGCCCCGTTTACGTCTACTGTCTATACACTTTCATATCATGTTGACTAATTTGGACATTCTATACAGTAGGAAGCTCGCCAATGTCTGTGACTTCATAATCTCAGCTCTGTATGCGGCTGTATTTTTTTCTACCAAAACAATAGGCACCTCAGCAGAACCCAGTGGATCCCATTATAAATTATAGTTTACAGCTAGAAACACTACACAGATGTGAACAGAGACTTATATTTGTGTTTGCATATACATAGTGTATACATATACATGTATATCCTTGTTCCTGTTTGTAGTCGTAGTTATAGTACAAACATTGCTTACAGCACTAGATGCATTCAGTGAAATGGAAAATAATAATAGCAAAAATAAAGGCTTGCACAGTATTACAAAGTTTCTAGCTTTATTAGAAAAAAAAAGTATCAATTTATCAAATCAAAGGCAAAAGGTTTCATCAATGCCTAAATTATTGCTGGATATTAACCATATAAACTGGGACAATATTTATTTATTTACTCAATTGCTAGTAATTTCCTCCACAAATTTTGACTTTTTACAAACAACAAGAAATAAAATGGATTAAGAAACATAAATCACCAAATCATATTGTTTTCTGTAGCTTTGATTACATGCAGATAATTATATAATAAAATATGTATATTTCACATCATTATCTACATGTTATATAGATCCTGTATAGCTATACTGGCATCTACTTAAGTCATGGATTATATTGAGTCTTCAATGGATTATATATACCCAAAAGCTATGATGATGCCAATGTGAAAAAAAAAAAAATTAGTTTACTATACTCTACCTGAATAATGTTAGAAAATATGCACCTAGGAGGTCTGGGGCAGTTGCGTAGCAACAATCGTTGATTGTAATGTCAATCTGTATTCTCTTAGTCCTGACAGCAGCACAATATGGGGGTATCTCTGTCCCTGTGTGTTGTTTAGGACGGTGGAACCTTTAATTAGCACCAAAAATAAGAAGGTGCCTCCTACTGGCCCTATAAGAGGGCACAAGAGACCTCCCTCCCCTGTGTAAATTATAAAGTAAAAGGAAACAAGCTTCTAGGGAGGGGAAGCCTTGTGCTGCTGTCAGGACTAAAGGAATACAGATTGACATTACAATCAACAATTTCCCTTACGTCCGACAGCAGCACAATATGGGGAGATAGCAAGTAATTCCGCTAGGGAGGGTTTCCCTCGCCTTACAACGTCAAGGACTGTCTGACCAAAGGCAGTTGTCTGGAAACTGCGGACGTCTAAACAATAATGTTTAACAAAGGTCAACTGAGATGACCATGACGCAGCAGCACAAATCTGGTCCAATGGTAAGGAGCGATACTCAGCCCAAGAAGTCAACACAGCCCTGGTCGAGTGGGCCGTAGAAAAGACCGGAAGAAGTAACTCCTGAATAAGAAAGGAAGACCTAATTGTCTCCTTGATCCATGTGGTTAGAGTAGGCTTGGAAGCCTTGAGACCTTTGTTTTTACCCTGCATGTTGATTAGTAGGTTTTCGGCCTTCCTAAACGGTTGAGTGCGGGATAGGTAAATCCGCAGACACCTTACCACATCTAAGGTGTGGAGTTTTTCTTCCTCCTCAGAGGTTGGAGTGGGGAAAAACACAGGTAACGAAATTAGCTGATTGCTATTATAGCATGAGGGGACCTTAGGGTTAAACCCAGGCAAAAACCTAAGGTGCACCCTATCTGCAAAAAACACAATGTACGGTTCTCTAGAAGAGAGGGCCTGGAGTTCCCCTACTCTTTTGGCAGATGTAATAGCCAGCAAAAAAGTGGTTTTGTAGGCTAAATATTTTAGCTCCGTAGTCTCCAAGGGTTCAAATGGAGGACCGCACAGGCCTGCAAGGACTACCGCAAGGTCCCACTGGGGAACAGGAGATGATACTGAGGGCTGTAGCTTCATTGCCCCTTTAAGGAACCTTGCAACCAGAGGATCCTGAGATAGACGTCTGTTCAAATGAGCGGAGAGGGCCGCAATCTGCACTTTCAAAGTGGCAGGGGCAAGACCCTCATCCAAACCGTCCTGAAGAAAATTTAAAATATCAGCCGTTGAAGGTTCTAGATTATTATTACCCTTCTTGGAGCACCACTCCATGAAAATCTTGGCTGTCCTCTGGTAGTTCTTATTGGTAGAGTCTGCTCTTGCAGAAGAAAGGGTCTTCAGGATGGCCTCTGACAGTCCTCTATCCTGCTGTAGTGACTGCTTAACCTCCAGGCTGTCAGGTTGAATCTCCAGAGATCCTGGAACTTCAGAACTCCTTGGGAAACCAGGTTCTGGATGGGGGGAAGCCTCCCATATATCCCTCGACTCATCTCCATGAGTTGGGAAAACCAAGCTCTTTTTGGCCAGAATGGAATGATGGCTATCACAGAGACTTGGTCCTGTCTGATTTTCATCAATACCTTCGGTATCATTGGAATTGGAGGGAAGATGTATGCCAGCCTGGACTTCCAAGGGATGGACAGGGCATCCACTGCCAAGGGATTGTCCTCCTGGTAAAGGGAACAGAACGTCTCCACCTTGGCGTTGAGTCGGGTTGCCATGAGGTCTATTTCTGGAAGACCCCACTTCAGGGTAATCTGATGAAAGACTTCTGGATTGAGTGACCATTCTCCTGATACGGCATAACCCCGACTCAACCGATCCGCTACTATGTTCAGGGAGCCCTTGATGTGAACTGCGGATAAATGGGTTCGATTTTTCTCTGCCCATGTAAATATCAGATCTGCCTCCCTGAGGAGGGTCGGTGATCTGGTGCCTCCCTGTCTGTTCACGTACAGCACTGTGGTCATGTTGTCTGACCGGATCTTGACTGCTCTTCCCCTGAGAAGAGGCAAGAAATGGAGTAAGGCACGATATACAGCTCTGAGCTCCTTCCAGTTGGACGAGGTCCTTCTTTCTGGAGCGCTCCAGACTCCCTTTATGGAGTTTTCGTCCAAATGGGCTCCCCATCCCGTGAGGGATGCATCTGTAGTCAACAGGGTCCAAGGAGGTTGGACCGTGGACCTTCCGTCTTTCAGGTGCAACCACCACTTGAGGGAAAAACGGGTCCTGGGGGAGAGTCGAATCTTCTTGCTGAGTGTAAGAAGGGTGCGTTCCCAAGCCTCTAGTAATTCCCTCTGGAGGGGACGTAAGTGCCACAAGGCCCATGGGACTGCCTCCACTGAGGAAGACATCAAGCCCAGGATCTTCATCAATGTTCTGATGGAGGCTATCGGCTTTTTGAAGAGGTGCCGGACTGCCCCGACCAGATCCTCCTTCCTTGCTGGTGTCAAGGAGATTTGCAGGCGGACTGAATCTAGGAAGTAGCCGAGGAACTTCCTTCGGGTTGAAGGGATTGTTTCTGACTTCTCCCAGTTTATAAGCCATCCCAGACTCTGAAGCAGGGAAATGGCTGTCTGTAGGTGCTGGAGCAGAACAGACTCTGACTGGGCCTTTATCAACCAGTCGTCTAGATAAGGCACCAAGAATATCCCCTGAAGCCTGAGGGCGGCCGCTATGGGGGCCACTACCTTTGTAAAGGTGTGGGGAGCAGAGGAGATCCCGAAGGGTAGTGCTGTGAATTGAAAGTGCTTCTTGTGGCCGGAAACTACAGTCATGGCCAAAAGTTTTGAGAATGACACAAATATTCTATTTTCACATGATCTGCTGCCCTCTGGTTTTTATGTGTGTTTGTCAGATGTTTTTATCACATACAGAAATATAATTGCATTCATATTATGAGTAACAGAAGCTTATATTGACAGTTAGAATGAGTTAATGCAGCAAGTCAATATTTGCAGTGTTGACCCTTCTTCTTCAGGACCTCTGCAATTCTCCCTGGCATGCTCTCAATCAACTTCTGGACCAAATCCTGACTGATAGCAGTCCATTCTTGCAGAATCAATGCTTTAATTTTGTCTGAATTTGTTGGTTTTTGTTTGTCCACCCGTCTCTTGATGATTGACCACAAGTTCTCAATGGGATTAAGATCTGGGGAGTTTCCAGGCCATGGACCCAAAATCTCTATGTTTTGTTCCCTGAGCCATTTAGTTATCACCTTTGCTTTATGGCAAGGTGCTCCATCATGCTGGAAAAGGCATTATTGAGTGCCAAACTGCTCTTGGACGGTTGGGAGAAGTTGCTCTTGGAGGACATTCTGGTACCATTCTTTATTCATGGCTGTGTTTTTAGGCAAGACTGTGAGAGAGCCGATTCCCTTGGCTGAGAAGCAACCCCACACATGAATGGTTTCAGGATGCTTTACAGTTGGCATGAGACAAGACTGGTGGTAGCGCTCACCTCTTCTTCTCCGAATAAGCTGTTTTCCAGATGTTCCAAACAATCGAAAAGGGGATTCATCAGAGAAAATGATTTTACCCCAGTCCTCAGCAGTCCACTCCCTGTACCTTTTGCAGAATATCAGTCTGTCCCTGATGTTTTTTCTGGAGAGAAGTGGCTTCTTTGCTGCCCTCCTTGAGACCAGGCCTTGCTCCAAGAGTCTCCGCCTCACAGTGCGTGCAGATGCACTCACACCTGCCTGCTGCCATTCCTCAGCAAGCTCTGCACTGCTGGTAGCCCGATCCCGCAGCTGAAACACTTTTAAGAGACGGTCCTGCCGCTTGCTGGTCTTTCTTGGGCGCCCTGGAGCCTTTTTGGCACCAATGGAACCTCTCTCCTTGAAGTTCTTGATGATGCGATAGATTGTTGACTGAGGTGCAATCTTTCTAGCTGCAATACTCTTCCCAGTTAGGCCATTTTTGTGCAGTGCAGTGATGACTGCACGTGTTTCTTTAGAGATAACCATGGTTAACAGAATGATGGCAAGCACCAGCCTCCTTTTAAAGTGTCCAGTGGTGTCATTCTTACTTAATCATGACAGATTGATCTCCAGCCCTGTCCTCATCAACACCCACACCTGTGTTAATGGAGCAATCACTGAAACGATGTTAGGTGGTCCTTTTAAGGCAGGGCTGCAATGATGTTGAAATGTGTTTTGGGGGATAAAGTTCATTTTCTAGGCAAATATTGACTTTGCAAGTAATTGCTGTTAAGCTGATCACTCTTTATAACATTCTGGAGTATATGCAAATTGCCATTAGAAAAACTGAAGCAGTAGACTTTGTAAAAATTAATATTTGTATCATTCTCAAAACTTTTGGCCATGACTGTACTACGACAATCCTTAGAAACTTTCTGTGTGGAGGGTAAATAGGAATATGCAAATAAGCGTCTTTTAGATCCAAAGTCACAAAAACATCGCCTTGGAGGAGAAAGGTGGTGACAGACTTTATGGTTTCCATACGGAAGCGCTTCTATTTGATGAAGCAGTTGAGGTACCTTAAGTCTATGATCATTCTCCACTTGTCTGCCGGTTTTGGTACCAGGAAGATGGGAGAATAGACACCGGATCCTTCGTCTAGAGAAGGGACTTCCTCCAGGGCTCAATTGTGAATGTACTCTCGGATGGAGCATTCCAATGTAGTCTGCTGCATTGTAGAGAGGCTGCGAGTTAACACAAACCGATCCTGAGGAGGATGGAGGAACTCGATTGCATATCCTCTTTGGATTACCTACAGGACCCATGGGTCTCGAATTTTTTCCTGCCAGCAGTTGAGAAAGTGGGAGAGACGACCCCCAACAGGAATCTCGGCCACAGGAAGACTGCTTCTGATGTCAAAAGCTAGGCTTCTCTTTTTTTATCATCAGACTTCAGGAATCTACGGCCGACGCCTCTAGAGGACTGTCTAGAGCCTCTCTGGGACTGCCGTCCACAACGAGGCAGATAGCCTCTACCACGGCCAGAGTCAGATCTACCTTTAACGGCCTGGGGTAAAGTTTTACCCTTCCTGTCTGCCAAGCCCTCTAGGATCTCGTCTAGGGCACTGCCAAAGACTCTACCTGGCTCAAAGGGCAATGCGCACAAATTATATTTTGAGGGGAAATCAGATCTCCAGGGTTTTAACCATAGAGGTCTTCCTGCTGCAGTGGCCTCCGCTAAATATTCAGCTGCCAGGGAAACCGAGCCTAGAAACTCTAGCAGCTCGTCTCTGGAGACTCCAGAGTCGATGTCCCTCTCGAGGTGGACCAGGTCAGTGCATAATTTGGCTGACACTTCACAATACGCAACTGCCATAGCGGTCTGGGCCGAGAAAGCTGAATAAGCCTTCTTAAGGGTATTGTCGATGCGCCTGTCCATGGCGTCGTGCAAATTTTCTCCATCATCTGATGGTACCATAGTGCGGCGGGACAATTTGGCCACCGCCATATCCACCTTGGGAGGAGAACCCCATTGATCCCATTGAGCAACTGGGAATATAGCCCTGAACCTCCTAGGAACCACAAGAGGTTATTCAGGACATCTCCACTCTGAGGACATTAATTTTTGTAATGTCTGGTCCACTTGGAAGACCCTAGGCCCTCTATAGGTGGACGTGGAGGCTTCCCCCGTCAACATCACGATCCTTTGACCGGATGGACTTCAGCAGCCAGCTTAATTTTTCGAGTGGGAAGCACGGCCTGCTGGAATCTTCAGTGGAATCGTCAGATGAGTGTCTCGTCCACTATCTGATAATCTTCATCAGAAATCCGTATGGAAAATTGTGTCTCAACCCGCGGTCTCTTGGCAATCTGGGCGATGGAAGAACAGATCTCCTTAAGAGACTCCTCCATATAGTCCTTTACCCAAGTGACAACCTCTCTTATGGAAGCCACCGCAAACCGCAGCCGAGGAGCTAGAAACCACCAGCTCAACAAGTAAAGGACTGAAGACCTTTTAAATGTAATCCAGCAGCAAGGGTAGGAGCCAAACAAAGAACATTCATATAGCACCAAAACGGGTCAAACGCCATAATGGAACATAGAGGAGCATAAGCTTAAGCCAGAGGCTCAAAATACAAGCAGCAAAAATCAATTCTATATTTTGCCTTTAAATTTCCAATTTCCAAACGTACCGCACTTTTTCCGAAAAAAAAAACAGAAGTAGGCCACGGTGGTGCGCAAAGGCTTCCCTCCCCCGGGAACACGGGACCGGAGAAAGGTTCCGACCGGGGAAGTTCCCCGCTTATTTCCGGGATCGCGCTGCCTGCAGTGTGATGAGCTGGATACATGCTGCGCTGTGGAGCAACAGGCCCCGAAGGACTGGAGGGGAAGAAGAGGCAGGAAAAAACATCGGAATGGACCGAGGTACCCCCTAAAGGAAAGCCAGGAGTAGATAAAAAAAACCCCTAGCAACAGGAGGTCACGAGAGACCTCCGTCCACCTGTCCCACACAGGACAGAAAAAAACGCAGGGGAGGGAGGTCTCTTGTGCCCTCTTATAGGGCCAGTAGGAGGCACCTTCTTATTTTTGGTGCTAATTAAAGGTTCCACCGTCCTAAACAACACACAGGGGCAGAGATACCCTCATATTGTGCTGCTGTCGGACGTAAGGGGAATACATTATTTCAGTGCTTAATGCTTTTTCTATGGCAGTCAGAGGCATAACCTGAAGCTCATGGACCTCAAAGAAAAATCTTTTATAATACCATGTGCTCAGGATACCAGCCCCCTCAGGATCCAGAGCTGGTAGTGACCCCCTATAACTATGCCCCCAATGACAGAGTTGTTTTTTTTCTCATCAATCTACAGAATTATTACTGCAGAGAAACAGTAATATTCCCACCTTGTCTCCTGTGTGGTGAGCCATGCTGCTGAATCTGATCTGCTGCCACAGCCATGGTGCCCTATCTGGGATGATCATTTCAGAGGGCTAAGGACAATGAGCATATTAAACAAGTTTGCGTTCAAGGTACAAAAGTTTGTTAGAAAGATCAGACACTTCCAGTGTATATTAAGTGTACTTTATTTATGAGCTACATTTTATCACACCCTCCAGCATGTGATTAACAGTTTCTTCATATCACATGGTTTTCAACATTGCATAGGGGCCATCTCAGAACTTTTTATTAAAAAAAAAAAAAAAGATAGAAAAAATGTTGGTATCAAATTAACAGGGGCTTATTAATTGATAACCTCTACTTAGGATAGGTTATTCATTGAAAATCAGCAGGGCTCCTACACCTGGGCACCCCACCTATCAGCTGTTTGAAGAGACCACAGTGTTTGGGTGAGTACTGTAGCCCCTTCACAGAGAATCAAGCAGAGCACTGCACAGTGTGGCAGTGTTGTACTGGGGTGCCTAATAGAATTCAATCTAGGGTCTCACTATACATCTAAATATAAATATTACCTGCCTCCTATTCACAAATTCATAAAACTGAACCTACACACATTTTTTTCAGTATTAGGGCCATTGCACACGACCGAGTCCTGTCCGTGGGAAATGGTCTGTGTGTGGGTGGTAGGACTTGGACTGAACTCGTCCATGTGTATAGAAGCCACTGCATTATAGTCAGTTATGAAGAAGTGAGCTCCCGAATGGCCCGATCACTACAAAACTGAGCTGACATAACGCTATCAGTTCCTTACTGTAGTGATGGGGCAATAAGATTTGTATCACAATTACAAAGTCGTTGAATAACTGCTTCCACTGCAGATGAGGGCTGTCAAATCTGTTTCATATGAAAATCTATATTTACACATACATTTTTACACATTTAGTAGTTTTTCTTTGTTACCTAGATAACTTAGAAATAATAACAGTGAAGTTTCATTAGTTCAAAGTTTACATACAGACATTGAGAATGGAATGTTTATGTCAACTCATTTTAATCCAAAAAGGAAAAACATATCATCAGTGATCTGACATGCCTACATTCCATAAAGTGTGGGATTCTACCATATGGCTCATCACTTTGGACACTAACTAGATAAGAGTCTATATTTATATTGTTGATTTCTATAATTAAAACATATGTTTTTTAATTTTATAATGTTGATTTCTATAATTAAACTATATGTTTGGGTGGCAAAACTTTTCATCTGAATGTGACAAAATGCTCAATCATTTTTTAGAAAAATATCTCAAGTACCAAGATAACACCACCTTAACAAAAGCCACATAAAAGTGACATTCATGCAGAGTCATTTTATTACATTGACGGACCTACTGCAGAGAAAGTGGACCCTCCCAACACCACTTAGATATACAGGTGCATCTCAATAAATTAGATTATCTTTGAAACGTTCATTCATTTCAGTAATTCAATTCATAATTAGCAGTCTTCCATGATTGTGTCTCCTACTGAACCAGACTGAGGGACCATTTAAAGGCTTAGGAAACCTTGCAGGTGACACACTGAATTTACAATACCAAACTTTTTTACAATATTCAAATTTTCTTAGATTTTGGTTTTCATTACCTGTAATCCATAATCAACATTTACAGAAATAAAACACTTGAAATAGAACACTCTGTGTGTAAAGAATCTAGAAAATATAGGAGGTCACTTTTTTAATTTAATTACTAAAAGAAATAAACGTTTCAAAGGTATTCTAATTTATTGAGCTGCACCTGTAAGGGGGCATTCACACTACCGTTGGTGATCGTCAGTAGTGTCCGTTGCTATTGTCCGTTACAAGATTTTAGCATCGGACACTAGCTGAACCGTCAGAAATCCGTTAAAATTTCCATTCATTTCAATGGGTTTTTATATTGTGTCCGTTTGTGTCCGTTTGTATCCGTTTATACCAAATCCTTCAGAAGTCCGTTATTTTTTCGCGGACAAAAAATCCTACATGCAGAACTTTTTGTCTGTTTGAAAAAAAACGGATTCTTGACGGACAGCAAGTGTCCGTTATTTTTTTAACATTGAGGTCTATGGGTAACGGACTTATAACGGACAGTAACTGATAGCCATCAGTTATTGTCCGTTATTTTATGTCCTTTTTTTTCCTGCGCATGCTCAGAAAGCAGAAAAAAAAAATAAAAATAGACAGTGTTAAAAAACGGACACTAACTGATGCTAACTGATGCTAATGTGTCTGGTTTTTTTTTTAACTAATCCATTAATTGGATCAGTAAAAAAAAACGGACACATTAACATCAGTTAGTGTCCATTAATGTCTGTTATGATAGGTGTCCGTTTTTTTTTTGTTTTTTTTTTTTTTTTTTAATCGACACTATCAGAACGGACATCAACGGTATTGTGAACCCTGCTTAACTCCCAGTATAATGTTTCTTAGCTGGCCCTACTCAGTATAATGTCCCCTAAATGGCACCACTCGGTATAAGCCCCCCTCAGTGACCCCACATAGTATAATGCCCATTAGTGACCTCTACACAGTATAGTAGCCCCTTTATGGCGCTAACACAGTATAATACACCCTTCTGGGGTTCTTCAATATAATGACCCCTTACCTGCTAAACTTTACTTTCTGTACACCTTGAAGTCCCATTGTTCTGGTATTTTGCCACCTGTGATTTGTACAAGGCATCTTTAAGGTGCAAATAAATCCTAGGAAAGACTGACAAGAATACAAATCAACACAAAATACTAAATAAAAGTCATATACTTAAAAGAAAAACACTTTTAACAAGTCACAGACAAATCCATCTGTGATGGATTCTCAATTTTCTATTCTAGCCATGTTCTTTAAGAAGACCACCCGCCTAGAAGACCACTTTTTCATGCAATTTTGGGTGGTGGTTTCAAATAGGTTTCACTATAATGAAGTGATTGTAAGGCAAGGTCATTAAAGGAGTTGTCCACCTGAATTAAAATTAGTCTGCAAGCCAGAAATAGTGTAAATAAAAACCAAACAAAACTCACCTATTATAGGTCTTTCAGTTCCAGTGGGAGCAGGACGGTCAGCACTGTTGTCAGCTTCTCTTGATCTTTTTGTGATCTTCCATTTCTGTTCTGTTCACTGGTGCAGCCTATCACTAACTTTAGTGGCGACCACTATACAAATGGCACTTGACTATCTGGCCTCAACAAACATGTACCATTTGTGTATATGCCACTGCTGAGGCCAGTGACTGGTTGTAGTAAACAGCTGACAGCAAATGGAATATCATCAGGAGATGTCACCAAGGACTACTAACAGAGAGGACCAAGAACATGTATAAAACATTTAAACAAAGCCACGCTTGCTAGGCTACTAGTGATTGTGCCCTGCACAGACTGGTGGTGTAATGTAGTCGTGTCAAAAGAAAAACCATCAGATACTCATACACCGGAGCAGAAATTTTACTGTGCTAGACTGTAGATATGCAGAAGAAGGTACAACATACTTTTCAAATATTACTTTGGTCACCTGAGCTTCCATGAAGTGTGGAGCACCACTCTTGTTCTCACAGATGACACTCTCTTCTACACTCATGAGCTAGTGGGAAGGCTGCTCTTATACAGTGTCAGGCCACAGCTAGCACAAAATTGTTCCTGTTCAACCTTACATGATGCACCTGCAAGAAAGACACAGCAATCAACACTTTGCTTCAATATGGCAACACCACATCAGTCAGCAGCACTGGTACACCACTGAATAAACACTGCATTATACTGCTACTCAGAAGTTGTTAACCTATCTTGGGCAGGGACACTGTATATGACCATCTATAATCATCCACCTAGGGTTGCCAAGCTAAGGAGGTTACCCTCCACCTCCTTACTTCTCCCTTGAATACTCCATTGTCAACTCCAACGATGGAGGAGCAAACTTAGCCCTCTCTTCCACACAGGACATTAAGGGTACACAAACAGTTAAGTTAACAGGTAACATTTGCTTCTCCATGCTGATGTTAACTCATTTTACTAACCCACCCCATGTTTGGGGGTAACATGGCTCTGACTCAGGTTACCGAACTATATCTCAGTCTCCTTTCCCCCACAGGAAACACCAACCTCACTCCTAGCCCTTGGTCTTTGGTATCCTGCTAACCAATTCATTATAACGTTGTCAGAAGAAAAAAAAAAAAAAACACAACGCTCATATACTGCAAACAAAACTTTACTGCGCTTGACTGTGGATATACTAAATAATATACAGCTTACGCACAGTTGCAACACTTTTCATGAGTCAAAGAGTGTCAGCACTGTTCTCACTTACAATGCTCTGTTCCACAATCAAAGAGTAGGCCTCCAGTTCCTCATAATGCAGTAGCTGTCTTCCTGGATGATGTGGACCAAACCACCAGCCAGATAGACTATGCATGGACTGATCTCTGCATGTCAACTGCCCCAGTGTAACCTAAACATCACGCCACAACTAGCACAGGATCTTAACATGGGACATGCCAGATCTTAACATGGGACATGCCAAAGTAACTTCTCCTGAGGTACAACAACTGAGTGCATCCATAGTTGCACCTCAAACAATGCATCTGCTAAAAGACACAGCAATCAACACATTGCATTAATATGGTAACACCACACATCACATCAGTCAGTGACATAGGCACAACACCGGATAAACACTGCAGTATACCGCTTCAAAGGGGTTGCTAACCCATCTTGGGCAAGGCCACTGTATAAGGCCACCTATGGTTACCCACCTAAGATTGTTAAACTAAGGAAGTCAACCTTCACCTCCTTACAGTTCCACAGCTGAAAACTGATAGACCACCAAACAATAAACCACAGCATAGTACATAACTAAACTATTAACTGATGCTTTTTATCAACCTTTATGCAATCTACCAGTGGCGTAACTAAAGTCTTGTGGGCCCTGGTGCCCCCTCCCTATAGCATATTCTTGATAGTGATATCTCAGCAGTATCTCAGATACTTGAAAGGGATATAACTACAATACCCACAACTGCAGTTATCAAGAATATGGTGGGTGAGCATCACAGCACTCAGCCTGTAAACAATACTGGGAGCTGAATGCTCGAGAAACCAGCTTATCTGCGGGGGTCCTAAGTCTAAGAGATCAATTCGGGTGCAGTACCTGGGACCCCTGCTGATCAGCTGTGTGAAGAGACCGTGGTGGTTTTATGAGCTCCGTGACCCCTTTGCTATTTACATTGCACAGTATCCGTTTTATAGTGACCATACAATGTAATTACAGACTGTAATAGCATCGTATGGCTGCTATAGAACAGATGTGGAGTGATGTAAATAGTGAAGGGGGCCCCACACATTATAATATGCTTCACAGTGGCCCCACATAGTATAATATCTCCACAGTGGCCCCCACACAGTATAATATGGTCCCCACAGTGACCCCCCACACAGTATAATATGCTCCACAGTGGCCCCACACAGTATAATATGCTCCACTATGGCCCCTACACAGTGTAATGCTCCACAATGACACAGTATATTGTTACACAGCGACACTACATAGTATAATGCTCCCCAGTGGCCCCACACATTTATTATACTGTATAATATGCTCCCAAGAGCCCTCTTCCCCCAATATAATATGTTCTGGAAGCTCAAGCTGCTTTTAGCGAACCACAGAGTATAATAAGTAGAGGCCCAGGGGAGGTGAGTAAAAATAACAAACACTTATACTCGCCTTGCCTCACCTCTCCTGGACATCCTTGCTCCATCCAGTTTTCTAGCATCCTCTTCAGGTCCCTCCTGTCTTCCCCCACTATAGTATCAGACAACACAGTTTTTTGTTTATTTATTTTGCTTGTATAGCACCATCATATTCTGCAGTGCTTTAGAGACATTGTCAGTTATTGTCTCACAATCTAAATTCCCTATTAGTATGTCTTTGGAGAATGGGATGAAACAGGAGAAAACCCTTGCAAACACAGGGAGAACATACAAACTCCTTGCAGATGTTGTCATTGGCTGGATTCGAACTCCAGTGCAGCAAGGCAACAGTGCTAACCACTAGAAAATGCTGCCCTAAAATAATTGTTTTCTTTCTTCTTTTTTTATGCATTGATGGGAAAGTACTCAATAGGAAAAACTGCCTATATAAATTTGGTATTGCGGTAATCTCAACTAACTTAAACAATTGGGCTAATAGGCTATTTATCCATAGCATAAATAATGCAAAAAATGTGGACTTGCTGCTTTTTCCGACCTCCCTCAGCCCCCACCAAAAGAATAGAATTTTTTCTATAAATTATATGTACCTCAAATTAGTGCCAAAATAATGTGCAAAAAACAAATCCCTATACGACATATATCAATGTAAAAACTTTTAAAAAATTGCACCCCAAAATGATTCCAATTGAAAGTAGAATTCTCACACAAAAAACAAGTCCTTATATAGCTCTGCTAAAAAAACAAACAAAAAAAAAAAACAAGTTACGGTTCCTAAAAAACTGTTGGACCTGAAAGCCCAAAATATGCTGGTCCTCAGGGAGTTAACAAAGTCATAGTTATTTAACTGCTTCTACTAAACTACATGTCCCATAAGAAATACAGATAATAACACAACATAATGAACATTATACAACTTTCTGGTTCAGGCATGTATGAAAAGCTGTCCTTGTGCCTACTGCTGGCATCTAAACTTGTTTTTGGCCACATGTTCTGTGGGGAATAGAGACTAAAATACATACATGTAAACAAATCCTTATTGAATGCCTGTATTATCCAGTGTCTTGTCTGTGAAGCATGGTAGTATTCTTATTAACCAGTCAAAGTGGTAATAGAAACTATGCAGGATAGTCATCAAAATTCAGAAGGCAATGTTCTGTTTCATACAAGATTACAGGTCAATAAATTCCTTCTTCTAAGAATTCAATGCATTTTAGTCAGTATTAATCGAATAATAAAATGATATTGTTTTGTTGTATATGTGCTCTTCTCAAATAAAAATTTTACAAGTGTCCCTGTTTCCATAACAGGAATAGACTCTGAGGTCTATAACATGCACAAATAAGCATATTTTACTGCCTACATATGGGGTGGTTATTGCCAAATGCTCTGATCCTCCTGTGTCAACATAACTTTCCATCACTTCCGTCTAAAAGAATGCACAGTAGAACAATACATTATACAGCACATTAAAGAGAAGTCCCTTGCTCAGGACCCACCTCTTTAAGCTAGATTAGATGTTTGCTCTAACAAAGGCTGACTCTAGCTCCAGCACACTAGCCTGTCATTGTATTACATCAGCCATTGAATTGAATGCTCATCATGTAATACTACATGTATATGCTTCACATATTATTTACGATTTAAACTAGGTTCACACTAGCGATTGGGTTTTCATTGTTTTGGGTCTCCAATCCGCTTTAAATGCAGTTACCCATGGAAACCCGCAGACCCCATGGACTATAATGGGGTCCACCAGGTTTCTGCCCAAAATCAGCAGAGAGAAAAGTCCTGCCGGCACTCTGGCTCTATTGCGAGGCGAGTGCGGATGGCAGATGCTAAAAAGAGGAGGTGTCCGCCACCCAGAAGAAGTGACGACCCATGCCCAGAAGTTTCTGACTGGAAGACAGGTAAGTATGATTGGGTGGGGGTGGGATAGGATTGGTGATATTCTGTTTTCCCCTTTCCGGAAACGGAACGTCACCGGAAAATTGGAAAATGTGTGTGGGGTGGTCACATGACTGCCCAGATGATGTAGGTAATTATAGATTTTTGGTACACTAAGTCATTTCGAAGGTTTAGCTTAGATTATAAAGATCAATTTATCCCGGACAACCCCTTTAATGTACAAACAACACTAGTGCATTATGGGGAGACACACATAAAAGAAACCTTTCAGTTTACAGATGTAGAGATTTGAAACTGATGCTGTAGTGTGATACCTTATCACAAAGCAGAGCAAGAGCTATTGAAAGCAATTGAAAACATGACGTTAAAGTTCTGTACCATAGTGTAAATGTCATGTTAAACTTTGCTATATCTGTACACTGTTCTTCAACCTGAGTAAGATCAAAATGATACTGTAGCATGCCAATGCCAAAGTGATGTACTTTGATTATCTTGATCTTGATTATAGAAATAATGAGTAAAGATTTGTATACCCCACTTCTCAAACACTTCAGTCACCTGGCGCTTTGATGAGATGACAAGCATTACGACAATTCCCAAAGGTAACACTCCCACCCACACTCATTGACCAGGCCTCTGTGGCATGGTTGCAGAAGGGGAAGACAACATTGTATACACTTGCCCTCTCCTTGCGGCATACTCTGTACCCTTTGCTCTCAGACACTCCACCAACCAAGTGCCTCGTCCACTCTCAACATTTTGGACCAGTCCCTACTCTGTCCAGTTTCTCCATAATTTGTGCAAATGGTTCTACCACTGTGGCTCCATATCCATATTAGTTCTTCCCAATTCTCTGTGCCTCTCTGCACTTCCTGTATACACCAAGTTTGGTACCTGAGAACCCAGGAGCTCTCAGCCTGCTCTCAGGATGGGGGTCTCTGATGGTATGCGAACACCAAACTGAAATCTCCCCATGCATATGGTGGGGTACTCCCGGCATTTATAGAAGGCAATGGGTGTCACTCCTGTTTCCATAAGCGATGTTCCCACATACAGTCACGGACCAGGCCTTTGGCCCTTCATGACACAGTAGCTGCTTTACAGAAAGGTGTGGACTGGACCACCAAATGGACAGGTTCCAGTCTATTCACTTAGCAACTCAACTCCTGGAAAGGTTCTCCTATATATATTGAGCCTTCGCTCTGGGGAACCTAAGCATCACACTGTAGTGAGGATGGGGTAACATAACATGAAACGTGCCCAAACAACCTACCCCATGGTACAACCCCCAGGTGCAACTATAGTTCCACCTTACACTTTGCACCTTGCAAGGGAAATCAGCAATCAACGCATTGCATTATGAAATGGCAGTCATGTTCCTTAGATGACACCAGACAAAATCAGAGAAAGAAGTAATAGAATCTTCTTATGAGAACATTGAAGAATTGGCCAAGAAAAGGGAGAAAATGGTTGCAGGGGCCTTAGATCAATAGAACATAACATTTGTAAACTTTCTGTATTGCTGTTAAAGTAAATACATCTAATTATATGATATAAATTACTGTATAATAAAATATTTAAGAATTAATAATTTTATTTTGAAAATAGAGTTAGGCTAGGTTCGCATCTGCGTCAGAGTCTCCGTAGGAGACTCAGCAGCAGATTCCGCCGAAAATCAACAGAGAGAAAAGTCCAAAACAGTGGACTTTTCTCTCCACTGGTTTCAGTATAAAATGGCGGAAACCTGAAAGACACCTGGTGGACCCCAATATAGTCTATGGGGTCCATGGGTATCCACGAGTAACCCCTGTTTTAGCGGACAGGATCTCTGTTACTTGGGTCCCCTGACAGACCAACTTCAGCTGCAACTCTAACTTCACCTAGAACTGGCCCCAATTTATATACTGTATATATATACAGTACAGACCAAAAGTTTGGACACACCTTCTCATTCCAAGAGTTTTCTGTATTTTCATGACTATAAAAATTGTAGATTCACACTGAAGGCATCAAAACTATGAATTAAGACATGTGGAATTATATACTTAACAAAAAAGTGTGAAACAACTGAAAATATGTCTTTTATATTCTAGTTTCTTCAAAGTAGCCACCTTTTGCTTTGATTACTGCTTTGCACACTCTTGGCATTCTCTTGATGAGCTTCAAGAGGTAGTCACCTGAAATGGTTTTCACTTCACAGGTGTGCCCTGTCAGGTTTAATAAGTGGGATTTCTTGCCTTATAAATGGGGTTGGGACCATCAGTTGTGTTGTTCAGAAGTCAGGTGGATACACAGCTGATAGTCCTACTGAAAGGAGTGTTAGAATTTGTATTATGGCAATAAAAAAGCAGCTAAGTAAAGAAAAACGAGTGGCCATCATTACTTTAAGAAATTAAGGTCAGTCAGTCTGAAAAATTGGGAAAACTTTGAAAGTGTCCCCAAGTGCTGTGGCCAAAACCATCAAGAGCTACAAAGAAACTGGCTCACATGAGGACCACCCCAGGAAAGGAAGACCAAGAGTCACCTCTGCTGCAGAGGATAAGTTCATTCGAGTCACCAGACTCAGAAATCGCAGGTTAACAGCAGCTCAGATTAGAGACCAGGTCAATGCCACACAGAGTTCTAGCAGCAGACACATCTCTACAACAACTGTTAAGAGGAAACTGTGTGCAGCAGGCCTTCATGGTAAAATAGCAGCTAGGAAACCACTGCTAAGGACAGGCAACAAGCAGAAGAGACTTGTTTGGGCTAAAGAACACAAGGAATGGACATTAGACCTGTGGAAATCTGTGCTTTGGTCTGATGAGTCCAAATTTGAGATCTTTGGTTCCAACCACCGTGTCTTTGTGCAACGCAGAAAAGGTGAACGAATGGACTCTACATGCCTGGTTCCCACCGTGAAGCATGGAGGAGGAGGTGTGATGGTGTGGGGGTGCTTTGCTGGTGACACTGTTGGGGATTTATTCAAAATTGAAGGAATACTGAACCAGCATGGTTACCACAGCATCTTGCAACGGCATGCTATTCTATCCGGTTTGCGTTTAGTTGGACCATCATTTATTTTTCAACAGGAAAATGACCCCAAACACACCTCCAGACTGTGTAAGGGCTATTTGACCAAGAAGGAGAGTGATGGGGTGCTACGCCAGATGACCTGGCCTCCACAGTCACCAGACCTGAACCCAATCGAGATGGTTTGGGGTGAGCTGGACCGCAGAGTGAAGGCAAAAGGGCTAACAAGTGCTAAGCATCTCTGGGAACTCCTTCAAGACTGTTGGAAGACCATTTCAGGTGACTACCTCTTGAAGCTCATCAAGAGAATGCCAAGAGTGTGCAAAGCAGTAATCAAAGCAAAAGGTGGCTACTTTGAAGAACCTAGAATATAAGACATATTTTCAGTTGTTTCACACTTTCTTGTTAAGTATATAATGCCACATGTGTTAATTCATAGTTTTGATGCCTTCAGTGTGAATCTACAATTTTTATAGTCATGAAAATACAGAAAACTCTTGGAATGAGAAGGTGTGTCCAAACTTTTGGTCTGTACTGTATATATATATATATATATATATATATATATATATATATATATATGTTACATCACTGAAAGGTATTTTCATGCAGATTTGTTCTAAAACATTCTGCAACTGTCTCATTCAACTAAATGTGGTTTATGGAAATCCATACACCCCATTCAGATGTATAGAATATTTTATCAGGTGCAGAAATGCAACATATTTGCCACACAGAAATGTACAGTACCTGAATTCATAAAGGATACACAATGTATGGGAAATTTCCACAGCTACCTACATAAAACTGTTAGCAACCAAACACTAACCTTCCTGTTTGCCCCATGTTATAACAGGGGAACCCATTGTATTTGATGCTTGTTTCTTTAATTTGTGCTACATAGACACAAGTAGATTCTACTGCACATTTAGCTGCAGCATATTAATTTTTTTTAACATTTCAATATTTCTGTAGCATTCTTGTTCCTATGCCAATAGCAGGAGATAATTCCAGGCTTCTAGTTGGCGAGACTTTTGATGTAAAGCAGAACAAAGACAGTACAAATGATATGAGCTAGACTGCATCCACTTAGGTTTGTCACTAAGAAATCAAACCATTATTCTTCAATATGGCGAAAATACTCAAAAGTGTTTCCATAATACCAAAATGTTACAGTATGTTTTTCATGAAGTAAATGCAAAGCATACATATGAGAAGAGTGAGCCCTGAAGTATTACATATAGACAAAAATGCTTATATCTATGTACCTATGGACATTAGATTGAAGTCAAGCATAGCTGAGGTACCTGAGAAATATCTATAAGCTGAAAAATATTTACAGAAAAATGAGTATCAGTTTAGTGCTCCAAATCAAAATGACAAAATGCAAGTGTAAGAATAAAGATCAACAGGTTGTGGATTGAGACATTGATCTAATTTAAGCTACAGCAGTGGCCATGGAGGAGAACTAGTCTGCTCCTATTCAAGTAATAGGTGCCAAACTGCAGCCCTGTCCACTGTATAGCAGTTGCACTGGGGAATTTGAGCTCCACTCCTGTTACTTGAATGAGAACCCCTGCTGTAACTTCCGGTGCCCGAATATCAGATCTGCAAACCCCTTTAAAGTTCATGGTTTTGATTAGAATAATACACCTTTGATGAGGAGAACTTCCTTGAGAAAAAGTCACAAGGATAGTATTGCTTTTAGGAGGCAGACTGAAAGAATAAAAGAATATATCTCTGACTCTAATGGAAGAAGCACCCACATCTTCCATTAGCAAAGAAAGGCATGTCCACATCTTTGGAGCTGCAAAGAGGACATACTGTGCTGATAGCTGTGGAACTGTGGCCACAGAAAGAACAGGCACAAATGGAACACTGATGCTGACAGGAGATTCCTGAGAAAACCAACGGTCCAGCATAGCGAGCCAGTTCATATTGGATAAATACTTCTTTTCTGTTGGATTAATGTTTATTATTGCCTTTATTGCAACAACTACTGTTTATACATTTATAACTGCATAAGCTTCTGTCTCTAGGCATAGTGTTAAGTTGTTAACAAATCTCTGTTAAAAAGGTGGGGGCTAGAGTTACAAGACCAGGAAGTTCCTCTCTGTTTTGTTTTTGTAGCTACAGCATAGAGCAGAGCACATGGAGCTCACAGACAAGAAGCTGAGATCATAAGTTACAGAATACAGTGTATTATTCTTGTTCAATAAATATCTGTTTACTGTTGAACGCCAACAGTCAAAGATTAATCCGCTGCCAACAGGTTATGGGCCCAGATACCCCCAGATAACCAGAGACACAGAAAGAAAAGGAAAACAACAGTGATCCAAGATGGCCACCAGCAGCAACTCTATGAAGTTCACAGTGCCAAACCTGAATAATCAGAACTATTAATCCTGGAAATTCAAGATAAAGATGCTTCTGATAAGAGAAGGTACGTGGAAATACACACAGGAGTTTAAACCTGACCCAGTAACAGATGACTGGATAGAGAAGGATCAGAAAGCACAAAGCACTATATCCCTCAGCATAGATGATGATCAGATTGTACATGTATGCAAATGTGACACTGCAAAAGAAATGTGGGAGCAGCTGCAGAAAGTGCATGATAGGATAAATCTCAGCAATAAGCTATATCTAATGAGAAAGCTGTACCAGTCTAAGCTAAATAGGAACAGTGATATGCAGGACTATATAAGAAACACTTTAGAAATTGTGGAGCACTTACGTGGCATTGGAGAAGATCTCAATGATTTACATATTGCTGCACTACTATTAAGCGGTCTTCCAGAAAGCTATGACACGCTTGTAACCGCACTAGATGCGCGCCCAGATAATGAGCTCACACTGGAGTTTGTCAGAGGAAAGCTTATAGATGAATACAAGCGGAAGACAGAGAGTGTATGCAGCGCTGGGGTATGTAAAGCAGAATCCGTTTTAAAAGCCCAAGCTCTACCCGAAAATAAAAGTCATTTGAAAGAAACACTTGAGTGTTTTGTATGCAAGAAAACAAGGCACCTAAAAGCTGACTGCAGAGTCTGGAAAGCTAGGATGAATCATCTGAAAAAGCAAAATCATCAAAGGGTTAAAAGCGCCATCACTGAAGAAAAACCCAATTCAAGTACTGAAACTGCTTTTACCATTAATGCAAGTACATCCAAGCATGCATGGTGTATAGACTCTGGAGCAACTAGTCATATGACCAATGGCAGAAACTTCTTTTCTAACCTTAACCAAAGTAAGTCAGAGAAAGTGATTTTGGCTAATGGTCAGTATATGAATACAGAGGGAATAGGGGATGGTTACATTGATTGTCAAGTCTCCCCAACACAAAGCAGAAAGATGCCAGTAAAAGACGTGCTGTATGTACCTAGTCTTGAAAGCAATCTGTTATCTGTGAAGAAACTCACAAGACAAGGAAATGAAGTTATATTTAAAGATAACGGCTGCATCATCTCAAAAATGGGCCGTATACTAGCAGAAGGAAAAATCAAAGATGAGCTATATCAGTTAAACTGCAAAGAAAAAGCATATACTGCTAAACAAGAACAACACACAAATTGTATCCATCTATGGCACAGGAGTCTTGCACATAGACCCAGAAGCAATAAGTAAGTTAGTTCAAAAACAACTTGCTGAAGGCATTACAATTGATCAGTGTAATCAGACAATGAAGTGTACAAGCTACCTTAAAGGAAAAATGTCCCGGAAATCTTTTCCTAAGAATAGTACTACAAAATCAGAACAGCCACTGGATTTAATACATACTGATGTTTGTGGTCCAATGAATACTCTAACTCCTGGAAAGAAGAGATATTTTCTCACATTTATCGATGACTGTTCAAGATATACGGTTGTCAATCTACTTCACAGCAAAGATGGGAAGCTTGAAACATATCTAGCTGAAGTATATAACACATTTGGGAGAATGCCAAAAATCCTGCGTGCAGATAATGGAACTGAATATACATGCAGTGAGACACAAAGCATTTTAAAGAAAAATGGAATCGTGTTTCAGACCACTGTACCATACAATCCTGAACAAAATGGTGTAGCGGAAAGAAGAAACCGGACACTCTGTGAAAGTGGAAGAAGTATGCTATTTGACGCAGATTTGCCTACAACATATTGGGGTGAAGCAATCATGACAGCATGCTATCTTCAAAACGGGTTACCAGGTAAAGCTACAGAGAAAACTCCATTTGAGATATGGAACAACAAAAAGCCTAATCTACAACACATAAGAGTATTTGGAAGCAAAGTATTTGTGCATGTCCCTAAGGAAAAACGTACCAAGTGGGAATCCCATGCCAAAGAAGGTATCCTGGTGGGCTACAGTGAAACCCAGAAAGGATATAGAATCCTGCACCCAGAAACGAACAAAGTCACAATAAGCAGAGATGTAATGATTGATGAGAACTTCGTCTCGCTCAAGTTTTATGACATCATACCAGTAGTCCAGATGAAGCAACAACAACCTAAGTCACAGTTATAAAATGACAAAGAGAAAGATGTAGAAGTTTGGTTAGATTCTTCAACCATTGAAGAAGCAATGGAAACATCAAGTGAACCTGAAATAAGAAGATCGTCAAGATCAAACAAGGGTATACCAGCTAAGCATCTATCTTACATTGCTAAAACACTACCCGGAATAGAGCCTCAGTCATGGGATGAGATGCAACGACTACCTGCCCATGAAAAAACGAAGTGAATGAATGCTGCTAATGAGGAAATGAAATCACTTCATCAACTTCAAAGCTGGAAACTCACCAAACTGCCACAAGGCAAGAAAGCAATAAAGTGTAAGTGGGCGTTTAAGACCAAATATGACTCTGAAGGCAAAGTTCATAGATTTAAAGCAAGATTAGTTGCAAAAGGATATTCTCAGAAATATGGTGAAGATTATGATGCTACATTTTCTCCAGTTGCTAAGCAGACCACGTTTAGGACTCTATTGGCTGTATCTGCTATACAAAGGATGTCTGTCAGACATTTGGATATCAAAACTGCCTTTCTAAATGGTGACATTGTGGAGGATTTGTACATGACTCAACCTGAGGGTTATATCAGAAAAGGTGAAGAAAACCTCGTTTGTAAACTACAAAAATCTCTCTATGGTCTTAAGCAATTGGCAAGAGCATGGAGTACCAAAATAAACAAAGTCTTATTGGAAGAAGGATTTAAGAGATGTCAAGCAGACCCATGCCTATACACAAAGTATACAGATGGAAAGTGGATGTATATTCTCTTATATGTAGACGATGTGATTGTCGTACATGAAGAAGAAACAGAAATTGCAAAAATGACTGAAATTCTGAATCAGCATTTTGAAACAAAAGACCTTGGAATTGTTACATATTATTTAGGCATCCAGATCCAGAGAGAAGAAGATGGAAGTTTTCTTCTAAACCAAAGTGCAAAAATCAACTCAATCCTCAACCAGTTTGGAATGTCAGAAGCAAAAGGTATATCAACCCCAATGGAGTCATCCTACCTAAGATTGGAAGGAGAAGATGATCTGTTACCAAACAATGAGAAATACAGACAGGTAGTGGGGGCACTTCTATACATAACAACTATGACTCGACCAGATATCGCAGCAGCAGTGGGTATTCTCTGCAGACATGTGGAAAAACCGCGCCAAAGAGACTGGAATGCTGTTATGAGAATTCTCCGATATTTGAAAGAAACTCAAGACATAAGTTTAAGAATGTCTTCAACAGGAGATCTAAAACTAACAGACTATGTGGATGCACACTGGGCTAATGATTCAAGTGATCGTAAGTCAACAAGTGGGGACTTGTTCAAGCTTGGAGAAAGTTCTATCTCTTGGTCCAGCAGAAAATAGGTATCTGTTGCCTTATCATCTACAGAAGCAGAATATGTGTCAAGAGATCATTTGGCTAAACCAGTTGTTGAAGGATCTTGGCAAGCCGTCAACTCAGCCAACGACGATGTATGAAGATAACCAAGGATGCATTAAACTTGCAATCAGTGAAAAGATCAATGCAAGAACCAAGCACATTGACATTAAACATCACCACCTGCGTGATTTGATAGAACGTGGTATCATCGAATTTGTTTATTGCGAAACTGACAAGATGGTGGCTGATATTATGACAAAGCCATTGCCAAGAACCAAGTTCGAAGAGTTCAGAACCTCAATGGGACTAACTAGATAAGTAGTTGTTGAGTGGGGGTGTTGGAATAATGTTTATTATTGCCTGTATTGCAACAACTACTGTTTATACGTTTATAACTGCATAAGCTTCTGTCTCTAGGAATAGCGTTGTTAATAAAGCTTTGTTAAAAAGGTGGGGGCTAGAGTAACAAGACCAGGAAGTTCCTCTCTGTTTTGTTTTTGTAGCTACAGCATAGAGCAGAGCACATGGAGCTCACAGACAAGTAGCTGAGATCATAAGTTACAGAATACAGTGTATTATTCTTGTTCAATAAATATCTGTTTACTGTTGAACGCCTGGACAGTCAAAGATTAATCCGCTGCCAACATTTTCACATACAGAAAATCCAGAAACAATGGACTGGTGAAATAGGGAAACACAAATATTGAGACATTTTTCCAGATGAAAGCTCCAACCTGCAGATATAGTGGTAAGACAATGAATTATGCAATCTGGAATGATGGAACCGTTAACAGATGAGAAAGAGAATTATCCAGAGGCACCAGTCAAGACTTGAGGGAATGAGCCAAGGAGTAATCAAGGAAGTTGCCAGCTGCCCCAGAGTCCAAGAACACTACCGTGGAGATACTGGTATTCTTAAATGACATGCTAGCTACTGTAGTAGTGAAGAACTAGATTTTTGAGAACAGCAGGCCAGACCTAATGTGACATTCAACAACCATCTGCAAATTTCCCAGCTTGGCAGGCATAATAGATTATTAAGTATGAAACTACCACTTGTCTCCACAGTAAAAGCACATGTTCAACCTGATGTTACAAAAATGTTCTTTAGAGGATAAACCAGCGTATCCCAACTGCATAGGCTCCTTCGAATCTGGTGCTGGAGGATTTTAGAAGGTATGTAGGAGCTAAACAAGGGTACTGACATTGTCTGTCCCAAAACTGGATGTTCATTCAGGTGGCAAAATGCACTAGGCCAGGGTCAGCAACCTCCGGCACCTGTGCCAAGGTCGGAACATCAGGCATATTTGCTCGGCACAGGGTTCTCCCTAATGTTTAAAATGCTGCTGCTCCAGGTAACCTCTCCCTCTTATGGACCATGTAAACACAGTCAGAGGGGAGGAAGCAATAAGGGGGGAACCATGAGGCAAGGCAACCTAGTGTATGGGCTGTGCGCTAGCCTAGTCAGAGGGCAGCAACTGTCTGTTCATTTTTTATCCTGAAGCGAGTGCAAATGTAAAGTATGATATTTTAGCTGAATAAGCTAAAGTAGGCGTTTATTCATTTCAACAAGGCTGGACAGGTTTGTATGGGTTTATGCAACAAAAAGACCGGGCTATGTGAGGGACATCCTCTACCTCCACTAAGGTGGTTTACTGCAGTTTAACCAAAAGTAGTATCCATCAGAGAAGAATCATCTTTGCACAAAAAAGTCATGGACAAGGATAACATTAAGGCTAAAGCCCCACATAGCAGGCCACAGTGAAAAAACGCTGCGGGAAAAAACGCGGCGGAAACGCATTTTGGATTGTCCTGCAATGCCTTTCACAGAGAGTCCTCAGAGGAAACCTCTGCTTCCATTATACCTATAGGTAAACTGGCAGCATTTCCGTAGGTATAACTGACATGCTGCAATTTCCAAAAAAGCAACAGTTTTGGAAATAGCAGCATTTCAGCTGCATGTATTTTTCTGCAATGTGTGGATGGGATTCACTAGAATCCCATCCACTTTGCAGTGACTGTTTATGCAACGTGGGGTCCTAGCCTAAAATGGAAGTTTAATCAACCAGTTAATTGGTTATGTGTGTGCATTATATAACTTTCGTGTAGGGGTCAACATCCTTACAATTATTGCATGGCACACTGGCTGCTTTATCTTTGACTTTTTTTTTTTTTTTTAAATCAGCGCACGATACACAAAAGGTAGCTAACCCCTGCACTAGGTCATCATTAAATCATGTCCAGCGAGCTAAACCTTAATATTTCTAGATAGCCCTCACCAAAAAGTAAAAAAAAAAACGAGCCTAGGCCAGTTCTAAGGCAAGAGGTCTGAAAGTGGATGTCTAATTGTCACCCTGCTTCAGACACAGAAAAGTACAGGTGGCAGATGAGACCAAAAACCGTCTTCATGACTTCCAAAAAAGGCCCAAGCTATAGCTTTAATAAACATGAGAGATACCATGTAAGCAACTTTATAGCGATCAGATGGGAAACTTATAATACACAGATTGATAAATCCATGACGTACTTCAGGGTTCCAATTGAACTAAAAAGGTGGTGGCAGATGCAGGAAGGAGACATATTGACTTAGTATATGTTTATTCACAGATACAGGCTGGTGACGGGTTCGTACAGCTTCAGTTACATAACCTTTTCTATTAAAAGATGGCTGGACCATGGTAGCAAACAAGCCCTCTGACCTCTTGTGTCCCCCTATCTCCTCATAGAATGTAAGCTCTTGCGAGCAGGGCCCTCACTCCTATTGTTTGATATGTTTATTTCTTTGTCACAATCTAATGTCTCATATTGTCTGTTCCTACAGTGGGGAAAAAAAAGTATTTAGTCAGCCACCATTGTGCAAGTTCTCCCACTTAAAAAGATGAGAGAGGCCTGTAATTGACATCATAGGTAGACCTCAACTATGGGAGACAAAAGGAGAAAACGTATCTAAAAAATCACATTGTCTGATTTTTTTAAGAATTTATTTGCAAATTATGGTGGAAAATAAGTATTTGGCCACCTACAAACAAGCAAGATTTCTGGCTGTCACAGTCCTGTAACTTTTTCTTTAAGAATCTCCTCTGTCCTCCACTCATTACCTGTAGTAATGGCACCTGTTTGAAATTGTTATCAGTATAAAAGACACCTGTCCACAACCTCAAACAGTCACACTCCAAACTCCACTATGGTGAAGACCAAAGAGCTGTGGAAGGACACCAGAAACAAAATTGTAGACCTGCACCAGGCTGGGAAGACTGAATCTGCAATAGGCAAGCAGCTTGGTGTGAAGACATCAACTGTGGGAGCAATAATTAGAAAATGGAAGACATACAAGACCACTGATAATCTCCCTCGATCAGGGGCTCCACGCAAGATCTCACCCCGTGGGGTCAAAATGATCACAAGAACAGTGAGCAAAAATCCCAAAACCACACGGGGGGGACCTAGTGAATGACCTGCAGAAAGCTGGGACTAATGTAACAAAGGCTACCGTCAGTAACACACTACGCCGCCAGGGACTCAGATCCTGCAGTGCCAGACGTGTCCCCCTGCTTGAGCCAGTACATATCCGGGCCCGTCTGAAGTTTGCTAGAGAGCATTTGGATGTTCCAGAAGAGTATTGGGAGAATGTCATATGGTCAGATGAAACCAAAGTTGAACTGTTTGATAGAAACACAACTCGTCGTGTTTGGAGGAGAGCGAATGCTGTGTTGCATCTAAAGAACACCATACCTACTGTGAAGCATGGGGGTGGCAACATCATGCTTTGGGGCTGTTTCTCTGCAAAGGGACCAGGATGATTGATCCGTGTACATGAAAGAATGAATGGGGCCATGTAGTGAGATTTTGAGTGCAAACCTCCTTCCAACAGCAAGAGCATTGAAAATGAAAAGTGCCTGGGTCTTTCAGCATGAAAATGATCCCAAGCACAACACCAGGACAATGAAGGAGTGGCTTCGTAAGAAGGATTTCAAGGTCCTGGAGTGGCCTAGCCAGTCTCCAGATCTCAACCCCATAGAAAACCTTTGGAGGGAGTTGAAAGTCCGTGTTGCCCAGTGACAGCCCCAAAACATCACTGCTCTAGAGGAGATCTGCATGGAGGAAAGGGCCAACATACCAGCAACAGTGTGTGCCAACCTTGTGAAGACATGAAGTATTGAGATGAACTTTTGTTATTGACCAAATACTTATTTTCCACCATAATTTGCAAATAAATTCTTTAAAAATCAGACAATGTGATTTTCTGGATTTGTTTTCTCATTTTGTCTCTCATAGTTGAGGTCTACCTATGATGTCAATTACAGGCCTCTCTCATCTTTTTAAGTGGGAGAACTTGCACAATTGGTGGCTGACTAAATACTTTTTTTCCCCACTGTATGTCCTCTGATTTGTAAAGTAAATATATTTGCGCTATATAAATAAATGTATTATTATTATTATTATGAGAAATGGCCCATGGATCTCATGTAGTCAGAGCTGTAAAGGATATAAGTTAGGGGTCCTGACTTACAAAGCATCAGGGCAGAAATAAAGTTTATGAAAACTCTTAATTATCTTGTCCTGTTTTGGAGCCCTAAATTACTTTTTCTTTTTTCTTTGATTGGAAATTTGGACACAAAATGGAGTAAAGTATAAAAAAAAAAGACTAAAATGTATGCAAGAAAGAAAACATATAGAGTCTATTTAATAAAGGTCTTTCTAAAACAAATAGAACATGTTCTCAGCATATATCCAAGAGCACTACTGTATGTAGTTGTTTTCCTGCCTTGATAGCTTCTCTTTTGCCTCTCTACCTCTCGCACTTATCCCTTTACAACTTCTCAATGCAACATGCAATTTATCAGACGTGTCAATAGAATATTTCTAGCATATGCTTAAGAAACATCAGTTTATGAATGGCTTTGATTTAGCAAAGTGTGTAGAACAATCACAAACACATTCAAGAGTCTCTCAAGTGGTTGATCTGTATCACATTAACACAATATGACTCAGCTACACAGGCTGTCAGACCTGCTACCCGGTGGTAAATCACAAGCTGTGAGCAGCTGTAACTCAGCAAGGGATGCTTAGGGCAGTGGCATAAATATCTGTTGACTGCTAGAACAGATAATGAGACTGTGAAAGTAAAACCTGACACAATGATTGTACTGTGTGTACTCTAAGTGATGAGAATACCAAACATAAAATCTAGAAGACTGTATAAAAAATGCAGTGCCATTTGTAGGCAGCATGTTATAGAGCAAAAGGAGCTATGGAAATTGATATATAGTTTTATGGCAAAATATTCAGTATAACTTTTATCCTTTGAAATCCCTGTTCTTTCTATGGTAAGAAGACAAGGAGGTGGTCCTATTGGTGTCTGATAGCTATCTGTTTATGCACAGTCATAAAGGGGAGCTGTCAGTCACTAATATGACCATCTGTTTGAGTTCTAAACACAGAAAGAGCAGAGATTTCAATGGAAAAATTACAGGTTAGGCCTCCTGCACACAACTTTAGTTTTTATCCATGATTGCAAATAAAATTATAGACTCTTTAATTTCTATGGGCCCATACACTCCACATTTTGGCAGCCGTGTGTCTGTGTCTGCAAATTATGAAGCATGTGTTATTCTTGGTCGCATTTGGGGCACAGACAAGTGTAGGGGATCATGCAAGTCTTTTTGCGGATCTGTGATTGCGGATGACATACTGACATGTTTTTTGCAGATTGCATAAGCCACTACGATTGTGTGCAGGAGGCCTTATATTGGATGTTTTCCCTAAACCTAATATCAAACTACCCCGAAAATAAGCCCTAGTATGATTTTTCAGGATTTTTGAAGTATGCTTGAAATATAAGCCCTACTCCGAAAATAAGCCCTAGATACAGTTCATTAAAAAAAAGAGTTCTTACAGCTATACCTGTAAAAAAGTAAATAGAATACAGCAAAACAGATACAGTAGACCCTACCTCAAGGAAAGCAGACACCCCCAAAAGGAAGCAGACACCCCCAAAAGAATCGCACATTGACTTTAAGGGAGCTATCTGTACAAAATGGAACTACTGAGAGTTCTCCACAACAATAAGGGTTGACTACCGGTAGTGATGGTTTCTCACACACAGATCAGGTAATCCCGCTAGCATGACTATGTTGTGGCTGCCTCCAGTCATCAGGGGGAGCCAACTGCTACACTTGGCTGCAGTGGAACACTACTGCAATGGCAAGGGGCCTGAGACAGGAGTCTGTGTGTGAGAGCCCATCCACCATTAGCAATTGCCAACTCTAAATTGTTTTGGGTGTAAGGGGTCTGGTAAGTGGATTGTTGTTCATGGAAAAAAATAAGACATCCCCTGAAAATAAGCCCTAACCTATTTTTCGGAGCAAAAAATAATATAAGACCCTGTCTTATTTTCGGAGAAACATGGTAGTCAGCACCTTCTGCCCTGCAACATGCTGCCTACAGATTGTACTGCATTTGTGATAAGTTCCCTTTCAGTACATAACATAAGACAATAAATAAATATGATAAACATAATGGTGCTGAGATAGAAAAGAACCTGCCCACAAGGGTTTTCAATAAGTGAGGGATGATGCTGTTCATATGGTAGTGTAATGACAGCAGAGTTATTGTAGGTTGTAGACTCCTGAAGACATGAGTTTTCAGGTTGCTTTTGAAGGTTGTAATAGGAGAGAGTTGGGTCTGCTTGGTTGGGACAGTGAGTTACGCACAGGAGAAATCTTGAAATACTTTGGCACTGTTTTTAAAACAGCTGCCATGTAGAGTAACTTGCTCAGTAATGATGTTCAGACAACAGCGCACTAGGGCATGTAATGTATGTTTCGACAACATATCAGAACCTGGAATGATATTCTTCAGTATTAGATGATTCTTTAAAATTATTTTAAATTCTGGACACCACTGTTGAATTGTTTTATTCCTTATGGAAATGCTATCTGTGTCTTATACCATACCAGTTATTGCTGGGATTGCACAGTCTTCAAGGTTGTCTGTTCTAAAATATTCAAAAAATTGCAGAAATGTGCAAAATTTTATGTGTGAAAAAATGCTTTCAAAAACGTGTTAACGGTTTATTTTTTGTGAATTAACAAAATGCAGAGTAAATGAACAAAAGAGAAATCTAAATCAAATCTATATTTTGTGTGACCACCAAATCATGAATGAAAAAGTCACATCTGTCACTTCGTGACATACACTGGTCACTACATCTCTGCTGGGCTATAGAGATTACGTTTGTGATGATTCTCAAATGTTACACTATTTTCTATTCTCTTTTGTGTTCTTCCACTGATCTATATTGTCATATACTGTGCTAATGATGTATGTTTTCATTCAATAAATACCTTTGAAACTAAAAAATAACAGACATAAGATGGACCCCATGACAGTCAATAAGAACCTTCAGGATCCATTGCTGTCCATCATTTGACAAACCATTTTTCAGTTCTTCTAGTCCTGTGATGGACCAGAAAAACGGCTATAAAGTCGCAGGTATGATTGTAGTGTCAATGATGTGGAGATCAGTGCTCTATGTGGGCCATATCATCACCAAGACTCCTCACCCTTTAGAGGGTGGTTACACCAAATTTTGATTCGATTTAGATTTATCTTTTATTCATTCCTTAATACTTCTATTTCTATATACTTTTGTATATACTTCTATATATGAAAGCATTCTTATTTTGCAACATTTTTTCCAAACCTGCCAAAAACTTGTGCAAAGTACAGTATGTCTGGCATTGACAGAAACTTCAGTTCACACAGTATTATGACAACAGTCACAAGGATTTTACAGTAGAAGGAGGTTAGTGTCTTCATGAGCTCTTCTGCTCTAAGAAAGAGCTTTTATTAACCGATCTTAGAGTAGTCAATTCTGCTGTTTAACCCTCTCCAGGTTAGGGAGCTAGAAAGGTCCCCAGGAATGTCTGAACGCTAAGCCTGCTGTCAGCTAGAGTAAGTTTATAATAAAAATGTAAAATAGTAATTCCTTAATGGGATTTAAAGCAAAAAGGGAAAAAAATGTAATTAAAAAAATAATATAAAAGGTAAGTAAAAATAAAAAGCAAAACATACAAATATTAGATGTCAACATGACTGTAATATCCTGAAGAATTAACTTTAATAGGTTACTCGAAGTGAAATGTAAACAGCATAAATTTAAAAAAAAAATCTATAATAATTAGTATAAATTAAATAGTTATTTATATGTACCCTCAAACAATCTTCCCCAAATAAAATGTATCCTGCATAAAATATGGCCTAGAACATCCATGCCAATTAATAACAAAATAAAGTTATACTGTAGTTGATCAAATGTAGAGAGGCACAAAAACTGAAAAATGTAGCTGCTTATAGCAAAAATAGGCCTTGTCTTTAGAGTAATAATGTTCAATTAGTGCATATGGACAACTGTGCTTAGTATTGCAGTTCATTCTTGCATGAGATGAACTGCAGTACCAAGCAGGGCCCTGGTCCAAGACAGGTTGCAGTGCCTGTGTAAAGAAGCAGGAGCACTCGGACTAGCCCATCATGGTACTGTTGAATCCTCTGGTGGAGGACCCCTGTTGTTTTTTAATAGGCCTTTACCTCTTCCAATTCCTCTTCAGCCTGCACGGGCCCTGTGCGCCATACATTATGCCACTGCATTGGAACGTGATGTGCGGTGTACAGGGCCCCTGAAGGTGAAGGGGAAGCGATGGAGGCTGCTGGAGGAAGTTGCAGGTCCATATAGTTTCTTGTTTTCCAGAAATTTCAGTTGCCCTTTCATTCACAATAACTATGCAATACCACAAGACCTATACAACTGCTTCCTATTTTAGGCTTCCTATCTGTTGATACAAGGGTACGATTTCTCAATTTGTAGAAGTTGGTTGTTAATACATTATTATCTTTACATATAATATACTATAGCTTTCTGATTTTTCCTAAACTTTTATCTTATTTGACTTTTTATCCAACCCACACACATAACTGTAGGGATCCCCCCACTCTTCTTATTCCTCTGGCTTTCCTCTTATTCCTAGACTAACTTAAAAAACAATAAAAGTCAGAAATAACAATGTAAGTAATTATAAAAAATATAATAATGCTTTATAATAGTACAAACATTACATAGAAATTCATAAACAAATACACAACTATTAAAAAGACAAGGGGCTAGATGGTAACATGCCACCAGACAGAAACCACACATGAATATGGCCTAGAAGTACATCTAAAATTATACCCTTGGCTATTATACTGGCGCCTACACCTTGATGCGTTTTGCCATTTCAGAGCTTTCTGTGTAATGTTTTATATATATATATATATATATATATACACAGTGGCTTGCAAAAGTATTCATACCCCTTGAACTTTTTTACATTTTGTCACCTTAAAACCACAAACTTAAATGTATTTTATGAGATTATAAGTGATAGTCCAACACAAAATAGCACATAATTGTGAAGTAGTACGAAAATGATACATGGGTTTCAAAATTTTAATCAAATAAAAATCAGAAAAGTGTGACGTACAAAAATATTCAGCCTCCTGTACTCTGATACCCCTAAATAAAATCCAGTGCAATCAATTACCATCAGAAGTCACTTAATTAGTTAATAGAGTCCAGCTGTGTGTAATGTAGTCTCAGTATAAATACACCTGTTCTGTGAAGGCCTCAGTGGTTTGTTAGAGAACACTAGTGAACAAACAGCATCATGAACACCAAGGAACCCACCAGACAGGTCAAGGATAAAGTAGTAGAGAAGTTTAAAGCAGGGTTAGATTCTAAAAACATATCCCAAGCTTTGAGCATCTCAAGGAGCACTGTTCATCATCCAAAAATGGAAAAAGTATTCTACAACTGCAAGCTTACCAAGACATGGCCGTCCACCTAAACTGACAGATCTAGCAAGGAGAGCACTGGTCAGAAAAGGAGCCAAGAGGCCCATGGTCACTCTGGAGGAGCTGCAAAAATCCACAGCTCAGGTAGGAGAATCTGTCCACAGGACAACTATAAGTTATGCACTCCACAAATCTGGCCTTTACGGAAGAGTGGTAAGATGAAAGAAAGACATAAGAAGTGCCTTTTGCAGTTTGCCACAAGCCATATAGGGGACACAGCAAAAATGTGGAAGAAGGTGCTCTGGTCAGATGAGACCAAAGTTGAATTTTTTGGCCTAAATGCAAAGCGCTATGTGTGGCAGACTATGTGTAACACTGCTCATCACCCTAACAACACCATCCCCACTGTGAAATATGGCAGTGGAAGCAGCATACTGTGGTGATGCTTTTCTTCAGCAGGGACAGGGAAACTGGTCAGAGATTATGGGAAGATGGATGGCGCTAAATATAGATCAATCCTGGAAGAAAACCTGTTGGAGGCTACAGAAGACTTGAGACTGAGAAGGAGATTCACCTTCCATCAAGACAATGACCCTAAACATACAGCCAGAGCTACAGTGGAATGGTTTAGATCAAAGAATATTCATGTGTTAGAATGGCCCAATCAAAGTCCAGACCTAAATCCCATTGAGCATCTGTGGCAAGACATAAAAATTGCTGTTCACAGACGCTCTCCATCCAATTTGGCTGAGCTTGAGCTATTTTGAAATAAAGAACAGGCAAAAATCTCAGTCTCTAGATGTGTAAAGCTGGTACAGACATACCCCAAAAGACATGCAGCTGGAATTGCAGTGAAAGGTGGCTCTACAAAGTATTGATATAGGAGGGCTGAATACCTTTGCATGTCACACTTTTCAGATTTTTATTTGTTTAAAATTTTGAAAACCATGTATCATTTTCCTTCCACTTCACAATTATCTCCTAATTTGTGTTGATCTATCACTTAAAATCTCAATAAAATATATTTAAGTTTGTGGTTTTAAGGTGACAAAATGTCAAAAAGTTCAAGTGGTATGAATACTTTTGCAAGGCACTGTATATATATTTATATATCATTATAAAAACATATATATATATATATATATATATATATATATATCTTATATATATAAAAATGAGTTCCTGTCTGTCTGTCTGTCTGTCTGTTCTTTATGCGCGACCAAACGACTGGACCTATCCTCACCAAATTTGGCACACATGTACATCAGGTGTCCGGGAATATTATAGACTGGGTCTCAGCTCTCTTGGACGTACCGTTCCTGAGGTACAGTATTCCCAAAAAATGACCAGCATTAGTCTATACAAGCCTGCAAGTCTTTCACTCATATTCCAACTGCCATACACACGGTCACATGTCCCTTATCAGCCAATAACAGCTCGCATGCGCTTACTCTCCTCAGGCACACAGGTTTCCATAGCAACCAAGCTATGTATGACCTGTATTAGTGAATATCAGTTCACAGGACCTTAAATATTCAGTCATATCACGTGTATCAGCCAATATAAGTTCACATTTAATTTACCAGGTTTCCATAACAACACAGCCATAAATAGACTATACCTATACTGGACTCAGTGTCGTAACTAGCAATGGCAGGGTCCCAAGGCGAACATTTGACATGGGACCCCCCCCGACACAAACTGCATTCCTGCACACACTATTATGCCCCATACTCTCCTCAGGCACACAGGTTTCCATAGCAACCAAGCTATGTATGACCTGTATTAGTGAATAGCAGTTCACAGGACCTTAAATATTCAGTCATATCACGTGTATCAGCCAATATAAGTTCACATTTAATTTACCAGGTTTCCATAACAACACAGCCATAAATAGACTATACCTATACTGGACTCAGTGTCGTAACTAGCAATGGCAGGGTCCCAAGGCGAACATTTGACATGGGACCCCCCCGACACAAACTGCATTCCTGCACACACTATTATGCCCCATACTCTCCTCAGGCACACAGGTTTCCATAGCAACCAAGCTATGTATGACCTGTATTAGTGAATAGCAGTTCACAGGACCTTAAATATTCAGTCATATCACGTGTATCAGCCAATATAAATTCACATTTAATTTACCAGGTTTCCATAACAACACAGCCATAAATAGACTGTACATATACTGGACTCAGTGGTGTAACTAGCAATGGCAGGGCCCCAAGGCGAACATTTGACATGGGACCCCCCCCCCGGCAACCCCCCACGCACAAACTGCATTTCTGCACACACTATTATGCCCCATAGTGGCCCCTGCATACACTATTAGGCCTCATAGTGGCCCTTGCACACAGTATTCTGCCCAATAGTGGCCCCTGCACACAGTATCATAGTGGCTCCTTCATATAGTATTATGCGCACTTCCCGCTACTTCTTCAATGTTGGACCAGATGTCACGTGAGCCAGGCATGTATCGCAACGCATAATGACGTCGGACTGGCCCACCGACATCTGGGACGCCACCAAGGAGGCCCGAAGCCTGCTGAAAAGACCCCAGAGTATAATGATAGCAGTGTTTGTGGGGTTCACGGCCCACAGGCCTTACTTACCAATCCCCGCTCCTGCTCACAGCCGCCTCTGCAGAAGGTGAAGTGCAGACGGCCGTGAGCAGGAGCGGGGATCGGTAAGTAAATAGGGCCCGTTACCTGCTGGTGTTAAAAAAAAAAAAACATCAGAGGCCCGCCGGGTCCCCTAATGTCCCGGGCCCTGTGGCAGCTGCTACCACTGCTAAACCGGTATTTACGCCACTGACTGGACTGCCATACTGGATTTCAGCATTCTTATAAATTGAAATGTTTTTTAAGCTACTCATGTCCCCTGCAGCAAAACGCATGGCTGCTGCTCGAGCTAATGAAAACTCTCAGCAGACCCAAGCCTGTCTCCAATCTGATAAGGTATGTTACAGACAACAGCGAGCTGCTGAAACTCCCCAGCAGACCCAAGCCCGTCTCCAATCTGACAAAGCATTGTCAGCCACATGCACACAGCTGCACTCCAGGTTTCAACAACAACCCAGCCATTTTTCTTCACTGCTGTAGGTCAGTTTTAAAGGGGCAGGGCGCTGTGGATGACACTGTTACACAAGGTCACATACACACAGCTTTACTTCAGGTTTTCCATAACAACCGATCGCAGGTTTTTCACTGATATCCAAACTGAGATGCACATGATCACATGACACTTATGGACCAATGGAAAATCGCAGGTTCAGTCTTGACATACACACAGCTTTACACCAGGTTTCCATAGCAACTTAGCTATTTATGTCCTGTATGAGTCAATAGCAGTTCGCAGGTCCTTAAATATTCAGTCATATGACGTTTATTAGCCAATGTAAGTTCACATTTCATTTACCAGGTTTCCATAGCAACACAGCCATAAATAGACTATACCTATACTGGACTGCCATACTGGATGTCAAGTGCAAAACTGGCCAATTCTTATGGGGTCACTACACATACAAAAAATGAAATATACCCGTGCGAAGCCGGGTCCTTCCTCTAGTACTGTATATATTGTACTATTATAAAGCATTATTATATTTTTATTTTTCCTCTTATTCCTACTCATCAGCATCACTTCCACTCTTGTTCCTGGTCACCAGCATGGTATCACTTGAAATCTTGCTCCTCTGCATAGTTCACCTCCTGGACCACATCATGGCTTCCTTTTTCATTCCTGGTTCCTAGCATGGCTCCCATCTCATACTTAGAGCCTAATATGCCTCCCCTTTCCATTTCCCCTTTCACTGCTAATATTTTTTTACATATATTTATTTATTTATTTATTTAACAATTTATTGATTTTATAATACATAACATACAGTTTGTACATCACAGATTACATTACAGAGCAAGGAAATGTCAGACAATAATGTGCGCCATGGTTTATGGGTGTAACATCTGTGTAATTTTTTAAGGTTGTTAAGGAAACTGCAGGGTCCAGGACATTGCCTTATATTCAGCGAGAATCTGACCCAGTCTCTAATGGAGGAAACTTCCAGGGTCAAGCTAGGTTCACACTAGGATCTCTCCGCCAGGGGACCCAAACAACGGAGAGCCTGTCCGCTAAAACAGTGGTTAGTCTAAAGGGTCTGCTGTGTTTCCGCTGGGTTTCTGCTGTTTTCATATTGGAACTAGCAGAGAGAAAAGTTCTCTGCGCAGGACTTTTCTCTCTGTCGATTTTTGGCAGAATATTTTGCAGAGACTTAAGACACAGTTGTGAACCTAGCCTCAGGTTGAAAACCTGCCATCTTGGTCCTGTGCACTTACCATAAATATCAATGGATATACCTGAAAGGTACTCACCCAAAAGTGCAGCATGTACCAAGATATGAAACCCATGCAATGTACATAAACATGTAGTGTGGGTAGAGCCCACATCCCCCTCTCCTCAATAGACCCCCCACTTTGTACTATCACCTCTTAGCTGAAACCTTCCCAGGGTTCCCTTTAGATTTTCTGTGTGATACCAATTTGTATAATGAAAGGATTTCACCATTTCATTGATTTGCTGCTGAGAATAATGGGATAATAAGAAACCTCTCCACTTGGTGAAAAAGTTTTTGGCCCCCTTATCTTTATGCCTCTCGATATCGAGTCTATCAGTGGGCAACAGTGATTTACTGTAAGTTGATTTGTTACCAAGGTAAGGCTCTAAGTACCCTGGTCAAACCACTTAGTAAGAATGCATTGCTTTACTACTAGTAGGGTCAAATGCTCCATTTGCAGCACTCCTCTTACTTGTTCTAATTCAGTTCCTTTGAAAGGGACCCCATCGGGAATAAATCTGAATTTTAAAATCCACTTGGAAACACTCCAAGGTTTACATAAAACCTAACCCTTTTGTGGGCCATTTCCCATGATTGTCCTGGCAGTTCTCATATATATGCTCAGCATCTAAGTGACAGACTGCAATCCCCATTGTTCAGCAGTCACACACTGACTATGACATGGGCTCTCTGCTCTAGTGTGTTGCTGACAGCTTTTCTCCCCTAATGTCTCTTACAAGTCTGTTGCTCTTGCTTGCTGCATCCATATTGTTCTCACAGTGTATGTAAGTCCAATATGTGGTCTTTTCAAAGGGGTTCCCACAATCGGTCACTGAAGTCTTACCAAAGGGTGGTCTTCTGGAGAGTTTTGACTGTATAGTACCCAATTAACAGTTTCATTATACAATAGAAACATATTAATGCTGCTATACATTCTCTACATAAAGAAATCAAGTGAAAAGCTGTGAGAAAGGAAGTTCATATTAGATTATACCTTTATATAAGTTTACTTGTCTTGTAAATAATTGTGGATTTTCAGCATAAATGCTTCATATATACATATCCACATTTAGCTTCCAGGATGTCATAGGAAAGTAACTGCCAAGGAATGTGTTTGTACAAATTCACTGAAAAGAGAGTGTCTTTTGGGGAAACTTCGGTCATTCTTGGCATTGAGAGTTCTTAAGTGACTTTTGGGGTTGATTTGAGAAAGGAAAAATGTATAAAACAGTTTAGAACTTCCCTATAGACCTGGGATATTGAAATAAAGTAATTTGATAAAACCCAAATAAATAGATACAATTTACATATTAAAGATGTACATGTTAGTTAACCATGGGTGCAGATTTTATGGGTACTGTATGGGAGTAGAATAGATTAAAGGAATGAGATGTCTGACAGTTAATGTTACATACAATGTTACATACAGTATATTTAACTGATTAGGAACATTCTTATCCTTTTCATTTTTAAATATTTTTTTTCTGTTTCGTCAAAATAAAGGGCAGGTTTAGTGTGCTGAGCGAAATGTCCCAGAATCCTAGCTTAATTTGTGCCCCCTATCCCCCCCAAAAAAAACATCTTGTATGGTCTGCTCCACATTTACTATGTGTTTTATGCTGAGGCCCCACGTAGTGGAAACACAGTTTTTTCTTTTTTTGTTGCAGATTTTGCTGCGGCTTTTTGAGCCAAAACCAAGAATAGGTACAAAATTAATGGGAAATATATAGGAAGTACTTCTTCTACTTTCTGCTCAATGCACTGGCTTTGGCTCAAAAAAATGTAGCAAAATCAACATCAACTTTGGCTGTGTTTCCGCAATGCGGGGCCTCAGCCTTAGACATTTTTTCACCTCATCTGACATGGAGGTATTAGTAGAAAATGGGTGTGGTTTGCCAAAATCGAATTGGCTTAAGGTGTGACACTGTGCGCCAAAATTCTGGTGAAAATAAAGTCAAATAATATTATGAATTTAGACTAGACAATTTAATGATACACCAAATTTATTACCAAATATCAGCCACTACGGTGTGCATTTTTAGACCATCTATTCTAAGTTTGCATTTTATAAATCTTAAACAGTATTAGTAAATTTACCCCAGTGTGCTACAATCCCTACAAATAAACACAAATTTTCATAATTAGTAAAATTGAGCTGCTAGATTGGATGCAGGCCATTTTTTTCTTTCATTCTTTTCTCTCAAATGAAAGTTTCCAATGTGCTCTGCACGCTCTAGATCCTTAAAACAGCAATAACAAAATGAGTGCTTTTTATTGGCCTGTATACAATGATATCTTCCTTCTGTGACATCTACTAGTGCTTTACAGCTATTGACTAAATTTGCACCTCACAGACCTCCTGCTCTTCTTATTCCCTGCATGCACTTGGTATATGTTAATATATACTCATAGGCAAATAAAGAAAAAAAGGGGAAAAGAAGAAAACATGAGAAAAGAGAAATAAATAAGAAATATATTTATGCTACATACATTAATAGTAATCATACATCCACAGCATATAACCACTATGGGGCCCATCATGGGAAGGGGCCCAGCACTGAATTCAGTAAATTCTCTCAGCTGAGGAATGCAATGGAATAAAACTTTTAAAGGCCAACTGTAAATACAGGTGCTAGATATAATAAACGTGTCTTTATGTGGAAGACATAACAGTGCTTGTCATGTAATTGGCCATAACAAGTGATGTACTATCTTGCTCCGCAGTTGACTGTAACACTAATTGGTCCAAGTGCTTAATTGCTTCAGTCTTCACTCAGCATGCTTGCATTACATAGTGAAAACATGTACAATTACTTACTTTCTCTGCATACCGCCAGATGTTTAATATCATTAAATAGTTTATCTATCTTTACACAACTGATCGCTCGAGTCTGTTTCAAATAACTCTTTCCCGTGGGCACAAGAGATTATAATGACATAGTCCTCTGTTCTCCATTTAAGTCAAATCCTTGGCTTAAAGTCACTACTAAACTCAGGACATTAGTAGAGATTCTTAAGCATGTATTAATCCTATTACATGTTGGATGAAACATCTGAGACCTTATTCTTTATGTATTTTGCTTGTTGCTATGGACATCTGTAAGTTAGAGACCCTTTATGTTCTCTGCTTACATATTTTTCAGATTTTTCAGGTTTGGCAGCAAAAGGTAACTTGACCTGATGGACCGGAGATCATTTATCTAATGATTTCAGTGAGAACTGAAAATCTTAATTTGTCCTGCGGTGTCACTGCTGGACTGTTAATAGCTGTTAAGATATATGTATAAAAATAATATATATACTCTTACGCCCCTTCTGGTCAGAAGTCTGTCGTATAATTAAGACGGTAACGGGCATTTCTTTAGACGATGACCCTGCCCCCCTTTCAATCTTCCCGTGTAAATATGAGAAACACATCCGCAAATTGATAGGCTTCATGCTCGTGGCCGCAAGGTCTGTGATTCCTAGACTATGGAAGTCTCAGACGCCCCCTTCTCTGGTGTCCTGGCTTAAGGAGGTTTTGCTCATTTGTAGTATGGAAAATATGCTGGCGGAGCTGTGACAGGATGACAGGACCCATCAACAAACATGGATCCTTTGGAATCATTTTTACCACTCTAATGAATTTCAGTCTGCTTTCCCCTCTATATCCCCCCAATAGGGACCTCTCCCCCCCCCCCCCGACCTCTTCCAATCTTTTGTTATAATAATGTAGCTTTGTTTTGATTTTACTCTACATTTTATTGAATTCTGTGTTAGGTTCTGCTGCGACAGAGCATATGTTATTCCCCTATTCTACTCCATTAATCTCTCCTCATCTCCTATCCCCTAGCCTCCCTCCCCTCCCTATCCATGAACTTCCCTGATCATTTTGTTGTTTGTACTGTTTTATCTCTGTCAATATGAAAAGTGAATTCTTTGTTTGGCCCTGCTGCGACAGAGTTTATGTTATTCCCCTCTAATTTGCTCCATTTGTCACTTCTCAACCCCTATCTCCATCCCCTCCCTCCCTTCCCCGCCCATGAATTTCCCACATAACAATGTTGTTTGAAATGTTTTATTTCTGTTTATATGCAAAAATTTAATAAAATCCTTAATGTTAAAAAATAATATATATAATATAAAAAATTGTGATTTTAGAAAACTATTTAGTCTCAGTTCAGTTTCTTGCAATTATTTCAATGACTACCAGAACCAACAGTTCTTCTTGCCTTTGTGCACCAGTGGAAACTGGAATAGGCATGATGATGAAAGTTATGTTGTATACAGTTACAGCGTCATTTATTATACTACATAATGTTTTGTCATCTTGTATCTACAGTGGGGAAAATAAGTATTTGATACACTGCCGAAATCACATTGTATGATTGTATGATGAATTTGCATTTTATTGCATGAAATAAGTATTTGATACAATAGAAAAATAGAACTTAATATTTGGTACAGAAACCTTTGTTTACAATTACAGAGGTCAGACGTTTCCTGTAGTTCTTGACCAAGTTTGCACATACTGCAGCAGGGATTTTGGCCCACTCCTCCATGCAAATCTTCTCCAGATCTTTCAGATTTCAGGGCTGTCACTTGGCTAAATTGAGTTTCAGTTTCCTCCAAAGATTTTCGATTGGGTTCAGGTCTGGAGACTGGCTAGGGCTACTCCAGGACCTTGAAATGCTTCTTATGGAGCCACTCCTTAGTTGCCCTGGCTGTGTGTTTCGGGTCATTGTCATGCTGGAAGACCCAGCCATGACCCATCTTCAATGTTCTTTTGAGGGAAGGAGGTTGTTGCCAAAATTTCACGATACATGGCCCCATCCATCCTCTCTTCAATACGGAGAAGTCCCTTTGCAGAAAAGCACCCCCAAAGTATAATGTAAAGTATAATGTTTACACCCCTTCACGGTTGGGACAGTGTTCTTGGTGTTGTACTCACCCTTCTTCTTCCTCCAAACACGGCTAGTAGAGTTGATATCAAAAAGTTCTATTTTGGTCTCATCTGACCACATGACCTTCTTCCATACCTCCTCTGGATCATCCAGATGGTCATTGGCAATCTTCAAACGGGCCTGGACATGTGTTGGTGTGAGAAGGGGGACCTTGTATTCCCTGCAGGATTTTAATCCATGGTGGCGTAGTGTGATATCAACGGTAATCTTGGAGACTGTGGTTCCAGCTCTTTTCGCGTCATTGAGCAGGTCATTCCGTGTAGTTCTGGGCTGATTCCTGACCTTTCTCTGAATCATCCTTACCCCATGAGGCGACATCTTGCATGGAGCCCCAGACCGAGGAAGATTGACATTCATCTTGTGTTTTTTCCATTTTCTAATAATTGCGGCAATAGTTGTTGCCTTCTGCTTGCCTATTGTCCTGTAGCCCATCTGAGCCTTGTGCAGGTCTACAATTTTGTCCCTGATGTCCTTAGACAGCTCTTTGGTCTTGGCCATGGTGGAGAGCTTAGAGTTTGATGGATTGAATGTGTGGACAGGTGTCTTTTATACAGGTAACAAGTTCAAACAGGTACAAGTAATACAGGTAATGAGTGCAGAGTAGGAAAAACTAACAGATCAGAGAGCCAGAATTCTTGCTGGTTGGTAGGTGATCAAATATTTATTTCATGCAATAAAATGCAAATTAATTATTTAAAAATCCTACAATGTGATTTTCTGGAAATTTTTTTTTTACATTCTGTCTGTCACATTTGAAGTGTACCTACAATAAAAATTACAGACCTCTCCATTCTTTGTTGGTGGGAAAACTTGCAAAATCACCAGTGTATCAAATTCTTATTTTCCCCACTCTAGAAGACTAAAAAAAAGAGTTTGAAAAGTTCTTGTTTGGGCAAAACATAGGCCTTTTACTTATTGTTGAAATGTGAAGCAAATTTAAGAATTTGATAAGGCTGATAAACTACTTTAGATTTTTTAAAAAATATATTAACTTGGTATGTTGAGTTGCAAAATTTACTGTATATGTACCTTCAAAGACCTGAAATACACATGGACGATCAGAGGTATATTTTAGATTCTTCGCATATTTTACTTAAATGTAAACTTCTGGCTGCAGACCATAAGGCTTGCATTGATGAGTACAGAGAGAGAAATTGTATTGGTGTAAAGTACTGTAGAAGCCATTATATAAACATATACACAACAAAGGAAGGACTTCGCCGACTGTTTCAGCGACACAACATGTGCCGTGAATGTAATAAGCAACTTGTCACTTGTCTTCTTAGTTAGAACATATTGAGATTGCTCACACATTTAATTTTGCAATTGGAGAATGCAGTATAACATTCAGTTGCGGGCCAGACATGTCCCAGTGGTCAGCAATAGTATAACAAACACACAATGCAGGAGATAGTGGAAAGACTTTTTCAGGCTCACCCCTGATAAATGCAGGTCATGCTCTAGCAAAGTTTGGCAGCTTGTGGTCCCATTCTACAGCAGATGACCTGGTGGTCAGACTTGGACAGACCTTGACTACATGGCTGAATTTTAAAGGGAAATGTGTTGATAAAAATGATACCCAGGTGTTGTGGAAACTGCAACATAAGATGAGAAGATGGAGAATATAAAAGTAAGGGCGCAACAATGATGGTGGTAGTGTTTATTTTTATTTATTTTTTTTATTTTTTTACAAAACAAAGAGGTGAAGAAGACTCATATTTTGGAGTACAGAGACTATTGAAAGGCTTGACCAGACAGCACTCTAGGGTGAAAATTAGCACAAACCCATTGACTCAGCATGCTTGGGAAAGGTAATTAAGTCCTTTTACAGAAATATGGAAAGAAAATTATAAGATTTCCTGTTTACTGTGACTTACTCAAATGGTATGTGGGTGTGTGCACAATAAGGAACACTCTGCCGCCCTCCCCTATCCATTACTATTACTACATATGGTTTCTTTACATGTAATTCTGCTAGAAGTAACTGTAAAATAGCAAACAAATAGCTGAGAAAAGCCCAAGTGACCATAATATAGGAAGTCCAGGGACTGCAAATCCAGGTTATGATGCAGCTAAACCGATCCCTGACACAGAAAAAGAGAAATCTGTGCACAATAAAGTAAGCTGCATGGTGTCAGTAATAACACAAACAGCTAGACACAAGTAACTAGAAATACATAGTAAACTCTCCTTAGATTGTAGAAGCTGCAGAATCCTCTCAGTGCCTGCTACCTGCAGACATGAAGAGGCTGTGAGGAAAACCAGTCCCTCCCCTCTCCATTCACTGTGTGAAGAAAACTGATTTTGAGCACATCTTAAATTTAAAGTAACTACGGATGGAACTTCCCAATGAACAGAATTGGTCCAGAATCATATGCTCTATTAAATGAAATTAGGTTTTCTGAAAAGTTTGTGAAATTTTAAAGGTTATTTACCTCCCCAAATATATTCAAATCTTACCACCATGTTACAGAGTACATTACAGTGATAAATAACCTCTGTTACTTGTATCTACACTTTTGTAAATTTGGAGAAAAACAACTTTCAATTCTTATGGAAATGAGGCAATTGGTGCACTTGGTGCATCTTTCAGCTCCCTGAAGCAGTGTTCTTGCCACTCAAACTCCACCATCTCCAGCCTGCCCTACCCCGTGCAATGAAAGTTGATCCTCCCACTGCTGTGACATCACCCATAATTCTTGAGCAAGAGTAGTGCTCCTGAGCAAAAGGTCCAACCCCAGTGCACCAATAATACAGGTAGAACTGCAATCTTAGAGTCATATGAAAGATGAGAATAGAACATTTATTAATGACACAAATGTTCCCAGAAAACCAAAGTAGTTTGAAAGTTTATTTATGCTTTAAGTTAAATACCCTGTGCACATTGCTTGAACAAATCACTTGCAAGTGTTATATAATGGTAAGCTGTCTATCTAATTATCTATCTATCTCGCTATGTATATGTCTTTTTCTTTTTTTTTAAATGTTTTTATTGATATACCAATTACTAAGGTTTTGGTCCCATTAGTAATTTTTTATAGGTTAATAAATTTATGATTATGGAGCTTTGTCTCCATCTGGTGGTCTAAAAATGTATGCAGTTTCTAAGGTTAGTTAAGAGAAGGTAAGAGAATATATGTTTTACATTTATTTATGTATTTACATGTGTATATATTTTTACTTTAATGTATTTGAATGATTTATTTGAATTAAACAGCTATAGGGCATATATTGGGTCTACATCTCCATACAACATAGCCTGCCCTCCATTCCCCATAGCTGATTGGTTGGAATGTGGGCAGTGCCTCCCATACAAGCTTTTTAATTTATGGATGGTCCCCCTGCCCTCTACCCCCAACTGTGAGCGACTGAGGTGCTGACAGCTGTTTTTAGTTGCCAGTCACACAATCCAATGAGTGACATACGAAAACCAAGTTTTAATATATCTGCACTATTGATCTCAATGAGCTCTATTAATATGTCCCTTTTTTTGACAGTCCGTTGCAATGGATGGTTATAAAATAGAACATGTCCTATCTTTGTCCATTTTGATGGATCCCTTAATACACTGAACGTGAAAATGGGTCCTGGATGGAATTGACAATTTTATTTGGTTGTCATGGCCGTTGCTCTCTACAATTGTGTGAATAACGTCATGCCTGTCCACTAAAGTCAATGAAAGGGACTTAATCACATAGCAGTGAATAATGGGCATCACATGGCCATTGTAAAACCCATCAATGCCAATGGGTCTATTCATATGGCTTTATCTATGGACATTTTGAAGGACAAAGATAGTGCATGTCTGTTGGGCACCCACAAGGTAGACTGCCCTATTAACACCTTATTGATTTTAGAATCTGTCAAGAAAGCAGTTAGAGCATCAACATTGAAATTGCAACACCAATAAAGACAAGGTATAAGGTTATGCAAATAATGGAAGTAGCCACATTCCCTGTTCTGTACCTCACTTGCAACTTTGGGCTAATGTGGGCTAACCTGGGTGGAGAATGGAATGGTAAAGACCTAAGCATGACATATTTATTGTAACTCACATCAGTTTTTTGGCATAAGTTATAGAGGTTCCTGACTGGTGTAAACGTCCATCCTGGCACATGGGCGCAATCCTGATTTATGAGCGTCCCTTGCGCCTGTTGGGCCTTTTATTAAGACCGGCGTGCGAAACATCAGCCTTAAAGGGGTTGTCCAGGATGAAATAAAAATTAACCCCTAACCCCCCCCCCCCCCCCCACCTAACTTCTTATTTACTTGTATTAAAAAAAATCTATAATTACCCATATGCTTGGGGCGGTCACAGGCACACTTTCTGATAATCCAGTGACGCTCCGTTTCGGAACGTCACCATTACTACCCCCCAACCCCATCATACTTACGTATCTTCCTCTCCGGAAACGGCTCCTCCCCTCTTCCTCTCTGCCAGAACTTGCACAATCTGGAGGTGCCTGCAACACATGTGCAGTAGATATGGCACTCCAGCTCTACTGTGAAAGCGTCAGATGTACTTCCGGTCTGTGTACTCGCTTGCAGAGAGGAAGAGAGACGTCTCCAGCCTGTGCACAGTGAAAGAAAAGGAGGAGCTGTGTCCCACAGAGAAAGACAGGTAAGTATGATGTGGTGGTGGGGGGTGATTTCTGGGTTAGTTAGTTGGGAAGGGCCAGTAGTGGGCGGGATAGCTAGGGAGACAGGAAGGGGGTGTAACGGAGTGAGAGAGGAGGGGGCAGTGAGAGGGAGGTAATGTGGAAGGTACACAGGAAGCTACACAGCTGGAAGCTACACTGTCTAAACAAATGCAGAGGATGCCAGGAGCTCCCAGAGAAACCCAGAAATCACTCAAAACACTGCTAAAGGTATATGGGTGTACTTATTAACCTATTAATAGCACTAACAGACCTAAGATATTTTGCCGCGAAAACCCCTTTAATAAACCTGAAGAACAACTAAATGACATACTCTTACATGAGAATTTTCAGGTGCAGTTTATAGATTATTTAATATTCCCTGAACTATGGTGATAGGATTAGTGGCAAATATTTAGTTTATACATAGCTCAAGTCCACCATCTAGTGGTCAATGAAGATATACATCCAAAATTTAACAAATACTATTCTTAAAGAGGACCTTTCACGTCCTCATGTATATGTGGTTTTACATACCGCTAGAAAGCTGACAGTGCACTGAATTCAGCGCACTGTCGGCTTTCCCGTTATGTGCCTCGGGGCTGGAGATTTCAGGGGTCTAAATTTCACAGTTCACTGTCAGAAGGGCGTTCCTGACAGTCTAGCTGCGCTGTGAGGAACGCCCTCCCTGACTGTGCTCATTCATAGCACTGTACTGGGGGGAGGGGGGGCGTTCCTCCCAGCTCAGCATCATCACATGGTGGTAAGGAACGCCCCCTCTCTCTGTCCTCATCCATAGCTGGGTACTGTCAGAGGGGTCGTTCTTTACAGTCCAGTGATGACGCTGAGCTGTGATGAACGCCCCCCCAGTACAAGTCTATGGACGAGCATAGTCAGGGAGGGCGTTCCTCACAATGCAGCTAGACTGTCAGGAACGCCCTTCTGACAGTGAACGGTGAAATCTAGACCCCCATTATCTCGAGCCCTGGAGCACATACCGGGAAAGCCGACAGTGTACTGAATTCAGCGCACTGTCGACTTTCTAGTGGTATGTAAAACCGCATATACATGAGGATGTGAAAGGTCCTCTTTAAAGGGAATCTGTCAGGTCAATCTGGGACACTAAACCACCCACAGGTCGTTATAGACCTGGGATTTAATGTTCCAGATCGCCCTGTTGTAATGCAATCCGCAGGCGCATTAAAAATAAAAAACCTTTATACTTATCTAGATAAGGGTCCGATTGACGCAGTTTGGTGAGATCGGTCCGGCTTATTCATGAGGCACGCCTCCCGTCGCCTGCGCTGTTCTTCAGTGAAGCCAAAGATGGACACCCAGGCTTCACAGCGTAATTGCGGGGCATGCGTACTGAAGCCGAGGAGTACTCCTCTGGCTTCATTGAAGAACTGCGCAGGCGCGGGGAGTACAGCGGCAGGGTGAGTATAAAGCTTTTTTATTTTTAATGTGGCCATGGATTGTGTTATAACAGGGTGATTTGGGACACTAAACCCCCGGTCCATATGAACATGTGGGTGGTTTAGTGTCTCAAATTGCCCTGACAGATTCCCTTTAATCTAAGCATACCATACCATAACTTCACATGGGTAAAAGTACAATTACATCCAGTTTTTTTACATCCATATTCAGTTTTTTACAAACTTGATGTGAATGAGCCCTAATATTGATATTGTATAACCACCCCTTAAATAAATGCATTACATGATATGTTTGAAGCTTTATTATATAATGACTCTGGGGTTCCCATTGTCGAATATAACATTTTTATTTAATGATTATTCAGTGTGACAGTTGAAGTGGGCATCCATTTTCTCATAAAACTATACATCTGCAGGGTTTAATCTTTTACTATTCAGTCTCTTTAGCTCTTTGACACAGCAATTTCTTTCTTAACTGTGAACAAAATGCAGCCACCTCCTCCTCTTCTTTGCTGTAAATGGGATTCTCAGTGCTCTGTCAGGAATAAAAATATGGAAAACATGCTTAGGCTGAGGTCATATGTTGCAGAAAAGCTTTTTCTTTTGTTGCAGATTTTGCTACATGTTTTTAGAAAGAATAGATACATGATTGTATTATAAAAAAAAAAAAATCCAGGGTCCAACAAAGATACATTTACTGTAATTAAGGACTGAGGAGTATCAGTCGAAAACATGTAAGGATGAGGTCACTGCTCACTGCCTACTAACTGTACTATGCATGTCTAATGATGACACACTGCACTTGGAGGTGAAGAAAGCTGGCTTCAGATGGGGGTGTCATCACAGACATGACACCCCAGACATGCAGAGGAGAGAGAAGTCCGTCAATTAGTGAGGGTGGAAATGGGCAGCAGTAGATACTGAAGCCCATTGATGGAAAGCAACGCCCCTAAAGCCCTTTTCTGTTCATTTGCATAGGGATAAAAGGTCGATTTTTACAAGAATGGAGCAGTGGTCCTGAATAAGAAATACGTCATTTTAAACTGTGCTGACAGCACTACAAGGTACTGTGATTAGTTTCTATCTCAATTTTGTGCTGACAGACTCACTCCCTTTAAGATATGTTTTGATGACCCTACAGTTTAATCATACATGATATATTACGATCTGGAGCTACAATCAGGTACTGCTCGTAATAGAAGGTGTTCTTATAATTTAATGGGGTTCTCCAGGATTTTTATTCTTGGCCATAAATATCTGATCAGTGGGGGTCTGACCACTTTCCCTTGCACAGATCAGCTGTTTAGAAGTGCATCCATCCCTTGTACTATATAGTGAACTGAGCATTGACTTCAATGGGAGTTGCAGTCACAGCGCTTGGCCACTATACAGAGCACAGAGCAATCTTTTTCTGGCTCCATGGATTATACATTATAGTACAGGACCCAACTGCACCCACAAACAGCTGATCCATGTGGGGAATGACTGACTGCCCCCATTAATCAGATATATATGGCCTATCCTAAGCATACACCATAAATAAAAAGATACTTGGGCTGCCCCTATAAGGATTAATTTTACATGGATTTTGTTGGCAAAAGATAGATGACATGACAACTCAGTTTACCTTAATGCTTGCAGCTTCTGCTGCTTTCCAGGTCAGTAAAATGCTATGAATCAGGTTCTGTGCGTTTTTCAGTAGCACATCCTCTGCGGAGTAGTCATCACATCCTGTTGCTGCTTTCACACTAAAATTAACACATTGACAATTGATAGTATTTATCATCATACAGTATTATCCCTTTAATCCAGCATCTGATAAAATGGCACTTCAAAAACTCCAGCGCTATTAAAATCTGTAATCTGAATTTTTATTTTATATATTATATATATAATTTTTTATATTCTTTTTTTTTAATTGCATATCTTTCCTGAATATAGTTTTATAGTTGTTATAAAAAGGAGTATATGGGTATATCTACTTGGGATGACTCCGCTGCACAATTGCTTGTTTTTGTGAAAGCTGCTGCCACAAAAAAGTTCCTGAAACAGGTGTTTTCGCAGCATTCTTCTAGGAATTGTAGGATGGGTTTTTTTCTGCTCTCAACCTTTGCATTGCAATGGTTGAAAGTCGTAGAGTAAACCAACAGCATATATTGATACATTTGGGTTGAAAACATTTAGTGCAAGTCATTTTTGGCTGTATGTGGATAAAATGTGGTAAAATCTCATCCACTATTCTGTCACTGTACAACACAATGGACACAGCCTTAGTATTTGTCAGTTAGACAGTACCAGACTTAGGCTCCATTCAGATCACTTTTTTATATCCGTTTAACAGGTGCAAAAACAGATGTAAACAGATGGCCATCCATTTTCATAGACATCAATGCCGGTTTCAGTTTTTAACCGTTGGACACCCGACAGACCCCATTATAGTCAGTGGGGTCCATCGGGCTCTGCATGTAACTGCTATTTTGGTGATCCATCTCTTCGTTATTCTGGTGCCCATGACAGACCAGATCAACGGGGGCCAGCGCTAGTGTGAATCTAGTGTACCATTGATATTTGTGTGTCTGTTTTTTACATACACTAAATGGATTTGCTAAACGGATGTTGAAAACGTGATCTGAATAGAGCCTAAGTCCATCATAAAGAGAATCAGCGCATGTGTGGCCACTTCAGCTGAAGACCAGATCAGATCAAGATCAGAAGTGGGGCACCAATCTAATAGGAACATAATATTTATGACAAGTCAGGGTTTCATAATATTCTAATGCATAGTTTTGTCAAAGTAGTTTTACCTTGAAAATGATTTACTTGCAAAATACTGAATTCATACGATTTTCATGTCATACCTTTTGCATAATGCACTGCTCAAACATCAATGCAGATTTATTATATTCTTGTGACTACAAAATTGCTTTTCTAAATTAGAGATCCTACACTCAAAATTGAAATTACAACACCAAGAAGTAAAAGTCTTGGAATTACGGATATCACAGGATCAATATATGTTAATGATATGCAAATTATAAAAAATGGAAACAAAATATTCAAATCATCTTGATTTATTCAGTATCAAGTATGAGTTGCCACAGTATGCTACATGCAGAAATACATACACTTACACGCCTTGGCATGCAATGAGTGAGGTTATTAATGGTTGTCTGAGGAATGTTATGCCACTCAGAATTCACTTGGTCACGCAAATCATCAAGATTGGCTACTGGTAGCTCACTTTGCAGTTGGCAGTAAGTGGCACGTCAATGAGCAGGAGGCATCACATAATCATCCTACATCACTTGATCTGCTTTTTGGGTTTCATGTGGCTAAAAAAAACTTTGCTTTCAATCTGGCTTTTATGCTCCTGCCACATGCCACAGTTTGGAGATAGGCGCTCGAAAATGTGATCATTTGCAGATCTTTCTCAATTTGCATAACCTTACAACTTGTTCTTTTTGGTGTTGCAATCTCAATGTTTAGGGGTGTATTAACCTTTGATAGGGATCTCTACATTTTCTAGTAAGGGATCAATGAAAACAGACAAAGATAGGACCTATTCTGTTTTCTAACAGTCCGCTGGAACACACTGCCAAAAAATTGGACATATCAATAGACACATTGAAATCAATGGAGCAGATTTATTAATAAAGGCTGGAACAGGGCATGACTGATTTATGAAGAGACTCTGGCTAGTTAAAATAATGAGTTAAAATAAATATGTTGCACCAAGTTGTCACCACTTCAGCCCACCCCTCTCCACACACATTCACACAATGTGGTGAGCAAGGTCTAGGATGGGGGTTACGGCGCATATTTGACACAAGAAAGTGCCTTGTGCCAAATTTGTGCCACAATATCATCAGTTTTCTGGCATAGGGGGATTAACACATTCCACTCATTTTGTTCTAAAAACAGCCATTTGCAGCCTCTGGGCCAAAGCGGATGGACAAACAAAAACACAGAAATTGTCATAAACAAGCACTGATTAAGCAAGATTGGGTTGTTATTAGTCAGGATTTTCAGTCAAGGGAAAAATCGAAAAACACAGCACTCCATAGTGTACACTGTGTGGATCATGTAAAAACACAGGTAAACAGCTCACCTGGTTATATTGTGCAGTGTGAGCACAATATTGCTGTAGGTTTATACAAAGCCTTAGTCGTGAATCTACTGCTGCACCGTCTGCTGTCCATATCAGAAAACATCCATGTACCAAGTAATCAGAAAATCAAAAATTTGTGGGCTACCCCTGGCACTGATGTAGGTAGATGCATGGACCAAAGTTGTGCAGTTACTACAAGTTACAGCTCTAAACCACCACCTTCATTAGAGGTTTAAATATGTGTTTCTGTGGGAATACAACACAGGAAGGAGGTCGAAAGGCAGCTGAGACCAACAGGAAAAGGGGCAAATGGAAGCTGATGGCAACAGGAAGAAGGTCAAAAGAAAGCTTATAACAGCAGGAAGGTCAAAAGCTCTTTATTTTCTGATTAATCCATCAGGATTTGGTCTAGAAGTGAATATCGAGTATGCCAGGGCGAATTGCAGAAGTAGTTACAGGTAGTGACGTCCTGTGTCCTTTGCTGAGGCCACTGAGTGGTGGGTGGTGGGGACTTTCGCCAGAAGAAAACAACGGAGCTGCAGGACCAGACCGCGCTGGGAGACACCAGAGTACTGAAGCACCGGGAACAGGTGAGTATGTTTTTTTTTTTTTGTTTTGTTTTTTCACCTCCCCGGCCTAATTAAAAAAAAAAAAAAAAACCTGGACAACCCCTTTAATTTCATATTATGCACTTTAATTTGTAGAATTTAAAGGGAGTATGTCAGCTCAAAATTGCATATAAAAATGAATACAGTACCTTGAAGGGCTTGAGATAAGGTTTTTCAAACTGCCTTTTTTTATTGTAGACTGCTGCTCCATTGCTGAGATATTCTGACTTGCGTGTAATCTGCAGTTTAGGCTTCGGTGAGATTACCACCCCTAATTCCCTCTGCGGTCCACCCACCAGAGGATGAAGGACAGCCCTCTGTCTTCGCTCTTCTTTCCTAAAGTCTTTGGCAAGCACAGTACATGCACTTTTGAGCTGACAGACTCCCTTTAAAGAGGACCTTTTATGGTCCAGCCTCACAGCTAAGCATCATGGCTTGGAAACACCCCCCTTCACAATACAAGACTATAGAAGTGCACTTGGTTTTATAGTGTTGTGCGTCCCACACTTGTTTACTCTTAAGCGATTAATACATATATTTAATTTTTGACACTTTTTGCATCATTGTTATTCTTTCGGGTTTCATATTATGTTATGAATGGGACTGAGAAGCAGTGTGCTGCAAAACCAGACACAGACATTACAAAGTGTACAGAGCCATGCTTGGTAAACAATGAAGTGGATGGTGCATTGATAGGTAGGGTTGCCGAGAGTGATAACCCCCGCCAATCTGTATCTTAAGCACAGTCAATTAATACTATGGTCTTGGAAAAAACCTAGAATGATTACAGGAGTATTTGCATGAAAAGTTCAGTGACATAAAAGAATAGAAGTATACATATTTTTGGAGAGGGTGCACATTTGCAACTTATTCAGTATAACTATCCACAATAAGTTTAGCGGGGAGAATCTATTAAAGGGGTTTTCCTATGAATATAACCATATTTAAATTTGTAGACAATGAAAAGTTAAACATTTTTGCAAATTTTAATAATTAAAAATTTTGTAAGATTTTCTCTAATCATTTTAATAGTAACAGTCTTTGTCTTGATAGGTTGCCAATAGACACAACCATGAATTTCTATGGTCTGGACTTCTCAGAAACATGCATGACAATGTACAAGTGTGATGATTCCACTTAAATATGGCTATAACTCAAAGCTGTATTTTGATCTCTGGGTAGTGTATCTCTCTCTCTTAGTTCCATTTACTCATAATGTGCGCAGCTATAATTCTAGTTGTATGTTATCAGTAGTGGTAACATTTTAACAATAGGGCTTTGTATCCATCCCAGAACAGCTCCATTGAATTCCTACCTAGGCCTGGGTGATCAAATAAACATGCATGGTTCAGCCTGGGCTGTTAGATCAGACATGGTTGATAACATTGTATCATTTCACATAATCCTATCTCCTTACAAAGGATCTGGACTTGAGTGCGTTAGTCAATCAGACTTGCTGTCGCCGGTGACCTCATTCTGGTTGGTGTAATCAAGGGTATAAAAGATGAGGTAAGAGGTCTGTGGGAGGAGATTGGGCTGAGACTACAAGGAGAATACTTTGATGAGACTACAGAGAGACTATTGGGATATACTGTGAGGAGCATGCAGGCTGGAATACTGTGATGCCACATGCTAGAAGCCTCCACTGGTTATTCACACATACCAGAGCATGTGTGAGTGTTGGACTACAGAACCACATCAAGGAAATGTGTGGTAAAGTAATTATTTCACCTTTATTCCCTTTTATTTTATTGTACTGTATCTTGTAACTAGTAACTGTTAATGCTTGTATATATCTGCATATCTGTTCTGAACTGCATGTGTTAGATGTTAATACCGACCCATTTAGGGGTTAATAAATATATAAGATTTAGAAAGCTTGTCTTGTATTTATCTTGTGGACCCAGCAATCACTGGCGGTGAGTGTGGTTTTTATGAAAGAAGTCTCAGGTGTGGGCCAGCGCGGTGTTGGCGCACTGAGGATCTTTCACATTGGTGGCAGCATAGTGGGATCTTAGGATAAACAGCGTGTGTTGGTGACCTTTATCACTCAAACGCTGGGGATTGTAGTAATCCTATGAGACAAGCTCGGTATTAAAGCAAGCATTAAGATACAGTGAAAATTTGATACAGTGCTGTTCCCCTCCCTTACTCTTTGTATTCTGTCCTATCTTTTATTTGGCAAATACCAGTGGATGGCTAGTGGGCTCAGAAGCAGAGCTCAAGAATTGCAGAACCAGGCTTTTGGAGATCCTGAGCGTATGGCTGAAATGGAGACAGCCACAGCCATGCAGAGAATCGAGCAGAGTCCTGATTTTGGGGCTAGGCCAGGAAGTGCGGCAAGCAGCCCGGTCCCAAGGATTACTTCACCAGAAGGGACCTGTAGCCCCAGCCTTGTCGGGAAATGGCTTCATACTGGCAAATGGCCCTGCAGCAAGTAGGCACCAGTGACCCTAACACATACCTGCAGGTGTTGTGCTGTTTTCAGGAAGCTGTAGAACAAGAATGGCAGGCCGCAGAACGGCAGGCAGATCGTGAGGCAGCAGAACGAGAACGGCAGGCCGTAGAACGGCAGGCAGATCGTGAAGCTGCAGAACACGAACGGCAGGCCGCAGAAGGCAGGCTGATCGTGAGGCAGCAGAATGGCAGGCTGATCGTGAGGCAGCAGAACGGCAGGCTGATCGTGAGGCAGCAGAACGAGAATGGCAGGCTGAGTGGCAGTATCAGCTTGAGCTCAAAAGGATGGAGCTCTCCCAGCAGGCACAAACCGCCCCTGCGCAAACTCCAACAACCCTGCAGAGACCCTCAAGTTGGAAGGAGAAGCCAGGCCGGAGTTCACCACAGCCGTCTGTCGTCAGGTCGGGTGAGACAAACTATGCCCCGGGTGGTCCCTCCCCTGTCCCAAGAACTCTGGGCGCCCGGGTGACCTTTCCCAAACCCCATGGGGAGGTGCGGTGAGGCCATGCCTGTAACCAGACAGGACATTTTAAGGAGGAGTGCCCCAACTGCCCTGAGAACTTCCCTGCTTCCCAAGCCAGAGCAGGTGGCCCATCTGTGTATCTAGACTGGGGTGCAGGAAAAGGAATGCGGACTGTGGGACTATTGACTGATTTGCCTGCTAATGTACTGTTGGGAAGTGATTTAGGACCTATGATGTCCCAATATGGGGTGGGGAGCACCCCAATTTACTGTGATAAACTGTATATGATTAATGCTGATAATGTGTCTGTCATATCTGCAGAGAGGGTCCGTAACCCCCCCTCTGAGATACTTCCCATGGCAGTCAATGTAAATGCTAATGAGTTGCCTTCAGCTGAGAGCAGGGAAGATGCAAAGGAGCTTCCTGCAACCCAGCTCAGCAAGAATGTTATTGATGCTTTGTTCACCCCCGTGCTAGGAGCCAATGAGACCTTGTCTGTAGACACACCCACATCTGCGGGGGCGTCTCCCTCCCAGCTTGTTAATCTGTCTACCACAGATCTCATTGAGGCCCGGTGTGAATTAACAATTGCTAATGAATGTACTGTCAATGTAATTGCCAATGCTTGTTGTGAAAGTGTACAGGGTAGCTCTTCTGAGTCACTGGAAGCTACTTCTACTATTTCGCCCAGTGCATCCGATAAGCACCCAACTGCTGACCATGTGCCAGGTGGTCAGGTAGGCTATGTGGATCTCATGGCCGATCCAGGTGAGGGACAGACTGCTGGTAGTTCGGTGTTAGCCCGCAGCCAGAGTGCTACAAGGGTGGAGGGCGTTCCGACCCTTGAACCGTTGCCTACACCACCTGGAGTCGGTGCTGAGACCACCATGACTAGCCTCACTCCCTTGAAGCCGGAGGAGTCCAGCCGGTATGAGACATACACGTCTCTTCTGTCCAGTTCTATTCCAGGAGTGCCCATGGCCCAAGTGCAGATGGCATGGGGTACTGGAGGTGTGATCCAAGAAGGGGGTATGTCAAATATATTACCTGTCAATGTATTGTGGGGGGATGGTTTGGGGAAGCATGATCTCAGTCATTTGCCCAAGGTATCACCATCACCCTCCCAAGTACAGGAGGAACAGGGTGTAGGCCCAAAGGAGCAAGGCGTCTGGGAGGGAGGACAGGGTCCAAACATACCTGTGCCAGAACCAGAGGTGCCCCTAGGTTTGGAAGCAAAGGGGGAGGTGCAGAATCCCCTAGAACTCTCCCAACTAGCGGCTAGTGTGAGAGAGACCCTGAGAGACCGCCGGGATGGGGTCTCTGAACTGGTATCCCAAAGACCTGGGGTTATGAGTGTGGCTCCACAGGATGCCACCACTCAGAAAGCGGACCCAGAAAAGGCAGGAGGTAGCCAAGTGTACATGGCTCAGGACCTGAGCCTTAGAAATGAACTTAGTCTGGACATATTGAAGGCGCGTGCCGCTCAACCACCCTCGGAGTCTGATAAGGCCCGAGTCTGCTGGGACCCCGGGAGAAGGTGTGGGAGCCTTGGGGCCAGAGCCTGAGAAGCTGGAGGCGGAGGTGCTTTCAGAAGAGGGGCGTAGGCCCCTACTTCCTACAAGCCCCATCTAAAAGGGGGAGGTGTGATGATTCCACTTAAATATGGCTATAACTCAAAGCTGTATTTTGATCTCTGGGTAGCGTATCTCTCTCTCTTAGTTCCATTTACTCATAATGTGCGCAGCTATAATCCTAGTTGTATGTTATCAGTAGTGGTAACATTTTAACAATAGGGCTTTGAATCCATCCCAGAACAGCTCCATTGAATTCCTACCTAGGCCTGGGTGATCAAATAAACATGCATGGTTCAGCCTGGGCTGTTAGATCAGACATGGTTGATAACATTGTATCATTTCACTTAATCCTATCTCCTTACAAAGGATCTGGACTTGAGTGTGTTAGTCAATCAGACTTGCTGTCGCCGGTGACCTCATTCTGGGTGGTGTAATCAAGGGTATAAAAGATGAGGTAAGAGGTCTGTGGGAGGAGATTGTGCTGAGACTACAAGGAGAATACTTTGATGAGACTACAGAGAGACTATTGGGATATACTGTGAGGAGCATGCAGGCTGGAATACTGTGATGCCACATGTTAGAAGCCTCCACTGGTTATTCACACATACCAGAGCATGTGTGAGTGTTGGACTACAGAACCACATCAAGGAGATGTGTAGTAAAGTAATTATTTCACCTTTATTCCCTTTTATTTTATTGTACTGTATCTTGCAACTAGTAACCGTTAATGCTTGTATATATCTGCATATCTGTTCTGAACTGCATGTGTTAGATGTTAATACCGACCCATTTAGGGGTTACTAAATATATAAAATTTAGAAAGCTTGTCTTGTATTTATCTTGTGGACCCAGCACTCACTGGCGGTGAGTGTGGTTTTTATGAAAGAAGTCTCAGGTGTGAGCCACAGCGGTGTTGGCGCACTGAGGATCTTTCACAATAAGGAAATCATGGCTAGGTTTATGACAAGTTCTTATATTCATGGTCGTATCCATTGGCAACCTATCAAGAGAAAAGACTGTCACCACTAAGATGATTATAACAATCTGCAATTTTTTTAAATTACTTATATTTGCAAAAAATGTTAACATTTATGCTAGGTTCACACTAGTGCCATGGTCTACATTGTTCAGGTCTGCCAGGGGACCTGAACGATGGAGAGCTTGACCACTAAAACAGCGGTTACACACAGACACCGGCAGACCCCAATGAGTATAATGGGGTCTGCTTGGTGTCTGCTGTTTTAAAACAGAAAGCAGGGGAGAGAAAAGTTTTCTGTGCAGGACCTTTCTCTCTGCTGATTTTCTGAGGTTTCTGTGCAGATGTGAACACATCCTTAATTGTCTACAACAAATTTAAATATGGTTATGTACTTGGGAAAACAGCTTTAAATTGAATCCATTTCCAAAAATTATCATTCTAAAATGAAATATTTAATTTTCTGGATACTTGAAAATAGAAGGATTGTTGTTATACCTTGAAATGATGTTGAGTTGGTTGCTAATTGTTTGTACCTGTTCCATACCACACAACAGCTCACATGTATTTCTCTTGTCTGCACAGTTTTTAGCCATTATTCCAATAAATTTTACAAAGGTTTGCCCAAGTGTAGCTATACATTTAGCAGAGGCAATGAACTGCTCTGGGCTCTATGTTAAAAAACAAACAAACAGTTGACACCATTTTTGTGCATTCTGCATAACATTAGGATTAGAAATGTATAGGAAAATGCACTGCAAGCCATTCAAAGCACATCAATGCATGCACAAAAGTAGGAAGGTGTTATACATGGAAATGAGGATATTAAGTGCACTGTAGAATACTCAGGTTGGTAAATTATTGTCTGTCTATGCTCACAATAAAGCCTTTAGCAATCTAGATATATTAGATTTCTAAAAAATGGTATGGTAATGGCATAATGTCTATAGGGCTGTCAGACATATTTACTAATGCTGTCTAATAGACAGAATAAACTTAGACCCCGCTGTCACATGGTACCCCAAATAAATCACGATGGTGCATGCTTTGTGATAGATATCGTGCATCTTGCTAGAAGTTAGACACTCTCCTCTCTTTAAGCCAACGGTTAGGCTTCATGCACACGACCATAGTTTTGGTCCGTATGCTATCTGTTCTTACGAATCAGTGAAAACGGATAGCATACAGACCCATCCATTTATATGGCCCCACACACATGTAGTTTTCATGGATAATAGTAAGAAATGAGCCACAAAACATGGAACAGGTCCTATACCTGCCGATTTTGCAGCTCATTCGATTCATTCAAGTAGATGGGTCCTCAGAAAACATGGATGGCAGACAGTGGCCAATCCATGTACCATCCATTTTGTTTTTACAGACCTGTACACTGCCTATGGACATGTGTATGAAGCCTTAGTTGGCTTACTTTAGACTAGTAATAAATCTAGAGAATACCAGTAATAAATCTGCCACATTTTAGGATTTGACAAAACCATGCCTCCTTGACAAAATGGAGGTATTTGGACCACTATACACGGACTGTGCAGATCCAAAGGGAATTAGCAAAAAATGATTTATTTCCCAAGGTATGGTACAGTAAGAACACAAAAGAGACTTGAACATTTCTGGTGAGATCTAAAACTCCTCTTGGAGGTAGTGTGATACACTTGAAAAAGGGACTTGCTGGTCCCGAAACGCGTTGTGTGTGCTTACTGTACCATAGCTTGGGAAATAAATCATTTTTTGCTAATACCCTTTGGATCTGCGCAGTCCGTGTATAGTGGTCCAAATACCTCCATTGTCCTCTCACCTCCTGCGGGTGTTACACAGTGACAGCAGCGATCCTATATCCACCTGTTAAATACTCTTGAAGTTGGTTGTGTTATCAAACACAGCCTAAAAAGGTGAGGAGCAAATTGTCTCTACCTTGTCTTTCTTTCATTCTAAATGATAATGCACTATGCACTGCTCGGTGCTTTTTTCTTCTCCTTGACAAAATGGGAAACATTAGCTCATAGGACCCTAGGATCATCACAAAAGAATCCAAAATAGCAGCAATGCCCAACAACAGCCAGTTTCCAGACATCATTCGTCAATGGAAATATTGCAAATGTTTAACATAATAGCTGTAATATCAGAACAATCTTTCTCCATACTGTTCATCTACAAGTTCCAACAACAGCACAAGAAGAAGTAAATAATGGGTGGATCTCACCAGTTTGTAGACCACTTCACTTGCGCCTGGTGGTAGTATATATTATCACCATTCGCATCATGGGGAGGTTTCAGCTGCCTTGGTCATCACCGTCTGACCCTTCTTTCTGATGCAGCCCTCATATCCCCAAAACAGCTCCACAACTGACCCTTAACTGTGTATACCTGTCCCTACATGTTTCGTCAATCATAGATTATGACTCCTCAGGGGATCCAAGACGGGGTCGCTGGTGCTAACACATCCTTCTCTGAAGGCAAACTGCCTCTCCCTACCGCAGAGACCTGGTCTAAACACTCTACAATTGCAGAGTAATACTTATTACCAATAATCTGAGTAGCATTGCTTACCACTTACCTGAATAGTACTCATTACCCATAATTTGCATAGCACTTCTAACCACTGACCTGAGTAGTACCATCACTAATAATCTGAGCAGAACTCCTTACCATTGACCTGAGTAGTACTCATTACCAATAATCTGTGTAGCACTCTTTACCACTGATCTGGGTAGCACTCCTTACCACTTATTGACAAGCATGTTGACATTTTAAAAAAGTAGTTTTTACCGAGACAGACTGGAAAACTAAATGTCTGCTTTAATGAGTGCTGTAATCCGGATATTGCTTAATTAATACCTGAATACATGCAAAAAACTTACTTATCACTGCAAAATAGTCAGTCATCAAAATCCACTCTTAATAATATTATACCTTTATGGGTCCTTTTTTGTCTAAATATTGTATCATGTAAGACATTTGGGCTGCCATTTCTCTTGTGATTTTTACAACAGTATTTGTCTCACCCTCCCATGTCTCTACTTCTTCAGCCAGAAGGCACTTAGAGTATCTATGAGAATTCCAGCCTACATTTCGTACATCTTCAAGTGACGAACAGTTTACCTGCAGGTATTAAAAAAAGTAAATGAAAATGATTACACACAAACATGAATAAATAAAATGGACACCTTAGAACATACACAATAGCTTTCTTTATATCTCTTTCTGGTTTCAAGATGCTCAACAGGTGAACTAGACAGTATCCACCAGGACACCAAGACTATTTTTATATTTCATTTCTTTTTATGTATTTATTTCTCATCCTCTGGCCCAAAAGGATCAAATGCCTTCAAAAGAGCACAGAAGCAAAGGCATTGTTACTTACTAACTACAGATATAGCAAAGCTTAACTAACTGGTAATTGAGCTGTGATTCTCAACATATTATGCAAAATATATCCTTAGCTTCACTAACTTACTATTTAAATACACAAGAAAAAAAAGTCATACGTTTGCTTAATAGAATAATAGTCTGTAATAACAGGAATGTAAATGACTACTTTGAAATCTTCAATATATTATAGACCAAAGATTATAACATTTAATAAAGTGAACTTCAATGTTCTACTCAACTGTATAACTCCCAATGATCTTTTGCACCCACCATAAAGATATCAACTCAAACTATTAACAGTAAGACTATAGTCCTGTCCTACCTTTGAATGTTCTACAATAATTGTGGTGCTGCTTAGGTTGTCCCTGGACACAGCTGCTGGCTTCGAGTTGTTCATCTTCAATATGTTCATACCTGAATGTGATATTGGATAAGTTTTAGGTTTAATTTGCTGTTGTATTTCATTATGTCTTCTCTCTTTGGGATGTTCTTTGTCTATGTTTCTCTGCCCTCTGCTATTTAAGATGACTTGCTTGCTAAGGGTTTCTTTTTGAGGAAGAGCAGGTGTGTATTTTTTGGTAGTGGTTATTTCTGTTTTTTGTTCTATGTGATCCAGCTGTATTTTATCAATAGTTGATTCCTGTAGATTATTTTTCCATTCCTCACTTATGGAAAATTTTGCTTCTTTCTTGGGCATTGTTCTTGTTACTAGGTTTTGTACATTTATTGGATCTCCAGGACTTGTCACAATTCCTATTATTTGATCTCTTGTTTTTTGATTGGTTATGTTCTGTATTTCACTATGTACAGTGCCTACTTCCTTTGGTTCCTGCTTAGTTCCTTTATTCTGTACCAGGCTGCTCTCTCTGTTTATCTGGTGATCCTTTGTTCTTTGACTGAATATTCCTTGTATGTTTTCTTCAACTGTTTCCTTCTTCATTAATTCCTGATCTGGTGTATCCTTTGGTATTGCTGTAAGTACTTTGTGTGCTTTATGTAGCATTGTTTGCTGGCGACTTACTCTTTTTTTCACAGCTGTAAATAGTGTGGATGTTGTCAGATTTTTTGTTTCCTGATTGGTTGCTTCCTTTTCAGCTCCAAATACTGTCACATTTAATGTCAACTTTGGCGATTCCTGATTGACCAAACAATTTTCCATGCTGCTGTCAACATATAAATTATGATTGGTTGAACCTTTTCCATTATCCCTAGTCATATTAACACTAAGAGGAGAGTTTTCTGATTCTGCACTGATTGTCTTCTCCAGTGTCACATCAAGAGTCTGTCTTTCAGTAAAGTTTTTTTTGGGCTTATGATTAGTTCCTATGTCTTGCTTTGAAGGGACTACCTTTATTGACCTTCTGACAGTGGATTTATGTCTTCTACTTAATTTCGTCCATTGTGTTCCATGGATAGCACTTTGTTCTTTACTGATTAAACCACTTTCGGAGCTAGCTTTGTCACTACTATTGATTTCACTTTGTTCATCACCGCAAGCAGCAATTTGTTTGCAAACAGCCTCAGTTCTGTCTCCATTATTTGTATCTCTTGAACCGGAGGTTTGTTGCTCATATGCTGTGTCTGCTCTTTGTTCCACTACGTTAATATTCATTGATTGAATTGACACATTTGATGTATCACTTTCAAGGACAGCAGGATCTCTCATTGTGGTCTCTGTTCTTTCTCTAAAACTTAAGATCTGTGTGATAAACTCTAACAAAGACACATCTAATTCTGTATCAGAGCGTATGTGTGAAATTAATTGGTTAGCTTCTGCTGACCACTTTAATAACATGGCTTCAAGGATAAAAAGATCCCAGTCATACTGATTCTCCATAAATATCCTTGCCTTTGTTGCAATAGCAGTAGTAAGGGAATAGAAATGATCTACTAAAAGCAGCAATTCTTGTTTGTTTGTGTCACAGGGTGAACTCTCAAGGGTCTCTTTCACAAAATTGACTTTATTAACTAGTGATTTAGCATTATTTTCAAAAGTTCTGATAGCAAGAAATCTATCACAAGAGCTACACGAGAACATGTCAAAATGTGTCCTATACAACTTTTTTATGTGGTCCATTAGTAGTTTTGTCTTTAGCTTAAGTTCCATTTGCAATAGCATATAGTCGACATTGAAGGACAGGTCGCAAAGAGAAGATGTGTTGAGATCATCTCTTAACTTTAGCACTGCCTCAGTCAGAGAACCCATCTCTTCTTTGAGTAACAAAACTTTTTTCTGTTCTTTTTCCTCTCTAAAATTATGAATCGAGAGAACTGCAGCTTCTTGTAGCCATAATGAGACTTCGCAAAGAAGAACTAGACTTTTACTCTCAGAAAAGTTGTGTTGGGTCCAATCAGTTGGTCCAGAGATTGATAAATTATCAATGCCCATGAACTCATCTAATGTTCTAGATAATTGTTGTACAGATATTGCCCAGAGGATGCAAACATATTCTAGTTTATGATTCTCAGACTGGGTGCCACAACAAAGAACTTCTGAAAGTAACCGATTCGCAGTGGCCTGACACTTGGAGAATTTGACATGAACTTTTACCACATAATCTTGCTTTCCAGACAAATCTGTAAATTTCAGGTCAACATCATAGTTGTCAAGTAAATGCTCTCTTATTGATTGGACAATCCTTGCGAAACACTGCATTAATCTGTTAAATATCTCAACATTGGTAGCAACACATTTAGTATATTTTGAATTGCAAAACAAGTTATAAGAGAAATTATACCAACAATTCACTAAGGTTATAAGGTAAGTTTTCATCTCTTCAATGTGATGTGACAATAAAGTTAAAGATTTTATAAGACGTTCTATGTCTAAGACTGGTTCATTATTTTTTTTCCCACCAAATTGAACAACATTTAATATTAGGGCTTCAGTGTCTTTATACTTAAGTTGATCTTTTTCAACAATATTTTCTTGGAGTGATGCATCGCTTGCCACCTCTAGATAAATGCTGCAGATTTCATGTAAAAGAGAGCTACAGGCATCAATCTCTTTACTGTTCTGCTGTTTTATTGCACTTAGAAGATCGCCTACTAGTGGTTGAAAATCCATTACATGTATTTTGTTTTTAACATGTGAACTGTTTCTTATCATTACCTCTGAGTTGATTATAGGAACAGGTTTGCTCAAGTATTCTTCATAAGATAAACATGATTTATGCTGCGCTCTATGTTTTTTCTCGTTTTCTTCTTTTGACTGCTCAGATTCATTTAAATCAACTGTCATGACTTTAGCACTGACTGGACCACCTTCATTTCTTAGAGGACTAAGTAGATCTGGATGTTTGCTTCCAGTAACCCCCTCTTGAACATTATGTATAGATTCAAACAAATAATTCACTTTTTCCAAGAAATGATTTTGAGTTGTAAAACATGATATGTTCTCAACACATTTTATCATTGCTTCTCTGGTTTCAAGCACTGAGGTCTCCAACTGTCTTACTAAAACACGCAAGCCATTTCTGAATATGGGACTCTTACTGTGGTCAACATGTCTAGTAACCACCTGAGCTGCACGTTCCGCCAGATCACATAGATCTGCAGCATGATGCTGAAAAATTTCTGGTTCCTGACTTCTGAGGAGTTTTTCACAGTGGTACTTATTCTCCTTGATCTCTCTTATCGACAATTCCAAGAATTGATGTACGGTTAAAATACCATCAAGACTCATTATTAAGCTTTCTGTAGCCTGAATCCATTTGTGATAAATGGACTGAGCCTGTTCAAACATTTTGCATTCATAGTATGCCTTCTTTGTGTCGAGAACAAGTGCAACCACTTCATCCCTCACTCTGCATAAGCAATCAACAGAACATTGGATCTCTTCAATGATTTGTCCTTGAGAACACTGTGCTAGAACAAGGCTAGATATCTTTAACAACTGATCTGTATGATTTTGAAAGGCTTGAAGAAGTGGCTGGAAAGCTTTTGAAGCAAAAAGATGTTCTGAGTGGAGACTTGCTTTCTTGTTAATTTTAAGAGCAGATCTTAACAACCGTTTTAATGGATCTCTGACGGTAAAAGCATCTAGAATCTGATAAAATATAGAAGAAATCAAATTTTCATTGATATGATTAAGTTGCACTCTCATAGATGCACATTGTTCTTCAAGGTCTATACGGTTCCCACATGGATTTTCTTGTAACTCCTTCAAGTGGTCGCAGAGCTTTTTCCTATGTTCCAAAAGAATTTGGCAGTGTTTGACCAGCTGTAGTTTTATATTTGGCCTTGAACAATCAGCTACATACATGCAGTAGAAAATGACTGCTCCTACAAGAAAGTCAAAGTCACTGTTGTGAAGCTCAATTGGCTTGGAATTAGATAATATGTCAAATAAATGACATAATTCTTGAGAAAATGAGCCTTGTTTCTTTACTTCGTGCCTGCCTGGGTCAGTTACCAGCAAGCATTTGAGTTCTTGCACTGTTTTTGAAGTTTGATCAAATATGTACAGCTTAGAATCAATTATTTGATCATTATATGGATGTTTAATACTGCTTTGTGTTGCTGTATATAACATAGGGACACATTTATGGAGGATCTGAAGTTTTTGTGCCAAATGTTTCTGATGCAGAGACTCCTTTAGATCAAGAATTCTATTTTGAGTCAGGTTGTTTAACAAGAGTAGAGCTTCAGAAAACTCCCAGAAATGAGAACGAAGCTGTGAGATGCTTTCTGATGTTTGTAAATTTGTCAAAGACGCAAGGAGCCAATCTGCAGTTTGATGAATCTTTCTAACTCCTGCATCATCTTCTAGCTGAAGTATCTATTGAAAGGATGAAGAGTTAGAGATATTTTATAATAACAATTGCTGGTAGTTCCATTAGTCATTTTTACCCTTAGGCTGAAGCCCCACATTGTGGAAATGCCACGGCAAAAAACACAGCATTTTACAGTACCTGCAAAGTGGATGGGATTCTGGCTAATTCCATCCACACATTGCAGAATAAAATCTGCAGCGGAAAAGCTGCATTTTCAAAAAATACCTGCATTTTTGAAAATCGTAGCATGTCAATTATACCTGTGGAAACGCCGGCGTTTTCCATATAGGTATAATAGAGGCAAAAAGTCCGAAGGGGAAAATATAGTTATGTTTCTGGGAAAAGCCTTTTCAAGTCTAAGGCCCCACTTAGGGAAATGCAATGAAAAACGCTGCTGAAAAAAATGTGATATTTTTCTGTCGTGTTTTTTTTCTGCAGCATTTTCTTTTCTGGATTTCCCTATGTGGGGCCTTAGCCTTAAAAAGGCTTTTCCCAGAAACATAACCATATTTAAATCTGTAGACAATTAAAAGTTAAACATTTTTGCAAATATAAATAATTACAAATTTTGTGGAATTTTAAAGATGTTCTCTTATCATCTTAGTGGTGACTTTTGTCTTGATAGGTTGCCATTGGATATATCTCATGAATGCAGGAACTTTCTACGGTGTGGCACCTACCAGAAATCCAGCAATGATTTCCTTATTGTGAGGAAAACCCCTTTAGATCGGAGCCCCACAGGTTGCAAACACACAGAGTTTTGGCCACGGCGGAAACACCACAGCAACAAATGCTGCGTTTTACAGTACCTGCAAAGTAGATGGGATTCTGGCTAAACCCATCCACAATAATAAACAGCAAGGACAAGAAATTTATCACAATCAAAATTTAACGTTTAATCCAAGGTGCTTTAAGGCTGGGGCCCCACACAGCGTAAACGTAGCAGTTTGGCCGCAGCAAAAACTGCTGCATTTTACAGTTTAACAATCCCATCCACACATTACAAAAAAATATGCGCAATGGAAACGCTGAGATTTCCTAAAACATTGCGGTTTTGGAAATCGCAGCATGTCAGTTATACCTATGGAAACGCCGGCGGTTTCCCTATAGGTATAGTTGAAGTAGAAAGTCCGCAAAGAAAACCTCTGCGGACTATATGTGAAAAGCGCTGCGGGAATAACCGCAATAGGTTTTCGCCATTACGTGGGGCCTTAGCCTAAAATAGTTTGCACCACCAAAACTATAAAAATAGATAAATAAATGAACAAACAATGGGGTGTTGACAGAGGATCCTATATGAGATATAGGATATACCAGGGTATTGTTTTGTGAATAACTCCCAGATTATATACAGTGGGGGAAAAAAGTATTTAGTTAGCCACCAATTGTGCAAGTTCTCCCACTTAAAAAGATGAGATAAGTCTGTAATTGACATCATAGGTAGACCTCAACTATGAGAGACAAAATGAGAAAACAAATCCAGAAAATCACTTTGTCTGATTTTTAAAGAATTTATTTGCAAATTATGGTGGAAAATAAGTATTTGGTCAATAACAAACGTTCATCTCAATACTGTGTTATATATCCTTTGTTGGCAATGACAGAGGTCAAACGTTTTCTGTAAGTCTTCACAAGGTTGGCACACACTGTTGCTGGTATGTTGGCCCATTCCTCCATGCAGATCTCCTCTAGAGCAGTGATGTTTTGGGGCTGTCGCTGGGCAACACGGACTTTCAACTCCCTGCAAAGGTTTCCTATGGGGTTGAGATCTGGAGACTGGCTAGGCCACTCTAGGACCTTGAAATGCTTTTTACGAAACCACTCCTTTGTTGCCCTGGCGGTGTGCTTGTGATCATTGTCATGCTGAAATATCCAGCCATGTTTCATCTTCAATGCCCTTGCTGATGGAAGGAGGTTTGCACTCAAAATCTCATGATACATGGCCCTATTCATTCTTTCATGTACACAGATCAGTCGTCCTGGTCCCTTTGCAGAGAAACAGCCCCAAAGCATGCTGTTGCCACCCCCATGCTTCACAGTAGGTATGGTGTTCTTTGGATGCAACTCAGCATTCACTCTCCTCCAAACACGACGAGTTGTGTTTCTACCAAACAGTTCTACTTTGGTTTCATCTGACCATATGACATTCTCCCAATACTCTTCTGGAGCATCCAAATGCTCTCTAGCAAACTTCAGACAGGCCCGGATATGTACTGGCTTAAGCAGGGGGACACGTCTGGCACTGCAGGATCTGAGTCCCTGGCGGCGTAGTGTGTTACTGACAGCAGCCTTTGTTACATTAGTCCCAACTTTCTGCAGGTCATTCACTAGGTTCCCCCGTGTGGTTCTGGGATTTTTGCTCACTATTCTTGTAATCATTTTGACCCCACGGGGTGAGATCTTGCGTGGAGCCCCTGATCGAGGGAGATTATCAGTGGTCTTGTATGTCTTCCATTTTCTAATTATTGCTCCCACAGTTGATTTCTTCACACCAAGCTGCTTGCCTATTGCAGATTCAGTCTTCCCAGCCTGGTTCAGGTCTACAATTTTGTTTCTGGTGTCCTTCCACAGCTCTTTGGTCTTCACCATAGTGGAGTTTGGAGTGTGACTGTTTGAGGTTGTGGATAGGTGTCTTTTATACTGATAACAATTTCAAACAGGAGACATTACTACAGGTAATGAGTGGAGGACAGAGGAGCCTCTTAAAGAAGTTACAGGTCTGTGAGAGCCAGAAATCTTGCTTGTTTGTAGGTGACCAAATACTTATTTTCCACCTTAATTTGTAAATAAATTCTTAAAAAATCAGACTATGTGATTTTCTAGATATGTTTTCTCATTTTGTCTCTCATAGTTGAGGTCTACCTATGATGACAATTACAGGCCTCTCTCATCTTTTTAAGTGTGAGAACTTGCACAATTGGTGGCTGACTAAATACTTTTTTTCCCCACTGTAGGAGGAAGCCTTGAGGTAGAGAAGATGACTTACCCTATTGAGCCCTCCAACAATGCTCACTACACCCCAAATAATAGGCGCTGCTCCACTGATTCTGGAACAGTTGGAATCTGTTCAGTAGACCTCACCGTTCCCGAGCAATCTATGTTAGTTTTCATGCCTGATATGCTGTTTAGGCTCTGTACTGGCAGGAGGGTAGTGTCAGGCGCAGGTGTCAGGAGCAGGCAAGGCTTGTGACTCTGAGCTCTGACACTGTCTGCCTCTGATTGGTGCTCTGAATCACGCCCCCTGACTGACACTTCCCTTATACACTGCCCTGATATGATAGAGCTTAAATAGCACATCAAGCATCAAAACTAACTGCACTTGTTGTTTGGAAACGGTGGAGGATAGAGAGAAAATTCCAACTGCACTGGAATCAGTGGAACAGTGCCTATTAACAGATGGTAAGAACTATAATTATTGGAGATGGTGAAAGGTCCTCTTTAAGTGCTCTCCTCATAGAAGTGTTATGCAGGATTAGAGGAATAGGTCTGCTTTCTTCCAGAAATAGCAAAATAGCTATCTGGGGGGCTCAATCTGGTATTCAGCAAAATTGAAATTAATGGGGATAAGCTGCAATGCAACCTGTGGACAAATTAGACTGGACACTCATTTTAATCACATAGAAGTGAACTACAAGAATGTACAGTAATAATTATATTGCCATACTCAATATGACTGTCCAATTACAAACCAAAAAAAAACAAAAACTATCACGTACATCAAATTTTTTTTATCTTTTTTCTTAGCTAGTAGAACTGTAAGCTTGAACTAGACTTAACATTCTCATTGTTATCTGCTACGAATTCAATTATTATACCTTAAGAGTGCCCATCAATATGTTTTGTGCTGCAATAACTAATTCCTCTTGGTGTTTTCGAATCAAAGGTTGTATGTTTAGCTTCTGTACTGACAACAAGATGCTTTTCCCAATCATAAGAAGAGACTGTGCTGCTTTTTCCATTTCTTGCCCCAAAATTCCATCATCATACTCTGATCCAATCCTAAGCAGATAAACATTAAGTGTTCATGACCATTTACCTGAAACATTTGTAAAACTACATAAAATATAACACCATCAGAAATGGTTGGACAGTGTGATGTCGTTGACAATGGGAATAGTAACACTGAGTAGTCATTTTTTCATACAGCACATTTCCAGAAGGAATAACACAGAGCTGTAAGACAATGTTTACATTTGTATTACAAGTATCATTAGAAGCTCCTTTTGCAAATTCTTTATGAAGGACTTTTTGTCTGGCAAAATGATGGACAACATATTGGATACTCAATGGAACCCATCACAGTCAATGTGGTCTTTTGGGATCCATTTGTTTCTGTCATATGACACTTATGTCCCAGTTAGATGTTCTGTTAGCCTGTTCCTATAACAGGACAATGGAAAACATTTTTATTCTATGTACTGTACCTCTCTAACAGGCCAGAGGAAAAAATATTGTTGGAATGCTTCTTCAAGTATGTCTAGAAGGCCAAGTTGGGCTTAGGTCAGAGATCTATTATCTAGTGTATCATATAAAGAAAACTTTCTGAAATACATGTTCACTATTTGTAACAGATTATATTCACTATATGTGGATACCAAAATACCATTTTGTATTTTTAATCTAGAAACATTCAGATATTTGTGCTGGTTAAGAGAACAGGACATTCTGCAATACTATGCACTCACCTATTTATGAAGATGGATGCATCTATGCATGTAGATGGAGGAATGTAAAGACTGATAACAGAGAACATGAAATATGGGGGACTGAAATGTATAGTATATTTTTTATTATTATTATTTATTTGAGAATAGGTCATTGTTATTATTTTGAGCTTAATTCTTTGAGCAATGGGAAACCAGTAAAGGGATTGGCAGAGGATAGAAGCGGAGAAGAAATTTATCTGCTGGGAGTAAAAAGGGTTAAATGAGAGGCCACAGAGGAGAAGTGGAGTAACTTGAAGCTTCTGATATTGGTGTCTTTTTATATTGTAGAGAGGCCTTTGGGCCCCTGAGGTTTCAGGGCTCAGTACCAATTGCAACCTCTGCACCCCCTTATAGATACACCCTTGTCAAAAGAGAAGTCAAAATGAAGAGATGTTCCATGAATGGTTGGAACTAAAGGTTTAGTTGTTGAGTTATGAAGAGATCCAGGAGAGGACCATGCTGTGATGCTAAGGGATGAATGTTTTTGCAACAGAAGGGAGTAGACAAGAATATCAATGGCATAAACAAGGTATAGAAAGAAGAGCACAGAGTAATGCTGTTGCACTTTGGTAGTTACTAGGCCCTTAGCAGCTTTGACAGGACAGTTTCAGTAGAGTGGTGGCGGTGCAAACCAGATAATAGCCAGTTTGATTTGAGTTCAAAGTGGGCATGTTGTTGTGAGTTTGGAGGCCAGCAGGATTACTGAGAAGGGGCAATAGCAGCTAGACAGAGAGGACAGATTGAAGGATAGCTTTTCTCATATTTTTGGCAAAAAAATAAATTGTGACATTATGTTTTTTGTACCGCCCTCACCATTTTTCTGAAAAGGGGCCGTGGTGAGAGCATGCAGGTTGTGATAATGCCAGTGTTCATAAATCTGCTGCTATGTGTTTAATTTATAACTGATGTTCATACTGACAGACTCCTTTTAAAAAGAGTCTGTCAGCAAGAAAAGAGCTATGCAACTAACCCTAGTACCTTGTAGTAGAGAATCTGCTGAGTACATTCATCACTTTACTTTTGAGAATAATTTTTCAGAATCTGCAAATGAGCTTTGGGGGAGTGGCAGAGCCTGGATCGTCTTTCTTTAAAGCTCTGTCTCTCCTCTGGCAAACCCAACCACTGCCATCCATGCTGTAGATTGACAGCCGTCTTGGTTCCCAGCCTATAAGTGCTGTTAACATTTGTAGCCTGCACTAAAGCCCTAAAGTGTGAGGTCACTCTCTTCTTCTATGGCAAAATTTCTGTATAACTATTGAAGTTTGCCACATGCGCAAAGTAACAATTTAATACATTTCTATTGAAAAATGGCAGCTAAAATCTGAATATTTTTATTTAGAGTAGTTTCTATATATTTCTTTATTTTTCTATTTCTTTTACATTATTATATCAAGAAAAACACCATACCTGAGCGAAGCATTTGCAAAATGCTCTGTAAATTTGGATAACTCCTGTGCCAACTGTTCCAAGTCACTACTTAAAGCAGTATACTTGTTGCTGTCACATTCCAGGGAGATGATCAGATGACAGAGCTGTACCGCCATTGGAGATATAATCCTGTCGATTGTCTTGGTTATAAACACTGAACTGATATCACAGTAAGAAAAGGAATCCATCTTCTCCCATCAAAAAAGTCAACCCACATAAAGAAACACTATAGATAGAAAATACACATGAATCACATTTGTCTGCAATCAAACTTGTGAAGGACGTATAAGGAATCCTTCTCGATTAGTCCTAGTCCATTTCCCTCCTCCTCACTACGCTATATCAAACTTCAACATACAGTGCCTTGCGAAAGTATTTGGCCCCCTTGAACTTTTCAACCTTTTGCCACATTTCAGGCTTCAAACATAAGGATATAAAATTTTATTTTTTTGGTGAAGAATCAACAACAAGTGGGACACAATCGTGAAGTGGAACGAAATTTATTGGATATTTTAAACTTTTGTAAAAAATAAAAAACTGAAAAGTTGGGCGTGCCAAATTATTCGGCCCCCTTAAGTTAATACTTTGTAGTGCCACCTTTTGCTGCGATTACAGCTGCAAGTCGCTTGGGGTATGTCTCTATCAGTTTTGCACATCGAGAGACTGAAATTCTTGCCCATTCTTCCTTGAAAAACAGCTCGAGCTCAGTGAGGTTGGATGGAGAGCGTTTGTGAACAGCAGTTTTCAGCTATTTCCACAGATTCTCAATTGGATTCAGGTCTGGACTTTGACTTGGCCATTCTAACACCTGGATACGTTTATTTGTGAACCATTCCATTGTAGATTTTGCTTTATGTTTGGGATCATTGTCTTGTTGGAAGATAAATCTCCGTCCCAGTCTCAGGTCTTTTGCAGACTCCACCAGGTTTTCTTCCAGAATGGTCCTGTATTTGGCTCCATCCATCGTCCCATCAATTTTAACCATCTTCCCTGTCCCTGCTGAAGAAACCATGATGCTGCCACCACCATGTTTGACAGTGGGGATGGTGTGTTCAGGGTGAGGAGCTGTGTTGCTTTTACACCAAACATATCGTTTTGCACTGTGGCCAAAAAGTTCGATTTTGGTTTCATCTGACCAGAGCACCTTCTTCCACATGTTTGGTGTGTCTCCCAGGTGGCTTGTGGCAAACTTTAAACGAGACTTTTTATTGATATCTTTGAGAAATGGCTTTCTCCTTGCCACTCTTCCATAAAGGCCAGATTTGTGCAGTGTACGACTAATTGTTGTCCTATGGACAGACTCTCCCACCTCAGCTGTACAGTTCATCCAGAGTGATCATGGGCCTCTTGGCTGCATCTCTGATCAGTCTTCTCCTTGTTTGAGATGAAAGTTTAGAGGGACGGCTGGGTCTTGGTAGATTTTCAGTGGTCTGATACTCCTTCCATTTCAATATGATCGCTTGCACAGTGCTCCTTGGGATGTTTAAAGTTTGGGAAATCTTTTTGTATCCAAATCCGGCTTTAAACTTCTCCACAACAGTATCACGGACCTGCCTGGTGTGTTCCTTGGTCTTCATGATGCTCTTTGCGCTTTAAACAGAACCCTGAGATTATCACAGAGCAGGTGCATTTATATGCAGACTTGATTACACACAGGTGGATTATATTTATCATCATCAGTCATTTAGGACAACATTGGATCATTCAGAGATCCTCACTGAACTTCTGGAGTGAGTTTGCTGCACTGAAAGTAAAGGGGCTGAATAATATTGCATGCCCCACTTTTCAGTTTTTTATTTTTTACAAAAGTTTAAAATAACCAATAAATTTTGTTCCACTTCACAATTGTGTCCAACTTGTTGTTGATTCTTCACCAAAAAATTTAAATTTTAAATCTTTATGTTTGAAGCCTGAAATATGGCAAAAGGTTGATAAGTTCAAGGGGGCCGAATACTTTCGCAAGGCACTGTAACTCGTTGCTAAAAAAGCTTTCAGCTACACAGAAACACTAAGCCATACCTCATTTTCTAAGCCCTAAATGTATTTCCAACCAAAAAAAAATGAAGGGATCAAGAAGATCTTACTGCTAAAATGAATGTACAGTTATATCCATGAGATGGCATGGGCACAGCAACTGGTCCACTGCCATCTGCAGTGGTTGCCAGCTGTTACATCAATTCACATCCCTGCTGCCATTTAACCACTTAAGGAAACACCCAAAAAGCACCTTGAGGCTAAGGCCCCATGCAGCAAATTGCTGAAGAAAAATGCTGTGGAAAAGATCGCAGAAGAAACACATCCGTAGCATTTTTCACAGAAAGTCCTCTCTTCCTCTGACTATATTGCCGAAATCGAGGGCGTGATTTCGGCGATATAGCTCTGCTGGTCGGCGGACATGCTGCAGTCAGTCTGATGCCGTTACTTGAATGGGAAGGTAGTGGCACTAGCCGGAGGCTACCTCCACCGTTTATCTAAACAATCTGCCAGTCTAGTCATACACATATCCCTTGAGAAAGTGCTAAATAGCGCAGAAATGCATAGGGAATGTATGCATGAGGCTTTACCTAGACTTTACAGAGCAGGCAGCAGATTTTATCTTATATACTCGCATAGACCTTTTATCTCCATTTATCTAGGCTAGTAGAGGTATAGATGCAAAGAGGCTCAGCTCCTGATGATAGGAGTGTTCACCCTCAGATGCATCACATCTCACTAGCGTCTAATAAGCTATTACTGATAAATATGGGAGAATGGACCAGCAACAGTGAACCTGTACACTAATGAAGTATGCTACATTTTGGGGTGGGGAGTATATGCCTTTCATGGGATTATACTTATAGTCACTTTTTCTCACATATATAAGTGGCATTAGTGTGACAGTTCAAATATGATCAGATGCGGACAATGAGCATTAGATAATTTGGTAGCTTGCTGATAAACTATTGTTTACTAAATACACTACAAGTGCCATATTATACATTTCTGGTTGGCATTTTAGCTCCTTTATCGACTACTCTATTACGCCCTTTTATTCATTCATTTATTTATTATGCTTACTTATATAGCGCCATCCTATTCCACAGCGCTTTATAGCCCTTTTCTATGACTACGGCATCACTTAGTCATGATTCATTGATTTCCCTATCACATTAGTTTTATCGATTAAATTTTTAGACTTGAACCCAATAAATGTTGTTTTAGTTGTTTCACTACATTCTCTTTCTAATTGCTCCTAGAAACAACCCACCGTACATCACAGTACATATATATTTCTCTCTGTGTGGATGGGATTAGCCAGAATACAGATGACATGTCATTTTGGCTGCCCAGTGAATGCCGTAAAAACAAAGCCCGTTAAAAAAAATGCACTTTTGAAGGGATTATATATAAGTGATAAATACTTAAAATATTTAAAGTGATATTTAAATGGAAAAAGTAAAAATTGTACTGGCATATAGAGATATTTCTATATGCCAATACATTATGTAGGGACAGTACAATACAATTGCAGTTTAGTATAAGAAAAAAATTAGTACTTTGATACATTGTACACTTATAAATATATATTGTATGCATACAATTTCTCTATATAGCATACATATGAAGGGATTGTATATATATATATATATATATATATATATATATATATATATATATACAGTCATATGAAAAAGTTTGGGCACCCCTATTAATCTTAATCATTTTTAGTTCTAAATATTTGGGTGTTTGCAACAGCCATTTCAATTTGATATATCTAATAACTGATGGACACAGTAATATTTCAGGATTGAAATGAGGTTTATTGTACTAACAGAAAATGTGCAATATGCATTAAACCAAAATTTGACCGGTGCAAAAGTATGGGCACCTCAACAGAAAAGTGACATTAATATTTAGTAGATCCTCCTTTTGCAAAAATAACAGCCTCTAGTCTCTTCCTGTAGCTTTTAATCAGTTTCTGGATCCTGGATGAAGGTATTTTTGACCATTCCTCTTTACAAAACAATTCCAGTTCAGTTAAGTTTGATGGTCGCAGAGCATGGACAGCCCGCTTCAAATTATCCCACAGATGTTCAATGATATTCAGGTCTGGGGACTGGGATGGCCATTCCAGAACATTGTAATTGTTCCTCTGCATGAATGCCTGAGTAGATTTGGAGCTGTGTTTTGGATCATTGTCTTGCTGAAATATCCATCCCCGGCGTAACTTCAAATTCGTCACTGATTCTTGTACATTATTCTCAAGAATCTGCTGATACTGAGTTGAATCCTTGCGACCCTCAACTTTAACAAGATTCCCGGTGCCGGCATTGGCCACACAGCCCCAAAGCATGATGGAACCTCCACCAAATTTTACAGTGGGTAGCAAGTGTTTTTCTTGGAATGCTGTGTTTTTTTGACGCCATGCATAACGCCTTTTTGTATGACCAAACAACTCAATCTTTGTTTCATCAGTCCACAGGACCTTCTTCCAAAATGAAGCTGGCTTGTCCAAATGTGCTTTTGCATACCTCAGGCGACTCTGTTTGTGGCGTGCTTTCAGAAACGGCTTCTTTCGCATCACTCTCCCATACAGCTTCTCCTTGTGCAAAGTGTGCTGTATTGTTGACCGATGCACAGTGACACCATCTGCAGCAAGATGATGCTGCAGCTCTTTGGAGGTGGTCTGTGGATTGTCCTTGACTGTTCTCACCATTCTTCTTCTCTGCCTTTCTGATATTTTTCTTGGCCTGCCACTTCTGAGCTTAACAAGAACTGTCCCTGTGGTCTTCCATTTCCTTACTATGTTCCTCACAGTGGAAACTGACAGGTTAAATCTCTGAGACAACTTTTTGTATCCTTCCCCTGAACAACTATGTTGAACAATCTTTGTTTTCAGATCATTTGAGAGTTGTTTTGAGGAGCCCATGATGCCACTCTTCAGAGGAGATTCAAATAGGAGAACAACTTGCAATTGGCCACCTTAAATACCTTTTCTCATGATTGGATACACCTGGCTATGAAGTTCAAAGCTCAGTGAGGTTACAAAACCAATTTTGTGCTTCAGTAAGTCAGAAAAAGTAGTTAGGAGTATTCAAATCAATAAAATGATAAGGGTACCCAAATTTTTGCACCGGTCAAATTTTGGTTTAATGCATATTGCACATTTTCTGTTAGTACAATAAACCTCATTTCAATCCTGAAATATTACTGTGTCCATCAGTTATTAGATATATCAAATTGAAATGGCTGTTGCAAACACCCAAATATTTAGAACTAAAAATGATTAAGATTAATAGGGGTGCCCAAACTTTTTCATATGACTGTATATATAATCAGTATTGCCAAAAACATTTAAAGTGATATTTAAATGGCAAAAAAAAAAAAAAAAATTGTACAATTGTTTCTTTTAATTAACTAGTAAGAATCTGATATATAACTGGCCACTCCCACTTTTGCTCTGACTTGCCATTCGCGAATCACCATGTGAAGAACTCTCCCATGTTGACGTCTCTGGGCGTGGTGACCGTGGGAACATTTGTAAATAATATACATCTATGGTCACAGAGGGGACAGGGGGCATTATATAGGGGCTGCCTGAGGGGACATTAAATTATGGGGGGCCCACTTAAGAAATGATTGAACAGGGCTCACTCAGGTACTAAAACAGCTTTGCTTAGCAGTACAATTAAAGTGGCTTCAGAAAAGTTCTTATGGTCTCTTTGTACCTCATCTTGGACTGCTGTCCTTCTTTTGGGTTATTAACAAAGGATGAGACGGTTCCTTGTACCTTTATATGAGTTGAGTGGCTGGTCGCATATGCGAGTTGCCAAGCATTGTACTCAGCTATTTTTGGCTTCCCATAGAGAATGAATGGAGCAGCAGAGTGCATGTTTGACCTGCTGCTCCACTGAGAAGTGGAAATGAGACCCCCATATCCTGTAGGACCCAATTAGACAATTATTCCCTATTCAGTACATTAAGTATAATTTTTAATTACCGGAATATCCCATACATTTTTCTCTAAATATTGATCTGTACGTTTCTTTATAAAGATCGACACAATCATATTATATGGCTAATTATTATGTTTTCAGCTGTTTTGTCTATAGTCTATAGTGTTTTGTGAATTCAGTTTACACAAGAAAATAGCTGAATTGCAGGTAATAGAACATCATAGATAGATTTTCCTGAAAAACTCAAGGGGAAAGTATAGAATAAGTTATAAAATAGGAGTTCTTCTTACCATGCCCTTTCCTTGAGCTCTTCTTTCAGTTCAGGTGCATGCAGAGTATATAAATAAATCATGATAAGACGTCACTCGGGCAGGAAGAAGCGGTCTCATAGCAACTGCCTAATGACAACTGGCCATCACCACCTGAAAGCTCACTGGTTTATCTATTACTAAGCTGAGCCCTATACATGCTGTAAATGAAAAAAGTATATTGCCCTTACCTAGCACACTGCTGGCTTCTCACTTTCAATAGGAACAGCGTCAGTGTTTTATATGCATTTGCAGAAGTGAAAAGTTATTTAATGTGTGGTTATTGGAATTGTTACATTGCTGTGAAGATGAATCTCCAGGCACATTGTTAATACTCAGATCCTACAAACAGTAGTTTTAATTAAATAAAGCACAAAAGCACTTTGCAGAGAACAGCAATACAGAGATAACCAAAGCAGGTAACATCGATAATACTATGCCCAGTTGGCCTATCATGGCCCATGACTATTATACCAGCAAATGTCCTAGAATGAAGCTCAACTGCAGTAACAACTTGAATTAGGCTTATACAGACAGGAAATACATGGAAAACACAAAAGGCAGAGAGAGAGTAAGAGATACTCAAGATGCATCTGGGAAGCTATCAGCAACTGTGCAAGAAGGCAGTTATATGGGAATTTGTAGATCCTCTAGGGCTATAAGTCTATAAAATGTTATTTACATGCAGGCTCATTCAGTTATGACAGAGAGAATCCGGAGACCCACAGGTGGCAGGAGCTCAGGTAAGTAAGTACCTCCAGGTAAGTAAGACTTTGTCATCTATTACAGGGCATTCTAGTGAAGTTATGCACTAGAAGTTGGCTCACTAGTTACACTAATATACTATACCAAGTACAGGCGCTTTTATGTCATCCTGTTATAAATCCACAGGTAATATGGAGATGGCCCGCTATTTGCAGCTAAAACAGATTCCAATATCCTGGGAAGGCTTTTTTTCTTACAGAATTTTGTAGTGTGCCTTCCAGAAGAGCATTTATGAGGTCAGACACTGATGTTGGATGACAAAGCCTGGTTCGCAGTGTCTATTCTAGTTCATGCCAAATGTGTTTGATGGAGTCAGGGCTCTGTGTAAGTCAGTCAAGTTCTTCTGCACCAAACTCACCCAACCATGCCTTTATGGACTTTGCTTTGTGCACTGGGGTACAGTTATACTGGACAGAAAACAGTTTTCCCCAAACTGTTCCTACACAGCTAGAAACATACAATTGTCCAAAATGTCTTGGTATACTGAAGTATTAAAAGGGTTGTATGGGGTTATGGTTTTATGGCCTATCCACTTTTCAATAATGCCTCTCAGAGTTGATCATGGACTATCTAGAATTTTCTCAGATTGACTTGTTACAGCGGTAACAACCTATTAATAGGTGGCAACCTATTACAGTACCACACTGGAATTGAGTGAGCTTTTAGCAGCCTTACATCAATGCTGGATTTTATACAAAAGTAGCAATGGTGCTGAATGACGCTCCTGAATTCAGTGATTAAGAGGTGGGTCCCAATATTTTAGTCTATACAGTATAATAATCTTAAATATATTGTAAGGAACAGCTCACATGGTGGGGGGCGGCAATGACAGAGTTCACACAGGCAGCGGGTTTCCAACTCCAAGGGTGCTTTTATTCAAATGCTTCAGCCCAAAAGAACAGAGTGCAAACAACGCAAACCTAAGCTTGTTTGGCTCTAACTATACAAAAAGATGCCTCACTATCCTCGTGCAGACCTAATACCTGCCACCAAACACAGTAGCATAAAACATAAAAATAAAGCCCTATGCATAACCAAAAAAAGACAAAGAAATTAGTTGAATAACGCATATGATAAAAATGGTACAGCCCTCAAAACCGCACATACAAAAAAAACAAAAATGTGCCTGGCCTGGAAGGGGGGTAAATATCATCTGGTATGGAAGGGGTTAAAGGGGTTTTCCAGGCAAAAAATAATTTTTCAAAAAAGGTCAGTTAGTACTATTAGGTTAATAAGTGCAACCAAATACCTTTAGAGGTGTTTTGAGTGATTTCTGGGTTTCTCTGGGAGCTCCTGGCATCTTCTGCATTTGTTTACATGGGTATCTTCCTGTTCTGTTTTCCTACAACTACCATAATGCATTGCGCTTCACTCAGAGCTGACTCACACTACCTCCCTCTCTCACTCCCTCCCTCTCTCACTCACCTATGCTCCCTCCCTGTTTCCCTAGCTAGCCCACCCACTACTAGCCCTTACTAACTAACTAGCTAACTAACTAACTCAACTCCCTCCCAAATCCCATCATACTTACCTGTCTTCCTGTCCGGATCTTCCAGGCACAGGACATCACTTCCATCTGCGCGGATGGCTCATCCTCCTAACCTATACTAACCCCCCTCCTCTGCGGGGGGAGGGTTAGTATAGGTGACGTTCCGTTTCTGGAAACGGGGAAACGGAACATCACCAGAAAATCTGAAAATGTGCCTGGGGCGGTCACATGACCGCCTTGGTGATCTAGGTAAAATACATTTTTGGTAAATTAAATAAATTAGAAGTTAGGTGGGGGGTGGGTGTTTAGCTTATTGTAGAAATATCATTTTATCCCGAACAACCCCTTTAAAGATAAAATTTACAGTATATTAGTAATCAGGATGTTGCTGTCAGAGTCCTGAGGTACATTCTTCTGATACAAGAGTACAAGAAGTATAACACCTATCGGACATTTATGATCAATACTGTAGATATAACATAAATGTCTCAGATTGTAATACTTTTCTTATAGTGGCCCTTGAGTGTACTGCGAATTTGGTATTTGGACAACAAAATTGCCTTACCTTCATTTTACTAACCTAGCCTAATACTACCTGATTTTCATCTTTTGTAAGTAAAGCATGTATGGCCTATAATAGCCATACATGTTGGCCTATAATAGGTTAAATTCTTCATGTTAGTGAGTTTTTTTATTGACTGAAAACATATCTAGCACATACTTTGCCTGTTACTAAAAAAAAAACCTTTCTTGTTTCTATAGTAACAGATACGTTAGGTATCATTGATTAGAGCCACAGGATGAAGTAAAATCTACTGTGTCATGTATATGATCCCTGAATTAAGTGAATCCATGCTCATGTGTCGAATAAAAGAAACAATAAATACACAAAAATAAACACATCCATCTTTTAATATTACCCTCTGCCCGCATCCATATCATTTCCATTTTAATCAAAACTATAAGGCTGGCTTCACAAGATTTGTTTGAGCCATGAAACCTGACAAAGGCACAGCTAAAATGCGCGAAGGGAGTGGTGTCAAAGCTTACTCCTGGATCCCTCCCCATATGGGTATGTTTTCCTGTGATACACGTGGAAGTGTGTTTGGTACTGCATTTAGCCATCACACTTTTTGTCTGATTTTTTGTATCAGCCCTTTTTGCTACTATAGCATGTCGTATGCTTTATGTATCTCTCAGAGTTATACTGATACTTATTTGTAATATTGTAGTGTGATCCATTTGCTGTGTATATAATACTAGCAGAAGGACCCGGCTTCGCACGGGTATGTTTCATTTTGTGTGGTGACCCCATAAGAATTGGCCAGTTTTACACTTCGCATCCAGTATGGCAGTCCAGTATAGGTACAATCTATTTATTGCTGTGTTGCTATGGAAACCTGGTAAATGAAATGTGAATTTATATTGGCTGATACACGTCATATGACTGAATATTTAAAGACCTGCGAACTGCTATTGACTCATACAGGTCATAAATAGCTTGGTTACTATGGAAACCTAGTGTAAAGCTGTGTGTATGTCAAGACTGAAGAACCTGTGATTTTCCATTGGTCCATAAGCGCCATGTGATCATGTGTATCTCAGTTTGGATATCAGTGAAAGACCTGCGATCGGTTGTTATGGAAAACCTGGAGTAAAGCTGTGTGTATGTGACCTTGTGTAACAGTGTCATCCACAGCGCCCTGCCCCTTTAAAGCTGACCTACAGCAGTGAAGAAAAATGGCTGTGTTGTTATGGAAACATGGAGTGCAGCTGTGTGCATGTGGCTGACAAAGCCTTGTCAGATTGGAGATGGACTTGGGTCTGCTGAATTGTTTCAGTAGCTCGCTGTTGTCTGTGACATATCTTGTCAGATTAGAGACAGGCTTGGGTCTGCTGAGAGTTTTCATTAGCTCGAGCAGCAGCCATGCGTTTTGCTGCAGGGGGTATGAGTAGTTTAAAAATGTTTCAATTTATAAGAATTCTGAAATCCAGTATGGCAGTCCAGTCAGTGGCGTAAATACCGGGGCAGCAGTGGTAGTGGCTGCCACAGGGCCCGGGACATTAGGGGTCCCAGCGGGCCCTTGATGTTTTTTTATTTTTTTTTAATAGGCCGTTATCTGCTGGTGTAACACCAGCAGGTAACGGGCCCTATTTACTTACCGATCCCCGCTCCTGCTCATGGCCACCTGCGCTTCACCTTGTACAGAGGCGGCTTTGAGCAGGAGCGGGCGGGGATCAGTAAGCAAGGCCTGCGGGCCGTGAACCCCACAAACACTGCTATCATTATACTCTGGGGTCCTTTCAGCAGGCTTCGGGCATCTTTGGTGACGTCCCAGATGTCGGTGGGACAGTCCGACATCATTATGCGTTGCGATGCATGCCTGGCTCACGTGACATCTGGTCCAACATTGAAGAGGTAGCGGGGAGTACGCATAATACTATATGAAGGGGCCAATATGATACTGTGTGCAGGGGCCACTATGGGGCAGAATACTGTGTGCAGGAATGCAGTTTGTGTGTGGGGGGGTGGTTACCGGGGGTGGTCCCATGTCAAATGTTTGCATTGGGGCCCAGCCATTCCTAGTTATGCCACTCAATCCAGTATAGGTACAGTCTATTTATGGCTGTGTTGTTATGGAAACCTGGTAAATTAAATGTGAACTTATATTGGCTGATACACGTGATATGACTGAATATTTAAGGACCTACGAACTGCTATTGACTAATACAGGTCAAAAATAGCTTGGTTGCTATGGAAACCTGTGTGCCTGAGGAGAGTAAGCGCCTGCGAGCTCTTATTGGCTGATAAGGGACATGTGACCGTGTGTAAGGCAGTTGGAATACGAGTGAAAGACTTGCAGGCTTGTATTACCTAATGTTGGTCATTTTTTGGGAATACTGTATCTCAGGAACGGTACATCCAAGAGATCTGAGACCCAGTCTATAATATTCCCGGACACCTGATGTACATGTGTGCCAAATTTGGTGAGGATCGGTCCAGTCGTTTGGTCGCGCATAAACAGGCAGAAACTCATTTTTATATATATAAGAGACTAGAGGAAGGACACGGCTTCGCACAGGTATATTTCATTTTTTGTTTGTATAGTGACCCCATAAGAATTGGCCAGTTTTGCACTTGACATCCAGTATGGCAGTCCAGTATAGGTATAGTCTATTTATGGCTGTGTTGCTATGGAAACCTGATAAATGAAATGTGAACTTATATTGGCTAATACACGTCATATGACTGAATATTTAAGGACCTGCGAACTGCTATTGACTCATGCAGGACATAAATAGCTTGGTTGCTATGGAAACCTGGTGTAAAGCTGTGTGTATATCAAGACTGAACCTGCGATTTTCCATTGGTCCATAAGTGTCATGTGATCATGTGCATCTCAGTTTGGATATCAGTGAAAAACCTGCGATCGGTTGTTATGGAAAACCTGGAGTAAAGCTGTGTGTATGTGACCTTGTGTAACAGTGTCATCCACAGCGCCCTGCCCCTTTAAAGCTGACCTACAGCAGTGAAGAAAAATGGCTGGGTTGTTATTGAAACCTGGAGTGCAGCTGTGTGCATGTGGCTGACAATGCTTTGTCAGATTGGAGACGGGCTTGGGTCTGCTGGGGAGTTTCAGCAGCTCGCTGTTGTCTGTAACATACCTTATCAGATTGGAGACAGGCTTGGGTCCGCTGAGAGTTTTCATTAGCTCGAGCAGCAGCCATGCGTTTTGCTGCAAGGGACATGAGTAGTTTAAAAAACGTTTCAATTTATAAGAATGTTGAAATCCAGTATGGCAGTCCAGTCAGTGGCGTAAATACCGGTTTATCAGTGGTAGCAGCTGCTACAGGGCCCGGGACATTAGGGAACCCGGCGGGCCTCTGATGTTTTTTTTTTTTTTTAACACCAGCAGGTAACGGGCCCTATTTACTTAACGATCCCCACTCCTGCTCATGGCCGCCTGCACTTCACCTTCTGCAGAGGCGGCTGTGAGCAGGAGCGGGGATTGGTAAGTAAGGCCTGTGGGCCGTGAACCCCACAAACACTGCTATCATTATACTCTGGGGTCTTTTCAGCAGGCTTCGGGCCTCCTTGGTGGCGTCCCAGATGTCGGTGGGCCAGTCCGACGTCATTATGCATTGCGATACATGCCTGGCTCACGTGACATCTGGTCCAACATTGAAGAAGTAGCGGGAAGTGCGCATAATACTATATGAAGGAGCCACTATGATACTGTGTGCAGGGTCCACTATGGGGCAGAATACTGTGTGCAAGGGCCACGATGGGGCCTAATAGTGTATGCAAGGGCCACTATGGGGCATAATAGTGTGTGCAGGAATGCAGTTTGTACTGGAAAGGGTTGCCGGGGGGGTTCCCATGTCAAATGTTCGCCTTGGGGCCCTGCCATTGCTAGTTACGCCACTGAGTCCAGTATAGGTACAGTCTATTTATGGCTGTGTTGTTATGGAAACCTGGTAAATTAAATGTGAACTTATATTGGCTGATACACGTGATATGACTGAATATTTAAGGTCCTGTGAACTGCTATTGACTAATACCTGTGTGCCTGAGGAGAGTAAGTACCTGCAAGCTCTTATTGGCTGATAAGGGACATGTGACCGTGTGTAAGGCAGTTGGAATATGAGTGAAAGACTTGCAGGCTTGTATAGACTAATGCTGGTCATTTTTTGGGAATACTGTATCTCAGGAACGGTACGTCCAAGAGAGCTGAGACCCAGTCTATAATATTCCCGGACACCTGATGTACATGTGTGCCAAATTTGGTGAGGATCGGTCCAGTCGTTTGGTCGCACATTAAGAACAGACAGACAGACAGACAGATAGACAGACAGACAGACAGGAACTAATTTTTATATATATAAGAGATTAGCACCCACTTTCATACCTGTGTTGCACATGATATTTACCTGTGAATTTATTGAGTGCTATTGATACATTACCTTATATTTTTTTGTGAGTAACTTGACACCTTTTTTACATTGTCAGTTTTGTCATTGTCATTTGTCATTTACCAGTTTTACATTGTCTTACAGTGGGGGAAAAAAGTATTTAGTCAGCCACCAATTGTGCAAGTTCTCCCACTTAAAAAGATGAGATAAGTCTGTAATTGACATCATAGGTAGACCTCAACTATGAGAGACAAAATGAGAAAACAAATCCAGAAAATCACATTGTCTGATTTTTAAAGAATTTATTTGCAAATTATGGTGGAAAATAAGTATTTGGTCAATAACAAAACTTCATCTCAATACTTTGTTATATATCCTTTGTTGGCAATGACAGAGGTCAAACGTTTTCTGTAAGTCTTCACAAGGTTGGCACACACTGTTGCTGGTATGTTGGCCCATTGCTCCATGCAGATCTCCTCTAGAGCAGTGATGTTTTGGGGATGTTGCTGTGCAACACGGACTTTAAACTCCCTGCAAAGGTTTTCTATGGAGTTGAGATCTGGAGACTGGCTAGGCCACTCTAGTACCTTGAAATGCTTCTTACGAAGCCACTCCTTCATTGTCCTGGTGGTGTGCTTGGGATCATTGTCATGCTGAAAGATCCAGCCATGTTTCATCTTCAATGCCCTTGCTGATGGAAGGAGGTTTGCACTCAAAATCTCACGATACATGGCCCTATTCATTCTTTCATGTACACGGATCAGTCGTCCTGGTCCCTTTGCAGAGAAACAGCCCCAAAGCATGATGTTGCCACCCCCATGCTTCACAGTAGGTATGGTGCTCTTTGGATGCAACTCAGCATTCACTCTCCTCCAAACACGACGAGTTGTGTTTCTACCAAACAGTTCTACTTTGGTTTCATCTGACCATATGACATTCTCCCAATACTCTTCTGGAACATCCAAATGCTCTCTAGCAAACTTCAGACGGGCCCGGATATTTACTGGCTTAAGCAGGGGGACACTTCTGGCACTGCAGGATCTGAGTCCCTGGCGGCGTAGTGTGTTACTGACGGTAGCCTTTGTTACGTTAGTTCCAGCTTTCTGCAGGTCATTTACTAGGTCCCCCATGTGGTTCTGGGATTTTTGCTCACCGTTCTTGTGATCATTTTGACCCCACAGGGTGAGATCTTGAGTGGAGCCCCTGATGGAGGGAGATTATCAGTGGTCTTGTATGTCTTCCATTTTCTAATTATTGCTCTCACAGTTGATTTCTTCACACCAAGCTGCTTGCCTATTGCAGATTCAGTCTTCCAAGCCTGGTGCAGGTCTACAATTTTGTTTCTGGTGTCCTTCCACAGCTCTTTGGTCTTCACCATAGTGGAGTTTGGAGTGTGACTGTTTGATGTTGTGGACAGGTGTCTTTTATACTGATAACAATTTCAAACAGAAGCCATTACTACATGTAATGAGTGGAGGACAGAGGAGCCTCTTAAAGAAGAAGTTACAGGTCTGTGAGAGCCAGAAATCTTGCTTGTTTGTAGGTGACCAAATACTTATTTTCCACCATAATTTGCAAATAAATTCTTAAAAAATCAGACAATGTGATTTTCTAGATATGTTTTCTCATTTTGTCTCCCATAGTTGAGGTCTACCTATGATGTCAATTACAGGCCTCTCTCATCTTTTTAAGTGTGAGAACTTGCACAATTGGTGGCTGACTAAATACTTTTTTTTCCCCACTGTATATGTATTTATTTTTCATGATGAATAAAGATTGATTTTTTTTTTTTTTTTTTTTTTTTTTTTTTTTGCATTTTGAACGTTTTGGCTCATTTGTTCTATTGGTATTTTATCTGTTGTCATGAAGCCAACACGACTTTACTTTAAGGGTCATTATTCTTTCTGTCTAAGATAAGCTTGGGAGTAATTTGTGCCCCTTCAGTGCTTTACATTCTCTTTTTTTAGTGTTATGTGTTGCTTATAAGTTCTTTGCATTCTATACCTTCTCCTATGTCTTCCATGGATCTGGCGATGGCCGACGATGCATCTGGTTCTTCAGACTCAGGTAAACCCATCACCACCAACCACCTACTCTGGGGACAATGTCCTCATTGCCTACTTTTCCAAACTCTCCAGCAAGAGCTTGAACAAGTCTGTTGTAAGCTGATTGCAGAAATCAGAACTTTAAGATTTATGCCACTGAACAGACTCCATCGAATCTAAACCTGACGTCACGATGGTGAAGGTCAATCAAAATGTCAATAGCATTTCAGATCTGTAAATCCAACAAATGTGAAAATAGAGGATTTAGAGAAACGATCACGGAGGGTAAATGTTCGAATACAGGGCCTACCAGGGTCTGTTGTAGAGGCAGCTTTACAGGAATTTTGTAAGACTCGGATTCCTGGTATGGACATTTACTATGAACCCACCTACCATGCCATCACAAAGCCTTTTTGCGATGGATTACATTGTGAAGCCAACATACTATAAAACCTGGAGAAGTTGGGGATAGTTGCTCAGTTGGACTATGATGACTCTGTGGCTGTGATTGTCCAGGACACTATTTCCTAGCTAATAGTTACCCTTATCCAATATTCATGGTCTTCTTACTTAGATGTTTGGTTATTTCTTTTTGTTTCTCACACTGATGCTTCTGGTGATAGGCTCATAATTAATGGTTTTGTGCCCTCCTTTTCCCCCTTTTTTGGAGGTCCATTCTTAGCCTCATTTAGTTACTCATTTTTCCATCTTTATAATGTTTTAAGTGCCAGGTAATATACAGACACCTTATTGGAGAAGCTTGGTCACACCCTATTTATTTATGGGTATGTTCACATTTAAGTTGCTGACTTTAAATATGATTAATTTGTTACAATTGTTTGAATATTTGTTTGTATTGCTTTTCCCTCCCTCATGTCATTGTCTTCTTGTCATCTCTTTCCTTACTGCCTCTTCTTTAGGTTTCCCTGTGCAGTGGCCTTGGCATAGCATAACACTGTCCCTCTCGCCAGCTAAGGTTAACTGTTAGGAGGTGACTAAGAATAACAAACAGTTATTCACCTTGCCTCACCTCTCCTAGGCATCCTCGCGGTCTCCAATTTCCATTAACATCCTCTTATTGTCTCTGGATGACGTCATATCCCTGGGGTCACCACTAAGGCATGTGATTGGACCTCAACGGTCATAATGGTTATATGGGGGCGCACTAATTGATGCTATGACCCAGCATGGACCTCTTAAGAATAGGTGATTTTATTGATGGTGCTAGGGTGAAATTTTTTTGAATATTTTAGATTGACACATGACCTTCCAACATCCGAATTCATTTAAACAAATTACTCATTTTGTTAGTAACACATGGGGTAGGTATCAGTGAGTCCACTATATTTGAGTAACTTTGTTCTAAATTTTCCACAAATATGGAGGGTGATATGAGCAGAACATTTAAGTTACCTGAATGGTCCCGCATGATTGTCCTTCCAGCCAAAATATCTATCAATATGTTCCTAGTGAAGACAGGTCTTCCTGCATTGTTGTTTGTACCCTTCGAGATTCTCTCATATGTACTTGAAGCCTTTTTGTTACGTTTCAGGAAATGCGTGAATAAGGGTGAGAGTGCCCTATGGTATGACGATTCTGCATATGGGTGTACTATTTGATTTTATCAGTCAGGTGAAGGAAAAGGGGTATGAGAAATAGTTGGTTATAGGTAAAGAGGAGTGGAGTTAACCCCATAGGTAGTTCAAAGTTCAAAGGTTTAAAAAAAAAAAAAAAAAAAAGTGAAAAATGGTAGTGAGTGGTAAGATTGAAAGTAAAGACCTCTCATTCCCCACTGTCTCCCAGACTCTGGAGAGTTAAGAGTGACAAAAGGGACCAAGAGGGTGGTATCTCTATTTTAGAGGATCAGGTTAATTATAGAAGCAAACTGGCTGACAAAAAAAGGGGGGATTAATCATTGGTAGATGCTATTAATGACATGAAACACATCAATGTGTCCTTTCAGAAGAAGATAAGAAATACCATTTGGTGGGCTTAGGTGCTAAAACTGAGCAGAAAGTTATAATGTCTCTTGTCAACACCACTCCTAAATGGGTTGTAGTCATTGGGTTGGAGACTTGCAACCAATATTTCAAGTGGACAGCTCAGTAATAATTGAGCATGTCTGGGAGGCCAAAGCAGGCAAATTGTTTTTGGAGAATTATTCTATCATAGTAATTTCTGGGATTCTTACAACTCCACAAGAAGGCAATAAAAAGTGATTTCAGTTGCTTAAAGAAGGATCTTGGGAGATACAGGTGCATCTCAATAAAGTAGAATATCTTTGAAATGTTTATTTCAGTAATTAAATTAAAAAAAGTGACCTCCTACATTTTCTAGATTCTTTACACACAAGTGCTTTATTTCTGTAAATGTTGATTATGGATTACAGGTAATGAAAACCAAAATACAAGAATATCTGAATATTGTAAAAAAAAAGTTCAGTATTATAAATTCAGTGTCACCTGCCAAGGTTTCCTAAGCCTTTAAATGGTCCCTCAGTCTGGTTCAGTAGGACTCACAATCATGGAAGACACTGATTATGAATTGAATTACTGAAATGAATGAACGCTTAAAAAATATTCTAATTTATTGAGATGCACCTGTAGATACAAATCATTTGTAATAAGTAAAGAAACTTGGGGAAGATAAATGTTTCAGTATTACATTTGTATTACAGCGTAATTGGGACTTAATTTTAAACAAGGTGGGTATGTAATTGGCTTCAAATACAGGCTAGGGTACATTTTGTGTTCCGATTTTTATTTGAAAGAGAAAGAGTTACATAGTGGAGAGATCTATCGGGCTGATACTGATATGTTAAGGCTTCTGATTTGGTATTTTTAATTTTAAAGTTGGAAAAGACATCATACTTATTGCTTGTATGAGTTCTCACCGGCTTCCTCCGCTTTTGACTAACGTTTTGTTTACATCAGTGGGCCACGCCCCGCCCCCTCTACGATGTCTCCGTGACGATGGGGAAGCGAGCTTCTTTTTCATGATTGGCTCCCTCTCCTAGGGGCCCGTTGAGAGGCGTGGCCACACGCGTGCAGGTCTATATTAGGACTGGGTACGCCAGCAGTCAGCATCGGCCTCTCTAAGTACCGGAGCTCACCTCCAGAGCTCCAGGAAATGTGTTTTTTACGGCAATTCATCTGGTTAGATGTATCTATTGTATTGATCTCCTGATGAACTTGTTTAAATACAAGTGAAACATGTAGAGATAGATCATTTACTCTACCTAGGAGTAGTTTAAGATGGGTTGTTCTGAATGAGTGATGCACAGGAGCTTTTGTATGGTATTTGAGCTTTGGGTTTACTAACGATATCAGCTTATGTAATAGCCGATTTTGCTGGATAGTGAATGCCTAAACACTCCCCCACCTCTATTAGCAATTATACCTCCTGCTGCAGTGCACATCCATCTTTCTACGTGGTAGACATCACTTTATTATCATAGTATATACTGGTTGGGGTGACCAGGGACCCTAGTTATTACAGCCTAAGTGGGTGTTCCCACAATACATGACCTATACATTTATTTTGTGTGTTGACGGTACCCGTCACTTGGGTCGTTTTTTTACTGGATAAAATAAAAGTTATATTTTAGTATTTTGGATATCTACTCTGTGACTTGGAAAATACATTAAATGGATCAAGCAATTTCAGTAGTGGAGGAAAGGCCTATAAAGGGATTTGTGATTTACAGTAGCAGATCATCTGCAAAGGCTGCATTTAGATGGCCCATAACCCTAATCTAAAGCCATTTATCTTGGGTTGGTCCCTCCAGTCATGTAGCAGCACTGGTGTTAATTTAACTAACTAAAGCTCCGATCCAAGATTTGTGATCTGTTGTATTTTTGTAGCAGCTGAATAGGAAACTTCATCTGTGGCTTTAGACTTGGTAAAAATAAGCTACAATGGATCTTGATGAACGACCCATTGACTAACATCATAACCAATCCTAGAACTAAGTTCAAAGCAATATGGTCGCAGTGGATCCCCTACCTAGAGGGGTCTACATAAAGTTTATTAGCCTTAAGTGCCCTTTTGGTGGGATTTGTCATGTGGGGACCTATTCACCTTTCTTCCCTTTAGTTCACCTCGTCCCCTTTTCCCTTCTTGTGTGTCTTACCCCGGTTAAAATTCTGAGGCCAGCTAATTGTAGTAGTAGACAACGAAATTCCTACATGACTGAGGCTCTTTTTTTTTTAATTTTTTTTTATATCTCCTTTATTGTACACAGTTCATTGTTAGACAAAATGTTGAAGCTCTTGTTCTTATATCACTATGCTTGAAACATTTGTAATGCTAAAATAGTGGTATGTATTTTTCTAAACATATGAATATATCCTTTATGAATACTATAAACGTCTGGGAATTAATTATCTAACAGATTTATTCTCCTACAGTTTGCCTAGACCAGGGGTCTCAAACTCGCGGCCCACGGGCCAACTGCGGCCCTCGAGACAATAGTTTGCGGCCCCCACCTCAATATCAAAGCTTAATGTTAGTGCAGCCCGAATTTGATACGAATGGCACCAGGGGCGCACTGTCTGGGGGGCGGCATTTTTTACTATCTAATGTAAACCAGCCCAGGCCGCTTTAACAAAAACAACGCTGAGCGGGGCCTTTCCTGGGCTGGCTTACGAGACGTCCACATCACAGCGCAGGCAGCGATATAATGACGTCATCGCGCCTCCTACGCTGAGACACAGACGTCTCGGACAAGAGGAGGCGGCGGCTGCATCAAGGCATCACAGGTAGGTGAGGATAAGTTTTTTTATTTATTTATATAAATAGGCCGTTACCTGCTGGAGTATCCCCGGCAGGTAATGGCCTATTTATTTCCCTAACCGGCGTCTGCTCATGGCCACCCCCCGCTTCCCCTTCTGCTATGGGACGTAGAAGAGGAAGTGGATGCCGCTGTGAGCAGCCGCGGGCATCGGTAAGTGAGGCCGTGGGCCTCAAATACTAGTATTATTATACTCCAGGGTCTTTTTAGACCCCGGAGTATAATAATCGGAGACCCAGGGGAGGTGAAGGAACATAAAAACCAATGCTACTCACCTCTCCTGCGATCCGCTGTCACTCCGAGCAGGCTTGGGCGCTCTGGTGACGTCATCAGGTCGCGTCGCCGGTCTCATCGCGTGACGTCTGTGCGCAATTAGACAGGGCTGAAAGTGCTCCAGTTTCCAGGATAGATAAGTAACACTGGTTTTTATGTTTGTATCCTCCCCTGGGTCTCCAATCATTATACTCTGGGTTCTGAAAAGAACCCAGAGTATAATAATAGTTCGTGGGTGGGCCACTAGGGAGCACAATACAGTGTGTAGGGGCCACTAGGGAGCACAATACCGTGTGCAGGGGCCACTAGGGAGCACAATACCGTGTGCAGGGGAAACTAGGGAGCACAATACCATGTGCAGGGGCCACTAGGGAGCACAATACCATGTGCAGGGGCCACTAGGGAGCACAATACCGATGTGGAAAACCTGATGCGGCCCAGCCTCACCCAGACCTCCAGCGGCCCCCGGGTAAATTGAGTTTGAGACCCCTGGCCTAGACTAAGTGTATACTATACATACTCTATCATTGTATCTAAACTGAGTACCGTGAATTTATTACACAGATTTCTGGCTAACTTGCGTATTCACACCCAGGTGCATCCAGTTTACACTGATCTTCCTATGAGTGGTGCCAGATGATGTAGCTGATATGTCTATTGCCCCTGGATGCCAAAACTTTAAATGTCTAAGTAAGTGAAAAGCCAATTATTTTCAGCTATATTTAACTAATAGCCACACAGCATCAGCAAAACTGTGCAACCAGTAATGAAGTATACTGTTTTCGTTTTTTTCCTTGCTAAAAATCCTTGCTAAAAAACTCCCTTCGATCATTAAGCAGCCAGTCAGCGGGGTCTGACACTGCTAGAGCCTGCTGAGCTTAATGATCGGGAGAAGTGCTGATAAAGCGCTTTTCCCAATCAGACACCTGTGCCTCTGCACAGCAATCTCCCCTCCCTGCCCCACACTAATCTATTAGATCTGTGCAGGGTAAGGGAGAGGATAGTTCAGCTAGCAGACCATGGTCTTAACAGGGACATCTACATCCATAATTCCAGCAGCTGGAAGAAACTGCTCACCTCCCGACCGCTGCCCTTTACCATTACTACATTACTAGAGTAGCAGCAGGGATCAGTAATCCTTTCGGCTGCCTGCTCAACTTCTGTATTAATACTAAATAACAGCGGTTGTGAGGTAAGTAGTTTTTCCTGACCACTTTTGGGGGGTGGAGGTGGCAGAAGTGGGTGACACTGAGAAGAAATATACTTTGTGGGGAACAATCAGAACCATTATACTGTGAGATGGGCATTGAGGAGCATGCCCCATCAGTGCCCCCTACACAGCATAATGTTCCTTAATTGCCCCCCGACACAGTATAATTTTCCATTAGTTCCACCAGACAGTATAATACTCCTTAGTGCCCCCCAGACAGTATAATGTGGCACTATATTGTGTGGAAGCCACTAATGGAGCTTTGTGTATGTGCATCTCAACTGTTAGCAATTAACCTTCTATCTTCCCTAGCATGCCAGCGAAGAGGGGGGCCAAAGCTGCATGAGATAACATGACCTGCAGGTCGTGACATTACCAAAACACCCGGGACCACCAACTATCCCAGAGACCAGGTAAGCAAATTACCACTCTCCGGACAACCCCTTTAAATGTCTTTACAGTGCCACATTCAAGGAAAGCCATTTTTTTTTTTTTATCTATAATTATCATAGAATACAAGTCAGATACAAATTGCTTTCTTAAGGATTTTACTATGTAAAAATGTATAGACAAGAAAGCATTCAAGCGCTAAACGTCAAAACGTCCAAAACAACTCAAGCTCTGACTAAATTTGTATCCTTCATATACTCTTAAATAAAAAATAATAAGTTATTTATATATATATATATATATATGTAAAAACAAAATGCTTGGCGTGTAAAATCATCAAAGCGTCTTCCAGTTCATTTCGCTTCATCCTTTGCATTCTTCATTCTCTTTAGACAAGTGCAAATACCAGTTAATTGGCAGTGGGCGAAATCCTTAATTTGGATATAAAAACAGCATTACGTGGCAGCAGTGCTTGAGAGTATATAGGTAAGGGAGAGTCTTCAGAGTTTGATGAATGCATTGTCCTGGGTCTGCTTCTGCACGGTGTCACTGAGAGGAAAAACAGTGGCGATAGCTAGATCCACAATGCCTTGGCAAAGTTCAGCATAAAGTTTCCTGGAAATAGAAAAAAAAAAGGACAGATATCGACACTGAGCTGCTTAAAGGATGTACAGAGAAAATAAAAATCCCAGATGGTCATGCTCACTTATTTCCCAATGTAACAGAAAGATGTAGAAGAAATGGCATTCCAGCTGTAACTACATTGTGACACAAGCTGATTAAAAAATTATTTTGTGTTGGCATATTCTGACGCTAGGTTCACCCTAGCGTTGCATTTCTGTTAGGGTCCATCGATGGACAGTAGAGACGTTTATCTTTGTAAAAATTAATAAACAGTAATTAAACAAAAAGCAGTGGAGACACGGAGCCTGCGGACCCCATTGACTATAATGGGATCCGTTGGGTGTCCATCATTTTTAAACTGAAAACAGGAGGAGGAAAAAGTGCAGGACTCCTCTGATGATTTTTGGCAGAATCTGCAGTGGACACTCCAGCACAGATTTGAATGTAGCCTGAGTGTAATGTTTTTGGTTTGTTTTTTTGTTTTTTAAGTAACATGTAGATTTTAATTATGGTTTGATTTTTTGTTTTAACCACTTCAGTACCGGGCCAATTTCTGGTCCAGGACCAGACACCTTTTCGGGTTTTTTTTGTATGTGTGGTTCTGAGGGCTGTAACATTTTTATCATATGCGTTATTCAACTAATGGGTGCTTTTTTTTTTTTCGGTGACACATAGGGCTTTATTTTTATGTTGTTTTTATTTTTGCATGTGTTTTAACAAAAAAGTGCTACTAAAAATCTTTATAAAATAGTTTTTCCTCTCTGTTACGGTAATTTTTATTTTTTATGGTGTCATCGGGGGTGGGGCTATAACCTGTAATAAGGGAATTTTACTGGCATATTTTATTTTTTTAAATTATTTTATTTACACTTTTTTTTTTTTTTTTACTTGTTTTTTTAATTTCTTTTATTTTACATTGTGTCCCCATAAGGTCATATTATCCCTTTGGGGACATCTGATTACTTTTTTTTTTTTTTTTGGGGAGGCTGATTTCCCCTGTAACTGGGGCTGGTACATTTAGCTCCATTTGCAGGAGGAATACAGCCTCCTTCACATTACTTCAACAATACTATAGAGTTGATCTGGGTCCTGTAGGATCCAGCAGCTCTTGTAGACACTGCATCCGGCGGATTACGTGACCGCTTGGTCAGAGGGCGGCCGCAAGATGGCAGCGCCCATAGCGCTGTATACAGTGCTCATTGATCGCTGTATACACAGCGATCGGGAAGGCAGGGAAGGTAATAAACCTCTCTCTGGAAGCTCCGGCTGAAGTTACAGCCGGCTCCCAGTTTCAGTAGCTGCACGATTTCAATGTCAAAGACATTTGACACTGCCCTAATAGACGTTTAACAGGTAAAATGAGGTGCACTGGCTTGGAAAATATAGTTTGTAATTGGATTGAAAACTGGTTAAATGATCATATCCAGAGAGTTGTGGTCAATGACTGCAGCTCAGACTGGTCCTTTGTTATAAGTGGTGTACCCCAGGGTTCAGTGCTGGGTCCGCTGTTATTTATCTTAATTATTAATGATATAGAAGATGAGATTAATAGCACTGTCTCTATTTTTGCAGATGACACCAAGCTATGTAGTACAGTGCAGTCTATGGAGGATGTACATAGGTTACAAGCAGACTTAGACAGACTGAAGCTTGATTCACACTAGCACGGTTTCTCTGTTGTTTGGGTCTCTGAACAATGGAGAGGCAGAGTGCTAAAGCAGCGGTTACACGCAAAGCCTGGCGGACCCCATTGACTATACTGGGATCCGTAATTTTTAAACAAAAAATAAATAAATAAATATCGGAGGAAAAAAGTCCAACGGACACTCGAGAGCAGATAAGAACCTAGACTGAGTGTGTGGACATACACATGGCAAATGAGGTTCAATGTGGATAAATGTAAAGTTATGCATCTGGGTAAAAATAATCTCCATTCAGCATATGTCCTAGGGGAGTAAAGCTGGGAGAGTCACTGGTGGAGAAGGACCTGCGTGTACTTGTAAATCATAGGATAAATTACAGCATGCAATGTCAGTCAGCTGCTTCTAAGGCCAGCAGGATATTGTCATGTATTAAAAGGGGTATGGACAGGGACTTGATATTACCACTTTATAAATCATTGGTGTGGCCCCATCTGGAACATGCAGTTCAGTTCTGGGCACCAGTTCATAGAAATGATGTCCTAGAATTGCAAAAATTTCAGAGGGCCACAAAAATTAATAAGAGACATGGAAGACCTCTGTTCCAAAGGTTCTCTCTAAAAGACAAGGGGGCACTTCCTCCGTCTGAAGAAAAAGCATTCTATACATTTTCATAAGCATCAATGCTATTTTCTAAAAAAGCATCTTAGCCTTTTTTGAAGTTGCCAGTTGTGATAGCTCCTGAGGTAGGCTATTACACAGATTCACAGTCCTTACAGTGAAGAAGCCCTGTCACCTCTGGAGGTTAAACCTAGGGTTTGATTGCTCATATAATACACTGCAATACTTTGGTTTAACTCACACACATTATATATATTACACCCCGCCTCTGGCAAAATGTAATGTACAATACAGAATGTAATAGAACTATGGTAATGACAGCCTGGGATCCTTCAGGCTGTAATGGCAACCAATTGCCGCTCTCTGATTCCAGAGGGTGGTGAATGGTAAAAGATGACGGCTCCCATGGCGCCTGCGCACTTTAGATGCCGTGGTTGAGGCGGGTGCTGGCTGTATTATACAGCCGTCATCTGTCGTGAATGGAGAGGGCTCAGTTCCTGAGCCCCCTCCATGTAGCCCCTCACGCCTAATCATGTACAATACAGACCAAAAGTTTGGACACACCTTCTCATTCCAAGAGTTTTCTGTATTTTCATGACTATAAAAATTGTAGATTCACACTGAAGGCATCAAAACTATGAATTAACACATGTGGCATTATATACTTAACAAAAAAGCGTGAAACAACTGAAAATATGTCTTATATTCTAGGTTCTTCAAAGTAGCCACCTTTTGCTTTGATTACTGCTTTGCGCACTCTTGGCATTCTCTTGATGAGCTTCAAGAGGTAGTCACCTGAAATGGTCTTCCAACAGTCTTGAAGGAGTTCCCAGAGATGCTTAGCACTTGTTGGCCCTTTTGCCTTCACTCTGCGGTCCAGCTCACCCCAAACCATGTCGATTGGGTTCAGGTCTGGTGACTGTGGAGGCCAGGTCATCTGGCGTAGCACCCCATCACTCTCCTTCTTGGTCAAATAGCCCTTACACAGTCTGGAGGTGTATTTGGGGTCATTGTCCTGTTGAAAAATAAATGATGGTCCAACTAAAAGCAAACCGGATGGAATAGCATGCCGCTGCAAGATGCAGTGGTAACCATGCTGGTTCAGTATTCCTTCAATTTTGAATAAATCCCCAACAGTGTCACCACCAAAGCACCCCCACACCATCACACCTCCTCCTCCATGCTTCACGGTGGGAACCAGGCATGTAGAGTCCATTCGTTCACCTTTTCTGCGTCACACAAAGACACGGTGGTTGGAACCAAAGATCTCAAATTTGGACTCATCAGACCAAAGCACAGATTTCCACAGGTCTAATGTCCATTCCTTGTGTTCTTTAGCCCAAACAATTCAGCAGTGGTTTCCTAGCAGCTATTTTACCATGAAGGCCTGCTGCACACAGTCTCCTCTTAACAGTTGCTGTAGAGATGTGTCTGCTGCTAGAACTCTGTGTGGCATTGACCTGGTCTCTAATCTGAGCTGCTATTAACCTGCGATTTCTGAGGCTGGTGACTCGGATGAACTTATCCTCCGCAGCAGAGGTGACTCTTGGTCTTCCTTTCCTAGGGCGGTCCTCATGTGAGCCAGTTTCTTTGTAGCGCTTGATGGTTTTGGCCACTGCACTTGGGGACACTTTCAAAGTTTTCCCAATTTTTCGGACTGACTGACCTTCATTTCTTAAAGTAATGATGGCCACTCGTTTTTCTTTACTTAGCTGCTTTTTTCTTGCCATAATATAAATTCTAACACTCCATTCAGTAGGACTGTCCGCTGTGTATCCACCTGACTTCTCCACAGCACAACTGATGGTCCCAACCCCATTTATAAGGCAAGAAATCCCACTTATTAAACCTGACAGGGCACACCTGTGAAGTGAAAACCATTTCAGGTGACTACCTCTTGAAGCTCATCAAGAGAATGCCAAGAGCGTGTAAAGCAGTAATCAAAGCAAAAAGTGGCTACTTTGAAGAACCTAGAATATAAGACATATTTTCAGTTGTTTCACACTTTTTTGTTAAGTATATAATTCCACATGTGTTAATTCATAGTTTTGATGCCTTCAGTGTGAATCTACAATTTTTATAGTCATGAAAATACATAAAACTATTGGAATGAGACGGTGTGTCCAAACTTTTGGTCTGTACTGTATATGTATGTGATTTTGCGTTAAGGGGTTAATGACCAAACTACCCCACATCATTAAAGAGTTAAAATTGGCAAGGAGGAAGGGCAGTGTTTCTACTTTATTTGTTGCCCCTGATCCAATTTTCTAGAAGACAAGTCTTGCCTGTGAAGGCTATAAACAAATCAAGCTTACTGATAGAAAAAAAAAAAAAACATTCTACGATGTGTCTGGATGTCACAAGGCATTATGGGAAAGGAGCTGGGGAGCTCATGCGCCCTCTATTGGATGTAACAAATCCTCAATTTGCTTTTGACTCACCGAGCCTTGAGACAGCAAAAGGGATTTTAGCCAAGCCAATTTCACTTATCTGCATACAGCGCTGTTTCCGGATCGTTGTCCTTCATCAGTACAGAGCAAAGTGAATTGGCTGGCTTAGTGGGAGGCAATGAGTGGGTTAGGGACAAGAATCTCTCACATTGAGGAGAGCACCAGTAAAGGTGTGTCTGGTTGTGTGAATGTAAAAGCGGATTTAACACAGCCCAGCACTGCTTGACACCATGAGCTGTCTTATATTAGCGCTGCCTAACAATCAGAGAATCCTATTACTGCCTGCTTGGTGTATAGCAAGAGATTGCCATCAAAACATAACCAAGCAGATTCCAACTAATATCTATCTATCCATCTATCTATCTGAATTTCTGTTGTCTGTCTGTCCTTTATGTGCAGTGAAATGACTGGACCAATCAGCACCAAATATGGCACATAGATAGATCAGGCTGTCCCAAGCCTTTAGACCAGGTTTCAGCCCTCTACGACCTAGCGTTCTTGACATATTCATAGAAGAAAATATAGCAACACTTTCTTCCATATCAAGGACCTGCCTCCATATCACATGACCCATTTTAGTCAATAGAAACTCAAAGGTCCTTCACTCAAAATACAGTATTATCAGTGTACAGCAGCCCTCACAAACTATTGTTCTCTGTTGTCAGCCATTATCACAGGGCAACCTATAGAAGCTCGCGGGTACTTCACTCTTAATAGCATAGCTGATATACAGCATTATCAGTGGATTGCAGCCCTCTCTAACTATTGTTCTCTGTTGTCAGCCATTATCAGAGAATGCTATTCAGAGAAGATAGATAGATGACATCAGATTGGTTACTATGAGCAACTGCCTCATTTTTCTTTTCCATCACTTTAGCTAAATCATCCCCCATTATATCTTATGACTTTTCAGCACATATTGAGAGGGGCAGCAGCTGTCACATGATCTTCTTGACTCCAGTGGAATCCTTTGCACCCACACTTTATAACTGGGCAATGCTGGGACTTTCTCTAGTACTACATATAAATTGGGAAAAGGGCATACAGCAACAGAGATGAACCCATAATTTCAACCATTTTGCCCAATAGAAAAAAAATAACCACTGGCCCAGATCTAATTATATAGTATTTGACTTAGAAATGGACTAAAAACAAACAAACAAAAAAAAGACAAAAAAAAAAAAACAAAACTTGTCTACACTGTCAGTCTACCCATCATTGTGGCTTGTGAACTGCTGAGGGATGGGCCTTAGCGCTCACTGTGTCCTACTGCAGACAAGTCAGGGGGAGGCTCCTGCTGCAGAAAGCTGCATATCTGATCTGAGATACATACAGAAAATTTATTTATATATTTCTCGGTTTGACTTACAATTAGAGACAACATAGGATCAAAGTAAAGCACATGAAGATCAGAAGAAGGGCTGGGACATATTTCTTTGTAAACGGTCTATGTTTATTGCTACATTTTTACTTTTTTTTTTTTTTTTTACTGACTAGGAAATATTTAAAAGCATAAACAACTTCCAGAATGGCAGATCTCCATTGACAGAGTCAGTGTTTTTTTTTTAGTGCCACAGACATAACAATTATGTACTTAGGGTTTCACAATGCAATTTCCCATGCACAAAACTGTTAAAAAAAAAAAAAAAACTCACTGTGCACAGGCAGGGGCGCCATTGACTTCAAGCAACCAGACCTTCAAATCTTCATCCACCATGAAATCAAACCCAAATAACTGGAAACTTTGGTAGGGCAGATGCTTTGTGCTGATCGCAGGTTCTATACAAGTCAGACAAACCCTAAATGGAATAAGAACTATTGATGCATTACACTGAAACCAACGCAGTCAAGGCAGCACCTTAAGAAGTTTGGAACACATAATTAATATGGTGGATTAATGGGTTCTGAATGTCCATATACCCAAAAAAAAAAAAAAAACACAACACACTTAAGGCTGGGGCCCCACGTAGCATAAACGCAGCGGCAAAAAACACGGCATTTTACAGTACCTGCAAAGTTGATTGGATTCTGGCTAATCCACACATTGCAGAGAAACATCTGCAGCGGACATACTGCAACTTCAAAAACCATCAAGTTTTTGTATATCGCAGCATGTCAATTATACCTAAGGAAACAATGGTGGTTTTCGTATATGTATAATAGAAGCAGAAAGTCCACAGAGGAAAACACTGCACACTTTCTGTGAAAAGCGATGCAGGAAAAACTGCAATGCATTTCCACTGCAGTTTTTCCCACAGTGTTTTTTGGCTGTGGTTTGCTACGTGGGGCCTTAGCCTAGAAGGGCGTCTGTAACCAGAAACTAGAAGATACAGTTGGACCTTATGAATTTGTGCCTCTGTTGTCAAGATAAGCAACAGACAACATGAAAATTGCCATTGTTCTACAGAGATAAGAGTCACCACCCTCAATACTCCAAAGAGCTTATTTTCATATTGACAAAAGCTGATATATCCACAATGGGCATTGATACACAAAAGGAAAACAAACACAGTTTTTCTCAGGTGATCCTCGCCTATCTTATATTTCTAACTCTTATAATGAGACAAAAGATAAAAGTTAGGCAAATTGCACACAACCATGTGCTAGCCGCTGGCCGTGATTGAGTGTCACGGTCTGCACACGGATGTCATCCGTGTGCTGCCCGTGAACCGGCTGTGCTTTTGCAGGCCCAAAAAACCCAGATAGCACACTGACCCATGCCACGGTCGCCTGCAAGGGGCCTTAGGTGAGATTTCAACTTCTGTAACTATGACCCCCTCCCTCACTGTTGTAGAGAACAAGAGGCATCTATTCTCATTTGGAAAGAAGGAAAAGCATACAGTTTTACTAAAAACAAATAACTAAACTGGGAAACTGAAAATAAGTGGATTCTGCCGTTTGACAGTTCATTTCATAGTGGTAAAGTTATGTACTGCATTCATGTGGCAAGGAAACATGCCAATAAATACTAAATCTCTTAACTGGAACAGAAAGTAAACGATAAATTTTAGCCATACAGTAGATAAAAGACATGAACATACTGTATGCCAACATAGGACAACCTTTTAACCATCTTCTACTTAAAGAAAACATTTCATGTCCTCATGAAAGTGTGGTTTTATATACCGCTAGAAAGCAGACAGTGCTTTTATATACCGGCTTTCTAGTGGTATATAAAACCGCATATTCATGAGGACATGAAAGGTCCTATTTAACCTACATGGACACTGAAATTCTTTCTTCAAGAATCTCCTTCACTTTGCAGGTACTATAAAACGCAGCTTTTTTTCCCCGAGGAGTTTCCGCAGTGGCAAAACTATGCATTTTTGCAACGTGGGACTTAAGCCTAATCAACAAACACAGTGCTGTACATGTGTGCTTGGTGTTGCAGCTCAGCTCATTCACCTGAATGGTACTGAGCTGCAATTGGGCCATGTGAATGGTGCCACTTCAAACTGGTGATATACAGGGGTTCTGGGTGTTGGAACCCCACAGATCTTCAATTGATGACCTATCATGATAAGATAGGTCATCAATTTAAAAGTCCAGGAAAGACCCCTTTAAAAAATAAAACATCTCTAGTCATATAGACAGTAAAATGAAATATTCAGAATTATCAGTGTTAGGCTATATTCTCAACAACTTAATTCTAGTGTGTAGCTCTGATATGTCATAGGATCAGTGCTGAAAAACTAATACTGATAAACTAATGACGAAAGCAGATGGAGCACATTCTATCAGCATCCGTCATCATTCACTTTAATGTATAAGACAATACAGAAGCATTCTTCCACTTTTTTTTTTATTACTTTAGACAGAAGATAAAGTCCTGCAAGCACGATTCTATCTTCCTCTGAAATGTAAACAGACAAGACAAAAACTTTCTTCCATCTTGTTTTTGACAGAATGTGTGCCCCATCTGCATCCGTCATTCTATTAGTTTGTCAGTCCTTTGTAAGTAAGTTATAACCTTACATTTTAAAAGAAATGTTAACAGACTCTAAAAACAAGCAGATTTTAGCAAGTGGGCACCAGGTTGTGCATGCATGATTACCATCAATTGAGAAAGTGTTTGAAAAAGTATCAAACCACCAACCATGGACTGAGGTTCCATTTCCATGACTCAAGCAGGTGTTTTTTAAGAACTTGTGCTCTTTTGGCCCTCTGCACTGCATCTTGTTATTGAAATTGGAAAATATAGATACAGAGAATGCCGTAAGGCTGAGATCACTCATACATATAGCATTTACAACCAAGTCACAAAACAATACAAAATATATTGCCCAATACTGTTGAAAGCCAAGGAACAGGTGTCAGTGACTCTTATAAGTGTGTCTTACTTCATCAAATGTTAAAGAGGCCCTTTTACCACCTCTACAAACTCTGACTTTTTGCATCCTTTAATAGGCTCTGCTACACCGATTCCAGCGAAGTTGGCATTTTTTTCTCTATCCCTCGCCATTCCTGAGCAATCAGTGCAGTTAGTTTGAGCTAAGAATATACTAATTGGTCTACTGTCAGTTGGGCAAACCTGGGCTGGAGCAGACTGTCTGGGACCACCCACCTGACAGCACAGATCCTAATTAGCATATTGTGTGCTTAAACTAACAGCATTGATTGCTCAGGAATGAGTTGGGCTTGAAATATAATTCCAACTGCATCAGAATCAGTAGAGTGCCACCTATTGAAAATGCTGAGGAAAATAGGGAAAGGTACTTTTTAAATTTGTGATATAAGATGATACCTTATTATTTGCTTTATCTGCCAAAGGATGCTGTTTTCTAGATTGACATTTAAGGATGTCATAAGGTACTGATTGAACTCTTCAAAGAACATCTCATTCCCATCCTCATATCTCCCATAGTTTTTAGAATGTTCCTTCTGAATGCAGTGATTGGTTAGGTGGCTTGTCATGTCTTCAAAGTCAGTGTCATTATAAGGTTCAGAGGACGTTCTTAAGACTCCCTCACGATACAGGAAAATGTTATACTGATTGTCCACAAGGACCCAGCTCCTGTAACACATCAATAATGAAAAAATAATAACAGTCATAAAATAAACATATTGCTAAAAAAGATTATATCCACTTTGTTAGCAAGGACTGCTCAGTTCTGTATGTTACAATAGCTCACTCTTGGTTTTCTTCTTTTAAAATTTTTAACATATATAGTCACCATTACAAGGCTGGGGTCACTGAAAGCAGCAAAAACTGCAGGAATCGCTGCAGGTCATCTGTATTGCAAAAGCTTAAACCTGTAGGTGAAACGGGCAGCATTAACTGGCATGCTGTGGTTTAACCACTGCTGTGCAGAGGACTTTGCACTGCTGGTTAAGTCACAGCATGTAGATTACTTTTGTAGAAATCTCATCTATAACGTTGCTACTGCACATCACAACGGGTTAGCCACTAGAGACTTCTGGTGTAGCTTCCCCAGCCTATGGTGGGTTTCACACAGCAGAGTTCAGGCCTGACAACTAGGTCAACGTATTGAGCGGATTTACAGGCCTGCATTAAGGCTGGTAAATTTGGCCAATACACAGACCAAGATTCCTAGTCCAAACTCAGCCGCATAACATTTTAATTGATTATCACTAGCAACATTTTCCTCTAAAAGGTGCAAAGCAAAAAAAATCCCTGAAATTGGGTACTTTTTGCTGTGGCAACCTGTTGGAAAGCTGTAGGTTTTCCATAACTTTCTGTGGATGAAATGTGCAGCTATAATTTATGTGTCCTCACGCATATAATGTCCCCTTATGCCCACAAAGTACAATGACCTCCAAATGCCCATACAGTATAATGTCCCACTTATACCTTCACAGTATAATGTCCTCCTTATGTCCCAGTACAGTACAGAGGTCCCTTATGACTATATACAGTACAATAGCCCCTTATACCCCCATATAATGCCCCAATACAGTACAATGGCCCCTTATGCCCCCCATACAGTACAATAGCTCCCTTATGTCCCCATAAGATGGCTCCTTATACCCCCCATGTAGTAAAATGCCCCATACAGTACAACAGCTCCATATAATGGTCCTAATATTCCTATACAGTACCTCCTTATTCCGACATAGTGGGGAAAAAAAGTATTTAGTCAGCCACCAATTGTGCAAGTTCTCCCACTTAAAAAGATGCGAGAGGCCTGTAATTGTCATCATAGGTAGACCTCAACTATGAGAGACAAAATGAGAAAACATATCTAGAAAATCACATTGTCTGATTTTTAAAGAATTTATTTGCATATCATGGTGGAAAATAAGTATTTGGTCAATAACAAAAGTTCATCTCAATACTTTGTTATATATCCTTTGTTGGCAATGACAGAGGTCAAACGTTTTCTGTAAGTCTTCACAAGGTTGGCACACACTGTTGCTGGTATGTTGGCCCATTCCTCCATGCAGATCTCCTCTAGAGCAGTGATGTTTTGAGGCTGTCGCTGGGCAACACGGACTTTCAACTCCCTCCAAAGGTTTTCTATGGGGTTGAGATCTGGAGACTGGCTAGGCCACTCCAGGACCTTGAAATGCTTCTTACAAAGCCACTCCTTCGTTGCCCTGGCAGTGTGCTTGGGATCATTGTCATGCTGAAAGACCCAGCTACGTTTCATCTTCAATGTCCTTGCTGATGGAAGGAGGTTTGCGCGCAAAATATCATGATACATGGCCCCATTCATTCTTTCATGTACATGGATCAGTCGTCCTCGTCCCTTTGCAGAGTAACAGCCCCAAAGCATGATGTTGCCACCCCCATGCTTCACAGTAGGGATGGTGTTCTTTGGATGCAACTCAGCATTCACTCTCCTCCAAAAACGACGAGTTGTGTTTATACTTTGGCTTCATCTGACCATATGACATTCTCCCAATACTCTTCTGGAACATCCAAATGCTCTCTAGCAAACTTCAGACAGGCCCGGATATGTACTGGCTTAAGCAGGGGGACACGTCTGGCACTGCAGGATCTGACTCCCTGGCGGCTTAGTGTGTTAGTGACGGTAGCCTTTGTTACGTTAGTACCAGCTTTCTGCAGGTCATTCACTAGGTCCCCCTGTGTGCTTCTGGGATTTTTGCTCACCGTTCGTATGACCATTTTGACCCAACGGGGTGAGATCTTGTGTGGAGCCCCTGATGGAGGGAGATTATCAGTGGTCTTGTATGTCTTCCATTTTCTAATTATTGCTCTCACAGTTGATTTCTTCACACCAAGCTGCTTGCCTATTGCAGATTCAGTCTTCCCAGCCTGGTTCAGGTCTACAATTTTGTTTCTGGTGTCCTTCCACAGCTCTTTGGTCTTCACCATAGTGGAGTTTGGAGTGTGACTGTTTGAGGTTGTGGACAGGTGTCTTTTATACTGATTACAATGTCAAACAGGAGCCATTACTACAGGTAATGAGTGGAGGACAGAGGAGCCTCTTAAAGAAGTTACAGGTCTGTGATAGCCAGAAATCTTGCTTGTTTGTAGCTGACCAAATACTTATTTTCCACCATAATTTGCAAATAAATTCTTAAATAAAAAAAATCAGACAATGTGATTTTCTAGATATGTTTTCTCATTTTGTCTCTCATAGTTGAGGTCTACCTATGATGTCAATTACAGGCCCCTCTCATCTTTTTAAGTGGGAGAACTTGCACAATTGGTGGCTGACTAAATACTTTTTTTCCCCACTGTATATTGGCCCCTTATGTCCCCATACAGTACAATGTCACCTAATGCGCCCCATATAATTGTCCCATGCAATGCCCCCACATAATGGTCTCTCATGCCCCCATACAATAAAGTACCCATTTATTCCCTTATATGCCCCTTCTATTTCCCCATATAACTACTCCTAATTTCTCATACAATAGTGTCCCCTTATGCCTACCCCCCTTTCCATGCTTTTGGGGTGGGGATTCAGCAGTAAGTGCAGATTTCATAATCTCTTACCACTCTTAGCTCCTCGGACCCCTGCCCCTTCCCTGCACACTAAACCCAATCAGCGCCAGAGCAGTGAAGTGACAGGGGTCTGAAGATCTATGAGCAGGAAGTCCCTGCCTCCCTCACAGAACTACTACCCTTTAATGTAAACATGATTACAATAGGGGACAATAATCCCACAGGGTTTGGGGAGGCATAGAAGACTATGATGTTTGGACTCCCCAGGTGCTCAGTGTTCAGTTCATAAAATACTGCCAAAGTTTGATTCATATTTCATGGACTGAATACCCCCAGTGTGAAGCAGGCCTTATACCTTATTTCACTTTTATCAATCTGTATTGATATAGGCGCTCATGGCAGAAACTGAGTGGGCCCCCTAGAAGCTCTGGGCGCAGGGACCTGCCCAGGTTTGCTGGATGCTGGTCATGGGGTCAACCATGCACAGACTTAACACTCATGCTATGTCTTACTTATATCTGACATGTCAATAACATTCACATAAGCCAATGAGAAATTAAGCCAAGCATATCTATGAATAACTGGCAAAATAATGTAATCCACATTTAATTCCAATAAAATAGATGAATGGTAAGTGAACCTTTCACCTGATATCAAATTTGCGGTGTCCTGGTTCTAGAAGCAGTGGGTGTTCTAGGTATTTCTGTATCACATGAACTTGGCCTTGATTGTCAATGAAGTCTAGGAGTTGTGTTGCATCAGACGATATAAGGATTCCTTCCCCTAAAAGAGGAGCAGAAAATCAAGATCTTGTTAGAAAAGAACAAAAATTATTCTTCCCTACTCTAAAGGAACATCTGGTCACAGTGTTTCTACTTTAATAAATCCTGTAATCACTGTTAACTTTTTTCCATGTGCTAATTTTATGTCAATTTTTGCCAAGGTTTCTGGGCATTAACAGTGCAGAAAATGCTTTGGGTAAACTTTAAATGGGACTATGAGAACATGGAACAGAAGTCACTGCAAATCCATGGTTCAGCTTCAGATTTCTGCTGCAGAGTTTATTTCAAATCAACTGCTGATTTTTTTTTATTTTATTTTATTACAAGCTCATGTGAACACAGCCAAAGTAGGAGGTGGCTTATTAGGCTCAGTGATCAGCTTGGAGTCTCCAGGGAAAGATGACAGCAAAAATTTAAACTGCTGCACCTCCATAGGGAATATAAAGCATAAACCAGGATTGCAAAAAAAAAAAAAAAAAAAAAAAAATATTGATGCAAAACACTGACCTGTGAATAAGGCTATATTCACATGACTAAGATAATTCTTGGCTGTGTTTTTCTCACAGACCCATTTACATCAATAATTGCTTGAGCCAAGTCTATGCTACTCAATAAGCTTCAGAAATTAACGTCACAGCAATTTTGTGTTGGTCTATAAAAACGTATAGGTATACTCCTGATTCATTGATATACTGGACCCGTCAGAGTGAAGAAGAGGCAACCTTTTAGCACATGCACACCACCATTCCATTAACATGGGGCAGTCAAAGACCCCGCTCTCGTGACCACTGAGGGTCCCAACTATTAAATCAGACACTTATTCCCTATTCTGTGACTATGAACTGTGAAGTAGTATTATTGAGACACCTCCTTTTTATATACAGAAAAAAAAAAACATACCAAGATATACTCTGCATTCAACTATCTAGGAAATCAATATTTCAGGGTGACTATAAATAATAGATTAGAAGTCGGGAGATGGCATCCATAATTAAACAGTGTACAGAGTTACTTCACATTATTTTTATGTCAGATGTATTACATGGCCATCAAGTTCCATCAGACTGGAAATGTGCTAGCTTATTGTATCTCATATGATGAAAGGTCCAATTCTAATGTAATATAAAGGGCCATACCTGCAGTTTAAGGCCAAGATCACCAACAATTAAGAAAAAAAAAAATTCTGTTGAAACCAACTCAGGCTAAGGCCACATGTTGTGGAAAAGCTACATTTTTGTTTCTTTTTAGAGCCATAGCAATGAATGGAGTAAGAAATATAAAGAAAGCTTACATTTTGCAACCAATGAATGGGGTATTTTATGGAATAATGTACAATAAATCCACAGCATGTTCAATTGTGCATGGATCAGCTCCATAGATCTACCTGCGGATCAGCTAGATTAGTAACACTTCCCACAGCTATAGTAGGTCTAAAAGAGAAGACTCCTCCTGTAGTAAAAGTAAAAATGGACTATATCATCAGCTCTCTGAGTGAGACAGATTCCCTCTAGCCTGCCAACACCAGCATAAACGTAAAGCGTAGCCCCACACTGGGAGCGCAAAAGCACCAAACTTATTTTATGTTAGAAACACTACAAACTACTTTTTACCACCTATTAACTTTTCAGGACCTTTGAGATTCCATGGTATAGCTCTTTAAACAGCACTTTTGTTTTTTTTTTTGCGAATGAGCTACTGAAAGGGTCAATAGAGTTACCCATCAGCAAACTAACACATAACACTAGACTGTCAGGAGTCAGCAGGAACAAAATTCTTATCTTTAAAGGGATTGTCTCATCAGAATGCAGATTTCAGATCACCTGGAGTCAGTAATACATGGTCATCTCAAGTCTGCCAGAACAGAAAGCACTCAAACAAAGTGCCTTCTGTACAACCGAGTAATCTTCTACCTTTTCCCATAGGGCCACCTAGACACAGACTTTTTCATGTGTTATAAATATCATCTACACACGTGGACAAAAATTGTTGGTACCCCTCGTTTAATGAAAGAAAAACCTACAATGGTCACAGAAATAACTTGAATCTGACAAAAGTATTAATATATAAAAACATGTTGACAAGCCAGAAAGCTTCTGGGAGAATGTCCTATGGACAGATGAGACGAAAATCAAAATTTTTGGCAAGGCACATCAGCTCTATGTTCACAGACGGAAAAATGAAGCATATCTTGAAAAGAACACTGTCCCTACTCTGAAACATGGAGGAGGCTATATTATATTCTGGGGCTGCTTTGCTGCATCTGGCACAGGGTGTCTTGAATCTGTGCAGGGTGCAATGAAATCTCAAGACTATCAAGGGATTCTAGAGAGAAATGTGCTGCCCAGTGTCAGAAAGCTTGGTCTCAGTCGCAGGTCATGGGTCTTGCAACAGGATAATGGCCCAAAACACACAGCTAAAAATACCCAAGAATGGCTAAGAGGAAAACATTGGCCTATTCTGAAGTGGCCTTCTATGAGCCCTGACCTAAATCCTATTGAGCATCTTTGGAAGGAGCTGAAACATGCCGTCTGGAAAAGGCACCCTTCAAACCGGAGACAACTGGAGCAGTTTGCTCATGAGGAGTGGCCAAAATACCTGTTGAAGAGGTGCAGAAGTCTCATTGACAGTTACAGGAATCATTTGATTGCAGTGATTGCCTCAAAAGGTTGTGCAACAAAATATTAAGTTAAAGGTACCATCATTTCTGTCCAGGCCTGTTTCATGAGTTTTCTTTTTTAAAAAATTCTTTTGAAGCACGGTTGAAAAGCAATGTCTGACTTTCATTTGTTCGTTTTCATAGAATTTTTATATATTATTACTTTTGTCAGATTCAAGTTATTTCTGTGACCATTGTGGGTTTTTCTTTCATTAAACGAGGGGTACCAACAATTTAGTCCACTTGTGTATATTCTGCTGAGAACGCCTATAGGGTAATAGCATGTAATTTACAAAATAACCCTGCAGGTCTGTGGGCAAATAGATTCTTATTGTAAGGGGTGCAGTCCCAATAACAACTTTATATTAGGAAGCTGTTCAAAGTAAAATGTACTAATGTAAAAAAAGCTTTTAAATGGACTTTCTCTCTTCTTTAAACATTGAGAAGATGGTGTGGTAACCTTTCAGAATGTTTACCAGGGGTAGCAAACTCATTTTCACTGATAAGCAGGTTTATAGTCGTTTTCAAAGGGCCGTGTTTGGGTTTCAAGATGCAGACCTATATTGTACTCCCTTATTACCAACCAGGGCCGGTGTAAGGGGTGGGCGGGGGGTTGGGGATGGTGGATGCAAACTGGGCAATTGCCCCAGGCCCCACCACTATAAGTGCCCCCTATCAGTGGGATACTATTCCTACTACTGTGGAGACAGTAGATCGGGAAGAGGGGACACGAGCAGAAGCTGCAGCATATGATAATTGCTGCTTGTAAACAGTCCCTGAACTTAGCAGCTGAAGCTGCTAGTACCTACTTAATAAAACTGCCTGTGCAGCCTTAAGAACATTCCCCCTTTCCACCTGACACACAGCACTAACTGGCTTTTCGGACAAAGTGTGGAGGAGGATGTGTACAGGGACAGCACAGTTTTCAGTCCTGCCATTCAGCAAGTTGCTTATTCTGCTACTCTGCACCCAGCAATTCAGCCATAATGTATGTGTCTTTTTTGTATTAAATGTGTATATTTAATATTTATGTGTGCAATATGTAAATTTGTTCACAGTGTGTGTGCTGTATCCTGTGTGAATTTATATATAGGTATATGTATGAATAGGTGCATGTGAGTATCTATGTGTGTATACAAGTGTGTGTGTGAAAATCTGTATGTATATATGTGTGTCAATATCTATATGTATATGATATATACTATCTATATGATAGTTTTCTTATATATGTAATATGATGTATTCTAGAATAGTGTTTTATAGTATAATAAACTATATATTGAAGTAGTTAAAATGGTTCTCCTCCGATCAAAGTTAATAACCTAAGGATAGGTGATAATTTTCTGACCACCATTAGTCACGTGTCCTTTGTCCTTCTGTTTGAATGGTCTGGTGGTTGAGTATGCGCACTGCTGCTCACTTTGAAGTGTATGAAATTGTCGAAGATAGCCAGTTCAGCGTTCAGCGCCAGTTCAGCGTTCAGCTACCTTGGTTGGTCCCATAGCCATGTGCATGCTCAACTGCGATTCAGAAGGGACAGCACAAGACCCTTTTTTTTGTGATTGATGGTCCCAGTGGTGGCACTCCGACTGATCAGACACATATCACCTATTCTGTGGACCAGTAATAAGCTATGATTTTAGCAATACACCTTTGGTATATGAAGACATACAAGCAAAGGATTTGTGCAGACTTGCGGGCGGCTGATCTGTGTGTTGTACAGTAGTAGCAAAGTGGATAAGATTTTAACAAGTTTCATCCATACTCTGCACAAAAACCAACAGCACGAATGGAACTGTGTTGTAGAATTTCTTATGCTGTAGGCTTTCACCCTTTGAATGTCCCAGCAAAAGCCTCCCCATTTCAAACATTTATAGTATGGGTGTTGGAAGTGTCCCTGAGCAAAGGATCCATGCAGGGCCCCCCACAATCCTTAAGATAAATAAAATTTCCAGGACAACCACTATAAAATGCTGGTTGGCATTATGAGCAGTGCATTTGTGAAAAAAAGGGGACCATTTTTGCTTTCCATATAGAGGCATGGAGGAAACTCTGACACTTGTAAAATGTGGTGGCATTATGAGGGGCACATTGTACAATAAAAGGAGCCATCTGTAGATTATATTGTAGGGGCAAGGAAGAATACATCTTGTAGTAAATGACTGACATGACAATATTGGGCCCTAGTATTTAATAACTTTATAATTATATAACTTTATAATTAATTTTTGTACTGGGAAGGACATGTACCTTGTTGCTTGTGCCAATGATCTTTAAAGACCCTAGGAACACCCCTGGAAGCATCAAAGATCTGAAGTACGGTACACTGAATTGACAGAATGTGACAGTGTTGTAGGTGCAAAATATTAGCATTCGGGGCCCCACTTTTTAATTTTGCCCAGGGCCACACTTTGTCTAAAACCAGCACTGCCACCGACATTACCTTATAACACAAAAGATAGAACAGTTATTCTCTTTGAAGCACAAACATGTATTGACTCCTATCTTCCATAAACCTGAATTCCCCTTGCATCAATTTTTCTCTTGTTGGATATTATTTCTAAAAACCACTTGGAAAACCACTTGATGTGGAAGTACAGCAATCTATGTCCTTCTGCCCATTAAGATGGCTCTCTCCTTGTGCTAGAGTCCCCTCTGCCAGGTATTGCATCTTCAAGTGAGATACCTCACTGCAAAGCAACATGGCATCAATTCCCTGTGCTTCCCCCTTGCCAAGTGCTGCATCTTTCCTCCAGCCAATGTGAGAAAACTAAGTGATAGCCCTTGCAGGCAACATAAAATAACCCAGAGGACCAAATTTGGCCCTTGGTCCTTGTGTTTGATACATGTGGCTTAGACTGACCTTTTGCACCTGAGGAGGACTTGGCTATCCACACATTTCCTTTTCCACTCTCCTTCCTCCCATTAAATGATTCTAGAAACTCTTCGCGTTCGTCGGTGCGGGTGCTGTTGATTAGATCTTGGAGACCATTCCTTCCTTTTGCCACAGGAGACTTTTGATTGGTTGGGTAAATCACATAAGATTCTGGGAACCACGTACAGGATCCAGAAAGCTCAGGACTCGTCTTGATTAGTCTGTAAAATAAGTTAATAAAACACTATGAATAGAAATTAGAACATTCACAATATTTCCAAGCTCTCCTCCAGCAAACATTTTACTGAGATGATCTAATGAAGGCATACCACATAGAACATATATAAACACTGTGATAAGCCAAAATTCACAAGCCTAGTACAATGCCAAACAATTACAATAAAAGAAAACCTGGGGGTCATTATAGTGATAACCAAACACTTAGATCCTATCTATTCAATTCAACTAGGTAAAAGAATAGGAGTGATTGTAGAAAACTCATTTTTATATTGCGGATCCCATTAACAAAAGCTGATACAGGAGGTTGGGTTAGAAGGCACACAATCCCTGCAACCAAATGGAGGTATAACAAAATACCGTAAGACATTATAAAGGAGGAACTTTATACCAACCACCATATAATTCAAGTTTGTTTCTATTTTTGAGGGATAGCAGAACCAGAGTGAGAGTGGTACTCGAAGGCTTTCCCTATCTTAGACATTGATGGCATGTCTACATCTCTCTCGAGAGCAGAGACCACCTTCATAGTTGCACTTAAAGGATATGTGTACACCTCTAGGAATAGAAATATCAGATAAAAAAAACAGAAGAGAGTAGAGGTAGCAATTGATACCAGGCCCTGGAGCTGCAGGGAGCCCAAAGGCCTCCCTACAACACCAGTACTATAGATAGCACATGGGAAGTGGGGGCCCCATTAGAGATTTTGAATTAGGGCCCAAGAGCTTCAAGTTATGCCTCTTTATAGACACAAAAAGACCTGTCTATGGCACATGGCATAGGCCACTCACACTGACCACAGAATGGGATCCTCCACCCTGTTCTGAGGCCAGATCTGCATCTATCAGTCATTTTTAGCAAGGTATCTGCAGAAGTGTACGAGATGGGCAAACCTGCTTGTTAATGTAACTAAGGAGGATGTTCCTTGCTATATTTAGACAGATCTTTGCACTTATTAGGGTGACAGCACCGAGCAGCAACCACACGCTGATAAGTTTTCATATATACCACTATCCAAAGAAAAAAAAAAAAAAATATATACAAACCTGTGCTGTGTTGTGACCAACTCTATGGCCTGCTTTACATTTATTTATTTTTTTACAAGTCACGTAACCCAATTTTCTAAGCTCTCTCTCTGCTCAGTTAATATATCTGCTATATCTGCCTTCATTTGAACCCACATATGCTCTGGTTTGTCTTGCTTGCTCCAACAGTGCAGAGGAATTTTTAGGTGTGACAAGAAGAGCAACATATGCTCATTTTTTATTTATTTATTTATTTTAATGCACATGCCCATTGTATGCATTCCATGATCTTCACTGGCTTGACTGCAACTCTCTAGACCTTATGATGCATTTTCTATTGTACCCTGTCCTTACCTAATTCCCTTATATCTCACTGGAGCATGAGTGTATCGGGTTCTAATACAGCAGGGAAACAAAGTAAGGAAGGAGGCATTTTAAACACTATAAAACATGTTCTATGTGTTTTTGGTCTCATATCTGGAAATACAGATGACATATCATCTGTTAAAAACACAATCAGGACTGGCATATTTATATGCAGCTGCTCCTAACCCCTTCTGTCTTTTTGTCTGATGTCGTCTCTGGAAATAATACATGAAAACTGAGTATCTTCTCTTTCCTATGACACAGAGAGCATTGTTCTCCCCTTTATAATGGCTGATATAATTGTTTAAGGCTAAGGCCCCACTTAGCAAGCTGCAGGCAAAAAGTGCTGTGGGAAAAACCATAGTGGAAACGCATTGTGATTTCTCTGGCAGCGCGTTTCACAGAAAGTTTGCAGTTTTCCTCTGCAGACTTTCTGCTTCCATTATACCTATATGGAAAACGCCAGCATTTAGTATAACTGACATGCTGTGATTATTAAAAACTCGACAGTTTTTAAAATCGCAGCATGTCCCTGCGGATATTTTTCTGCAATATGTGGATGGGTTTAGCCAGAACCCCACACACTTTGCAGGTACAGGTTTCCGCCATGGCAAAATCGCAGCGTTTATGCTACGTGGGGCCCCGGCCTTAGGCTAAGGCCCAACGTTGTGGAAATGCACCTTTTTTTGTTGCAGATTTTGCTGCGGTTTTTTGAGCCAAAGCCAGGAATGGATTGAGTAGAAAGTTGAAATATAAGAACTTCCTTTATATTTCCCATACCTTTTGTAGCCATTCTTGGCTTTGGCTCAAAAAAAACCGCAACAAAATCTGCAACAAAAAAAAGCTGTGTTTCTGCAACGTGGTGCTTCAGCCTAAAGTGATTTCCAAAGCTCAGTTTCCCTGCATTATTAGATCCCATACACCTGAATTCCAGTGACGCTAGGTTCACACTACCGTTCAGGTCCTCAAGGGATCTGAAAGATGGAGAGCCTGACTGCTTAAAAAGCGGTTGTCCAAGGACACCCGCAGATTCCATAGACAGGGGCGTAACTACCGGGGTAGCAGTGGTAGCGACTGCCACAGGGCCCTGGACATTATGGGGCCCGGAGCCCTGTGGCAGTCGCTACCGCGAACCCCACGAACACTGCTATCGTTATACTCCGGGGTCTTCTGAGACCCCGGAGTATAACGATCGGGGGCCCAGGGGAGGTGAGCGAACATAAAAAACACTGTAACTCACCGCTCCGCAGGCCTCGGGCCTGTTTGGTGACGTCCCAGACGTCAGCCGACGTCATTATGCGTCGCGACGCCGGCCTGGATTGCGCGAGATCCGGTCCGACATTGAAGATGGCCGAAGTAGCGCACGGGAGTGCACCGGAGCGAGGAAGAGGTAAGTTGCAGTGTTTTCTATGTTTCTAGCCTCCCCTGGGTCTCCGATCATTATACTCTGGGGTCTGAAAAGACCCCAGAGTATAATAATCGTTCATGGGTGGTCCACTATGGGGCAAACTACTGTGTGCAGGGGCCACTATGGGGCAAACTACTGTGTGCAGGGGCCACTATGGGGCAAACTACTGTGTGCAGGGGCCACTATGGGGCAAACTACTGTGTGCAGGGGCCACTATGGGGCAAACTACTGTGTGCAGGGGCCACTATGGGGCAAACTACTGTGTGCAGGGGCCACTATGGGGCAAACTACTGTGTGCAGGGGCCACTAAGGGGCAAACTACTGTGTGCAGGGGCCACTATGGGGCAAACTACTGTGTGCAGGGGCCACTATGGGGCAAACTACTGTGTGCAGGGGCCACTATGGGGCAAACTACTGTGTGCAGGGGCCACTATGGGGCAAACTACTGTGTGCAGGGGCCACTATGGGGCAAACTACTGTGTGCAGGGGCCACTATGGGGCAAACTACTGTGTGCAGGGGCCACTATGGGGCAAACTACTGTGTGCAGGGGCCACTATGGGGCATAATATTGTGTGCAGGGGCCACTATGCTGCATAATACCGTGTCCAGGGGCCACTATGGGGCATAATACCGTGTGCAGGGGCCACTATGGGGCATAATACCGTGTGCAGGGGCCACTATGGGGCATAATAGTGTGCGCAGGAATGCGGTTTGTGTGGTGGGGGGGTTGGGGTCGGCGGTTTGGGGGGGTTGGGGGCAGAGGCTTGGGGGGGGCCCCATGTCAAATGTTCGCCTTGGGGCCCAGCCATTCCTAGTTACGCCACTGCCCATAGACTACAATGGGGTCCTCTGGTTTTATACTGAAACCGGTGGAGAGAAAAATCCTCCAGGACAGAAGTGGATTTCAGAGCATGATTTCATGGAGATGAGGCACAATTCATTAATAAAGTATATTACAATATTTATTACTGTCACAAATGCTGCCAGAAATCAAAATTTGTTGGAAACTTTAGCTACACTTTAAGAATTCATAATGGAAAATAGAGGCCACTTACTTTACCAAGGAAGCCTTTCGACAAAGTTTATCTGCTCCACGATAGTAATTTACCAGCTGCACAATGCCAGGCTCATGACCTGTAGAACAAACAGAAAAATATATAACACAGGCAGCAACATCAGTAGTCATAATAATAGATTAGTAGTTCTATACATAGCCTGCTGACTGACATGTTCTTCTTGTAGTAAAGTGGCTTTGTTTCTAAAATCTCTGCAATGGGCTGTTCCTCTGTTATTCCTGTTGGAAATACATAAATAAGGCTAGGGCCTGCAGCTTCTTCTTCTATTCAAGAAAAATCCCTCGGGGGGTCCTGGAAAACCCTGTGATTCATATCTTTAAAGTGGTTTACCAGAGATTTGGATATATTCTGAAGCCACTCAAAACGTTAAGGAAAAATAAATAATTTTCTAACATGGTTACAATAAAACCTTTTTTTTCTGTTCCCCTTCCCCACATTGATGATACATGCACAGCAGCAGTGATTGTAATACTGGTACTTGAATGTTGCAGCCTCAGCATCACACAACATCATTTTTTTTTTAAAGGCTTGTAATGTGCAAACCTCAGATAACCCCCATTAGGTGTCACGTGCATGAAGCCTAATAGAGATGCACGAAGTCCCAATGGCTCTGAACCATAGCGATCTCTTCCCTAGGAGAATTGATTCTCGGGGACAATATGTCATCCAACCAATGATTCTTTTTGCTGATGGATTCTGTATGAGTGCAGAATAACAAACAATCATACATAGGCATATGATGTACAGTAACAGACTGCCATATTATGGCATTGTACAGCTAGAATGTTGTACACCATTGTACTGTAATATGCCTGCGTGTATGAGCACTTACCCAAGTTTATCAAGTATCGCACATCTAAGAGGGTTATTTATGTGAACATTCTGCTAAAGCTAAAGTGCATACAATAATTCATGCATCTATGTTTTCTATTGTATTCAACGCTGCAGGATTCAGCCACAAAGGACTGACATTTTTCATGGGTGACAAGGCAAATTGCAACTACCTATGGGAAAAGTGGACAAACAATCATATGCAGAATACATATGAGGTCAACAGCAAATCTTTAGTTAGCAAGTCTGTATTAATCTTTAGCAGCGGCGTTTATAGTACCATGGCCTTTTAAGTACTGTTGCTTATGCTGAACACCTGCTATAGAACAGAGCACCAGGACCACAGTGTGAATGGCCATAGTAAAAGTAACAGGCTTCTGTGCGAGCGCTGCAGCAGCACTGACTCAGGTCCCTGTGCTGCTGCAGTAGGCAACACCCAAATGCAGTCCCTGGCACTTGGATATATAGTAAAGGGATATTCGGCTGTAATACAGTTTTCCTGAATGTTACTCTGAATCTTGTAGGGTACTGGCTGTGTTTACAATAACTTTTAGCCCCAATCCAATGGAAGTGCCAGTAATCTGTACAGTGACTATTGTCTCACAGTCTGCTAGAACTATTTTATGAGCCCGCAGCTATTGTTAGAATATTGACACAATAGGAACAGCATGCTGTAATAGGGAAAAGACTTAGAAAGTGAGCTTTAGCCACTGTACATCGCTAGAACACAGGGACAAATGCCAAATATAAGCCCAGGCTTAATGGGTTAAACGAGAGAGCTGCTACATGCAGGGAAATGACTGATGTCAGGATGTTCCCCTGGGACTTACCCAACCTCCCAAATGGCAGCCTGTTCCTCTCCCCCAGCATGAGATTAAACCTGGGATTGTCTTTCTTCAGGCGCTTCCATTGCCCGCTGGCCAGCAGGATCTTGGAGACTTCAGCATACACAGTGCTGTTCTCATCCCTCACCACGAAGGTATACATAATAGTAGTAGAGAGCAGGCTCCTCCGTCTACAGCCGGCTGTGTACTGCCCACTATTGTGTGCACCGCCCGCACCATGCTACAGCTCCATAAACAGTGAGACCTCCACCCGGCTTCCGGGGAGAAGACCGGCTAGGAAGAAGCCGCAGCTGCCTCACAGATCCCACATCCAGCGAGGTGCTAACCCCTCCCAAGCACTGGAGGCTGGGCTTGTAGGGTCAGGGGACATGGGGAGGGAAGACGATCGGCATGGCAGGGATATGCTGGAGATTCCGTCACTCCAATTGCTTACAAATGGATCGCTCACTGATATGTCAGCTCACCCGGTTTCCCAGTTCTGAAGCCCCCTCAATAGTCACTTTCACCCCTGGCGGCTTATTAATATTCACTGCGCAGTGACGTTGCCACAGTACAGTGAATACTAATGAGGTGGTTGCCTGGAGATCCCTCCATCAATTTATGGTGTATTGATTAGCTGTAAGGCGGGGATTGAACCCACAAAATAATGCTGGGAAAGCTGTCACCCTCCTGACCGAGCCACTAGCTCTGCTGCATAAAGTGATGGTACATAGAGATATTCCTATACGCCAGTACACTGAAATATATATGTATATAGAGATACTCCTATACACCAGTACACTATACTGAAATATATATGTATATAGAGATATTCCTATACGCCAGTACACTGAAATATATATGTATATAGAGATACTCCTATACGCCAGTACACTATACTGAAATATATATGTATATAGAGATATTCCTATACGCCAGTACACTATACTGAAATATATATGTATATAGAGATATTCCTATACGCCAGTACACTATACTGAAATATATATGTATATAGAGATATTCCTATACGCCAGTACACTGAAATATATATGTATATAGAGATACTCCTATACACCAGTACACTATACTGAAATATATATGTATATAGAGATATTCCTATACGCCAGTACACTATACTGAAATAAATATGTATATAGAGATATTACTACACGCCAGTACACTATACTGAAATATATATGTATATAGAGATATTCCTATACGCCAGTACACTATACTGAAATATATATGTATATAGAGATATTCCTATACGCCAGTACACTATACTGAAATATATATGTATATAGAGATATTCCTATACGCCAGTACACTATACTGAAATATATATGTATATAGAGATATTCCTATACGCCAGTACACTGAAATATATATGTATATAGAGATACTCCTATACACCAGTACACTATACTGAAATATATATGTATATAGAGATATTCCTATACGCCAGTACACTGTACTGAAATATATATGTATATAGAGATATTCCTATACGCCAGTACATGGTATACTGAAATATATATGTATATAGAGATACTCCTATACACCTGTACACGGTATACTGAAATATATATGTATATAGGGATATTCCTATAGGCCAATACACAGTATACTGAAATATATATGTATATAGAGATACTCCTATACACCAGTACACTATACTGAAATATATATGTATATAGAGATACTCCTATACACCAGTACACTATACTGAAATATATATGTATATAGAGATATTCCTATACGCCAGTACACTATACTGAAATATATATGTATATAGAGATATTCCTATACGCCAGTACACTATACTGAAATATATATGTATATAGAGATATTCCTATACGCCAGTACACTATACTGAAATATATATGTATATAGAGATATTCCTATACGCCAGTACACTATACTGAAATATATATGTACATAGAGATATTCCTATACGCCAGTACACTGAAATATATATGTATATAGAGATACTCCTATACACCAGTACACTATACTGAAATATATATGTATATAGAGATATTCCTATACGCCAGTACACTGAAATATATATGTATATAGAGATACTCCTATACACCAGTACACTATACTGAAATATATATGTATATAGAGATATTCCTATACGCCAGTACACTATACTGAAATAAATATGTATATAGAGATATTACTACACGCCAGTACACTATACTGAAATATATATGTATATAGAGATACTCCTATACACCAGTACACCGTATACTGAAATATATATGTATATAGAGATACTCCTATACGCCAGTACATGGTATACTGAAATATATATGTATATAGAGATACTCCTATACACCTGTACACGGTATACTGAAATATATATGTATATAGGGATATTCCTATAGGCCAATACACAGTATACTGAAATATATATGTATATAGAGATACTCTTATACACCATTACTCTGTATACTGAAATATATATGTATATAGAGATATTTCTATACGCCAGTACACGGTATACTGAAATATATATGTATATAGAGATATTTCTATACGCCAGTACACAATATACTGAAATATATATGTATATAGAGATATTTCTATACGCCAGTACACGGTATACTGAAATATGTATAAAGAAATACTCCTATACACCAGTACACGGTATACTGAAATATATATGTATATAGAGATACTCCTATACACCAGTACACGGTATACTGAAATATATATGTATATAGAGATACTCCTATACACCAGTACACTGTATACTGAAATATATATGTATATAGAGATATTCCTATACGCCAGTACACTGTATACTGAAATATATATGTATATAGGGATATTCCTATAGGCCAGTACACGGTATACTGAAATATATATATGTATATAGGGATATTCCTATACGCCAGTACACGGTATACTGAAATATATATGTATATAGAGATACTCTTATACACCAGTACTCTGTATACTGAAATATATATGTATATAGAGATATTCCTATACACCAGTACACTGTATACTGAAATATATATGTATATAGAGATACTCCTATACACCAGTACACGGTATACTGAAATATATATGTATATAGAGATACTCCTATACACCAGTACACGGTATACTGAAATATATATGTATATAGAGATACTCCTATACACCAGTACACGGTATACTGAAATATATATGTATATAGAAATACTCCTATACGCCAGTACACTGTATACTGAAATATATATGTATATAGAAATACTCCTATACGCCAGTACACTGTATACTGAAATATATATGTATATAGAGATATTCCTATACACCAGTACCCTGTATACTGAAATATATATGTATATAGAGATATTTCTATACGCCAGAACACGGTATACTAAAATATATATTTACCGAATATAGAGATACTCCTATATGCCAGTACACTGTATACTGAAATATATATGTATATAGAGATATTTCTTTACGCCAGCACACTGTATACTGAAATATATATGTATATAGAGATATTCCTATACGCCAGTACACTATACTGAAATATATATGTATATAGAGATATTCCTATACGCCAGTACACTATACTGAAATATATATGTATATAGAGATATTCCTATACGCCAGTACACTGAAATATATATGTATATAGAGATACTCCTATACACCAGTACACTATACTGAAATATATATGTATATAGAGATATTCCTATACGCCAGTACACTATACTGAAATATATATGTATATAGAGATATTCCTATACGCCAGTACACTATACTGAAATATATATGTATATAGAGATATTCCTATACGCCAGTACACTATACTGAAATATATATGTATATAGAGATATTCCTATACGCCAGTACACTGAAATATATATGTATATAGAGATACTCCTATACACCAGTACACTATACTGAAATATATATGTATATAGAGATATTCCTATACGCCAGTACACTATACTGAAATATATATGTATATAGAGATATTCCTATACGCCAGTACACTATACTGAAATATATATGTATATAGAGATATTCCTATACGCAAGTACACTGAAATATATATGTATATAGAGATACTCCTATACACCAGTACACTATACTGAAATATATATGTATATAGAGATATTCCTATACGCCAGTACACTGAAATATATATGTATATAGAGATACTCCTATACGCCAGTACACTATACTGAAATATATATGTATATAGAGATACTCCTATACGCCAGTACACTGTATACTGAAATATATATGTATATAGAGATATTTCTATACGCCAGCACACTGTATACTGAAATATATATTTATATAGAGATACTCCTATATGCCAGTACACTGTATACTGAAATATAGGCTTCTTCAAAGCTTTAGTGATTTTTTTTTTTATGATATATATGTATATACTGTGTGTGTGTGTGTGTGTGTGTGTGTGTGTGTGTGTGTGTGTGTGTGTGTGTGTGTGTGTGTACATTTTTAACCCCTTCCTGCCGGTGACATTTTTCGATTTTCGTTTTTGACTCTCCACCTTTCAAACCTCATAACTTTTTTATTTTTCCGTTCTCAGAGCCATGTGAGGGCTTAATGTTGGCAAGAGAAATTGCTCTTCATGATGCTACCATTTATTATTTTGTACAATGTACTGGGAAGCTGGAAAAAGTGCATTTGTGCTCCTTTCTTGCAGGTTTCGTTTTTACGGCGTTCACTCTGTAGCCAAAATGACATGTCATCTGTATTCTATGTTTCGATACGATTCCGGGGATACCAAATTTATATGGTTTTATTTACATTGATATTCTAACACCCGTAACTTTTTTATATTTCCGTGTATGGAGAGGCATCGGGCGTCTTTTTTTTGAAGGGCCAAGTGTCCTTTTTAGTGATATCATTTTGGGCAATGTCTATTGCTTTGATCACTTTTTATTCAAATTTGTATCAGAACAAAACAGTGAAAAACGGCCGTTTGGCACTTTTGATTTTTTTTTTTCATAATAATAATAATAATAGTCCTTTAATAGTCCCACAATGGGGAAATTACCACTATGGCGTTTAGCGTGTGGCAAAAATTTTATTATAAGTTTTAGACCGGACATTTTTGGACACAGGAATACCCAATGTGTATGTGTTTCACAGTAATATTGTACTGTTATATGTATTCTAGGGAAAGGGGAGTGATTTGAACCTTTAGTTTTTTTTTTATATATATATATATATTTATTATGTTTAATCAATGTTTATTAAATTTGTTTTAAATACAATACAAAAGGGGAGAAAATAAAGAAAAGGAAACAAAACAATAATAACAATATTATAAACAAGCAAGAGGCGCAAAGGCACGTAGGCCTCACCTTAAAGGGAATCTGTCAGGGCAATTTGGGACACTAAACCACCCACACCTCCATCTGGACCTGTGGTTTAGTGTCCCAAATCACCCTGTTATAACGCAATCCATGGCCGCATTAAAAATAAAAAAGCTTTATATTCACCCTGCCGCTGTACTCCCCGCACCTGCTCAGTTCTTCAATGAGGCCAGAGGAGTACTCCTCGGCTTCAGTGCGCATGCCCCGCAATTATGAAGTGAAACCGGAGTGTCCATCTTTGGCTTCACTGAAGAACAGCGCAGGCGACGGGAGGCGTGCCTCATGAATAAGCCGGACCGATCTCACCAAACAGCGTCGATCGGACCCTTCTCTAGTTAAGTATAAAGGTTCTTTATTTTTAATGCGCCTGCAGATTGCATTACAACAGGGCGATCTGGGACACTAAATCCCAGGTCTACAACGACCTGTGGGTGGTTTAGTGTCCCATATTGACCTGACAGATTCCCTTTAACATAAGAGGCTAGGGGAGAACCCCGCCCACAGTTTGAGGACACAATGTACTAACAAAGGGGCGAAGGCCCAGGTATATGGAAGCTGAATAACATCGTCTTCGGAGAAACGAGGGACAGACAGACAAACAGAGGAAACACACAGCAGGAACAATACATAGGTAGACACAGGTGGGGAAATGAGAAGGGGAGGCATTAGGGGGAGGGTAGAAAGACCAGTAACCTCTTAAAAGGAAAGGGGAAGAAGAATAGCATCGGAACCGGGTGTTAGCTATAACTGACAGCTAACACCCTGCTCCATAACCTCATGTCAGAACTGAGTTCCGATCGGAGGTTTTAACCCCTTGGATGCTGCGGTCAAACACGTCCGCGGCATCCAAGTGGTTCCGTCATCTTGCCACCCCCCGCGGCGAGATCGGAGGGTGCTGATATCCATAATCTGCAGCCCGGGGTCTGCCCAGTGACCAAAGGCTGCCTGGAGATCCCACTACCTGGTTGATCCTGCTGGGACCTCCGGAAGTCAGCGCTATGCGTCTCCATAGCGCTGACTTCCTGTATAGACTGCAAGACACTTGCATGCTCGTGTCTTGCAGTCTATAGTACTGAGCCAGAGATCAAAGCATCGCTGGCTTGGTGTCCTAATGGGACACATGAAAAAGAAAAAAAAAAGTCTAAAAAAAAATAAAGTATGTGAAAAAAATTAATAAAAGAATAAAGCCCCAAAAATTCCCTTTTCCTATATAAAATGAATTATATAAAAAATAAACCTAAAAATTTATAAAAACAATACATATTTGGTATCGCCGCGTCTGAAATAACCTGTACAATAAAACTGAAACCATATTTTAATGTACACGGTGAACGTCGGGAAAAAAAAACGGAAAAAAACGCCGGAAGTAATGATTTTTCGCCATCTCACCTTACAAAATATGCCATAAAAAGTGATCAAAAAGTCATATGTGCCTCAAAACTGTACCAATAAAAAGCACAGATTGTCCCGCAATAAAATAAGCCCTAAACCAACTCTGTAAACCAAAATGTTACGCATCTCAAAAGATGGCGATGCAAAAACAATTAATTTATGCCCCAAATGGGTTTTTGTTCTGCAAAATTAGTATTGCAGAAAAAAACAGTATAAATGAGATATCGCCGTAATCATACCGAACCGCAGAATAAAGGTAACATGTTACTTACGCTCTACGGCGAAAAATTTAAAAGGTAAAACGCAGTGCCAGAATTGATGGGTTTTTTTTTTTAATCCACCAAGAAAGAGTTAATAAAATTTGTAGGTACCTAAAAATGATGTCATTACAAAATACATCTCATACCGCAAACAACAAGCCCTCATATGGCTACATCACCAGAAAAATAAAGAAAATATAGCTCGTACAATGTGAAGACAAAAATCCCAAAAATCGGCAAATCATTAGAACATAAATGGCTGCGGCAAGAAGGGAATGTATAAGCTGTGCGAGCGTAAATCAGGGTACAAACCAGATTTAGAGCTTACAAGGGATAATAAACCAGAAGTGATCCCCAGAGTGACCCCTCCAATAATAGGAGCTACTGGGGAAATAGTAGGGAATTTAGTGTACCCAATGTACTCCGCACAGCTTACATATTCACTCTTCACCATCTGCTGTGCATTCATGTCTGGGATTCTAATGCTTACTACACCCTTGATAAATTCTTTGAGGGGTGCACTTTTCAAAATGGGGTCATTCTCTAGGGGATTCCACTTTACTGGTACTTTAGAGGCTCTGCAAACATGACATGGCGTCCAGATCCCGAACATCTGAATCTGCACTCCAAAGGTCACATAGCGCTCCTTCCCTTCTGCCCCCTGCTGTGTGCCCAAACTGAAGTTTATACCCACATGTATGACACTGGTGTACCCAGGATAAGGTACTTAATGTCATATGTGGGTATAAACTGCTGTTTGGGCACAGCCGAGCACAGAATGGAAGGAGCGCTATTTGGTTTTTGGACGCCATTGCACTTTTGCAGAGCTGAAATGCCAGTACAGTGGAATCCCCTGACATGTCACCCCATTTTGGAAACTACACCCCTGAAGGAATTTATCCAGGGGTACAGTGAGCATTTTTAACCCCCAAGTGTTGCTATAATTTATTATCCATAAATGAATACGCAGCTGATGGTGAAAGGTGAAAATGACAATTTTTCCAGGAATACATCAATTCAGTGCGTAATATGTTGTGCCCGGCTTGTATCAGAGATGAACGCTCCAAAAGCTGTTGTGCCCTGGATCCCCGCTCAACAGTTTTTGGAGTGTGTGTTTCTGCTGACTCAAGCTGGGCACAACATATCGGGCACTGAAATGTATCTATGGAAAAATTTCATTTTTAACTTTTCATTATCAGCTGCGCATTCATTTCTGGAAATTAAAAGAATGCAACACTTAAGGGTTAATAATGCTCACTACCCCACTTGATAAATCCCTTGAAGGGTATAGTTTCCAAAATGGGGTGACATGTCTGCAGATTCCACTTTACTAGCAATTCAGGGGCTCTGCAAAAGTGGCATGGTGTCCAAAAAGCAAACTGTGCTCCAAAAACCAAAATAGCGCTCCTTCCCTTCTGTGCCCGGCTGTGCCCAAACAGTAGTTTATACCACATATAGCGTTGTTAAGTACGTTATCCTGGGTACACCAGTGTCATACATGTGGGCAGGGCGCAGATGTGAAGGAGCGCTATGTACTTTTGGAGCACATATTTAGATTGTTGTTTTTTGGACGCCATGTCACATTTGCAGAGACCCTAAAATTGCCCCTACAAAATGGGGTCACTTCTTGGGGAGTTCCAGTTTACTGGCACCACCAGGGCTCTGCAAAAATAACATTTCGACCAGAAAGTCCCTCTAAATCTATACTCCAAAAGCTAAAAAAACACAGTGCTCCTTCCCTTCTGAGCCCTGCTGTGTGCCCAAGCAGCAGTTTATACCCACATATTTAATTTTTTTGTCCCCGGGATAGCCCACTTAATAGTTTTAGGAGTGCATGTCTCTGATGCCACAAAGTGGCTGTAACGTATTAGGCACTGAAATTGGATATTTCTTTAAAAACTTTAATTTTCACTTTGTACATTAATTTTTGAGAAGCATTTTTAGGCTCAAAATGATAATACCCCTTGATACATTCCTTGGGGGGTGTAGTTTCTAAAATGGGGTCCCTTTTGAGGGGTTTCCATTGTATTGGTACTTTAGGGGCTCTGCAAATGCGACATGGCATCTGAAAACTACAGTATTCCAGCAAAATCTGCCCTCCAAAAGCCAAATAGCGCTCTTTCCATTCTGAGCCCCACCATGTACCCATACAGCAGATTATAATCACATATGGGGCATTTCTGTGTTCAGAAGAAATTGTGTAACAAACTGTGGGGTGTTTTTTCTTCTTTAACCACTTGTAAAAACTAAAAATATGTCGCTAAATGGACGGTTTATTGGAAAAAATTAATTTTTCGTTTTTACGTCCCAAAGTCAATAAAATCTGTGAAACAGCTGTGAGGTCAAAATGCTCACTATACACCTAGATAAATTCTATGAGGGGTGTAGTTTCCAAAATGGGGTCACTTTTTGGGGGTTTGCATTGTATTGGTACTTTAGGGGCTCTGCAAATGTGACATGGCACCCGAAAACTATTCCAGCAAAATCTGCCCTCCAAAAGCTAAATAGCGCTCTTTCCATTTTGAGCCCTGCCATGTACCCATGCAGCAGATTACAACCACATATGGGGCATTTCTGTGTTCAGGAGAAATTGTGTAAAGAACTTTGGGGAGCTTTTTCTCCTTTGTCCTCTTGTGAAAATGAAAAATTTGGGGCTAAATTGACGGTTTCTTGGAAAAAAAGTAATTTTTCATTTTAATGTCCCAATGTTAATAAAATTTGTGAAACAGCTGTAGCGTCAAAATGCTCACTATACCCCTTGATATGCTCTGTGAGGGGTGTAGTTTCCAAAATGGGGTCACATTTAAGGGGTTTCCACTGTATTGGTACTTTGGGGGCTCTGCAAATGTGACATGGCACCTGAAAACTATTCCAGCAAAATCTGCCCTCCAAAAGCCAAATAGCACTCTTTCCATTCCGAGCCCCGCCATGTACCTATAAAGCAGATTACGACCACATATGGGGTATTGCCGTGTTCAGGAGCAATTGTTTTGCAAACTGTGGGCGGCTTTTTCTCCTTTAACCCATTGTGAAAATGAAAACTTTGAGGATAAAGTGACATTTTAGTAATTTTTCATTTATACATCCCAGTGTTAGTAAAATCTGTGAAACGGCTGTAAGATCAAAATGCTCACTATACCCCTTGATGAATTCTGTGAGGGGTGCAGTTTCCAAAATGGGGTCACTGTTTGGGGGTTTCCTTTGTATTGGTACTCTAGGGGCTCTGCAAAGGAGAGATGGCACCTGAAAACTATTCCAGCAAAATCTGCTTTTCAGATGCCCAGATCGCTCCTTCCCTTCCGTGCGCTGCCATTCGCCCAAACATTAGTTTACACCCACTTGTGGGGTATTTCCGTGCTCGGGAGAAATTGCATAACAAACTGTGAGATGTATTTTCTCCTTTAACCCTTTCTGAATGTGTTAATTTTAGGGCTAAATGAAGGAATTAGTGGAAAAAAATTAAATGTCTAAATTTCACCTCCATATTGTTTTAATTCCAGTGAAATGCTTAAAGGGTTAACAAACTTCCCAAATGCTATTTTGAATTATTTGAGGGGTGCAGTTTTCAAAATGGGGTGATTTATGGGGGTTTCTAATATATAGGCCTTTATAATCCCTTTCAGAACTGAAGTGGTCCCTAAAAAATTAGTTTGGGAAATTTTCTTGTAAATCTGGAAAATCGCTGTTACACTTGTAAACCTTCTAACATCCAAAATAAATTACAGGACGATTAAAATATGATGCCGATATATAGCAGAGATATGGTAGATAATATATATTAATGTATTTGGGTGGTATGACTGTCTGAAAAGCAGAAAATTTCACATTTTGAAAATTGCGATTTTTTTCCAAATTTCCATCAAATTTCCTATTTTTTTATAAATAAATACAAAAATATTCATTACTGTTTACCACTAACATGAAGTACAATTGTCATGAAAAAACAATCTCAAAATCACTTGTGTAAGTTAAGACGTCTCAAAGTTATTGTCATATAAAGTGACATATGTCAGTTTTGAAAAACAAGGCCTGGTCCTTAACGCTCTTTTGGGCAGGGTCCTTAAGGGGTTAATAATACACTTTATTAAATGGCCTTCACAAAACATAGTAAGTGACATAGATGTGTTTGGTATCACTGTATCCATTACGAATCACACAATAAAACGAATACAATATGTAACATGATCACTAAATGGCATAAATAAAAATGGTGCAATTGTTTATTTTATTTGGGGTCTACGATTATATGGGGATCTACTATTATTATATGGGGTCTGAATATATGTAGTTAACCACTTTTATAAAGGCCATGCCCCTTGAAAAAGCCACTCCCGCTTTTGCTGTGAGTCACCCTCTGAAGGGCTCTACCAGCATGTCAACAGTGGTTGAGGTTGGCAAACAAGCCCTGTACTTCCTGTCATTAAAGAGGACCTTTCACATTCTCATGTATATGCTGTTTTACATACAGCTAGAAAGCTGACAGCGCGCTGATTTCAGCACACTGCCGACTTTCCCGGTATGTGCCCCAGGCTGGAGATATCGGGGGTTGTAATTTCATGGTTCCCCGTCAGAAGGGCGTTCCTGACAGTCTAGCTGCGCTGTGAGGAACGCCCTCCCTGACAGTATTCCTCCATAGCCCTGTACTGGGGGGGGGGGGGGGGGGTTCCTAACAGCTCAGCGTCATCACTGAGCTGTAAGGAACGCCCCCTCTCTCTGTCCTCATCCATAGCACTGTACTGTCAGAGGGGGCGTTCCTTACAGCCCAGTGATGACGCTGAGCTGTTAGGAACGCCCCCCCCCAGTACAGGGCTATGGAGGAATACTGTCAGGGAGGGCATTCCTCACAGCGCAGCTAGACTGTCAGAAACGCCCTTCTGACGGGGAACCGTGAAACTATGACCACCGATATCTCCATCCCCGGGGCACATACCGGGAAAGCCGACAGTGCGCTGAATTCAGCATATACATGAAGACGTGAAAGGTCCTCTTTAAATGTAGAATTGTGCTGTCAGCATCAAATGGATGATTACAGGGAACAATAAATTGTAGATGAAAAAAAGATAAAATTTCCAGCACTCAGTCTTCTTTTGAATAAGAATTAACTTTTAATAGTTCATTAAAACATAGCGGGATATAATGTACCCCATAAAAAAACACACACCTCTGACGCGTTTCAGAGCACACATAGCTCCTTAATCATAGCATGCTGGAATCCCTGACTCCTTGAAGTCCGAGGAGGTTTTTTCTGTGCACCTTTGATATATTATGGAACTTCAAATCATCTAGTGAGCGGTGACAAACCCCCTTTTTTCTGTTTTAATTAACAATAAATTGTATTAAATCAAATGTATTTTTAAGTTAATGCCCCTTTAAGATTGGTTGATGTAGGTTGGTGGATGCAAAATGTAAAATATATCAGTCAACAGTCAATTGGGAAATTAAGCAATCCTCTTGTGCCTTTATTTCTTTCTACTCTGTGCCTTAACACTTTAGGGTGGGTTCACACTTGCGCTTCAGTCCGTCCGCTGCCAATCCGAGTGAAAATCTCGGGGAGCGGGATTGGCATCGGATACCGACAGGTTAGCGACGCATTGGTTAAAAACCCATTCATTTGAATGGGTTTTTAAAGCAATGCGCGAGTGTGCGCTTACACCCTCTGCGCTGCGAAGCCGTTTTTTTTCGTCGGACATGAAGTCCTGCATGTCCGGCTTTGTTTCCGACGAAAAAAAAAGGATTCGCAGCGCAGAGGGTGCAATCGGACACCCACACATTGCTTTAAAAACCCATTCAAATGAATGGGTTTTTAACCAATGCGTCGCTAACCTGTTGGTGTCCGATGTCAATCCCGTTCCCCGAGATTTTCACTCGGATTGGCAGCGGACGGACTGAAGCGCAGGTGTGAACCCACCCTTTCAATGGGTGCCCACTTTTACACACTTTGCTTTTTTGATAGAGTAAGTGAACCTGGTTCATCTGGAGTAACATTTTACAATGCATTTATGACTTGTGCCTTTTTTTTAAAGGTTGAAAGTAGCGTAAAAATATCTGACAGCAGTGAAGTCACATTTTCATCTTTTTTATACATTGTGCACTTCTTCAGTAAATTACTCACATACATCACCAATTCTTTGCTGAGGCCGCTGCAATCATGTGGGGTGAATGTACTTTACATTATGCAAGGGGCATTACTCTGTGTGGGAACCACTAAGGGGGCATTATACTGTGTGGGGACACCATACTGTGTGCAGCCATTAAGGAGGAATTATACTACTGTAGGGAACTGCCATTTCTACTAGTATATAATGTATCTGGCTTCTTTGCCCCTGCAGTTTGGCTTCAGAGACCCCAGGCATTTAGTGCAAGTTTTGTTTTGTAAATACAGTGAGTCAGACACATGTGAGGCAGAGCTGCTGGGGGGAGAGATGTGAGCAGAGCTGCTGAGACAGACATGTTATGTCTGGGGGAGTCTAAGAGCCACTTGTTCCTCTTTACTTCACAGTATATAGTTAGGTATGTGTTACCCCCTATATACTCACAGGACCTAGCTAGTAACCGTAGTTAGGGATCCATATATATATATAGTTCAGGGCAGTGATAGGTTAGGCTTCCGAAGGCCAACTAGCTAGTTAGAGGCCCGGTGGCACTAGTAGTTTAGCTGGCAGGTTAAGGACTCAGTGTTAGGGTAGTCAGGCCTGCATCTACTGCCGTCACCGTCGCCCTGTTTGCTGCCTGTGAAGAATCTCACCATCATCATCATCTCCTGATCGGCTGTCTGTCATCTCCTGGAAGAATCCGAGGATCCACAGTCATCCACAGGGGCCCCTGCATCTCTTCTGTTGCCTGGAGGTATTGTGCACTGGACTCTTGCTATATATCTATATATATACCCGGGTATATAACCTAAGACGGTTGAGGACTTGCTGGTTGTTGTAGTATTGCTGTGTTCTGAGTATATTTTATGTATGTATTATTACCCTGTTGATTCTTATAAAGCTACTGTTATAACCTTATGTGGTATCTGTATGTATTCTTCAGACTGTGAGATTAGTACAGTGATCCTTGTTAAGGCTACTAACTGTACTTCATGGGTAAGTCCCAGGAAGAGATCCTCCCTGTAATACAGAGGCTCTATCCTGGGTGGAGGCACTGATATATTTCATATATGTTCCCACTCTTCCCAGCGAAGGCTTCAGGTCCCATTATACACACAGGTAAGCGCCAGAGTCTGTTGCGGGAGGGATAATACTCATACCCCCCCCCCCCCCCCCAAATAGGGCTACACTACTGTACAAGGTGGCCACTACAAGGGCATTATACTGTGGTGGGGTAACTATGGAAGCATTATACTGTGTGGGGACAATAAGGTAACATTATACTGTGTACAGACCACTAAGGGACATTATACTGTGTAGGGGCCACTAAGGAGACATTATACTGTGTTTCGGACACTATTATACTTTTGACAAAAAAGTGTCAACCTCAGTCATAGTGTGTGGGCCTCCACTCTGACCGTTCTTGCAGTACAAGGAGACCAGTCACGCCAACAACTACCGTTTAACACTACATTGCCTCCCACACAATCCCTTTAATTAAGGTTGAGGTTAACACTTGAGGTCAACCGGGCAGCTCCGTAGAATTCAGCTACAAAAACTCAGCCGCGGCGACCTCTGTAGTTACTGAATTATACTTTACTGCGCATGTGTACAGCTCGAGTTAGAGCTGAGACGCGAGAAGGGCGTGGTTTATGGACGGCCCGGAACCATATTACTGAGTCAGTGGGCGGAGCCAGGACAAGGACGGACTGTCACGCTGACAGATCGGTGACAAGAGTTGCAGTGGTGTACCTGCGCCATATCGTCCAGTAGCAGTCATGTTGTGTAGACTTAGCTTATGCGCCAGGTGAGTGTTCCCAGTGCTCCCTACAGCTGGTAATAACAACATGCTGTGCGCCAAGTCTTTGCTGCACAGATATAACGTGAGACCTTCACGGCTCTTATCTGCTAGCTGTCAGTACTGAGGAGCTGCTGCCAGTTATGTAACTTTGGACTTGTGTCCCCTGTGTTCGCAGGATGGTACTGGCCTGGCAGTAAACTGTCCTGAATTCACTACTGACTGTGAATAATGAGGGGCATTTACTAGTGTGACAGTCTGTAGTGCGCTCGGTTCCTCAGTAGGGCACATGCCTACTATGCCAGTGTTCACACCATAATCACAGTGTCACGTGGAGTACAGACCCCCCCTCCCCTCTCCATAGAACTCAGTGCTTTGCTGGGGGGTCATAGTAAATAGAGCATATAGATATCTACAGGGTATACAGACACCCCTACTAGAAATTCCCCTCCATGAGCCAGAGTAGAGGGCCACTAACCAGCACTATTCTAAACCCACTCTATGACTTGACCCGACCCGTCCATACATATTTTATTTGTATAGCGCCAACATATGTAGTCAAGCGGTTTTCACTATAATAGGCAGGGCATGACTTTAGATGCTCTCTACACTGTACAGTCATGGCCAAAGTTTTGAGAATGACACAAATATTATATTTTCACATGATCTGCTGCCCTCTGGTTTTTATGTGTGTTTGTCAGATGTTTTTATCACATACAGAAATATAATTGCATTCATATTATGAGTAACAGAAGCTTATATTGACAGTTAGAATGAGTTAATGCAGCAAGTCAATATTTGCAGTGTTGACCCTTCTTCTTCAGGACCTCTGCAATTCTCCCTGGCATGCTCTCAATCAACTTCTGGACCAAATCCTGACTGATAGCAGTCCATTCTTGCAGAATCAATGCTTTAATTTTGTCTGAATTTGTTGGTTTTTGTTTGTCCACCCGTCTCTTGATGATTGACCACAAGTTCTCAATGGGATTAAGATCTGGGGAGTTTCCAGGCCATGGACCCAAAATCTCTATGTTTTGTTCCTTGAGCCATTTAGTTATCACCTTTGCTTTATGGCAAGGTGCTCCATCATGCTGGAAAAGGCATTGTTGAGCGCCAAACTGCTCTTGGACGGTTGGGAGAAGTTGCTCTTGGAGGACATTCTGGTACCATTCTTTATTCATGGCTGTGTTTTTAGGCAAGACTGTGAGAGAGCCGATTCCCTTGGCTGAGAAGCAACCCCACACATGAATGGTTTCAGGATGCTTTACAGTTGGCATGAGACAAGACTGGTGGTAGCGCTCACCTCTTCTTCTCCGAATAAGCTGTTTTGCAGATGTTCCAAACAATCGAAAAGGGGATTCATCAGAGAAAATGACTTTACCCCAGTCCTCAGCAGTCCACTCCCTGTTCCTTTTGCAGAATTTCTGTCTGTCCCTGATGTTTTTTCTGGAGAGAAGTGGCTTCTTTTCTGCCCTCCTTGAGACCAGGCCTTGCTCCAAGAGTCTCCGCCTCACAGTGCGTGCAGATGCACTCACACCTGCCTGCTGCCATTCCTCAGCAAGCTCTGCACTTCTGGTAGCCCGATCCCGCAGCTGAAACACTTTTAAGAGACGGTCCTGCCGCTTGCTGGTCTTTCTTGGGCGCCCTGGAGCCTTTTTGGCACCAATGGAACCTCTCTCCTTGAAGTTCTTGATGATGCGATAGATTGTTGACTGAGGTGCAATCTTTCTAGCTGCAATACTCTTCCCAGTTAGGCCATTTTTGTGCAGTGCAATGATGACTGCACGTGTTTCTTTAGAGATAACCATGGTTAACAGAAGAGAAACAATGATGGCAAGCACCAGCCTCCTTTTAAAGTGTCCAGTGGTGTCATTCTTACTTAATCATGACAGATTGATCTCCAGCCCTGTCCTCATCAACACCCACACCTGTGTTAATGGAGCAATCACTGAAACGATGTTAGGTGGTCCTTTTAAGGCAGGGCTGCAATGATGTTGAAATGTGTTTTGGGGGATAAAGTTCATTTTCTAGGCAAATATTGACTTTGCAAGTAATTGCTGTTAAGCTGAACACTCTTTATAACATTCTGGAGTATATGCAAATTGCCATTAGAAAAACTGAAGCAGTAGACTTTGTAAAAATTAATATTTGTATCATTCTCAAAACTTTTGGCCATGACTGTAGGTTAGTGGAAAATGAAAAATAGGTGGCCATCTGTCAATGGGCAGCCAAGGAAATGAGTAACCATTGGCAGCTCTGGAAAATCAGCAGTTTGCTGTAGAACTTAAGAGGTGGATATAGGTTTCAGACATAAAAATGGTTGCTTTTATGTCTGTGATAATACCATATTTTTAGGACTCGTGTGCTCACTGTATTTCCTGGACTGACCATGGCTGTTTGAAAGGAACTCACAGCATTAGGCTCTATGCACATTGCGTTGTCAGTGTGGTAGCTGTGTTTTTAAGGCTAGCACATTGACCCATTCTTTTGTATGGTCCCACACACGTCAGTGTATTATCACGGGACCAAGTATGGAGCTGTGAGTCCAGGGCAAAACTCAGTACAGGTCCTATACTTGTCTATTTTGTGGCCTGGGTTTACTGAAGGAAATTAATGGGACCATTGAAGCATATAGCGGCACACTGTTATCATCCATATGCTGTCCGTGCTGTTTTACCATGAATTCGGCACTTTGTGGTAAGTTATGATGCCCTAAGCTCATGACTGGTTGGAGTTCTACTGTAATGAACACGCAGCTTTGTCAGTTGAGTACAGTAGTATACAATCATGTGAATAAGCCCTTAGAAATCTGACATAAAGTCACACCTGGGATGTTTCTATATAGAGGATCTAGAAAGTGCTGCCTCCAAAGTAGAGCAGTCACCCAGAGAACATAGAAAGTTGTCATGGGGTCTGTCAATATTTTGTCTACACAATTTTTTATTGACATGTGTCACCAATCCACAGGGTAGTGTGTTAGTTCTATAGGTGCCCAACTCTGGAGCCCCACCTCAATGTCCTGTCCCCTTCTACAGACGTTCCACTGGGGAGAAGTTATTGGGAGGCATTTGTGTGGTTCACCTCCCATAGGCTTGTAAGAGAATCCAGATACACACTCATCTACTGCTCTGTTTAACTCCTTAATGGGAAGAGAAACTGAGGTCACCCATTTCAGTAGTCAAACCCACACTTTTTTAGTGTGAAAAATGTAAGTGTTGTCTTCTAGAAAAAAAAAAAAAAAACCCGCGGCTGAGCTGTAGTACCAGACAACCCCATTGACAAGAATGCCACTGTGTCTGTGGTGAAGCAGATACTTTTTGCTAATTGATAGACAAATGATACAGTGCCTTGCGAAAGTATTCGGCCCCCTTGAACTTTTCAACCTTTTGCCACATTTCAGGCTTCAAACATAAAGATATAAAATTTAAATTTTTTGGTGAAGAATCAACAAGTGGGACACAATTGTGAAGTGGAACGAAATTTATTGGTTATTTTAAACTTTTGTAAAAAATAAAAAACTGAAAAATGGGGCGTGCAATATTATTCGGCCCCTTTACTTTCAGTGCAGCAAACTCACTCCAGAAGTTCAGTGAGGATCTCTGAATGATCCAATGTTGTCCTAAATGACTGATGATGATAAATATAATCCACCTGTGTGTAATCAAGTCTCCGTATAAATGCACCTGCTCTGTGATAGACTCAGGGTTCTGTTTAAAGCGCAGAGAGCATCATGAAGACCAAGGAACACACCAGGCAGGTCCATAATACTGTTGTGGAGAAGTTTAAAGCCGGATTTGGATACAAAAAGATTTCCCAAACTTTAAACATTCCAAGGAGCACTGTGCAAGTGATCATATTGAAATGGAAGGAGTATCAGACCACTGCAAATCTACCAAGACCCGGCCGTCCCTCTAAACTTTCATCTCAAACAAGGAGAAGACTGATCAGAGATGCAGCCAAGAGGCCCATGATCACTCTGGATGAACTGCAGAGATCTACAGCTGAGGTGGGAGAGTCTGTCCATAGGACAACAATCAGTCGTACACTGCACAAATCTGGCCTTTATGGAAGAGTGGCAAGAAGAAAGCCATTTCTCAAAGATATCCATAAAAAGTCTCGTTTAAAATTTGCCACAAGCCACCTGGGAGACACACCAAACATGTGGAAGAAGGTGCTCTGGTCAGATGAAACCAAAATGGAACTTTTTGGCCACAATGCAAAACAATATGTTTGGCGTAAAAGCAACACAGCTCATCACTCTGAACACACCATCCCCACTGTCAAACATGGTGGTGGCAGCATCATGGTTTGGGCCTGCTTTTCTTCAGCAGGGACAGGGAAGATGGTTAAAATTGATGGGAATATGGATGGAGCCAAATACAGGACCATTCTGGAAGAAAACCTGTTGGAGTCTGCAAAAGACCTGGGACTGGGATGGAGATTTATCTTCCAACAAGACAATGATCCCAAACATAAAGCAAAATCTACAATGGAATGGCTCACAAATAAACATATCCAGGTGTTAGAATGGCCAAGTCAAAGTCCAGACCTGAATCCAATCGAGAATCTGTGGAAAAAGCTGAAAACTGCTGTTCACAAACGCTCTCCATCCAACCTCACTGAGCTCGAGCTGTTTTCCAAGGAAGAATGGGCAAGAATTTCAGTCTCTCGATGTGCAAAACTGCTAGAGACATACCCCAAGCGACTTGCAGCTGTAATCGCAGCAAAAGGTGGCACTACAAAGTATTAACTTAAGGGGGCCGAATAATTTGGCACGCCCCACTTTTCAGTTTTTTATTTTTTACAAAAGTTTAAAATATCCAATAAATTTCGTTCCACTTCACGATTGTGTCCCACTTGTTGATTCTTCACCAAAAAATTAAAGTTTTATATCCTTATGTTTGAAGCCTGAAATGTGGCAAAAGGTTGAAAAGTTCAAGGGGGCCGAATACTTTCGCAAGGCACTGTATGTCTAATGTGTGTGTTCACACACTGTTGTTTCATGCTGAGTCTGAAGCAAAAAACTCCAATAATCTGCCTCCTATTGTTTTCAGAAAACTGGAAACTGAAGCAACCTGCTCATCTTGCCTGTATTTCAGTACCAGAAATGGTGCACACCCCTATTAGCAAATGTATTTCTCAGTTGAGTATTTGTCTTGTGTGGCTTACACCGTGCTGTAATGTAAAATATGAAAATAAAATGAATCTTTTGTTTGGTGAACTTTAGACATTACTTGTATCTTCCATAAGCTAACAAGTCTGCAGCATCTTTTTTTTTTAGGTCAGGTCTGCATAAGGCGTAATTGCAACGGCTTAGCCAGCTGCGGACTCGCCATCAACCAACCAGCTATGTTGCACGTTAGCAGCAAAGTGGATGAGATTTCATTTAAAGGGGTTATCCAGGATATACAGTTTTGAGCAAGAAGACTGCTGACGGTATTTAAAAAAACAAAAAACAAAAAAACATACTCTCCTGTTCCCTGTGCTCTGGCGTCTCCCACCGCAGTCCGCTCTTGCTGTTCCCGGGGTCGTCTTTCGTCAGAAGTCCTCACCTCTTGTGACTGCTGAAGCCAATCAGCGCCCTAAGGAAAGGACATGGGACATCACAGGTGACATATGTGAGTGACATCCTTGTTCCTTTCCTTAGGCCGCAAAGGTCAGTCGCATGTGGTGGGGACTTCCGCTGGAACAAGCCCGGAGCTGTTAATTCAGCTGCCATCAAGTCTTCTCCTTTTTAATTAGAAGCCATCCATAAATTATAGTAGTATGTAAATGACTGGCAATGTAGTGCAGCCGGCAAGAATTGCTGCCCCTTCTTGCTCATTCCTTGCATATAAACAGAGCTTTGTGTTTTTTTGTTTTTTTTTTTTCCCTATATAGAACAAGCCTTAGACTTGCACCTGTTTTGGCCTCAAGACAGAAGCATACATTGCCAGACTTGCCCTATGATTATGGGGCACTCCAGCCACATATCAATGCAGAGATCATGCAGCTCCACCACAGCAAACATCATGCCACTTATGTGAACAACCTGAATGTTGCAGAGGAGAAATATGCAGAGGCCTTGGCAAAAGGTAAGAATTTTAAAACTCCTGTGTGAACTAGGCTAAATACAGACTTGCATTTTTTTCAAAGTTTGGATACAGGAAAGAAATCCTGCAGATTTCTGTTTGGATTTGCAGATGGAAAATCTGCATTATATTATGAGAGCAGCAGAGTGGTGTTTTTTTTTTTTTAAAAAAATGTCATCCACATGCTGTGGAAAATGTTTGCACATAAAATGACAGGTAATGCAGGTGTTAATTTAACAGCATGTCAATTCTTAATGCAGATTGTCCTTGTGGATTTTATTCTTTACGTTGCATAGAGTGAAATGCACAGATAATAAACAACATAATCTGCTTGTAACAGTGGTTTGTTTGTTTTTTTTTTTCCTTCCCACTTGGACTTCAAGGGGTTTCCTTTGAAGCAAGTTATTCCCTAGCCAGATCAGTGGGGATCTGAGTGAAATGAATGGAGTGCTACATGCGCTGCTTGACCACATTCAGAATGGAGGATGAAGCTCCATCGTTTTCATAATCTGTGGGGGTTTGAACAGTTTGACCCCCACTGATCTGCAAGTTACCCCCCTATCCTATAGATAGAGGATAACTTGCTTCATGGGAAACCCCCTTTAATGTGAATACCCTGTTTCTCTTCTAAAGCTAATGTCATTTGCTTCCATCTAATAAGTTTTATAGGTTGTGTGTCATCAAACTGGCAATGTAATGTTACTGAATTTATACAATGCCTGTCTATGCCCTCTTCCTTCCATTGATGAACAGGCAGATGTGTGGGTGCAGAGACGTCTCTTACGGCATATCATAATATCTGTATAGTTTGAGGTTTTACTATTTTTTTATATGAATTGCTTCCTAGAAGTGTAAATTGTTTTTGTAATTTATTTTTAGGGGATGTAACAGCTCAGATAGCTCTTCAGCCTGCTCTTAAATTTAATGGAGGTGGACATATAAACCACACAATTTTCTGGACAAATCTTTCCCCCAATGGTGGTGGAGAACCTCAAGGTCAGTATACATGTGTTCTCCATTTAAACTGAACAAACAGCACAGTCTGATCCATCAGCCTCTTATAGATCTGGAAGAGTTGAACAGGTTAAGATACATATATCAATCTGCTCACCTGCTGCTCTACCACACAATAACAGTAAATTGGCATTTTCATACCCTTTAAGAATGCAGGGTATTTTGGGCACCAGTGCATGACAACTTTTCTCCATCTCCTCCTTCCAACATTTATTACTCTCTCTTATTTTTCTGTTGACAAAATCTGAGGGCTTATTCTGAGTGACAAGTTATACACAGTTGGCACAAATTTGGGGTGTATAAAATGTTTTGATTACCTTTTATTAACTTTTGTGGGGGTTTGTGTGAACCTGGGATCTCTTGATCCCCAGTACAATTCTGCTGTGAATGAAAGAAAGTTAAATCTTCGGCTCACCGTATCCATATGCCAATTAGTTCCATAGAAAATGTATCGTAGGATGCAGGGAACACTCTCCAGACTTCGTTAGAGCAGAATATTTGGAAAAATAGAAAATAAAAACCAGTTCCAGCATCCAGAAATTTAAATAAAATATAACTTTTAATTCATGTAAAATTTAAAAAAAGGGTAACAGTTACCAAGCCTTTCTGCTGTATTGCAGTACATTGCAAATTGACTCCCTATGTGCAGTAGGTAAAAGTAGCCAGGAGGAAAATCAATGGTCTTGGCAGAAGGGGAGATTGGGACCTGGAAGTCACGTAGCAGGCATAGCTCCTGTGTCTGCAACCTGTAGGCATCCTACTATTACATCGCTGAGTGTTAACTATATGATCAGCGAAGCAGAACAGTATGGCACTGAGAAGGAAGGGGTTAAAGGGAATCTGACACCAGAACCCAGCATATTAACCAGTCCTGCAGATAGATAGATGCCTCTGTTGTTGACATACTGCTTTTTTCGTATGCAAATGAGCTTTTGGTTATTTAAAAATAACAAACTCTACTTCTCTTCTTTTTTATTAAATGCACTCCTGGTTTCTGGCTTCAAAAACTGCATAAAAAATCTGCATAAAATGTAATCAAAACTTGCGCACATAAATACTGTATACCCTTAGAGTTTAATTATAACTCAGCCTTTGGTAGCAATCACACACACAATTTTTTTGTGTCAGTATTTGTATCCACTCCTTACTTTGGCTTTAAGAACTACATCAAAGAGTTGAAGTTTGTCTGTCTTTATTTTATAGTTTTCCATCTTTTTGCATCAAAAAATGTCACAAAAAAGTGTGTGTGTGATTCCAGCCTTAAAGGAAACCTGTCAGGGTGATTTGGAATATTAACCCACCCACAGGACCTTATGGACCTGGGTATGTTGTAAAGCTGTCCCCGACCATACTGGAAAAAAGAACTTACAGTCATATGAAAAAGTTTGGGCACCCCTATTAATCTTAATCATTTTTAGTTCTAAATATTTGGGTGTTTGCAACAGCCATTTCAATTTGATATATCTAATAACTGATGGACACAGTAATATTTCAGGATTGAAATGAGGTTTATTGTACTAACAGAAAATGTGCAATATGCATTAAACCAAAATGTGACCGATGCAAAAGTATGGGCACCTCAACAGAAAAGTGACATTAATATTTAGTAGATCCTCCTTTTGCAAAAATAACAGCCTTCCTGTAGCTTTTAATCAGTTCCTGGATCCTGGATGAAGGTATTTTTGACCATTCCTCTTTACAAAACAATTCCAGTTCAGTTAAGTTTGATGGTCGCCGAGCATGGACAGCCCGCTTCAAATTATCCCACAGATGTTCAATGATATTCAGGTCTGGGGACTGGGATGGCCATTCCAGAACATTGTAATTGTTCCTCTGCATGAATGCCTGAGTAGATTTGGAGCTGTGTTTTGGATCATTGTCTTGCTGAAATATCCATCCCCGGCGTAACTTTAAATTCGTCACTGATTCTTGTACATTATTCTCAAGAATCTGCTGATACTGAGTTGAATCCATGCGACCCTCAACTTTAACAAGATTCCCGGTGCCGGCATTGGCCACACAGCCCCAAAGCATGATGGAACCTCCACCAAATTTTACAGTGGGTAGAAAGTGTTTTTCTTGGAATGCTGTGTTTTTTGGACGCCATGCATAACGCCTTTTTGTATGACCAAACAACTCAATCTTTGTTTCATCAGTCCACAGGACCTTCTTCCAAAATGAAGCTGGCTTGTCCAAATGTGCTTTTGCATACCTCAGGCGACTCTGTTTGTGGCGTGCTTTCAGAAACGGCTTCTTTTGCATCACTCTCCCATACAGCTTCTCCTTGTGCAAAGTGTGCTGTATTGTTGACCGATGCACAGTGACACCATCTGCAGCAAGATGATGCTGCAGCTCTTTGGAGGTGGTCTGTGGATTGTCCTTGACTGTTCTCACCATTCTTCTTCTCTGCCTTTCTGATATTTTACTTGGCCTGCCACTTCTGGGCTTAACAAGAACTGTCCCTGTGGTCTTCCATTTCCTTACTATGTTCCTCACAGTGGAAACTGACAGGTTAAATCTCTGAGACAACTTTTTGTATCCTTCCCCTGAACAACTATGTTGAACAATCTTTGTTTTCAGATCATTTGAGAGTTGTTTTGAGGAGCCCATGATGCCACTCTTCAGAGGAGATTCAAATAGGAGAACAACTTGCAATTGGCCACCTTAAATACCTTTTCTCATGATTGGATACACCTGGCTATGAAGTTCAAAGCTCAGTGAGGTTACAAAACTAATTTTGTGCTTCAGTAAGTCAGTAAAAAGTAGTTAGGAGTATTCAAATCAATAAAATAAGGGTACCCAAATTTTTGCACCGGTCAAATTTTGGTTTAATGCATATTGCACATTTTCTGTTAGTACAATAAACCTCATTTCAATCCTGAAATATTACTGTGTCCATCAGTTATTAGATATATCAAATTGAAATGGCTGTTGCAAACACCCAAATATTTAGAACTAAAAATGATTAAGATTAATAGGGGTGCCCAAACTTTTTCATATGACTGTACCTAGCGGCCATACTGCCAGCACCTTAATGGTTGTTTGGTGAAGCCAGGGAATCTACACCCTGGCTTAGATGAACATCTGCACAGATGCACAGAGATGAGTCCGATGATGCAAAAGTGCAGACAGCTTTATAACCGGGCTATTTGGGACACTAAATTCCCAGTCCATAAGGACCTGTGAGTGGTTTAGTCTCCCAAATCGCCCTGACAGGTTCCATTTAAGGAGTGTTACTTACTATCTATCTTTTTTTGAATCCTCTCCTGTTTTTGGCTTCAGAGTCTGCAGCAAAAAATGTAAACTCTACCTGGACGTTAAACCTGTGTTTATATAAATATTTCTTTCCTATAAGGTGACCTGCTGGAGGCAATCAAACGTGACTTTGGCTCCTTTGAGAAGTTTAAGGAGAAGTTGACCACTGCTTCAGTTGCTGTTCAGGGATCAGGATGGGGCTGGCTAGGTTACAACAAAGAATCTAATCATCTGCAAGTTGCTGCTTGTTCCAATCAGGACCCTCTACAGGGAACAATAGGTGAGACCCTTCTGGTTTTCCCTTTTTCAGGCTGGGGCTACACACCACAATTGTACTGGTAATTGTTGCATGGCTTACATAAAATGTTTTCCACCTCCATGGCTTTTGTCTTAAAATATTAGTAACGTGAAAGCTGCATGTACTGCATATATTATTTTTCTAAGCCTCAGTATATTCCTACTGTATGTAGTATTTTTCTTGTAATTGACATGGAATTGCAGACTGTATAGAAAGGAGAAATATATAGAAAGCAGTGCAACAGTCAATTGAGCACGTTTTGTGATTCAGTTTTTGAATCCACATTAGAATGGGAAAATCAAGTCATTTGTGTGACTTTGAACTTTATAGTCATGTTCATGTTTCCTAGACTAGCCAGGACCAGTATTTCAAAGGGACTTTGTCACCAGAGCCCACCATATCAAAAAGTGTTTTCCTCTTGTGATTTGGTGCCTCCATTGCCGAGATACTGTTTTGTTTTTTGTTTTTTTTAATATGCAAATGAACTGTTTGGCGCAACAAGAGTGTTGCTGTTGCTCCAAAGAGGTAAGTGGCAGCAATGCAGATGAGCTCCAAAAAGCTAATTTACATATTGACAAAAATGACAGTATTTCTGTAACAGACACTGATTCAAAAGAGGCAAACACTGTTTGAGTCAGGTGACCCTAATCTGCGAAGCTAGGTTGATGTGTTGGGTTCTTCTGACACTCTCTTTAAAACCTCTTAGGATAGAGTGGTATGTAGAGTTTACCAAAAATAGTGTATTTTTGAAACAGAAGCAAAAGGGGATCCTGTGGATGTAAGCTCTTGGCAAAAGAGGTCAGAGGAGGTAAAGAAACATTCTGATGAACATTTGGATGCACAATTGAGCAAATTGCAGACAAATTCTATTCTGATGCTCCCACTTTGTTCAAACACACAACTAGTGGTTCCTTAGCACGGATGGGCTATAACAAGAGACTACCAAGTCCAGTGCCATTGCTGTCTAAGGGAAACAGAAGGTCAAGACTCAAGTGGACAAAAGAGTGCTAAAATTGTATCACTGAACAGTGGAAGAACATTGCCTGGTCAGATGAATCCAGGTTTCTGTCGCACTGTGCTCATGCAAGGGTTAAAATTTGGTGCAAGCAGCATGAATTAATGAACCCTTTCTGTCAGGTTTCAATAGTTCAGGCTGGTGAAAGTGGAGCAATGATGTTTGGTGGAATGTCTTCTTGGCAGATTGTTGCTCCACTGATACCAGTGTATGCCATGATTTTATTGCTGTGGTTCTGAAGTCCAAGGGAGGTCCAGTGTGATACTTGGTGGGAGTCACTTGGGAAAGTAGCTTGGCAAACACGGTATAGGAGCTGATGGCTGACTGGCCATAGCTGTCTGTATGGAATTAACTGTATCATAATGCAATGAGCTCATGAATGGCTGGATCACACTTGTCATGTACAGTAACTATGTGGCTGTTTGGTAGCTCACAGCATCATAACGCGCTATGATGCGGTAAGTTCCATACACCTAGCCATGGTAAGTCCAGTTAATACGGCCTGCAAATGGACCATGTTTCCCATCCTGAACATGGACATAGGCATGAGGCTAGAATGGTCTTAGTGTCACAGTGATAGTGTTGCCCAAAAATTGCTAGTGTGCCCTTGAGATCAGCAGCTTGGGTTAACATGTCCCTCTGACTTTTGGCTAGAGTTTGAATTGGAAAGTCAGTCTGCCGATCACGGGACCAGCTAAGGGTTACCATTCAGAGGCGCAAAGTAAATGATGAACCACATGAACGAGTTCATCAATCCCTTTACATTAGTAAACAGGGCTTTTGAGCCAGTAGACCAAACCACCGACTCGGACTCCATTTTTCCACAGCATGACTCTTTCATAAATTGCTGACAGCCATGGTCAGTCGTCAGCAGTAATGATTCTTTTATTCATTAAAAAGCCAATGATTGAATTCCTATAAAAATTAATATGCAACTAATTATACAATATCAATAATTAATCATTTTATTTTGAAACTGGAGTTGGTAAATTTTGTCTTCACCAAAATGTTAGTAAATCCTGAGAAATATGGTCTGTGTGTGGCCACACTTCCCAGTCTGACTGTGGATCATATGAATGGAACTCGCAGCATTAAGCTGGTTTATGATGCTGTGAGCTTCTGAAGTACCGTGGTTGAAGTCTACAGAATTCACAGCATCATGTCATGTGAAATGGGGGTGTGATGATGAGACCCTCAATTTATGTATCTTTCTTGGACATGTATCATTCCTCATTCGTATCAGTCACATATCTGTAGGAGTGTAAAGCTGTGTTTACATTGGTAGTCAATTCGCTCCAATGGTTTTATGTGCATACCATGGAGAGAGGGCCTGTCTGGCCCGTCAGTGTGATATCCCAGATGTCCAAAGGGGGGGAGGGTGGGCTAATGACCTACAACTAACCCAGGCACCCATCTTTCCTTCTAACCAGCATAGATTCCTCTTTACGTGAGGAGAGGGCTGACTGGGGGGGTGAAGGGTGGGGCTGGACAAGGGTCTTCACACTGGCTAGAGTGAGTTGGTGTTAGTCTTTGGGTGGAAGCTGGAAGAGATACAGCTAAGAGATAGCTGTGATCAGGAATCTTCCTGAGGTCTGGTATTATTTCTATATTTTATTTCCGTGTTTTTTATGTGCCGTATCATTGCTCTTTTGCTTGTATGTTTATGCTTGATCATATTAATATGGTATATTTCTGTATATGCTATTAATCCATACCGACCCACTTGGGTTATTTAAATATATAAAATTTATATCGCTCGTTTTGTTTTTATCCTATGACCCGGTCTACTCACGGTGTGTGAGTGGGAGGTTAAGAAAGAAGTTTGATCGCAGGCGGCTGGGCGAGGCGATATTCTTCACAGTGGTGGCAGCGTTGTGGGATATTAGGGTAACAGTGTGTGGGTGTGGTATCACGCAGACACTGGGGATTGCGGCAATCCTATGGAAAGAGCGCGGTATGAGATCAAGCTTAAAATACGGTGAAAGTTTGGTACAGTACTGTTCCCTCCCTTCTTCTTTTTTCTGTCCTATCTTCACCAAGAAGAAGTTGCCGCAAACTGTCCAGTGGACGGATGCTTGCGAGTGCTCCTTCCAAGCCCTGAAGGCGGCCCTGGCGAACGCACCTGTACTTCAGGCGTACGATGAGTTACGTCCGCTTGTGCTACAGACCGACGCCAGCACCTACGGACTCGGTGCCGTACTGAGCCAGCTTGACTCAGCAGGGCAAGAGCAGGAGCCTCCGTTCCTCTTCCACCCGCACCTCCACAGCCTCACCCCGCCGGGACAGGCCATCGGCGTTGCCATGGGCCTGGCCAGGCTTGTGCCGGATGTCATAGTTGTATTGCTGCAGCACCAGGCTCCAACGTAACAACCGTCCATTCTGACCTGCAACACGTTTGATCCAGATCAGAGGGGTGTGATCCGTCACCACGGTGAAGTGGCGCCCATACAAGTAAGGCTGCAGATGCTGCAAGGCCCAAACAATTGCTAGGCATTCCTTCTCCACTGTGGCGTAGGCCACCTCCCGCGGCAGTAGCTTTCGGCTGAGGTACTGCACCGGGTGCTCTTGCCCCGCTGAGTCAAGCTGGCTCAGTACGGCACCGAGTCCGTAGGTGCTGGCGTCGGTCTGTAGCACAAGCTGACGTAACTCATCGTACGCCTGAAGTACAGGTGCGTTCGCCAGGGCCGCCTTCAGGGCTTGGAAGGAGCGCTCGCAAGCATCCGTCCACTGGACAGTTTGCGGCAACTTCTTCTTGGTGAGGTCCGTCAAGGGGGCAGCCAGAGCACTATAGTTCAGTACGAACTTCCTATAGTACCCTGCCGTACCCAGGAAAGACATCACCTGTCGCTTGGTCCGAGGGGTTGGCCAGGATGTGATTACATCCAGCTTTTCAGGTTCTGGTTTCAGGGTTCCCCCACCTACCCGGTGTCCCAGGTATTGGACCTCGCGCATGCCCAGCTGACACTTTTCCGGTTTGATTGTCAAGCCCGCACGGTGGACCCACCTCAGCACCTGCGCCAGGTGCTGTAGGTGTTCCTCCCAAGTGGAGCTGAAGACGGCAATGTCATCCAGGTACGCCGTGGCAAACCCTTCGCATCCCGTCAGCAGGGAGTTGACCATCCGCTGGAAAGTGGCAGGGGCATTCTTCATGCCGAATGGCATGACAGTGGACTCGTAGAGTCCGAAAGGGGTGATAAAGGCCGATCGTTCCTGTGCCTGAGGGGACAGGGGAATCTGCCAGTATCCTCGACTCAAGTCCATGATGGACAAGTACTGGGCCTTACCTAACCGGTCAAGCAGGTCGTCGATGCGCGGCATGGGGTACGCGTCGTCGACTGTAACCGCATTAAGTTCCCTGTAGTCTACACAGAACCGGGTGGTCCGGTCCTTTTTGGGCACAAGAACCACAGGTGAAGCCCATGCACTGTGAGAGGGCCGAATCACCCCCAGGTCCAGCATCTCGCCAATCTCCTTGCGCATCTGGACCTGTACCTCCGAGGAGACGCGATATGGCGACCGCCGGATAGGGGCATGATTCCCGGATCCACATGGTGAATGGCCTGGTCAGTTCTCCCGGGCTTCGCGGAGAACAGACCAGGTAGGGAGTGCAAAACTCCATCCAGCTGGGACAGCTGGACCTCAGCCAGCAGGGGGTTCACCTGTGCCTTCTTGTTGGACCCATCCTCCTGAAAATGAGCAAGCAAGTCAACAAGGTCTTCTTCTTCCCCCTCCTCTAACAGACTGCATACCGGAAAGGCACTAGCTTCCCGGTCATGATGATCCTTCATCATGTTGACATGGAAGACCTTATGCCTGTTCCAGCCTGGATCAACAGTGACCAGGTAGCTGACGCTGTTGACCTGCTGGTGCATGACGTATGGACCGGCCCATTTCGCCTGAAGCTTGTCCTGGGGCTCAGGGACTAGGACCCATACCTTCTGCCCCGACTGGTATGTTCTCTCACGGGCATTCTGATCATACCAGCGCTTCTGGTCAGCCTGAGCCTGGACCATATTGTCATGCACCAGCTGCGCCATAGCCTGCATTTGGTCACGGAATCGCAGGACATACTCCACGACTGGCACACCTTGGATGGCCGTTTCTCCTTCCCAGGACTCTTTCACAAGAGTTAGGGGCCCACGTACACGTCTCCCGTACAAGAGCTCAAAGGGGGAGAACCCCATTGAGGCTTGAGGCACCTCCCGGTAAGCGAACAGCAGGTGCGGGAGATAAGGCTCCCAGTCGCGCCCGTGGGACTCGACTAACATCCTGAGCATCTGCTTCAGGGTGCCATTGAACCGTTCACACAGGCCATTGGTCTGTGGGTGATACGGGCTGGACACCAGATGTTGCACCTCTGTTACCTTACACAGGCCTTGCATCAAGGCAGACATGAACTGGGTACCTTGATCTGTGAGCATCTCTCTGGGAAATCCAACACTGGAGAAGATGCCTACCAGAGCCTTGGCCACTACATCAGCCCGGGTGGAAGACAGCGCGACAGCTTCCGGGTACCTAGTAGCGTAGTCTACTACCGTTAATATGAAACGTTTCCCGGTGCGACTGGGAATGGACAGGGGTCCAATGAGATCCACAGCCACCCGCTGGAAAGGTTCGGTTATGATGGGCATAGGTATCATTGGTGCTTTGGAGCCTTGCCCCGCCTTGCCCATCCTCTGACAAGTGTCATATGAACGGCAGTATTTAGCTACATCTGTCCCCATCTTAGGCCAGTAGAATAAGTGGCTGAGGCGAGCCTTGGTCTTAGCGATCCCCAGGTGGCCTGCCAGTGGAATATCATGAGCAATCCGCAACAACTCCACCCGGTAGGGTTGGGGTACCACCAAATGTTTCTCCCTGAGCCGACTTTCTTTTCCCTTTGTGGGGATCGTTTCCCGGTACAACCTCCCTTGCTCCCAGTACACGCGGTCCTTGTCCGACTCCAAGGGAGGTTGATCAGCACGCTCCTTCAATGCGTCCAGACTGCAGTCAGCTTGGACAGCGTCCTTGAACTCCTGACTGGAACCAGACAGAAGAGATGTGCATGTCACATACCCGCCGGGCTCCTCCGGCTCCAGGGTGGGGAGGCTAGTCACGGCGGCCTCAGTGCCATCTCCGGGTGACAGAGGGAACGGCTCAGGGGTCGGAGCACCTTCCACCCCTCTAGCACTCTGGCTGCGGGTTACCACCGCAACACCAGCAGTCCATTCCTCATCCGGATCGGCCCTGAGATCCCCGTGACCCACCTGACCACCTGGCACATTGTCCTCAGTTGGGGTTGCCCCCAACATCTCAGAAGAGCTACCCTGTAAACCTGCAAGGCAAGAATTAGCAATTACATTGACATTGCATTCATTCATTGATTCACAGTGAACTGCATTGGTGAATGGCTGAGCCAGGGTCACACTGAGGGGGCTCTAATCACCCGCAGATGTGGGCGGGGCTACAGCCAGGTCAGCATTCCACAATGTCTCATTCACATGCTCACTGATTACTTTAGCTGGACACACAGCAAGGGGAGACAGGCTGCAGACCCCTCCCTCTGCCTGTGTCTGTGTGACAGGCTTCAACACCATATTAAAATCATCCTTCAGTACAGACATTTTGTCACAGCGAGGTGGGGCTACTCCCACCCCATATTGGGACACCAAGGGCCCCAAATCTCTCCCCAATAGTACATTGGCAGGCAGATCAGACACTAGCCCCACATCACGCATCCCTTTTCCCGCGCCCCAGTCCAAATGGACGCAAGCCATGGGCACAGTTACGCGTTCTTGTCCAATACCCTTCAGGGTCAGAGTTTTTCCAGGGATAATACTGTCCGCAGGGACCAAGTCAGGTTGCACCAGAGTAATCTGCGCCCCAGTGTCCCGAAATCCCATGACTACCTTACCCCCCACAATTACCTGTTGACTGTTGGCATTGGATTGCAACCCCTCCCTCCCCACCAAGTATACAGATGGGCCAGCTGCCGTGGCTGGGGACACAGGGGGGGTTCTTAGAGCGGTTGGGGCACTCCACCTTGAAATGTCCTGGCTGGTTACAGGCATGACACCGCCGGACCTCTCCTTGGGATTTAGAGGTGGTCCCTGGGGCACCCAGAGTTCTTGGGACAGGGGAAGTAGAGGGGGCACCCGGGACAGAGTTTGTCTTACCCCACTTGGAGACCGCAGGCTGTGGTGAACTCCAACTTTGCCCCTCCTTCCCGCTTGGGGGTCTCTGCAGTGTGGCTCCTCTCTTGATCCCTTGCTCCCTGGTGGACACATAGTCGTCAGCAATCTCTGCAGCATTGTCTGCTGTTGTGGGTTTCCGATCACACACAAACTGGCGGACCTCCAGAGAGCACACCTGGAAAAATTGTTCCTTTATCATAAGATCCCCAATTCCCTCAAACGTGGTGACAGTAAGTCCTTTGATCCACTGCCAGAATGTAACCTGTAAGTGGTGCAGAACATCCGCATAGCTCTCTGTGGGACCCCGCTGTATATTCCGGAACTTTTTGCGGTACACCTCCGGCGTGAGCCGGTATCTCCGGATCAGCGCCGCTTTGATAGTCCGCGTCCACTGGTAAGCTCGTGGAAACATCCAGGCCTTTTCCCTTCAGCCGGGGAGACAGGTAACGGGCCCATTCTGCCTGGGGAATATGATGCTGCTTACACACCCTCTCAAATCCCCGCAAGAACGAGTCCAAGTCCCCGTTATCTTCCAAGATTGGAAAGTCCTCGAATCGGATCTTTAGTGCTCGGGCTCCTGGAGTTGGTGCAGGGGAAGGTTGCGCCTGCTGGCAAAGTTCCAGCTTTTTTAGCTCAAGCTGATGCTCCATCTCTGCCCGACGCTCTGCAGTAGCGGCCTCTCTTTCCGCCCGGCGCTCTGCAGCGGCGGCCTCTCTCTCCGCCCGGCGCTCTGCAGCTTCTCTCTCCGCCTGGCGCGCTGCAGCAGCTTGGTACTGGTGAATCACCTGCAGACGGGCGCTATAGTCACTGGCGTCTATCTGCTGTAAGGCCATTTGCAAGTATAAGTCCATTACCCCCACAGAACTGGGGTTACTGGTCCCTCCAGGCACAGTTACCTCTGGGGTTCGGGCACCTGCTGAACCGTCTGGCATGGTGATGTTTTCTTGTGCCAGCCCCTCAGGACTTTGCTCCTCGTCCTGCCCGGCTGCAGCACCTTCCATATCAGCCATCTGCGCAGCGTTTGTATCAGTCAGTTGCTGCCGTCCCCTGACTCCACTTCTCAGAGTCCGAGACATCCACTGGAAGTCGTTGCCAAATAAAAGATAGGACAGAAAAAAGAAGGGAGGGAACAGTACTGTACCAAACTTTCACCGTATTTTAAGCTTGATCTCATACCGCGCTCGTTCCATAGGATTGCCGCAATCCCCAGTGTCTGCGTGATACCACACCCACACACTGTTACCCTAATATCCCACAACGCTGCCACCACTGTGAAGAATATCGCCTCGCCCAGCCGCCTGGCACGCCTGCGATCAAACTTCTTTCTTAACCTCCCACTCACACACCGTGAGTAGACCGGGTCATAGGATAAAAACGAAACGAGCGATATAAATTTTTATATATTTAATAACCCAAGTGGGTCGGTATGGATTAATAGCATATACAGAAATATACCATATTAATATAATCAAGCATAAACATACAAGCAAAAGAGCAATGATAAGGCACATAAAAAACACGGAAATAAAATATAGAAATAATACCAGACCTCAGGAAGATTCCTGATCACAGCTATCTCTTAGCTGTATCTCTTCCAGCTTCCACCCAAAGACTAACACCAACTCACTCTAGCCAGTGTGAAGACCCTTGTCCAGCCCCACCCTTCACCCCCCCCAGTCAGCCCTCTCCTCACGTAAAGAGGAATCTATGCTGGTTAGAAGGAAAGATGGGTGCCTGGGTTAGTTGTAGGTCATTAGCCCACCCTCCCCCCTTTGGACATCTGGGATATCACACTGACGGGCCAGACAGGCCCTCTCTCCATGGTATGCACATAAAACCATTGGAGCGAATTGACCACCAATGTAAACACAGCTTTACACTCCTACAGATATGTGACTAATACGAATGAGGAATGATACATGTCCAAGAAAGATACATAAATTGAGGGTCTCATCATCACAGGGGGAAAAAAGTTTGTCAAAGGAAAAAACTGAAAGTGATAAGATGCAAAACATCTTTTTAAGGTAACCATAACAGCTCTAGCAAATACACTCATTGACAAAAAAAAAATACATGAAAAAGGAGTTGATAAAATAGAATGAAACTATGTGTGAATGTAATGTAATGTAAGTGGTTATTAGAGTGAAAGGAGACGTTTATTGGGAAAAACTGTACAATTGAAAGGGGGCTCTAGTACCCTATTGGGACACCTCTAGCCTTAATACAAGATGACAGATGGTTGGGCATGGAGGCTTACAGGTTCTGTATATGGCAATCCTGCTTCTTCCAGTCCAATGATGGACCTTCTCTGTCTGTGAACTGAGCAAAGTTCATTGTAGAGACATGTCTAGCAGTCTGCAGTCTTTCACCAGAAGGTGAACTACCCAAATGTACCCTCTGAGGCTCTTTTAATAGTTCAGTGGGAGAACCCCTTAATGCCTTCTTGTGGCCAGACCCAATGTCTAATTAGACCACACCTGTAATCATTTACATATCTGCCTGAGACATAACTGCATGATGAGTTTTGCAGAATCCGGGAATGTGATTATTTTTTTTATTTATTTTTTTTTTAAGTGTATATTTACTTACCTTAGATCAGTGATAAGCAGAGTAAAAAAGTAAAAAAAAATTTCCTTCGAAAATTAAGAAAACACAAATTTTAGATGTGTTTTATGTAAAAATAAAAAAGCTTATACAATCTAGAATAAAAAAAAATAATGGTTTAAAGGTGTTGTTTTATTAGTTTAAACAGTTGGAACATTTTTCCAAATTGCAAATGTACTGAAAAATAGGAAAGAAATCTTGTTGCAAGATATAAATATACATTGGTTGTGTGTTGTGCCAATGGACTCTCATAGATAACCCACTTTTACTGCCCAGATCATCCAAAATGCATTTACAACAAAAGAAAATGTGTTCGGTTGTGAAACAAAGAAAATGGCCTGATCATCAAATGGGTAATTTTTCACCACAGGTAAAACGCATGTGCCTTACATACAGTGCGGAGGGTGAAATACACAGCAAGTCTGCAACACAACACATCTAATACCACACATAAAGCTGATTTGTCACTGGCATAAAAATATGGGACCTGTGAATCCAACCTGTCGTCTTATCTGATCATTAATACTTCTTTTCTGGTTTGCTTTCCAGGTCTTATCCCTCTTCTGGGTATTGATGTTTGGGAGCATGCTTACTACCTGCAGTACAAGAATGTTAGACCAGACTATCTCAAGGCTATCTGGAATGTGATCAACTGGGAGAATGTAGCAGAAAGATATCGGGCCTGCAAAAAATGAACTTCACTTTTTACTTATCTGCTCCATCCTCGATAAGCACTTAAAACCCATCACAACTGTAGGGTGGGCTAACATAGAAGCCTAATTCTTTGATAGTAAAACAATCCATGCCATATCACTTAGAATACTTACAGCACCTGTTACATTTCTGGAGAAGAGTTTTGCCTGATTTCTGCTAACAATAAAAGCGGGTGAAAGTTTGGAATAGTGTTCCAGTGTAAAGTTATTTAATTCTGTTAATATAGTTCACAAATGCAATATATATAGCAGGAACCAATTTTCATGGCATGCTGTTTTGTCTCCCATTGTATAAATTCTTCTTAAAGGGACATATAACTTTTTTTTTGGTTTAATGTTCGTACCAAGCCCCCAAATATGTTTTACTTTTAAACAGGAAATTACTGTCTGCAAAAAGGAGAAAGACTTCCGACTTCTGGAATTTTAAGTTTGGAGAGAGGAGCATGCACACCTTTCCAACATAACGTTAGGTAGTGAAATCTGGATGGGGAGAGAAGGAAAAGGAGTCTGTTGGCATAGGCTGACACCAGAGGGTTTCCCAAATTACCTTTGGGTTCCCTCCATAATGCTAGAATTATTGCTTTAATTGTAGTGACCCAAATCTAAAGAGAAGGCCCTGTGGTGTGTAGTCCATATATAATGGTCAATACAGTCGTATGAAAAAGTTTGGGCACCCCTATTAATCTTAATCATTTTTAGTTCTAAATATTTGGGTGTTTGCAACAGCCATTTCAATTTGATATATCTAATAACTGATGGACACAGTAATATTTCTGGATTGAAATGAGGTTTATTGTACTAACAGAAAATGTGCAATATGCATTAAACCAAAATTTGACCGGTGCAAAAATTTGGGTACCCCTATTATTTTATTGATTTGAATACTCCTAACTACTTTTTACTGACTTACTGAAGCACAAAATTGGTTTTGTAACCTCACTGAGCTTTGAACTTCATAGCCAGGTGTATCCAATCATGAGAAAAGGTATTTAAGGTGGCCAATTGCAAGTTGTTCTCCTATTTGAATCTCCTCTGAAGAGTGGCATCATGGGCTCCTCAAAACAACTCTCAAATGATCTGAAAACAAAGATTGTTCAACATAGTTGTTCAGGGGAAGGATACAAAAAGTTGTCTCAGAGATTTAACCTGTCAGTTTCCACTGTGAGGAACATAGTAAGGAAATGGAAGACCACAGGGACAGTTCTTGTTAAGCCCAGAAGTGGCAGGCCAAGAAAAATATCAGAAAGGCAGAGAAGAAGAATGGTGAGAACAGTCAAGGACAATCCACAGACCACCTCCAAAGAGCTGCAGCATCATCTTGCTGCAGATGGTGTCACTGTGCATCGGTCAACAATACAGCACACTTTGCACAAGGAGAAGCTGTATGGGAGAGTGATGCGAAAGAAGCCGTTTCTGAAAGCACGCCACAAACAGAGTCGCCTGAGGTATGCAAAAGCACATTTGGACAAGCCAGCTTCATTTTGGAAGAAGGTCCTGTGGACTGATGAAACAAAGATTGAGTTGTTTGGTCATACAAAAAGGCGTTATGCATGACGTCCAAAAAACACAGCATTCCAAGAAAAACACTTGCTACCCACTGTAAAATTTGGTGGCGGTTCCATCATGCTTTGGGGCTGTGTGGCCAATGCCGGCACAGGGAATCTTGTTAAAGTTGAGGGTCGCATGGATTCAACTCAGTATCAGCAGATTCTTGAGAATAATGTACAAGAATCAGTGACGAATTTGAAGTTACGCCGGGGATGGATATTTCAGCAAGACAATGATCCAAATCTACTCAGGCATTCATGCAGAGGAACAATTACAATGTTCTGGAATGGCCATCCCAGTCCCCAGACCTGAATATCATTGAACATCTGTGGGATAATTTGAAGCGGGCTGTCCATGCTCGGCGACCATCAAACTTAACTGAACTGGAATTGTTTTGTAAAGAGGAATGGTCAAAAATACCTTCATCCAGGATCCAGGAACTGATTAAAAGCTACAGGAAGCGACTAGAGGCTGTTATTTTTGCAAAAGGAGGATCTACTAAATATTAATGTCACTTTTCTGTTGAGGTGCCCATACTTTTGCACCGGTCAAATTTTGGTTTAATGCATATTGCACATTTTCTATTAGTACAATAAACCTCATTTCAATCCTGAAATATTACTGTGTCCATCAGTTATTAGATATATCAAATTGAAATGGCTGTTGCAAACACCCAAATATTTAGAACTAAAAATGATTAAGATTAATAGGGGTGCCCAAACTTTTTCATATGACTGTATATAAATATAGTGACTGAGACAGTGAGTTAGTAGCACAGATGAAGAATGTGAACCCAGAGGCTTTATCAAGAATGATTTCTGCTACAGTTTAGGAAATGGCACCACATATCCTCACTCAAGTGAATGGGGTAGAGCTGTAATATGGTCAAGCAAGGAGGTTGGATGAAGACACAGGTCCATCAAGTCCAATTTATAATCCTACAGTGTTGATCCAAATGTAGGAAAAAAAAAATATGAAGCTGATGCTAGTTCTGCCATATAGGGGGGAAAAAAATCCCATCTCCAAACCAATTAGTAAAAAACCCTAGCTCAACTTGTCTATACCAAAAATCTAAAACCTGTAATATTTTTCCATTCAAGAAAGGCATCCAGGCAATGAATCCGCTATCGCCACTTCCTGTGGCAGTGAGTTCCATAGCCTTGCTGTTATAGTAAAGTATCCCCATCTATAATGCTGGAGAAATGTTCTTCACTCTAGTGTAGAGGATGTCCCCTTGTCACTGGCCTATGAGTAAAAGGATCATTAGAAAGTTATCTGTTCCCTCATGTATTTCTACCTTGTGATTAGATCTCCTTTTTTTTTCTAAACTGAATAACCCCAAATTTATTAATCTGCCATTGTACTCCAATCCACCCATTCCCATAATAATCTGCACTCTATACCAGTGATTTGTATAGATGCATAACTATGTTCTTGTCATGAGAATCTATATATCTTTTGATGCATCCCATAATTTTGTTTGCCTTGGCAGCCGCTGCCTGGCACTGGTCACTATAGGTAAGCCTACTGTCCACCAAAATCCCCAAGTCTTTTTCAGCTTCAGGCTTAACCAGTAATTTACTATTAAGTACATAATCATACATTTTATTTCTTCTACCAAAATGCATAACCTTACATTTGTCTGCATTATACTTCATTTAGTAAGTCTCGGCCCATGCTTCCAGTTTCCCTAGATCCCCCTGTAATATTCTACTATCCTCCTCAGTTTTGATTACTTTACAGAGTTTAGTATCATCTGCAGCAAATATGGAAACCCTTCTCTGTAAACCCAACCACACACCGTAGTCCAAATGTTCTCATTTTGTATATCAACCTTTTATGTAGTACAGTATCAAAAGCATTACCCATGTCGAGTCTAGAACTGACCTCTTCATAGAAGCTGATCAGATTAGTCTGACAGGATTGAATCCTCATTAACCCATGCTGATTGGGTGTTAATTTCATTGAGATAATCCAGGATAGCATTTCTTACAAAACCTTCAAATATTTTACCCACTCCTTAGATTAGATTTACCGATGTATATTTTCCAGGATTACTTTTTGATCTCTTTTTGTATATTGGCATAACTTTTGCTATGCATCTTGTGGGGCATACCCAGTTTCTATAGAGTCCTGAAATATTAGATACAGTGGTCTGTATATTACGTATTTAATTCCTTCTGAACTTCCTTCTGTGATTTGTCTAACTTCCTGTTTCTACCATGGCATAATTGCATACACAGAAATAATTCACAAGCAGCTCTACTTGCTACCTAATATCTGCTTTCTTAGGGTAGGCCAATTTGTTAGGTCAGGCAGGGAGGACAAATCCTGCATGGAATATATCATACTCCATGGCAGGGCTAATATTGATATTCACAATTCTAGTGTAGATCACAATCATTATTTTTTTGATATATCAAATTAATTTATTTCATTACACAGCCTCTGCATTAGATAATGGTTATGCACCCTCATACTATGGAAAGATACATTTGTCAAGCTTGCAATATAAACTGCATGTGGTTTTGATGTGGTTTTTGGTGCAGTTTCTTAATTTTACAGATGAAGTATATTAAATAAATGAACATGTTTTATCTGTAAAATTAAGAAACCACCAAAAACCACATACAAACACTCTATGCAGTCCTTTCCATTGCTGTTTTAACTGCACCCAGCTTCACCATGTGCATGCAGGCATCTCGCTGGCTCAGTGGTTAGCACTGTATCCTTGCAGCGCTGGAGTCCTGGATTCGAATCCTGCCAAGGATAACATCTGCAAGGAGTTTGTATGTTCTCCCCGTGTTTGTGTAGGTTTCCTCCGGGCACTCCTGTTTCCTCCCACACTCCAAAGACATACTGATAGGGAATGTAGATTGTGAGCCCTATATGGGACAGTGACTGTCAATGTCTGTAAAGCGCTGCGGAATATGATGGCGCTATATAAGTAAGCATAATAATAATGCATCCTAAAATGGACATAGCATAATTTTCTAGATTTTCCTATTGAGACAACCAGTTAGACTATAATAAAATTAAATAGGCTGCCTCTGTTGGTTAGTAGAACAGTCAGCATATAGTCTATGGGCGGAAGTGGCACAGTCATATTTCTAATTCTAATCTTTCATGTCCAGTGCAGTGAAGGCTACCAATGGACATCAAATACAAAAGAGCAAGTAAAATTCCGTGATGGTATTGAAACCTTTCTATGATGAAAATTGATGCGGCCACTGGGAGAATGCTAAATAGAGACAACAGGAACTGAAGTAATTCAATTATTGTCTGATAGTAGCCCCCCACAATGTCAAAGGTAGGGTGGCAATTGGTTGTTAGCAATTATGACAGCTGAGGGCCCATCATCAAAGATCTTATGTTTATACCCTTTGGTACAAAAATATAGACAGGGTATAATAGAAGTGCAGCAACTGGACAGTATGCTGCAATACAGGAAAAAGACAATGGCTCAACTGTTGTTTCTTTGAAACATATTGTGGCTTTTGGATGGGGTGGAGGGTAAAAAAAATTAAGAATGCAAAGTGGTTATTTAAAGGTGACACAGTTTATTATTAATGCGGTGTGTAACCAACTTGGTTATTGCCTAATACACTTGTCCTTTGGTACGATTTGTTTCAATTGTAAAAGTGACACATCAAAGATAAAATAATACAGTTGACTGCAAATGTACTTGTATATGCAACCATATTACTGTTCCGTGCTTTAGGCTACATTCACACTGCATGCAGAACTATATCTGGTATTGAAAAAATAAAAAGGAAAGGGTTTGTTTTTTTTTTTACAGTCAATGATGAGAGATGGAGACAGAATGTGGTCACCCTGCACCCTGTGTGTTGTTGGTACCTGTATAACGAATAAAGAGGATATTCTTCACCTAATGGTTGGATAAGCGCTGGTTCATCATTTGTCCATTACGGTTATCGTTGCCTTCTGGATTTGGTCCTTCCTTCTCCACTGGTAAAGAGTCCAGTGTTGACATGTTTTACACCACTCCATCTGACACCTCGCATTGTGCTTGATGATACAAGACTTTCATGCAGCTTCTCGACCATGGAAGCCCCATGTATTGAAGCTCAGGACACACAGTTTTAGTGCTGGTGTTAATACTAGAGATTTATCCAGTTACTGTTGCTGGAATTTACATTGGCATATTTTGTTAAAATTTTTGAAATGTCGCACAATTTGTGATATATTAGGCATATATACTGTATATATATATATATATATATATATATATATATATATAGTGCATCTGTCCTGAAATTCTGCTTTCTATGCCTCCCATTGATTTGATTGAGTTTACTACAATTTTTGCTACTTTTGAAAAAGTCGGAGTTGATAAATCTCAGTGCAAGACAGCAAAACAGGCTAACCACGCCCATTGGTGCAGAATTAAAAAAAAATGCATAAATGGCCTAAAAAAAAGTTGCAAATCTTTGCTTTGTGACTTTTTTACAACAGAATTTTATACTACAGGACTTGCTAAATTCCCCCCATTGAGTAAAGCCTGCCCTCACTGTATAGGTAGCTAACTACCTACACAAACAGGAGAAGAATAAGGAGGCGGAGTGACCTGGGGGATGGGGGCTAGTTCTGATCACAAGACTTTGAGTTGGAACCAGCCTGGAACAAACAACTGGACCCGGTAGCTTAATTTTAATGTTAAGTCCCTGGATAACCATGACTTAGTCGCAAAAAAAAAAAGTCCAGCCGTGCTTCATTTTTTTATTTTTTTCTACCCAGACTAAATGTCATTGTCACGTTATCCTCAAATTGCAATGCCACAACATTCACTTACATTAGTGAAGAAGCTTCAGTGTGACAAGGTGATCTTTAGTCATGCAAAAGGAGTAGCCAAAATCACAGTGTAGCCCTAGCCTACTGACAATTAAGGTACTCCCAATCGGACCTGAAGAACGGAAAGCCGAATGCTAGTGTGTACCTAGCGTCAGTTAACATAAAAAGCATAACTTAACGTTTCTGAATCCCAATTCAAAAGCTGCAACGGGGTCCCCATCTACCGTGCTTTTTATTATTATTATTATTGTTATTTTTATAATACTGGTGACACAGCTTCTTATATGGCATAGCATTGAGAGTATGACTGCTACCTCTGCCATACTATTCGCTACACTCTTGACTAGCACTGTTCCCTGCATAAATCGTAGGTGAAGATTTTGTTTTGAAATAAGGGCCAAACTTGTACTTGTACTGTCTTGTACAAACACTAGGTGGTGCTACAACCTCACTCAAACATCCTTGCCATATGGCTTCTGCAACGAGGTGTAAAATAAAGTGGCAATATCCGTTACTTCCTCAATGGAACTTCTGTTTTCCTTTCATCCTAAGTTACTAAAGTATATAACAGCTTCTCTACTACAAATACTTAAAATTCCTCGCCAGTGAAGTGAGCATCTCTGAACCCAAAGTGTATATAACAGCCAATATTTAGACAAAATTTAGAGACATTTTTAGCTATGGATTTCAGAATTTTATTTCCACACTATGGCAGGCAAATGCCACTATACCCTACATATATGTTTGAAATATATTAAAATCTTCAAAAATTTACAAGAGTAAAACTGTTCATGTAATACAGTAATATGCCAACAAATTCTGATAAGGCAATATTAACATTAACAATAAAGGCTCTGCAAGAAGTGTCGGAGTCTCTGTCTCAGATTTTAACAAAATAGCTGGGTTATTTTGTCTGGTAAAATGACAGAAATCTGACGTCCTTACAGCCAGTGGTGTCCATGGGCGCTGTTCATACTTATCATACAATGGTTTCTGTGCTTACGTTATTTTTATTGTTCTGCTCCATTAACAGAGAGAAGCAATGGAAATAAACAGCGTACATATGAATATAACCTTATCTAGTTATCTAATTGTAAAATAGTCTAAGATTATATGTAGAAACATTTACAGTCCCTAATGTGAAAATAAAAAGTTGCTATTGTAAACTTGTTCATACATATTATATGATACTGCAAATGACAGCTCTTAATAATGTGACCATAATATCAACTTTCTCCATAATACATGAATGTCCTGGAGGTACAGAAGATTTCCTCTGACAGGTTTCAGGGAGATTACCAATAACTGGAACCCTTTCTAGACACCTTTTATTCTTACTTGATATATAGTGCCTGTGGGTTTTCTGTTCATCAGAATTATTGTACTTTTGCCAAGTTTTATATGTTATTGTCATTGGGCACCAGCTCATACAGTGCTTAGTCTTTTACAGTGAATTCTTGCAGTAGACAACAGGTTCATATATACTGTAGTAGCCTGCCAATAGTAAGTAATAGCAGAATCTCAGTACTGCACCTACCAATAACTGGTAAGGGGTCTACTGAGAATTTGAACCATGCTGTGCTTTTCTGTAAATAACTTGAAGAGGAGGCTACATGTCATTTAAGTCATCCAGCCTATGCAGATGTTAAAGGGATTTTCCAGGCAAAAACAAATTTTTCAAAAAAGGTCTGTTAATGCTATTAATAGGTTAATAAGTGCAACCAAATACCTTCAGCAGTGTTTTGAGTGATTTCTGGGTTTCTCTGGGAGCTCCTGGCATCTTCTTCATTTGTTTACATGGGTATTTTCCTGTTCTGTTTTCCTACAAATACCATGATGCTTTGCGCTTCACTCAGAGCAGAATAACACCACCTCCCTCTCTCACTCCCTCCCCCTCCCTTTTCTCACTCACACCCCCTTCCTTTTTCCCTAGCTAGCCCGCCCACTACTAGCCCTTTCAAACTAACTCACCCCTCCACCCCATCATACTTACCTTTCTTCCTGTCTGGATCTTCTGGCACGGGAGTAGCCAGCACTCTGGCTTTATTGTGCATTTGTGGGTAGCCATCAGATGTCAAGAAGAGTAAGTGCTGGCCGCCCAAAAGTGACATCCCGTGCCCAGAAGATCCAGACAAGAAGACAGGTAAATATGATGGAGGGGATTTAGTATTGGTGACGTTCCGTTTCCAGAAACGGGGAAAAGGAACGTCACCGGAAAATTGGAAAATGTGCCTGGGACGGTCACATGACCGCCCCCGCAATCCTAGGTAAATATAGATTTTTGGTAACCTAAGTAATTTAGAAGGTAGGTGGAAGGGGGTGGGTAGCTTAAATTAGAAAGATCAGTTTATCCCGGACAACCCCTTTAAAGCTGGTGTGTTTTAATACTCTGAACAATGACATCATTGTGCCAGTTTGTGTTTTCACACAGACCATGTACGCAACCAACTAGAATGGTATAGCCTAGGAATCTGGGGCTGACATTATAGTGGGAATAAGAAAGTTAATGTTATTGGTTTACACACGTGGACAAAATTGTTGGTACCCCTTGTTTAATGAAAGAAAAACCCACAATGGTCACAGAAACAACTTGAATCTGACAAAACTGGAATTTGCCAAACTACATGTTGACAAGCCACAAAACTTCTGGGAGAATGTCCTATGGACAGATGAGACAAAAATCAAGATTTTTGGCAAGGCACATCAGCTCTATGTTCACAGACAGAAAAGTGAAGCATATCTTGAAAAGAACACTGTCCCTACTGTGAAACATGGAGGAGGCTCTGTTATGTTCTGGGGCTGTTTTGCTGCATCTGGCACAGGGTGTCTTGAATCTGTGCAGATTACAATGAAATCTCAAGACTATCAAGGGATTCTAGAGAGAAATGTGCTGCCCAGTGTCAGAAAGCTTGGTCTCAGTCGCAGGTCATGGGTCTTGCAACAGGATATTGACCCAAAACACACAGCTAAAAATACCCAAGAATGGCTAAGAGGAAAACATTGGACTATTCTGAAGTGGCCTTCTATGAGCCCTGACCTAAATCCTATTGAGCATCTTTGGAAGGAGCTGAAACATGCCGTCTGGAAAAGGCACCCTTCAAACCCGAGAAAACTGGAGCAGTTTGCTCATGAGGAGTGGCCAAAGTACCTGTTGAGAGGTGCAGAAGTCTCATTGACAGTTACAGGAATCGTTTGATTGCAGTGATTGCCTCAAAAGGTTGTGCAACAAAATATTAAAGTTAAGGGAACCATCATTTCTGTCCAGGCCTGTTTCATGAGTTTTCTTTTTAAAAAATTCTGTTGAAGCATGGTTGAAAAGCAATGTCTGACTTTCATTTGTTCATTTTCATAGAATTTTTATATATTATTACTTTTGTCAGATTTAAGTTATTTTTGTGACCATTGTGGGTTTTTCTTTCATTAAACGAGGAGTGCCAACAATTTTGTCCACGTGTGTATATATACTTCTGGCACTGTATGATGCTATATACAGTCATATGAAAAAGTTTGGGCACCCCTATTAATCTTAATCATTTTTAGTTCTAAATATTTGGGTGTTTGCAACAGCCATTTCAATTTGATATATCTAATAACTGATGGACACAGTAATATTTCAGGATTGAAATGAGGTTTATTGTACTAACAGAAAATGTGCAATATGCATTAAACCAAAATTTGACCGGTGCAAAAATTTGGGTACCCTTATCATTTTATTGATTTGAATACTCCTAACTACTTTTTACTGACTTACTGAAGCACAAAATTAGTTTTGTAACCTCACTGAGCTTTGAACTTCATAGCCAGGTGTATCCAATCATGAGAAAAGGTATTTAAGGTGGCCAATTGCAAGTTGTTCTCCTATTTGAATCTCCTCTGAAGAGTGGCATCATGGGCTCCTCAAAACAACTCTCAAATGATCTGAAAACAAAGATTGTTCAACATAGTTGTTCAGGGGAAGGATACAAAAAGTTGTCTCAGAGATTTAACCTGTCAGTTTCCACTGTGAGGAACATAGTAAGGAAATGGAAGACCACAGGGACAGTTCTTGTTAAGCCCAGAAGTGGCAGGCCAAGAAAAATATCAGAAAGGCAGAGAAGAAGAATGATGAGAACAGTCAAGGACAATCCACAGACCACCTCCAAAGAGCTGCAGCATCATCTTGCTGCAGATGGTGTCACTGTGCATCGGTCAACAATACAGCACACTTTGCACAAGGAGAAGCTGTATGGGAGAGTGATGCGAAAGAAGCCGTTTCTGAAAGCACGCCACAAACAGAGTTGCCTGAGGTATGCAAAAGCACATTTGGACAAGCCAGCTTCATTTTGGAAGAAGGTCCTGTGGACTGATGAAACAAAGATTGAGTTGTTTGGTCATACAAAAAGGCGTTATGCATGGCGTCAAAAAAACACAGCATTCCAAGAAAAACACTTGCTACCCACTGTAAAATTTGGTGGAGGTTCCATCATGCTTTGGGGCTGTGTGGCCAATGCCGGCACCGGGAATCTTGTTAAAGTTGAGGGTCGCGTGGATTCAACTCAGTATCAGCAGATTCTTGAGAATAATGTACAAGAATCAGTGACGAATTTGAAGTTACGCCGGGGATGGATATTTCAGCAAGACAATGATCCAAAACACAGGTCCAAATCTACTCAGGCATTCATGCAGAGGAACAATTACAATGTTCTGGAATGGCCATCCCAGTCCCCAGACCTGAATATCATTGAACATCTGTGGGATAATTTGAAGCGGGCTGTCCATGCTCGGCGACCATCAAACTTAACTGAACTGGAATTGTTTTGTAAAGAGGAATGGTCAAAAATACCTTCATCCAGGATCCAGGAACTGATTAAAAGCTACAGGAAGCGACTAGAGGCTGTTATTTTTGCAAAAGGAGGATCTACTAAATATTAATGTCACTTTTCTGTTGAGGTGCCCATACTTTTGCACCGGTCAAATTTTGGTTTAATGCATATTGCACATTTTCTGTTAGCACAATAAACCTCATTTCAATCCTGAAATATTACTGTGTCCATCAGTTATTAGATATATCAAATTGAAATGGCTGTTGCAAACACCCAAATATTTAGAACTAAAAATGATTAAGATTAATAGGGGTGCCCAAACTTTTTCATATGACTGTAGATACGAAGGTAACAGTATGTATCTTCTCCGCATGTATGGTGCTCAAAGGACGCTAAGGTGGCATATAGGTGACTATATGAGCACTGTGTAAGTTAATATATTTGTTCTATGAAATGACTTAAATGGGCACTGTAACTGTTTGAATTTAAAGTCAATGTTATCAGTGTATTTAGGTGACACTGCAATCCTGAAAATGTGATATTTGATGCCTCACTATTCACTCTGCTATATGAGCATCCATGGTGTGATTTCAAGGTCTCACCCAATGCAAAATTCTAGGTGCACCCCTGCCAATAATAGTAATTTAGTACTTTCATGGCATGGAAATAAGAAGATCATAGGGTAAAAAAATAAAGTACCTTTAGACAAAATGAACTGAGAACCACTACAGGAATATTTATAGTTGATGATTCCCAGTCATCTTGTACATTGTAAATACCGTGCAAAGTTGGACATATTAATGTTGGGAACATATGGCATCAACATGTAAGAAAGCTGTGTCTAAAAATACATATTCCATGAGCTACATAAATCTAGAACTCAATTTCCACAAAATCAATTTTAAAACCACTTTAATAAAAAACAAAAACCTTTAGATTCATACATTCTGAAAATTATATATAACAATACACTAAACAATATTAAAGCAATATACAATATGTGAACAATGTACAATATAAATCACAGTAATTCTTTGAGTCCCCTATAAGAGTGCAAGCCACACTTCGCTTCCTGTAAGTGCTAGTCCCTTTGTTTCAGTCACTGCCTCTACAAATACCAGCAAAAGTGAAGCCAGAAGTATCAGCCAGCTTACCCCCTTGAGAGTTAGCCCCTAAATTTCTTTAAAGAAATATGTTAGGCATTAGGGCATACACAGCATCTGCAGGAAATCCCTGGGACTGTCAGGGCACCAAAGTTCCGCAACATGTTTTCTAATTCAAATCGGCCAAAAATTGAATAAAGAGAGCCCCCTCTGAATTGACAAACCATAATTGTGAGACCCCGGCTGAGACTTGGGACATACATCTACCAGGTATTTATGGCATATCCTGTATATAGGCTGAAAAGAGCAGATACATGTGTCCACACTTAACTGATCTCCAGTTTGGTTAAGGTCTCCTATTTCTCATTGAAACAATTCAGCACAATATTACAACGTACTAAGGAAAGTGTTGAAAGGCTGCATCTGAAACACTCACCACCCGCACTCTATGTGGGCACATATAAACACAAATACCATAGTTAACATATAATTTTGTATTAATTTATCACAAAATCTTGTTATTAGAGATGTTTAACTTGTGATACACATAACTGGGCACATATGTAGTAACAGTTGTACTGCTTGGTTTGGGATATACCCTATATGTACCATGCCTTCAAATAAAGAACCTGGTAATGCAAATACCATAAAATACCTTGCAATATGCTTCTGTTTGTCTGATAAAACTTAAAAAATAGCTTTGGTCACTGTAGAACTGCTTGATTTGCATTTATTTGTGTGGAAAATCTGCTGGCTTAAAGGGTAAAGAACATGGTGCTTTCATTAGTATTTCATCTTCACAGTTTACTATTTAGCAGATCCACCATTTGAAGAAGAAATGGCTTAATATGTTTTTGGCTAATTATTGCATGGTGGAATCTTCCTGAAAGGATTTCTCCTGGGCATTTGGGTTAGGAAGGCGACACACAGCTGTTTTCAGTTAAAGAGAAAGTCTCTATTGCATTGAGATCAAGGATACTGCTATGCCTTGAACTTCAGCCAAAAAGTTAATGCTTGGTCTCCTATGATGAGAATATTATTCTTTTCTGTAACGGGCAGCAGACTGTGAACCCACTATGTCACCAAACTGGTTTGGCTGTGGGCCACTCCTAAGGGCGTGTCTAAGCAGACTCCCCTGTATTCACCCACTAACCTCCATATAGGGATCTAGACTTTGCTGCAGGAAATCTGCCAGGTTGCTATCTCTTGAAGTAGTCCTGATGTTGGTGACACCTGACCAGGCAGGGTCAAGGACTACCGCAGAATCGGATAAATGCATAGTGTGAATATAGACTAAAATCAGAACAGACAACACACACACAGAATAAAAACAGGACTTCAGAACTGATAATAAAGAGACTGAATCAGGAACAGGACAGAACATCCAGATAACAGAGGCCAGGTATGACACAGGAATTCAAGTTAGGACATCAGGACACTTAGCAGAGATACATATATAACAGAAAGCCGAGGGATTACAGCAGAGAGAAAGCCCACAGGTAGCTGAGATACAGATATAGTTGAAGCCTGAAAGCCACAGGTAGCAGAGATACATATATCATGGAAACTCAAAGGCCACAGGTAGCAGAGGTACATGCATAGCAGAAGGTCATGTGCATTCACAGAGAAATGCATAGCAGGACATATAGGTATGTTCAGTAGTAGAGATGCATACATAACAGAAGGATACACTCATCCAAACAGAAATACATAACAAAAGGATGTGCTGATGTAGCAAAGTTTAACATTACATAATTAGCTTGCTGCACTGTGATATCTTGTCAAAGAAGACAACAAAAGCATTTAAAATCTATAGAAAAAGTTAAGCAACACTTTGTAATGTTAAACCTTGCTTTATCTGTATACATACACACATGGCAGGCAAAGACTAGACCATAGAACATTGCTCTAGCCAAACAAACAGAAAGACATTTTTCCAAATATGAAGTCATGAGATACAAAAATGTAAGCAAACTAGAATATTGCTTAGACATACAGACAGAAAGAAAGACATCATGCATCCAAACATGTCATGAAAGAAAACCCAGGAAAAAGAATAGATCTTCAGACAAACAGCAAGACGTGTGCACACAGGGATACATAGCAGAGACTAAATCATTGCTACAGGATAGAAACACAGGGATATGTATCCAATCAGAAGATCATGGCACACAGAAATTAATTAAAGAAATTGAAACATTGCACAAGCATGGATAGGTGTGGATAGGGAGCAGTGTTTAATACGGACAAACAATGATTGTCAGAAGGAAGTTTGTTGGTGAACAAACTAAACCTTTAAGAGACAGAAACATGCACAGAGGTAACCAGTTTGCCAGATCTGTTGGGAAAGGTAGTCTTTCAACAAGCGGCGAGCACTGGCGTTACACTTACATAGCAGCTAGGTCACTTGCAAGTTAAAGGGGTTTTCAAGGCAACAGGATAGGTCATAATATTAATTGGCGTAGGTCTGATACTCAGCAGCCCTATCGATCAGTGGCTGTGGGCCACTCCTAAGGGCGTTTCCAAATAGACTTAACAGAGCTGGAAGCAGACCGCTCTGTCCACTGTGTAGTGGTAGTTAGTGATTTATTTCTTTATTTATTATTATTATTCATTATGCTTACTTGTATAGCACTATCATATTCCGCAGCGCTTTACAGATATTGACAGTCACTGTCCCATATAGGACTCACAATCTACATTCCCTATGGGTATGTCTTTGGAGTGTGGGAGGAAACCAGAGTACTCGGAGGAAACCCACGCAAACACAGGCAGAACATACAAACTCCTTGCAGATGTTGTCTTCCTGAAGATCAGTTTCCATTAATTTTAATGGGACTTCTAACTGCAGTAATCACTAACTGCTACTACACAGTGGACTGAGTGGTCTGCTTCTAGCTCTTTGTCGCAGCTACTGATATCAGCTGATAGGTAGGGCTGCTGGTTTTCACACCCCTACCAATCTTATATTGATGACCTATCCTAAGGATAGGTCATGAACACTGTAGTACTGGGGTGCTTACGGCCCACTAAACAGCTAAATGCAAATATTACCTGCTTCACAAAATCATAAAGCTGCACCTACATACATTTTTTTAAGCCTGCTACTTAGTCCTTACCTTGGACCATTTCTTCCCTGGTATTAAATTGTTAAATATAAGGTTACTTTGTGTTGCTCTATGAATTCATTACCTATTCGAGGTGTGTTTGTATTTGACTGTTGGAGAGATGCTGGTGTATGTGAGTGAGTGAGCTTCCATTGAGCCAAATCAGGGGTGGTAGCAGTGTGTATTTGGGGTGCGATTTACGCTCAATTTGCAGCCTGAGGGAGAGGAGTGAGTTGACCCCTGACAGCCGCATCTGCATCACGTGCTAGGATGGCCCGTATGTAACAGGGGGATTTACCTGCTCCCCTGTGGGTCAGTGTAAGGCCAGGTCATGTAACATTTTTGGCTGGGAAACACCTTTAACCATTAAATGGTCACTAACATTTCACACAGCTTATTCTCATTTATTAGAGCATGTGATTCTAGACCAAAATGTATTTTATATTTAAATATATAGCAAGCAGCTTTCCTTATTTTTCTCAGATCTCTCTATCCTGTGGCTAGATCATCAGTATGAAAAATCAATTTGGAGATGGAAAATCCCTTTAATTCCAGAAAAACTGAAAGGACACCATGCCTGAAGGTTTATACAGCCAGAGAGCAGATTGCCTCGCAAGACCCTGCAAATATTTCAACTTTTGAAGAAACTCAGGTACCCTTCAAATAGAAAGTGGTGTTTACTTGGATGATGAGTCCTCTTTTGTCCACAAAAGAAAGACAATTTTGAGAACAAAAACCATGTGCACATTGGAGTGTCCAATATAGAGCAGCTAGTTCCTATATAATTTCAAATGTCCAGTTGTGCCTTCTCTGCTACTACGGTTCAGTAGTAGTAATTTACAGGACCCTTTTTGGGTTAATAATGGCAGTGAAGCAATCTGTGGCCAATGGTAATTGAAAACCTATAATTAGCAGATCAATGCTCTCATGATGACCACCCCTTTCCATATATTCTTGTAGTCCTCCTGTGAGCTAGAAGGTAGAGCCACTTGTGTTAGGATTCAGATACAAGGTAAGAATTGGTCTTCAGGAGAGCAGCAGCAGAAATGGGCTGAGAACTGCAAGCAGTAGAAAATGCTACTTAAAGGTAATACACTACTGAGAGCCAAGACCAGCCTCAGATGCCTTCATCAGAGCTCCTCGCAAGAAGAGATGTAATTTCGCTGAATCTGAAGACCGGAATTATCACCAGAACAGAAAGTGTATCACAAATAAATGCACTGCAAGAAGCCTACACTAAATCTACACACTACAACCAGGGACAGAGATAACAGAATGGTCATCAATCACGGGTCAGGCAACACGGATCCAAATCACGAGACGAAGACAAATCCGGAAAACAAAGCCAATAGTCGAAACCGATCAGAAACGCCAGAACAAAATTGCAAGACAGAGAGGAATCCAAGAACACAGCCAAAGGTCAGTATTAGAGCAGCCAAATCTATGTCAGGCCCCTAGCAAGAAGTTGCAAACGAATTAGCCAGCAAAGCTGGGTGATGAAGGAGTGGTTTATAAAAGCCTGCTCAGGAAGCTTCCCTATGTTGTCATGGCAACCTTAAAGTAGCAACCACCAATCCTAACAGGAAACTTCCTTATGTTGACACGCAGCAACAACAGATGTAACATTCCTGACATCTATTCATATGGCTCATATGTAAAACTACATTCTTCCTGCAGTAGAGAAAATAATGTGCTTATAAACTTCAATCAGTATACTTTATATTAACCCCTTTACCCCTTGCTATTTTTTTTTTTACCATTTGCTTACATAATATAGAGGTCGACCCCTGTCTCATAAGTTATACATAAGTTATACATGATTTGATATATTGATAATAACACTTAGGTTGATATACACAGCATAAGGTCCTCAATTTTATTCTATATATGCTCAATGTACAGTACAGTATTGTTCGTTGTCAATAGGATTGAAGATAACTACTAGAGATGGGCGAACCGCTTCCTCATGAACCATGTTCAACCCAAATATTCCAAATTGTTCGGTATTTAACAAAACCGAGCAAATAGCAATTTGTCTCGGACATACTAAAATGGCCACCGCCACATGTTTGAGCAGGAAATACAGAAGAGACGTGTGTGTGACTCAGACTGTGGAGTTCTAGCACCAGCTGACATCAGCTGACAGCCTCTCAGTCAATAGACAGTGGTAGGTTAATACCTTACATTGTTGATGTCATATACAGTATATAACAGGGATACCTAATGTGTATGTGTTTCACAGTATTTAAGTACTTTATATGTGTTCTAGGGAAAGGGGGGTGATTTGAACTTTTAATATTTTTTTATATATACTTTTTACTTTTTTTTAATTTTTTTCTTTTTTGCATTTATTAGACCCCCTAGGGGTCTTGAACTCCAAGGGGTCTGGTCACTAATGCAATGCATTAACTATTGCAATGCATTGCAAAAAAACGAATAGAAACTAATGAAAGACAGGTCTGGGAGCCTTCACAAGGCTCTCAGCTGTCATAGCAACTGGACGCTTGCTCCGGGTGCTAGTGATGCCCATAAAAATGGCAGCACCCGCGCACAACCAGTAAAATGGGGTTAATGCCCGCGATCAGTAAGGGCACTGATCGTGGGCATTTGCTTCGGGTCTCTGCTGTATAAAACAGCAGAGACTCGGCAGCTATGGCAGCCGCACGACTCCCGAGTGGCCGCCATATTTAAACACCCGACATCCGCCATACTATTACAGCGAATGTCGGGAAGGTGTTAAACATACTATTTAGTGACAAAACAATCCTGTTAGTGAAAAATCTTTTGTTAAGGGCTTTTTTTGGGCGAGTTTACATTTTTTTGATTTCATAGCAACAGCTGTTATAACATCAAAGTGCTAAGACTGATAAGGGTGTAATATTATTTATAAACAGGGACTATTATTTATAAGGAGGCGCTATAATAACTGATGACTGGGTGCAAAAATCTATTAGGTGGTACAAAGGTGCTCATTTGAATTGTGTGTAGTAAAATGGGGCTTGTTATTACTTTTTTGTTGGCAGAAAGGAGGCGTTATTATAGGGGTTGCCACTGCAAGACGATGGTGTTGTTTGCATATACTGTAAGCATTTGGGGCCCCGCTTTTAATTTTGCCTAGGGCCCCACTTTGTGTAAAACCGGCCCTGTGCACAGCTTATCAGTTTTTTCCATAGACATACATGTCCTTTTCACTTTGACATAACTTCATCTGTGTTTTCCTTAGACAGCTATAATTTGGATAGATAGGTCTCTAGGAGCCCCAAGAGTCTTCCACACTGTTTTAAGCCATTTTAAGGCATGGTTTGTACCAAACTTGTTGGACCCGCAATGAATTTTGAACCCGAACCGGAATCTTGAGAGGTTCGTGCTTTAAAGGTTCTTAAAGATTCTTTCACCAGAGTCCACCATATCAAACTACCTCAGCAGAGAGATAGGTTAGGGTTGGCAATGGAGACATCAGTTCACAAGGAAAACACCATTTGATTTAGGACTTCAGGAGTATAGGAGCCTGCCCAGCTAATATGTCTTTCAGGCAGCTTCACCCATCCATAGTTCAACACTCCCGAACTCACACAAACGAGCTAGAACTGTCTAGCCAGTAAAAGACTGGCCCACTAATCTGGCTAGGTTACTGACTGGATAGCTTACATTACACTCCCAAAAATCTAGCTAGACGCACATACACACATACAAACACATGCCTCATGAATCAGTCTGACGCGTTTCGCTATGGAATAACCACAGCTCATCAGAGGCAACAACAGGAGGATTTATTTTGCATCGGCCGTCTTTATAAGGTTATGTTTAGGCAAGTTTTTAGTAGCGCAATAACAAGCAGTGATACATGTTTGCCTGGTCAGCTGAGATACCTAGCCGCGAGAGACGCTCTGCACGGCCGGATATATATATCCAAAGCCATGCCCACAGCTCCTGACGTCACTGGGGGTGTGTCCAATAAAATGGATACACACTCCCGGTGGTCAACGTCACTGCAGAAGAAAACTGCCCATCAGGGCATGTCAACTGCCCTGTATTAGCGACGCCAACTAGAGTCCTTGGTAACATCTAAACCGCACATCGTGGTAAGATCTAAATGGAGGTAAATCATAGAGGTATATAACGCACAGAAAAAGAGACCTCGACAAAAACTAGACTAATGCCAATGATGTGATATGTAACTACCGCATTGTCCAAAAGCCAAAAAATCACAAAAATCACAGTAAATAAACAAACCACAAATTCCCCAGAAGCCCAATCAAATAATAACAATGCAGTAGATAGACAAATGAACCCAAAAATGGAACAGCGTAGGATTAGTCATTGAGCTTATATTAGAATAGGGTGTATAAATAAACACCACAACAAGGTCTATGGGATGTTAAAAGACAAATAAATAATATGTATACAGAAGAAAAAAGGTGACAACCAAGGGAGTAGTCATAAGTAAAAAAGAGACACAGGACGAAACCACCAATACAAACATGACCTAGCAAGATACATATTAATTGTTAGCCACTAACAGGTCAGATGAAGGATGAATAGGAACTATATTTGTTCAACCCTTTGGGATGAACCGCGTCCAACAAAAATATCCAACGGGTCTCACATTGTAACACTTTCCATTCAAAGTCACCCCCCCCCCCTTAGGGGAATAGAGAACCTTCTCAATCCCCTGAAATTTAAGTACTTTAGGGCCCCCTCATGTTTTTCCCTCACGTGGCGAGATATAGAGGTGGGTTCATCCCTCACAATATCATTAATGTGTTCACTGGAGTCTGCAGTAGCAGGTCACCAAGTAAACAATACCACTACCAATAATACCAATACCAATAATTAGAAAATGGAAGACGTACAAGACCACTGATAAGCTCCGTTGATCAGGGGCTCCACGCAAGATCTCACCCCGTGGGGTCAAAATGATCACAAGAACGGTGAGCAAAAATCCCAGAACCACACGGGGGGGACCTAGTGAATAACCTGCAGAAATCTGGGACTAACGTAACAAAGGATACACACTACGCCACCAGGGACTCAGATCCTGCAGTGCCAGATGTGTCCCCCTGCTTAAGCCAGTACATATCTGGGCTCGTCTGAAGTTTGCTAGAGAGCATTTGGATGTTCCAGAAGAGTATTGGGAGAATGTCATATGGTCAGATGAAACCAAAGTAGAACTGTTTGGAAGAAACACAACTCGTCGTGTTTGGAGGAGAGTGAATGCTGAGTTGCATCCAAAGAACACCATACCTACTGTGAAGCATGGGGATGGCAACATCATGCTTTGGGGCTGTTTCTCTGCAAAGGGACCAGGACGACTGATCCGTGTACATGAAAGAATGAATGGGGCCATGTATCCTGAGATTTTGAGTGCAAACCTCCTTCCATCAGCAAGGGCATTGAAGATGAAACATGGCTGGGTCTTTCAGCATGACAATGATCCTAAGCACACCACCAGGGCAACGAAGGAGTGGCTTCATAAGAAGCATTTCAAGGTCCTGGAGTGGCCTAGCCAGTCTCCAGATCTCAACCCCATAGAAAACCTTTGGAGGGAGTTGAAAGTCCGTGTTGCCCAGCGACAGCCCCAAAACATCACTGCTCTAGAGGAGGTCTGCATGGAGGAATGGGCCAACATACCAGCAACAGTGTGTGCCAACCTTGTGAAGACTTACAGAAAACGTTTGACCTCTGTCATTGCCAACAAAGGATATATAACAAAGTATTGAGATGAACTTTTGTTATTGACCAAATACATATTTTCCACCATAAATTGCAAATAAATTCTTTAAAAATCAGACAATATGATTTTCTGGATTTGTTTTCTCATTTTGTCTCACATAGTTGAGTTCTACCTATGATGTCAATTACAGGCCGGCCTCATCTTTTTAAGTGGGAGAACTTGCACAATTAGTGGCTGACTAAATACTTTTTTCCCCACTTTACATAGTCCTCCTCTATACTGGCTAGCTTCTTTACTTATTCTGGATGCTACACACATTAATTAACTATTTAGTTGTTAGCCGACTTTTTGTTGGGTCCTTTTACCAAGTTGACTATATACTTTTAGAATTATTATTAAAAGTTATATTTTAGCGTACAGTCATGGCCAAAAGTTTTGAGAATGATACAAATATTAATTTTTACAAAGTCTACTGCTTCAGTTTTTCTAATGGCAATTTGCATATACTCCAGAATGTTATAAAGAGTGATCAGCTTAACAGCAATTACTTGCAAAGTCAATATTTGCCTAGAAAATGAACTTTATCCCCCATTTCAACATCATTGCAGCCCTGCCTTAAAAGGACTACCTAACATCGTTTCAGTGATTGCTCCGTTAACACAGGTGTGGGTGTTGATGAGGACAGGGCTGGAGATCAATCTGTCATGATTAAGTAAGAATGACACCACTGGACACTTTAAAAGGAGGCTGGTGCTTGCCATCATTGTTTCTCTTCTGTTAACCATGGTTATCTCTAAAGAAACACGTGCAGTCATCATTGCACTGCACAAAAATGGCCTAACTGGGAAGAGTATTGCAGCTAGAAAGATTGCACCTCAGTCAACAATCTATCGCATCATCAAGAACTTCAAGGAGAGAGGTTCCATTGGTGCCAAAAAGGCTCCAGGGCGCCCAAGAAAGACCAGCAAGCGGCAGGACCGTCTCTTAAAAGTGTTTCAGCTGTGGGATCGGGCTACCAGCAGTGCAGAGCTTGCTGAGGAATGGCAGCAGGCAGGTGTGAGTGCATCTGCATGCACTGTGAGGCGGAGACTCTTGGAGCAAGGCCTGGTCTCAAGGAGGGCAGCAAAGAAGCCACTTCTCTCCAGAAAAAACATCAGGGACAGACTGATATTCTGCAAAAGGTACAGGGAGTGGACTGCTGAGGACTGGGGTAAAGTCATTTTCTCTGATGAATCCCCTTTTCGATTGTTTGGAACATCTGGAAAACAGCTTATTCGGAGAAGAAGAGGTGAGCGCTACCACCAGTCTTGTCTCATGCCAACTGTAAAGCATCCTGAAACCATTCATGTGTGGGGTTGCTTCTCAGCCAAGGGAATCGGCTCTCTCACAGTCTTGCCTAAAAACACAGCCATGAATAAAGAATGGTACCAGAATGTCCTCCAAGAGCAACTTCTCCCAACCGTCCAAGAGCAGTTTGGCGCTCAACAATGCCTTTTCCAGCATGATGGAGCACCTTGCCATAAAGCAAAGGTGATAACTAAATGGCTCAGGGAACAAAACATAGAGATTTTGGGTCCATGGCCTGGAAACTCCCCAGATCTTAATCCCATTGAGAACTTGTGGTCAATCATCAAGAGACGGGTGGACAAACAAAAACCAACAAATTCAGACAAAATTAAAGCATTGATTCTGCAAGAATGGACTGCTATCAGTCAGGATTTGGTCCAGAAGTTGATTGAGAGCATGCCAGAGAGAATTGCAGAGGTCCTGAAGAAGAAGGGTCAACACTGCAAATATTGACTTGCTGCATTAACTCATTCTAACTGTCAATATAAGCTTCTGTTACTCATAATATGAATGCAATTATATTTCTGTATGTGATAAAAACATCTGACAAACACACATAAAAACCAGAGGGCAGCAGATCATGTGAAAATATAATATTTGTGTCATTCTCAAAACTTTTGGCCATGACTGTATCCATTTTCTTTAGTTTTGAATTTCAATATTGGTACCCCTACCTCAATATTACCTTAGGGTCCTATACTTCGTATTTGAAGAGTTTTCAATAAGGTGTATTCAGTAGTGGATCTTGTGCTATGACTAAGGGGCTCATTGCCCTGAAACACGTAAGCAATTCGCTGTTTTCTGTGCCTTGCACATGGATTTTTTTATAACAATGTGGATTAAAAACTAAATTTTATTATACAAATCATTCCAACTCTTCCATTTATTGGATTACCTTTTTGTGATTTTGGATATACTTACACCTCCAACCAGGAGGGGTGTGTCCTGTGCATAGAAGGTCGGATGTCAAGTCGTTTCCGGAACACGGAAAGTGGCCGTGTATTTTCATATTTATTCTTTGGATATTATGTATCTGCAGTGCTGGGTTGATATATTGGGTTCTGGTGACAAACCTCCTTTAAGGAACGGCTTAGAGTTAGGAAATGTTCATTTTGGTTTATTTATTTTCCTACCTTTAGTATAATTGTAGCTACTTGATGGCATCAACTGTAATTATAGTCCAAGCTGTCATGTCTGTATTTTGTCTGTCATACGATTAGGAAAGTTACAGTCTTAAAATGTAGATTATAGATTTGTCATTTGTTCCATTTGGAAAAAACAATTGTATAATATAGCTGTTTTTTGTCATATGTCTCCCAACAGGGGTCTGATAATGTTTATACCATATGATAGATTTTAGCATTAATCCAGCAGGCCACAGTACAGTTTATTAAGTGACATCATATTTCCATACACATTCTGTATAAACAAGTATGCTGGAGAAAGTGGGAGTAATATTTGTCTGTAGACTTCCTGACAATTATACTAATATAGGTATTCCATATCTACATGAAGAGTAGTCACAAACTTCTAAAGCCAGCTGTGTACAGAGGAATGATTCAGAGTTCCACAGTTTTGCTAAAGAAGAGTGAACTGCCTTTGTGCCAACTCTTTGAAAATTACATCTGAAGGAGCGATCTAGAAGTCTTAACTGTTTGTGCACATTTATAAATCAATGGATTCCCTTGTATATAATGTAAATGGTGCTGGCTATTGGAACTTTTCTCAAAAGAACTCGTGAGCTTTGCACTTGTGTGCCATGTTTGTAGATTACAATTTATTTGGTCAATACTGCTTTGTTGTAAAACCATTGTACTGTGTATATAAAATCACCATTTTATTTCATTTACATTGTTTATTGAATACTAGTGTGAATAAATTAGTCACAGCCTCTATTTATGTCTTGGTGCTGTGATGGCTCTGAACCCCATTGACTTATACTAGGATCTTTCATGGGTTCTGTGAAGGTTTCTGTCATTTTAATAGCAAAAATAGCACTGCATTTTTGTTGTCAAAAGTGAAGGAAGTCGAGCTGGAATCCATATGAAGGCTCCTAACTGTAGCTGTAGCATCATGGCTTCCATTACTACTGGACAGAAATGAATTGTTACAGATCCCATTGACTTACAAGGGAGTCCATCAGATTTACTTAAGGTTTGCTTTTCTCTGTGGTTTTCACCCATGAGATATGAAAACTGGGTTCCCACTTATGAAAACTTTTAATATGTCTTGAAGGGGCTCTTTCTGCATTGTGTTTTAGATAGAAACTGCTTTCTAGACTAAGTATTAGCATACTTCCCAACTCTCCTAAAATGTCTGAGAGGCTGCTGCAAAAAGGCATGACCCCATGGGGTCTTGTGAAAAAATGGCAAATCTCCCAGGCCGCTACACTCTCTGTTTTTTTTATATGTACTCTCTGTTTTATTATATGTACCATCACCAGCACTTTAGGTGGGAATCATGGCAGCAAAGCGCATCTATCAACTGAAAAGTTGGCACTTATGAGTACTAAGCCCCAAGGCCCTAGACTGTAATGTTCACAGTGACTGTATGTTTTGTTGGCATCGGGAATGGACAGGGCTATACACAACAAGCTGAAGATTGGGAGATGTGTCTCCTTCCTGCATTGGTTCTTGCAGGGTCAGTGTGTAAACGGTGCATGTTTAAAGTCCAGCATGAATGGTGTGTGTAGCCTGTATCCTCTATGAGTCATGCATGTATGCCATATATCAAGAGTGTAAGCGGTACATGTGTGGAATGTGTATATTTTATGGTAAATGAATGTGCGCTTGTGCTTTGTATGTGTGTTTCTTTGAGTGGGTGATGCACATACATTTGTAAAAAGAACTTTTTCACATTCAGCCTCAAAGTGAAAGAGGGAATTTTTAAGCTAATGTGAGATTATGATTATTATGGTTGCATGCTATATTAGCAGGAATTGAAGTCAATTGATTTTACCTAGGGAAGCTATATTATCATATCTTTCTACCTGAATATGTCTACAGCTCCAGAAAGCACAGCATTGAAAAAACAAATGCTACATTAAGTAGAGCATTATAGTAGAGACTAATAGGATTCTTAAAGAAAAGAACAGCAGTGTTGTGGTCTGTATACTTTCCAACTTCTTCCAAATTCAAGAAGCTGCATCAGCAGCAATTTGAAGGTCTCCATATTCTGTATTTTTCTCTATAATAAAGATTTACACTAAGTCTGGACTTGAAATTGAATTCACTTTATCCATGGTTGCCAGGATAGTGTGTAAAACCATTTTTTTTCTCTGACTTTCCATATTACATTTTCAATGGATATCCTGTCTCCAAGGTTGTATATAAGTACTGGAAATACTGAATAATACGTCGGTAATGCAGCCTTGCTGGCGTTTGTGCCTTACAATGAGTCTCTAATTTCCATTAATACAATCAGTCTCTTTGTTTATATCACTAAAAATGTAATAATTTTCATTTTCCTACTTGTTTTCACTTAGTTTTGCTTTCTATCTCATACAGTGCCTTGCAAAAGTATTCATACCACTTGAACTTTTTCACATTTGTCACCTTACAACCACAAACTTAAATGTATATTATTGAGATTTTAAGTGATAGACCAACACAAAGTAGCAGATAATTGTGAAGTGGAATGAAAATGATACATGGTTTTCAAAATTTTAAACAAATGAAAATCTGAAAAGTGTGATATGTAAAAGTATTCAGCCCCCCTATATCCATACTTTGTAGAACCACCTTTCGCTGCAATTCCAGCTGCATGTCTTTTGGGGTATGTCTCTACCAGCTTTACACATCTAGAGACAGATTTTTGCCCATTCTTCTTTTCAAAATAGCTCAAGCTTAGCCAGATTGGAAGGAGAGCGTCTGTGAACAACAATTTTCATGTCTTGCCACAGATGCTCAATGGGATTTAGGTCTGGACTTTGATTGGGCCATTCTAACACATGAATATTCTTTGATCTAAACCATTCCACTGTAGCTCTGGCTGTATGTTTAGGGTCATTGTCTTGCTGGAAGGTAGGTGAATTTCCTTTCCAGTCTCAAGTCTTCTGCAGCCTCCAACAGGTTTTCTTCCAGAATTGCCCTGTATTTAGCTCCATCCATCTTCCCCTAAATTTCTCTGACCAGCTTCTCTGTCCCTGCTGAAGAAAAGCCTCCCCACACCATGATGCTGCCACTGCCATGTTTCACAGTGGGGATGGTGTGTTCAGGGTGATGAGCAGTGTTACACATAGTCTGCCACACATAGTGCTTTGCATTTAGGCCAAAAAGTTCAACTTTGGTCTCATCTGAGCAGAGCACCTTCTTCCACATGTTTGCTATGTCCCCTTTATGGCTGGTGGCAAACTGCAAAAGGCACTTCTTGTGTCTTTCTTTCAGCAATGGTTTTCATCTTACCACTCTTCCATAAGGCCAGATATGTAGAGTGCACAACTTATAGTTGTCCTGTGGACAGATTCTCCCACCTGAGCTGTGGATTTTTGCAGCTCCTCTAGAGTGACCATGGGCCTCTTGGCTGCTTCTCTGACCAGTGCTCTCCTTGCTAGATCTGTCAGTTTAGGTGGACAGCCATGTCTTGGTAGGTTTGCAGTTGTAGAATACTTTTTCCATTTTTGGATGATGGATTGAGCAGTGCTCCTTGGGATGCTCAAAGCTTGGGATATGTTTTTAGAACCTAACCCTGCTTTAAATTTCTCTACTACTTTATCCCTGACCTGTCTGGAGGGTTCCTTGGTGTTCATGATACTGTTTGTTCACTAGTGTTCTCTAACAAGTCACTGAGGCCACAGAACAGGTGTATTTATACTGAGACTAAATTACATACAGCTGGAATCTATTAACTAATTAAGTGACTTCTGATGGTAATTGATTGCACTAGATTTTATTTAGGGGTATCAGAATACAGGGGGCTGAATACTTTTGTACGTCACACTTTTCTGATTTTTATTTGATTAAAATTTTGAAAACCATGTATCATTTTCGTACTACTTCACAATTATCTGCTACTTTGTGTTGGTCTGTCACTTATAATCTCAATAAAATACATTTAAGTTTGTGGTTTTAAGGTGACAAAATGTAAAATAGTTCAAGGGGTATGAATACTTTTTCAAGCCACTGTATGCGTAAATATATATTCGTTAAGTAAATTTATTTCACATTGCAGCGTAAATCCATTTAAGCAGTTTGGTTGATGCTTTTATTTATTGTACATTGTCATCTGTCATAGGCAGTGTTTTCATTTGGGTGGTGTCTACAAACAGAACAGGAAATTTTTAACACATTTCCAATTTTTCTATAAACATGACGTATGTAAGTAGACTCTGGACGGTGGCTGGGTGTAATATGAGCAAACAACACAAGGGATTGGTGGTGTAAGGGTTAAAGCATGACTTGTATTATATTTTATAATGCAGTATATAGAAGACACAGGGTGAAATGTTCTCCATGCAGACTAAATAGTTTAGAGATAGAATATAATCTCAGGGTCTGAATATCAACAGTCCTGCTGTTCTCAGAGATGTACCATTCTCAGGAAAGATAAGGAGGACATTTAGACTGGGTGAAAAGGAAACATCTAGGGTGATGGGAAATTGAACAACTTTGTCTGGTAACGGAACTGGAAAACCCATATATGTACATTGATCACATGACTGTTATGTAACTGAGTTTACCTTTAAAACTGTATTGAACTACGCAATAAAGAGAAACTATTCATACACAATACCTGTGTGTACGTTTTGTTTCCCAAGCGCTCGAAACTGATTATTCATTTAATTAGGATTACGGTGACATCCATCCCAGGGGGAACTTAACCCCCGACAGAAATTGGCTAATCAACGTGGGCGACGAGATCGTCTGATGTGCAGCCGATAGAGTGCCGACCCACTCACCGATCGACTTGAGGACGGGACCAGAGGACCTCAGATAGATAAAAACAGTACTGTGAAGGTAAGCCTTTGATCTTGCCAATTAGTATATCTGAGGTTCCTGTGTGTCTATTCTCTGTATCGATGAGTGAGGTAAGCTGCTGCATGTTTATATGACATCTCGATGCCAATTAAATAGTACGGAAGAACCTAAAAGGGACATGTCACCTGTAAATGATATGGAAATTGTTTTCTTTGCTTTTTGTCTTACCTGTTTACCTGTCTACTGATGTTTGCATGTTACCTGTGTTATAAGATATATAAGGCTGCAAAGAATGGGGAAAAGTTCTCTATTCTTAACCCCTAGAGTCTAGAGTTGCGGACAAGGTTCGGAACTGAGAAGCACTGAGTGATTGAAAAGTCCTTGTTTTGGAACACTAGCCTCCAGCCATGCCTGGACGGTCAAGGTCGAATGGGACCTGAGTAGTAGCACGAAGGACTTAGTAGAATCCGCGCAAAGAAGTGCGTGCAGTGATTTGGGAGTGTTTTGGTAAGGGGACACAGGCAGAAAGTTGAGCCTGTGGAAGCCATTAGGCATTGCCCTGAGCACTACTCCTGAACTTGCACAAGTAGTTCATAGAAGACAGAAGAGTCTGTCTGGGAGTTCTCACTAAGTAGTCATAAGTGACCCTCTATTGTCTCAAAGGTTGCCCTAGAGGAGTGAGAGACTCATCGGCTGATTAGCTACCAGCCAAGATGGGGATGGGACCCTATAAGATATGGTACACCCCATGCGAACTAATAGAAATAGGGGAAGGGAAAGAAGTAGCCGCACAGGTAAAAACAATCCTAAAAAGAGCAGGAATACACCAGACTGGGTTAGTAGACAGTAAGTTTTGGGATCAGTGGAGATTAGATCATGCGGGATTGATTCAGGACAAAAAGTTGCAAAGAGGCATTTATGCCCTAATAGAAGGAAGCAATAGAATAGAAAAAGGCAGTGCAGAGCTCCAAGAAGGAAGGTCAAAGGGGATGATAGTTCAGGAAATAATGAATCACCCCCACCTCACTCCGAGAATCAGGCTTGAAGGGAGACATCACCCTTCTCAGTATTATTGTTTAATATAACCCATCTTATCTCCCAGTTCTGTATGAAATATTACTTACTTTAACAAAATACTCAGAGAATCTGATATAGTGCAAAGAGAAAAACTATACACCATCGGTATGATGTTTATTGGATTATGTATTATATATATATATACAGTCATATGAAAAAGTTTGGGCACCCCTATTAATCTTAATAATTTTTAGTTCTAAATATTTGGGTGTTTACAACAGCCATTTCAATTTGATATATCTAATAACTGATGGACACAGTAATATTTCAGGATTGAAATGAGGTTTATTGTACTAACAGAAAATGTGCAATATGCATTAAACCAAAATTTGACCGGTGCAAAAATTTGGGTACCCTTATCATTTTATTGATTTGAATACTCCTAACTATTTTTTACTGACTTACTGAAGCACAAAATTGGTTTTGTAACCTCACTGAGCTTTGAACTTCATAGCCAGGTGTATCCAATCATGAGAAAAGGTATTTAAGGTGGCCAATTGCAAGTTGTTCTCCTATTTGAATCTCCTCTGAAGAGTGGCATCATGGGCTGCTCAAAACAACTCTCAAATGATCTGAAAACAAAGATTGTTCAACATAGTTGTTCAGGGGAAGGATACAAAAAGTTGTCTCAGAGATTTAACCTGTCAGTTTCCACTGTGAGGAACATAGTAAGGAAATGGAAGACCACAGGGACAGTTCTTGTTAAGCCCAGAAGTGGCAGGCCAAGAAAAATATCAGAAAGGCAGAGAAGAAGAATGGTGAGAACAGTCAAGGACAATCCACAGACCACCTCCAAAGAGCTGCAGCATCATCTTGCTGCAGATGGTGTCACTGTGCATCGGTCAACAATACAGCACACTTTGCACAAGGAGAAGCTGTATGGGAGAGTGATTCGAAAGAAGCCGTTTCTGAAAGCACGCCACAAACAGAGTCGCCTGAGGTATGCAAAAGCACATTTGGACAAGCCAGCTTCATTTTGGAAGAAGGTCCTGTGCACTGATGAAACAAAGATTGAGTTGCTTGGTCATACAAAAAGGCTTTATGCATGGCGTCAAAAAAACACAGCATTCCAAGAAAAACACTTGCTACCCACTGTAAAATTTGGTGGAGGTTCCATCATGCTTTGGGGCTGTGTGGCCAATGCCGGCACCAGGAATCTTGTTAAAGTTGAGGGTCGCATGGATTCAACTCAGTATCAGCAGATTCTTGAGAATAATGTACAAGAATCAGTGACGAATTTGAAGTTACGCCGGGGATGGATATTTTAGCAAGACAATGATCCAAAACACAGCTCCAAATCTACTCAGGCATTCATGCAGAGGAACAATTACAATGTTCTGGAATGGCCATCCCAGTCCCCAGACCTGAATATCATTGAACATCTGTGGGATAATTTGAAGCGGGCTGTCCATGCTCGGCGACCATCAAACTTAACTGAACTGGAATTGTTTTGTAAAGAGGAATGGTCAAAAATACCTTCATCCAGGATCCAGGAACTGATTAAAAGCTACAGGAAGCGACTAGAGGCTGTTATTTTTGCAAAAGGAGGATCTACTAAATATTAATGTCACTTTTCTGTTGAGGTGCCCATACTTTTGCACCGGTCAAATTTTGGTTTAATGCATATTGCACATTTTCTGTTAGTACAATAAACCTCATTTCAATCCTGAAATATTACTGTGTCCATCAGTTATTAGATATATCAAATTGAAATGGCTGTTGCAAACACCCAAATATTAAGAACTAAAAATGATTAAGATTAATAGGGGTGCCCAAACTTTTTCATATGACTGTATATATATGTATATGTCAACCTGTATTTGTAATATTCATTCTGTTCATAGCAATGCCAGGATTGATTCAACTTTTATGCTTTTTGTAAAATTAAATCCGCTTTCAGGAAATGTCCCCTAAAAAGAAGAAACTAGGATAGTGTAATGTTCCACAGGGGTTCAACTTTTGGTTGGAATCCAGTGAAGAAAATTTTAAAGTTTGGCAATTTTCCCTTATGGTAACCTGAAGTACAATTCAGGGGTTTTGAACACCTGTGGTAATGACAAAAGGTGGGGTTTGGGAAATATTTGAAAATTGTACAAAAATAGTAATATGTAAGTTTGGTGTCAGTATTAACTGCTATCTGCTTGAATTGTATTCCTGTATTCTGTTGTAGCGCTCTGCAGATGTTCTGCAGGGAATAACCAAAACATTAATTGACTGCCAAGTAGCTCCAAGGACGTTGTATCTGATGTGATGGGCACGCAGAAAATCACAAGCTGAACATGATACTGTGTTACCCAATAATGTTACATGTCAATTATTACAAAGTGAAACTTGGCTTTGGGCCTCCGGGGTCCGCAGCCTGGGTATGATAACTATTTATGCCCAAAGGGAAAATATTTTGATAAAAGTGTTAGCCTAAGGTTTAATGAAAAAGTAAGGTACAATGACAATATATATGTGTAAAATATTCAAGAACATACTCAAACATATGAAATTATGTCTTGTACTATGTTATGTGAATTTATTGTCTTGCCTGTTATCATCTGAAGTAAGGTATCTGTTAAAAGAGAGAAAGGTGAATCAGTAGAAGTTTATGGAAGACTTCTCACTAAAACGGTGGATGCTTTAGATCAAACTGATCCTGTAGAAACCTCATTTCAGGGTAGCAGAATACTCACTAGGTATTTAGTCTCAGACACATCAGATAACATTCTTGGTACAGATGTGATGGGAGTATTAGGTTGTAATATCATGTTGCATTCATCAGGAGAAGGATATGTAAAAGTCACACATACTAACCATGAGATTTTGTGTTTGTTATCTGCCGAGTTAAGTACACCAAGTTGTATTTTTGTCCTCACTGAAGAAGAAAATGTACCGTTATCCCAAGTGCCAACAGCATTATGGGCAACTGGGAAAACATACTTAGGTAAATTGGATGTACCCCCTGTTATAGTAACCCTGAAACCTGGTGCTCAGCCACCCAGGATTAAACAATATCCTCTGACCCATGCCCAAGAAGATGCCATAGCGGTAACCATAGTGGAATTAGTAAAGGCAGAGGCATTAAAGGAATGCACTTCTGTAGCAAACACTCCTCTTTTCCCAGTGAAGAAAAAGGGTAAAAAGGGAGAACCAGACACATACCGTATGGTTCATGATCTTAGGGAATTGAATAAAGTAACACTACTTGAAACTCCAGTGGTACCTAACCCACACACCCTGCTGTCAGCTGTCCCCACAGGTACCACCTGGTACAGTTGTGTAGATCTTTGCAATGCATATTTTTTTTTCTGTGCCTTTACACCCCGATTGCCAGTATTTGTTTGCATTTACATTTAGGGGTAAACAGTACACTTGGACAGTACTACCACAAGGGGCGCAAAACAGTCCTAACCAATTCACAAGGTGTCTCACACTTATCATGAGTACTTGGTATTTTCCACATGATGATGTCATTTTGTTACAATATGTTGATGACCTTCTTCTTTGTGCTCCAGACAAACCAACCTGTGAAGCAGCGACCATCAGCCTGTTGTGTTTCTTCTACCAGAACGGCTGCAAGGCCAGCAAGGATAAGTTGCAATTTTGCAAACAAAAAGTGGTATTTCTAGGACACTGTCTCGGCCAAGGTACCAAGCACCTGTCAGATGAGAGGACCAAGGTGGTGAGAGAGATGCAGGTGCCAGCCTCTCATGCTCGGTTACGTACCTTTTTGGGATTAGTATCCTACTGTAGGCCATGGATCAGATCTGCATCTCTGACCATGCAACCTCTGTATGATTGCCTCTCCTCAAAACCATTCAGCCTCACATCTGAGGCCTTGGATGCGTTTTACCAGCTGAAGTTGCAGATAGTCAGTGCTCCGGCCTTAGGCCTACCTGACTATCAGAAACCTTTTCAGCTCTACGTGACTGAGATGATGGGGCATGCAACTGCAGTTCTCACACAACAACACGGGGATAAGAAACGCCCGGTGGCCTATTACAGCTCATGGTTAGATGTTGTAAGCCAGGGGGACGCCCTCCTGTGTGCTGGTTGTCCTCTCAGTACAAGCGTTGCTTGACAAAAGCTCAGACACTGTCCTAGATCACAAGGCATTATGGGAAAGGAGCTGGGGAGCTCATGCGCCCTCTGTTGGATGTAACAAATCCTCAATTTGCTTTTGACTCACCGAGCCTTGAGACAGCAAAAGGGATTTTAGCCAAGCCAATTTCACTTATCTGCATACAGCACTGTTTCCTGATTGTTGTCCTTCATCAGTACAGAGCAAAGTGAATTGGCTGGCTTAGTGGGAGGCAATGAGTGGGTTAGGGACAAGAATCTCTCACATTGAGGAGAGCCCCAGTGAAGGTGTGTAGAGATTTTAATTGCCTTTTGCCCTCTACTTAGCATCTACATATCACAAGGCATTATGGGAAAGGAGATCATTCATTGATTGTGTATCCACCTCATGACATCCATACTATACTCACACAGGTAGACAGACATCACCTTTCTTTGGCACGGCAGAGCAAAATGGAATTTGCCCTGCAGTCCTCCTCAAACATCTCTTTTCAACGCTGTTTAACTTTGAATCCTGCAACTCTTCTTCCTGTAGGAGTTCATGATTCAAAAGGGGGAGTGGAAGATGAGTTATTTTTAAACTCTCTCTCTGAAGAAGAACTGTTTGACAGCCAGCATGAACATGATTGCGTGGCTCTTATGTCACAGGAAACAGTGGGATTTGACCATGTCACGGATGTGCCATTACAAAATCCTGATTATGAGATGTTTGTGGATGGCTCAAGGTATCTGACAGATGAAGGCAAATTTGTTACAGGGTATGCTGTAGTCACTGAACATGACATAATAGTCCAAGAGGCTCTTCCACCACACATGTCAGCCCAAGAAGCTGAGCTCAAAGCCCTTATGGAGGCTTGTAAGATAGCCAAAGGTAGAACAGCTAACATATACACTGACTCCAGGTATGCTTTTGGCATCGCACATGATTATGGTCCGATATGGAGGTCAAGGAACTTCCTAACAGCCCAGGGCAAGCCAATTAAGAATGGAGATGTGGTAAGTCGACTGATGGAGGCCATACTGCTCCCAAAGCAGCTGGCAATTGTGAAAGTTAGAGCTCACGCAAAAGGAAGGGACCCTGAAAGCCGTGGAAACGAGAGAGCTGACATAGCAGCCAAGGCTGCAGCACTATTGGTAAGAAAGGGTCCCACCCAGGTGAGCAAAATGGACATTGACCTAGCAGACCCAAAAGGGCTGTACTCAAAGGTCACCAGTGTGGAAACTGAAAGATGGAAGAAAGCAGGTGCTACAGAAGGTGATGGTATGTGGAAAATGGGGGATCGATTTTGTCTGCCCGCAGTAGTCTACCCCCAGATGGCTGGCTTGGCCCACGGTAAGGTGCATGCCTCTCGAAATGCCATGGAGTCATTAGTGGGTAAATTATGGTTTGCCCCAGGTTTCGGAAGAGTTGCTAGTAACCACGTAAAAGCATGTCACATATGTGCTCTACACAACCCAGGACAGGTAGTTAAAACACCCACCAAGTGTACACCAAAATCCCTGTACCCATTTCAGAGGATACAGATAGATTACATACAGTTGCCTAAGTCTGGAACATACGAGTATGTATTGGTCTGTGTGGATTTGTTTTCAGGATGGCCTGAGGCCTACCCTGTGAGCAAAGCAACCACACAAGCAACTGCCAAGAAACTGATGTCCGAGCTTGTGTGCAGGTTTGGAGTGCCCGAGGTGATTGAGTCTGACAGAGGTACACATTTCACAGGAGAGATAATGAAAGAAATAATGTCTGCACTAGGGATTGAGCAAGCTTTCCACACACCCTACCATCCTCAGAGTTCAGGCAAGGTGGAGAGGCTGAATGGTACACTTAAGTTGAAGATTCAGAAAGCCATGGCAGAGACAGGAAAGCCTTGGCCTGAATGCCTGTCTCTAGCCTTATATTCAGTAAGAACTACTCCTAACAGGAGGACAGGGTTGTCACTATTTGAAATATTGTTTGGAAGTGCACCCAAAACAGGATTGTACTTCCCTCAGACATTACAGCTTAATTATGACAGTGTTGCCAGCTATGTACAAGACTTGTGTAACAAACTGAAAGAAACACATAAACAAGTGTTCTCTTCTATTCCAGACCCTTCTGATTTTTTCAGGAACACATAGCTTGCAGCCTGGTGATTGGGTAGTCGCGAGAAGACACTCCAGGAAATCTCTTGAACCCAGATATGATGGTCCCTTCCAGATATTGCTGACAACTGCCACCTCAGTAAAGTTGGAGGGAAAATCTACCTGGATACACGCTTCACATTGCAAGAAAGTTGAAGCGCTGAGAAGGAAATGGAATACAGTTAACCAATATGTAAAATAGGATGTTATTTTTAACCTCTTCAATGGAGAATCCATCATAGATGGCACACAAACAGTGTGAAGGTATTCATTGAACTTGATTAAAAATAAAGTCCTAAAATGGGGGAATTGTAAGGGTTAAAGCATGACTTGTATTATATTTTATAATGCAGTATATAGAAGACACAGGGTGAAATGTTCTCCATGCAGACTAAATAGTTTAGAGATAGAATATAATCTCAGGGTCTGAATATCAACAGTCCTGCTGTTCTCAGAGATGTACCATTCTCAGGAAAGATAAGGAGGACATTTAGACTGGGTGAAAAGGAAACATCTAGGGTGATGGGAAATTGAACAACTTTGTCTGGTAACAGAACTGGAAAACCCATATATGTACATTGATCACGTGACTGTTATGTAACTGAGTTTACCTTTAAAACTGTATTGAACTACGCAATAAAGAGAAACTATTCATACACAATACCTGTGTGTACGTTTTGTTTCCCGAGCGCTCGAAACTGATTATTCATTTAATTAGGATTACGGTGACATCCATCCCAGGGGGAACTTAACCCCCGACAGTGGTATTAGGATGGGATTAAAAACATGCTTAATGGAAAATAATATGTTACACTCCTTTATACGTGATACGTGGTTCACAGAGCACTCCTTTCTTCTGTTCATCATATTGTATTTTATGATTGCTGTAGGGAAAATGAATACAGGCAAGTTCTAGACAACGTAGTCTAACTGTACTTAGATAAAAATGAACACAAAACTTTTTTATTATACTTTTATGAAATATTTTATGTATTAAATATTTGAATGTATAAATACATTATATGGCCTCATCTTCAATATTGCATCCTGTGCATATGCTGTAAATGTCTAAGTATGGAATATCCCTTTAATATAGTAATTAATTAAATGGAAGAGCCTCAAATTGCTGGTATTATGAACTATCATTTTGATGTGTTGTTTTTGTGTTGTTTGAATTTCTTTATATGTGATATGGCTTATTATTGCTGAATCATCATGACTCATAATATAGTGTGGCATATGCAAGAAGACAGCTTACATTTACATGAAGACGCTCTGCTTACTCCAAGCAGTAGTTAACCACAGAGAAAGATAAAGATAAGCCAAGTCTTATGTTATGCCTTATGTCTAAGACTTTTTTAGTGTGATAAGATTTTGCTTAAATATACACCTAACACAACATTATGCTGATATGGGTTTTGACATTATACATGTGTGTACTGTGGCATAAACTTCTCCCGTCATGGCGGCATTCACTTGACTAAGAGGTCTTATTGCTAGAAGGGTATTAGACTCTTCTATGACATTAACAATGTGTAATTGATCGGTTGTATGGATCAAATAGCTACACAATAAAAATATTAAACCCAATTGACAAGTGTCAGTTTACAGTTACCATGTGGTTTTACAGTTACTGAGCCTGGATCAGAGGAGCCACACAGTGGAGGAGCTGCTCTGCTGTATCCTGCAGCAAGTATCCCCCTGGATTGCTCCTCTCCAAATACAACTGCAGTGTTGCCAGCAACAATGGCACCAATATCGTTGCTGTGCTGCATTGTCTCTGTATGGCACATGTTCTAAATCTGGTGGTGCGTCACTATATTAACATATATAGTGGCTTAAAAGAGATGCTCCATTTATTATATATCTAACAGGAAACACACTCATGTAATGAGGGACGGAAGAGGAAGAACAGCTTCCACCTCTTAGTCAATGTCTTTGTAAGTCATTAGTTAGTCGGTGTCACAGCTACAAGTAGCAGGAGTAGAATCAGCAGCATCAGCAGCCAGTACAGTAGCTGGAATATGATGAACCAGAAATGTTTTACCTCGTAGTGCCAACCAGGCACACAAAAGGTAACTGACACCCACTAGCTGCACCAGTAGATACAGTAAGGCAGCAGATAACTGTGATCCCATGGAATTCTGGGTCAATAGGTTAGATCACACAGGATAGATCATTAATAAGAGATCAGTGGACCCCCACTGATCAGCTGTTAAAGGGGCCATGGAGGCTGTTTACATCGCACAATGTCTGTTTTATAGTGCCAATACAATGTAATTACAGCCTTGTGATATAGACGTGTGTAGGACGAGGCTGTAGTTACAAGGCATGGACACTTTGAAATTAATGATACAATGTAAATAGAGAAGGGGTCCCAGCGCTTGCACAAGTGCCACGGTCCTTTCAAACTCCCCACTGATTTTTTTTTATTGTTGACCTGGAAATACATGGGGCATTGTTAATAAAGGGCACTATTTATGGGGATACACATTAAGATGCCCTCTTATAAAAGATACACTTGGGAGTATTATTCATCCTGGGGGGTTATATCATATGTTTTATAATTTGTGGTAACAGCATGATGGAGACATCTGTGTTACAAATTTCACAGAGACAAGTCACAGCTGGAAGACATGGTTATAGCTGTCCTGATGTAAGAGATGGGAAATAGCTCTTACAAGTCATCAAAATGGACTAATTTTTCTATAAACCATTGCTTTTTGAAATATAACCGCCATGTGAATAAAAAAAAATCACAGGCAAGGATCTTTCCCCAGAAAAAGGATAATTTTTAGAGAATTTTATATGTTAAAATGCATAAAAGCAAGAGGGAGCTCAGTGTATAGTTAAACTCAGAGTTTATATCCACTGCTTACTATCCATATTTCCATCTTTTATATAACTTCGGCTGTGTTAGCCTTAGAGAGCTAGAAATTGGATAGATAGGTCCCTAGTAGCCCTGACAGTGTTATACACTATGCTTTAGGCATAGTACTGAACTTGTTTGACCCGAAACAAATCTTGGTCCCAAACCAATTGAAACTAAACCTAGTTCTAATGGCCACCTTAAATTGGTAGCTAACTATGTATGTAAGGAGATTCCTCTGAGAGGTACAGGCACAAATATTTTATTTTATTTAACTTATGTAAGGAAGTTGTACACCCCTGGATATTCTACATTTCTGTACCCATATAGAAGAAATCCACTGAAAACAATGAGGCTAGTAGTTTGTAATGGGATTAGAATTGTTGGGGTGAGTACACACAATACAGCGTGTGTCTGCATCCATGCCACGTCCATAGCCCTCCACCCATGGTGCCCAATGGCTGAACACTATTGCTTGCTATAATGTGGCCATTGGCCATTGTCAGTGGGCAGAGGGCTTTGGATGCAGTGTAGATGTGGCCAGCATCACATCGCGTGTGTTCACTATATTTAGTTTATTTATGATTTTTTTCCAACACAACAATTGGCATTTGCTACATCCTTACTAAATAATCAAAATCAGTGTAATGATATCTGTCTTTTTATGTCATAGTATTGAAATGCAGGAAGTGCTCTGGTAAATGTGTTGTTTTTGATAGTACAAAGTTCCATTAGAATGGTATTTACTTTTATCCATGGCTAAAACTGTCTTCCAGCTCATTTGACCACTGAATTGATGTGATACTGATAGAAATCAAGAATGCTTTAATCATAGGGCGGTTGCATTTATATCCATGCAGCTAACAAATTTGTCTTCATTCAGTTCATTTCATACAGTGAGAATGTGTACAAACCATTCACAGATGTTCTGGAAACCATGTAGAGCTATAAATATTGAAAATCATAAAAGAAAACTTGCATTTGGAGCTGCTGGGCTACCATTCATATTCAGGAGAGTGACTGGGACTGATAGCACTCCAGATGTATCTTGTTTATGAATCTGATATATGAAATGCTTGCCTTCTGTATGGAAATATGAATACCCATCCCAGGTTCTGATTTTCTACATTAAATGGGCAGTCAGCCAGTGTTGTATGTCCTACACCTCAAGAAGTTTCAACATAAGTCAGCTGGTCAATAGACCCCCCTATTAAAAACTAAATTATTCAATATCATTTCATATCAGCAAGGTCATATAAGACATTATAGACAACTAATTAACCATACTGCTTTGAATAAAGCATTTGATGCAAAGATTACTATTATCTGCAGCAGCCTCTATGTCACTCTCCTCTCACCATATTGTTTTCTTTTCCTTTTTCGAGAATGTCTAATGTCATTGATGATCAAAATGGTAAAAAACCCCTAAGGTCCCATGTAGCGAGCCACAGCCAAAAAACACTACGGAAAAATCCACGGCAGAAATGCCTAGTGTTTTTTTCATAGAAAGTCGGCAGAGTTTTCCTTTGTGGACTTTCTGGCCTCTATTATACCTATACGGAAAACGCCTGAATTTCTGTAGGTATAATTGACATGCTGCAATTTACAAAAACGCTTGTGTTGCAGCATTTCCACTGCAGATTTTTTTCTGCAATGTGTGGATGGGATTAACGTGGGGCCCTGGCCTAATTCGGCTTTTTTGATTTTTTTTTTACTGCTATGGTGTTTGCTTATGAGATAAATATTTTTATAGTTCAGGCATTTTTGGATGCAGGGGTGCCTAATTTGTTTATGTTTGTTTTTATTTATTTTTATTTGTGAAAGGGGGGTGATTTGAATTTTTATTTTTTATTTTTTTTATATTTTTAAAAGCTTTTTATTTTATTCTTTTATTTTTGCTTTTTTTTAGTCCCCTGTAGAAGGTTTCAACCTGTGATTGTTAGATCCTTCAGAAGGTTCCCAGCTGCCATAGGAACAGATCAGTTCTACAATCTTGTTGCTCAGGATCTGTTCTAATGGGGGATCAAAGTGAAAATGTCTCCTCAGATGAGCTGACCATAAGATCTGAGGAGTTAAGGGCCTTCAATCAGAGATGTCTACTGTGTAAAACAGCAGGGACTTAGTGTCTATGGTGTCTGCTCAGCTGATCAGTGGATGCCATATATAAGGATCCAACAACATTTGTTCTATTACAAAGGATGTCAAGAAGGGGATAAAGTCAGTGAATAATTTATTTGCAGCTGTATAACAGTTTGTATTATTCAACCACATTGCAACCCTTACAAGTATTTTTCAACTTTTTGAATATTTTCTAAATGTATTCCGATTTTTTTTCTTTAGTTGTAATGTATTCTTTGCTTCTTCATTCACTGTCTGCAATGATGGATACATTTTTATTTTATAAACCAATGATTATTTAGTCATAAAAGCTTACATTTTTACAATTCATGAAAAACAGAAAAAGTGTTGAGTTTGAATATTTATATCCGAAAACACAAAAGTAATATTGCTTTACAAATCTAGGTTCTTTTTTAATCAGAAACCTGCTGAACTGTAGTCAACTGAGTCATATTGCCATGATACTGTATCTGGTTATTCCTTTTATAGTGTGACATCTGAAAAATTCAGAAAATGATCATATCCCAGAATTAGGTTTTAGAATTTATGGTTAAGATTGGCATAAGTTTTAAAAGATAACAGTTTGCACATGGCACACTAAACACATAAAACATAAACAGTATATCTACTGTGGATACTTTTACGGGTTAGAAATTTTCTATTAGCTCTCCTGTTATGTCTGTTTTTGTAAATTCTTCTATTCCATATAAAAGAATTCTGGACCATCTTCACTTAGAACTATGAATTAGGCTTTTCTGTGTCTTTTGCTATAACTCCTGGAAATGTATGTTTACCCTTTCCTGCCACAGACATTTTTCGATTTTCGTTTTTAACTCACTTCAAAACCCAATAACTTTTTTATTTTTCAGTTCACAGAGCAGTATGGGGGCTTAATGTTTGCGGGACAAATTGTACTTTGTAATGTTACCATTTGTTATTTCATACGAGGTACTGCTAAGGTGGAAAAAAATTCAGAATGTGGTGGAATTGGAGAAAAAGTGCATTTGTGCAACTTTCTTACAGGCTTTGTTTTTATGGTCTTCTCTTTGCAGACAAAATGACATGTCACCTGTATTCTATGGGTTGGTACGATTCCAGGGATATCAAATTTATATATATATTTATTTATGTTTTAACCCCTTAAAAAAATAATTTTTTTAAATTTTTTTCTTTATTCTGACATCTGTAACTTTTTTGAGGAGCCAGTTTTACTTTGTAGATATACCATTTTGGGGAATGTCTGTCGCTTTGATCTCTTTTATTTAATTATTTATGAGAAGCGAAATGGAGAAAAAATGGTGATTTGGCCATTTTGATTTATTTTCCCGCTATGGCATTCACCGTATTGGAAAAATATATTTATATGTTTGTAGACCAGGTGTTTTTGGACATGGGAATACACAGTTTGTTTATCTTTATTTTTGTTTATCTTTAGTTGAGATCTTGGGAAAGGGAGGTGATTTGAATTGTTATATATTTTTAACTTTTTTTAAAACCTGCCTAGGGGGCTTAAACCTTCTATCTTTAGATCACTTGGCTTATAGATTGCAATACTACTGTCAAGTCTCAGTTCATGAAACAATATTTTGGTACTTTTATATTTTTCTATTTTTATATGTTACAAATACTAATTTTTCCTTGCTACTAATTGCTGACAGCTTAAGGACAAAAGAATGTAACCAAAGATGGCGCCGACATCCTGCATACCACACCTAATGGCTGATGCCTCAGGCTGGAATCGAGGCTGCACCTGGCTGTACGTCAGAATCAAGAGCCAATGGGGGATGAACAGCTCAGGAATGTCAGAGAAACTCTACACTATGCTATGCATTAACCCGCCCTCTTCCTTTCTTGTACAAATATGTGTGGCGTGAATAAACCCAGCAGTGCTGAGTCTGTAAGGTGCAATAGCATGAGCTGGCTGTGATACAGAAATTCTTGTCTGTGTCCTTCTTAGCGCCGTGCACACATGCTTACTGATTTGGACTGACTGATTGATCCGGTATTTGTCGATTACGACCCCGACAATTGGCGCCTCCAACGTGGGGCCACCAGCTGGAGACCAGAGAGGGCTTGCTGACCCGCACAGGCCACCCTATCGAACCCCGCCATCTTCCGAGGAGGGTCCGGAACCTCAACTGATCACGGTAAGTCTACTCATATTATATATGTGTTTACTTGCCTGTGAATCGGGAGGTGACGGTTAGTAGGTTTGGTGGTTATGACGGGTGCCCAGTCCGGAAGGGACGGACGTCTGGTGTTCTCCTCTGGTGGCTCAGAACTGCAGCACTGACATCTTTGTCCCTGTGCGGCTCAATCAGTCAGAGGTTGTGAACGTCAGAAAGGAACCAGGAAGTTGAGATAGTCTGAGTGAAGTGAGGTAGTTGGAAGCCGTCTGTTTAGTTAAGAAAGGTGTTGTGTCTGATGCCGTAACATTGCTGGGACATCGGCTGTCACGTCCAAGAAAGGAGCTAGGACAGGTGTCCATAGGACCCATAAGGTCCAATAAGTTCATTAGGGACTTGGAATTACTCTCTCCGTAGGACCCATAAGGTCCAATAAGTTCATTAGGAACTTGGAATTGTTGGAGAGTGTTAGAGATACACGTAGAGCTGCAGTCTGAGGTTGGGGACCTGAAGACAAAATCCTGGAACCGGAAAGGTGGATCTTGGACTATTGACTGTGAGTCTAGCACTGATGAGCAGCTGCGCCAGTGTTGTATTTCTGGAGTGATCATGTTATGGCATTTCAAACGTAAGCATACTTTGCCCCCGGGGGCACAGACGGCGGTGGAATTGGTTAAGGAGAGAGAAGGAAAGGATAGGGTTAAAAACATGAGTAAGTTGATGAAAAGTGTTGAAATGCCCCCTGGAGGCAAGTTGGAAAATGGAAAAGGCAGTAATGGTCCTGAGTGCCCACCTGAGTATGAAAAACATGAGTTGAGATATGATCCATCACCATATTGGATATGTCCCAAATTGTGAGGTACAGAATCCCCTTTGAAGAGAAAGACGCTTTAATTGTGGCTGGTCACGACCATAACCAAGTAATCCAACTGGACTATATACAGTCCTCACCTGGATGGAGGGGGGACTTCACCCTCCTCAGCATTATTGTTTAATATAATCCATTTTACATGGAAAGACGTTATGATACAATCCTCCCAGATCTGTGTGAAATATTATTTACCTTAATAAAAATTTGAAGAATCTGATATAGTACAAAGAGAGATAATTCATTGTAAGGCTGCTCTAAAAAAAGTTCAGTTATAGAAGACCTCATTGTATACCACTGGTATGATGTTTAGGGGATTATACATTATATATTTCAATCTGTAATTGTAATATTCCATAGGGGTTCAACTTTTGGTTGGAATCCAGTGAAGAAAATTTTAAAGTTTGGCAGTTTGCCCTACAGCTCAGGAGTTCTGAACACCTGTGGTAATTACAAAGGGTGGGGTTTTGCCATGAAAAATATCTGAAAATTGCACAAAAATATTAATATGTAATTTTGGTGTCAGTATTAACTGCTATCTGCTTGAATTTTATTCCTGTACTCTGTAGTGCTCTGCAGAGAATAACCGAAACATTGTTGATTGCCAAGCAGCCTTCAAGGACGTTGTATGTGATGTTCAGGACACGCAGGAAATCGCAATTATTATGAAGCGAAACTTGGCTCTGGGCCACCAGAGTACGCAGGTTATATATGATATCTGTTTGTGCCCAAAAGAAAATGTTTTGATAAAAGAGTTAACCTATGGTTAAATAAAAAAATAAGGTATAATGACAATGTGTATAGAAAGATATTCAAACATATGAAGTTATGTCTTGTATTATGTTATATGAATTTACTGTTTTGCCTGTTATCACCTGAAATAAGGTATCCACTAAAAGAGCAAAAAGGTGACAATAAAAGATTCTGGATCTCCACTAAGTGGGGGTAATGGCCACCTGGGGGGAGCAGGCCACTCGCCCTTGGTCGCCAAAAACAAACCACGCCGGGGTTTGAGAATCTTTGTTTTAAAAGGGAATATTACAGGAAATATTCTGAATATTATTGCTGTGTTTATGTATCTATGTGTTTATGTATTATCTACATAATTTTGGTTTGCAAAGGCAGTTGCTAGAAAGAGACACAAACCTGGGACAGTGGGACTATGGTGGTTGGTTATACTGCCAAACGTGACAGTGAAGAGATGCCTCTAAGGGGGTTAGACCGATAGGTATGTAAATGGTATAAACTTATTCATGGGGAATGAGGTGAAGTTTCTGGAAAAGTCCTCAGGATCTGACTACCAGCTCCTAATGTACCCTGAGTATGGGTTATATCATTTACAAAGGTGAAATGTGAGTGATGCCGCTTGTCTGTCGCCATCTTACATTCCATTCTCAGGCGCTGCCCAGAGCTCACCCCCCTCCTTTACTGAAAACTGTTATCTATAATGGGATGAAACTTCTTCTTCGTGTTTTATCCAATAGTTATGTGTTAAAACTCATGTTATAACTTTATACCCAATTATGTTATGTTAATTATACTAATGGCCCCTTCTTTTTGTTTCAGCAAGATATAACCACACCAATAAGAGATTTTGTGCTGGGTTTCTGGCATGTATCCCATTTGGTTTATTAATGTGCTGGATCATGTGAAAAGTTTGGAGGATAGGTTGCCCCACCTCCCGTCTTCTCCAAATTGTAGTGGAGGAGAATGTAGTAACCCGGGGTTACTGTGTGTACCCAGGATATATCTTTTCAGGTTTTGAACAAGGAGCTGCACTCATTAACACTTGGAGTGCCGAAAGTGAGGGTTTGAGGCAGAAGTTAGGCAGATCATGGAAAATTTGCCTGGGTGGTGTGGAGCTGATCCCAAGGATAGAGAAATTACAGCTACAGAGATTGTAAGAGCAAAAGAGGATGCTGACACAGTGAAGAAATGCCAGAAAATGTTCAGTAAGTCTGGTAAGCCTAAAGTTTAGGGTGCCAAAAAGATGGAACTTTGAATGTTGGAATATGGAGAAATGTGTTAACACACACATAAAGGATGGTTATCAGACAAAGGTTTGAGGTTGGTTGAAACTGCCCAAGAAAGTGAACAAGGATTGATTTAAGTCAATTGAGAACGCAAAAAGGATTTGGTATCAATGTTTGTTATGGTATGCAAATGGAAGGGCGTAGCCCTAGCGATCCAGCGCCATCTTTAGTCTAAATCCCCTCACCATACGGTGACCAGCAGGCTAGACCTGCTTTAGATGTAGACAGCAAAATCTGTTTCATTTTGTGTTACTTTGTTATGAACCATGCCCCAATTGTCCCCCATTGTAGAAAGATTGTCATGAAGACTTAGAAAATGAATAACGTGTCCCATATTTGCAGATTTGTGAACATGTATGTGTACTTGTTTAGTCAAAAGACTGTTATGTGACAAAGTTTTATTTAAAGAAAAAAAAAAAAGGGACAAATTTTTGTGTTTCAATGCTAAGTGAATTAGAAGTCACTCACATATCTGTTATGCTGTAATGTCTTTTTGTGTATAATTTTTGTTATGTGAACAGGGGATCGACTATTCAAGGCTTCTGCCCTCTCTGCTGATATATTCTGAGAATTTACTAACTTATTGAATTGTTTGTAATTCTGGAGTTTGAAGAAGTTGTAGAAAAAAAAAAAAATCACACAAGCCACTGGCCCTTTAAAAATTTCGTATTGCAGGTTCTGCTGAATTTTGTAGTCCTACGGTGGGAGAAGTCGATAGTCGCAGAGTGCGCAGCTATGTGTGGGCTGCGTGCATGATAAGAAAAAAAAAAAAAGAGAGAGAACACATTGTTGGATTGTTTGCTTTGTCCTTGGGAGTAATCTTCTCAGAACGCAAAGTAATACATGAATATGATTGTGTATAGCAAGATTTAGAAAGTATAGAAGACCAAGAACCATTGTTAATGCAGATTTTGAGTTTTGGTAATATTGAATTATGATATAAATTCATTCTTGTGAGTGTCCCAGGTCCAGCCTAAACACATCTCAATGACTGGACAACTCAGACTACAGTGTGCCTTACTTATGCCTCCTCATGTCACTTTTGCACGCTGCACGTCACTAAAAATCCCTTTTCACTTGTTACCAATAGGTTCAGGGGGGGGGGGAGAAAGGCACAAGTATTTGTCAATATGTTTTATGCCACAAGAAACTGTTTGATGAACCTATTGCTAACCCTGATTTTGCGAACCTTGATTTTGAGTTCTTTTATAGATGGCTCTTGATTTGGGAAGGATGGTAAATTCTACACCATTATTCTATGCCATGGTCCCTGAACACGAGGTGAAACAAGCAAATCCCCCTAAAAGCACTCACTGAAACAGTGTAAAATGGCTGAGGGTAAGCCTGATGGGCTTTTGGTTTAGCACAGGACTATAGTCTGATCTGTGCGTTTAATGTTAAGCCTTAAAGGATTTCCAGGCTATTCAGTAGGTGATGTAGGACTTGCTGCTACCTGAACAGGTGGGTATAATTAAAGTCAAGGCACACACCAAGGCTGATACAAAAGAAAGTAGAGGTAACATGTGGGAAGATGCTGCCACCAAACTAGCTGCAGGAAAGCCTAGGGAACATGCCTCAGCACAAGGGGTCACCATACTGGACCAAAACTCTCAGCTCTCTTTTCAGGTTCTAAAAATACTGCAGGACCAAAATGGCCCAGAAGAAAAGAAGATTTGGAAACTGCAAGAAGGAAGAAAAAAGGATGAACAAGTCCTGATGGCCAGTGGTAAGAGAGTATGTTACCGGGGGCATTGTTCCCAAGGATGGCGCAAGCAGCGGAAGTGCACCACTCAAAAGTAGCCATGTGTAACCTGGTGAACAGATGATGGGTAGCTGCAGGTTTTAGTATCATTGCAGTCAGATACGTGTAAACCTGCATAACGTGTGTCAGACACAATGTAGGCCAGAAGGTGAGAAGGGGTGAGTACGTGCTTGTGTGTATTGATCTCTTTTCGGGATGACCTGAGGCATTTCTGGTGCAGAAAGCCATCACAAAAGGAACTGCAGATAAACTACTGAAAGAAGTAGTGTGCAGGTATGGGATCCCCGAGGCCATCGAAAGTGATAATGGAACTCACTATACAGGACAGGTAACGAGAGAAATAATGGAGGTTGTGGGAATACAGCAAGTGTTCCTTACCCGTACCGTCCCCAGAGAAGTGGAGAATATTGTCACTTGTATTTGTCTTTCTGTAAGGTACACTCCTGACAGAAGGATTGGCCTCAGCTCCTAGAGTATTTGGATTGTATTTTTCACAATTGTTCCAAATGTAGTATGGTGTAGTATGGTGTGACTATGCGATAGATTGTCAAAAACATTTGACTAATGTACACTTTGAGTTTTCTCCTTCCTTCCAGATCCTGAGTCAGTGGAAGGAACCTATAAGCTACAACCCAAAAATTGGGTGCTGATAAAGAGACACGTGAGAAGGGCCTCAACTCGACGGTGCCTTCCAGCCCCTGTTGACAACCAGGACAGCTGTGAAACTACAAGGAAAACCTTGTTGTTATGGTGGTGTGCCCCCACTGGATGACGTTCTTAAAGACAAATGGGACAATAAACTGTTAAAGCAGAAACCCAAAAGACTGTTGGACCAATCTGCACCTATAGTTCTGTTATACTTCTATGCAATGTGCAAATTGATTGAGAAATGTTGACCCAAATAGGGATTGCTATAGTATGTGTTCTTCTGGTACTAATGATACTCTCAATTTGTGTTATCCCCTGTATCAGGAAGATGGCGATTAAAACTATAGAAGCAGGAACAAAGGGAGTATTTGTAAACCACACAGAAATGAACCCACTGATGACAGGACCTGAGATTGATATGGAGACAATAGAAGTGTACAATGATAAGAAGGCTCCCTCCCAAGAATACACAGAGTTGCTTTAGGGACAATTAGGATCTGACCTTCCTATGTGAAAGACCTTTAAGTGGGAACTTATCCACAAGGGATAGGTTGTCACCCAAGGGGTGAAGAAGAATGTAACACATTGGAACAGATCAGTAGGTTCAAAGGGGTAGGGAAAGAAAAATGGAAAAAATTAGTATTTAGGGGGGGAATGTCAAGTCTCAGGTCATGAAACAATATTTTGGTACTTTTATATTTTTCTATTTTTATATGTTACAAATACTAATTTTTCCTTGCTACTAATTGCTGACAGCTTAAGGACAAAAGAATGTAACCAAAGATGGCGCCGACATCCTGCATACCACACCTAATGGCTGATGCCTCAGGCTGGAATCGAGGCTGCACCTGGCTGTACGTCAGAATCAAGAGCCAATGGGGGATGAACAGCTCAGGAATGTCAGAGAAACTCTACACTATGCTATGCATTAACCCGCCCTCTTCCTTTCTTGTACAAATATGTGTGACGTGAATAAACCCAGCAGTGCTGAGTCTGTAAGGGGCAATAGCATGAGCTGGCTGTGATACAGAAATTCTTGTCTGTGTCCTTCTTAGCACTGTGCACACATGCTTACTGATTTGGACTGACTGATTGATCCGGTATTTGTCGATTACGACCCCGACACTACTACATAGACTGCATCACTACTGTATTGCAGTCTATGAGCATATCACTATATGCCTATTGAGGCCTGTCACAGACAAGTCTCAATAGGCATATAGTAAAGGCTGACCTAGGAGCTTTCATAAGGCTCCAAGCTGCCATTACGACTGGACAGTTCCTGCTATCTCACCACACGGGAGCCGTACTAGAAGAAGAACAAGACAGCGGGCCAGTGGGGGAATCGGTGGTAAGGCATTTATTTCCTTTGGGTTCCAAAGTGCAAGGGTTAATACCCGCGATCGGTGCCCGCTCGGGTATTAATGTCGGGTCTCCGCTGTATAATGCAGCAGAGACCCTGCGGCTATGACATATTTAGACACCCGACTTCCACCATAATGGTACAGTGGATGTTGGGAAAGGTTAAATTGACATTTGTATTCTCATTGTGAATTAATCATATCCATAAACAGTCTTACAATGTAAGCCTTCTGTATGGTTTTTTTTTGTTGTTTTTTTTAAACAAAGGGAGCATATGGATGTCACTAAGTTAAAGTGTTTCTTCTAAAGTGTTGTTATAAACAACTTTTCAGAAATTAATAGTACATGTGAATATAAGAAACTTTGTGATATACCTTTTTAAGGATATCTGTTTCATTCACCACCTATTTAAAGAGGATGTGTCACCACTTCCAACAAGTCCAACTCTTTAAATCAATTAATAGCTGCTGCTCCACTGATTCTGGCACCGTTGGAATTTTTTCTCTAGCCCCCACCGTTCCTGAGTAATCCAAGCTGTCATTTTTGCTGCCTTATATGTTATTTAGACTCTGTACTGTCAGGAGGAAAGTGTCAGGAAGGAGCAGGCAAAGGGTGTGATTCTGAGTTCTGACACTGGCTGCCTCTGATTGGAGCTCTGAATCACACCCCCTGCCTGACACTGCCCTTCTGACATTACAGAGTCTAAATAGCACATTAAGCATCAAAACCGACTTCGGTTTCCAGTCCCAAGTCCCAGTTGTAATACAACAGGATCTGGAAGTCATGTAGCAGGAATAGCTGAAAAAGCTTGGCTATCCTCCAAAAGTGATCATGAGGTAGAAGTTGTTCTTCCTCACACAGTTGTTTACTCCATTATTCATGGTTTGCTGCATGCAGTAATTATTCACCATATACTGCTGCTCAAACTGACGCTCCAGCATGCACCACAGTGTAACTCACAATGTTCGCTTCACCTTAGAGGCACGCAGGGCCAGTTTTAGACAAAGTGTGGCCCTGGGCAAAATTAACCCCTTAGCGACCCAGGGCGTAATAGTACGTCCTGAGTCGCATGATGATGTATGGAGAGCGCTCAGGAGCTGAGCGCTCTCCATACACCGCGGGTGCTGGCTGTATAATACAGCCAGGACCCACAGCTAACAGCAGCGATCAGTGCCTGCACCGATCGCGGCTGTTAACCCTTTAGATGCCGCGGTCAAACGCGACCGCGGCGTCTAAATTGCGGAGCCGCCAAGGGCGCCGCCATTTTTACCTCATCGCCGCCCTCCAGAACGTCATCGGAGGGCGGCGCTTGGTTGCCATGACAGCCGGGAGTCTATTGAAGGCTCCCAGGCCTGTCATTACAGTATAGCTATTACGCGATGCCAGAGGCATCGTCTAATAGCAGTGAAGGCATTTTGCTATTCACTGCGATACAGTAGTATCGCAGTGAATAGTATGATCGATCAGACTCCCTAGGTTTCAAGGTCCCTAGGGAGTCTGATCATACAAGTAAAAGTATAAAAAAAAAAGTTTTTAAAAGTATGAAAAAATTAAAAAAAAACACAAAAGTTCAAATCACCCCCCTTTCCCTAGATCAGATATAAAAGTAAATAAACAAAAGTAAGCATAAACACTTTAGGTATCCCCGCACTCCAAAATGCCCGAACTATTAAAATATTAAAATATTTATCCCATACGGTGAACGGCGTAGCGGGGAAAAAAAATCAAAATGGCCAAATAGCGTTTTTTTCAACACTTTGTCTCCTATAAAAAATTGAATAAAAAGTGATCAAACCATCAGATCTTTCCCCAAGTGGTATCAATAAAAACGTCATGTTGTCCCGCATAAAAAGACGCCTTACCCAGCTCCATATATGTAAATATGAAAAAGTTACAGGTGACACAATATGGCGACGCAAAATTTTTTTTTCTATTTAGCAAAGTTTTCAATTTTTAAAAGGTATCAAAACATTGGAAATACTATATAAATTTGGTATCGCCGTGTTCTTAATGACCCGCAGAATACAGTTAACATGTCATTTTTACCACACAGTGAATGGTGTAAAAATTAAACCCATATGAATTTGGCGCAAATGCAGTTTTTCTCCAATTGCACCTCATTCTGAATTTTTTTCCAGCTTCCCAGTACATTGCACAGCATATTGAATAGTGACATTACAAAGTACAATTTGTTTCGCAAACAATAAGCCATCATGTGACTCTGTGAACTGAAAAATGAAAAAGTTATGGCTCTTGGAATGTGGGGAGGGAAAAACGAAAATGCAAAAACAAAAAATGGCCGGGTCATTAAGGGGTTAAAATCGGGGCACCAGATGCTGACATATCAACAACACCATCATATTCTGTCTCTTCAGAAGTCTGTGCTGCACTTTCAGCAGCATTGATATAGTCTTAAAATTTGTAAACATATATATAGTTGTGAAACCCCTATGTGTGTACCGTCGTGTGTGTACCGCTATACTGGGGAGAATTATTATCAATATACAGACAATTACCAAATAAAACACATCACATATAGACCAAAAATACCTCTATACAAGGCCCAGATAGTATACGACCCTCACACAGTGACTACCTCATTATATTACATAGTGATGCAAAGACAATAGTCGTGCACTTCACAGACTTCTGTCCTAACAAACATCGCATCAATTAAAGGGGTTTTCTGGCCCCAAATAGATTTTTTATACTGATAACCTATCCACGGGACAGCTCATCATTATGTGATCTGTCAGGATTGGACACCTGAACCCCTCACAGATAAGCTGTTCTAGCAGCTTCTGGGTATCGGGCACTGCTATTGGACAGGGTGCAGCACCGCTCCTATTCAGGTAATAGGAGTGGTGCTGCAATTACCCAGAGCCACCAAGATACAGAGGATGGGGCTACTGTGCCACTCCTATTACTTGAATAGGAGCGGTGCTGCATCCTGTCCGCTAGCATCTATCAGCCCCTGGAGGCCACTAGAACAATAGGATCACATACTGATGTCCTATCCTGTGGACAGGTCAGCAGTATCAAAAAATCAGTTTGTAGCTGGAAAACCCCTTTAAAATAGTGATTTAATAACAACCTTTTCTGCCCCCAGTAATAACAACCCCCTTTTTGTCAATACATAATACAAATGACCACCTTTGTATTGCCTTATATTATACTGCCCCCTTATAATAGTCCGTGCTTGGGAATAATAGCGCCCCCTCTTACTAATAATAATTCCTCCTTATAAATAATAGTTTCCCCAGAATCATTAATAATAGTCCCTCCTCCTTATAAACAGCCCCCCTCATATATATAATAGTTCCCTTGCCTTATTAATAATAATTCCTCCTTATATATATAAAGAATAAGGCTAGATACACACCAGCATTCAGGGGCTCTGTTCCCCATTCCGCTTGAAAAATGCAGAGAGAAAAGTCCTGCAAGCAGGATTTTTTTCTCCGCATTTTTCAGGCGGAAACCAGGCAGAAACCCGACGAACGCCATTATAGTCTTTTAAGCAGATTGGGTTTCCGTTTTCAGGTCCCCATACGGACACAAAGAACAGAAACCTAAGCGCAGATGTGAACCTAGAGTCACTATTAATAAGGCTGGGAGAACTATTATATATAAAGTGGAGGGCTGTTTATAAAGAGGAACTATTAATAATAAGGGGGGATAATAGTTCCTCTAGCTTTATTAACAATAGATCCTCCATATAAATATATACAGTGCCTTGCGAAAATATTCGGCCCCCTTGAACTTTTCAACCTTTTGCCACATTTCAGGCTTCAAACATAAAGATATAAAATTTAAATTTTTTGGTGAAGAATCAACAACAAGTGGGACACAATTGTGAAGTGGAACGAAATTTATTGGTTATTTTAAACTTTTGTAAAAAATAAAAAACTGAAAAGTGGAGCGTGCAATATTATTCGGTCCCTTTACTTTCAGTGCAGCAAACTCACTCCAGAAGTTCAGTGAGGATCTGTGAATGATCCAATGTTGTCCTAAATGACTGATGATGATAAATATAATCCACCTGTGTGTAATCAAGTCTCCGTATAAATGAACCTGCTCTGTGATAGTCTCAGGGTTCTGTTTAAAGCGCAGAGAGCATCATGAAGACCAAGGAACACACCAGGTAGGTCCGTGATACTGTTGTGGAGAAATTTAAAGCCGGATTTGGATACAAAAAGATTTGCCAAACTTTAAACATCCCAAGGAGCACTGTGCAAGCGATCATATTGAAATGGAAGGAGTATCAGACCACTGCAAATCTACCAAGACCCAGGCCGTCCCTCTAAACTTTCATCTCAAACAAGGAGAAGACTGATCAGAGATGCAGCCAAGAGGCCCATGATCACTCTGGATGAACTGCAGAGATCTACAGCTGAGGTGGGAGAGTCTGTCCATAGGACAACAATCAGTCGTACACTGCACAAATCTGGCCTTTATGGTAGAGTGGCAAGAAGAAAGCCATTTCTCAAAGATATCCATAAAAAGTCTCGTTTAAAGTTTGCCACAAGCCACCTGGGAGACACACCAAACATGTGGAAGAAGGTGCTCTGGTCAGATGAAACCAAAATGGAACTTTTTGGCCACAATGCAAAACGATATGTTTGGCGTAAAAGTAACACAGCTCATCATCCTGAACACACCATCCCCACTGTCAAACATGGTGGTGGCAGCATCATGGTTTGGGCCTGCTTTTCTTCAGCAGGGACAGGGAAGATGGTTAAAACTGATGGGAAGATGGATGGAGCCAAATACAGGACCATTCTGGAAGAAAACCTGTTAGAGTCTGCAAAAGACCTGAGACTGGGACGGAGATTTATCTTCCAACAAGACAATGATCCCAAACATAAAGCAAAATCTACAATGGAATGGTTCACAAATAAACGTATCCAGGTGTTAGAATGGCTAAGTCAAAGTCCAGACCTGAATCCAATCGAGAATCTGTGGAAAGAGCTGAAAACTGCTGTTCACAAACGCTCTCCATCCAACCTCACTGAGCTCGAGCTGTTTTCCAAGGAAGAATTGGCAAGAATTTCAGTCTCTCAATGTGCATAACTGAAAGAGACATACCCCAAGCGACTTGCAGCTGTAATCGCAGCAAAAAGTGGCGCTACAAAGTATTAACTTAAGGGGGCCGAATAAGTTGGCACGCCCCACTTTTCAGTTTTTTATTTTTTACAAAAGTTTAAAATATCCAATAAATTTCATTCCACTTCACGATTGTGTCCCACTTGTTGTTGATTCTTCACCAAAAAATTAAAATTTTATATCCTTATGTTTGAAGCCTGAAATGTGGCAAAAGGTTGAAAAGTTCAAGGGGGCCGAATACTTTCGCAAGGCACTGTATATATATATATATATATATATATATATATATATATATATACAGTGGGGAAAAAAGTATTTAGTCAGCCACCAATTGTGCAAGTTCTCCCACTTAAAAAGATGAGAGAGGCCTGTAATTGTCATCATAGGTAGACCTCAACTATGAGAGACAAAATGAGAAAACATATCTAGAATATCACATTGTCTGATTTTTTTAAGAATTTATTTTCAAAATATGGTGGAAAATAAGTATTTGGTCACCTACAAACAAGCAAGATTTCTGGCTCTCACAGACCTGTAACTTCTTCTTTAAGAGGCTCCTCTGTCCTCCACTCATTACCTGTAGTAATGGCACCTGTTTGAAATTGTTATCAGTATAAAAGACACCTGTCCACAACCTCAAACAGTCACACTGCAAACTCCACTATGGTGAAGACCAAAGAGCTGTGGAAGGACATCAGAAACAAAATTGTAGACCTGCACCAGCCTGGGAAGACTGTATCTGCAATAGGCAAGCAGCTTGGTGTGAAGAAATCAACTGTGGGAGAAATAATTAGAAAATGGAAGACATACAAGACCACTGATAATCTCCCTCGATAAGGGGCTCCACGCAAGATCTCACCTTGTGGGGTCAAAATGATCACAAGAATGGTGAACAAATATCCCAGAACCACACGGGGGGACCTAGTGAATGACCTGCAGAAAGCTGGGACTAACGTAACAAAGGATACACACTACGCCACCAGGGACTCAGATCCTGCAGTGCCAGACGTGTCCCCCTGCTTAAGCCAGTACATATCTGGGCTCATCTGAAGTTTGCTAGAGAGCATTTGGATGTTCCAGAAGAGTATTGGGAGAATGTCATATGGTTTGGTAGAAACACAACTCGTCATGTTTGGAGGAGAGTGAATGCTGAGTTGCATCCAAAGAACACCATACCTACTGTGAAACATGGGGGTGGAAACATCATGCTTTGGGGCTGTTTCTCGGCAAAGGGACCAGGTCGACTGATCCGTGTACATGAAAGAATGAATGGGACCATGTATCGTGAGATTTTGAGTGCAAACCTCCTTCCATCAGCAAGAGCATTGAAAATGAAACGTGGCTGGGTCTTTCAGCATGACAATGATCCCAAGCACACCGCCAGGGCAACGAAGGAGTGGCTTCGTAAGAAGCATTTCAAGGTCTTGGAGTGGCCTAGCCAGTCTCCAGATCTCAATCCCATAGAAAACCTTTGGAGGGAGTTGAAAGTCCATGTTGCCCAGCGACAGCCCCAAAACATCACTGCTCTAGTGGAGATCTGCATGGAGGAATGGGCCAACATACCAGCAACAGTGTGTGCCAACCTTGTGAAGACTTACAGAAAACGTTTGACCTCTGTCATTGCCAACAAAGGATATATAACAAAGTATTGAGATGAACTTTTGTTATTGACCAAATACTTATTTTCCACCATAATTTGCAAATAAATTCTTAAAAAAAAATCAGACAATGTGATATTCTAGATATGTTTTCTCATTTTGTCTCTCATAGTTGACGTCTACCTATGATGTCAATTACAGGCCTCTCTCATCTTTTTAACTGGTGGCTGACTAAATACTTTTTTCACCACTGTGTATATATATATATATATATATAGGGGGGGAGCTATTTATAAGGAGGAACTAATAATAAGGCTGTGGGAACTATTATTAATAATAAAGGGGGGGCTTTACCCTGGACTTATTAAAATTAGTCCCTGCTCATAAATATGTGCCCCCTTATCAGTAATTGTGCCTTTTTATTTTTCAGAAAATCACTAAATTTATTCACCTTGCCTCACACCACCAGAGTCCTCATGTTGACGTATCTCCCTGCTATTGAGCAGGGTCCGGCATCGGGGGTGTGATGCAGTGACGTCATCGTGCCCCGTAGTCTACGCAGTCATCTAGCTCTGGCATACATGTCCACGGTATCGGCGTGCATAGCACGCCAATACACTTGTGAGTACGGCTGCACTGATCCGGGTTATGAGACCCGGAACAGGGGAAGGCGCGTCCAGGTCATCAGACCAAACGACTGATGGATCCATTTCTACACTATGGCTGCTGACACTCAAAACATTGACCCAGTGGGCCATCAAAGCTATGTATTGTCCCTGACCATAATTGCAGCTCCATGTGTTGACTGTGGCAAGAACCTTTCCCCTCATGGACATTTACAAGGACAGGCCCACTTAGCGATATCAAAAAGGGACAGCTTTCCTACAGAAATATTGTCAACTAAGTAAACCCCATCAAAACTATGTGCATGCCATCTGTTGTTGAAACGCACTGGATTCCACTTAGTGGCATGGCAGTGACTCCACTGCCAGTAACTAGGCCAGGTGCAAGTTAAAATTGCAGACCAGCCAGATGATTGACCGCAGATTGCTGTTTAGGGGACACACATTTCCTTTATGGATGATGACTGATGTTGGCCTGGAGGAGAAGGAGGAGGAGAAGTAGATGGAGATGATAATAATAATAATGACGATGACCATGTGCTAGGTGTGGATGTGGCCTACCTACAGTGCCTTGCAAAAGTATTCATACCCCTTGAAATTTTTCACATTTTGTCACCTTACAACCACAAACTTAAATGTATTTTATTGAGATTTTAAGTGATAGACCACCACAAAGTAGCACATATTTGTGAAGCGGAAGGAAAATGATACATGGTTTTCAAAATTTTAATCAAATAAAATACTTTGTAGAGTCACCTTTTGCTGAAATTACAGCTGCAAGTCTTTTGGGGTATGTCTCTACCAGCTTTGTACATTTAGAGACTGAGATTTATGCCCGTTCTTCTTTGTAAAATAGCTCAAGCTCAGCCAGATTGGATGGAGAGCGTCTGTGAACAGCAATTTTCATGTCTTGCCACAGATGCTCAATGGGATTTAGGTCTGGACTTTGACTGGGCCTTTCTAACACATGAATATTCTTTGATCTAAACCATTCCACTGTATTTCTGGCTGTATGTTTACATAGCGCTTTGCACTTAGGCCAAAAAAAGTTCAACTTTGGTCTCATCTGAGCACCTTCTTCTACATGTTTGCTGTGTCCCCTATATGGCTTGTGGCAAACTGCAAACAGCACTTCTTATTTTCTTCTTTCAACAATGGTTTTCTTCTTGAAACTCTTCCATAAAGGCCAGATTTGTGGAGTGAACGACTTATAGTTTTCCTGTGGACAGATTCTCTTACCTGAGCTGTGGATTTCTGCAGCTCCACCAGAGTGACCATGGGCCTCTTGGCTGCTTCTCTGACTTGTATTTTCCTTGATCGATCTGTTAGTTTAGGTGGACGGCCATGTCTTGGTAGGTTTACAGTTGTAGAATACTTTTTAAATTTTTGGATGATGGATTGAACAGTGCTCCTTGGGATGCTCAAAGCTTGGGATATGTTTATAACTTAACCCTGCTTTAAACATATCCACAACTTTATCTCTGACCTGTCTGGTGAGTTCCTTGGTCTTCATGATGCTGTTTATTTACTAGTGTTCTCTAACAAGCCACTGAGACCTTCACAGAACAGGTGTATTTATACTGAGACTACATTACACACAGCTGGACTCTATTAACTAATTAAATGACTTCTGAAGGCAATTGAATGCTCTAGATTTTATTTAGGAGTATCAGAGTACAGGGGGTGCATACTTTTGCATATCACACTTTTCAGATTTTTATTTGATTAATATTTTGAAAACCATGTATCATTTGTGCTCTAGTGTGATCTAATCAGTAAGAATTAGACTAGAGGAGTGTCAGTCAGCTTGTTTTTTTTGTGGTTACAAATGGAGATTTTTTTCAGATTAAAAGGCGCCGTCACACTGTTTATTGGGTGACCAAAAAAATCCTTATATAGCAGAAATTTTTTTGCACATGCTGTGAGACTGTATATTGAATGAGGAACAAGATTTTTTTTAGATTAGCAGGCTTTGTCACACGCTTTTTTGGAAGAGCAAAAAAAAACAAACAAAAAAAAAAAACGAAAACAATAAATAAGAGAGATTTTTTCAGATTAGCAAATCAGTGGTTTTTAATAAAAAAAAAATAAAAAAATAAAACATTCATCCCCTACTTTCACCATCACTGAAATGCCTAGTGTTCCTGCCGACAGCATCTTATATACTGTAAATGACATCAGCACTGTCTGGTGTCTACCTAGCACTGACTATTGGCTGAGAGGCTGTCAGGTGACACCAGAACATCACAGTAACTGACAGACATGTGTCTTCTACACGTCTCTACGTGGCCATTTTATTTTGTCCGAGATGAATCGACATTTATTTGGTTTTCTTAAAAAACAATCAATTTGGAATATGTGGGTAGAACCTGGCTAGTGGCGAATCGGTTCATCCACCTCTAGTTACTAGGTGCATAAAAACATTGCTGTTTCAAACTAGAACAAGATTCTACCTATCAGTGGTTTTGTGAAACTTTATTATTGATGGCCTCACTTGGGTCCTTTTATTCATATGATTACTGAGGTGCCAGGAGCCAAATATTGATGGCTTATGCAATCCTAAAAAACCCTTTAGGCCAGGGCCCCACATTGGAAAACGCAGTGATTCGACCGCGGCGGAAACGCCACTGCAAAAAACACTGCGTTTTACAGTACCTGCAAAGTTGATGGAATTCTGGCTAATCCCATCCACACATTGCAGAAAAAAATCAGCAAAAAGCTACGTTTTCAAAAATGCTCATGTTTTTTTTTTAAATTGCAGCATGTCAGTTATACCTACAGAAATGCTGGAGTTTTCCGTATAGGTATAATAGCGGCAGAAAGTCCGCAGAGAGAAACTGTGCCGTGGTTTTTTCCATAGCTTTTTTTTTTTTTTTTGCTGTCTCTTGCTACGTGGGACCTTCATTGCGGCCCCTCATTGCAGAAATGCAGCTTTTTTTGTTGCAGATTTGGCTGCGTTTTTTTTAGCCAAAGCCAAGAATGGCTATAAAAGGAATGGGAAATATATAAAAAGTACTTGTACTTCTACCTTCTACTCAATCCACTCCTGGCATTGGCTCAAAATAATTGCAGCAAAATCTGCGACAAAAAAAGCTGCATTTGCGCAAAGTGGGGCCCTAGCCTTAAGGTTGCATAATATGACTGGAAAGTCCAGGATTCATGTACAGGCACATTCAATTTATAACAGGTAAGGTCAGTGAGAGCAAGAAGCTTTCCATGTAAAACAACATACTGTGCTTTTTAGAATGAGTGGTCTTTGATACTTTATTTATAGTCATAAAGCACTGAGAACATTGTACAGTACGTTCATGTAGCTGGTGAGTCACTTATTTTTATTGCCATATTCCCCTTCCTAAAGCCTGAGCAGCAGTTTCCAAGCTTCTATAAAACAATCAACAATTCTACATAGAGTATCATCACCTTACCTTACTATTTTAGTTTAGCATTTACAACCTCTTTCCGGTGATTTTGAGGACGTTCATTCTAGCAGTATATTATATTTACAAAGGGTTTTTTCCTTTCTTTTTCACATTTTTTCCTTCACTCTGGATGCAGAATAATGATTTTCCACCTTCAGGAAATAACTGAGGTCTTGGAAAGACACTGTAAATTTCTCAGTGAAACATGAAGCTAGTCAGCCCAGACAACATGCGCTGCTTGCATTAAGCCAACCTGTCTATAAACACCATTCCTTCTGTAGCAGTCAGTCAGCTGGTCTGTTCCATTTGGGATCAATTAAATTGCCACATCTTATGTAGAGACTTTTTATATAATGCAAACCATAACTAAGTTCTTGCTGATGTTCTGATATATTGGGAGTAGAGGTTGAACGGAGGGTCAGTTTTCCCTTTACACATGGAGAATGGGATGTAATGTCTGTAAAATTGACAATATGGGTAAAGGAGTTATTCCTTTGAAACCACTATCCTTTATGCAACATATAAGGAAAGGTCGTTTCACAATAAATCTTTAATCTGCACTTCTGTGCACATAAAGGGATTTACAGTTACTTTGTACAGTAAACTCCATGTCAGCAGTAAATTGTTGGTAATCCCTTCATTGGGTCATTTTCTTAAACCAATGTGGCCCCAATACAAGCTGTCTAAGTTTCCGTATGTAAATTCATTTGTCAGATGCCCAGTTGTCATTTGTAGTTGGTCATTTTGGATATTGTGGCTGGTCAATTGCTCCAATCTCTCCTATATTTATAGCTCTTCTCCTGAACAGAGTCTCACAGATAAAGAGAAATAGTATATTTATCATGATCCTATGCTATATTTGTGTTGATTGTTTGTGTTTTTTTTTTTCACTTAATCTCTATGTTTTATTGCCTTGGAAACTGTAAAAGGACCCCTACCTATGATGTGCTTAAAATTTTGTTTTTCTTTTGGGCTTCTTAAAGGAACACTATATGATTTTTTTTTTTCTTTCACTATGCTGTTATTCCCAATATATATACAGTAATATGGATTATTAATACTATGTGTATTAAGACACACCTCTTATCATTTCATTCAGTCCAATAGCTACAGGTGTATACAATCTGGCACCAAGCTGTGCAGTCTGCCTTTGCAAACATTTGTCAATGAATTTGTGTATGGTACTGTAATAGGATGCCACCATTGCAACAAGTCAGCTTTAGAAATCCAGTACAGTGTTGCGAGATAGACTCAGACCCCAGAACCAGCTGCAAGGCCAGATGGACTGAATGTGGGGATCCAAGTTATCACCACCGAAACTATAGGGGAAATTAATGCTCCACAAAACCAGAGCCCACAATTCATTTACTAGGATATCTGGATCTGGAGGACAATCAGGAAGGTAAAGTTCTGGTTAGAGATGGGTGAAACTCTCAAGATTAATTTCGAGTTCGGCGGCTTGGGTCTCTGATTTGTTTTGGATCGAACAAGTTTGGTACGAACCACACCTTAAATTGGCGTAAAACATAGTGTAGAATACTCCTAGGGTTCCTAGGAACCTATCTATCTAGTTTCTAGTTCTATGATTCAAACACAGCCAAAGTTATGTCAAAGTATAAAGGGACATTATTATACTCTGTAATCTCTTCAGACCCCAGAGTATAATAAGTGGAGGCCTAGGGAAGGTGTAAAAAAAATAAGAAAAACATTCATACTCACCTTCCATTACCTCTTTGGGCCTACTTGCGGCATCCAACACTCTCCTGGTGATGTCCGGTGCTCTTCTGTCATGTCATCAGCCCAGGGGGTTACAGCTGAGGCCTGTGATTGAGCCATCAGCGGTGAACATTTTTTTCACCTCCTCTGGGCCTCCACCTATTATACTCTGGGGTTTGAAGGGACCTGAGAGTATAATGCAGAGGCCATTTTAGTTCGTCTGAGACAAATCTTCATTTGTTTGGTTTTGTAAAAAAAAATTAACAATTTGGAATATTCAGGTTGAACACAACTCGGTGCAAACTGATTCTTCCATCTCTATCCTAGTAGTATTCTGTTAAGAAGTGATGTCTGAGCCAGGAGAAAGCGATATTCCGATAACAAGCCAAAAGGTCGTTATTCCAAGAGATCACGTCATTGTTTGAATCAGCAGACAAGGGTAATCCGGTCACAAGCCAAAGTTCAATTTCCAGGAGAGAGTGATACACAAAGATACACAGGTCACAGAGCCAAACATGGAAAATAATTGCAGGCAGTTGGCTGAGGAGGGGCAAGTTTAAATATATCTTCTCAGCTGATAATTGGACAAGATCAGAGAACCCTGACATTGCAGAAGCTTATCAGGTTGGCATGGAAACTTTAAAGCAACAGTGGTAGAACTGATATTCCTGACAAGTGGTACACTGTGATGAATAAGTCTGAGTCTGATGAATTCCAGGAGGACATTCATTGACTGACTGCATTATACCAACTGTAAAAGATGGTGGAGGAGGAATAAAGCTCTGGGGTTTTCAAGGGTTGGCCTAGACCCTTTACTTGTCTGCTGTTTCACAATTAATCACTCACACACCTCCCAACTTTCAAAGGACAGAAAGAGGGACAAAAAATGCGGCGTGCTATGCGCAACGCGGCAAATTTAGCTCCACCCACTTCTATGTTGACTCCACCCATTCACATCTATTTTTCCATGTGCACCCACACAGTATAATGCTCCTACAGTCACCCTAACATTATATGCCCCCACATTATAATGGTCCCCTCCAATTTCCCCACAGTACTAAGTCCCTCTCCTCGTGCCCCAGTATAAACTGGCGGAAACTGGAGGGGGACATTAAACTAGGGAAGCTGGAAGGGGACATTAAACTATGGGGCAGCTGGAGGGTGACATTAAACAGTGGGTGCAGTTGGACATTAAACATTAAACTGGGGGCAACTAGAGGCAGACATGTCCCCCTCCAGCTACCCCCCATGGTTTAATGTCTTCCTCCAGTTGCCCCCAGTTTAATGTCACCCTCCATCTGCCCCCTCAGTTTAATGTCCCCCCTTCATCTGCCACCAGCTTAATGCCCCCCTTCATCTGCCCCCAGTTTAATGTCCCCCTTCATCTGCCACCAATTTAATGTCCCCCTTCATCTGCCACCAGCCTAATGCCCCCTTCATCTGCCCTCAGTTTAATATCCCCCTTTATTTGCCACCATCTTAATGTCCCCCTTTATCTGCCACCAATTTAATGTTCCCCCTTCATGTCACCAGCTTAATGCCCCCCTTCATCTTCCCCAGTTTAATTGCCCCCTCCATCTACTACCAATTTAATGTCCCCCTTTATCTGCCACCAGCTTAATGTCCCTTTTATTTGCCACCAGTTTAATTGCTCCCTTAATCTGCCTTCAGTTTAATTGCCCATTCATCTGCTCCCAGTTTAATTGCCCCCTTCATCTGCCTTCAGTTTAACTGCCCCCTACATCTGCGTTCAGTTTAACTGCCCCCTACATCTGCCCCCAGTTCCCCCCTCTTGCTCACACATGCTCTCTTCTCTCCTACTTATCTTCGATCATTCTCTGTTCCCAGCTTTCTGTGTAACATCACAGTGTGTCCCGCAGTATCCAGAATAGCTCCGCACTCACAAGAGTCTGATCACTTGTTCTTGACGTCAACAAAGGTCCTTTAGCCATTACGATTTAGCATCTACCATTTAGCATTTACCCTACCCTAATAAAGTTTGTTAGCAGCAAAACACTTCAGGGGAATAGCGAGACAAACTGTAAGCTATGCGGGACCGCGGGATAGCAGTGTAAAATCGGGACTGTCCCGCCAGATGCGGGACGGTTGGGAGCTATGCACTCATATGTCATGGTCAGAAGCAACCATAGAATCTGAGTGGTTAGTTTTGCTTTCACTTTTGTTAACAGCAACATAACAGCTTTCCTAAGAGATAACATAAAGCCTTTCCATTGCTATGGCAGCTGGGAGCCTTCTGAAGGCAGTAGTATGACAATCCATGGTGTGATTAATCAACTGTTCAAAGTGTATATTCAGTGGGTACGGAAAGTATTCAGACCCCTTTAAATTTGGATCTCTAAGTTGAGCAGTTCCAAAATTGTCATGAGACACCTCAAGTTCTGGCAGTTTGGGCACTTCTCTCTGGCCTTCAGTGTCGCCAGTTAGCACAGAGGAAAGCTATTTTCTTCTGGGAGTACTGCTATCGCTGGCACTCCACTGTCCGGATCAAAAGGTTCAGGGTCAACCTTGGGCAACCTTTTACACACATCATCATTAGTATATGGAACCTTCTGGTTTTTCCACAGGTTCCAAATTATAGGAAAATCTCTTCTGATAATCACATTGTGGAACAAGGACTTGACCACGCCGACCTGGTAACAGGTTATACCGCAGATGGTGTCTATAGTGACCTCTGCAATGGGGTATTCTTTGATTTCCCCATGGATAGTTACATAGTAGATGAGGTTGGATGAAGACATCAGTCCATCAAGTTCAACCTATAACCCTACAGTCCCCTACAGTGTTGATCCAGAGGAAGGCAAAAAAAAAACCCATGAGGCTTATGCCAATTGCCCCATTTCATGGGAAAAAATTCCTTCCCGACTCCAATCTGGCAATCAGCATAAAACCCTGGATCAACGTGCCCTTAAAATCTAAAACCCATAACCTGTAATACTGTTCTGTTCGAGAAAGGCATCCAGGCCCTCTTTGTACTTATTCAATGAATCCACCATCACCACTTCCTGGGGCAGAGAGTTCCATAGCCTTGTTGTTCTTACTGTAAAGAATCCTCTTCTATGTTGCTGGTGAAACTTTCTCTCCTCCAGTCGTAGAGGATGTCCCCTTGTCAATGTCACTGGCCTAGGGGTAAAAAGATCATTAGAAAGTTCTTTGTGCTGTCCCTTCATGTATTTGTACATTGTTATTAGATCTCCCCGTAGACGTCTTTTCTCTAAACTGAATAACCCCAAGTTTGTTAATCTATCGTTGTACTCCAATCCACCCATTCCCCTAATAATTTTGGTTGCCCTTCTTTGCACTCTTTTTAGTTCTATTTTGTCTTTCTTGTATACTGGGGCCCAGAATTGTGCACAATAGTCTAAGTGTGGCCGTACCAGTGATTTGTATAGAGGCATAACTATGTTCTTGTCATGAGAATCTAGACCTCTTTTGATGCATCCCATAATTTTATTTGCCTTGGCAGCCGCTGCCTGGCACTGGTCACTAAAGGTAAGGTTATTGTCCACCACAATCCCCAAGTCTTTTTCATTGGCAGTTTTTGTGGATGCACAAAACACCAACAGTACGTCCATTCTATAATGCAGGGTCTATCAGAGTTACACGCACCAGGGTCACCACACTCCCAGAGACTAAGAGAGCGGAAACAGGGTGCCCCCCTCACAGTTACCACACACATTTGGGGATCACAGTCAGTTACAAATGGTGCTAGACAGGCAGGGTGAGCAAAAAGTGAGACTTGTCTAGAACTGCTACAGTCCATGGGCTCCATTGTTAGGGGGCAGTACGCAGCTATATGACCTAACTCGTGGCACCGCCAACATCTTGTACGGGATTGGTCCCCATTTTGAGTTTTGGGGCTATAGATCACAGTCCCAGCTGCCTGTTCCCCTGGTGTATGTCCTTCCAACCCAACTTTCCTAACACCCCTAATGGTTGGTATCATCTTACCAGTTCTTGGGGTGGCTGGTCTGGAGGGTGTCTGCAGGAGCTTCTCTGTGGCTCGATACCTTTTCACCAGGCATACTAGCTGGTCCGCCATCGTAGGACATGCTTGGCCAACCCAGCGTTGAATTTTAGGTGGGAGCGACCGGGTGTACTTGTCTAAGACCACCCTTTCCACCATCTGTGCAGGGGAGGCCTCTTCAGGCTGTAGCCACTTTTTTACCAGGTACATGAGGTCCAGCATTTGAGACCTAGGTGGGAGATTTTCGGAAAAAAGTCTAGTAATGTACCCTTCCGGCTCGTACATGCATATTTACCCCAAGACGGGCCAGGATCTCACTCCTCAACGTGAAATAATTTCTGGCTGCTGTCTCACATAGGTCGTAATATGTCTTCTGGAGTTCCCCGGTTAAAAAGGGCGCCTTGACATCAGCCCACTGTTCCTTTGGCAGCTTTTCATGTTCAGCAACCCGCTCAAAGACATGAAGATACACCTCTATGTTGTCAGTGGATGTCATCTTCTGTAGTGAACTTTGCACAGCTGCTCGAGCAGTGGGTCTCGCCATCTGGGTCTCAGCAGAAGATTCTCCTACCGCCTTCTGAGCAGCTAAGGTCTCAGTCAATACAGTCAGCGTTTCATGAATATCATACTCATCTCTTGCTGCCATTTTTCGGTCGCCTCTATGGCATGCTGTTGACGCCTCTCAGCGTCCAGCTGGGCCTGTCCAAGCAGCTTAACAGCTCTCTTACCACCTTCACCCAGGACATAAGGTGGTGGAGAAAAAATGGGAACAAAAAATATGTGTCTATCTCTTTAAGACTTGTTTTAAACTGGGTCTGCCCGCATCCGAAGCACCAAATGGAGCGCTCCATTTAGTACCGTGACGTACCATATGGGTCACGGGAACTGCGGTTTTAACCGCAATTCTTTATTGTTTTGGTTCTCCCAACTATCCTCCTGATGAACCCTTCTTAACTTGGGGGGGGGGGGGGGGGACGCGTAGAGGGACTATATGTAGGACTTTGCACAGGCAATATTATTGATAGCCGCTCATACCTTGGCGGATAGTAGTCTAACATTTGGGAATAGGCTTACAATTAGATCTGCCTTCAATGTGAGTCTAGCCGCTTGCCTGTGACACACCTGTTTTTACATTATCAACGGGTGTTGAATAGTCCGTAGTACTGCCTTGCAGGTTGATATTAGTCACATTGAGCCGGAATATTTGGCTGATGCCACTCTGCTTGGAGTATGTGTTTGAACTAAACAATTATCTGCTATACTGGAGGGTTGACTATAAGGCTCAGGTAGCGGTTATTATTACCGACCTTTAGTAGTGGCATTGTAGTATCACCCCAGTTATATTTATCAACATTTTAGTGAGGACATATATTTTGTTTGCATTAGATTTTATCTTTATTATTTATTAAAAGTTATGTTTTAAATCACTCCCATTCATGTAATTCAGATCTGCACAATAAAGGTAAAAAACAGGTATAAACCAAAGGTAAAACAAAACCTTTAAGAAAGTGGTGGTACTATTTTTTTTTATTCCACACCATCGGAATCTTTTTCCAGCTTCTCAGCACATTTTTCGGAACATTAAATTGTGCTATTAGTAAGTACAATTTGTCTCACAAAACATACAGCTATGTAAATGGAAAGAAAAACGTTATGAGTTTTCTAAGGCATGGAGTAATAAACGGAAACATGAAAACAAAAAATGGCATGTAGGGACTAATGCTTCAGCATACTAAGACATTTTGGACAATTGTATGCTTCCACCTGTGGAAAAACTGGACTGGCCTGCAGAGAGCCTTGATCTAAACCCAATTAAACAAATTTGGGCTGAACTAAATTGGAGATTACCAGCCAGCCCATCTAATAAAGTAGCCCGACCAATAGATGAATTGGCAAAACTTCCCACAGACACACTCCAAAATCTTCTGCAACGCCTTCCCAGAAAAGAAGATGCTGTTTTAGTTGCAAAAGGGGGGCCAACTCCATATTAATGCCTATAAATTTAGAATTGATTGTCATAAAAACTCCTGTAGGGGCAATGTGTAGGTGTTTGAATTCTTTTGCTCATATAGTATATGTATGTTCTACACCCTTGGTGGTCACAAAACAGTCTACTGTTTTAGAGAAAGGCTGGAATAGGGCACATCCTCCATATTTGGTGGACATTAACCCCTTAAGGACACAGCCCAAAAGTGCGTTAAGGACCAGGCCTTGTTTTTCAAAACTGACATATGTCACTTTATGTGGCAAGAACTTTGAGACGCTTTAACTTACACAAGTGATTTTGAGATTGTTTTCTCGTGACACATTGTACTTCATGTTAGTGGTAAACACTAATCAATATTTTTGTATTTATTTATAAAAAAATAGGATATTTGATGGAAATTTGGAAAAAAAATCGCAATTTTCAAAATGTGAAATTCTCTGCTTTTCAGACAGATAGTCATACCATCCAAATACATTAATAAATATTATCTACCATATCTCTGCTTTATATTGACATCATCTTTTAATCGTCCTTTAATTTATTTTGGATGTTAGAAGGCTTACAAGTGTAACAGCGATTTTCCAGATTTACAGGAAAATTTCCCAAACTAATTTTTTAGGGACCACTTCAGTTCTGAAGGGGATTATAAAGGCCTATATATTAGAAACCCCCCATAAATCACACCATTTTCAAAACTGCACCCCTGAAATAATTCAAAACAGCATTTGGGAAGTTTGTTAACCCTTTAAGTATTTCACAAGAATTAAAACGATATTGAGGTGAAATTTAGATATTTCATTTTTTTTCCACTAATCCCTTCATTTAGCCCTAAATTTAACACATTCACAAAAGGGTTAAAGGAGAAAATGCATCTCCCAGTTTATTATACAATTTCTCCTGAGCACAGAAATACCCCACATGTGGGTGTAAATTGATGTTTGGGCATTCGGCAGTGCACAGAAGGGAAGGAGCGACACTGGACGTTTGAAAAGCAGATTTTGCTGGAATAGTTTTCAGGTGCCATGTTGCATTTGCAGAGCCCCCAAAGTACCAAAACAATGGAAACCCCCTAAAAGTGACCCCATTTTGGAAATTACACCCCTCATAGAATTTATCTAGGGGTATAGTGAGCATTTTGACCTCACAGATGTTTCACAGATTTTATCATCATTGGGACGTAAACATGAAAAATTACTTTTTTTCTAATAAACCATCCATTTAGCGACATATTTTAAATGTTTGCAAGTGGTTAAAGAAGAAAAAGCTCCCCACGGTTTGTTACACAATTTCTTCTGAACACAGAAATGCCCCATATGTGGTTGTAATATGCTGTATGGGAACATGGTGGGGCTCAGAATGGAAAGAGCGCTATTTAGCTTTTGGAGGGCAGAAGTGGCTGGAATAGTTTTCAGGTGCCATGTCGCATTTGCAAAGCCCCTAAAGTACCAATACAATTGAAACCCCTCAAAAGGGACCCCATTTTAGAAACTACACCCCTCAAGGAATGTATCAAGGGGTATTATCATTTTGAGCCTAAAATGCTTCCCAAAAATTAATGTACAAAGTGAAAATTGAAGTTTTTGAAGAAATATCCAATTTCAGAATATGTTGCGGCCACTTTGTGGCATCAGAGACATGAACTCCTAAAACTATTAAGTTGGCTATCCTGGGGGGAAAAAAATTATATATGAGGGTGTAAACTGCTGCTTGGGAACACAGCAGGGCTCAGAAAGGAAGGAGCACTGTGTTTTTTTAGCTTTTGGACTACAGATTTAGAGGGACTTTCTGGACACCATGTTATTTTTGCAGAGCCCTGGAGGTGCCAGTAAACTATAATTCCCCAAGAAGTGACCCCCATTTTGTAGGGATGATTTTAGGGTCTCTGCAAATGTGACATGGCGTCCAAAAACCAACAATCTAAATCTGCGCTCCAAAAATACATAGTGCTACTTCACATCTGCACCCTGCTGTGTGCCCAAATGGCAGTTTATGCCCACATGTATGACACTGGTGTACCCAGGATAACGTACTTAATGCCATATGTGGGTATAAACTGCTGTTTGGGAACACCCGGAGCGCTATTTTGGTTTTTAGAGCACAGTTGGGATCCCGGGCACAACATCTTTTGGAGCGTTCATCTCTGATACAAGTCAGGCACAACATATTACACACTGAAATGTCGTATTCCTGGAAAAATTGTCATTTTCACCTTTCACAATCAGCTGTGTATTCATTTATGGATAATAAATTATAGCAACACTTGGGGGTTAAAAATGCTCACTGTACCCCTAGATAAATTCCTTCAGGGGTGTAGTTTCCAAAATGGGGTAACATGTCAGGAGATTCCACTTTACTGGCGTTTCAGCTCTGCAAAAGTGCAATGGCATCCAAAAACCAAACCGTCCAAGCCTGTGCTCCAAAAATCAAATAGCACTCCTTCCCTTCTGTGCTCGGCTGTGTCCATACAGCAGTTTATACCCACATATGACATTAAGTACGTTACCCTGGGTACAACAGTGTAATACATGTGGGCATAAACTGCAGTTTGGGCACACAGCAGGGCGCAGAAGAGAAGGAGCGCTATGTGGCTTATGGAGTGCAGATTCAGATGTTTGGTATCTAGACGCCATGTCATGTTTGTAGAGCCTGTAAGGTACCATAACAGTGGATTCCCCAAAGGAGTGACCCCATTTTGAAAACTGCACCCCTCAAAGAATTTCTCAAGGGGTGTAGTAAGCATTAGTGTCCCAGACGTGAATACACAGGGGATGGGGAAAAGTGAATAGGTAAGCTGTGCGGAGTGCATTGGGAACACAAATTCCCTACTATTTCCCCAGTAGTTCCTATTATTGGGGAGGTCACTCTGGGGGTCACTTCTGGTTTATTTTCCCTCATAAGCTATAACCTCATGTCCCCTGATATACGCTCGCATAGCTTATACATTCCCTTCCTAACGCAGCCAGTTATGTTCTAATGATTTGGCGATTTTTGTGGTTTTTGTCTTCACATTGTACGACCTATATTTTCTTTATTTCTCTGGTGATGTAGCCATATGAGGGCTTGTTGTTTGCAGTATGAGATGTATTTTGTAATGACATCATCTTTGGGCGCCTATAACTTATTGAATAAATTTTATTAACTTTTTCTTGTTGGATTAAAAAAAAAAACCCATCAATTCTGGCACTGCATTTTAGCTTTGAAATTTTTCACCATGCAACATAAAGCATAACTAACATGTTACCTTTATTCTACGGGTCGGTACGATTACGGAGATAGCTCATTTATACTGTTTTTTTTTATGCGATACTAATTTTGCAGAACAAAAACCCATTTGGGGACATAAATTAATTGTCTTTGCATCTCCATCTTCTGAGATGCGTAACATTTTTATTTTACGGTTTACAGAGTTGGTTTAGGGCTTATTTTTTGTGCTTTTTATTGGTACAGTTTTGGGGTACATATGACTTTTTGATCACTTTTTATGGCATATTTTGTAAGGTGAGACGGCAAAAAATCATTACTTTTGGCGAGTTTTTTCCGTTTTTTTTTCCCGACGTTCACCGTGGACATTAAATATTGTTTCAGTTTTATTGTACAGGTTGTTACGGACGCGGCGATACCAAATATGCATTGTTTTTATTAATTTTTAGGGGTTTTTTTTTAGATAATTAATTTTATATAGGAAAAGGTAATTTTTGGGGCTTTATTCTTTTATTAATTTTTTTCAAACACTTTATTTTATTTTTTTTCACTTTTTTTTTATTTTTTCATGTGTCCCATTAGGACACCTGAGCCAGCAATGCTTTGATTGCTGGCTCAGCACTTTAGACTGCAAGACACGAGCTTACAAGTGTCTTGCAGTCTATACAGGAAGTGAGGCTATGCAGACACATAGCGCTCACTTCCGCAGGTCTCGGCAGGATCAACCAGGTAGTGGAGTCTCCAGGCAGCCTGGGGTCACTGGGCAGACCCCGGGCTGCAGATTATCAATATCGGCACCTGTGATGAACCGACCCTCAGTTTTATATCTTTCTTGGAAGTGTGTTCTACTTGCTTAGGTCAGTCCTTCCCCCACTTGGAATGCGGTGCTTTAGTTGAGTCCACATTGCTGGACGATACGCTTCACTGGTTTTATGTGTGTTCATTGGAGATGGCTTGCTATAGCCAGGCACTTTTATTATCCCTGGCCAGATGGGATGGGGGATAGCAAGCCTTAACTTCACCCTTCTCTCCGAGGGTTCTGCAAAGGTGGGAGAAGGGGGGCTGCCTGGGAGCAAGGGGTGGGTGGAGCACTAGCCATATGCTGTGGGCAGACCTGGATTCTGGGGTCATTCAGCAAAGAGGCAGTAAGGAGCTCTGATCTGGGAGAAGATGAGAGGGCCTGCCCTACTGAGGAATGCTTTGAGGGCCTAGTTCTGGACAGCATGTAGAAGGATTGTTTTATGCAACTTGCTTAAGCTTGCGCCCTAGGCCCAAAACTCTGCTGTGGCCTAGAGAAACGGACTACGAGCCTATGCCGGTATTTTCTCTATCTTTTAATTCCCCTGTTTATTTTTGTGTATTGTATCATCGCTCCTTTGCTTGTATGTTTATGCTTGATCGTATTAATATTGTATATTTCTGTATATGCTATTAATTCATACCGACCCACTTGGGTTATTAAACATATAAAATTTATATCGCTCATTTTGTTTTATCCTATGACCCGGTCTACTCACGGTGTGTGAGTGGGAGGTTAAGAAAGAAGTTTGATCGCAGGCGTGCCAGGCGGCTGGGCGAGGCGATATTCTTCACAGCACCCCCCTCCCGATCTCGCCGCGGGGTGTGCCGATCGGAGCGGCAACATGGCAGAGCCCCTTGGATGCCGCGGTCATGTTTGACCGCGGCATCCAAGGGGTTAAAACCTCCGATCGGAACTCAGTTCCGACCGGGGGATATGGAGCAGGGTGTTAGCTGTCACTATCTGTATTAATACGCCCTGTTGTGCTAAGTACCTAGCGCACAGGACGTAATAGTACTTCCAATGTCGTTAAGGGGTTAATATTCCTCAAGTATTTATTAAAACATAAAATCAGCAATTATGTAGTCTTCCTATGTCATACATGAGATATTTCTTCTGTTCCACACGTTTGGTGTGCAATTCCTACCAATTTCATTATAAAATAAACAGAAGCTACAATGCAGATGTGATCCCATATTTCTAAAGTATTCCCTGTGGAGATAATCTACTTCTACCTATATTCTTTGTTTCCTTTTACAAATCTCATTGTTACCTTATCTCATAGAACTTTATTCCATTTTCTCCACCATATGCAATTTCCATTTTCCTGTCATCTGCCTCTGTTTCCCTTTCCTGTCATAAATAGGCAATATAGATAAGGGAAGTGAATCAAAAGCAAGAATCCTCATGTGCCAGTGGGATGAATTTAGCATTAAGTGTATAGTATTGTGCAGTATGTACTGTATGGTTTAAATTAAGGATAGAATATTATTAAAGTATTACAATTTTTTTCAATTCTATCCAATGCTGGATTATTTTCTTGCATAGAACATTTCTAAAAAGCATGGTGTATTACTCCCTTACTATACTTTGCTCATGCACAGTGTATGAAAGTATAAAACAAATGTTTGTTTAGAGCAACAAATGTTATTTTCACGCCTGCTACATCTGTAGTAAAATAATATTTTAAAATATTTTGCAGTATCACTCATTTTCATTTATTGTTTCCACACATGGTATCTTCAGGAGTTGGTTATGGCTAAAACAAACGAAACACTGCTTTATGGTATCAGATCTCCTATATTTGATCAAAATTTAACATGTACCATATCCACTGGTTAAAAACAATGTAAGACTGAAAGAAAATTACAGTAAAAAGAAAAACGTTTTGCAGAAATGTCAACACCCTTTCCTATAATTGGGGGATGCGTTCATATATGTCATAATGTGGCTTCTACCCCTTCCCTTTGTCACAGAAACATGAACTGAAACCTGAAAATAAAAACAGAGATACTGTAAGAGGGTCAAATAACCCCTTGATCTGTTTTTCATGCATGTAAAAAAATTGATCAACCATGGATAGCAGATAACCTACATATAAGCAGGGTGGAATGGTCTGTGATTATCACGGGTATCAGACATTCACAAAATGCAGACTAACTCAATAAATATATACAAGCCATTTCAGATCAATTTAATCATAGGAGAGATGCTTTAACTTTTTGTTTAGTTTCTAATCGTTATAATGGGCCAGTATGAATGGATGAGAAGATGAACCACAAATGCTAAAATTGTTGTTGTATTATCAATCTGTACTGATGGTCTGTTATAAACTTATTGTTTATAGTTCTTTTTTGTAATTTTCATATACAACACATATACAGTTTTACAAGATAAATAAAAAGAAATGCACAACACTTTTACAATGTATATAGTTTAATTATAAAATAGAAAAAGAAGAAAGAACATTAAATGGTCACTAACCTTTCAGACAACTTAGTCTCATTTAACAGAGCATGTGATTCTGGACCAAAATGTAATTCATTTAAATTAAAATTTTTGCGGTTTCTTGCCTGAAAAACATCTCTAAAGTTCCTGCCACTAGGTGTCTCCCTTCCTGCTAATTTACAGTTCTCTGTTGTTAGGCTAGATTCGTCTCCATAGATGCAAGACCGATCAGAGGGAGTGGAAGGGGCTTTTCTCTCTTCACACAGTGAATGCAGATGGGAGGTGCTGATTCTTATCATGGACTCCTTACAGCACATCTGCAAACTGCTGTAATAGAACATTCTGCACATCTCACAGCTTATAATGCAAGAAAAGTCTTCTTTGTACTTATACAGTGCCTTGCAAAAGTATTCATACCCCTTGACCTTTTTTCACATTTTGTCACCTTACAACCACAAACTTAAATGTATTGTATTGAGATTTTAAGTGCTAGACCAACACAAAGTAGCAGATAATTGTGAAGTGGAACGAAAATTATACATGGATTTCAAAATTTTAATCAAATAAAAATCTGAACAGTATGATGAGTAAAAGTATTCAGTCCCCCTATATCAATACTTTGTAGAGCCACCTTTCTCTGCAATTACAGCTGCAAGTCTTTTGGGGTATGTCTCTACCAGTTTTGCGCATCTAGAGACTGAGATTTTTGGCCATTCTTCTTTGCTAAATAGCTCAAGCTCAACCAGATTGGATGGAGAGCGTCTGTGAACAGCAATTTTCATGTCTTGCCACAGATGCTCAATGGGTGAATATTCTTTGATCTAAACCATTCCACTGTAGCTCTGGCTGTATGTTTAGGGTCATTGTCTTGCTGGAAGGTGAATCTCCTTCCCAGTCTTTTGTAACCTCCAACAGGTTTTCTTCCAGGATTGCCCTGTATTTAGCTACATCCATCTTCCCATCAACTCTGACCAGCTTCCCTGTCCCTGCTGAAGAAAAGCATCCCCACAGCATGATGCTGCCACCACCATGTTTCACAGTGGGGATGGTGTGTTCAGGGTGATGAGCAGTGTTACTTTTCTGTCACACATAGCCCTTTGCATTTAGGCCAAAAAGTTCAACTTTGGTCTCATCTGACCAGAGCACCTTCTTCCACATGTTTGCTGTGTCCCCTATATGGCTTGTGGCAAACTGCAAAAGGCACTTTCTTTCAACAATGGTTTTCTTCTTGCCACTCTTCTAACCCTGCTTTAAACATATCCACAACTTTATATCTGACCTGTCTGGTAAGTTCCTTGGTCTTTATGATGCTGTTTGTTCACTAGTGTTCTCTAACAAACCACTGAGGCCTTCACAGAACAGGTGTATTTATACTGAGACTAAATTACATACAACCGGACTCTATTAACTATTTAAGTGACTTCTGAAGGCAATTGATTACACTGGATTTTATTTAGAGGTATCAGAGTACAGGGGGTGAATACTTTTGCAGGTCACACTTTTCAGATTTTTATTTGATTAATAATTTGAAAACCATTTATCATTTTCTTTCCACTTCACAATTATGTTCTACTTTGTGTTGGTCTATCACTTGAAAACTGAATAAAATACATTTAAGTTTGTGGTTGTAAGGTGACAAAATGTGAAAAAGTTCAAGGGGTATGAATACTTTTGCAAGCTACTGTACAAAGATGATCAGAAGGAGAATAGAACAGTCTTGCTGACTTTATGCCATTGCCAATCATGTGAGTACAGAGAGACCTGGTTCCTACATGTGTGTCTGCACACCCATGGCTAATTATCTGCTTGCAGATCTTGCACCTTGCCATTGATTTGTCATTTGGTAATGTACAAAAAAAATTCCCATTTCCCAGATAACTGCACATAGTTGCTGCCACCAAAACCAGCAGCAGTGGAAATGTGTCTTGCAGTGCCATCACCTCCCAAGTTTGCCTTAGATCTTCCCCAGACAGGACTTTTGAATGTTGGGGCTGCACGTTGGGTGGAATTCTTACTATTGAGGCTGCCACCACCCTCTTCCTCTGACGTCACCCTTACTTGGTTGCCAGGTCTGTATCTGTAATACAATCAGCATTAATTCAGCAATGTCATGATCTTCACCACTTTTTTGTGACTCATCATGGAAATGGGATTCTTCACTGCCCTTACAATTTCTATCAGATTTCCCCCTAGTGCCCCTACCAGCACAACTACCAGTAGCACACACCATGCCACTGCTATTTCCACCACCAACACTTATGTCTTCCACCTCTACCTCATCTACATCCAGGTCTATCACTTAAAATCTCAATAAAATACATTTAAGCTTGTGGTTGTAAGGTGACAAAACGTGAAAAAGTTCAAGGGGTATGAATACTTTTGCAAGCCGCTGTATATTGTGATATTATGTGATATTATGCACTGACAGCAAGCAGCTTTAATGACTCAAAGATTGCTGTTTTCCTGTGTCATGTCTGCATGTTAGATGCTAGAATGTAATAGGTATCTGCATATATCTGCTCTATATTTGCAGTTCAGTGTTCCTGGATCTCCTACGTGATGGTTACTTGGGCTTTTCTCAGCTGTTTGTTTGCTTGGGTACAGATACTCCTAGCAGAATGCATGTAAATAAGTCAAACTAGTTATAATGGGTGTGGGGGGGGGGGGGTCCGACTGCCCATTATTGTATATGCCCACATCCTCAAAGTAAAATGAAGAATGTGCTTCAGCCAAAATGGGGACATTACAGTCATATAACAGACAGCCCATGAAAAACTCAGGTACCATTTAAGCATTAGAGTAGCCTAGCAGCTAAGCAATATTATCAATATCTGCCAATCTTTCAGCTTCTTGTTGTATATTTTGCAATCTCAGGGTAGTTATACTTCATAAACCATGTGATAATTCATAACCAATATCCAAAAAAGATAAGCAGCACTGTTCACCAGGTAGATTCCCTAAAACCTGGAGAGATAATCCATAAAGAAGATGAGCGTCACTCTTCATAACCAATATAATCTTTAATATTTAAGTAATAATTTTGCTTTGGCAAGTGTGGCAATGCAAATATGAGTTGTTTAGAAAATGTTTGGGATGATATGTCTAAATTTTTTTCAGGATCATTTCTACCTGCATAATATACAGAACCAGTTCTGGTAAACATAAAAGTATGAAAGCTGTTATCAGGTCAAAATCTGGATTCTAAAAATTTAGCATTCAAGAACACTGTAAGTCTGGGGTGTACAACCTCAACTGCAACCCGGGGACACATGCAACAATGCTATTCTATGTGGCCCCAAACTATTAGGCTGGTTGGCTCCAAACTACAGTGCCTTGCGAAAGTATTCGGCCCCCTTGAACTTTTCAACCTTTTGCCACATTTCAGGTTTCAAACATAAGGATATAAAATTTAAATTTTTTGGTGAAGAATCAACAACAAGTGGGACACAATCGTGAAGTGGAACGAAATTTATTGGATATTTAAAACTTTTGTAAAAAATAAAAAACTGAAAAGTGGGGCGTGCCAAATTATTCGGCCCCCTTAAGTTAATACTTTGTAGCGCCACCTTTTGCTGCGATTACTGCTGCAAGTCGCTTGGGGTATGTCTCTATCAGTTTTGCACATCGAGAGACTGAAATTCTTGCCCATTCTTCCTTGGAAAACAGCTCGAGCTCAGTGAGGTTGGATGGAGAGCGTTTGTGAACAGCAGTTTTTAAGAAATGGCTTTCTTCTTGCCACTCTTCCATAAAGGTCAGATTTGTGCAGTGTACGACTGATTGTTGTCCTATGGACAGACTCTCCCACCTCAGCTGTAGATCTCTGCAGTTCATCCAGAGTGATCATGGGCCTCTTGGCTGTATCTCTGATCAGTCTTCTCCTTGTTTGAGATGAAAGTTTAGCGGGACGGCCGGGTCTTGGTAGATTTGCAGTGGTCTGATACTCCTTCCATTTCAATACGATCACTTGCACAGTGCTCCTTGGGATGTTTAAAGTTTGGGAAATCTTTGTGTATCCAAATCCGGCTTTAAACTTCTCCACAACAGTATCACGGACCTGCCTGGTGTGTTCCTTGGTCTTCATGATGATCTCTGCGCTTTAAACAGAACCCTGAGACTATCACAGAGCAGGTGCATTTATACGGAGACTTGATTACTCACAGGTGGATTATATTTATCATCATCAGTCATTTCGGACAACATTGGATCATTCAGAGATCCTCACTGAACTTCTGGAGTGAGTTTGCTGCACTGAAAGTAAAGGGGCCGAATAATATTGCACGCCCCACTTTTCAGTTTTTTATTTTTTACAAAAGTTTAAAATAACCAATAAATTTCGTTCCATTTCACAATTGTGTCCCACTTGTTGTTGATTCTTCACCAAAAAAATTTCAATTTTATATCCTTATGTTTGAAGCCTGAAATGTGGCAAAAGGTTGAAAAGTTCAAGGGGGCCGAATACTTTCGCAAGGCACTGTATGTATATATATAAAGACAATAAATCAAATGACACACAAGGAAACAGACTTACTTAAAAACAAAAGGAGGAAAATACGAAAGGATCATATAGTTAAAGTGCTTTGTTTCCAGGAGTGGAGGAGAAATATTGCCACCAACCCAGTTTATATGCTGACTTCCACACATGTGACATCAGTTGTAAGGTATCACAGTCTCTTGTGCTTAGCCACACTGCCTTCCAAAGTGCCTCACTCCCTGAGGTGGGAAATGAGTCAACCCATCCCCATCTGGAAAAGATGGGGCATCAACTCTATCCCCATCTTGGGAAGAAGAATGTTTCACAGATGCTGAGGTTGATGGCAGGTCATCCTCTTCCATGCCTGGCTGCCCAAGAAGCTGTAAAACAATAAACCTGGAAGGGCAGGAAGAAACATTTCCACCCCAACATTAATGGTATGCATACAGTACATACCAATTGAGTATACTGATGACACATGCCTAAACACTACATATATATATATATATATATATATATATATATATGATTTAGTAATAACACACAAACAAATAGGTTCCCTATATCACAGCCCTCAAAACCATATGTACAAAAACACCTGAAAATGTGTCCGGTCTTGAACCAAAGAAATTGGCCTGGTCCTGAAGTGGTTAAAGCAGAGGGCTTGTGGCTCATAATGGCACTTCACTAATATGCCAACAAAGCTACTTGTCCAGGTTGACAGTACACAGTGCTGTAATATCCTGTGAGATATATCAACAGCATGATTTGCATCTGCCCACCTGTCAGTTTTCACGATCTTTCAATTTATATGCTTTCATTGGGTAAAGATGAGAGTTCTTCTGTTTTATTACTGTGTTCCTTTGTGCAGTGCTTTTCAATACCATGTAGATGGACTACACATGCAGCAACTATATCATGCCATAGTAAGAGACTTTTACATTCAGCGCCATAACAATGTGGTGCATCAATGTAGCAGGCACAGGAGCTGTGGCTGCTAGATTACATCCAGGTTATGACCGTATAATATAGCTGGGACCTGGGACTAAATTCCTCAGTTAGTAAATACTTCAACTCTGGAATTATCCGTCAAATGCCATGATCAATATTGATTACAAGATCTGGGTGATTGCCATGTACAGATGTGTCAGATGTGTCACAGTGTCACAGCCGTTGGCATAATACACAAAGGCAGTAATGTACTACATTCTGCAATACCCAAGTGTTGCACTATGATGTACAGTGGATCAAGCGATGCCAGGTTCAGGCCCCCTTGCAGGACAGTCAAATTTTTTTTAAAAAAGAAAATTAAAAATAAACTAAAAAATAAAAAATATATAAATTAAAAAGCGTAAAGCCTTTCACATTTCAAAACTAATGTAAACAAAAAAATTGTGTTTTTTTTGTCACTTCGCCTCCCCCCCCAAAAAAGCAATAAAGAGGTGATTGTACATACCAGAAAAAGGTACCAAGAAAAACTACAACTTGCCCCACACAAAAAGAGCTCACACATAGCACTGTGAACAAAAAAGTAAAAAAAAAATGTATGGACATCAGAATAATGTGCCTCCAGGCAAAATTTCGTTTTATTTGGTAAAAGTGGTAAAACTATGGTATTGCTATAATCGTACTGACCTGCCAGAAAACGCTGCCATGTCAGTTTCAATGCAGTGTGAATTCCATAAAAGCAGTACACAAAAAATTATGACAGAACAATATGTTTTTTTTCTCCTGAACCCTCCAAAACATTAATAACAGCTAATCAAAACATTATATGTTACCCAAAATTATGGCAACTAGATGGCTATGGCTATGATTAATGGTTATGCCAACAGGAAAAATAAAGCAGATATGTAAGGTATGGCAAAAGGGTTAAAGGGTTAAACTTATCTAATTTCTGGGTGTGTATCTAAGTGCCTCTAATAGGGGTACCTTTGAGTTTAATTGAAATGATTGAGTAATGGTGCTGGCAAATGGTGTACCCAGTGTTAGAAGCCACACAGTAACATAAAAACTGCATGGAGAGAAGTGACAAAAAGTCCATGATTATTCACTATTTCACTTACTTGAACACACAATTGACCCCTGCTTGGAGTGCGGCTATCCTGTGGCCAGGAATACCATGTGGCAGCACCATAAAGATACTAGTTTATTGCATTATTAATATTGCATAAGAATTATGTACAGGTATGAGGCTGCATTCACACAAGGTGGCAGATTCATCAATACCGGCATATTATATAATGATCCCTAAACTAGCTAAAGAATCAATCTATTTAGAGAAGGTAGCAGCTAAGGTCTTTCTACCCCATTATACTTATCAGTCTTTGTGGTCAGTGGTTATCTGTTAATTTAATAAGTATTCGTATTTTGGGTAGCTTACTGTTTCTCTCTACCTCTTGAGTTTCAGACTTAAAGGGGTTATCCACTTTATTATATTGATGGCCCATCCTAAGGATAGTCCTTCAATATTAGGTCTGCCAGAGACAGAAACCCAAGACCCCCACAGATCAGTGGCTCTGGGACATCATGGATCCTGGTAATGTATACAAGACATATTTGATTCCCTCTTGGCATGGTTACAGGCCTATGGGTAAAGAGATCAGTAAAAAGATATCTGCATCTCCATTTACATATTAGTTCTGTACATCACAATTAGTTTATCATTACATAATTTTTTCCCAAACTAAATAATCCCAAATTTGATAACCTGTTTTTGTACTCCAAGCCACTAATTCCCTTCTTTATCTTGGTTGTCCTAATCTGCACCCACTCTAGTTTAGCGCTGTCCTTCCTGAATACAGGTGCCCAAAATATTGCACAGTAGTGATTTGTATACACGCAAAACTATGTCCTTGCCATGAGCAACATTGGCAACAGCTGCCTGGCACTGCTTGCTAAAGTTAAGGTGTGTCTGTTGTTTAACTTAGTAGTATAATGTTGTACCGTGTTAGCCATTGAAAGTACATGTTGTTTATCTTGTCTCTTTAGGATACACTGCCATGTTTGTGTTCAAGAGAATTAGCATTATTTCAGGTCATTATATGTTGCATTATTTGGAGTTTCCCCTTTCTGCTTGTTGTATCTGTAGTTTTCAATCCTTCCTGAACTGGTGGGTGAAGACTAGTTGCCATACACTACTACAGTGTGTAGAGGGGAATTTAGCTCTATAACTGTCTCTCACTTAGAAACAGTTCCAGGATCATGTGGGATATATATATATATATATATATATATATATATATGAATTATTGACCTGTACTGATGTAAGTAAAGTCTTTTGGTTGTGATAGAAAGTTTGTATTTAGCTCCAGCTTCAGACTAATCCTATTTTTCTTTACTCATCTTCTACTCTTACTGCTCACTCCTCCATCCTCTCCACAAACTTCTATAGACAAGAGTGATGTGAATCATGTGACCTACAGTCCAGTAGTAGAGGAAGACCAAAAATCTGGCATAAATGATGTGGGAAATGTATGTAGGCTAGAAGTTAGTATACATTTCCATCAAGGCACAGACCCCAGCAGAGGATGTGCCTCATTTATGGCATGTGCTTTGTCATATCTGAAGTGCACCCTTTGCCAGCTGCGAGGCTGTGAAGACTGGCATTAGTATTGCCAATCTTCATACATCTGCCCCATTCAGGTGTATGCAATCTTGTGGCTGCAGCCGTCATTCATTAGTTGCAATCAATCCATAATGCTAGAAAAAGTTACAGTGTAGACCAGTCCAAAGGGTCTATCTATCATGGTTGTCTCAGGAATCAGGGCTTACACCAGATATATCCACTCACTGTATACCAATTCAGTGTGGTATCCAACCACCTTACTCACCACACACATGCGATCATAAAAAGGGGTAATCCGCTTCCACACTCCCTTCCAGCTCACCTGTCACACTAGGCTACACAGGGGTGAAGCAACTCCTACAAATGCACATCTACACACAGAGCTGCTACAACTCACCATTAAAGAGTAGATGAGACACCAATATACCCAACACCATGCACAAGTAGCACACAAAAGACGTAACACAGATAGCAATATTTACTCCCTTTGGAATTGTGGTGATGTGGACAATCTTATTAAATTTTAGATTTCATATACACAAAACATACTGTGCTTTTAACAATAAATTTGTTTAAATCTAAAGGGTGGAGCACCGCTGAAGGAAGGCAGGGAGACACTTCACGCTCTTTTGGGATTCCGAGAATCTGACCAAGAGGTCATGCATTCTCTCACATTTATAGACCCCCAGAACTTCCTGTAACCTCCCACCTGTGATGTCATAATTTTCTCTTTGTTCAAAATAACGAGCTTTGATCAGCAAGCTCCCAGATCATCTGGTGTTGTAATGTCTGCAACAAACCTGACTTGTTAGAGTAACCTTGTGTATTGAATGCACTTCCTGTCCTTATTGGCCACCTTGTCTTCTGGTTTGTGGATTACCAAACAAATTACAGTTACCAACATAGGAAACTCAAGCGCAGACAAGTACACAAAGGCCCATTTTCCTAATTAAACTTATATATGAAGAAACCCATAACTATAAGGAAATTCCTAAATAGACCCATAACTCATAACACGATGTATACATATTTCATCACAATGGTACATAACTTGGGGGGTGTATGTGCTTCAACCCAATGAAGGGAACCTAAGGATGGGAGTAGTAGTAATGGGGGTGATGTCACAGGAAAGGCTGAATAAACTCAACCGAACTCCTCCAGCCCACCTCCCAGGCCAGACACTAATGAGGGGTGTCTGCGTGGCACCTGATGGTGGTGGTAGTTGTTCTCCCGGGGTGCTTCCAGTTGGAGAAGAGTCCTCTATCACCCTGAGCTGTGTGGTGGTGTTTGGAAAGACCCTGATGGTTGAACCAAAGTGAACTTTACTCATGGAACTTCAACAGAAGCACAACTCCTATCTTCCTTCTAGGTACACTTCACAGTCTTGTGAAGTAGACAGTTGAATCTTCCCTGTCTCTGGGCTGTCTTTAGATGAAAGTGGGCTCTCATATTTACCTCTCCCCCAGGGGCTATTGAGAACATGTCAGAGTTCTTGTCACAATGCTAGCACACACTACAACTCACTCTCTAATGGTTCTCTGGAGACTTAAAGTCTCCAAGCTCTACCCAGTGACCTGTGATTGGCAGAGAAGTAACCAACATTGGGGAAATACCATGGGAAATGACACAAAAGAGAAGCTTCAAAACATACAAAAACAAAAAATAACATACATACAGCCAGTGGCACAGAAAACAATAAAAATAAAACAAAGACATTAAAATCAGTGTCCACTGGGAAGCTTCATATGCAATCCAGACCTTCTGATTTGTCTATTTTAGTATGTTGAAGGAGACTCTGTACTTCTTTCTCAGTTAAATAGGTATTAAATGGAGACTTTAACCCTAATCATGTCATTGGTTATTGGATTTTTCTGTGTAAATACAGTAGAGAAAAAAAGTATTCAATAGCTTGCTTTTTCCTCATACTCCTCCACCACTAAACCCTGATTAGCAGTAAGAGGGTCCACACTTTTCATTATTAGTTTTTATTGTTATTATTATTAATATAGCTAAAAAATAATTTGCCTCCATCTTTGCTGCTTTCATTTGTATTTGCCTGTTGACTACCTTTTGTTTTAGTGTTTTAGCCACATTATTTTTTTATTAATTATTACACCCTACAGTGCCTTGCGAAAGTATTCGGCCCCCTTGAACTCTTCAACCTTTTGCCACATTTCAGGCTTCAAACATAAGGATATAAAATTGAAATTTTTTTGGTGAAGAATCAACAACAAGTGGGACACAATTGTGAAGTGGAACGAAATTTATTGGTTATTTTAAACTTTTGTAAAAAATAAAAAACTGAAAAGTGGGGCGTGCAATATTATTCGTCCCCTTTACTTTCAGTGCAGCAAACTCATTCCAGAAGTTCAGTGAGGATCTCTGAATGATCCAATGTTTTCCTAAATGACTGATGATGATAAATATAATCCACCTGTGAGTAATCAAGTCTCCGTATAAATGCACCTGCTCTGTGATAGTCTCAGGGTTCTGTTTAAAGCGCAGAGAGCATCATGAAGACCAAGGAACACACCAGGCAGGTCCGTGATACTGTTGTGGAGAAGTTTAAAGCCGGATTTGAATACAAAAAGATTTCCCTAATTTTAAAGAACCCAAGGAGCACTGTGCAAGCAATCATAATGAAATGGAAGGAGACCACTGCAGATCTACCAAGACCCGGCCGTCCCTCTAAACTTTTATCTCAAACAAGGAGAAGACTGATCAGAGATGCAGCCAAGAGGCCCATGATCACTCTGGATGAACTGCAGAGATCTACAGCTGAGGTGGGAGAGTCTGTCCATAGGACAACAATCAGTTGTACACTGCACAAATCTTGCCTTTATGGAAGAGTGGCAAGAAAAAAGCCATTTCTCAAAGATATCCATAAAAAGTCTTGTTTAAAGTTTGCTACAAGCCACCTGGGAGACACACCAAACATGTGGAAGAAGGTGCTCTGGTCAGATGAAACCAAAATGGAACTTTTTGGCCACAATGCAAAACGATATGTTTGGCGTAAAAGCAACACAGCTCATCACCCTGAACACACCATCCCCACTGTCAAACATGGTGGTGGCAGCATCATGGGTTGGGCCTGCTTTTCTTCAGCAGGGAAAGGGAACATGGTTAAAATTGATGGGAAAATGGATGGAGCCAAATACAGGACCATTATGGAAGAAAACCTGTTGGAGTCTGCAAAAGACCTGAGACTGGGACAGAGATTTATCTTCCAACCAGACAATGATCCCAAACATAAAGCAAAATCTACAATGGAATGGTTCACAAATAAACGTATCCAGGTGTTAGAATGGCTAAGTCAAAGTCCAGACCTGAATCCAATCGAGAATCTGTGGAAAGAGCTGAAAACTGCTGTTCACAAACACTCTCCATCCAACCTCACTGAGCTCGAGCTGTTTTCCAAGGAAGAATGGGCAAGAATTTCAGTGTTTCGATGTGCAAAACTGATAGAGACATACCCCAAGCGACTTGCAGCTGTAATCACAGCAAAAGGTGGCGCTACAAAGTATTAACTTAAGGGGGCCGAAAAATTTGGCACGCCCCACTTTTCAGTTTTTTATTTTTTACAAAAGTTTAAAATATCCAATAAATTTCATTCCACTTCACGATTGTGTCCCACTTGTTGTTGATTCTTCTCCAAAAAATTTAAATTTTATATCCTTATGTTTGAAGCCTGAAATGGGGCAAAAAGTTGAAAAGTTCAAGGAGACCGAATACTTTCGCAAGGCACTGTATATTATAGTGAAATTGGCTGTTTCCATTAATCCAACCACCTCTAGCAGTCTGGATTTGTCAGTCAGATTAGGTGGGGCTAGATGGGGTTAGGGTGTAGTGATTTCTAGAGATAGGTGCAGGTTCCAGAGACATTGGACAGCCCTTTAAATAGTGACCTTTTATATATTATGTAGCTATTTTAATGTTACTCCATGTAAGTTTAGGTCCTACTTCTAGTACCCACACCTTTGTTTAAGAGTCTCCAGACTCTTGTACTGTCTAAGGGGACAGCTAGTAGCCACATTTAGGCAGATAATACATGGAGAGGTGGTTACAGTATGTGTTGCACTGTATATTCACTTTAATGGTAATTATGGAGTTACATCTCCAATATGCCCATATAATAACAGTTTGGCTGTTTCTGTAATACAGTTAATACAGAGATGAGAGAGTGCTTCATATACATGACCCCCTCTCCATTCATTCTCTGCTTGGATTTGGAGCATACAATCACATTTTATAGAGATATCCTCTAGATGTATTGCTTTTAGGGGAAATGCCCCCATAATACAGCGTTACTGAGGTGCCAAACAAAAGCACATGGACTTCCTTCAGCTACAATGTATGAAACCTTAGGAACTCCATGTAGTACATTCCATGGCTACAGCTTTGTCAAGGGCATGACACCTAAGGAGATGCATAGATGTGCAATGGCCCACCAGGTATGACCTATGTTATTGTTATATTACCAATGTAAATGTTATAACATTGTGAATTGCAAGTCTTTGGATCAATTGATGGTCAACAACAACAATTTGGAGACCACAAGCAAGTGGAAAATTGTACCTCAGAAAGTTGTAGGGCTGTAAAAACACTTATGGGATATTTAGAATCTCCAAACATTCCAAAGAATTTAACATATTAGATTTGATTTTCAGCTGGTTCTCATAGTCATGAAAGAAATCTTATGTGAGGACTGGAGCCTGCATGTCTGTCATCCTGGATTTCAGCTATAGTGCAATAAAAACAATAGACAAATACAAGGATCATTTCCCTGCAGAACACTTTTATTATGCCAATATCTAGTATTAATAACTACATATTTTGAGTTCATATCATGTTTTAGAAACAGCACAATAAATATTAGCATCCTTTTAGCATTGTGTTGTAAGCATATATAATAAAGTTTAGTTAGTTATGAAAACACTGTCAGATTTTCCTATTTGCCTAATATGAGAACAGATGTGTGCAATGCATTTCCCAAAATGTAAAAAATTGAGACTGAGATACTGTACATGGGAGTCATTAAAAAACCACACAGTTGAATCTGACACATAAGGCACATTTATTATTTTAAAATGCTTCATATCAAGCCTCAAAAGTACTGTCCATGTACCACTTCTAATAAGACAAAGTTAACTATATTGTTCAGGATTACAATACTCATTGCTTCATTATTTTGCTTTTAATATATAATTGATTTGTGTATAAAATGCATATTATATAATACAATATACTTGAACATAAGTCTGAATTCCTTGTACAGCACCTGATGGTCTTATAGAATACACATGTAAGCCTCGGATTGTGACACATTTGTACACATTCACTTACAAACAGAATACTTACCTAGCACATCTACATTATAGTAACACTATCATAGAATATTAAAATAGCACTCTGCATTATTGACAGAAATGCTATAGAAGCAACATAGATCATAGATTAGAAGTCACTTCACATGAACACATTGAAGTGACTGTATATAGATTTATATACAGTCTTCTGGTTGTTGCTTGAAGAACTTTGAATATTCAGCTTTGATTCATTAAATCAAAAAGCTGTTTAAGGTTAAGGCCCCACATAGCAGAAAAAAAGCGCTGCAGGAAAAACCACAGTGGCAATGCATTGCGGTTTTTCCCCCAGCGTTTTTCACCGAAAGTCCGCAGAGGTTTCTGCTGCTGACTTTCTGCTTCCATTATACCTATAGGGAAACCGCAACGGTTTTGGAAATCACAGCATGTCCACTGTGCATATTTTTCGCTAGAATCCCATCCATCTTGCAGTGACTGTAAAAACTGCAGCTTTTAAGGTTGAGGCCCTACAGTGCGGAAATGCAGCATTATTGTTGCAGATTTTGCTGTGGTTTTTTGAGCCAAAGCTAGGAGTGGATTGAGAAGAAGGTAGAAGTATAAGCACTTCCTAGATATTTTGCTTTCCTTTTGTAGTCATTCTTGGCTTTGGCTCAAAAAAACCGCAGCAAAATCTGCAACAAAAAAAGCTGCGTTTCCACAATGTGAGGCCTCAGCCTAAAGGAATTATCCAATTGATGGCCTATAGTCAGGACCGGCAGATCACTGGTACCGAGGCAGTGCAAACTGTAGCGGCGTCTTATAGGTACTGCAGTGCTGCCCCATTGAAGTCTATGGGGCAGTGCTGCGGTGCCTACACTTGCTGCTACAGTTTACACAGCAAGTGAGCAGCGCAGCTGTCCTGCAATGCCTCAGTACCATTGATCTGTGGGGGCCCGTAGCATTTTTGTAGGCTCTAGAATTGCAGAGTAAAATAACACTGCGTTTTACTGTACAAGCAAAGTGAATGAGATTTTGGTTAATCTTATCCACACATTGAGTATAAATGTTCCCACGACTTGCTCTCATATGGGATCTGAGATGCCACTACCTTGACTATCTTGACTAGATCTCCTGTAGTGGTCCTAGGATTGTTTTCTCTATGCGCAGATGTGTCTCTTCTACCTACCCTCACCTACCCTACATTACAGGACCTTGCCTGATTCTGGCCCTCACCCCACTATCCTAGAACACTGCCATTAACTCTCCTCCATCCTCCCTGCTTCACTTCCTTCTCTTACCCCTTACTCTCCCCCTGTTCCAGACCTTCCTCTCCAATCTCACTCACGACGGATGGTAGCCCCACGTTTCTCATTTAGTGTCCTACTCCTTTCCTAAACATACCTTTCAGACCCCACCCTCCTACGTTTCCTACTGCAGGTTCTCCATTACCCCCTCCCTTGTGCATTTCCTACTCCCTTTTTCCCTGATTGCCCTGGTTCTGATACATTTCTTCCTGTTTATGTTGTTAGGCCCTGTGACCAGCTCCACTTGGGTGGTTGTGTGCTTTGCCTCATATACTGGTTCACGCTTCCCGTTCCACTGTGGGCTCAGCTATTCCTGTGGTTACGCCCGTTGGGAGCCCTGACTCCCGCTGTTTCAGTTAAAACTTCTCCACCATGCTGGTTTGAACATCCAGTTAATTTATTGTTAATTCCTCTCCTGTTTTCTTAACCTCCTCTTCTTCCCTCTTCACACTTTTTTTTTATTTTCTTTTTCCCTCTCACTCACCTTTAAACCCCACCACAACCCCCTCCATGGTACGCCCACCTTGGCACGGCTGTCCTCTCCCCCTTGCCTTGGATATGATGGATCACTTACTCTTTATTTCTCTGAATGCCCAGGGCTCCAATGTCCCAGAGAAACATACTTCCCTCCTGAAGCTCTTATGGAGGAAGCAAGCATGTGTAGCCCTCATCCAAGAAACCCACTTTAGACAAGACCAGATTCCCAGGCTTCCCGGACTGTTACCACAGCTGCTCCTCTGACTCGAAGATCAAGAGATTTTCCATCCTGGTGGCTCATAGTGCTCCATGGGGATATGTTAACTCTCACTCTGATGCACAGGGACAGTTCCTCTTTGTGAAAGGTAAGATAGTGGGTATCCTGTTCACCCTAGGAGTCTGTTACTCCTCTAACACTAGTCAACTTGCCTTCCTGGAACACATGCTAGCTGAGATGGCTGGTGGTTCTGGGGGCAATCTTAACATGGCACTTGATCCTGCACTTGAGACTTCTAATGGGTCTTCTAGTCTACCATATCATAGCCTCAGAAGGGTCAGAAGTACCTTGACCAGTTTCCAACTGATAGATGTTTGGCGTCTCCTATACCCCACAGAACGGAACAAGTCCTATTCTCACCCTCACAATATCTACTCCCTTATAGATTACATTTTTCTCACTCACCCACCTTCCACACTTACAGGTAGCTCACATTTATAACATGTTCCCCTTCCCCTCTCCCCCATTTTTTATCCCTTCCCTCTTGGTTTTCTCTTGCTTCCTCCTCTCTTTCCCATTTCTATGTTCTATTGCCTCTATTTTATTTTCTGCTTTATTGTGCCCTTTCTCCCTTAAAGGGGAGTTAATGTTTTGTCTATTAGTCCCTTGTAATCTTGGTATTTTCCTTGTTTTACCCACTGTTCATTATTGCAAAATGCGTAAATAAAGAATTAAACCCCCCCAGTAATTAACTGGAATGGAGATTTATTAACCGGCAGGCATCTTTGAATTTTTCGTTTTTGCTCCCCACCTCCCATAAGCCATAACTTTTTATGTATGAGGGCTTAATTTTGCAGGACAAATTCTACTACATCGTGGTACCATTTAATATTCCATACAATGTAGTGGGAAGCTGAAAAAAAAATTCAGAATGGGCTGGAATTAGAGAAAAAACGTGTTTTACAGTCTTTGTTTTAATGACTTTCACTGTGCAGTCAAAATTACATGTGAACTGTATTCTATGGGTTGGTATGAATCCCATGATATTAAATTTATATATATTTTTTTAAGTTTTAACCCCTTAAAAAAATCCAAATTGTTACAAAAAAAAATAAAATTTTCTTGGAGTCGTCATATTCTGACACCCAGAACTTTTTTATATTTCCGTTTACAGGAAATGTCTATTTCTTTTTATGCAAATTTTTATGGGGGGCAAGACAGCGAAAAAAACTTCAGTTTTGCTCACTTTTTTTTCCCCGCTACGGCCTATGGGGAAAAATATTTTTATAAGTTTGTATACTGGGCATTTTAGAGCACAAGGATATCTAATGTGTATGTGTTTCACTTTTTTAATATATAAGGAAGAAAAAACTTTTTATAACCACATTGGTGCCTCAAATGGTCCTACGTAGGAGTGGGTGGTGTCAAAATCCAATGAAAGAAGGGGGACCCTTCTTGTCAGGAAATAAGCTGCTGCTCAACCCCGGGACTATCTGTCCAGTGATGACAGTGGTAATGCAATATGGGAATAAAAATATGTAAAAAAACAGGGTGTCAGTGAGTGCTGCTAGGGACAGTCAAAAGTAGGAGCCAAAGATGTAAAAATCAGGAGATTTTTTATTCACAAATAGACTCCACTTAGTGATAGTACAGGTATGGCAACGCGTTTTGACGTCGAGCAGACGTCTTCGTTAGGCCAACTAAATGGTGATAACAGACAAAAAACAAACATTACACAATGTAATAGACAGTAATAATAAAAACAGTAATAGTAATAATAATAATAATAATAATAAAAGTTCCAGCAGATAATAACAATGATAATAATAATAATAATAATAATAACAACAATAGTAGCTCAGACAGATAAACTGTTGATGGTAATAACAATAATAATAATAATAATAGCAACAGCAATGTTACTAATAAAGAGAGGAGAGTGCTGATAAGAACTGTTTCTGCAGTAAAAACTGTCTAAACAATAAAATAGTGACTAAACAATACTGTATATGCATATATCAATTTATGAATATATCTTCTTACACCTACCATTGTCACTATTTTATTGTTTAGACAGTATTATTGTTTTTATTATTATTATTATTGTCTATTACACTGTCTAATGTTTGGTTTTTGTCTGTTATCACCATTTAGTTGGCTTGACGAAGACGTCTGCTCGACATCGAAATATGTTGCCATACCTGTATTATCACTAAGTGGAGTCTATTTGTGAATAAAAAAATCTCCTGATTTTTACATCTTTGGCTCCTACTTTTGACTGTCCCAAGCAGCGCTCACTCACATTCTGTTTTTTACACATTTTTTTATTTCCATTTACATTTTTTATGTACTTTTATATGTGTTTTGTGGAAAGGGCAGAGATTTGAATTTTTATTTATTTTTTAATGTTTTTTATATTTTTTTGTACTGTAATTATTAGACCCCTTGGGGATTTGAAACCCAGTGGGTCTGATCACTTATACAATGCATTGTAAAATAATACATAAATAAGTTAAATACATTTAACTTTCCAGAGACCTCTGGATTTCCAAAAGAAAGACAACAAATTGATCAGGGGCACAGCAGCATTCAAATGAGGTATGCTATTTAGCATTTTGTAGGTGATGACAAATTCCCTTTAAAGAAGCACTCCAGTAAAAAAAAAAAATTGTCCCTTCCATTTGAAAATGAGTCTGCATGTTGTGTAATGTTACTGAATATTTTACTGACAGCTTTATTTTGGAGTGCTTCCCTCTATGCCCCATCTGATTCAGGGACAAGAATCTCTCACATTGAGGAGAGCACCAGTGAAGGTGTGTAGAGATTGAATTGTCTTTTGCCCTCTACTTAGCATCTACATATCACAAGGCATTATGGGAAAGGAGCTGGGGAGCTCATACGCCCTCTGTTGGATGTAACAGATCCTCAATTTGCTTTTGACTCACCGAGTCTTGAGACAGCAAAAGGGATTTTAGCCAAGCCAATTTCACTTATCTGCATACAGCGCTGTTTCAGGATTGTTGTCCCTCATCAGTACAGAGCAAAGTGAACTGGCTGGCTTTGTGGGAGGCAATGAGTGGGTTAGGGACAAGAATCTCTCACATCCTGAAACAGCGCTGTATGCAGATAAGTGAAATTGGCTTGGCTAAAATCCCTTTTGCTGTCTCAAGACTCGGTGAGTCAAAAGCAAATTGAGGATCTGTTACATCCAACAGAGGGCGTATGAGCTCCCCAGCTCCTTTCCCATAATGCCTTCCAATCTGATTCACACAGTGTTTACTGTAGGAACAGGAGGTCAGACTCATAATGCAGATCTATGTGAATCAGATTGAGACTCTAATAGACCTGTACTGTATGAATGCCAAAAGTAGCAATTGGTCAGCATATAGCCAAGGAGAATTTCTGTACAGGGAGGCTGTGGCACAAAAAAGGGCATGATTACTATTTTGGGGGCATTGACAAGGGATGCTAATAATTGGAAGCTTGTGTGCACAGATATATTGTAAACAAGTTTTCATGGTGGTCTGGACCCAGACAGAGAAGATAAGGGAAGTAGAAAATTCTGCTAAAATCTGGTAAAATGTAGGAATGGGACATGGCTGACAGTCAGAGAGTAAGATGCACAAGGGGGCTAATATTGGGCATTTGTTCTAGAGTCTATGAGCCTTTAATTATGCGTCTGCACACTGTCCTAAAAATGGAGGTTACCTTTAAAATCCTTACATTATGCCACCTATTAAACCAGTGAATAATTTTGGTCTACAATTGCCATGTGATCTCTAAATGACTTCTCAATATAATGAGTAAAACAGTGTTATTTCGAAAATGTGCTGTAGTTTTTATGTGGCTGAAGAAGCAAGTGAATAACATAAAGAATGGAGAATTTTAGTGTCCATGCTGATTTTTTTTTCTTTGGGATCTTTTGGCTTCCCATCTCTACTCTGATGAGAAGTACTGGAAGTGATATTGATTTGTACATAGAAGATGAGGTACTGTACAATGCAGTTGAATTTCAGGTGATAACTGGATATACTATATTGGCATCCACCAAATATGTTCACCAGTGGTAAATTTGTCGCAGAATTTCGATGACTACAATTTCAAACTCCATTTCTGGAGCATGCACATTCCCCATTCAAGTGAATGAGACAGAAACTCATTCTTATTTATCCTGGTAAATTATTCTTTTAATTTAGCTATGTATCTATATACTAACCTGTATAAATTTTGCTTACCAATCTAGTATTAAACCCTACCCGTTGCAGCCATTTTTCAATTCAATTCAATGATTCTGTATGTTCAGTTTTTAATTTTGCAATGCAAAGCTATACTAGGAGGAAAGACCAACACACCTTTGATCCAATAAAAGTGGAGAGTTTGAAACACACACACAGACAAATACACACAAACACACATACACACACACACACACACACACACACACACACACATACACACAGACACATACACACAAACACACACACACATACGACAACGGCAGCATTTGATGATATGCGTCAGTGTTGCTGTGTGTACTTGGTATTAATTTCCTCAAATAAACAACCCACTTTTACTGGAGCAAAAGTGTGCTGGATTTTCCTCCAGGTATTATTGTTCCTTGTGTTGTCAGCACCTCCTCACATCCAGCTAAATCTGTTTGGTCATTACAGCATCTATGTGCGGTGAGCAGGTCAAGAGCAGAGAGGCTCTTTGTACTGATGTTGCAATGCAAAGCTAAGCCAGCTGCTCGGCAATCACCAGTTGAAAACCAGACAAGCAAGTCTGCAAGCAAGTGTGGCCTCACTATTAGACATTTTCATCCACATCTACAAAAGTGGACATTTAGCATGTTTTCCTTTTGCCATCTTGATATATACTTTATCTGGACAAATCATAACAATGTTCTATAAGGCCAGGGCTCCACATTGCAAATCTCATCCACACATTGTAGAAAAAAATCTGCAGCGGAAAAGCTGCGTTTTCAAAAACGTTTACATTTATGAAAATCACAGCATGTCAATTATACCTATGGCTCGCTATGTGGGGCCTTAGCCTAAAGTGGAATTGTTGAGGCCTATGAGGCTAGTTGAAGTACCTACCGTGGGAAAAATGAATGCATGGGGTGGTTAAAGTAAATTCCTAGCAGCCACGGTGGTTTCCATGCTTGGTACTACAGCAGGAAACAGATGTTGTCTTTTGTATTTTAGCCAGGCCAGTAATAAAGAAAATATCCTTCAAAGCATTCTTCTTTTTTGTCTTCACTCCTATCATTGGATTGAGTCTGGACTGTACCATAAGACTTTCCAATCGGCTCTGAACTATAAAGGCATTTGTTAGTAATTACAGACAGTGGGTAAAGTTGGTTTCCAAACTTTATGATTAATTGATAAACCCCAAGCTAAAATTAGAAATTCAGTTGTGATTTTTGGCCTCAGTCATTTGCTTACAACATTGAAAAAGCATCTCAAATCTACTTGGTCTCAAGTGAAACAGGAAGAAAATAGCCTTTGTTATAATTTAACGTCATAGAAAAAGTAACTCAAAGTTTTTATTTGATTTTGTTGAGAAAATGTTCTGAGCAGATTAAAGACATGGACATCTAATAGCATTATTTACATCCTACTAGTTCTGCAATGGAAAAGTATCAATTTCCCAACATAAATCAATGTCTTAAATGTTCTTGTCCACAGCATTTTTTCAATTTATTTTGTACTAAGATGATTCAGTTACATCACCAAGAGGAATTAAATAAAGCTGTAATATATGTGAAAGGGGCATAATTTGCTGTTTGTATTTATCTTGTTTGATCATAAAGTACGTACTGTATCACAAATTTCTAAAAAAAAATAATTTGAATATAAGGTGCTGCCATGCAAATCATTTCTATGACTATGGACCCATTTACATGTCAGCGGACATGTCATTTCTGTGTTGATTGTGGACAGCCTACAATGCTTGTTTGTGTGTTGTCCAAAGTTCTTTTGTTTTTCATGTATGTGAAAAGCGAATCAATTTACTTTTTTTTTACTTTATACTTTACTAAGTCTCTTATTTCATGAAAAATGGGCACCAAATGGATGGCATATGCTTGCTGTCTATGATATTCAGGGAACCATAGACTAGAATAATGCCCCATGGTCCACAAAACGGACAAAAATAAAGCATGTCTGTGCTCTTCTTCCGCAGAATGTTGGTCCATATGGAAATAAACAGATGTCTGCATATGGTGATTTGAATTTTTAATTTTACGTTTTTTTTATATTTGTAAAATTGCAAGGGTTCTATTACAAACTGCCTAGAGCCTGATTTTATATATTATAGTATATATAAACAACTTTGCATAAATGAAGGTTTATATAATACTACAAGTTTATATAAGAAACTGTAATATGTCTAATTGAAGAAATGTTTTCTTCTCCATTCTTCAGGCTAAGTTACTTTCTACATATTAGCCTGCTAGAAAAGAAACTCAAATAATTGTGGTTGTTGCACCCTGCTACTCTGTGCTTTTTCAAGACTGCATTCATACAAAGAAGTTTTACCTGTGAAACTCGGTCCGTGTGTGTGCTGGATTTACTGGCCTGAACATCATTCCAGGAGAGGGACTCCTAGCATTATCGTTCTCTATGATGTTAGGAGTCCCAGCCTTCCAGTGACATACTGTCCCATGCTATAATCACTACAGGACAGTATGTCACTGCGAAGCACGGACTCCTAGCATCACAGATACAGGTGCATCTCAATAAATTAGAATATCTTTGAAAAGTTTATTTCTTTCAGTAATTAAATTAAAAAAGTGACCACCTATATTTTCTAGATTTTTTACACACAGAGTGTTCTATTTCAAGTGTTTTATTTCTGTAAATGTTGATTATGGATTACAGGTAATGAAAACCAAAATCTAAGAAAATTTGAATATTGTAAAAAAGTTCAGTATTGTAAATTCAGTGTTACCTGCCAAGGTTTCCTAAGCCTTTAAATAGTCCCTCAGTCTGGTTCAGTAGGACACACAATCATGGAAGACTGCTAATTATGAATTGAATTACTGAATCACTGAAATGAATGAATGTTTCAAAAATATTCTAATTTATTGAGATGCACCTGTAAATATAATGCCAGGCCGGTAAATCCAGCACACAAGCGGACCGAGTTTCACATTTGAAACTCAGTCGAGTGAATGCATAGTAACACTGCTAGGTTGTAGATAACGGGCTACCATTGCACAGACTGAGACAATAAATCAATTACCATTTGGCAGCAGCCTCCTACTCCCTTCTCCAAAGAGGTATATGTGAGGCTGAATATGGAGATGAATCTTATGTAAACAAACCATCTGATTGAAGATAAGGAGCATGAGAACAGCTTAATAAGTGGAGATTAAAACAGAGATCCTTACAAAGTTTCTTATATACACCTGAACTATTCATTCAGTTGTTTATAAGTGGAAGTATGCTTGTATGCGTTAAACATCTGAAAAGATAACATGTATTTTCCCTATTAGTCATTGCCACTGCTGTACATTTAATATTAAGTTATTGGGCGTTTAGAGGTAGAAGTCACATCTAGGCCCTAGTACTGGAGTGAGTGCAAGAATCTTACTGCCACAGAAGACCACATGGTATGCAGGTGAAGGCCTATGGTACGGAATTTGCATTGGGCCCAGGTGTGATGATTCCACTTAAATATGGCTATAACTCAAAGATGTATTTTGATCTCTGGGTAGCGTATCTCCCTCTTAGTTCCATTTATTCATAATGTGCGCCGCCCTAATCCTAGGTATATGGTCAGTAGTGGCAACATTGTGACAATAGGGCTTTGTATCCATCCCAGAATGGCTCCACTTGCCGTCGCCGGTGACCTCATTCTGGGTGGTGTAATCAAGGGTATAAAAGAGGAGGTAAGAGGTCAGTGGGTGGAGATTGTCCTGAGACTATTGGAATATACTGTGAAGAGCATGCAGGCTGTGATGCTGCTGCTAGAATCCTCCACTGGTTATTCACACATACCAGAGCATGTGTGAGTGTTGGACTACAGAACCACATCAAGGAGATGTGTGGTAAAGTAATCATTTCACCTTTATTCCCTTTTATTTTATTGTACTGTATATTGTAACTAGTAACTGTTAATGCTTGCATATATCTACATATCTGTTCTGAACTGCATGTGTTAGATGTTAATACCGACCCATTTAGGGGTTAATAAATATATAAAATTTAGAAAGCTTGTCTTGTATTTATCTTGTGAACCCAACACTCACTGGCGGTGAGTGTGGTTTTATATGAAAGAAGTCTCAGGTGTGGCCAAAGCGGTGTTGGCGCACTGAGGATCTTTCACACCAGGTGCTTCAAATTATGCTTCTAAATTGGTGTGATGCAGGGTTTCAGTATTTTGACACTATTACAGTGGATGTTGGGTATTTAAATGTGGTGGAGGAGCTGAGCAGACACCATAGCCGCCGGGCCTTCATTATATTATACACCCCACCTAGGCACCATGAGTGAGGCACTATATTACCAGGTGGCGAGATCTATTGTCATGACAGCCAGGAGCCTATTGAAGACTCCCAGTGTAAGGGAATCACTAGAGGAGCGATTCCCCAGTAGCTGCTGGAGAACTTAGGGGGGAAGGGCACAACAAGACAGTGGACCCTAAGCTGAATCCCCCCACTGTCCCTGGCTAACTTGCCCGATCTGTCCTAGGTGACAGCCAGCAACTAGTCGACAGTCCCTCCTTATAATAAGTGATAACACAGAACGAAGACAAGACGCACAACAACAAAGGTAGGTCAGCTAGCCAAGGGGTCGGTAACAATCGAGCAATGCAGTACAGAATCAAAATCCAAGAGAATAGTCAAAGGTAAGCCAGTGGTCAGAAAATCAGAAGAGCAGGTAACAAGGAACAAGGAGTATAGCCAGTAAGCGAAATGCAATAGCAGGCGCCAATGGGAAAGTGAGCAAACAATAAATAGGGAGAAAGAACCCGCCCCAGACTTGATAGGAGGATAGGCTGTCAATCACAAAGGCAGGACTAAAGTTAACTCTTAGAGGAGCAGGGGGAGAGCAAGGTGAAAGAGAAGGGCGTGGTGTAAAATCAATTAAGGAGGTGAGGGAATAGGACAGTGTTCAGACAATACAAGAAAAACCCAAAGGAAAGAATCACAACCGGGCACTCCTCCTGCGCCGCAGCGTGCGCCCGGAGGACGGCGCCAAAGCCCGGACAGGCAAGGACGTTACACCCAGGCTTGTCATTCTATAAGGTCTGTAATAGAACCTTAGCAACTTCACAATGCATTGTAATGCATTAGCATTGCCGTGCATTGTATTAGTGATTAGACCCCCTGTCATTCAAGACCTCTAGGTCTAAAAATAACATTAAAAAAGTTAAAAAAAAATAAAACAAATTAAAATTCCCCCTTTTTTCTAGAACACATATAAAAGTAACTAAATAAAGTAGAACACATACACATTAGGTATCACTATGTCCAAAAACGCCCGATCTACAAACTTTGAGTAATATTTATCCCATACGTTGAATGGGAAAAAGAAATCAAAGGAGCCTCCATAAAAAGTTGAAAAAAAAAGCAAAACATTAGCATTCCCCAAAATGGTGTAAATAAAAACAACTTTTGACCCCACAAAAAAGATACCTTAGGCATCCCTGTAAATGAAAATATAAAAAATTACAGATTTCAGAATATAGCGACTCCAAGAAATTTTTATTTTTTATTTTTTTAAAAGGGCTAAAAACGTAAAAAAAATTATATAAATTTGATCTTGCCTTCATTGTATTGACCCACAGAATACAGATGACCACCCATTCTAATTCCACCCCATTTTGAATTTTTTTCCAGCTTCCCAGTACATCATATGGAATATGAAATGATACCATTACAAAGTACAATTTGTCCTGCAAAAATTAAGCCTTCATATGGTTCTGACAATGGAAAATAAAAAAAGTTATGATGTTTGAAAGGTAGGGAGTGAAATACAAAAATCAAAAAATGTGAGGGAAAGGGATTAACTGAAGTATAGGGCTCCTTTGTGGGGTAAGAAACAGAGCTGCAGTTCTACAAGACTGTCCATATAGCATAATGATAATATTTTTAATGTATTTTTTTAGGTTGTGTATTCATGGTCAGTATTAAGACTTTTGTTCTAAGCAGAGGCGTAGCTAGGGGTTCAGCACGGGGGGGGGCGAACATGTCCAAGTGGGCCCCCAACTTGGACATGTTCGTATATCGATACTATCAGTATACAGTGAGCGTATAGTGGTATATAGCAGCTCTACACAGGGCTCTGCAGACAATTTAGGTGAATATAGGGCAGTAACATTTTGTGACTTACCGGTGATGTCTCTGACTAATCCTTTACATTCCCCATCTCTTTCATCCGGACAGCCATGACCACTTCTTCCAGTCTCTGTAAAGTTTGCAACACAGACATCTTTGGCTCCTCACTTTTCCAGGCACCTGACCCACATTGTCCTCACCTACACACCCATCCTGCTGCTACCCCAATTATAAAATATATAATATAACCCCCATAATGAATAATACCCCCAAGTGCATCTTTAAATTAATAACTTCCCTGTGCACCCCCTTTAAATAGTGCCCCTTATTAATAATGTCCCATGTATTTTCTAATTGAAAAGGGAAAAAAATTATTGGGGTTCCAATACCCGAAACCCCCAGGATCAGCTGTTTGAATGAACTGTGGTACCTGTGTAAGCGCCGTGACCCCTTCTCTCTTTACATAGTGTCATTCTTTTCATAGCAGCCATGTAATGTAACTACAGCCTCATCCTTTACATGTCTATGTGACAAGGCTGGAATTACATCACACGATCACTATAAACAGACAGCGTGTGATATAAACAGGCGCCATAGCCCCTTCATACAGCTGATCAGTGGGGAATCACTTATCTCTTATTGATGTTTTATTCTGAGGATAGACCATCAATAAAAATGAGCTGGAAAACTTCTTAAGGCTAAGGCCCCATGTGGCATCCCGCAGCAAAAAACAGCTGTGGGAAAAACCGCTGGCGACGCATCAAGGTTTTTCCTGCAGCGCTTTGCACAGAAAGTTCACAGAGGTTTCCTCTGCGGACTTTCTGCTTCAATTATATCTATAGGGAAACCGCTGGCATTTCCGTAGGTATAATTGACATGCTGCAATTTCCAAAACCGCAACTGTTTTGGAAATCGCAGTGTGTCCGCTGCGCATATTTTACTACAAAGTGGGGATGGGATGTGGCCCCTTGTGGTGAAAACCCACAGAAAAAAACCTAGCAAAAATTCTAGCAAATCCCATCCACACATTGCGGAAAAATATGTGCAGCAGACACACTGCGATTTCCAAAACAGTTGCGGTTTTGGAAATTGCAGCATGTCAATTATACCTATGGAAAAACTGGTGGTTTCCATATAGCTGTATTGAAAACATAAAGTCCACAGTGGAAATCTCTGCGGACCTTCTGTGAAAAGCGCTGCGGGAAAAACCACAATGTTACTGCCATGGTTTTTCCTGCAGTGCTTTTTTTTTGCTGCAGCCCGGTACGTGGGGCCTTAGTCTTAATAAAGCTCAAGTGCCACTTTCATTAAATTAATTGACCCTCATATTATGCCCCTGATTCCCTCTGACATAAATACTGCACCTCTAATGACCCCTTATATCAATGACCACCCTCTTATGTTCATAATGCTTTGTAATATAAATGATGCCCCTAATGGCTCCTTATATAAATAACCTCCCCCTTGTATTAATAATACCCCCCAATAACCCTTATATAAAGGACCCCCCCATCATCATAATGTCCCCTAATGAATCCTCCCTTTATAGTTATATTTCCCCCTCCTATCCACCCCTTATACTATTAATATACCCACAACAAAAAGTCATACTCACCTACTTGCAATGCTGATGAACGGAGCCGCCGCCGCTTCCTCCCTGTCCATGCACAGGACGTCAGTGTCTGAGCGTGGGCGGCGTGATGTTGTGACGTCATCACGCCGCCCGTGCTGAGATGCAGAACATCCGTCTGTGGTCTCGATGTCTTGTAAACCGCAGGCCTGTATTGGCTTGCGGTTTACAAGACAGTTAAGCACCAGGAAGCATTGTAACTAGATCGGTGTCTGCAGACACCGATCTATTTAGAAATAAAGGATGTATTAATGGTGGCCCCGGGGTGGGCCCCAAAGAGTCAGTGGGCCCGGGGCAGCCGCCCCCTGCCCCCCCCCGCTAGCTACGCCTCTGGTTCTGAGACAACACTGATGGTGAAGCTACATTTTGTGATTTCTCAGTAATTGCACAATTTTTATGTAACAGATTTATAATAGATGGTTTCAGATGCGTCATGTGTTTACATGTAAAAATGTTGTAAAAATGTGCTTTTTGAGAGGAAATAAAAAGAGAAAGATGGGTGGCACACCAAACACAAGTATGAGGCTAAGTCCCCATGTTGTGGGCCACAGCAAAAAAGTGCTGCTGGAAAAAACCGTGGCAAAACCACGTTGCGGTTTTTCCCACAGCGCTTTTCACAGAAAGTCCACAGAGTTCTTCTCTGCTACAATCCCATTCGTTTACTGTAAAACTCTGCGTTGCCAAGGCGTTTCCAATGTGGGGCCCCTTCCTTATACTTTATTTAATTTTCTTTCATTTACTTAGTGGACATCATCTCATTGTGGATTAAAAAAATATATCTTTATATCCACATGATATTATTCCATTGGTTTTCTCAGACGTTTCTCTGGTCAGATGCAAGATTTCCTTAGATTTTAACTATCCTGTTTAACCCTTTCCCACTCTGCGACATACTATTACGTTATGCTGAGTGTGTAGTTAACACTCAGTGCTGTAATAATATTGGGCTGTAATGCTGCGAACACAGGAGCTGTGCCTGTAAGCATTACTTCTGGCACTCGACTGCACTACACAACCAAGGTCCAGGACTAGCCACCAGAGTCGGAAGATACTTCGAATCTGGCGGAAGGGCCGGTTTTAGACAAAGTGGGGCCCTGGGCAAAAATTAAAAGCGGGGCCCCAAATGCTGATATGCAAACAACACCATCGTCTTGCTGTGGCAACCCCTTTAATAACACCTCCTTTCTGCCAACAAAAAAGTAATAACAAGCCCCATTTTACCACACACAATTCAAATGAGCACCTTTGTACCACCTAATAGATTTTTGCACCCAGTCATCAGTTATTATAGCGCCTCCTTATAAATAATAGTCCCTGCTTATAAATAATCTTACACCTGCATTAATAATAGCTCCCTTATAAATGATAAATAGTGCCCTGTATCAGTAATATCCCCCCCTTATCAGTAACAGACGCCCCATAAAAATAATACTGCTCCCTTATAAATAATAGCCCCCTCATAAATAATAGTTACCCTTATAAATAATAGTCCCCATTGTCACTAATAGCCCCCTTTATAAATAAGCCCACTTAACAATTAAACCCCCCTTATAAATAGTTCCCCTCTTATAAATAATAGCCCATCTTATAAATAATAGTTCCCTCTTATAATAGCCCCCTCATACTTAAGTTTCCCAATTATATATAGTAACCCACCCTTATATATAATAATTCTCCGTTATACAGTGTCGGACTGAAGGGCCTTAGGCCCACCAAAGGAACTTGTTCTTGGGCCCCACCCAACAGCTTCCTGCTAATAGCCTACACCGCGGCTCCTTCACTGAAGTCTTACATATGTGCTGACTATCTGGTGTTACTGAGTATGTTCCCCGTATAGTCAGCCCCTATAGTACTGTGCAGGCCCCAATAACTCCATGGCCAGTTAATGCACAGTACTGTATGGGGAATGACATGGCTATGGAGCACTACACATATGTGCAAGATTATAGTGAGGGAGCTGTGATGCAGACATAGCACACAGGGCTGCCAGCAGGAATTGTGAGCCCTCCCCCCCACAGTATAATGCTCTACATGGTATATAATGCTCCACAGTATAAAATGCTCTCCTGAGCCCTCCATTGTGGTCCCACATGGTTTGTAAGGCTCACACAGTATACTACTCCACATTGGCCCACACAGTATACTACCCCTTAGTGGCCCCAGACAGTACAATATGCTCCCCAGCAGCCCCACACAATATAATATGCTCCATACAGTATAATATGCACCCCATAATGCCCCCCAGTATAATGCTCCACAGTGGCCTAACACAGTATAACATGCTCCATAATGACCTCCACACAGTATAATATACTCCCCAGAGGGGTTCCCCCAGTATAATGCTCCACAGTGGTCCCCCCCAGTATAATGCTCTACAATGGCCCCATAGAGTATAATATGCTCCCGTAAAGCCCCACACAATATAATACACTCCACAGTTGCCCCACACAGTATAACAGGCTCCCCACACTGTCCATTCCCCCAGTATAAAGCTCCACAGTAGCCCATAGTATAATATGCTCCCTAGAGGGCCCCTGCTAGTATAATGCTCCACAGTGCCCCCTCCAGTATTTTGCTCCACAGTGACACCACGCAATATATTATGCTCCCCAGAGCGTCCCCCCAGTATAATGTTCCACAGTAGGCCCCACGCAGTATAATATGCTCCCCAGAGGGCCCCCTAGTATAATGCTCATTAGTCCCCCCCAAATAATGCCCCACAGTGGCGCCACGCAATATAATATGCTCTGCTGATGCCCCCCCAGAATAATGCTCCACAGTGACCCCACTCAGTATAACATGCTCCAGAATGGCCTCCACACAGTATAATATACTGCCCAGAGAGGTTTCCCCAGTATAATACTCACAGTGGCCCAAAACAGTATAATATGCTCTCCAGAGCCCCCCCCAGTATAATGCTCCACAGTGGCTCAAAACAGTATAACATGCTCTCCAGAGCCCCCCCCCCAGTATAATGCTCCATGGTGGCCCCGCACAGTATAATATACTGGGGGGCCCCTCTGGAGAGCATATTATACTGTGTGGGGCCACAGTGGAGCATTATACTGGGGGGGGCTCTGGAGAGCATATTATACTGTGTGGGGCCACTGTGGAGCATTATACTAGGGAGGGGGCCCTCTTGGGAACATGTTATATTCTGCGGGGCCTCTATGGAGTATTATAAAGTGGGGGGCTCTGGAAAGCATGTTATATTCTGTGGGGCTACTTTGGAGCATTATACTGGGGGGCCCCTCTGGAGAGCATAATGCTCCAAAGTGGCCCCACAGAATATAACATTATCTCCAGAGGCCCCCCCCCCCACACATTATAATTTTCCACAGAGGCCCCACAGAATATAACATGCTATCCAGAGGTGCCCCTTCCCCAGTATAATGCTCCACAGTGGCCCCACACAGTATAATATGCTATCCAGAGGGGCCCCCCAGTATAATATGCTATCCAGAGGGGCCCCCCAGTATAATATGCTATCCAGAGGGGGCCCCCCAGTATAATGCTCCACAGGGGCCCTACAGTGCTATTATTATATTATATTCTGGAGTCTCTTCAGACCCCAGAGTATAATAATCGAAGGCCCGGGGTAAGTAAGGTAAAATAACAAACAGTTATACTCACCTTGTCTTACCTCTCCTGGACCTCCTCGCGCTGCTCCGCTATCCCCGCCGGCGACCGCTTCTTCTCTGCGGCTGACGTCACACGTTGTGGACGTCACCTCTGAGGCCTGTGATTGGGCCTCAGCGATTACGTGAGGCACGCCCCACGTGACCGCTGAGGCCAGGCCTCAGCGCCTCAGCAGTGATGTCCGGAACGCCAGAAGATGACGTCGGATGCCAAGGACAGGTGAGTAAAAATGTTTGTTATTTTTACTCACCTCGGAAAGGGGCCCTGCGCTCCCTTTCTGTTAGTGCTTTGGCCGGGCCTGACTCCGGGATCCGGAGTCATCAGGTTCCGGATCCCGGGGGCCTCTTTGGGGACGGGGCCCTGGGCAATTGCCCAGTTTGCCCCCCCCCTAACGCCGGCCCTGTCTGGCGGATTAACCCCTTGGATTCCGTGATCAATAGAGATCCCGGCATCCAGGTGGTCCGGGGGCAAGATTGCAGGGTCCGAGGAGTTGCCTATGCTCAAGACACATAGTGAGCCTACTATGTATTGCCGTACATTGCATATATTATATTGGGGATCAGATTCTCATTCAGGAATCATCTATTTAGTGCACTGAGAAGCACTCTTGTAGTATATCATTCCCTGCCAGTTACATATTGGCTTTGTGCCTAGTAAAGATGCAGAACACTTGTTTACCTACATGACTAATGTTGAAAGTTTGATAAGCAACTAGAGATTATATTGTTATAATTAGCTAGTGATGTCATCATTTGTTATCGGTGTCTGATGATATAATCACTTCAGCATTCAGTTACAAATGGTCAGTTGCAGTGGATTTGTTCTAAAATGTGACTTCACAACTTTCTTTTTAGATACATGAAAACACATACACGGGTATTACATACAGCTGTAGAGTATAGAAAACTTTAAATATTCTAATGGATAATTATATACCAAACTTTAAGAAGGAATGCCTAAAATGTGGGAAGTAGAAAACAGATCTAATACATGTCCCATTTAGGGGTGCCACTGTCTAGCACTTGAGAGACTACAGAGGGCTGTTGAAGGAAATATGTGACTATGCATTCCTCATTACTCTGAGAAAGGTGCTAGTAGTATAATGTTGTACCGTGTTAGCCATAGAAAGGAGTGCAAGAGTGAAGAAATCAGGCGATACTTTTTAAAGGCTAACTGAGAATATTTGATAGTAAGCTTTCAAGAGTCTAGCTCTCTTCTTCAGACATGCTGTTATACAAGAAACTGAAAATTCACAGACTCTTTATACACACAAGACATAGATCTTCAAAGGATCTTAGAAACTTTAAAGAAAACAAAATGCAATATAAGTAGAGAAGTTATTTACAACAGGTCAAGAAATAAACAATCTGGAAACTTGTGGGGCGTGACGCAGGGATCAGTAATTCTTGCTGTTATCTGTTTGCAATCAGGTGTTGATTTGTGACCCTCACAGTCCATACATAGTGTGACATGAAACTGGCATGAATATTAAGTCCAAATTTCAGAGTTTGAAATTTTTGCATTAACTTATATTCCCATTCCTTTCTCTCCCTCGGCGTCTAAAAATGTCCCATTAAAACCACAACCCGCAAGTCTTCAATAGAGTGGTCTTCTCCGGAGAAATGTGCAGCCACTGGGAGATCTGTTCCGCTGTTATTAATGGTGAATCTGTGTGAGTTCATGCACTGACTGAGTCTCTGCCCTGTTTCCCCCACATAGAGGCCTGTGGTGGGACATTGCACACACATTATGAGATACACCACATTGGAAGACCTGCAGGAAAATGTCCCCCTAATTCTGTACACCTGTTGTGATTGTGGGACAGGTACACTGTCAGCGGTGTGGATGTGCCTGCAGGTCTTGCACCTGTTTTGCAGGCAAGGTGAGGTGGCATTTTCAGTTGGGGCCTTCAGGGCACTCTGGACAATAATACGCCTAAGGTTTGGTGGTTGTCGAAAGGAAAGGAGAGGGGGGACTGGAAATATGTCTTTGAGTCTGTTGTTCCTATGTAGCACAGGTTGGAGCTCCTTGGCGATCCTTCGTAGGATCTCCAGCTGTGGGTTGTAGGTGACAACTAGGGGCACTCAGGCTTCTTTCTGGGTCTCTTTATATGTGAGCAGACTGTCTCTGTTAATGGCTGCCACTTTGTTTAATTGGTTGTCCGTCACTTTTGGTTTGTATCCCAATCGGAGAAATTTCGACCTCAGACCCATGAGGTGCTTGTGCAGGTCTGCTTTGTCGGAGCAAATACGATTGTATCGTATAGCCTGGCTGTAAATAATAGATTGTCTTGTGTGCTTGGGGTGGAAGCTGTCGTTTCTCAGGTAGGCCGTTCTGTCTGTGGGTTTGTGGTATATTGATGTGAGTAGCCGGTGGTCTTTAATGTATATTGTGGTATCCAGAAAGTGGATTTCATTCTCTGAATAGCTAAGTTTACGGTTGATGGTAGGGTGAAAGTCATTGAAGTCATTATGGAATTGAAGTAGGGCCTCCTCACCTGCAGTCCAGATGACAAGGATATCATCGATATAACGAAGGTTTGGTGGTGCATGTTGGTAAATATGCTCCTTCCAGTTCTGCCATAAAGAGATTTGCATACTGGGGTGCACATCTGGTCCCCATTGAAGTTCCCATTCGCTGTAGATATAGATCCTCTCCAAAAGTAAAATAGTTGTCTGAGAAAGGTGGTGATAAACATTTGAAGGATTCTGCTCTTCTTATTATATTCTTATTATATTGACCAATAAGAAAGCTATTTTTTTTAGAATGGAATTCCTTGCAACTTTACCTCTCTCATTCGAAATAAAGAAAAAAGTGAGCTAAAAATAAATGTTATATGCATTATGCCATGGATAGATAAGAATAGGTCATTAAAGGACTGAAAAAAAAGGAAAATGGAGATACACATTGGGCCTAACATTATATAGGTTATTGGTTATTTTATGAGTTAGAGTTGGGGGGGTTCAAATGTAGGACTTTGACACTGAACTTGTCAAGCAGAAAATTTGAAGCTGATTTTGACACTGGATTTGAAGCAGAATTTGGAGAAGAGTACCACTGTATTTTGCCTTTATTGGGCAGGGCCAAATTCCAAATTCTGTGAGCAGATTTTGACAAATTTCCATCACATTTCGCACTGACGGAAAAGATATATTTTCCTCGTCCCATTCAATTCAGTTGGAGTTCTCAGGCAGAATTCACCTAAAGAATAAGCAGGATGCTTATTATTTCTGCTAGCTGAAAATATCAGCTAGCAGAAAAAATAAGCTACTACTTCCCATTTAAATTAATGGGAGGCGGATTTCAGGCGGAATTTGAGGCAGATTTTGAGGAAGATTTAGCCTCAAATTCCTGTGTGAACACTCCCTTAAAAGCAAGTTTTGGTAATTGAATAGATATAGTAGGTACAGACCCCAATCCTCCTCCCATTCATATTAATTGGAGTTCTCAGGTGGAATCCACATGAAAAACAAGCCGGTATGCTTATTTTTTCTGCTAGCTGATATAATAGGTACAGACCCCAATCTTTTCACATAGGATAGGACAACTTGGTGACTCTAATTGCCCTAAATGTGGTAGGAAGGAAGTTGCCTTATTGCACATGAAGTGGGAATACACCAAGATTGGGCACTTCTGGACTGATGTGATGAAAGTCATTGGGACAGTATTTTGGGTGCAGGAGCTCTTGGACAATGACATACTGATGGAATATTGTATGTAGTGAGGCACTATGGGGGTGTTATACTGTATGTAGGGCAGTATTATTATTATTTATCTTACTTGTATAGCGCCATCATATTCCGCATTGCTTTTCAGACATTGTCGGTCACTGTCCCATACAGGGCTCACAATCTATATTCCCTATCTGTATGTCTTTGGTGTGTGGGCGGAAACCGGAGTACCCGGAGTAAACCCACAGAAACACGGGGAAAACATACAAACTCCTTGCAGATGTTGTCCTTGGCAGGATTTGAACTTAGGACTCCAGCGCTGCAAGGCTAACCACTGAGCTACCGTGCTCCCCTTATATATTGTGTATGAGTGCAGTATTAAGGGACTCCCCCAGACATAACTTTTCTTGGGGCACCAGACATGCCAAATCTACCCCGTCTGTGTCCCACTGGTTTCTGCCAGTTCTGAGGTGATGATACTGCTGGATATGTGCTAACTATAAAGGTAAGTAAGCATGATAGATCTTTCATATGCTGCTTTAAGTTCTCTAGGCTGACCGCTAGGTCTGCGTTCCTAGCATTGCCCATTTTTTGTTGGTTCTTCAAATTTGGCTGAAACAGAAGGCAGTTTGTAACATCAGGGAAGTGTCTATTTGGCTCCTAATTTAGTCTGCTGCAGGACACTGACCCCAAACATACAATCAATGTCAAGAATTAAGAATAAGGAGGAAGTGATTATATGACCCCCTTCAGAGCCCTGATCTCAATATCATCAAGTGTGTCTGGGATTACAACATTAATTTAGCAAGCCTACATTCACAGAAGACCTGTGGTTATTTCTCCAAGATGTTTGGAGCAACCTCCTTGCTGAGTTCCTTCAAAAACTGTGTGCAAGTGTATCAAGAATTCCTACTGTCTTGAAGGCAAAGATGGGGCGGAGGTTACAACAAAAATTGATTTGTTTGCAAAGGTGAAATGGAAAAGCCACATTAGTGGCAATACAAAATGTAAATACAATAAAGAACATTGGTTGGAGAGACCCTAAAACAAAATCCACCCTACAGTGCTCAGACTGGGTTACTCAGAGAGGGTAGGGTAGGGATTGGATGGGGCAAGGAGGGGGCAGACCGACTAATCCAGAATTTGGGACCATTGAGGAGTAGACCACTCATGGTTGCCATAGTTTCTTTAAATAGCTCAACTTTATTAATCACTATAGACCGCAGTTTATTGTTAATCATTATTCAGTTCAGTTTAGCTTACACCAAGTCCAAAGGAATAGTGGCTTTTTTCAATAAGTTGGGTGACAGAATACAGTATGTTAAAAATTTGTCTGCAGAACCTGTGGAATCTCTGCATACCACTAGCAATCCTGTTTGAGGTTAAAATGTATTTAAACTTCCAGACAATTTATGATTTTATGACAGTAATTGTGTCATTAATAAAATTTGTAATATACTTTATTAACAAATTTCGGCTCCTTTCTGTGAAATTGTGCATTTTTTCCACTCTTTCCATTGCTTGTGTATTGAGAGCTGTTCCCTGCTTCTAATTGTGTACAGTGTATGGACTCCTCTTTTATATGACACCAAAAGCAAGTGTCTATGTTTTATAATGCCTGAGACATAGCTGTTGGAAGTTACCCTTCCATCCTCCTTTTCTTTTCATTTCACACAGCCCCTACACCATACACAATTGGAAGCAGCTCCCAATACACAAGCAAGGGAAAGAGTGAGAAAATGCAAGAACAATTTATAATCAAGGGACTTGCCCCGTATTAATTGACGGTCCAGTGACCAACAGAGAATTTGGTTAATGAACCAGATTACCTGGGGCAAGGCTTAACATTATAAAACTATATGGCGGCCATCTTATATTCTTCCCAAGCTTTTTTTTCAATTTTTTTTCCCTTTTTATTTTATAACTGTTTGCTTGTTGTATGTCACTTTTATTTTGTCTCCTTTTGTAAACACTGAACCTTTTTGTATTAAAGAGTTCTCTTTCATGTTAGCCCTTGTATGTTCATGTTGCCTTTTAAACTGTGTTTTGCCATCTTTTGGAGAGATGTGTGAGCATATGTGTTTTGTTCCTATTACTCCAAATTAGTAGGTGGTGGAAGCATATATTTGGGGTGCATGGACTGTGCTGGATTGTGATTTAAACTCAATATGCAGTCTAAGTGAAGGATGGGCCTAAGATTCAGTGGAGTGAATTAGCCCCTTGCAGTTATATATATATAGTCAATAGAATGTGTTGAGCATTGGAGGCATGCAGGCACAGTGACTAATGGTGTGTAGAGCTTGTAGAGAATAGAGGAAGTGGAATCTGGTAAGCATGATAGAATCTGGTTGGAATGGAAGAGCTCTCTGTTGAGCATTTTATAAATGTCCTGTGGATGATCTTGTATGGATTCACAGTGAAGAGGCCAGGATGCGCTTGCGGTATAGACCCTTATCCAGCTACCACTGGAGTATATTGCTGTTCAAACTGAGAATAAAATGAGAATTACAAAATACTTGGGCAGCCTGTTGTGTGGGGAAACAAATGTACTCTTTGATTCAAATCTGCAGTGAGAAAATGAAGCAGAGAACATGTCCACATCTTCAGTGCTGAGCTTAACAACCACTGCTCATGTGGGATTTCATCAGGCTGAAAAGGGTATATCACAGGGGCTGGGGGAGTTACATTGCTGCACAAGAGAGGCAATGGGGTGTGGGGCGCTTTATACCTTATCTCTCCACCCCCTTGACTTCAAACTCCTAATTTGCATATTGAATAAATGTAATTTTTTTAAGGATAGAGGCAGTTCTCAGACATTATGCAGACAGTTGGTCAACAGGTGAGATGTACTGATGGGTATTGCTGATGGTTTTAGGGGAAAAATAGACTGCTCAGCAGCCCCTCTCTTTACACCCTCAGGCCTGCCATATTTAAGTGCTGGCCAGCCAGTTTAAATTCAGGGAGTAGCTGCAGACCTTGAATGCAATCATCTTTTGTTCTTCAAGATATGCAATACAGAACCAGTTATCCAGATAGATGCCTTTATAAATGGCTCTTATTAAGTTAAAAAAGGGAATGCCAAAAAGGTATTTTAGAATCCTAATTAGATGTGGCGAAAACCTTGTCTGCATCAAGACTAAGGAGAATAATAATAGTTTAGGTAATCTAGGTGGATATTTTGAATCCCTCCAAGTGCCAGTCTTATATTAAAGGTAACGGATTTACCATGAACAAAGCCTATTTGACAAGGTGTGAGGACATCAGGAAGAAGGAACAACCTCATTCCCTGGCTGAGATATTGAAGCTGTTGCTCTTCATTCCATCCCTCCTTGTATCAATGTATTTCCTGTAATATAAACTTTGAAAGGAAGACATCACTGATGCTGCAGTTGTCCCTACTGACAAATTTGGTGGCCTTCTAAAAAGTCTCAGGAGGCGAGAAACTTTCATAGTGAGCCTCCAATGGCATATTTCAAAATAACACATTGTCCTTGTGGTCTGCTGCATGCAGAAATCATTCACCGCCCTTTGTTGCTCACACCGACATTCCAGCATGTGCAATGTGGAATTCCAATGAGTTGTAATGTTGCAGATGACGCTAGGTTCACACTAGCGTTGGGTTTCTGTTCTTCGGGTCCACTTGGGGATGCCAAAAAAGAAAAGCTTATCCACTTAAAAAGTAGTTACCTGTGGAAACCCGCAAACCCCATAAACTATAATGGTGTCTGCCATGTTTCCACCCATAATCAATGGAGAGAAAAGTTCTGCTTGCTTTTTTGAAGCGGAATGGGGGACGGAGTCCCCAAAACAGTCACACAAAACTAGTGTGACCATACCCTGAGACGGTGCAAGGATAGGCCATTTTGTTGATACCATTCCACCAGGGTGTTCATAGCTACTGAAATGGCAGAAATGTGCAGACACTTTTCTGGCCATGTGCAGCACCTCCTTTAAGCCTCTATATGTGTTTATAAATTATAATTCATGAACACATTTATGAAAATGATGATAACAACTACCATGTGCTAGTTGTTTATGTGGCCTGGCAGTAGGATAGTCCTAAACACTTTGCTTGCCACTGCAAATTCTATTTTACAATATTACCTACACAAAAATTGGGCCTATCTCTCATATATTACATACAGTATGTCTGAATTACTAAATCACCACCAACAAAAGAAAATACATAGGATTTTATGTATAAAAACTCTATCAATGTGATTCTTTATTGGATACACAATTAAAATAATCCATTATACAACTAAATAACAACACCATCCATGACACAAATGACCCCAGAACTCTGTATAGTCTGCATATAGTCCACATCAAAATAATAATAAAGTACCCCCCAAAAATGGAGGGGAGGCTATTAAACACAAAATACAAGATGTTGAAAAACCCATATACTCCCACACCATATCATATATATATATAGTAAACAAGGGAGACATAAATATACCGAAATATGCAGTATACCGACCAGTTCATCTTTTTGATGAGTTGGATAAGAACAGTCATCATTGTGTTCAAGCAGAGAAGAAAGACATGACTGCTGGTGGTGGAGGTAGTAGTGTCAGGGGGTGTGTTACTACTACTGGTAGTCACCTAAAAAACAGAGGGGCTATCAAACATAGAAGACGATGTAGAAATCCCCATAAACTCCCACACTATTATATCATTATATCCCATAATTACATAAATAATTAATAAGGGAGACATAAATATACAGAGATATATACAGATCTATTCCCAGGGTCAGTCCCAACACGTGTTTCTTGGAAGAAGACTTGTTGTGGGCAAAACACGTGTTGGGATTGCCACTACTACCTCCACCACCAGCAGTCATGTCTTCCTTCTCTACTTGCACCCAATGCTGACTGTTCTTTTCTAGCTCATCAAAAAGAGGAGGAAGACTGTTCTGACTAGGAGAAATAGATTTCTTAGCAGGTGCCACATCACTACCAGGGATCTGTGTCAGTGAAGAATGTGAAGGAGACATGGTTGACAGTCCAGAAAGGCCTTGTGGTAAATTACATGTTATGGAGGAGGAGGAAGAACACACAGAAGCCTGACTCAAGATCATATAACTCTTGGAATATCCTCCTGTGACTGAGATAAGTGAGCTAAGTAATTCTGCGGTCATTTTTTGTTACTGCACACAGTGCTTAATTATAGTAATTGCAACAATTCTGGCACTGTATGCTTCAACAATTCTGTCTCACTTCCATACATGTTGGCACAGCTACCCTCACTGCCACTACTCACGCCTGATCCATTATATCATGCCCTACAGCACTGCTATACATGCTATACATGTTGTTACAGCTGCCTACCACTCATCCAGACACGTCCTGCTCCCCGATCCATCATATTAAGCCCTGCCGCACTGCCACACTTGTTGTCACAACTAACACCACTGCCACCACTCTGCCAGACATGTCCTGCGACCTGGTCCATCACGTTCTACTATACCACACTGTTAGTGTTATAGTGTTAGCATAAAAAAGGGTTCCTAGGAGCCCAAAGAGTGTCTACACTATGTTATAAGCCATTTTAAGGTGTGTTTTGTACCAAAGTTGTTCAGCCTGAAATGAATGTTGGACCTGATCCGACTGCACCCAAAACTAAACGAATCTCGAGAGGTTCGCCCATAATGTGGACTATATGTAGAGTATCCAAATTCTGGGGTCATTTGTGTTATGGATGGTGATGTTATTTATTTGTATTATGGATGATTTTAATTGTGTATTTAATAAAGAATCATTTGATAGAGTTTTTGTACATACTTGTACATCCTGTGTTTTTTTTTTTTTTTTTTGTTGGTTGCCATTAGTCCCCACATTTGTGCCACCACCAAAACCACCTGACCTTGTTTTAGGTCTGCCCCTGACAGATTTTTTTGATGTTGTGGCTGCACATCAACTCAGCTCTTTATAATCACTGTATCCAGCATTATTTCCCTTCCACAGTGCCTCTGCTAGTACAACTTAGTATGCCACGCCTTGCCACTACCACCACCACCACCACCAAACAGTCATGTCTTCCACTGCTGCCGCACAAATTGGTATTGCAGTGTATAGTATGAACGATCAGACCCCCTAGGGTTCACATAGAGCAACACCATTACTAGTGTGTTATTCAGGCAAATGCATTTCTGTTTAATGGCAATAATGGCACTTTGCAAGAGATTAATATAGTACTGTGCCTTTGGTCAAGGATAGTGGTCTACAGTACTCCCTGTCCTAAGACATCCGAAACTTAAAAGCTAAAGAAAGTATGCCCCCTGACATGTTACGCCCAATCTCCAGTACCTTCAGGAGTATCAGAACATATTACAAGTATGCATGGTTAATGGGAGTTAAATAACCTCCCACTGGTCAATGCAAAGGGATCCCACAGAGAAACCAGTCACTATACATTATATGACTATAACCAGTCACTATACATTAGATCAATTCAACATCAGAACCTGACCCTAAGAGAATTACCCATTACCAATTATAGTGTCCCATGTTTAAACAGACATGAGCATGCCTCTATTGGATCACACAGAACATGCCTCTATTGTATGAAGCAATAATTGTTGTAGGAAATACCACTTCAGACCTCAAATCTTCAAGAAGTATAAGTCTTTATTCACCTCAAGGTGGGAGAAAATTATACATGTACAATCGGCAGTAGGATGTTATCAAAATCTCAGAGACATCCAGGGCTTGTCTCTCCTTTATGCAATAAAATCCCCATCTATGACATCATTCTAACTTCCTATTGGATGAAGTTTAACATCAATCCCTATAAACATTAGTATGATTCCTGAACAAAGGTTTACACATGAGCTCAGATAGACATTTATCATCTCTGGGGTCTCTCTAAGGCCTGTCCAATATTTCACTAGACAAAGATAACCCTTGACATCCACTAATGGCTACCCCCAACTTAGACTGTCTCACAGAATATAATATTTCTTAAAAATATATGGTTACAATCACCCAGTATGAGAATACATGTATACATTAGAACACAAAGACTTCTTTACATGGTATTAACTAATGTGATAATATGGCACTACAAGTGGATTTACATATATTTTTAATAATTCTCTTCATAATAACACAGAGGCAGACCTCTATCGGATGACGTTGAGATTGCTACTGCCTCCCCTCACCCACAGGATGAGCAGTCCTGACGTCACACTTCTAGTTACAAATATTTATTGATAAAAAGCGCTTATTCGCTGCCTTTCCTCAGGGAAAGATCAGTCCTAGTGTCCCAATAGGGACATTGTGATGAATATTCACAGTTGAGTCAAATCATTATGACCACCTCCAACTTTCAATGTCAACAGTGGTTAGGCCATGAAGGAAGTGATGTGTTGTGGGCTGGCTTGGTGCGTATATGTTGTGGGATAGACATTTGAAATACATATCACTCATCAGAGGTAAAAGGGACTATATATCAAACTTGCAAAAAGGTACAATTATTGGCTTTCAGTACAATACACTGTGGTGAAAGTGTATTATGAGTGGGACAAATGGCACCAGTGGGACAGCGGATATGTTCTTGGGGGTGTGACTTTACAGTAAGTGTATTTGCCAATTCAATCTGCTAACCACAGACACACAATGATTCCTCGTAACCCACTCTATGGTGGCAATCACACATCTCGCCAAGTCTTGATGCTGCAGATGTTCCTAGTGCTAAACTGAGCTTAAAGTGTTTTTTCCACCACAGCAACTTTATCTCCTATCCACAATATAGGATAGTAAGTTGCAGATCAGTGGGGTCAGATTCCCAGCATTCTTCACCTTATTCCATATCCTGTGGATAGGGGATATGCTGCTGAGGTAGAAAAATCCCTTTAAGGATGAGCATCCAATCCAATCCAAATAGAAAGTAATGTGCCTGTGCACTTATTGTCTTGGCACTTGCTATCTCAATACAACTACCTGTGAACGGTGTGGTTTGGGAGAACAGGTATTTTCCAACCAGGCAGTTAAACAGTATGTGGCAGGAGCCCACAGCAGGGAGGTCAGCTGACTAAGGCCTGATACAGCTTGAGTGTCAGAACTAGGAGGTGTGGCACTACACTGAGGAAAGTGAGGTATTATCTGAATCTCCAAACAAGGTAACTCTGTGCCACCCCTGTTTGAATAACCAGAGCGGGAGTCTGGCAGCCAGGCTCTTGTATAGAGAGGGAACATTTGTGTATTAGTTAGTTCTCAGCCGAGAAGGTTTTGTTTTTGTTTGTGCCTTTGTAAGGCAAACTGTTTTTGCACCTGAAACTAAATAACACCAGACTTGAGTATGATCCAGCCTCTGTGTCCCTGTTTCCTGCACTGCTACCAAGCATCTACCCGAGCGGTTCCCCACAGTTGGAAGTATAAATTGTATGTAAAATATAAATTATGTGATTTATGATCCATGCAAAGTCTTCATATCTACAGTCATGGCCAAAAGTTTTGAGAATGATACAAATATTAATTTTTACAAAGTCTACTGCTTCAGTTTTTCTAATGGCAATTTGCATATACTCCAGAATGTTATAAAGAGTGATCAGCTTAACAGCAATTACTTGCAAAGTCAATATTTGCCTAGAAAATGAACTTTATCCCCCAAAACACATTTCAACATCATTGCAGCCCTGCCTTAAAAGGACCACCTAACATCGTTTCAGTGATTGCTCCATTAACACAGGTGTGGGTGTTGATGAGGACAGGGCTGGAGATCAATCTGTCATGATTAAGTAAGAATGACACCACTGGACACTTTAAAAGGAGGCTGGTGCTTGCCATCATTGTTTCTCTTCTGTTAACCATGGTTATCTCTAAAGAAACACGTGCAGTCATCATTGCACTGCACAAAAATGGCCTAACTGGGAAGAGTATTGCAGCTAGAAAGATTGCACCTCAGTCAACAATCTATCGCATCATCAAGAACTTCAAGGAGAGAGGTTCCATTGGTGCCAAAAAGGCTCCAGGGCGCCCAAGAAAGACCAGCAAGCGGCAGGACCGTCTCTTAAAAGTGTTTCAGCTGCGGGATCGGGCTACCAGCAGTGCAGAGCTTGCTGAGGAATGGCAGCAGGCAGGTGTGAGTGCATCTGCACGCACTGTGAGGCGGAGACTCTTGGAGCAAGGCCTGGTCTCAAGGAGGGCAGCAAAGAAACCAAATCTCTCCAGAAAAAAACATCAGGGACAGACTGATATTCTGCAAAAGGTACAGGGAGTGGACTGCTGAGGACTGGGGTAAAGTCATTTTCTCTGATGAATCCCCTTTTCGATTGTTTGGAACATCTGGAAAACAGCTTATTCGGAGAAGAAGAGGTGAGCGCTACCACCAGTCTTGTCTCATGCCAACTGTAAAGCATCCTGAAACCATTCATGTGTGGGGTTGCTTCTCAGCCAAGGGAATCGGCTCTCACAGTCTTGCCTAAAAACACAGCCATGAATAAAGAATGGTACCAGAATGTCCTCCAAGAGCAACTTCTCCCAACCGTCCAAGAGCAGTTTGGCGCTCAACAATGCCTTTTCCAGCATGATGGAGCACCTTGCCATAAAGCAAAGGTGATAACTAAATGGCTCAGGGAACAAAACATAGAGATTTTGGGTCCATGGCCTGGAAACTCCCCAGATCTTAATCCCATTGAGAACTTGTGGTCAATCATCAAGAGACGGGTGGACAAACAAAAACCAACAAATTCAGACAAAATTAAAGCATTGATTCTGCAAGAATGGACTGCTATCAGTCAGGATTTGGTCCAGAAGTTGATTGAGAGCATGCCAGGGAGAATTGCAGAGGTCCTGAAGAAGAAGGGTCAACACTGCAAATATTGACTTGCTGCATTAACTCATTCTAACTGTCAATATAAGCTTCTGTTACTCATAATATGAATGCAATTATATTTCTGTATGTGATAAAAACATCTGACAAACACACATAAAAACCAGAGGGCAGCAGATCATGTGAAAATAGAATATTTGTGTCATTCTCAAAACTTTTGGCCATGACTGTACAATGCACTTGACAAGAAATGCTGTGAACAGAAGTACTGTTCAGGCTTTGAGCTTGTAGCTTCATATAATCATTTATCAGATTTATCATTAAATTATTTATTTATGAATCTATCAAATGACATGTTTCTACATTTTAATTCTAGAGTTTGGTGTTTTTAAGATGCATCAAAGACAATCACAAGATATTTCACATGAAGCTGTAAGAAAGAAAATAAAATGATTAACATGTTTCTTATCTACAAATGTTTGTCTAAACCGGACAAGATACATATTCCGACTTCTCTATGAAAAAAAGTTTATAACACTTGAAAAAACAATTCAACAAGTTTAGCAGTCATTTTATTATTCTCTGGACAGTTGTTTAGCATACCGCATACTGTACAGTAAGAAAAAAATGTCCTTGCACGGTAATAAACTATATTCCAAAAAGAAAAGAAAAAAAAGAAAAACAGTCCTGCCAAGAAAACCATAGAACTGGGATAACTGCCATGAGCACTCTACAAGACAGATACTCTTAAATACTTGCATGGTTCCTCTCACAATCCAGGGTCACTGAAAACCAGGGAAAACAGAGAGGTTTGGCCCCCTTGGACAGTAATAGTCATGTGCCCTTTAACATACATTTAAGCTGGATAAAGACACTGTCTAATCTAATTTATCTCTTAAAGGATTTATGTCACAAAGCATATTTATTTTCACTCCATAGAATAGAGGATAAATAGTTAATCAGTGAGGGTCTTAGTATTCAGATCCCCACTGATCAACTGACCCTGAGAACTTGGGGAGTTGAATGCAGCCAAGCTGAATGTAGGTGTACCTCTACTAGGCAGGATGCATTCACACTCCCATTTACTTCAAAGAGAGAAGCATAGATAGCCGAAGTACAGCACTCAGCTATCTTTGATGCACCCATTTAGGCGAATGGAGGTGCAGATGCATTCTGTCCAGCAGTGACAGACCTACAGTCATGGCCAAAAGTTTTGAGAATGATACAAATATTAATTTTTACAAAGTCTACTGCTTCAGTTTTTCTAATGGCAATTTGCATATACTCCAGAATGTTATAAAGAGTGATCAGCTTAACAGCAATTACTTGCAAAGTCAATATTTGCCTAGAAAATGAACTTTATCCCCCAAAACACATTTCAACATCATTGCAGCCCTGCCTTAAAAGGACCACCTAACATCGTTTCAGTGATTGCTCCATTAACACAGGTGTGGGTGTTGATGAGGACAGGGCTGGAGATCAATCTGTCATGATTAAGTAAGAATGACACCACTGGACACTTTAAAAGGAGGCTGGTGCTTGCCATCATTGTTTCTCTTCTGTTAACCATGGTTATCTCTAAAGAAACACGTGCAGTCATCATTGCACTGCACAAAAATGGCCTAACTGGGAAGAGTATTGCAGCTAGAAAGATTGCACCTCAGTCAACAATCTATCGCATCATCAAGAACTTCAAGGAGAGAGGTTCCATTGGTGCCAAAAAGGCTCCAGGGCGCCCAAGAAAGACCAGCAAGCGGCAGGACCGTCTCTTAAAAGTGTTTCAGCTGCGGGATCGGGCTACCAGCAGTGCAGAGCTTGCTGAGGAATGGCAGCAGGCAGGTGTGAGTGCATCTGCACGCACTGTGAGGCGGAGACTCTTGGAGCAAGGCCTGGTCTCAAGGAGGGCAGCAAAGAAGCCACTTCTCTCCAGAAAAAACATCAGGGACAGACTGATATTCTGCAAAAGGTACAGGGAGTGGACTGCTGAGGACTAGGGTAAAGTCATTTTCTCTGATGAATCCCCTTTTCGATTGTTTGGAACATCTGGAAAACAGCTTATTCGGAGAAGAAGAGGTGAGCGCTACCACCAGTCTTGTCTCATGCCAACTGTAAAGCATCCTGAAACCATTCATGTGTGGGGTTGCTTCTCAGCCAAAGGAATCGGCTCTCTCACAGTCTTGCCTAAACAAACACACATAAAAACCAGAGGGCAGCAGATCATGTGAAAATATAATATTTGTGTCATTCTCAAAACTTTTGGCCATGACTGTATATTCATTTGTTCACAGCCAGACAGTAGCAAAGATCTACTGCATTTAAATGAGGCAAAGGGCTAGACTGTGATCATGAATAAAAGCTTACGGACATTTCCATTCCCGATCATTGCCCGATAGGTTCAACTATGCAAATGGGCCTTTAGTTGTTAGTATTTTGGATTGTTTTTTTCAGACTCTGTATTTTCATGCATCTGACTCTGTCACTTTTCTAATTATGGAATGATCAGTACATCTACTACAATTTACAAAATACATTGTTATAGCCTTTCAGTCTAGGCCATGAGGAGCATAGCTAGGGGAATTCAGCAAGCAAAGGTTTGGGAGTGTTTCCCAATCTTTTCAGACTCAGGGCACCCCTGGAAAAAAAAATTTCCTTGGGGCATCCCTACCAAAAAACGTTGGAAAAAGGACACAGATAGCGTTGCATAAAGACATGCGGTCATCCTCCCAGCAATAGTGTTGAGGCACCCCTATTCTGAATCCCCTTTTAGTGGCTACAGGCCTAGGTGTAAAGAGATCACTGGAAAGATTTCTGTATTCATATACACCCACCTATACAAATAGCAATCATCACACTGAATAGCGTTATAGTACTGGGTTTCTACTTATATTTTAACTTGAATTTTAAAACTAGAACTATTTTATTTTATTCATAGTCGCTGTATGTTGGATCTGAAGAAGGGGTACACTTTAAACAGTGTAAAAAACCCCAAAACATGTTATCCATTACATCTATGTTGTGTCAAGACCTGATGTCACCCTGAGTCTTGCATTCCTAAAGAGGAGCGCACATCCTGGTCTTTTTTGGAGTCCCTATCACTCCTCAAGACGTATATTCACATTAAGACTCTGGAAGTTCCAGCTAACCGTATGCCAGTGGTTGCTGCCCTCTATGTCTTTGTGACACCGATAATACCATTGTAGTTCACCACAACAGAATAAGGAGCAGGTCTTTCCTGTATTTTTCTTTTTAAGTACCTCCATTAGATTGTAATCAGGCCAGTCCTAAGCTGTCTTTTTCCAAACGAACCACCCCAAGTTATTTTACTCTAATCCACCCATCTCCTTAGTTACCTTGGTCACTCTCCTCTGCACCCATTCCAGTTCAGCTATGTCTGTTTTAGCTGAATTGGAGTGGGTGCAGAGGAGAGTGACCAAGGTAACTAAGGAGATGGGTGGATTAGTATTCTGACTCAATAACTTGGCTGTAAGTGTGAGGTTGTGAGAGTGTCCTGTAGTCTCTATATTAAACCAGTATTTACACCAAGAAATATATTGTCAGGTAGTGTTCAACTCAACTGAGAAGGTGTAGATAAGATTCCAGATGCTTTAATCCAGGTAAATCTTGTAAAACCTCATTTATTAGCAGCAGTAGGTAAAAAATGATGATGCATTTCCAGGAGCTGAGCAGACATGTTACAACAAAAACAAGTGAACTAGAGCAGAGAGAGAGAGAGAGGAGGAGCTACAGCATCACAGCTAGGGGTACAAAGAGAGAGGAAGAACAAACTTCACAGGCAAACACAGTATCACAGATACATCTCAGTGAATTAAACCAAGTCCTGGGACATAACACTCCCTGCCTGAAATTTTTAGATTTCACAGAAAACGAACATTAAATAATGTCCTTGAGATGTCCATAAGGTCCTCTTCAAACCTGAAAAACAAAAAAAGAAACAAGCACAACAACAATCAACAGTCAGTCTAAAGCTTGAGACTGAAAGTTTTGAATTTGTAGGCCACAGCCAAGAACTTTACATAAGGTCCAAATAAACCAATCTTCAGATCGGGGAAGCTGCGATTTGCCAACACTTCCACCAACCCACATTGTAATCCACAAGAATATGTCAGGAGTATGACATGGTTTTAGTTCATGGAGGGATGCTCCCCACCATGAGTTATGAATAGTGTCCTTATCTTCTTTTATGTGACGTCTCCTCTTGGAAGAAGAAGCACCAGTTCGATGGATGACCAGGTCGAGAAATGCTCAAAGCGATGTGACTTCAGCTTCGCCTTTGGAATCACAGAAGTGTAGAGCATGGAGGTCATAGGCCTGATTTCCTTGTCAGACTCAAGATCCACTAAATCATAGACAGCACTGGTAAGAGTCAAGCAGGGATCTTCATACAGGAAACTTGGAAGTGACAGCCACATATGGTCTAGGTGTGCTGATGCGTGGAGACGTAATGCCACTGATCAGAGGCAGAGAAACTTCTGATATGTTCTACTCTGTTGCCAACATACATGTAAAATTGTCTTGTTTGTGTATTAATCAATAGCAATGTCCATTTTGTCTCTTATTGCTTCAGCAATTTCTACTGCACAAAGTTCGAGTCGTGGAACGGAATGTGCAGTTTTGGGGTCAGTTTGGCCTTACCTAGAATGAATCCACAGTGTGGCTCATGATTAGCTCCTAATATCCTCAGGTAGGCCACTGCAGCTATAGCTTCCACCGATGCATCAGAGAAGATGTGGATTTCCTTCCTTGCTGCAGCTGAAAGGGAGCTGGGTACATAACAACGTGTAACCTGGAGTTGTTCCAATATTTTCAAAGAGCTTTTCCATTTTTCCCACCTTTGTTGTTTCTCAGCAGGCAGTGGAGTATCCCAGTTCATGTTGTCAGTGGTAAGCTGTCTTAGTAGTAGCTTGCCTTGAATGGTGATGGGAGCAATGAAACCAAGGGGATCATAAATGCTGTTCACAACAGATAAAACTCCTCCCTTGGTGAAAGGTTTGTCACAAGCTGACACTTGGAATGTGAATGTGTTTTGTTCAATGTTCCACAGCAATCCTAGGCTGCATTGCATAGGAGGAGTATCAGAACTGAGATCAAGATCCTTAAAGTTGAATGCGTGATCATGAGAGGGAAATGCTTTCATTACCTCCAGATTATTGGAGATGATCTTGTGAAGTCTGAGGTTTGCTACAGACAGCATTTCCTTTGTTCTGGAGAGGAGATCAATCACTTCTTCACTTGTAGGTAAGGATTTAAGACCATCATCAACATAGAAGTTCTTTTCAATAAACTGACAAGCGTCAGAGTCATACTCTTTCTCACCTTCACGGGCAGTCCTATTCAGTCCATAGATCGCTACTGCAGGAGATGGGCTATTGCCAAAGACTTGTACCTTCATCTGGTAAGCTATGACTTCATTGTTGACATCATTGTCCTTGTGCCATAGGAACCTGAGATTGCTTCATCGTTAAGGAAGATGACAGAAACTATGAAACATCTGCTGGATGTCGGCCTTCACTGCAACAGGTCCTTGTCTGAAGCGGATTAGGACTCCTATGAGGCTGTTGTTTAGGTTAGGACCAGTAAGTAGCATGTGGTTGATAGAGACTCCTTCATACTGTGCGCTAGAATCGAACACAACCCTGATTTGCTCAGGTTTGCGAGGGTGATACATGCCAAATGATGGAAGGTACCAGCATTCTTCTCCTTCTTTTAGTAGAGGTGCAGGTTCTGCATGATCTCTCTCAAATACTTTCTGTATGAAACCTACAAAGTGTTTTTCCATCTCTGGTTTCCTCTTGAGGGTACGTTTTAGAGAGGAAAATCTAGAAACTGCTTGCTTCAGATTGTTTGGTAGTTTTTGATCTCGGGGAGCGGAAGGGTAAAGGTGCTACCCAGCTGTTGGATTCATCTTGAATGAATTCCTTGTCCATAAGTTTGAGAAATTCTTTATCTGCTATAGCTGGTGCTAGTTTGTTGTCGTCACTTGTTGCATTGAACACTGTTAATCCAAGGGTGTCTTTCCCGGGCAGGAACGTATTCACGTTGTCTTGATGATTATGCAGCCACTTACTGTTGATTATCTTCTCTTTCACTTGGTAGTGATGTAGACATGGCTGAAAATAAGTGCTGCGACCATTTGGTAAGATATGTGTCTTAAATGAAGAAATCTTGGTGGGCCTTTTCATCCTATCTATGCGAGGCGTTGCCTATGATAACCCATCCTAGATCAAGGCGCTAGGCAAATGGTGCATCATGTGGTTCATTAATTTGCTGGCGTATTTTGTGCAGTCTGAGAATGTCTCTACCTAGCAGAAGTAGAATGTCTGCATTTTTGTCAAGGGCTGGTATTTCGTTGACTATGGAAACCCACCTCTGGTGTGGGTATCTCCTCTCTGTTTGATGGTATCTGGTTGCACTCAACAAGTGTGGGCAAAGGTATGTCCAGATTGCCCTTGAGAGAAGCTATTACGAGTCCACTGGCTCTTCTCCCAGAAATCTCTGATATGCCACTACACGTACCCAAGGTATATGGATAAATATCACCCTTTAAGTTAAACAAATTAAAGAGTTCTGACCTTGCAAGTGATCGGTTGCTCTGGTCGTCCAAGATGGTGTACACCCTCAGAGTCCTTTATGGCTGACCCTTGGGGTATATATTGACTAGGCATATCTTTGCACAGGACTTGTCACAAAGGTCTTCTCCGCAGACTTCTGTACACGAGGAAGATACTGTGGTAGTATTTGCTGCTTGATCTATGTTCTCCCCACCATGCTTTGTTGGGGAAGGGGAACCTATAAGTGGCGTGGCACTAGGCTGGGATGGATGAAGGACTTGTATATGGTCCTCAAAGTGCCAACATGGAAATTTTAACCTTAAATGAACCAGGATCTGTTTTATAGTGATCGTGCAATGTTATTACAGCCTGTACTAATATCACGTCTGCTATAAAACAGATACTGTGTGATATTAATAGTGAAGGGCCCCCACACAGTACATTTTGCTCCGAAGTGGCCTCCAGACAGTATTATATGTTCCAGAATTGCCCCCACACAGTATTATATGCTCCAGAGTGGCTCCAGCACAGTATTATATGTTCCACAGAGGCCCCCACACAGTATTATATGCTCCACAGAGGCCCCCACGCAGTATTATATGCTCCACAGAGGCCCCCACACAGTATTATATGCTCCACTTTGGGCCCCCCACATTATGTGCTTCACAGTGGGTCCCCACACAGTAGTATATGCTTCACAGTAAGCCCCCCCCACACAGTAGTATATGCTTCACAGTGGGCCCCCACACAGTATTAGATGCTTTACAGTGGGCCCCACACAGTAGTATATGCTTCACAGTGGGGCCACACACAGTAGTATAAGCTTCACAGTGGGGCCCCACACAGTAGTATATGTTTCACAGTGGGGCCCCGCACAGTAGTATATGCTTCACAGTGGGCCCCCGCACAGTAGTATAACGCTTCACAGTGGGGCCCCCACACAGTAGTATATGCTTCACAGTGTCCCCCATACAGTAGTTTTTTTTGTTTTTTTTAAACTCGTTTTATTGAAAATTGCGTATCAGACACAAGAAAAGGAATCAAAACATATACATAACATGTTGCGCACCAAAAAACGAGAGTTTCAATGTAAATTCACTCAACGCACCACATCCTACCTCGCCAGGCCCTCGTCCCATCCGGACCATATAACGTAGACTCGGTACAGAAAGGATATAATCAGGACATGCATAATACTGTATACATCAGTTATCATGTACAAAACATGCAGTCAATAAGTCAAGGGTAACAACAAGGATACACTCCAAAATGAGAGGTCGTGGATACTCCTGGTGTCTCGCACCCCTCACGGCATGAGTAAATGAATGGCAGAGCGCAATGAGGGAGCCGTATATTGGGTTACCAGAGAATTGAACCATGTTCCCCACACCTTATGGAATTTCTGAGGGCACCCTCTCCCTTTATACACAATCTGGTTATAAGGAAGAACAGTATTAACAAGTTTCTTCCACTGAGACACTGATGGGGGTTTCGGAGCCATCCATCGCAGTGCGATAGCTTTCCTGGCATAGAATAAAGACTCCCTCAAAAGGATTCTAAAATGGTGTTGCCATACTTCTTCATCTAATACGCCGAAAAGGCATATCTCTGGGGTTAATGGTATAGGTTTAGCCAGAACTTCCGCCAGGAGATCCACGACCCCTTTCCAAAAACATTGTATGATCGGACATTCCCAAATCATATGCCAAAAATCTGACTGTGGACAGGGACACCTAAGGCATCCGGGGTTGGGCAGACGTCCCATTTTGTAGAGACGGGAAGGTGTCAAGTAACATTGGTGTAGAATATATGTTTGAATCAGTTTGTTGTTAGCTGAAGGCGACACATGTTGAGGAGATTCAAGGATGTCTTGAAACATCTCATCTGTGAGAGTTGGGATATTTATGCTCCACCGCGTCAAGGCCGGGGCGTCCAATGTGGACACCTTGGCCTGTATCAGATGTGCATATAAAGTAGATATCAAACCCCCAGGGCCCTGTGAGCGAAGTATGCCGATAAGCGGATACTCAGACATATTGTCCAATCGATCCAGGAACTGAGAAGAGAGTGCATGTCTAATCTGTAGATATCTAAAGAACTGCGTTCTAGGGATGCCATAGGAGGAGCTTAGCGAGTCAAACATTTTAAAAACCCCTTGTATGTACAGGTCACTAAGAGAGGACACGCCATACTGCGACCAGGCCCGGGCGCCAGGCAGGGCAAATAACGTCGGCAGACCAGGGTTGTGCCAAAGCGGGGTCTCCGCAGGTATATCAGAATAAGCGGACACCTTTTTCGCCTGACGCCAGACCTGTCCCGCCAGGGCATGGATGGGCAACAATTTCCCCCTGAACAAGGCCGGGTGTTCCAACACCGGCCACAGGTTACGCAGACCCAGGTGGTGAGCCAGATGTGCCTCGGACCCCGGTAGGGGATCAGATGAGAGCCACTTCCTAATAAAACGGAGCTGTCCTGCCAGGTAGTAAAGAAACAGATCAGGGAGTGATGTACCCCCGAGCTGCTTCGGTCGTTGTAAAGATGACAACCTAAGCTTAGATCTAGAGTTTCCCCATATAAAGGAGATAATGAGGGAGTCCATTTGTTTAAAAAATCTAAGGGGCACGGACACAGCAGAATGGCTTATAGCATATAGACATTTGGGTAGTACTATCATTTTAACAAGGTTGATTCTACCAGCCACTGACAAAGGCAGTGTAGCCCAAAGATTAAACTTAACCCTAAAGTGCGAGATGAGCGGAAAGATGTTCTGTTCCAAAAAACACCTATGGTCCCTAGATATAAAGATGCCCAGATATTTGCAGGTTGAGACTGTAGTCAATCCACATACCACATTCCCCTCAGCTACACTTGACGCGCGGCCAATATGCATGTATGAGGACTTAGTCCAATTGGTCCGCAGGCCAGAATAATTACCAAATTCGTCAATTATAGCCATGGCTCTGGGCAGGGACCGGGAGGGGTCGCTCATAAACAGGAGTAAGTCATCGGCATAGAGTGCTGTTCTCTCCTCCCGGGTGCCTATCACTATGCCTTTATATATGGGGTCATTCCGAAGCAGTATTGCCAAGGGTTCCACCGCCAAAGCAAACAGTAGCGGTGACAATGGACATCCTTGTCTTGTACCCCTACCCAAAGGAAAGTAGGAAGACAACGCGCCATTAATTGACAGCGCCGCTCTAGGAGAACAGTATAGAAGGGAAATCCAGGTAACAAACCCCTCTCCAAATCCGTATCCTCGCAACACCTGCAATAGAAAAGGCCACTCGACAGAGTCGAACGCCTTTGTTGCATCTAAAGAAGCCACCGCCCAGTCATGTGAGGATGATGCCCCAATCTGAGTTATCACCTGAGCCCTTCTAAGATTATCCGATCCCATACAGTAGTTTATGCTGCACAGTGTCCCCCATACAATAGTTTATACTTCACAGTGTCCCCCATACAGTAGTATATGCTTCAGTGTCCCCCATGCAGTATTAAATGCTTCACAGTGTCCCCCATACAGTAGTATATGCTTCAGTGTCCCCTATACAGTAGTATATGCTCCACAGTAGGCCCCCACACAGTAGTTTATGATACTTACCTTGTCCCATGAAGAGCTGCAGTCCCACGAAGAGCGTCCTCCGTCTTCTTCTGATCGGAGGCGCTGATGATTTACGTCATCGCACCTGCGTCGGGGCAGAGATCACATTCTGCATTCAGTGTAGGCCGCGATACAGCTGAAAGAAGCGATCGCTCACTAATGGGGAATCCTGTATCGGATTCCCCATTAGTGAGCGATCATGGCGACGGCGCGCATGCCAACTGAGAGGGCTTTGTGTGCCCTCTCTGGCACGCGTGCCATAGGTTCGCCATCACGGCTCTATACACTTAATAGCAACTTTACAGTCTCTAGCAACATGTTCAGTAGAGGCACAGCATTTGAAACATATCCCAAGTTTCTTTAGAAGCTCTCTACGTTCCTGGATTGGTTATCTCCTGAAGCCAATACACTTCTTGAGGGGTTGAGGCTTCTTGTGAATAGGACACAGACGGTTAGGATTTTCTACCTTTTCATCTTGGTTGTTCTTGCAACTGCTCACTTCTGGAGCTGGAGCTGCTGTAGGTGTAGGAAGAATATCAGTCTTTTTCACCAAAACTGGGCCTCTGCGATTTCTGTAGCTAGAATGTGAGCTTTCATACTTAATAGGAGGTGAACCTGGAACACTGGGTTCCTCATAAGAAAAGCTTGGATCATTCTTGGCTTCTGCAATGTTCTTGATAAACTCACAGAAGTAGGAAAATGGAGGAAAGGAGACTCGATTCTCACTTTTGTATCTTGACCCAACTGTGGTCCACCTTTCTTGAATATTATATGGCAACTTGGAGACTATTGGGTTTACCCCACGAGCAGTGTCCAGGTAACTGAGGCCCGGTAGGAGAGTGTCCGCTTTAGCCAGTAGGAGCTCCATGAGTAGGTCACTAAGTTCTTGAAATTTCTGATGATCCTTACCAAATAACTTTGGAAACCCTTGCATTCTCTATTGCTTTAGGACTGCCATAGGTTTTCTCCAGTCTTTCCCAAGCAGCAGTAAGGCCTGCTGTGGGGTTGTTAATGTGGACAGATCTGAGTCTTTTAGCACGTTCTGTGGACTGTGGGCCAAGCCACTGGATAAACAAGACTAGTTTTTCATCTGCAGTAATGCCGGAGACACTAATTGCGGTTTTGAAGACACATTTCCAGCCTCTGTAGTTCTCAGGTTGGTCATCAAACCTTGTGAGTCCAGTCTTAGTAAGGTCACAGCGAACCATGAACCTTGCGAACTCTGACATGTCTGTTCTCTATGACTTTACATATTGACTTGCTGGCTGAGTAGCGGTGATTATGGTGTTAGTGGGGTTCTGGTTAACAGACGTAGGTGGAAATGGGGCTTTGTAGGCATTCAGCCTAGGAGTTAGCTTAAAGTTCATAGGTTTAGCCACATATGGGTGTGAAACTGGATGGTTACTTGCAGTCTGATGGTATGGTGGCACATGAGTGTTTACCGGAGTATTGGTATATTGAATTTGCAGAGGTGCAAGGCTTTGGGGATCCATGAAGGAAGAAGAAACTGGATGCTGGACAGGCATGGAATTGTACTGACCTTGAATGCGGTGTGCTGCAAAAGATGCTGGGCCCTGTCGCTCTGGAGAGATGTCATTCCTGACAGGAACATTTGTGGCAAATAGGGGTTCACTGTTTTGGCATAGTACATAGTCTCTTGTGTGCTTGAGGGGATCCTCTGCTTCCACATCACACAAACTGGTGCTGTCGCTTTCACTTCCACTGATGGCCTGTTCTAAAACCCTTAACCTTGCCATGGCTGTAGCATGCTCACACTGTTCCTCTAGAGCTTCCATCTCTGCCTTTTTTTGAGCTGCATTAGTTTCCATTGCTGCTGCATTAGCTTCCATCTCTGCTTTATGTTAAGCTGCATTAGCTTCCTTCTCTGCTTTCTGTTGTGCAAAGGCCGCCTGTATCTTAGTAGCTTCCGCCTCTGCACATGCTTTTATAAGTTGCTCACGGAGTGTGGAAGATTTTGAGGAACGTGACTTAGATGTACGTTTTGAAAGCCTGGTAGACTCAGAAACATGGAATGCCATTTCCTGCAGTTGCGCAATTCTTGTCTCTTTCCTTAACTTAGTTTCATGTACTAAGCTGTCTCGTTCTGAATTGAGATGTTGAAAGCTTTGCAATTCTGCTAAAGAATTGTCTGTAGCTAGTTTTTTCAATATGCTTTCATACTTCTCAGCTTTCATTTTATAATGTCCATGCATAGCACAAAGCTGTCGTAGAACTCCCTCTAGTGGTGATACATGGTGTGCAGGCAAGCACATGGCAGATACAGTGGGGGAAAAAAGTATTTAGTCAGCCACCAATTGTGCAAGTTCTCCCACTTAAAAAGATGAGAGAGGCATGTAATTGTCATCATAGGTAGACCTCAACTATGAAAGACAAAATGAGAAAACATATCTAGAATATCACATTGTGTGATTTTTTAAGAATTTATTTTCAAAATATGGTGGAAAATAAGTATTTGGTCACCTACAAACAAGCAAGATTTCTGGCTCTCACAGACCTGTAACTTCTACTTTAAGAGGCTCCTCTGTCCTCCCCTCATTACCTGTAGTAATGGCACCTGTTTGAAATTGTTATCAGTATAAAAGACACCTGTCCACAACCTCAAACAGTCACACTCCAAACTCCACTATGGTGAAGACCAAAGAGCTTTGGAAGGACACCAGAAACAAAATTGTAGACCAGCACCAGGCTGGAAAGACTGAATCTGCAATAGGCAAGCAGCTTGGGGTGAAGAAATCAACTGTGGGAGCAATAATTAGAAAATGTAAGACATACAAGACCAATGATAATCTCCCTCGATCAGGGGCTCCATGCAAGATCTCACCCCATGGGGTCAAAATGATCACAAGAACGGTGAGCAAAAATACCAGAACCACATGGTGGGACCTAGTGAATGACCTGCAGAAAGCTGGGACTAATGTAACAAAGGCTACCATCAGTAACACACTATGCCGCCAGGGACTCAGATCCTGCAGTGCCAGACGTGTCCCCCTGCTTAAGCCAGTACATGTCCAGGCCCATCTGAAGTTTGCTAGAGAGCATTTGGATGTTCCAGAAGAGTATTGGGAGAATGTCATATGGTCAGATGAAACCAAAGTAGAACTGTTTGGTAGAAACACAACTCGTCGTGTTTGGAGGAGAGTGAATGCTGAGTTGCATCCAAAGAACACCATACCTACTGTGAAGCATGGGGGTGGCAACATCATGCTTTGGGGCTGTTTCTCTGCAAAGCCGACAGAGACTTTGCCTTTAATTTCTTTTGTTCTAAGGTAAGCAACTGCACCAACAGCTTTTACTGAGGTGTCACAGAATACGCACAGCTCCCTAGACTGAACATGTTCAGGAGGGATGTGGGCATAAGGTCTAGGTATATGTAGGTTAGACAACACCTTTAGAGAGTCTTTCCATTTCACCCATAATGCTTCTTTCTCTGGGGAAAGTGGGGAGTCCCAATCACATGTGTCTGTAGTTAACTCTCTGAGCAGATTCTCTGAGTGGATCATATAGGCTGTTTATGTTGGATAAGACACCACGTTGTGTGAAAGGCCTTTGCTCTTGAGTTTACCTGAAAGGTAAAGGTGTCAGTTTTGAGGTCCCAATTGAGCCTTAGGCTGCGTTGCATGGGTATGAAGTCTGTTGCCAAGTCTAGATCTTTCAAATCGCTGGCATGATCTTGAGTGGGGAAAGACTCCATAACAACTTTGCTGTTTGAAGCTATCTTATGCAGTCTTAGGTTTGAACAGGGTAACAAACTTTGGGTCCTTCTGAGTAGGCTGATTGCAGATTCTGGTGAAGGAAGTGACTTTAGGCCATCATCTACATAAAAGTCCCTCTAAACAAACTGCCTGACATCTTGCCCATAGTCTTTTTCACCTTCTTGGGCAGATCGTCTTAGTCCATAGATAGCGACTGCAGGAGATGGGCTGTTGCCAAAAACATGTACCTTCATGCGGTATTCTATGATGTCTTTGGTGGGGTCGTTGTCTCTAAACCAGAGGAATATCAATAAGTTCCTGTGCTCTTCTTTGACTAGGAAACAATGAAACATTTGTTGTATGTCAGCAACAATGGCAATGGACTCCTTGAGGAATCTGATGAGGACACCAAGTAGTGCGTTGTTGAGATCTGGTCCAGTCAAAAGAACATCATTAAGGGATACTCCCTCATATTGTGAGCTGGAGTCAAATACTACCCAGATCTGTTCTGGCTTTTTAGGGTGGTAGACACCGAAGATTGGTAGATACCAACACTCTTCCTTTTCTTTTAGGGGTGGAGCCACCTCCACATGGCCATTCTCAAATATCTTGCTCATGAATGAGAAGAAATGTTCCTTCATATCTGGTTTTCTTTGAAAGTTGCGTCTGAGTGAAGAAAGATGCGTTAGTGCCTGATCCCTGTTGTTGGGAAGATGGCGTCTCTGCATTCTGAAAGGCAGCGGTGCAAACCAGCTATTTGTTTCATCCTTGAAGAAACCTTGTTCCATTATCTTTAAGAAGGCCTCATCTTCAATAAAGGGTGCTATTTTGTTGTCTTCTTTAGTCCTCTGGAAGATTGTACACCCCAAGTGATCTCTCTCTTCATCACAGGAATAGTTCATGGTTTCTGTAAGGTCAGGGTGTACAATGCTAGTGGGCTTCTCCTTTATGAGGAACCTGTTAGGACAAGGCTGGAAAAGAGATGGACGCCCATTCTCCAATAAGCTTGTGTAAAGGGCATTTACAGTGGTTTGTTTGTGAACAGTTCCTAGGCAGATATTGCCTATAATGACCCACCCTAGGTCAAGCTTCTGAGCATATGGGGAATCATGAGGGCCATTTATCTGCTTTCTCACTTTGTGGACTCTTATGATGTCTCTTCCGAGCAGAAGTACTATCTGAGCCTCTGAGTCTAGTGCAGGGATTAGAAGCACTATGGTTTTCAGATGTCCATGATGTTATGCTGCCTCCAGTGTAGGGATCTCCTCTTTGTTGTTGGGAATCTGATTGCATTTGCTCAAGTTAGGAAGAGGTAGGGATGTTTTGCCATCTATAGATTCAATTTGATAGCCTGTGGCTCTTCTTCCTGTTTCTTTGCTCACACCTGTGCATGTCTTAAGTAAATATGAGGAGCTGTGTCCTTTAATCTTTAACATATCAAAGAAGGATGAGTTTGCAAGGGATCTGTTGCTTTGATCATCAAGGATTGCATATAGCATAGCCTTACCGCCTTCTCCTTGTGGCCAATGGGGTACACTGTAACAAGACAAATCTTAGAGCAGGATTTACCGCTATGTCCTCTTCCGCAGACTTGGGTGCACTGGGGTGTCACTTCAGGAGGTACTGTTGCTTTCTCCTCCCCGCCGTGCTCTGTATCTTGCTCTAAGGGTGTGAGAATCCATGTAGCTGGCCCTGGGTCTAAAGCTGCACTATGTTCTTTGCTGTCACATTCTGTGCATTTGATGTTTGCTGTACAGTCCTTTGCAAGATGAGAAGTTGATGCACAACAACTGTAGCAAATGTGATTTTCCTTGAGGAAGGTTTTGTGATCCTTAAGAGGTTTCTCTCTAAACCCTCTACATTTTAGCAGTGAGTGAGGTTTCTTGAGTAGAGGACACTCTCTACATGGGTCTTTTGCTGAGGTCTTCTCAGTCTCTACAGTACTGCAAGTTTCACGTGAGGAGTTTGCAGGAGACACGCTGGTTTTGTGCACAGCAACAGGTGTAGCTTTCAGGCTAGGAAACAATGCAGGCTTAGGGTGGGTTCACTAACCGAAAAAAACCTCCATATATACTTGACTACAAAATTAATATTCCAACACAAGAAGAAATCATTCAAGAAAAAACAAAAAATCTCAAAAATATATAAAATATAAATTTATTAATAAAAAATGTAATAAATAGTACATTGAAAAAATATATATACCAAATCTAATAATACAGGTGACAGAGACAAAAGATAAGACACAACACAAAACACATGTGTCACTTGAAGAGGCTCAAAAATATACAGGAAATAAAGATGACAATATATATATAATGGCTCAAAATATATAACTAATGCTTAATATGCAAAATTTGCAAACCACATATAAATAATTGTCTAGATAGAAAGTTTTTACCCAATCAATAGGTAATTAGATACCACATGGATCAAAAAAAGTTTATATATGGAGACGCAAAGTTGAAGACACTATCCATATGCTGCTTAAATATATTGCTAGATATTAGTAAATATCATATATAGAAAAAAGCAATGATAAATGGAAAACATGTCAAATAAACCAATGAGTAAATACAAGATGATGATGATTACCTGTAGCCATTATAAAGACAAGTTTGAGCCCCAGTGAACACAAAGGTATGCGTGGAAACGCACCTCAACGCGTTTCGCTAAAAAAGCTTCCTCAGGAGGTGTTTTGTGCACAGCAACAGGTGTAGCTTTCAGGCTACGAAACAATGTAGGCTTAGGGTGGGTTCACACCTGCGCTTGAGTCCGTCCGCTGCCAATCCGAGTGAAAATCTCGGGAAACAGGATCGGCATCGGATACCGACAGGTTAGCGACGTATTGGTTAAAAACCCATTCATTTGAATGGGTTTTTAAAGCAATGCGCAGGTGTGCGCTTGCACCCTCTGCGCTGCAAAGCCGTTTTTTTTTCGTCGGACACGAAGTCCTGTATATCCGACTTTGTTTCCGACAAAAAAAAATGATTTGCAGCGCAGAGGGTGCAATCGGACACCCGCGCATTGCTTTAAAAACCCATTCAAATGAATGGGTTTTTAACCAATGCGTTGCTAACCTGTCGTTATCCGATGCCGATCCCCGAGATTTTCACTCGGATAGGCAGCAGACGGACTCAAGTGCAGGTGTGAACCCAACCTTACCTGTTTTGGGTTGAGCAGTGTCAGAAGTTGAGAAGTCAAAACTAGGATCATTTCTAGTCTTTGCTTGTTGGCGCACAAAGTCCAAAAAAATGGAGAATGGAGGAAATGAAACATTGTGTAGTTGTTTGTACCTGGAACCTTGATTGATCCATCTCTCTTGCAGACTATAAGGTAGCTTCTGTACAATGGGGTTGACGCCACATGCTGTGTCTAAGAATGGAAGACCTTGCAAATCTCTTTCAGCTTTGGCAACTTGGAGTTCCATCAGCAGGTCACTTAATTCTCTCAGCTTTTGGAAACCTTTGTTGGAGATTTTAGGAAAGTGTTGGAATAATGTATATAATTGCCTTTATTGCAACAACTACTGTTTATATGTTTATAACTGCATAAGCTTCTGTCTCTAGGCATAGTGTTAAGTTGTTAATAAAGCTGTGTTAAAAAGGTGGGGGCTGGAGTAACAAAACCAGGAAGTTTCTCTCTGTTTTGTTTTTGTAGCTACAGCACAGAACAGAGCACATGGAGCTCACAGACAAGTAGCTGAGATCATAAGTTACAGAATACAGTGTATTATTCTTGTTCCTCAATAAATATCTGTTTACTGTTGAATGCCTGGACAGTCAAAGATTAATCCGCTGCCAACAGAAAGTCATCAATTCTTTTAAAGAGTGCATTCTCTATAAATTCTGGTGAGCCATAACACTCGTGAAGTCTCTCCCATATCATGTTTAACCCTTTGCTTGGGTAGTTGATGTCTCTAATGCGCTTTGCGTGCTCTGCTGACTCATTCCCCAGCCATTTGACTAGAAGATCAACTTCTTCACTTGCAGACATGTCTAGATCTTTGATAGTATTCCTGAATGTAGCTCGCCAGGCTCTGTAGCCTTCAGGAGGGTCGTCAAACTTTGAGAGTCCTTTGGTTATTAGATCACGTCGTGCAAAGAACTTGAAGAAGTCAGATATCCCTTGATCTTTATGTGCTGCTTCTGGAGAGAAGCGACTATGTAGAGGACTTGGTGGGCTATTGCAGTTTTTAAATGTGTTGTTGCTGTAATAGCCACCATCTTCTTGTTCCCTCTTAAAGGGCATGACTGCACTGCGGGCATTTGTTGGGTTGGGTACAGACTGCGTTGGGAGCTGATGGTAAACTGACAATGCTTGCTGTGTGACAGGATTCTGCTGGAGCACATTAGCAGGGGTTGACTCTGTCTCTGGACCAGTATGCAGGCTGTCATCTGACTTGGAATGTCGTATTACATAGTCTGAAGTACGCTGCGTGTTATCACGATGACTTGGTTCAGGCCCAAGTATTCTGCTAGATCTTCCACTTGTAGGATTCACTGCTTCCTCTAGGGCCTCTGGTTCTGCCATAGCAGCTGCAGCTTCCTTTTCTGCTGCTAGTTTCTCTAGTGATGCTTCTAAGCATGCTCTATTTTCATCTGCTTTTCCTGCTCAGCAAAGGTGGCACATATTTTGGCGGCTTCGGCCTTTGCGCGGGCAATGGCGACCGTGGAGCTGCTCACTGACCTCTTTGAGCTCCTGGAGCTTGCTGAGATGTAAGACCTTGTTTCAAAGGGACTGCTGTCGCTCGCTGACATGATGACATTGTGGACAGGCTTGTACACTTGAACTGTCTTGGGTGTCTGGTAGCGGTGATGCTGCACTATAGCACCATGCAGGATTCAGAATCCCACTGTCCGGCCTGTAAGAAGCCGCTGTTTCACTGTTCTGTCCTCCTTATGTGTGTGAGGCATAAGTCGATATGCAGCTAAACTCCCTCCTAGTAATTCATTGACTCTGGAGCGATGTCCAAACTTTAACTTTTATTACAAGGATAGGGTGAAACTGGGAAACAGAAAGATAATGCATTTACTAATGCATACAAGCATGTAGCAACACATTATAATACAAACCAATGTATACACAGACATATGCATGAAATACAAGATGTATACAGTATGGTAGTACAGAGATAAGGAACATCCATAGACATATACATGTGCTTCTGAGTGGTGCTGTCCTAACTACAACAAGCTAGAGTAACTATTGGGCTGAGAAATTACACCAGGAGACATGCAAACATAATAATGTGCATAAACACATAAACTATAGTGCTGGGTAGCAACTTGAATATACCAGCGATGCTACTGTAGGTCTAGACGAGGAGGATGGGAATGGATGTTGCTAGCTGAACAGCAAGTTCCAAGTGAAATGATTCAGAGGTAGACTCTTTAGGGAATCCTAGTTCTCTAGCACACAGGGTCATATACGGTGAGTATCAGAGGTGTAGCTAGGGGTTCAGCACATGGAGGGCAAACATGTTCAAGTGGGCCCCCAACCCTAAAGGTATACTAAGATTATCACTAAATAGGGACCATATAGTGGTAGCTAACGGCTATATACAGGGCTCTGCAGAAAACATTTAGAGACTTACATGTGACGTTTCTGATATTTCTCACATTTATGGTCTCTTCCATCTGGACCCCATGACCACTTCTTGCAGTTCTTCCAGTAATTCTATGCATCTCTGTAAAGTTTGCAACACAGACATCATTGGCTTCTCACTTTTCCAGGCATCTAATCCACATTTTTCTTACTTACATAAGCTCCCCATCCCACTGCTACACCACATTTTAAAGTATATAATATGATCCCCCACCAATCAATAATAATCAATAATAATCATCAATAAAAAAATCACTGGGGTTCTGACACCTGGGACTTCTGCTGATCAGCTATTATATAAATAATGCCCCTTATATTCATAATGCCCCCTAGTGATATCACTTATAATAAGGCCCCCAACTGCCTTAAAAAATAAAAGTTATTCTGACCTGCCTGTGAGCCCTTGATGAATGGAAGCAGCACCACATGTGCCTTTTCTTACTTCTCAGTAAGAAAAGGCACCCCACAGAGTCGCCACCTCCCACTAGCAATGCCTAGGGAGAGTTTTTTTTTTTTTTTTGGCCAATCACACAGGGCTGCTATCACCAGGTTACTGCTTCATTTCCTGCCTGTTCTGGACGTAGCCTGTTGACCCATGACTGATGGGAACCCTATATTTGGACATATGGCCTACTTCGTATGCTCTAGGATTTATTGTACTTCTTACTTCTGACTGGTAAGAACTCAATGTTCTGGGTACTGTTTGTCATGCATATATCTTGTGGATCTGATTAGAGGTGACCTGCCCTTGTAATGTCCTTCTTTTTGTTAGTATGGACTCTTTTTAAAGTATTTTGTAAGTGGTATTTATGTTGGACCACATCTGCACTCATTTTGAGACCGTTTTATGATATTGTTAAATTAAAAGTTATGTTTTATGGGCAATACTTTTTGACTTGTTGTATAAGGTGTTGTGGTATTGTTATCGGGATGTACATAGCGCCCTGTCAGTGTTTTTGATACAAAGATTGTATATACAAAGTGTTACCTTTTCTTCATCTTGCCATTTCAACTGCAAGGCTTCAGTGCTGTTCATTGTTCTCTGCAGAGATGGTGTAATCAACCAGTGCTCATGACCACTGAGGCAAGTTATTGGCTGTAGTGGCCACATGGATGGCCACTGACACATTCATTAGAGCTGTGAAAACAGAGACTGGTGCAGAGCACCAGAGACCTGGCACTGTAACAATGGAAGGAAGAAGAGGTAAGTAAGACTTCTTGTTTCATTATAAACTATTCCCTAATGTTATCTTTTTTCAGAAAACCCCTTAACTATATACATTGTGGCACAGAACTTTAAATTCACTCTTTCATTGGCTTTTCATTGGCTCTAGTTTTATGTGAAATCATGTGGCAGCAAGTTATCAGTGTCAAACTACATTTGCTAAGTTTTCTACATCTGTAAATAATCCAGGTCATAGAATTTTTACATAATTACAAGAAGTGATTATTTTAAATCTATAAAATATCTAAACATCTAAATAGCTAGAATATTTCTAAACATAATCAAAGTTTTTATGAAATGACAAATACCGTACAGGAATACATTTATTGTACATGATGAAGGCTATTAATATGATTTGCAAGTACATGTCATTCAGGATGTGTTGTCAAAAATCTGCACATATTGAACATTAATCTGTCATTATCCACTTACTTTATGGGATATTGCATGCATTTAAGTTCGACATGACTCAGTCATCTGTTTTTTAATGTTTTATGCACCATAAAGCTCAAGCTAGTGTCATACATACTTGAACATTTGTGTATTAAAGTAATTTCAATGATACTCAAGAAAATTAAATATAAACTATACCTGTAGAATATGACTATGAAATTGAAGCCTTAATCTATCTGAATATAGGACATTAATTCCTGATTAAACATATTAGTAAAATAGTGTCAGCGTATCCTGTGCTGGAAAGGGCTCTATGAGAGACAATAGGTCCAGGGGAAAGAGACTTGTGAAGCTCTGGATGTAAAAGTATGGTGTAGAGCACCAAAGAGAACCGGAAAAGTTACCAAATGGTGAGAAATATATAGCGGAAGCTGCAGCCTTCTGCCTTTCCTGGATCCTTTCTGCATCCCAAAACTCTGTTCCCCACAAATTGTGATATTTTTGCTTTCAACAGAGGCATACATCCCCTGTTGAACTTGTACAATGTATCAACCGTCACAAGATCCTGTTGCAGAGAGTCACATAGTCTTACTGCTCTTATAGTAAAGCATCTATTTAAACTGAATAACCCAATTGATAACCTGTCTTTGAACTCTAATACACACATTTCCTTTTTTAAGCCGGGGCCCTACATGGCGTAAATGCCGCGGCAAAAACTATAGCGTTTTACAGTCTCTCTCTAGTGAATCCCATCCACACATTGCAGACAAATCCGCGTATGGGAAATGCTACGATTTACAAAACCGTTGTGTATCTGGATATCGCAGTATGTCAGTTATACCTACGGAAACGCCCCAGCAGTTTCCCTATAGGTATAATTGAAGCTGAAAGTTTTGCTCTGCAGACTTTCTGTGAAAAGCACTGCAGGAAAAAAAGCGTTGCGCTTCCGCTGTGGTTTTTCCTGCAGTGCTTTTTCACTGCGGCCCATTACGTCGGGCCTTAGCCTTACTTTGGCCACCCTCCTCTGTACTAATTCTAGTTCAGCTATAGTCTTATACACAGGTGTCCAAAATTGTACATTGACCATGTGTGGTCTGACTAGTAACTTATATAGAGCCAAAACTGTAACCTTATCATGAGCATTTATGTCACTCTTGATGCAGCTCATGATTTTATTTGCTTTGACAATAAAATTGCCTTAAAGTAACCAAAAACATTAGATAACTACTTCTGTATCTACCAATACTATAATGTGTATGGGGGTACCCAGACTGTCTTCTTATTTCTGATTCAGGAGGACATAATCGAGAATCTTCAGTCTCTTTTCCCTAGGAGAAAAAGTGCAAACAGAGATAACTATCAGCTGTCTGTCCTTGATTCTTTGTAGTAATAAACATCTGCTCAGCTAAAGCAAGAGTGCATAGTCTGGTCAGGTCCAAGAGATGTTGCCCAAAGACACAACTGGTCTTCAGCTTTCTAGTTTATGATCAGTTTGATCTATGATGATAAAATGGTTAATGTGAAAGTATGCCTAAGATATTTGTCAATAAAGTCAGTTATAACTTTGTGGTTGAATTATATGACATTCCATTAAAAGGGTGTTCCCACCTTAGATATACAATATATGGCATACCCACAGGATATACTACAGATGTCTTATAGACAAACACGTAATTCCAGAACAGTGATTCCCAACCCAGTCTGGCAACTGCATTCAGGAATATTGGTCTCGGTTCTCTCCATTGATTTTTATGAGAGGCATGGAAACAGCCAAGTATACTTTCCATCTTCCAATCTTTCAGTTCATTCTCTGCCTAGATGCAGTGAATGTTTCACCTAGTGGGACTAGACAGCTGGTGGTTCGGACCACAGATGTATTAGACATCTATCAGACATTTATAGCATATCCCATGGATATGCCATAAATGTATAAAGTGAGAATACCCCTTTAGCATCCATTAAAGCAATGTTACTATAAAATTAAAATTTTTTTTTCTCCGATTTTATACCTTTAAGTTAATGCATTAGTATTTGTTTTGTGTGTATAAATTCAAATATCTCTAAAAGAACCATCTTGGACATGGTGACTTACAGATGTGAGAATGAGTATATTCAGCTGTATGATGTCAGATTCTCAAAAGCAGCTGCTAGGGATGCGAAGCCAAAAGGTCAGGAAAATAACGTACCTCTTTAAACTTCTCAGGTTAATTCCAAGTTTGAGATATGTATTTTATTTCCAGAGTAAGTTTGTTTCATTTCCAAGGACATTTTAATTCTTGAACAAAGCAAATGAATTCTCTGTAAGTATAGCTAATGATATAAAAACGTCACTGTTATATAACAATTATAAGGATATGCAGATGCTAAATGGTTTGATAGTGAGAAGTACACTATAGATACCGCTTCACACTCTCTAACAAAATAACTATTTTCAATGTCGGATTATAGCTTACCCATCCATAGTACATTTGGACAGTAGCTGTATTTTAGTATAACCACTATTCATCATTTCAAGGACATCAGGGCTTGGCGGAGTCAAAAAAAATGTTTTTTTATGTTAAATATATGCAGTTTTACATTTCTGGTGATTTATTTTTTTTACGTATTCTATATCATTATTATTATGAGAAATAAACCTTAAATTTTCAATCTTCAGACTGGCCACTGAGCCCTAAATAGACTAACACTTTTGGAGGTCAGCTCTCAGATGTCATTATCATCACAGGCAGGATTACAATGACAGGTATCACCTGTATATAGGTAGTACAGTATCCATCATTCACAATAGGTGATGGTCAGAATTTACTTCCTTCTACTCACTAAACAATGACCTCTGTACAGGTCACAAAGCTTGCCTAGAACTCTCTGAGAGAAGTAAAAAGTCATCTACAGGTTCTTTTGGTCCATGTGGTAGATGTTAAGCATCCACTAAATACTGTTAACAACATCTCAGGCAGGATGACTGTCCTCATAATCATATAGAGAATAAAACATTTACAATGAGAAAAAAAAAGAAAATTAAAAAGAAAAGAAAAGTAAAAAATATAGGTAAAACATTCCCATTAACACTGTTATGAATAAAACCAAACTGATATACAGGTGCATCTCAATAAATTAAAATATCTTTGAAATATTCATTCATTTCAGTAATTCAGTAATACAATACATAATCAGCGTCTTCCATGATTGTGTGTCCTACTAAACCAGACTGAGGGACCATGTAAAGGCTTAGGAAACCTTGGCAGGTGACACACTGAATTTACAATACTGAACTTTTTTACAGTATTCAAATTTTCTTAGGTTTTGGTTTTCATTACCTGTAATCCATAATCAACATTTACAGAAATAAAACACTTGAACTAGAACACGCTGTGTGTAAAGAATCTAGAAAATATAGGAGGTCACTTTTTTAATTGAATTACTGAAATAAATAAACGTTTCAAAGATATTCTAATTTATTGAGATGCACCTGTAATTTGCTTTTAGAGAGGCACTGAGCAGATTATGGGTATATGTAAGTAACAGATAATAAATATACTGGGCTTCTACAGTTGTAACATCAATTAAATATTGGAAAAAAAACATTAATTTACAGTAAAGACATCCAAACAAATTAACCTATAACCTTACATCATACCATATGCCCAGAATTACAGCCCTTGGCAAAGTTTTAATGATGAAACTGGTTGGGTTTACTTGTAGATACTACTTCTGTCATCTACCTATTACAGGATATAGGTAAGTAAGCCGTTTCTTGAAAGAAGTACTGATGGTCCTGTTTGAAATTATTTTCTTCCTTAGCCTTGGATTAATATTATTGCTTGCTCAGGAGTAGATGCTCAGAAAGCCATCAAGAATCCTGAATGAGTAGCTACCTGAAGCAAGACAGCTTTTCATATTGTTATCAACGTTTCAAATACTCAACTGAGGATTTTATATTCCAAGTGTCAGAGGTCATAGGTATTTCTTTGGATCTGAGACTTTATAGAATGTCTACAAAGTTCTGATCTGGAATTTAGATAAACAAGTTTTTAGCAGATTTTTGAAGAATGTCTGGAAGAATTTGTCTTTTTTTGACTATAACAACTAATCACAGCACTGCTTTTATTTTCAAGAGCACAATGAAAAATGAAAGGCGCACTGTAATTGGTTGCTATGGTCAATAACAGGTTTTTCTCATAAATCTCTACCTTTATTTATTACATGGATTGCACAATATAATAGTGTGCCACCAGGTTCATGTCACCCTTGCATCACCCTTCTAACATAGGAGAGGAAACAAATAAAAGGCACTTCATCCCTCTGACTCACAAGATCTCAATTTACCATAGAATAATTTTGCAAGAAAAAAATATTTGCATATTATTTTTTTAAGAAAGTGATGCCTGGATCGGATTAAAAGTACTTCAGACTCCACACTTAACCAGTCTTCAGTTTGATTAACGATTCCAATTTTCATGAAACTAAGTCAACACGATATGTTAAGGTTAGGTTCACACTACCATTATTTAATTTCTGTTGCTCTCATCTGTCACAGGATGAGAGTAACTGACATTAAATGACAGATGCAGAAGGAGCCCCCTCCGTTGGGTGTTTGCATTTACCCCAATGTAAAAACCAAGATGGAAGCTTTTTTCTGTTATGTTTTTTTTTACTTTTTACATAAGAAGTCGTGCATGCAGAAGTTTTCAGCGTCCGTCATGTTAATTACATTAGAGTGGGAACGGACACAGACGGAGGAGGCGTCATCTGTATTCATTACTCTGCTATAGTTAATGTCCGTTGCTGTAATCCTATAGTGGAAGAGAGCAACAGACATTAATGATGGTAGTGTAAACATAGCCTTACAAAAGGCTTAAAGTGCTGCAATTTACCTCTCCCCCTTACACACACTGGGTGGTCATGCCTAAATCGGTTAACATATCACTTTGGGGTAATTAAATGAAAACTTTATGTTGCATTGAGTAATTTTGTACTGCTATTCTGTTTGCGTGTTTAACAAAATTAATTTAACAGGTGCAAATATTGACAAAAGCTTCTCCTTTTTACTATATCTTAAAATCACATGTATAGTATCCTTTTATAGAATCATACCTTATTTCTTGATTTATTTGTACACCGTAGTCTTTGATGTCAGTGGTCAAAGTGAATTCCCAAGATTGAGCAAGAATGTGGAGAGCTTATGGTAAATTATAAGCAAAATAAGGCCTAAATTTGTATAATTATTTGAGTATGACCGCCAGATATATTATATTCTGGCAAATGCTTTGGATTTACTATGAAACAAATTTATCAGAGTTGCACCAAAGAGGAATGATAGTATGATAGTTGTAGGCTAAATGTAACACCACTAATTGTACACAATTGCATACTTGTTCCCAACTACAGCATGTATAGAGCATAAAAGTATTAATGAAAGTAAAAGTGATAGAGCAATGAAATACTATTAGGATATATGTAGATAGATTTTCTGGGCTTTTTTTTTTTTACTGCAGACCAGCCCAAAAATTGGCAGCAAAGTATAAAACAATACATGTGAATGGGTATTGAAGGCCTCCTGTCCACGATCGTGTATAGTGTACAGGTCAGCAAAAACGGCACAATGACTCAAGGATTGTTATCCATATGTCATCCATGCATTTCACTGACCCATACATTGATATGAATGGAGTGAGCCGCAAATACAGAAATGTATAGGACATGCTCCATATTTTATGGCTCTTCACTACGGCCCGGACATACAGGCACAAAAACTACTGTTGTGTTCCTGTGTCCGTACTTTGATCCACAATTCTGGATCCATAATTGTGGATCAAAAGTACATGTGCAGGAGGCCTAAGAGTATGCTGATGTATTGTTTTGTATTCATAGTGCCATAGCAATCACTGACAAAAACAGCAAACTAATTATCTTGTGAACTTAAGTGGATTTTGACATAATTTGCAGATGATTCTGAAATAAACCTGGAAAGTCCGCAAAATGTCTTAAGGTGACCATACACCTTTCATAGATGTAAATGATTATATTTTTTATCTACTAATAGTTACTTTTTCTATAAAGACAAAAGAATGCAACAAATTGCCTTAGCCTGATCCCTGACCTGACCCACAGTTTCCACTCTTAAATTAGGTCATAAATTAGACTGAGCTGTAATACCAGGATAATGTTGTACCGTGTTAGCCATTGAAAGTAGTGGAAGAGTGAAGAAATCAGGCGATACCTTTTAGAGGCTAACTGAGTATATTTATAAGTAAGCTTTCAGGAGTACTCGCTCCCTTCATCAGACATGGTGTGATACAAGAACTGAAAATTAACAGATTTTTATACACATGGTTTTCAAAGCATTTTAGAGTCCTTAAAAAAGATACACAAAGATGGCAACCCTGGGAGGCCTATCATTTCTGGCATTGGGACACTGACAGAAAACATCTCAGGTTGGGTGGAAAATCTCCTAAAACCCCTTGTCAGGGATACTCCAAGCTATATCCAGGACACCACTGACCTTCTTAACAAACTGAATGCCCTGGGCCCTCTACCTGAGGGTACCATTTTGGCCACCATGGATGTGGAATCCCTGTATACTAACATTCCCCACAAGGATGGAGTTGCAGCATGTCGGGTACACCTGGCAAAACAAAACCTCCCAACAGAACCAGTAACACAGCTCATACAATTCATCCTTAGCCACAACCATTTTACCTTTGGAGAGGATCTATATCTACAGCGAATGGGAACTTCAATGGGGACCAGATGTGCACCCCAATATGCAAATCTCTTCCACTACTTTCAATGGCTAACACGGTACAACATTATACTACTATCAACTTGAAAGATACCACAATGTACCGCAAAAGAATGGAACTGAAAAACCGGCTTAAGAAACTTGCACAACTCAACAGCGACATCTTCTTCTTAACAAAATGCAAAAAGGAGAGACTCATCCCAAAAGGCTTCAATTTACGTAACCCAACCCGGAACACGTACAACAGCCGATATGCAGAACAACTATGTATTCGGACATCTGAAAGGCTGCGGAACAATATGATAAAAATTTCCTATAACAACAAAAAAAGAACACAGGATGAGATACAGGCCCTGAAATCATCATTGGCTAATGACACAGAGGAAATGAAGGCCAGACTCCACACATACTACTGGAAACTTCAGGATATGCTTATTAACAACAAAAAGAAAAAGCTCCACAGACTGAGACAAAAAGGCCTCATTACTACAACCGCAAATACTAGCCCAGCTCAGCAAAGCTGTGTTGTGAATCTTTCCTCTTATGAGCCAAACAAACACGAAATGTCAGTTCTCTCCAAAGGTCTCTCCTTCTGCCCCTAGGCACACACTGACCATATCCAACTCTGCAATGATATGGAGGAGTTTTTCAGAAAAATGAGATTAAGGGAATATTTTTATGACAAAGAACCTCCATACAGCAGCGACTCTGAGATGGAACAGCCCATAAGGAATCCTACCAAAAAATCTACCTGGACCCCACGCCCTGGAGCTAATGCAGCACTGGATAAATATATTGACTGTTTCAGAAGCAAAGTAAAATCAGAAATCCTAGAGAAACAAAAGAAACAGGTGCATAACCTAACCCTGCAGGAACAGAAGGCTATTACATCACTGAAAGAAAATCAGGATATAATAATAAAACCCGCTGACAAAGGGGGCGCAATAGTCATAATGAACACCTCAGACTATATCGAGGAAGCAAACAGGCAACTGTCAAATCCCATCCATTACTCCAAACTTGGAAGTGATCCCACAGAGGCCTATATGAAAGAACTAAAGAGTATGATCAAGGAGTTTCCAGTCCAGATCCAGAATCAGGTAAAAGGACTTATCCCCCAAGATCCCAGGCTGGGCTGCTTCTATATGCTCCCAAAGATACACAAAGATGGCAACCCTGGGAGGCCTATCATTTCTGGCATTGGGACACTGACAGAAAACATCTCAGGTTGGGTGGAAAATCTCCTAAAACCCCTTGTCAGGGATACTCCAAGCTATATCCAGGACACCACTGACCTTCTTAACAAACTGAATGCCCTGGGCCCTCTACCTGAGGGTACCATTTTGGCCACCATGGATGTGGAATCCCTGTATACTAACATTCCCCACAAGGATGGAGTTGCAGCATGTCGGGTACACCTGGCAAAACAAAACCTCCCAACAGAACCAGTAACACAGCTCATACAATTCATCCTTAGCCACAACCATTTTACCTTTGGAGAGGATCTATATCTACAGCGAACGGGAACTTCAATGGGGACCAGATGTGCACCCCAATATGCAAATCTCTTTATGGCAGAAATGGAAGGAACATATTTATCAACATGCACCACCAAACCTATGATTTACCTTCGTTATATCGATGATATCCTTGTCATCTGGACTGCAGGTGAGGAGGCCCTACTTCAATTCCATAATGACTTCAATGACTTTCACCCACCATCAACCTTAAACTTAGCTATTCAGGGAGTGAAATTCACTTTCTGGATACCACAATATACATTAAAGACCACCGACTACTCACATCAATATACCACAAACCCACAGACAGAACGGCCTACCTGAGAAACGACAGCTTCCACCCCAAGCACACAAGACAATCTATAATCTACAGCCAGGCTATACGATACAATCGTATTTGCTCCGACAAAACAGACCTGGACAAGCACCTCCTGGATCTGAGGATGAAATTTCTCAGATTGGGATACAAACCAAAAGTGACAGACAACCAATTAAACAAAGCAGCAGCCATTAACAGAGACAGTCTGCTCACATATAGAGAGACCCAGAAAGAAGCCCGAGTGCCCCTAGTTGTCACCTACAACCCACAGCTGGAGATCCTACGAAGGATTGCCAAGGAGCTCCAACCTGTACTACATAGGGACAACAGACTCAAGGACATATTTCCAGTCCCCCCTCTCCTCTCCTTTCGACAACCACCAAACCTGAGGCGCATTATCGTCCGGAGTGCCCTGAAGGCCCCAACTGAAAATGGCACCTCACCTTGCCTACATAAAAGGTGCATGACCTGCAAGCACATCCACACCGCTGACAGTGTACCTATCCCACAGTCACAACAGGTGCACAGAATTAGGGGGACATTTTCCTGCAGGTCTTCCAATGTGGTGTACCTCATAATGTGTGTGCAATGTCCCACCACAGGCCTCTATGTGGGGGAAACAGGGCAGAGACTCAGTCAACGAATGAACTCACACAGATCCACCATTAATAACAGCAGAACCGATCTCCCAGTGGCCGCACATTTCTCCGGAGAAAACCACTCTATTGAAGATTTGCGGGTTGTGGTTTTAATGGGACATTTTAAGACACAGGAGAAAAGAAAAGAAATGGAGTACAAATTTATGCAAAAATTTCAAACTCTGCAATTTGGACTTAATATTCATGCCAGCTTCATGTCACACTATGTTTGAACCATGAACTGAACTCAATATTCATGCCAGCTTCAAATCACACTATGTGTGACCTGTGAGGGTCACAAATCACCTCCTGATAGCAAACAGATAACAGCAAGAATTACTGATCCCTCCGTCACGCACCACAAGTTTCCAGACTGTTTTTTTGACCTGTTGTAAATAACTTCTCTACTTAGATTGCAATTTTTTTTAAGGACTCTAAAATGCTTTGAAAACCATGTGTATAAAAATCTGTTAATTTTCAGTTCTTGTATCACACCATGTCTGATGAAGGGAGCGAGTACTCCTGTAATACCAGGGACAGTTTCTGGAAAAAAAAAGCAGATCATTTTATTTAATTCTGAACAACTACTATAAATGCTTGTTGAAACAAAAACTAAAGTTGAAGTTAAATGCTAAACAGGTTCTAAATCTAGAAGGGGTGAACTATAGGGTTGCAGAGGTAGCAGTCATCATTAGGTCCTGGACCCTGAGGGGGGAAACAAAGGTCCCTCTGCCACATAAAATTTACCACTATTCTAAATGACACATGATTGGTAGGGTCCCCATTACAGATTTTGCATTTGGACTCAGGAGCATCAAATAACACCTCTAATATAAACTATTAAACAATTGTTAGTTAAAAGAGATTGCTTTATAATCACAGCCCATGTCATCATAACAAGAGACCATGGGGCCCCATATCAAAACTTGTCTTCTTTACACACTGGCAGGGACGATTCTAGCTTACCTGGTGCCTGAGACAAAAATTAAAATGCCCCCCCAGGTTGGAGTGTTCCTTCCACTAAGAAAAAATAATGTCCCAATTGATCTTCCCATGGATTCTGCCGCAGAACCTGCAACGTGAGCCACTCAGCTGATTAACCCCATTCATCTGAAACTAATCAGCAAGTAAAAGTAGGCGAGGTGGAGGGCCATGTGAATGGGCCCTAATAGTTCTCCCACAAGTAATAGGTCCCTCACAGGAACACTAATCTATTTGGGGGGTGTGATGATTCTGCTTAAATATGGCTATAACTCAAGCTGTATTTTGGTCTCTGGGTAGCGTATCTCTTTACTCATAAGGTGCGCCGCTATAATCCTAGGTGTATATTGGCAGTAGTAGCAACGTTGTAACAATGGGGCTTTGTATCCATCCCAGCAGGGCTCCATTGTATTCCTACACAGCTCTGAGTGATCAAAGAAACATGCATTGTGCAGGGAGATCAGACATGATTGATAACATTGTATCATTTCACTTGGTCTCCGCTCAATACAAAGAATCTGGACTTGAGTGCATTATTCAATCAGACTTGCTGCCGCCGGTGACCTCATTCTGGGAGGTGGCATAAAGGGTATAAAAGATGAGGTAAGAGGCAATGGGAGGAGATTGGGCTGAGACCATCACAGACTACAAAGTTTTTACAGACAGACCACTGTGAAGAGCATGCAGGCTGGAATATACTGTGATGCCACATGCTAGGAGTTAATGCTAAGCAGCCTCCACTGGGTATTCACACATGACAGAGCATGTGTGAGTGTTGGATTATAGAGCCACATAAAGGAGATGCGTGGTAAAGTAATTATTTCAATGTTATTCCCTTTTTATTTTTATTGTACTGTATATTGTAACTAGTAACTGTTAATGCTTGCATACATCTGCATATCTGTTCTGAACTGCATGTGTTAGATGTTAATACCGACCCATTTAGGGGTTAATAAATATATAAAATTTAGAAAGCTTGTCTTGTATTTATCTTGTGAACCCGGCACTCACTGGCGGTGAGTGTGGGTTTTATATGAAAGAGGACTCAGGTGGGGCCACAGCGGTGTTGGCGCACTGAGGATCTTTCACATTGGTGGCAGCGTGGTGGGATCTTAGGATAAACGGCATGTGTTGGTGACCTTTATCACTCACATGCTGGGGATTGTAGTAATCCTATGAGACAAGCTCGGTATTAAAGCAAGCATTAAGATACAGTGAAAGTTTGATACAGTGCTGTTCCCCTCCCTTATTCTTTGTATTCTATCCTATCTTTTATTTGGCAAATACCAGTGGATGGCTAGTGGGCTCAGAAGCAGATCTCCAGAACTGCTGAACCAGGCTTTTGGAGATCCTGAGCGTATGGCTGAAATGGAGGCAGCCACACCCATGCAGAGAATCGAGCAGAGTCCGGATTTTGGGGCTAGGCCAGGAAGTGCGGCAAGCAGCCCGGTCCCAAGGATTACTTCACCAGGAGGGACCAGTAGCCCCAGCCTTGCTATGGGAATGGCTTCATACTGGCAAACGGCCCTGCAGCAAGTAAGCACCAGTGACCCTAACACATACCTGCAGGTGTTGTGCCGCTTTCAGGAAGCTGCAGAACGAGAACGGCAGGCCGATCGTGACGCTGCAGAACGAGAACGGCAGGCTGCTCGTGACGCTGCAGAACGAGAACGGTAGGCCGCTCGTGACGCTGCAGAACGAGAACGGCAGGCCGCAGAACGGCAGGCCGATCGTGAAGCTGCAGAACGAGAGTGGCAGTATCAGCTTGAGCTCAAAAGAATGGAGCTCTCCCAGCAGGCACCGTCTGTCACTGCACACACTCCAGAAGCCCAAGTACCAAGGCTCCGATCCGAGGACTTTCCAATCCTTGAAACAAACGGGGATTTGGACTCGTTCTTGCGGGCCTTTGAGAAAGTGTGTAAGCAGTATCAGCTACCACAGACGGATTGGGTCTGTTACCTGGCTCCCCGGTTGAGGGGAAAAGCCCTGGACACTTACGCCAATTTGCCAGTTGACCAGGACTATGAGTCTGTTAAAGCAGCGCTGATCCGGAGGTACCAACTCACGCCGGAGCTATACCGTCGAAGGTTCCGAGGACTGCAGAAAAAGCCTTCAGAGAGCCATGAGGATACAGCGGCTCAGCTGCATGTGTGGTTCTGGGAGTGGACGGAGGGCAAGTCCGTCACCTTGCAAGAAAGCCTTGCAGACCTCATGCTTCAAGAGCAGTTCTTGAACATTTGTACCGAGGAAGTGCAAAAATACCTCTTGGACCGAGAGCCCAAGGACCTTGAAACAGCCGCAGCAATGGCGGATCGTTATGTTGCCAACCAGTTGCCGTGGAAACCTGCCAGCGACGGCTGGAGGAGGGGTAAGACACAATCTGTCCCGGGGAATCCTGAACCAAGCTGCCGGTCACCACAGCCCTCTGCTTCCAGGTGGGGTAGGCCAAACTCTGTCCCGGATGGTTCCTATACGTCCCCTGCCCCTCGAGCTCTGAGCTCCCCGGCGACCTCTCTCATACCCCAGGAAGAGATCAGGCGGTGCCATGCCTGTAACCAAACGGGACATTTACAACGAGACTGCCCCAACCGCCCTAGGAACCCCCCTGCTCCCCAAACTACAACGGCCGGCCCATCTGTGTATCTAGTTGCGAGTGAGGGGCCCCAGCTTAATGCTAACCGTCAACAGGTCACTGTGGGGGACAAAGTGGTGATGGGATTCCGGGACACTGGGGCAGATGTCACGCTGGTACAACCAGATTTGGTCCCCCCCAGACAGTATTATTCCCGGGAAAACTCTGACCCTACGGGGTATTGGATTGGAACATTTTACTGTACCCATGGCTTGTGTTCATTTAGACTGGGGTGCAGGGAAAGGAATGCGGGATGTGGAAGTGATGTCTGAGTTGCCTGCCAATGTACTGTTGGGGACAGATTTGGGGCCTATGATGTGCCAATATGGGGTGGGAGCCATCCCAACTCCCTGTGATCAGCAGCCTGTCCAGGCTGATATGTCTGATAGTGTACCTGTGGGAATACCTGCAGAGGGGGCTGGTAACCCTCCCTCTGAAATGTCTCCTCATACAGTCTGTGAAAATACTACTGTAACGGTACCTGTGAATGTTGTAAATGAACTTGCCATGTCCAAAGGGAAGGCTAAACCCCTTACTGAGTTCTTTCCTCCAGGCTGTGATAATGTTAATTCTACTGTCTCTGGGATTAATGTAGGTGTAAAGGAGCTGAGTGAGGACTGGGCTGTAGACCTGCCCACATCTGCGGGGCCTCACCCCCCCAGTCTGTGTCTCTATGTCCGCAAGTCCTCCCCCCAGCTCAGTGTGATAGAACCAATGCTGTTAATGATATTGCAAATGTCTGCCATGAAACTGTGGATGTTGTACCAGGTGGTTCGGTGTCTCTCTGGGTTCTCAGTGACGGTCCGGATGTAGGACGGACTGCTGGTATTGCGGTGGTTACCCGCAGTCAAAGTGCCAAAGGGGTGGAAAGCCTTCCAGCCTCTGCACCGGTCCCTCCGTCGCTCGGACGCATTACTGAGACCCGGTGTGAATTAACGATTGCTAATAAATGTACTGTCAATGTAATTGCCAATGCTTGTTGTGAAAATGTACAGGGTAGCTCTTCTGAGTCACTGGAAGCGACTTCTATTATTTCGCCCAGTGCATCCAATAAGCACCCAACTGCTGACCATGTACCAGGTGGTCAGGTAGGCTATGGGGATCTCATGGCCGATCCAGGTGAGGGACGGACTACTGGTAGTGCGGTGTTAGCCCGCAGCCAGAGTGCTACAAGGGTGCAGGGCGATCCGACCCTTGAACCGTTGCCTACACCACCTGGAGTCGGTGCTGAGACCGCCATGACTAGCCTCACTCCCTTGAAGCCGGAGGAGTCCGGCCGGTATGAGACATACACGTCTCTTCTGTCCAGTTCTATTCCAGGAGTGCCCATGGCCCAAGTGCAGATGGCATGGGGTACTGGAGGTGTGATCCAAGAAGGGGGTATGTCCAATGTATTACCTGTTGATGTATTGTCGGGGGATGGTTTAGGGAAGCGTGATCTCAGTCATTTGCCCAAAGTATGACCATCACCCACCCAAGTACAGGAGGAACAGGATGTAGGTTTGGAAGCAAAGGGGGAGGGTGCAGGATCCCCTAGAACTCTCCCAACTAGCGGCTAGGGTGAGAGAGACCCTGAGAGACCGCCGGGATGGGGTCTCTAAAATGGTATCCCAAGGGCCTGAGGTCATGAGTGTAAAGCTACGGGATGCCCGCACTCAGAAAGCGGACCCAGAACAGGCGGGAGGTAGCCAAGTGTACGTGGATCAGAGCCTGGGCCTTAGAAGCGTCCCTAGTCCGACTAGAGAGCCAGAAGGGTCCGGCAGCTATGTAACATGCACCTCTCTTTTGTCTCACTCCAGCCAAGAGTTCAGAGATGCTGTCCAAGCTGACCCTAGTCCAGCCATATTGAAGGCGCGTGGCGCTCAACCACCCTCGGAGTCTGACAAGGCCCGAGTCTGCTGAGACCCCGGGGGAAGGTGAGGGAGCCTTGGAGCCAGAGCCTGAGAAGCTGGAGGCGGAGGTGCTTTCGGAAGAGGGGCGCAGGCCCCTACTTCCTACAAGCCCCATCTAAAGGGGGAGGTGTGATGATTCTGCTTAAATATGGCTATAACTCAAGCTGTATTTTGGTCTCTGGGTAGCGTATCTCTTTACTCATAAGGTGCACCGCTATAATCCTAGGTGTATATTGGCAGTAGTAGCAACGTTGTAACAATGGGGCTTTGTATCCATCCCAGCAGGGCTCCATTGTATTCCTACACAGCTCTGAGTGATCAAAGAAACATGCATTGTGCAGGGAGATCAGACATGATTGATAACATTGTATCATTTCACTTGGTCTCCGCTCAATACAAAGAATCTGGACTTGAGTGCATTATTCAATCAGACTTGCTGCCGCCAGTGACCTCATTCTGGGAGGTGGCATAAAGGGTATAAAAGATGAGGTAAGAGGCAATGGGAGGAGATTGGGCTGAGACCATCACAGACTACAGAGTTTTTACAGACAGACCACTGTGAAGAGCATGCAGGCTGGAATATACTGTGATGCCACATGCTAGGAGTTAATGCTAAGCAGCCTCCACTGGGTATTCACACATGACAGAGCATGTGTGAGTGTTGGATTATAGAGCCACATCAAGGAGATGCGTGGTAAAGTAATTATTTCAATGTTATTCCCTTTTTATTTTTATTGTACTGTATATTGTAACTAGTAACTGTTAATGCTTGCATACATCTGCATATCTGTTCTGAACTGCATGTGTTAGATGTTAATACCGACCCATTTAGGGGTTAATAAATATATAAAATTTAGAAAGCTTGTCTTGTATTTATCTTGTGAACCCAGCACTCACTGGCGGTGAGTGTGGTTTTTATATGAAAGAGGACTCAGGTGGGGCCACAGCGGTGTTGGCGCACTGAGGATCTTTCACAGGGGGATTATTTCCTGTGGAGGGGGCCCTAATAGCATCCTACACACACATTTAATTATCCTCCCCAATATACATAATGCTATTACTTCTGGGGGCAGTATTACTGTAATAGTGCCCTAATAGCATCCCCACATAAGTAACATTATTAACTGTGGTGGGCACTATTACAGTAATTGTGCCCTAATAGTACCCCCCACATTAGTAATGCTATTATACTTGAGGGGACATTATTACTGTAATAGTGGCCTAATAGTGCCCCCCACAGGTAATAGTTCCCAACAGTTCGCGATAGTTAGAGATCACTGTAAGGGGCCTGTTCTGGCACCCAGGATTTATGCATCTTCTATTCTGCTCCCAGATACCAGCAGCACCATAGAGAAGGTTGCTGAGCAGAATTGAAGATGCACACATCATATGTGCCTGAACAGGTCCAGGGTGCCACATTAGTGATCTGTAAGTATAATAAAATTATAGACTACTAGGGTACTATTACAGTATTTATTACAGTAATAGTGCCCATCCCCAGATAATATCCCCTCCCCTCTAATCTACAATTATATTATACTTACAGATCACTAGTGTGGCGCCTTGGACCTGGCATTTGTGCATTTTCTATTCTGTTCCTAGAACTTTCTCTATGGTGCTGCTGGGACTTGGGAGCAGAATAGAAAATGCACACATCCTGTTTACCTGAACAGGTCCAGGGAGCCACATTAGTGATCTGTAAATATAATATAATTATAGATCACAGTACAGGAGGAGGGGAGCGGTGCCTAACACTGTCGGGGGTGATAGGGGAAATGTACAATTCATGGCTTAGGGCAGAAGGACAGTGGTGCAGCTTGGCACCTGAACCACGCGCTGCCCCTCAGAGACTCTGACATCTGCCACCTGAGGCAAGATGCTCATGGTAGATGTGACCCTGCTTAAAGGGACATGGTTCACAGTGAAGTCACAGTACAGGATTTATGCACACAGTGACATGATACCAGGACGATGCACACAGTAATATCACAGTACAGGGATAATGAACACAGTGATGTCACAGTACAGGGATAATAAACACAGTATTATGATGTTACAGGGATATTGCACACAGTGATATCATAGCATAGAGATAATGTTACAGTGATGTCACAGTACAGGGATAATGCACACTAACATCATAGCACAAGAAGAGTTCACACTCAAAAAGATCACTGTGACATCATAGGATATAAAGAAAGTAATTATAATAATATCAAATTTAAGTTTTATACTGGCCCAGTAAAGTAATAGGGGCACATTAAGTTTTCCATACCCAGTTCCATCATCCATAGTTATTACTAATTGCCCCCATGTCTCAGTGGAAATGAGCCCCTTCGTTGTTGGGACCCATATCAGCAGCTATGTCCGCTACCCTGGTAGTTATGTCCATGTTAGAGTATATCAACACCATAAAGTGGGGGCACTATGAACTAGAGGGGCTCCAGTTCTGGCTGAACAGGCCTGATAATTGCATTACATGGTTGGACAATAATTTGAATGGTTGGCATATATTATTATAGCATAATACGTGTGAATAGGTATTTAAGAGTATGCTGATGATTTGTTTTGGATTTATAGTATATCATTTTTCACTTATTGCAAAGCAATCATTGAAATCAGTGGCAAAAACAGCAAAATAACTTCAAAAGTGAATTTTGGCATAAATTGCACATGATTCTGAAATAAACCTGGAAAGTTCACACTTGGCCTAAAGGTGTCTCATATACCTTTCATAGGTGGAACATTTTTCTCTTCTTGCACTTATTGCATACCAATCACTGAAATTAATTGCAGTAAAACTTCCTCTGGTGATAACAATTGATCTTTAGATCTTTCAGGAGCTAGACCCATAGTGATCCGTCACCAGGGCATTACTCTAGAGAAAGGGCTTTCTTCATGAGACAACCCTTTTACTGTAGGAATACTGTACATACCGTACACTGCACAGGACCATGGCAACCAGATTGAAAAGATCTATTGTTTGCTTATTGGATTCAGAGTATTTGAGAAGACTAACATATATTACAAATCTACATATTTTCTGACTGCTCACCAGTATTGAAGACTTCTTGGCAAGAAATATATCAAAATACAAAAGAAGAAACTGTTTTGTTTTTTTTTTTATGTTTTTCAACTTTGTCCAAAACTACATCTTAGCTTTTATTCACCATGGGCTTTAAGTACAGGTTATTTACTCCAATGCCTGAAAATAACAGACCAAATACTATTTATCTCCTACTCTTGATGTGCATATTATAAAACAGCTTTCATGTAGAAGCTAAGCAATACAACACATCATATAAGGTGGGTGAGTTCCAGACATCTTTAAAACAACTGTGGAGGATACTTGAAAGAATAAAAAGCGAAAATACATTATTATTTGAAGCTGTTTCAGCTTCAAGGATGAAGTAATAGTTTAGTGCTTTATGCCATGTCTGTTCAATTAACATGACACTACTGGCTTTTACTTTTGGGTGTAGTATTTTCCTGGCAACTTAGTCATTTTGTTCTAGACAGATCTTTCTCAAGCACAGGTTGCAGACAAATCCAATCATACTATGTCAGCTGAGAGCAAAGTTTTTATGAAAGGCCACAAACATAAACTTTGTTTCCATCCCAGTAATGGACTGAATGTTGCAACAAAAAACATTGTGTAAAGTCCTGGAACCATTTACAAAAAGACGTCATCTAACTGCTATTCCATTACTTATTTTCTTAGGATCAGGATGATTAGATCTTTTAAGGAGCTGTCTTCTGCTAATATGCCAGGCATCTAATAGGGTTTTAAACACTGAAGCACTTATATTGTACAATGCAAGTTTGGAATCTGTAATATGCAGAGAATTGTGGATCCATTGTGCCACCAAAGCAGTTTGACTTAGGTCCACCTTTAAGGATGTTGTCTAACCAGACTCACCCTTGAACCCCAATACATAGATCTGGATCTTGCTGTGGAACGTCTGCCAGGTTGCTACCTCCTAAGGTGGTCCTGGTATTGGTAGCAGGTGACCAGACAGGTCAGTGACTGTGCACAGAATCAGGTAAAACACATATTGTGAATACAGGCAGCAATAGATGCTGACAGAATACAGACAGAGCAAAAACAGACAGGAGTTCAGGAGTTCTTAGCAGAAGGTCCATAGTCTACAGGTAGCAGAGGTATAATAGAAACCTGTAGGCCAAACATTCATATTGGAAGCTTGAAGGCGACCTGCAACACATAGAGGAACATAGATAGCAGATACCAGAAGGCCACATGGCAGACAGGACATATAAATCCAGACAAGAGCAGAGATACAAACATGGCAAAAAGGAAACATGTTCTATATATGTCCACAAAATAGCACATAAGTATACATGGTGGAAGCCCAAAGGCCAATAATATATAACTGGTATACAAACATAAAGACACACACAAAGACATACATACACAAAAACAGGGATATGTTTCCAATACCATCAACAATCCACTACCAGCAACAGTCCATCATATTTCTTCTACCATGCTTGACAGATATGGTAACATCAAGCATTTCAAGAATCTTTTGTTCTGCGGCTTATGTTCTTTTGAGCATTTGAAATGTTTTCAGTCCTAGATATGATTTGTCTTGTTAAGAGGCAAGCATGCCAGGCTTGCTTTAAATGTTAGAAATGTAATATAGTAAATAGACTAGATGCAGCTACAAGCCCAACATCAGTGCCAGCTGCAAGGCCAGATGGTCATCGCTGAACTTGGATCCATACAGGAAATAAATGCTCCACTAAGTGAAACTTATGGGACTGGTCTGAAACAGAAGAATAAACGTCCAGGCATAGGGTCAAAACCAGGAGAAGTCATCAGAGGCAGAATCAGACAAACGAATAACCAGAAGCAAGGTGATGGTGAGAAAAGCAATCCAATACACAATATCCAAGTACAGAGCCAAACTAGAGTACTAAATTAGCAGGCCACCTGGTTCAGGAGGGAGGGGTCTTATATATGCCTCCTCAGCTGCTAATTGGACAAACCAAGGTAATTTTTGAAACTGCAGAAGATTCTCAGGTTGACATGGTAACCTTAAAGGAATAGCAACTGAACTGAGAATCTTGACACTACCTTTTTAGTCATGATTTGCAATGTGATTCACACCTTCAGTCTTTTTTTCTGCAATAGCCAATCTATTCATAGATTGCTTCCAAGTACCAAAAGCAGAATGACAAATCTTTAAAATGTGAAAGACTACCATTCCTAGCAACAAAAAGGCCATTTAGGACAAACAACTTAGGCTATGTTCACGCTATCATTATTAATGTCCGTTGCTGTCATCCATTATATGAAGATAACAACAGACATTAATCCATTCTCATTGTCTCTAATGAAAACATGATGGATGCTGTCTTTGTCATGTTTCTTTATTTCTGTAATGGAAGAAAATGTCCAGCATGCACAACTTTTTCTTCCATCAGAAAAGTAAAAGTGAAAGCTTCCATCATGTTTCTTACATTGGAGTGAATGCAGACAGACACCAGACAGAAGGGCTCCATGTGCATCTGTTATTTAATGTTTACATAATGGTAGCGTGAACCTACCCTTAATGTTATTGTTCTTTCAGGTGATGGCCAAGTCTGATCCCAAGATGCAAGTGATTACATCACATGGTATTTTGGTTTGGAGTATATGCTCAAGCACACTTGTAATTTGTTCTTTTTACTGGAGTAATTTAGGGTTTCGCCAGATGAAATGTACCAAACCAGCCTGGGTGTTTTACATTGCCAAAAGTTATTGTCTTCACTAGCCCTGTAAATAAGTATTATAAAATATCTTAACTTGTATTAAAATTATCTTATCTTATATTAAGCAGTTTGAATGATTTCTGCTAATCTTTGCAGTGTTCTGTAATGCTTTTTCCCATTCTGCTACGGGCTCAGTTGAATCAAGTAAAACAATTAAGATAACTCTCCCTTATAGAGCTGGTATATTTATTTTTAATAAGAAAGCAAGCACGCAATGTAAGGATCAGTCCTTTTACGTAGTAGTTTACTTATTGGTTGATGCCCAAAATAACATTCACTAACAATTTTTGCCTAAAATATTGCCAAATTTTGCAAATCATTGCACCAGTGTACTTTTCTTTAGATTTGCACAAAGCTGCCTTCAAGCAACATCAAAATATTATCAAAAGAATAATAGTGCACAATCTGACCAAATAAATTATAATTAAGAGGGTGCCAGAGCTGCAAAACTACATTATTGGACCCCTACTTATCACAGATAGGCCTATGAGCCCCTGATGCTCCAGGACCCAGTAACGATTACTACCTCGGCACTCCCTATAGCTGCACACCTGGAGGGTGCATATCCCAAGAAAAAATGGGGAGTGCCATCACACTTTCATCTCCTGCAACCTTTATTAAATCCATAAACCCACAAAAAGACCTGAGTTTCACAGGCAAATATGTTAAAACAGTTACATTCATTGCCAAAATTTAAAAACTATCAAAAAGGATTATTTTGTAGGACATATAGGCACATCACAAGAGGAGAGATACACTGCAAAGAAATATAACTATTTTTTCTGTATATCTCTCCTCTTGTGATGCGCCTATACGCCTATATATCCTGTGACATAATCCTTTTTAATTTGAAGGTTTTTAGATTTTGTCAATAAAAGATATAATTGTTTTAACATATTTGCCTGTGAGACTCAGGTCTTTTTATGGGTTTCTATATCTCTTCTAAGTGCCATGATATCCTTTTTGTACAAAGTTACTACTTTACTATTTGTGACTTGTATGTATTATTGATACTTGTATTTGACCCCCTCTTCCCTTTGCTCCCTTTACTAGTATCTTTAATAAATTCAGCCTGACACTTGACTTTTGGTTGACCCACAAATATTCTCTAGTTAATGTATCCAATATCCAAAAAGGGTGGAACACAAATGGGAGCTCTCTGTAAATAATATAAAATCATTATTAGCCATATAATTTTAATTATTGTAATTTTAGCTTCCACACATATTTTTTAATGCTTCCAGCTATTTATTTTGATTCTAAGCACAGATATCTGCCCCACATCAAATGAGGTATTCACAATATTGGCAAAACAACAGGCTTACCCCAATTTATAACCACTCCCAAGTACTTTCCAAAAGATTTAATAAGCTTCATAGTTCTATTCAGTTTCACAACAAAACTGTATCGCCTGTGCTCTGTGCTTGCCAGTATACTTGCTTTTAGTAGCAGATCTAGCTTATTTGCTACCTCTGTGTTTTGTGCAGTGGGGAAAAAAAAGTATTTAGTCAGCCACCAATTGTGCAAGTTCTCCCACTTAAAAAGATGAGGTCGGCCTGTAATTGACATCATAGGTAGATCTCAACTATGAGAGACAAAATGAGAAAACAAATCCAGAAAATCACATTGTCTGATTTTTAAAGAATTTATTTGCAAATTATGGTGGAAAATAAGTATTTTGTCATTAACAAAAGTTCATCTCAATACTTTGTTATATATCCTTTGTTGGCAATGACAAAGGTCAAACATTTTCTGTAAGTCTTCACAAGGTTGGCACACACTGTTGCTGGTATGTTGGCCCATTCCTCCATGCAGATCTCCTCTAGAGCAGTGATGTTTTGGGGCTGTCGCTGGGCAACATGGACTTTCAACTCCCTCCAAAGGTTTTCTATGGGGTTGAGACCTGGAGACTGGCTAGGCCACTCCAGGACCTTGAAATGCTTCTTACGAAGCCACTCCTTCGTTGCCCTGGCGGTGTGCTTGGGATCATTGTCATGCTGAAAGACCCAGCCACGTTTCATTTTCAATGCCCTTGCTGATGGAAGGAGGTTTGCACTCAAAGTCTCACGATACATGGCCCCATTCATTCTTTCAGGTACATGGATCAGTTGTCCTGGTCCCTTTTTTAGAGAAACAGCCCCAAAGCATGATGTTTCCACCCCCATGCTTCACAGTAGGTATGGTGTTCTTTGGATGCAACTCAGCATTCACTCTCCTCCAAACACGACGAGTTGTGTTTCTACCAAACAGTTCTACTTTGGTTTCATCTGACCATATGACATTCTCCCAATACTCTTCTGGAACATCCAAATGCTCTCAAGCAAACTTCAGATAGGCCTGGATATGTACTGGCTTAAGCAGGGGGACACATCTGGCACTGCAGGATCTGAGTCCCTGGCGGCGTAGTGTGTTACTGATGGTAGCCTTTGTTACGTTAGTCCCAGCTTTCTGCAGGTCATTCACTAGGTCCCCCCGTGTGGTTCTGGGATTTTTGCTCACCGTTCTTGTGATAATTTTGACCCCACGGGGCGAGATCGTGCGTGGAGCCACTGATCGAGGGAGATTATCAGTGGTCTTGTATGTCTTCCATTTTCTAATTATTGCTCCCACAGTTGATTTCTTCACACCAAGCTGCTTGCCTATTGCAGATTCAGTCTTCCCAGCCTGGTGCGGTCTACAATTTTGTTTCTGGTGTCCTTCCACAACTCTTTGGTCTTCACCATAGTGGAGTTTGGAGTGTGACTGTTTGAGGTTGTGGACAGGTGTCTTTTATACTGATAACAATGTCAAACAGGTGCCATTACTACAGGTAATGAGTGGAGGACAGAGGAGCCTCTTAAAGAAGAAGTTACAGGTCTGTGAGAGCCAGAAATTTTGCTTGTTTGTAGGTGACCAAATACTTATTTTCCACCATAATTTGCAAATAAATTCTTAAAAAATCAGACAATGTGATTTTCTAGATATGTTTTCTCATTTTGTCTCTCATAGTTGAGGTCTACCTATGATGTCAATTACAGGCCTCTCTCATCTTTTTAAGTGGGAGAACTTGCACAATTGGTGGCTGACTAAATACTTTTTTTTCCCCACTGTATCTGCTCCCATCTCTTTACGTATTTGTGTTGCACTTCCTTTACATCCTCCCACCAGTTTACTTTTGTAAAGGAAGAAAAAGTCCTGCAAGGACATCAATAATGGTAGTATGAACTTACTGTCATTGATGACCTATCTTTAAGATAAGTCATCTGTATTAGATTGGTGGGGGTCTGACACCCAGCACCCAAACTAACACAGTGCACAGACTTGAAAGCAGACAGCTCCATCCATTGTGTAGAGGCAGCTACTGATATCAATTGATTGGTGGGGGTGTTAGGTGTCAGACTCCTACCATTCTGCTAGTGAGGGGCTCGCCTAAGAATACGTCATCAATTACTTTTTCCTTGAAAACCCCTTAATGCTAAGTAATGCTAAGTAGTAAGCCGCATCCAGAAAAAACACTGCAGAAAAGCGTTATTTTTCTGCAGCGCTTTTCACGGAAAGGAAAACTCTGCGGATTTGCTGTCCTTACTATACCTATGCAGAAAATGCCAGCATTTCCATAGGTATTTTTGTCATTCTGCGATTTACAAAAAAATGACGATTTTTGAAATTACAGGTTTTCTGCTGCAGATATTTTTCTGCAACATGGGGCTCTGGCCTTAAGGAAATATTGTTTAATATAGAAGAGTCCTGAGTTCATGCTCCTCATCCAAGGAGTGGAAAAGTCTAGAAAAAGAGTCTTACCTGGACTGTGTCCTGCATACATTGACACCTGTTCATTTGAATAAGAATTGTGTAATGTTTTGTTTTTCCTGTAGTGATGGTGCAGAGAAATTGAACACTTTCTGATCAGCTTATTATCAAAGAATCCTGTTTACAAGAAGGGATTGCCCACAACAGAGTACCCCTTTAATATGTAGCCTCTGTCTATGAAACCTTTGCACCTGTGCATCCTGCTGGTACAGCAGAATCATAGCAGCATCTGGTGTCTCAGCATTGAAAATATAGCTCTTATGCTTTGAAAAACAATGTTGAAATTGTCAACATCTGTGTCTGAAGTGTTTTTTTTCTTACTGAAATAAAGGTCATAGTCACTTTCAATAATCCTGCAGCAAAGGTAATGTAAATTAAAACAGTAAACAATTTTATTTTCCTTAGCAGTTCAACAGTTCCCTAAGCACAGTAAAATAAATAGTGTGCTTGTGAAGCAGTAGAGCGTGTGTAAGATGGTGTCATTGTTTAATTTGTTGCAGGCATCATGTCGAAGGAATGTTTCCAGGATGTGATCATTGCCCATACATTAGCACCCCATCTTGCAGAACATTTCACATTTGGTCACTGTTTGTTCTGGGACAATGACACAAAACCCAGCTCTTGGCAAGAGTCAGAAAGTAAAAAGTGAAGTTGTCATGAATGTCCCCCTCCCCTTCCCTTCTTGTGAGCAGTATGTTCAGTAAAATGTCTCAGCAGGAAACCATGTGTGCATGTGCCATTTCCAAATTACATATGTTTCATAACTTCCTGAAGCCATTGGTTACAATTGTACATACAAATATGATCTATAGAAACAAAACAAGCTTAAAGGGAGGGCATTTACATACATGTATATATAAATAGTAAAATAAAAGATAACAGCTTATATTCTACTATGTGAAAATACATAATAACTTTTAAGAGCAAGTTCTTCAGCTTCTTCTAGAAGATGTTTGTCAGGATTTTATAGACGGATTGAACAAACCCTATCAGAATGCTGCTGAATGTTATCCCTGAAGACCTGCATTTGATTTTAGTTTAAAGGAAAATTTCCTAACGATTTTCTACAATAAAAACAGCTAAAAGTTAATGATATGTGCTTGATTTTAGCCAGCCCAATATCTTGTCACTTTTTGAGAATTTACAGACACTTTCTATGCACACTGTTGACAGCTAAAGTAACAAAAGACCATTTATGCAAATTGTTTGTTTGACATTACAACAAGTGTGAGTAAGAAAAGGCATAATTTCACCTTGAACTTCATTCACTAGCAGACTGTCAAAGATTCTGCATAGAAAATACTCTTGCTCTTTCATCCTTGTGGTTATCATACATGTCAGTGCAAAGTTGCATTCTTTTCTTAATTGAGAATGCGTACTGTGTGTATTTGGAATAGTAGCTCCACTGAATCTAAAGGAGTTGATGAATTGAGAATGATTTACATTTCATAATATTTCTACATAAATTATAAATTCTTAAACAAAGATATATCCCATATTCCATATCCCATATACAAATACTCTATTAAGTCTATTAGTCCATTTACACACGTGGACAAAATTGTTGGTACCCCTCGTTTAATGAAAGAAAAACCCACAATGGTCACATAAATAACTTTAATCTGACAAAACTGGAATTTGCCAAACTACATGTTGACAAGCCAAAAAGCTTCTGAGAGAATGTCCAATGGACAGATGAGACAAAAATCAAAATTTTTGGCAAGGTACATCAAAAATGAAAAATGAAGCATATCTTGAAAAGAACACTGTCCCTACTGTGAAACATGGAGGAGGCTCTGTTATGTTCTGGGGCTGCTTTGCTGCATCTGCCACAGGGTGTCTTGAATCTGTGCAGGGTACAATGAAATCTCAAGACTATCAAGGGATTCTAGAGAGAAATGTGCTGCCCAGTGTCAGAAAGCTTGGTCTCAGTCGCAGGTCATGGGTCTTGCAACAGGATAATGACCCAAAACACACAGCTAAAAACACCTAAGAATGGCTAAGAGGAAAACATTGGCCTATTCTGAAGTTGCCTTCTATGAGCCCTGACCTAAATCCTTTGAGCATCTTTGGAAGGAGCTGAAACATGCCGTCTGGAAAAGGCATCCTTCAAACCCGAGACAACTGGAGCAGTTTGCTCATGAGGAGTGGCCAAAATACCTGCTGAGAGGTGCAGAAGTCTCATTGACAGTTACAGGAATCGTTTGATTGCAGTGATTGCCTCAAAAGGTTGTGCAACAAAATATTAAGTTAAGGGAACCATCATTTCTGTCCAGGCCTGTTTCATGAGTTTTCTTTTTTAAAAATTCTGTTGAAGCATGGTTGAAAAGCAATGTCTGACTTTCAATTGTTCATTTTCATAGAATTTTTATATATTATAACTTTTGTCAGATTCAAGTTATTTCTGTGACCATTGTGGGTTTTTCTTTCATTAAACGAGGGGCACCAACAATTTTGTCCACGTGTGTATATATTAGGCAACTCAAGAATAGGATATTTTTCCATGTCAATAACTGGACATTTATTTTTAAATCTATTTTTTCTTTATTTTGTTTTGTCTCTATTTTATCTCTTTCCATTGTTTATATTTTTATTGCTCTTTTGATAAAAACTGTTCCGAAAAAATAACACAACATAGACTGAAAGGCATTTATATCTTCAGGTGATTGAGTACAAATTTATGGTCACACTAGTAATGCATATATGCAATAATCTATCTATCTATCTATCTATCTATCTATCTATCTATCTATCTATCAAACAAAAGTCCACTGCAGCATTACCTTAGATGGGTGCCAACCAAAAATCTTTGATAAAAAAGTTTCTATCTAAACAGATACAAAAAAAGCAGCACTCCACAAAATCCAGTGAAAAATATATGTGGATTTATTTCACAGCTCCTATCTTTGTTTGAGAAAGGCTCCGGAGAGAGGAGCTGAAACGTCTATCTATCCAAAAAATTCAGACAGCACATCCCAATGTGAATGGGCGCAAGCTACTGTGGCAATATTACAAATGAAAAGAATGCAGCGGCACTCTGCACACAACGCCAAGGCATATAGGAAATAGAGATCAAAATTCACATATAAATAAGCTAATATGATGTATAACCTAAACATATAAATGAGAAGTTCTATTTGATCAAACAGTAAGAAGCCCACCTGCCCGACAAGGCGAACTCATTCAGCTGGGACCCTACACTAAATAACATACCTTTCTTGTACCCAGAATAGGTCTACAAATGTGAATACAGTGCAAGTAGGATCCAGAGCCATAGTCTATCTATCTATCTATCTATCTATCTATCATGGGTGATGACATTGTTTTTCAGATATTGTTCTTCTAATTATCTTCAATGTTTACAAAGCTAAGATGCATAATTGAAAACATTTGTTGAATGGATAGTGAAGTATTTAGCTACAAACTAGAGGCCACCATGGAGTTTAAGTGGTCACATCTAGTATCATCCTGTTTCATCCATAACAAATGACTAATGTTTAGGAGTTCTGTGCTGGAATCATTTTGTAAATACAATCGGCTTTTTGTCCTTACAAGTTCCACAGTTGAGGAAATCTCTAGTTTTTAATCCAAAGACATCATTCTGTTAAGTGTTTTTGCATGTAGTTTGTCTATTTAATCACGTAGCTTTTATTTTGGGATGTGAATTTTATCCTCATGAGTATAGCAAATGTATTCCTTTAAGGCACTATAGCTCTTTGTGTTTTAAATCATAGTGTATCATTTTCTACATTGTCTAAGCTGTAAATTAAAACTTGGAAATATTCTGATTTCTTGGCAAGTAATGGATAAACAGCACAAACTGACAGACACAACAAACCTTGTGGCCTTACATGAAATGCCAGCAACACTTGGCAATGGCATTGTATCACATTAATAAAATATTTCGGAGCTGTGATAATTCAATCAATAATCTAATTTTATCCAGAGAAAGAACAAGGCAGATATTCTCATTCAAGGACAGTGAACGGAGGCAAGCAACCAGACTATTTTACTTCTGTGAAGAATTACTGTATGCATCCAGACTTGCTGGTGTAGCTTATTTTTTTCTAACTTGTGTATACATCTGTTTCAGGCCTCTTGATCTATAAAGCATGCCTATATGTGCTAGAGATTATAGACTACCATTACATAGTAGTCAGACATTTTTGAGTAGTAGAATCAAGATCCCTTTAAGCTTTGGCACTGCAAACATAGTAAGGCTTTTCTAAACAGAATGTATTAAAAATGTTCCACTAATTTCCAGAAGTTTTAACAGTCTTATGCATTGCTTAGGTTATGCTGTATACATTATACATTTTTTTTTGTATAATACACTATGGCTGTGTTAAAAGAAAGCGCTTTAACAAGACAACAGGGATCTATCCTTTATAAGATATTTATTAAATGAATCAGCGGTGTTTAGAAGGAAAATGCAGTCCAGTCTGTAGGCAGAATGTTATAGAGCAGAAGGAGCAGAGCAGATTGAGTATAACCTGTCATTTATTCATTTAAATCTATGTTGAGAAGGCATGTGGTAGTCATATCTGTGATTGACAACCTCTCCTCTATGACTGTGCAATCAGAAATAGTTGTCAGTCACTGATAGGATGGCCTCCTTGAGTTCTCAGCATAGAAAGAATAGAGATTTCAAAGGATAAATGACAGGTTAGGCTGAATATTTTCCCACAAATCTATACATCAATCTGCTCAGCCAACTCTACTTTATAACACGATGCTTGCAGATTTGATGACATTTTTCATGTGACAGGATTCCCTTAAAGTGGATCTGTCATCAGATTGTGTTGCCCAGTTTAAATACATGACAACATAAAGTTTCATAAAGGTTAGCCCATTTAGTCCAAATGGCAAAAAGATATTGTACCATTAGGTTTATAAGGACTATTAAAGAGCACAAATGAGATGACACAATATATTATTCCAGGTCTATACAACAAATTTTTATAAGAATGTATTTTACTCTGCAAATATAACGCTGTGGAAGATCCACAGGATCTATTTGATTCCTTGCACACACATTTGTGCCTAAGAGAACTGTGACATTGCAGAAGCTTCCCAGCAATAGTAGCAAAACTGAGATTCCTGACAGTATAGATCTGTAATAAGGCTTCTATTCAGGTGCAGTATGTTCCTGATTCCATATACAGTGGGTATGGAAAGTTCATTTTATTTCTCATTAATGTACACTCAGCACCCCATCTTGACAGAAAAACTGATACTGAAATATCACATGGTCATAAGTATTCAGTCCCTTTGCTGTGACTCTCATATTTAACTCACATGCTGTCCATTTCTTTCTGATCCTCCTTGAGATGGTTCTACTCCTTCATTGGAGTCCAGCTGTGTTTATTTAAACTGATTGGACTTGATTAGGAAAGGCACACACCTGTCTATATAAGACCTCACAGCTCACAGTGCATGTCAGAGCAAATGAGAATCATGAGGTCAAAGGAACTGCCCAAGGAGCTCAGAGACAGAATTGTGGCAATGCACAGATCTGGCCAAGGTTACAAAAGAATTTCTGCAGCACTCAAGGTTCCTAAGAGCACAGTGGCCTCCATTAATCCTTAAATGGCAGTAGTTTGGGACGACCGGAACTCTTCCTAGACCTGGCCGTCCAGCCAAACTGAGCAATCGTGTGAGAAGAGCCTTGGTGTAAGGGTTAAAACATAACTTGCACTATATTCTATACAGAAAGCACAAGAGGGTGGAATGTTCTGTAAACAAGACTACATAGTTGATAAGGACAGACTTGGAGTCTGGGGGAGATATCAACAGTTCTGCCGATTTCAGCAGAACTGGTATTCTTGGGAGGACATTTAGATAAGGTGAAAAGGAAAACATCTGGGGTGATGGGTAAATGAACAAATTTGTGTGATAACGGAACTGGAAAGACCATATATGTATATTGATCACATGACTGTTATGTAATTGAGCTTGCTTTTAAAACTGTATTGAACTACGTAATAAAGTAGAAACGGTTCATACACGATAACTGTGTACGTCTTGTTTCCCGAGCGCTCGAAACTGGTTATTTATTTAATTAGGATTACGGTGACATCCATCCCGGGGGAATTTAACCCCCAACAGAAATTGGCGACCAATGACGTGGGGCCTCGAGATCGTCTGATGTGCAGCCGATAGAGTGCCGACCCACTCACCGATCGACTTGAGGATGGGACCAGAGGACCTCAGATAGATAAAAACAGTACTGTGAAGGTAAGCCTTTGATCTTGCCAATTAGTATATCTGAGGTTCCTGTGTGTCTATTCTCTGTATCGATGAGTGAGGTAAGCTGCTGCATGCTTATATGACATCTCGATGCCAATTGTATAGTACGGAAGAACCTAAAAGGGACATGTCACTTGTAAATGATATGGAAATTGTTTTCTTTGCTTTTTGTCTTACCTGTTTACCTGTCTACTGATGTTTGCATGTTACCTGTGTTATAAGATATAAGGCTGCAAAGAATGGGGAAAAGTTCTCTATTCTTAACCCCTAGAGTTTAGAGTTGCGGACAAGGTTCCGAACTGAGAAGCACTGAGTGATTGAAAAGTCCTTGTTTTGGAACACTAGCCTCCAGCCGTGCCTGGACGGTCAAGGTCGAATGGGACCTGAGTAGTAGCACGAAGGACTTAGTAGAATCCGCGTGAAGAAGTGCGTGTAGTGATTTGGGAGTGTTTTGGTAAGGGGACACAGGCAGAAAGTTGAGCCTGTGGAAGCCATTAGGCATTGCCCTGAGCACTACTCCTGAACTTGCACAAGTAGTTCATAGAAGACAGAAGAGTCTGTCTGGGAGTTCTCACTAAGTAGTCATAAGTGACCCTCTATTGTCTCAAAGGTTGCCCTAGAGGAGTGAGAGACTCATCGGCTGATTAGCTACCAGCCAAGATGGGGATGGGACCATCTAAGATATGGTACACCCCATGTGAACTAATAGAGATAGGGGAAGGGAAAGAAGTAGCCGCACAGGTAAAGAAAATCCTAAAAAGAGCAGGAATACACAAAACTGGGTTAGTAGACAGTAAGTTTTGGGATCAGTGGAGATTAGATCATGCAGGATTGATTCAGGACAGTAAATTGCAAAGAGGCATATATGGAAGAAAGGAAGCAATAGAATAGGATAAGGGGATGATAGTTCAGGAAATAATGAATCACCCCCACCTCACTCCGAGAATCAGGCTTGAAGGGAGACATCCCCCTTCTCAGTATTATTGTTTAATATAACCCATCTTATCTCCCAGTTCTGTATGAAATATTACCTACTTTAACAAAATACTCAGAGAATCTGATATAGTGCAAAGAGAAAAACTGTCCACCATCGGTATGATGTTTATTGGATTATGTATTATATATATATATATATATATATATATATATATATATATATGTCAACCTGTATTTGTAATATTCATTCTGTTTATATCAATGCCAGGATTCAACTTTTATGCTTTTTGTAAAATTAAATCCGCTTTCAGGAAATGTCCCCTAAAAAGAAGAAACTAGGATATTGTGATGTTCCACAGGGGTTCAACTTTTGGTTGGAATCCAGTGAAGAAAATTCTAAAGTCTGTGGGGTTTGGGAAATATTTGAAAATTGTACAAAAATAGTAATATGTAATTTTGGTGTCAGTATTAACTGCTATCTGCTTGAATTGTATTCCTGTATTCTGTTGTAGCGCTCTGCAGATGTTCTGCAGGGAATAACCAAAACATTAATTGACTGCCAAGTAGCTCCAAGGACGTTGTATCTGATATGATGCGCACGCAGAAAATCACAAGCTGAACATGATACTGTGTTACCCAGTAATGTTACATGTCAATTATTACAAAGTGAAACTTGGCTTTGGACCTCCGGGGTCCGCAGCCTGTGTATGATGACTATTTATGCCCAAAGGGAAAATATTTTGATAAAAGTGTTAGCCTAAGGTTAAATAGAAAGTAAGGTACAATGACAATATATATGTGTAAAATATTCAAGAACATACTCAAACATATGAAATTATGTCTTGTACTATGTTATGTGAATTTATTGTCTTGCCTGTTATCATCTAAAGTAAGGTATCTGTTAAAAGAGAGAAAGGTGAATCAGTGGAAGTTTATGGAAGATTTCTCACTAAAACGGTGGATGCTTTAGATCAAACTGATCCTGTAGAAACCTCATTTCAGGGTTGCAGGATACTCACTAGGTATTTAGTCTCAGACACATCAGATAACATTCTTGGTACAGATGTGATGGGAGTATTAGGTTGTAATATCATGTTGCATTCATCAGGAGAAGCATATGTAAAAGTCACACATACTAACCATGAGATTTTATGCTTGTTATCTGCCGAGTTAAGTACACCAAATTGTATTTTTGTCCTCACTGAAGAAGAAAATGTACTGTTATCCCAAGTGCCAACAGCATTATGGGCAACTGGGAAAACAGACTTAGGTAAATTGGATGTACCCCCTGTTATGGTAACCCTGAAAGCTGGTGCTCAGCCACCCAGGATTAAACAATATCCTCTGACCCATGCCCAAGAGGATGCCATAGCAGTAACAATAGTGGAATTAGTGAAAGCAGAGGCATTGAAGGAATGCACTTCTGTAGCAAACACTCCTCTTTTCCCAGTGAAGAAAAAGGGCAAAAAGGGAGAACCAGACACATACCGTATGGTTCATGATCTTAGGGAATTGAATAAAGTAACACTACTTGAAACTCCAGTGGTACCTAACCCACACACCCTGCTGTCAGCTGTCCCCACAGGTACCACCTGGTACAGTTGTATAGATCTTTCCAATGCATATTTTTCTGTGCCTTTACACCCCGATTGCCAGTATTTGTTTGCATTTACATTCAGGGGTAAACAGTACACTTGGACAGTACTACCACAAGGGGCGCAAAACAGTCCTAACCAATTCACAAGGTGTCTTACACTTATTATGAGTACTTGGCATTTTCCACATGATGATGTTGTTCTGTTACAATATGTTGACGATCTTCTTCTTTGTGCTCCAGACAAACCAACCTGTGAAGCGGCAACCATCAGCCTGTTGTGTTTCCTCTACCAGAACGGCTGCAAGGCCAACAAGGACAAGTTGCAATTTTGCAAACAAAAAGTGGTGTTCCTGGGACACTGTCTCGGCCAGGATACCAAGCACCTGTCAGATGAGAGGACCAACGTGGTGAGAGACATGCAGGTGCCGACCTCTCATGCTCAGCTACGTACCTTCTTGGGATTGGTATCCTACTGTAGGCCATGGATCAGATCTGCATCTCTGACCATGCAACCTCTGTACGATAGCCTCTCCTCAAAACCATTCAGCCTCACATCTGAGGCCATGGATGCGTTTTACCAGCTGAAGTTGCAGATAGTCAGTGCACCGGACCTAGGCCTACCTGACTATCAGAAACCTTATCAGCTCTACGTGACTGAGATGATGGGGCACGCAACTGCAGTTCTCACACAACAACACATTACAGCTCAAGGTTAGATGCTGTAGCCAGGGGGACCCCCTCCTGTGTGCGTGTTGTCCTCTCGGTACAAGCGTTGCTTGAGAAAAGCTCAGACATTGTCCTAGATCATATACTGGTTGTGTATACACCTCATGACATCCATGCTATCCTCACACAGGTGGACAGACGTCACCCTTCTTTGGCACGGCAGAGCAAACTGGAATTTGCTTTGCAGTCCTCCTCAAACATCTCTTTTCAACGCTGTTTAACTTTGAATCCTGCAACTCTTCTTCCTGTAGGAGTTCATGATTCAAAAGGGGGAGTGGAAGATGAGTTTATTTTTAAATTCCCTCTCTGAAGAAGAACTGTTTGACAGCCAGCATGAACATGATTGTGTGGCTCTTATGTCACAGGAAACAGTGGGATTTGACCATGTCACGGATGTGCCGTTACAAAATCCTGATTATGAGATGTTTGTGGACGGCTCAAGGTATCTGACAGATGAAGGCAAATTTGTTACAGGGTATGCTGTAGTCACTGAACATGACATCATAGTCCAGGAAGCTCTTCCACCACACATGTCAGCCCAAGAAGCTGAGCTTAAAGCCCTTATGGAGGCTTGTAAGATAGCCAAAGGTAGAACAGCTAACATATACACTGACTACAGGTATGCTTTTGGCATTGCACATGATTATGGTCCAATATGGAGGGCAAGGAACTTCCTAACGGCCCAGGGCAAGCCAATTAAGAATGGAGATGTGGTAAGTCGACTGATGGAGGCCATACTGCTCCCAAAGCAGCTGGCAATTGTGAAAGTCAGAGCTCACGCAAAAGGAAGGGACCCTGAAAGCTGTGGAAATGAGAGAGCTGACATAGCAGCCAAGGCTGCAGCACTACTGGCCAGAAGGGGTCCCAACCAGGTGAGCAAAATGGACACTGACCTAGCAGACCCAAAAGGGCTGTACTCAAAGGTTACCAGTGTGGAAACTGAAAGATGGAAGAAAGCAGGTGCTACAGAAGGTGATGGTATGTGGAAAATGGGGGATCGATTATGTCTGCCCGCAGCAGTCTACCCCCAGATGGCTGGCTTGGCCCACGGTAAGGTGTATGCCTCTCGAAATGCCATGGAGTCATTAGTGGGTAAATTATGGTTTGCCCCAGGTTTTGGAAGAGCTGCTAGTAACCACGTAAAAGCATGTCACATATGTGCTCTACACAACCCAGGACAGGTAGTTAAAACACCCACCAAGTGTACACCAAAATCCCTGTACCCATTTCAGAGAGTACAGATAGATTACATACAGTTGCCTAAGTCTGGAACATACGAGTATGTATTGGTCTGTGTGGATCTGTTTTCAGGATGGCCTGAGGCCTACCCTGTGAGCAAAGCAACCGCACAAGCAACTGCCAAGAAACTGATGTCTGAGCTTGTGTGTAGGTTTGGAGTGCCCGAGGTGATTGAGTCTGACAGAGGTACACATTTCACAGGTGAGATAATGAAAGAAATAATGTCTGCACTAGGGATTGAGCAAGCTTTCCACACACCCTACCATCCTCAGAGTTCAGGCAAAGTGGAAAGGTTGAATGGCACACTCAAATTAAAGATCCAAAAAGCGATAGCAGAGACAGGGAAGCCCTGGCCTGAGTGTCTATCTTTAGCCCTTTACTCAGTAAGAACCACCCCTAACAGGAGGACAGGGTTGTCACCATTTGAAATATTGTTTGGAAGTGCGCCCAAAACAGGGTTATACTTCCCTCAGACGTTACAGCTTAACTATGACAGTATTTCTAGCTATGTGCAGAGTTTGTGCCAGAAATTGAGAGAAACACATAAACAAGTGTTCTCTTCTATTCCAGACCCTTCTGATTTTTCAGGAACGCATAGCTTGCAGCCTGGTGATTGGGTGGTCGTGAAAAGACACACTAGGAAGTCTCTTGAACCCAGGTATGACGGTCCCTAACAAGTACTGCTGACAACTGCCACTTCAGTAAAATTGGAGGGAAAACCCACCTGGATACATGCTTCACATTGCAAGAAAGTTGAAGCACCATCAAAATGAAAACACAACACTTGCTGATGTTTGCTGGATGCCTTTTAATAATATGGACCTGGTTTGAACTTTACAGGAGAAAAGACAGCCCAAATCGGGGAGTAAGGGAGCTGGAGGAACACATATGGAGAACAAAAGAGAATATGTGGTTATATTTGGCCCGAGTATTAAACATGACAGAATTTTGTTTGAGAAATGCATATTCCAGTAATGTGTTAGAAGCTTATTTGATTGCAGTGCCGACTTCTGTTGCAGTATGGAAGCTGATCTCCATGTGCATGCAGACTGGATAAGTCCTTATTATGTTGTATTAGATTTGCGATCACATAAAAAAGCAATATTGCAGAATAGAGCGGCTATAGATTATTTACTGCTTAAACATGGTTATGGGTGCAACACTTTTGCGGGAATGTGCTGTTTTAATTTGTCTGACCATTCAGAAGATGTGCATGATAAGTTGAAACAGTTGCAGGAAATGGTAACACATATTAAACAAGATGTCAACCAAGGATGGTGGGACTGGCTGTTAGCTTTCCTACCTGACTTGGGATACCTTCGACAAATCGTAGGTATAATCCTTTGTGTAATCATTTTTATGATATTAGGATGTTGTTGTATCCAATGTATTCCTTCGCTATGCAATCTCATGAGGGACAATACTCAGTATGTAAGGTAGGATCATTATTTTTAACATTTTCAATGGAGAATCCATCACAGAGGGCACACAGATAGTGTGAATGTATTCATTGAATACTGATTAAAAATAAAGTCCTAAAAATGGGGGAATTGTAAGGGTTAAAACATAACTTGCACTATATTCTATACAGAAAGCACAAGAGGGTGGAATGTTCTGTAAACAAGACTACATAGTTGATAAGGACAGACTTGGAGTCTGGGGGAGATATCAACAGTTCTGCCGATTTCAGTAGAACTGGTATTCTTGGGAGGACATTTAGATAAGGTGAAAAGGAAAACATCTGGGGTGATGGGTAAATGAACAAATTTGTGTGATAACGGAACTGGAAAGACCATATATGTATATTGATCACATGACTGTTATTTAATTGAGCTTGCTTTTAAAACTGTATTGAACTACGTAATAAAGTAGAAACGGTTCATACACGATAACTGTGTACGTCTTGTTTCCCGAGCGCTCGAAACTGGTTATTTATTTAATTAGGATTACGGTGACATCCATCCCGGGGGAATTTATCCCCCAACACTTGGTGAGAGAGGTAAAGAAGAAGCCAAAGATCACTGTGGCTGAGCTCCAGAGATGCAGTAGGGAGATGGGAGAAAGTTCCACAAAGCCCGCATAGAGTTTGCCAAAAAACACATGAAAGACTCCCAGACTATGAGAAATAAGATTCTCTGGTCTGATGAGATGAAGATTGAACTTTTTGGTGTTAATTCTAAGCGGTATGTGTGGAGAAAACCAGGCACTGCTCATCACCTGCCCAATACAATCCCAACAGTGAAACGTGGGGGCAGCATCTTGCTATGGGGGTGTTTTTCAGCTGCAGGGACAGGATGACTGGTTGCAATTAAAGGAAAGATGAACGCGGCCAAGTACAGAGATATCCTGGAAGAAAACCTCTTCCAGAGTGCTCTGGACCTCAGACTGGGCCGAAGGTTCACCTTCCAACAAGACAATGACCCTAAGCACACAGCTAAAATAACAAAGGAGTGGCTTCGGAACCATTCTTAACTGGCCCAGCCAGAGCCCTGACCTCAACCCAATTGAGCATCTCTGGAGAAACCTGAAAATGGCTGTCCACCAACGTTCACCATCCAACCTGACGGAACTGGAGAGGATCTGCAAGGAAGAATGGCAGAGGATCCCAAATCCAGATGTGAAAAACTTGTTACATCATTCCCAAGAAGACTCATGGCTGTACTAGCTCAAAAGGGTGCTTCTACTCAATACTGAGCAAAGGGTCTGAATACTTATGACCATGTGATATTTCAGTTTTTCTTTTTTAATACATTTGCAAAAATATCTACATTTCTGTTTTTTTCTGTCAACATGGGGTGCAGAGTGTACATTAATGAGAAATAAAATGAACTTTTTTGATTATTAGTGGTCTTGTATGTCTTCCATTTTCTAATTATTGCTCCCACAGTTGATTTCTTCACACCAAGCTGCTTGCCTATTGCAGATTCAGTCTTCCCAGCCTGGTGCAGGTCTACAATTTTGTTTCTGGTGTCCTTCCACAACTCTTTGGTCTTCACCATAGTGGAGTTTGGAGTGTGACTGTTTGAGGTTGTGGACCGGTGTCTTTTATACTGATAACAATTTAAACAGGTGCCATTACTACAGGTAATGAGTGGAGGACAGAGGAGCCTCTTAAAGAAGAAGCTACAGGTCTGTGAGAGCCAGAAATCTTGCTTGTTTGTAGGTGACCAAATACTTATTTTCCACCATAATTTGCAAATAAATTCTTTAAAAATCAGACAATGTGATTTTCTAGATATGTTTTCTCATTTCGTCTCTCATAGTCGAGGTCTACCTATGATGTCAATTACAGGCCTCTCTCATCTTTTTAAGTGGGAGAACTTGTACAATTGGTGGCTGACTAAATACTTTTTTTCCCCACTGTACAATAGATTTATTAAGGGGCCCTGTGCCAGTTAATACATTTTTGACATTTTTCTGTACTCCAATACAGTATATGAAATGCCAGTCAGATATAGAAGTGTTAATAATCAGTTTATTTTTGTCAATTAACGAAATGCAAAATGAATGAACAAATCAAATCAATATTTGGTGTGACAACCCTTTACCTTAAAACAGCATAAATTCTTCTAGGCACACTTGTGCACAGTTTTCGAAGGAACTCAGCAGGGAGGTCATTCTAAATATTACTATAAATTTGGAGATTATGGATGACTAATGTAGATGATCAGTGTAGAATCTAGCACTGGAGGTAAAACACTCACTGGAAGGTGAAGTCATGTCTCTGTCTCTATCCCACAGCTTTTTCTCTCCACTCCCTCTGCACAGACTGCACTGCAGCTGAAACCTCTCTGTGTATGAACTTGTATGTATGGTTTAGCAGTGAAACCAGAAAGAATGATCAGTAGATCTTTAGAGTGGGTAGGGAGGAGGGAGAATGGTGGCTCATGCATGTGGAAATAGGCAGTCTTTAAAAACTAAAAAAATTGCTTACACTTTTCAATTGTTACTTTTAACATATTGAGAATAATGATATTGTAGATACCAGAACAGTAAGGTTATATAAGTATTTTATACAAATATAATTTTCCTTCTAGTTAAAAAAATGTATTAGCCAATAGTTGCGCTATTGTACTATTCAAGATATTTCTTGATTGCATGAAATCTGAGACTGTAGCCAAGCAATATGATTTTAATCAGAGATCTTTACAAGTTTGAAAATGATATAAATGCATCTGAGTACAAAAAGCTTTTCCAATAAACCATATGCTTTAGAAGAGAAAAAGTCAAATTTTACTTGTTCTAAGCCCCTGGTGTAAGCAAATATCTGTCAAAGAACATGGAAATCTTTTGTGTATTTATTTAAAGGCAAAAGGCATCCAAGAAGCTCCGTCCACTAAATGAAAACATGCTATAAACTAAGAAAACTTCAAGTACACTAAAATAATAAATCAGGTATTTAAGCCTAATACCCTGAAAAACAAGTATTCATCTAATGGGATGACAATTATACATACAAACGTTTATAAAAAATAAAGTTTATAGTTTCTTATTGTTAAACAGGTTTTATGGGACTACATGTTTATCATATTTCCTGGCCTCTTGAAGATGCCTCTGACAAGCAGGGCAAACACATTATGAACGATTCCATCTCAATGATATATATTTTTGGAGTAGACGCTCACATTGTGGCAAAAAAATAGAAAAGTGAATTCTCTAGTTTGATTACATATCACGTTGCTACTGGGGAGTTGGTTCAATGAGCATTGTGGAGGAGAACTGGAAAAGGAAGCTGAATTATGATTCGTGGTAGGGGGATGAGAATGGGGTTGAGACTGGTTTTGCTTACACTTTAACTTATATTTCTGTCTAAGTTTAGGTAATAAAGCCACTATGGAAATCCCATTGGTGATTAGTCAAAAGCCAGTTACAAAGAAAACAATTCAGGTCTATGGGAATTCTGCATATACTGTATCAGTAAAAGACTGAAAAGGGCCAAACTGTGATGGTTTCTTACATGTGTAAGCCATGTTACTGGGATGCACTATAAAGAGAAGGCAAGCTTACAGAGGCAGTGTGACGCTCTGTGAAATGTTCTGCTGGGAAACCTAAGAGTCCTGGTATTCATGTTCATGTTACTTTGACATGTATCACCTACTTGTACAGACCAAATACACTCCTTCAGGGCAACAGTATCCCTAATAGCATTGGCCCATCTATCAAATGTATTAAATTTTGTGAGAAGCCTTTTACTTGAACATTTCTGTGACCGTTGTTGAGTTTTTTTCTAGGAATGTTGCTTTGTAATAATGCAGCAAACCCTTTTTCTGTAATCTGTAAGCATTTTAAAAACACTTGGACTGGTCGTAGAACTAATCCCTATAATCTATAAAAATGAATACACTGGAGGATATTCATTAAATTTAGTTCAATAGAAGAGTGGGAGAGTTGCTGATACATCTAAAATTGTAACGGTTGATTCTTAGAGTCTCTTTCATTCATGAAAGAATAATCTAACTGGTAGCTATAGGCAGCTCCTCCACTTCTCCAGTTGTAGTTTTACAAATCTCCCCCTTTATGCCTTACACTCTAGTATGAAAACAATAAGATGTAAGCTCACTGGTTCTAGAAATCATTGCTTTCAGCTGCAGTATTTCATAAGTTGCACCTGTAAAATATTATGTGTCCTTACCCACAAAATGATTGCAGCGCTGACATCAGAAGGCACCAGGATGCAGCTGTAACAGTGACTCAGAAGTCACAAGCCTGACCTTTCATTCAGTAAATGTATTTCAGGGAAATTCAATTTCATTCCTTTCTTTAATTTCATTTATTATGTTCATAATTCAGAAAGTACAGGTATTGTATTTGGTACCTGTTCATAAGAAAATAGACACTATATTCATAGGAATAGTATGTGACAGTGTAAGGGAATCACTAGAGGAGTGATTCCCCAGAAGCTGCTGGAGAACTAGGGGGAGGGGCACAACGAGACAGTGGACCCTAAGCTGAATCCCCCCACTGTCCCTGGCTAACTTTCCCGATCTGTCCTAGGTGACAGCCAGCAACCACGTCGACAGTCCCTCCTTATAATAAGTGATCACATAGAACGCAGACAAGACGCACAACAACAAAGGGAGGTCAGCTAGCCAAGGGGTCAGTAACAATCGAGCAATTGCAGCACAGAATCGAGATACAAGAGAATAGTCAAAGTCAAAGCCAGTGGTCAGAAAATCAGGTAACAAGGTAGCAAGGTAAATAATGAAGAGAGCAGGCAAAACACAAGTGTAATAACCGGCCACTTGCAGAGAAGTGACAACCTGTATATAGAAAGTCTGGGCCCAACCCCACACCTGATAGGCACACAGGCTGTCAATCACACAAGTCAGGAAGAGATTAACTCTATACCGTCCAGAGAGAAATGCTTAGAACACGGGTGTGGTTAGAAATCCATTACATTGATTAGGACCATGTTCAGACTGAGCATCAAGAGACTTACACAAAGAATCAAATTGAAGACGCCTCCTTCGCCACAGCGTGCGAGTGGAGGGCGGTGCCGAGACCTGAAAAGGCAGAGACGTTACAGTACCCCCCCCCTTTATGAGGGGCCACCGGACCCTCACCAGATAAACCAGTTTTAGTAGGACCCAGTATTTTCTCTGTCTTTAATTCAGGGTCTTTTTGCACAACCACAGACACTGGTGGGCCAGGCAAACATTTTTTATTCACCTGGTGTTTCCCACCTTTTGCAGCCGAGACAGTCTCCTCAGTAACACAATTTAAGGTGTGCAAAACAATACAGTGGGATGAGCACTGTTCTCCCCATTTTACTAACTCCCTTTTACCCCAATCAAAAATAGGGTTATGGAGGTTCAACCAGGGGAGCCCCAAAATAATATCGGAAGACAGATGCTCCATAACAAAAAAGTTCATGACCTCTGAATGAGCTGAACCCACTTGCAACGTTATTAAGGGGGTCTTGAATCGGACCTTACCCCTGGCCAGTGGGGCAAAATCCGCTCCAGTAACCACCAGAGGAGTGTCAAGTGGCAAAAGCTCAACGCCTAAAGCTGAGACAAACGAAAATGTGACAAAATTTGCCGCAGACCCAGAGTCAACTAAGGCCTGGCCAGAAACAGATCTGTCCCCAGAGGACAGAGACACAGATAACAACATCTTATTGTTACTACTGGCAAATACCTGGTTGCCTGAGTGGTTCTTCCGACTACCACTCAGGCACTGAAGTTTTTCCCCTGGTGTGCGGGGTCTGATGGAGCAGTCACGGATGAAATGACCGGAAGTACCACAGTACAGGCAGAGGTTGTTCCTGAGACGATGCTCTCGTCGCATCTTGGCGTCCATAACTCCCAGTTGCATAGGTTCCTCACCAGGAGTCATGGGAGAAATAACAGGGTTTTCAGGAGAGAGTGAGGGAGAGACAGAAAACTTGGAAGAAGCAGACCCTATTCTCTCTTTAACATTTTCCCAGATCCTACGGTCAATACGGACAGCCAAAGTCATGTCCTGCTCAAGAGTGGGAGGATCTGGGTGACCAAACCAGAGCTCCTTAACACGGTCACACAGGCCTTGTTTAAAGTGGGCCTTTAGAGCTGACTCGCACCAACCTGCAGTTACGCTGCACTTGCGGAATTCTGCGCAATATTCCTCAGCAGAGCGTTTGCCTTGCCGCATGGTGAGGAGTTGCGATTCCGCAAGACCAATGTGGTCTGGCTCAGCATATATAGACCACAAAGACAAAAAAAAATTTTTCAAAGTCAGTCCACTCCTCAGCCCCTGGAGGGATTTTAAGGGCCCAAGCTTGTGGATCCCCCTGTAGGAGGGATATAACTACTCCAACCATTTGGGCCTGGGATGCATGTGGATTAATCCGAAAATACAGGCGACAGGACTCCCGGAAAGTCTCAAATTTTTCACGATCCCCTGAAAAACGATCCGGGAGTAACATCTTCACCTTAAAAGGGGCAGAAACAACTGGAGATGCTGCAGCGGCATCAGTAAGGGTCTGCACCTGTTTAGCAAGCTCATTTACCAGGACTGCCAAGCCTTCCAACTTGGCTGCAAGGCCCTGAATAGGATCCATGCTGACCCTATGGGAAGCAATGGGAGAATGTAGTGGCCGGTTATTCTGTAAGGGAATCACTAGAGGAGCGATTCCCCAGAAGCTGCTAGACAACTAGGAGGGAGGGGCACAACGAGACAGTGGACCCTAAGCTGAATCCCCCCACTGTCCCTGGCTAACTTGCCCGATCTGTCCTAGGTGACAGCCAGCAACCACGTCAACAGTCCCTCCTTATAATAAGTGATCACATAGAACGCAGACAAGACACACAACAACAAAGGGAGATCAGCTAGCCAAGGGTTCAGTAACAATCGAGCAATTGCAGCACAGAATCGAGATACAAGAGAATAGTCAAAGTCAAAGCCAGTGGTCAGAAAATCAGGTAACAAGGTAGCAAGGTAAATAATGAAGAGAGCAGGCAAAACACAAGTGTAATAACCGGCCACTTGCAGAGAAGTGACAACCTGTATATAGAAAGTCTGGGCCCAACCCCACACCTGATAGGCACACAGGCTGTCAATCACACAAGCCAGGAAGAGATTAACTCTATACCGTCCAGAGAGAAATGCTTAGAACACGGGTGTGGTTAGAAATCCATTACACTGATTAGGACCATGTTCAGACTGAGCATCAAGAGACTTACACAAAGAACCAAATTGAAGACGCCTCCTTCGCCACAGCGTGCGAGCGGAGGGCGGCGCCGAGACCCGAAACGGCAGAGACGTTACAGTACCCCCCCTTTATGAGGGGCCACCGGACCCTCACCAGATAAACCAGTTTTAGTAGGACCCAGTATTTTCTCTGTCTTCAATTCAGGGTCTTTTTGCACAACCACAGACACTGGTGGGCCAGGCAAACATTTTTTATTCACCTGGTGTTTCCCACCTTTTGCAGACAGCACTTCAGAAATTATCTACAGATGATTTATTATGGAAAGTCACACCATAGAAGGTAGTGTATAAATCAGTTATCCATTAGTGCTGCAAAGTTATTGGGAACTAATCCCTTCATCAGGCAGAGGAGTGCAGGCGGATGTTACATCTCAATAACAAAGGATTCAGAGAAGATGAACCATTGGTGGCTGATGAGTACTGGATTGCCAAGTGTGACAGTTGATGTGATTTTCCATAATGACTGTGATGGGTTTTTGCCATCATGAGGGGCAGATGGAGAAGTCACAGGCATCATGAGGGGCGGAGATGATGTCATAGGCACTATATAAGATTATCCACAGAGAGGAGACATTGTGCAGGGATGAAAGAAAGGGAAAGAGCAGGGATAAATCTCAGGTTTCTCAACCAGCACAGGAATAGTGATAAAATGACAAAAAATTTTTTTGTAAAATCTGTAGTACAGCAAAAAATTGCTGTACTACAGATAGATATAGAAGAAGAGGATATATTTAGATAGATTTAAAGGGGTGCTTCATGACATATTTTTATTATTTTATGCTGTTGCTAGTGGGCCAATGAACATAACAAAGCAGTACTCACCTCTCCCCGGGCCTCTGTCTCCAGTGGTGGCAGGTCTGTTCATTGTATATGGGTCCCGCAGTTGTTTTTGCCTATCATCCATTGCAGCCAATCACAGGCTTTAATGGTCACCTCTTCACAATTAGCACATCACAGCAGTCATGCTCCATTCATGGAGAGGTTACCTCTGAGGTCTGTGATTGGCTGCAGCCATCCCCTTGCACAAATAGGATGTCACTGGTGACATCACCCAGGATACCTGTATACAGAAGAATAGAGCTCCCACTGCTGGAAACGGAGGCTTGGGGACAGATGAGTGCTTGTTTGTAATGTTTATTAGCCCAGCAGTAGCATTATAAAATAATTGTTCAAAAAACTCAGAACACCCCTTTAGACAAATTGAGAGAGAGATCAGAAGAGTCAGGGGCAAGCTCTGTTTGTACACAAAAGTGACTGTCTGGCTGACAACTTCTGTGACACACAGCAGACATGAACATTTTTTTTATTTGTTTTTTTTTTCACATATAGTCTGACATACAGTCACCTTGTAAGTGCTAAATTACTTTTTGTTAACCACAGAAGCAGAGCACAGTTTGTTTGTTTTTTTATACAGTCTGATGTGTAGTCACCCTTTGAGTGCCATATTACTTTTTGTTATTTTTGCATTATTTCCTGCAGTTTTGTTTGTAGGCTGCATTCACCACAAAATTTTGCATACTGTCCACACAGAAATTTCTTGCAGTTAAAGGGAACCTGTTAGGTTGATATGGAATACTAATACACCCACAAGTCCTTATGGATCAGGAGTTGTGGGTGAATTAGTGGGGTAAACCCATGGTCCTTAAGGACCAGTGGGTGGTTTAGGGTCCCATTTTGTCCTGACATGTTCCTTTTAAGTGCCAATTGTTTAGAAGGCTAGGCCACATTTTACCACAAACTTTAGCATTTCACCTACCTAGTAATTTCTTGCAGTAACATTTCAGTTGTGTAGGCAAGGAAAACTTTGCCTACCATCCACACCGCTGATAGCTCCATGCTCCACTATTGTATTCAACCTTAGGACAATCCTTTGGACACAGATACAGTTGAAATCACTGCTTGCCATCTGGAGCAGCGGATCAGCACCCAAAATGTGGGAATGTCCCACTAGATCCGGGGCAGTTGAGGTAGTCCCTGCTACCATAGGGCTCAGTGCGGATGCACAGTTGGCCCTATGGTTAATTCGCCACTGGCTGTAGATAGGGCAGGCAGGGTCATCTCCGAAATAAAGTGTGCAAGTGAAGAGTATCCCCAAGGGGCTGGATTGGAGGTCGCCAGTGCCAATAAATAAAAAAAAAAATTCTGGTAGTAGTCGCAGAAGACCTCTGTGATGTCTTCAGTTAGGTGAGCCTGAGCCCCCGAGTCTTGTTTAATGGTGGGCATATACATGGCTGTCTGACTTATCCTAAGGGCCAAGAGGTGTCCAGGTTTATTGCCCCATTCATAGAAAGAGGGAGAATATATATTTAGGAACCTCTGATGTTTATCTTCAATTAGTAGAGTTATTTTGTGATGAATCTTCAACATTTCCCCCAAGCAGCAAACAATGATCTGTTTGTTTATGTGTATATTCAAGGGAATTTAAAGTAGAGAGGAGTGTGTTAAGTTTATGAGAGGCCTCTTTCTTTAGACAGGTCCCATGTTTAATCAGGTGGCCCATAGTACACATTCTAAAGCTTCCCGCTGTGTCAAGAGAGATGAAGAGTCTTGCTGATGGTCGTGAGCGAAGTGGATGATAGCCTGTTTGAGATCCGTGACTCTCGTACTAGAGATTCACTCAGTTTCCAAGTGAATGGATGACTAGATTTAAGGGAGGTCCTGAATGTGAGGCACAACGCCATGTGGCCAGAAATATAGATATTGCCTATTCTCGAGGTGGCTGAATATGATAATAGTCTGTCATGGACCAAAATATAATCAATCATGCTATATAAATTGTAAGCGTGGGAATAGAATATGTAGTCCCTGACATCTAGATTTAATAGGTGGCAAGTGTCGCATAGGTGGCACGTGTCGCATTAAATGAAGTTCCTTTCTTTGATTTACTCAACTTGTTATATAAGCGATAGAGGAGTTGGTGGATGAGTCAAACACTGGGTTTAAGGTCAAATTAAAGTCCCTGTGTATTAAAAGTGACCTCTGGGTGAAATCTTGTATTTCCCGCAAAGTTCACAGGAGGAAAAGAACCTGGCGGTAAATTGGAGCAAATTTATTTTTAATGGTATAATGGTCCTGTTTAAATAATATAGTCCTTTAGGGAAGGTCCTTATGAATAAAAATCACTACTTCTTTGGTTTTACCTGAAACATTGCTACTATAAAAACAGGTGGGATAGTACTGATTCTAAAATGTCGGGATATGTACCTTACAAAAGTGTGACACTTGAACACAGAAAATCTGGGATTTCTGTTTGTGAAAGGAGTAAAGCACATGTGATCTTTTTTCAGGATGATCAAAGCCTTTCACGCTCATGGAAGTTATTGTAAGGTCAGGCATAGAGCTAGTAGACGGAACGTCAAGAATATAGACAGAGAGCGGTATCTGGATGCAGGTGGTAGGGATTGGGATAGGAACCTAAAAGAGATAGGGTTAGGGGAACCTAAAAGAGATACCGACTAAAAGTACCTAAATGAGAAGGAAAACTAAAAGGCAGCAGTAGGAAATTATGTACCAATGGGAATCTAAGAGGAAGTAAGGAATATTTCTGTAATCGAGTGGATAATCACCACTATAAGGTCTATGGGGGGAAGTGGGAGATTAACTGGATACCTATTATTAGTGATATGTAAGGATACGGATAACTGTTTATGATATCAAGTGTTCATATGCCATAAAGCCTATACATCAGACAGTAATAATAACAGTGCTTTTCCAACAGAGGAGAACAAATTATGTAACATTACAGCAAGGAAAAACCTGAAAAATAGGAGGAAAGGGTAAACCACAATCAGAAAGCTCACACGTAGTCCAGAACGGATGGTTCCTCCAGTATGCTGTAAAGATAAGGTGGTACAGGAAAACTCTCAATGTTGGGGATCCGGGAGTGTTGCATCTCAGGGTCAGCATCTTTGTCGTAGTGGGGATGCCTTCTCCTAGCCTTTGTTCTCTGTCCCAATCAGATGGTTGGCACAGAGACTAAATGGGTTTGTTGACAAGTTCTTCCCAACCCGGCAGTTGCAAAAGCGGAGGTTTCAAGTACTGTAGGAAATGAGGCAGGTCATCCGGAGTAGAGAGGAGCAGAAGCTTGTCTTCATGTCTGACTTGCAAGAAGAAGGGAAAGCCACAGCAATAAGGTATGTTGCAGTGTTGAAGCACTTGAAGCAGGGGTTTTAGAGCTGCTCTTTTTCTCAACGTATGGTGAGAGAGCCAGGGAAAATGGAGAGTTTTACTCTATCAAAATCAATGTCCACTTTCAGCCTGGCTTTCTGCATAATGTACTCCTTAAAGGGAATCTGTCAGGTCAATCTGGGACACTAAACTACCCACAGGTCCTTATAGACCTGGGCTTTTGAGTCCCAGATCGCCCTGTTGTAATGCAATCTGTAGGCGCATTAAAAATAAACTTATTTATAACTTTATACTTACCTATAGAAGGGTCCGATTGACGCTGTTTGGTGAGATCGGTCCAGGTTATTCATGAGGCACGCCTCCCAGCGCCTGCACTGTTCTTCAGTGAAGCCAAAGATGGACACCCCAGCTTCACTGCATAATTGCGGGGCATGCGCACTGAAGCTGAGGAGTACTCCTCTGGATTCATTGAAGAACTACGCAGGTGCGGGGAGTACAGCGGCCGGGTGAGTATATAGCTTTTTTATTTTTAATGCGTCCATGGATTGTGTTATAACAGGGTGATTTGGGACACTAAACTCCAGGTCCATATGGACGTGTGGTTGGTTTAGTGTCCCAAATTGCCCTGACAGATTCCCTTTAAGGGCGTAATAGTGGATCCTGCATATTACATGCCTGGGTTTGGAGGGATTGGTGATTTTGGCTCTGAATGCTCTGTGAGCTCTTTCTATTTCTATTGGCATGTCAGAAGTCTCCGAATCCTAACTTTGTTCCTCTTGTTTCAATTCTCAATGACATCGAGGTGTGAAAGGAGATATCATGGTTGAGAGGACTGTTTAACAGATTCCTCCTTAAGATCTTGTACAGTGGAGGTGATAGACATCTGAAAGGACTCCAAGTCCTCAACTCTGTTTTGTATGACCGTCACATAAATTTTGACCTCCATTCCTTTGAGGTCAGAGGCTAAGCAATCCATGTCCTTTCTGGAGGCGAGAAGTGCCAACAAGGCATGGAGCTCTGGGTGCTTCTTTAAAGTTTGTGCTGCATCCTCAGGGCAAGATCTGGAGATAGCAGCGGTTCCAGTAGGGAAAAGAATGGTCTTTCTGAGCCTGTTTGGGTGACATGTAAGGATGTCAGTTGCTTCCTCATCATAGGATAAGCCAGAAATAGAGAAATAGAGTTCTGGTTGCCAGGATAGTCCTGGAATAGGGATTTCTTTGTAGGAGGGCTTGTTTCCCAGCCAGAGCCTCTCAACTCAGCACTTCCATGGTGAGTATTAAAATTCGCAGGAGTCTGTTGCGATGGAGCCACTGCTGTAGGGCTCCACATCTGTATACCTGAAGAAGATGACTGCCGCATGACTGTTTGCATCTAGGGTGCCGATGTTTCCATGAGAGCAGATACCTTTACGAGGATTAGGTCAGTTTGAGTCTAGAGCCACAATCTTTTTTGTGCCTGAGCTATTGCAAAAAGACTAAATGAGATCAGGCCCACAGGGGAGCTCTGAAGGGAAAGCACAAGGGTCCGGTAATGTCTGTACCAGAATCACTATCGCTGGACTGATGAACCAGGGGGTTGTGTTTCCTTGGATACCTTTTTAATTCGGGTTTTGCCCATGAAGGTGTTAGATTTTCCTGTGTTTGCTGTCGCCTTACGCATGAGTCACTACAGTTCGCCAGCGCATCAAGCCACACTGCACTTATTAAGATTTTTGGATTCAAATAGCTTTTGATTTCAGTAAATGTGACCTCTTAATGCTGAAAATTCAGCAAATTACCATTTTCAGTTCTTTACAATCTATAAAAAGTTTAGAAATTCTGTTTTTGCATAATAATTTGGAACAGTGAATTTTGATTTTTAATTTGTGAAAAGAAAATGTTATCATTGGGAGGTTTGTCCAATAAAATTTGATTTTTACACTAACAGTTGAAGATTTAAACTGTCATTTGAATCGTCCATTTAGAAAAATCTGAGAAAAATATAATTTGCATAAGAATTTGGAATGCAGTGTAGATGAGGCTGTAATGGTGGACAAGCAAATAGATCTAGATCTATGATCCATCTCACTGCATCATAGGCTAGCACAGTTTTGAAAGAGCAATAGGAATTCCAGCAATAGTTAGAGGACTAGGAGAACTTAGAGAATGAAGCAGTCACACAAGCAGATTAGTGCTAGAATTCAACAGAGATAGGATAAGATCACTTATTTACTGGGGGAATCTGTGCTCTTGCTCTGGTTTACACAGACAGTTAACCCTTTCATTACCAATAAACTGATTTTGTCTGTCTGTTGTGCAATAGAGCAGTTTCATTTCTATACCCATTCTTTAAACATACTGACTGCCACTGAAAGAGACTTGAGGATTTTGGTGGATAGTAAGTTTACTGTTACTTCCGCACCAGTTCGAACTACTGCGCCATCCAGTTGCATGCTGCGGGTCCTTCCTTTGGGTTTTTCTTGTATTGTCTGAACAATGCCCTATTTCCTCACCTCCTTAATTGATTTTCCACCACACCCATCCCTTTACCTTGGTTTCCCTCTGCTCCACTAATAGTTAATTTTAGCCTTACCTGTGTGATTGACAGCCTATCGTCCTATCAAATCTTGGGCGGGTTCTTCCTTCCTATTTATTGTTTGCTCACTTTCACATTGGCGTTTGCTATTACCTTGTGCGTGCTGGCTATTTACTCTTGCTGTTTGGTCACCTGTATTCCTATTCCTGACCTCTGGCTTTAACTTTGACTATTCTCTTGGATTTTGATTCTGTACTGCATTGCTCGACTGTTACCGATCCCTTGGCTAGCTGACCTCCTTTTAGTTTGTTGTGTCTGCATTCTGTGTTATCACTTATATCAAGAAGGAATAGCCGCCCAGTTGCTGGCTGTCGCCTAGGGCAGTTCAGTCAAGTAGCCAGGGACAGTAGGGGGTTCAGCTTAGGGTTCACTGTCTTGTCGTTCCCCATTCCCCCAGGGTTCACCAGCAGCTACTAGGGAATCTCTCCTCTAGCAATTCCCTTACATTTACCTTTAGTGACCAGCGCCAGGCAGTTGCCGCCAAGGCAAATAAAACTATGGGATGCATTAAAAGAGGTATAGATTTTCATGACAAGAACATAATTATACCACTATACAGCTCACTGGTAAGGCCACACATAGAATATTGTGGGCAATTCTGGGCCCCAGTATACAAGAAAGACATAATTGAACAAAGGACAGTGCAGAGAAGAGCGACCAAGATAATTTGGGGAATGGGTGGATTGGAGTACAAAACATAGAAAAATGTTGTCTACGGGGACATCTAATAACAATGTACAAATACATGAAGGGACAACACAAATAACTTTCTAATGATCTTTGTACTCCTAGGCCAGTGACGGTGACAAGGGGACATCCTCTACGACTATAGGATAGAGAGTTTCACCAGCAATATAGAGGGGGATACTGTAAATACAGCAAGGTTATGGAACTCACTGCCCAAGGAAGTAGTGATCGTGGATTCACTGTGCAAGTTCAAAGAAGGCCTGGATGTCCTCCTCGAAAAGAAAAATATTATAGGTTATTGGTTTTAGATTTTGTAAGGACAAGTTGATCAAGGTTTTTATACTGATTGCCAGATTGGAGTCGGGAAGGAATTTTTTCCTCTGGCAATTGGTATAAGCCTCATGGGGTTTTTTGCCTTCTCTAGATCAACACTATAGGTTGGACTTGATGAACCTGTGTCTTCATTCAACCTCATCTACTATGTAACTGTGTAAATTTTTACTGACAAGATAATCCTGTTAGTGAAAAATGTTTTGTTAAGGACTTTTTGGGCAAACGTTTACATGTTTTCATTACATACATACAGCTATTTTAACAGCAAGCAGTGATTTCACCTACACAATTCTGAAAAAAAATTAACTCCATTATATACAAGCATTTTTTGTTGTTCATCCAAAATACAGTCTAACTGTACTAATCTGAAAAAAAAAAAAATCTTGGAATTTCATGGGTTGTTTTTTCCGCTCTGGTGACCAAATACACATCGTGACAGAGCATTGTTGTTAATCTGATATAAAAAAAATTAATTGCTTAAGTGTTTGTATTTGCAACAGTGCATATATACAAATACAGTAATGCAGCCTCCACTAATCTAAAAAAAAAAAAGAATCTCCGTTATTTAAGCATATTCTTTTTTTGGTGTGTTCACCCAATATACAATCTAGCCTGCTCTAATCTGAAAAAAAAATCTTGCTAGTCTAATACTCACTGACCCTTTTAGTGCTCAATTTTTCTTGAAATATATTTTGTTTTGTTTTTAAAAATACACAGTGTCAGAATTGTTGACAAATCACTAAGCAGTGTGCAGCAAAATGACTGAAACAAAACAGGGCAGGGGACAAGCAAAAGGAGGGGGGAGGAGGAAACACTAGTGCAAGCACTTCTACTAACAATAAGAATGTGGATGGCAACAGCAACACTACTTCTGGTTTTGACAGCCCCACCAGGACCTCATGACATCATGATTGAATTTACTGTCATTTTTTTTCCAAAGGGGTCATTGTGTTCTGGTTTCCTTTTATTTAGAGATGAGCGAATTTCTCAAAAGTTCGATTTGGCAGTTCGATTCGAAGTTCCAAAAAAATTTGCTTCACTCCGAATCACTTTGCGATGAATAAACAGCTATTTCCAGGCTGCAGAGAGCCCTTGGATGCCGTGGTGATGTCTCTCTCTCTCTCGCTCGCTCTCTCCAGCACAGGCAACTTTTATTCATGTGGAAGGATCTGCTAACAAGCAAAGACATGCCTACCCAATCACATCACTAGAGGATATCATGTGGCTGTCTAATGTCACAAAGGTCCTTACTAAATATTCGTTACTGTGAAGCATCAGGAAATCCGGAATCCTGGCGAATTAAAGATTTCCTGAAATTCGGATCGAATTCCACTTCTGCAGAATCGATTCACTCATCTCTACTTTTATTCTACAAACAGGTCTTCTGTTTGGAAGTGGTCCTCTTATGATGTTTCTGATTTTGGTGACAGCAGCTACGTGCGGTCATCTCCAGCATGGGAATTACCAAATGACAATGACATTACCAAATGACAAACTGATGGCAAGGTGCAAGATCTGCAAACAGATAATTAGCCATAGGTATGCAAGCACACATGTAGGAACTAGGTCTCTCTGTACATGAAATGGTGTTACAAGCATATTTGGCAAAATTGATTTAGCAGTTGCATCAAGTGAGTAAGACCATTCTATTTCTTCTCCCAATGATTGTCTTTGTAGGTAAGCCACATCTATATCAGACCTTGAACAATATGGTCATTGTAACATTCACCAGAGATGTTCAATTGGGTTGAGGTCAGGGCTCTGGCTGGGCTAGTCAAGAATGGTCACAGATTTGTTCTGAAGCCACTCCTTTGTTGGTATCTCTGTACTTGGCCGCATTCATCTTTCCTTCAATTGCAACCAGTTGTCCTGTCCCTGCAGCTGAGAGACACCCCCATAGCATGTTGCTGCCACCACCATGTTTCACTGTTGGGATTGTATTGGGCAGGTGAAGAGCACTGCCTGGTTTTCTCCACACGTACCGCTTAGAATTAACGCTAAAAAGTTCAGTCTTCGTCTCATCAGACCAAAGAATCTTATTTCTCATAGTCTGGGAGTCCTTCATGTGTTTTTTGGCAAACTCTATGCGGGCTTTCATATGTCTTACACTGAGGAGAGGCTTCCTTTCGGCCACTCTGCCATAAATTCCTGACTGGTGGAGGGCTGCAGTGATAGCTGACTTTGTGGAACTTTCTCCCATCTCCCATCCCTGGAGCTCAACCACAGTGATCTTTGGCTTCTTCTTTACCTCTCTCACCAAGGCTCTTCTCCCACGATTGCTCAGTTTGGCTGGACGGCCAGGTCTAGGAATAGTTCTGGTCGTCCCAAAATTCTTCCATTTATGGATTATGGAGGCCACTGTACTCTTAGGAACATTGAGTGCTGCAGAAATTCTTTTGTAACTTTGGTCAGATCTGTGCCTTGCCACAATTCTGTCTCTGAGCTCCTTGGGCAGTTTCTTTGACCTCATGATTCTCTTTTGCTCTGACATGCACTGTGAGCTGTGAGGTCTTATATAGACAGGTGTGTGCCTTTCCTAATCAAGTCCAATCAGTTTAATTAAACACAGCTGGACTCCAATGAAGGAGTAGAACCATCTCAAGGAGGATCAGAAGGAAATGGACAGCATGTGAGTTAAATATGAGTGTCACAGCAAAGGGTCTGAATACTTATGACCATGTGATATTTCAGTTTTTCTTTTTTAATAAATTTGCAAAAATATCTACATTTCAGTTTTTTTCTGTCAAGATGGGGTGCTGAGTGTACATTAATGAGAAATAAAATGAACTTTTTTGCTTTTAGCAAATGACTGCAATGAAACAAAGAGTGAAAAATTTAAAGGGGTCTGAATACTTTCCGTACCCACTGTAAATAGGGTTGCAATATGTAAAAAGGGGAGTGTACTAACATAATCATTCAATAATTGTAATCGAGGAAAAATTTTCAATTATTCGCTATTTTGATTTGAGTCATTATCACCCAACCCTACTTCTACCCCTCTCTGAGTCCCTATAACTTAAAGAATGCACCACTTTGGGGCTCTGCAAAAGCAGCATAGTGTCCAAAAACCTGCCCCTCTAAATCTTACATTCCAAAAGCCAAAAAGTATGGCACTCCTTCCATTCTGAGCCCTGCTGTGTACATAAACAGAAGTTTACACCAACATATACAGCTATTTTGTACCTGGGATGACCCACATTAAAATGCAGCAGTTTGTGTCTCTGTTGACACATAGTGGGCACAACATATTGGGCACTGAAATTGCATCTTTTTTTTTTAAGAATGTTCATTTTGCATGTTTCTTTTTTGGAAGCACTTTTAGGCTCAAAGTGCTCACTATATACCTTAATAATGTATTAACTTCCAGGGGTGTAGTTTCTAAAATGAAGTCAAATTTTGGGAGTAAATTATTTATTCTATCTCAGTGCCTCTGCAAATGGCCACCATTTCAGTGTAAATGTCCAAGTTAGGGCTCAAATGCACATGGTACTCTTTCACTTCTGAGCCCTGTCATATTTCCATGTCAAAAGATTAGGGCCACATGTAGGGTGTTTCCAAAATCAGGAAAAAAAAAACATAATAATTGGAAAGCTGACTTTTTACAGTGCCATGAGCTAGGCATGACATGTCAAGCACTGAAATAGCATATATCTGGTAAAATTTAAATTTTCATTTTGCACCATTCACTGCGCATTTCTATTTGGAAACCATCTCTTGGGTCAAAATGATCACTACACCCCTTGATATATTTTTGAGGGGTGCAGTTTCCAAAATGAGGCCACTTCTTGGTACGTGGTACTTTCCATTACACTGGCACCTTAAGGCTAAGCTCCACGTTGTGCAAACACTGTTTTTTTTTTTTTGGAGATTTTGCTGCTTTTTTTGAGCCAAAGTCAAGAGTGGCTTAAAAAGGAATGGGAAATATAGAGGAAGCACTTATACTTCTCCCTTCTGTTAAATCCACTCTTGGCTTTGGCTCAAAAAAAAAAAAAAAAAACACGGCAAAATCTGTAGCTTTTTCACAAAATGGGGCTTTAGCCTAAGGACTCTCAGGATTTCAGACACGTGGGGTATTTCTGCACTCGGGAGAAATTGCATATAAAGCTGTGGGGTGCATTTCCTCCTTTAACCCATTTTGAAAATGAAAAAATTGGTGAAAAGTGATGTTTTATTAACAAAAACTGTTCTGAGCCCTGCCATGTACCCATACAGTAGTTTACAACCACATATGGGATATTGCATGTACTGGAGAAATCGCATTACAATAGTGTAGTGTATGGTGCTTTTTCCCCTTTAACCCCTTGATGAATGAAAATTTGGGCTAGAGTGATGTTTTATTGGGAAAAAAATAATTTTTCATATTCATGTCGCAATGTTAATAAAATCTGTGAAATAGCTGTGGGATCAAAATGCTCACTATATACCCCGATACATTCATTAAGAGGCTTAGTTTCCAAAATGGAGTTACCTTTTGGAGGTTTCTGTTGTACTGGTACAATACTGGAAAATTATTCCATCAAAATCTGCTCTTCAAACACCCAGTGGCACTCCTTCCCTACAGCATGCTGCCACATGCAGTATACATCCACATGTGTGGTATTTTTGTGTTTGGATGAAATTGCATAACACATTGTCTGGTACTTTTTCTCCTTTAACTCCTTGTGAATGTGTAAATTTTAGGGCTATCTGTAAGGGAATTGCCAGTTGAGCAATTCCCCAGTGCTGCTGCAGAACCCTGGGGGGAGGGGCACAACAAGACAGTGAGCCCTAAAGCTGAACTCCCCAACTGTCCCTGGCTAACTTGCCTGATCAGTTGTAGGCGACAGCCAGCAACTGGTTGACAGTCTCTTCTTAATATAAGTGGCAACACAAAACGCAGACAAGACGAACAGGAAGGAATCAAACTGAACACGCGAAGGGTGACGCAGAGACCCGAACAGGCAGAGACGTTACACTAACTCTAATTTCTAACATATATTCCTTTAAAATGAGTGAAGTTATTGAAGTGATTCCTAACATTTGGGAAATTTTCTTGTAAATTTTGAAAATTGCAAAATTTATTGAAGGACGATTAAAAGATGAAGTCAACATATAGTAGATAATATTTCTTAATGAATTTGGATGATATGACTATCTGTTTGAAAAGCAGAGCATTTCACGTTCTGGAAATTGTGAATTTTTCAAATTTCCAATTGTTTTTCATAATTAATTGCAAAAAGTATTGATCATAGTTTACCACTAGTTCAGTACAATGTGTTAAAAAAGTCACTTGGCTAAGTTAAAATATCTCAAAGTTATTGCCATATAAATTGACTCATGTGATGCTTGAAAAATGGGGCTGTATTCTTAAGGCTCCATGTTGAGGAAAAGCTGCTTCTTTTGTGCAGAGTTTGCTGCTTTTTTTTAGCCAAAGTCTGGATTGAATTTAGCAGGAAGGATAAGTATAAAATTAAAAGTTGTCTGAAAGTATAGTTACGCTTTAAATGTCAAGTTAAACGTTGCTACATTTGTACCAAATATGTGTAAAGTATATATGTGTGTCTATTGTGTGTGTCATGTGTGTATATGCAGTATAGCAGCACACTGTATGTGTGCAACATAGTGGTGCTATTTATGCTTGTGCTATAGTATACTGTAGGTATGTTTTATCTATGGCAGAAATTCAAGGCTGAAACAAGGTGTAATTGGGAATATATTTGAATAATATATATTTTATATTTCTATATAATATTTTATTATTATTAATACAGATTTTAAATGGAACATATACTGTAATTTGATAAATAAATAGTTTTGTACAAAAGCAGAAGATTTTAAATGTGGAATTCCAAATGACATTATTGCATTCATGACTTTATTAATTCTTAAAGCACATTTGGTTTATGTAATATTTGGCTCATTTAAACATCACAAAACGTATTGTTATTAAAATACTTGAAATAACTAAAGTAAAGCGTTTTAAAAGGGTTGTCAAATTTTAGTCCAAGAGTGAAATATTATTGTTTATATAATGAAGATTTCTACAATTTTCCAATATATACATTCTGTATCTGTTCTTCACTGTTTTCTACAACTCAGTCCATGGTCATGTGATATACAGTCCATGGTCATGTGATGAACACACATGTGCACAGCTCATTATAGTCACTGCTCAGTGATTAGACATCTGGTAACGAGCTGTGCACCTATGTCCATCACATGACCATGAACTGTATGTCACATGACCATGGACTGATTTATATCCCCTGGATGTAAACAGAATCAATGACAGCAAGCAGAGATCTAGAAAGCCATGAGGAATTGATACAGAAAGTATATTGGAAAATTTTTATTATAAAAAAGAAACAGCTTTCTTGATATAAAAAATGGAAAAAATAATCAACACCAACGTGGCCATACACTTATGATAACTACTATCTAAACACCATGGGGCAGTTTTATTATGCCTTGTACACCATATCTCCTTTCTTCAATGTTTTTGCCTACAATCAATGATCCAGTTTTTTTTATTATTTTGCCTACTAGAGTCTTGTCTTTAATTTTCATTAAGACAGTAATGGCACTTGAACTGGTCTTCTTCTGTCATAGCTTAGCCATACTAAAAAAAAGATTTACTAATACTAAAAGCTAGACAGTGTTAACTTAAACTAGACAGACTTAAACTGCACCAGATTTATCAAAGTGGCTGTTTGATAAATCTGGCATATTTTTAGATTGTCTAGTCTGTTTACACCTCCTATTAGTTGGCTTGAAAGTTCTTGCCGCACTTTTGGTGCACAGAGGTGCAACGTAGGCCATGACCCTTTCCCACAAGGGCACCCCCTTTTTTCAGTCAAATCGGAAAAATGTCTAAAAACTGTCAAAGGCAGAAACCCCATGCTGCGGAGACGCAGTGAAAAGAAATGTAATGTTTTACAGTACCAGCAAAGTGAATGACATTCTGGCTAATCCCATCCACACATTACAGAAAAATAATGCAGCGAAAAAGCTATATTTTTGCAAAACACAGCATGTCAATTATACCTGCAGAAATGCAAGCGTTTACCCTATAGGTTTAATAAGGGAAGAAAATCCACAGAGAAACACGCAGTAAAATGCGATGCAAAATGCTGTGGAAAAAACCGTGACACATTTCAGCTGCGGTTTTTAGCTGTGTTCCGCAACGTGGGGCCTTAGCCTAAGATACTTGATCAATGTGGCACACAGCATGCTAGACAGGTTTGTTGTGCAAATTACACCAGAATTCTGGCGCATTTTGCTTCATAAATCTTCACCAATGTATTGTGTGTTTAGCACATTAGTTAATGCACCAGCATTTTATTCAGTTGCAATATTCTTGGCTATGCACCACTGGCTTGTCAGAACAATTCTTGACATCATCCTCTTAACCCTGTTGTCAATTGATTGCTTATGCCTACAGGATGCCCTTTGGCTGGATGTGCCAAACCATTATTTTAATTACAGGGGGTTTCCTATGATTAATTGCATATTGGCCAAATATGACATGAATGTGTAATTGGCGAGGGTCAGACCACCAGCATTTTCACTTATAGAGTGGTATACAACAATTTCTTAGATTTCTAATGATTTCTATTGGGCCCCACTGTATGCATTTAAGATGACCCAGAGGCATGCAAATTTTTTTTTTCACATTCCATATGAAACAAAAAAAAAATTATGTCACAAGCTCCAGATACTGTGCTCCTGTCTTCAGTCCTAAAAGCACTGATCCTAGGGAAGAATAAGATAGCACCACTTGCAAAATCAAGTAGTGGCACATGGGCGACCTATGGATTAGGCTCTGTTCACATCACAATAAGAGCCCTATGTTGAAGGTATACCTCAGATGGGAGGAAGACTATAATGTTTTTCATTGTATAGACATACAGTGTGATACATCGCTGATAGACAATCATTGTAAAAAAATGCCCAACAGGTTCCAAAAGGACACTCTTTTGAACCCCTTTGAATAAAGCCCTATGGGTACATTTTTATATGCTCCAAGTACTATTGCCTGTGTATATGGCAAATATAGACTCTTAACATTAAGTGAATAGAGCCTTAGTGACTGATGTGTGCATTGCCCACCATGTACATTCGGTATAAGACAATGGCAAAAGGCATAAAAAAAGGTCACACCTGTTAAGGGCAGCACAGTGGCTCAGTGGTTAGCACTGTTGCTTTGCAGCACTTGGGTCAAATCTTACCAAGGGTAACATGAGTTTGTATGTTCTCCCCATGTTTGTGTGGGTTTCCTCCCACATGCCAAAAATGCACTGATAGATAAATTGTCTCCCTGTAAAAAAAATAAATAAATGTATCCTTGTTGGTTTCTCCATGAGAAAAGCACATTAGAAATGTTTGTCATTGTCAAACTGTGTACAGTAGGTGATATTGCTTTTGAGTATAAAGTGTAATACAAATCCTGTGATATTTGTCTGTGAAAAGAGGCTTCCATTGCTTTCCAACTGCCCTTCAAAACAATATACTCAAAGTGCACCAGATGTAAACTGCAGAGGATCACACATACAGTAATGATAGTACTGAAGACGCATTGAATTCATCCACAACCTTTGTGTAGGAAATAAATTGTAGGCTGTTAGGGAATATCATTTATTTAATCTGAAATATTTTTTTAGTTATAGGAAATGTAACAGCTGAAGAAATAACATTTATTTTTACAGCTGCTATTTAACTATCTCTGATGTTATTAAGGTTTTTAAAACAACAACATTGACCACAACACCCTCTGTATATGCCCGAGATATACAAATAGGTACAAAATTCTATTTAATTATATTATTGTTTCTGTTATGCTAATGAGCTGGTTGGGGTAACAAGGGTGTCATTGTTGCTATCATCACACCAAAGAGCTAGGCAGTGTATATGTCAATCATAGCAGGGAGGAAGGGATGGAGGAGTTGGGTGCTGGAAAGCATAGGTCTTAGATGCAATGACAGCAATGGTGTTGCCTTTGTTGCACCAAACAGCTGATTAGCTGTACAATATGGTTCAGTTGGGACTATTATTACAATATACAAATATACATTATTAAATATTCTAATAAAAATTTTGATGAGAGACAAAGAAGATTTAACTTGCCTGGTGCTGTTCTTTTATGGTGATCAGAGGTGTAGCTAGCAGGATGGCATGGGTTGAAGTGGTCTCAGGCACACTTACTCTGTGGGGCACACCCCGGGGCTGCCATAAACACAAACAATTCCTAACTATATCAGTGTTTGATGGATACCGATACAGTTGAAATGCAATGTAGTGCAGGAAGAATTTGGCTTTCTCCTCTGGCACTTTGTAAGCGGCAAGCCACTTCCCAGCATAGACAGATGCAATGATGTCATAGTATTGCACCTTCTACACTGAGATGCAGACGTCCTGTCTGTGCCCATGGCATCTTGTAAGAATAAGAGAGGATAAACAGTGACAGTGATGGCTTAGAGTAACAAGGGATCGTAGACAGGTGAGTATAAGTTTTCTTTTTTTTTTTCCTTATAAGGGTTCATTAGAGGGCATTATGACTATGGGGAGATCATTTACATAAGTGGTCGAAAACATATAAGGGGCATTACTTATATAAAGGGTCATTGGAGTGTTATGAATATAGGAGGTCATTATTGGGCTTTATGAATATAACTGGGATCATTTATATAAGGGGGAATTAGGGGGCAGTATTAAATTAAGGAGCAGTTGGGCTTTATTACAGGGGTTTTCCAGCTCATTCTTATTGATGGTTAGTCCTCAATGGTAAATCATCAATAAGAGATCAGCTGGGTTAGAGAAAGGGGGTAATATACCGTGTGGGGGCAAAAAAAAGAAAATGAATTTGAATCAGTAAAAGATTTCTTTCAGTACAAAACAATAATAAAAATATATTAAAATTTTTGATTTTTAAACCATATACTTGTATAAATATGAAACTAAATAAATAAACTATTTCTTAATTCTTCATACATATAGTTCATAAATTTGTATTATAAAACTAACTCAAAATTATGAAGAATAACACAGCATGCAAATGATTAAGATTGCCCAAAATTGTAAATCACTACTTTTCAGTCCTTCTGATTTTGCTACAAACAGCAGAGAAATAATATTTTGCATTTACAATACACCATGTGACTCCTTATAGCTAATAGACAAATTCATCCCATATAAAATCTCTTAGGTCATGTGTCTCTAACCAACCATTAATTAATCCTAGTCATTAACCTAGTTCCCATGTCTTGAAATAACGTGATCACCATCATCCAACTCAGTATCACTATGGGATGCATTCATAAACCTAATACACTCAAACCCACTAGACAGAGAATTATAACAAGGAGGCAGATTAATTAAACCCACAAAGGATTAATACTGATGGAGGACAACAACTAACGTTACTAGCGCCAACACACTAATTAGATATAAATTAAATAAATCACCCCAGTCATGTCCTGAGATGGACAAACCTCTGAAGATTTGTTTAGCCGAACTATGTTAAAGTGTCTTTATCACTGTGATGAACCGACCCTCAGTTTTATATCTTTCTTGGAAGTGTGTTTTTACTTGCTCATGTCAGTCCTCCCCCCACTTGTTGGAATGTTGTGCTTAAGTTGAGGCCAGATGGCGATGGGAGAGAGTGGTCCGGTGACCTTAACTTCACCCATCCCTTCCCGGAGCCTAGGAAGGTACCCAACTGTCCGAGGATTCTGCTAAGGAGACAGTAGGAGGGCTGGCTGGGGGAGGTGAAGGGTGGGGCTGAAAAGGGTCTGACACTGAGGTAGAGTGAGTTTTCTGTGTCTTTTGTGTGGAGCCTGAAAGAGACATAGCTAAGACAGAGCTGTGGGCTCAGGTATTATTCTATATTTTATTTTCCCTTTTTGTTTTATGTATTGTATTATCGCATTTTTGCTTGTATGTTTATGCTTGATAATATTAATATTGTATATTTCTGTATATGCTATTAATTAGTACCGACCCACTTGGGTTATTAAATATATAAAATTTATACAGCTCGTTTCATTCTATCCTATGACCCGGTCTACTCACGGTGTGTGAGTGGGAGGTTAAGAAAGAAGGTTGATCGCAGGTACGCCAAGAGGCTTGGCAAGGCGATATTCTTCACAATCACCAACTGTTTCTCCTCCTCCTCTTCAAAGCCAACGTGAGTCATCCATAAGTGAATGTGTGGCCAGGTGACAGCAATATACGCCCAGTCATCTGGCAGTTGTGCAACTTAACTCACACCTTGCACTCAAGCTCGATGGAGAATAGCCGCCATTATTTCTCTAGGAAAGCTTGCCCTGCTTTATATCACTATGTGTCGGAGAATATGGGCCTTTCCTTGGATACTTCAATCTGGGGAAAGCTGCATGCTACCATCAACATGTGGAGCAGCAATTATAGACAAGGACAATACATGGCTTTCACGGCCCACTGGGTCAATGATTTGAGCCCAGCAGTCACAATCCAGACACGCAGCAAGGCCAGATGTTAGTTCCACCCCCATTGTGCAGGCCCTGTTCCAACACCATGCAGGGCCCATCCACCTCATCTGGATCCTCCTCTCTGGACTGTTTACTGCCACAATCTTCACCAGGGCAAAGCGTCGCTTCCACTCCTCTTCCTGCTCCTTCATCCTCGTTTCATGGGTGTAAGATGAAGCACTGCCATGCAGTTTTACAATTATTGATCCTGGAAAAGAGGAGCCACACAGCGGAGTAGCTGCTTCTCTGGATCCAGCAGAAAGTATCCCGCTGGATCGCTATTCTACACTATGCTTTAAGCCAATTTAAAGTGTGTTTTGTTCATCCCGAAACAAACCGGGTACCCGAGCTGCCAATCCTGAACACAAAATTAATCTTGAGAGGTTTGCCTATCTCTAGTATTGTCCTTTTCATTTCAGGCCAGCTACCAGCATCAGTCTAGACTTAAATGAAACGGTTCTCTATATTTTTCACAAGCAAGTGTGTATAAGTTCAGCACAAGCAAGCACAAAAACATTTTGAAGCTAGTATTTGTTTTAGACTTGTGGGTTTTTAACCTAAATTATCTACTGCTGTCTCTGCTGCTCTAGAAACAGTTACATGACTTTTTATGATTTAAAGAGACAGAGTGCAGAAACTGTGAATGAACTGGTCAGTGACTCACTGCTTCTTCTTCTATATAGTGTTTGTAGGATTCAGGCACCCAATCTAATGTTGGAACAATATGATTCTTGATGTCCCTATTTTGCCATGGATCAGATTGTGACTGACACTCCATCACTGACCCAACCTGTTTCTTGGCCTCCCTGATTTCTGTCAGCTTCAGCTGCCTTATGCCTGCCTGTGAATGAACTCAGCATATCCCATGTATTTTAGTGACTGACTACTTTTCTGCACCACATTTCTAGCTATCCCAGCCTGTGCTCTGTCAGCTATTGTTATTAAAAGGAGTCTATCATTAGAAAAAACTGTTTTAAAGCTAATGGTATGTTGGAATGGCCTTTAAAAAGGCCATTCTACTCCTACATTTCCTTGTTTTCTTCTCCCAGACGATTCTAAGATAATTTGTTTCTTCATTTATGTTAATGAGCATCACGGAGCACCCGGAGCGTTCCTCCTCTTCTGCGAGCACCCACCTCGTCATCGCGTCTCACCACCCCTTCGTCCATTGCGGTGACTCCCCTCTTGGTCTTCTCTGTATCTTCTTACTTCTCAGTTCTCCACAGAACTACACGAGCATACCGCACATGCACAGTACACTCTTGTGACAGACCACCAGGAAATGGCGGCCCGCCATGCGCAATCAGCTCTGCCCGAACCCAAAGTGGCAGAGCCAATTGCACATGTGCGAGAATTTGCTGCCGTACAGTGCTGCCGCGAGAACTGAGAAGAAAGAAGATACAGAGAAGACCAAGAGGGGAGTCACTGCAATGGACGAAGAGGCAGTGGAAAGCTATGACGCGGTCAGTGCTCGCAGAGGAGGAACGTCCCGGGTGCTCTGTGGTGCTCATTAACATAAATGAAGAAACAAATTATCTTAGAATCGGCTGGGAGAAGAAAACAAGGAAAGGTAGGAGCAGAATGGCCTTTTTAACATGCCATTAGCTTAAAACAGTTTTTTCTAATGATAGACTCTCTTTAAGGATCTTTTAAAGGAAATGAGATTATAAGGATAATAATAATAAAAATAATAATAATAGTAATAATAACTATTATTTTTGTTATTCTAGTCCACATCATCCTCCAGTTTTGATTTTTCCAAAGGCGGTCTGAAAGTAAAACCTACATTATGCAACAATGTATTTAATAATATTACCACAAATTGTTAGGTTGAGTTATTATTACCTCAGCCTAACTCCTAATTAAATAAATGGTAGGGTTAGAAGGAAGTTGTGGTTTATGTAGACCACCATTTTGTTGTGCGATATTGTTGAACTGAAAAACTAGTCTTTTAACTCCGCCAACCTCTAATTTTATTATCTTAAATGCGGCATCAGTTTTACATTAAAACATATGTGTATTACACGGTTAATAACATAACCAGTACCTTCTCAATGTGTTTCAAGACTTTGGACTATTATATTTTCAGGAAACAAATATGAAGTGTTATTTTTAGATTAGTGTTCAGAAACAAATGGACATATTTCTGTAACATTTCTACATGTACTGTATAATTCAGCAGCTATGCCAGCTTTTGCTAAAACATGAAGGCTTTCATGAGTTATTTGGAAATGACATTAGATCCAAGATCCAAGATTTTGGATGCTGCTTAGTGTATTATATATGTTATTGTCTCATTTATGTTTAGTTCATGCATAAAGTGCACAGATACTGTAGTTTTCAACAGCATCTGAGTTTAATCATAATTTTTCAAGCAATGTATATGAATGAACCCAGAAACATGTTTATGTGATATTCTTTATGAGTATAGACTTTATGCTACATGTAAGACATATAAGTTAGTGATTGAAAAAATGTGGCAATGTTCTATTACTGTTCATTAGTTTTGCAAGGATATGAATTTGGATAGATATATTGCAATAAATGCAACACCATTTTTTCTTCAATCGGTCCCCCTTCCAGTCTTACAAGGCTTACAATCTAATTTTCTTCTCTCAGGCAGGCACACTTCAGGAGCGACTTTCCATAAGAATTGAACTGAATTAAACAGTCAGTAGTTTTTGTAGTGTGGGCCCTCAGAAGACTCAGAATGAACTTTTGAATTCCATGCCAGTGAGTTCTAAACAGGTTTTCAATAGGATAGTTCAAGACCCTAGCTATAGTCCTACTGTCTGGGGTCACACAACTTGTTACTTTATCAGAGGAAAAGACAGAAGCACTGACATGATTCTTCTATTGGTAACCATGATTTTGGTCTTTCTTAGAAGCTAAATATATTCATCTGATCTTATATTGATTCCTCACAGTGAATAGTGAGCACAGTTGGTTGTATAGGAATTGTCTGGTATTAAAAAAAAAAAACATTTTTAAAAACTCATCCATTAGGAAACGCTGCTACAAAGTGTGTTATTGTCTCTGGATGACCTAGCATATCAGAGAATTACACGCCCACTGACTGCAGCACTATATGATGCTTCATTCCTCCTGTAGAAGCACTAGGATTTCGGGGATATTTCGGGGAGATTTGGCTGTAATCTGTGGATAAAACTGGTAACAATTCTTAAAGGGAGTATGTCAGCAGTAAATTTGTTATAAATGTGTTTATAATTTGTTCAAATAAAATAATAATATAAAATACAACTGTACCTTGTAGAGATGTTTCTACAGTTTCCAAATATGTCTGTTATTTGGCTTTGGAGCCCCATATTCATGTAAATAACCATTATATTTATATGAAAATAAGAAGAAAATTGCTTCAGGGGCGTGCCTTAGCTTACCTGGGTTTTGGTCTCAGATCTAGATTTCTGGGCAGAGCACTGTTCCCCTCATTTGCAAATTAATAAGCAAACGTTGGTCTCTTAGGAAAGAGTAACATCGATATTTAGAACAATAATTCACATAAAATTGGCTACAATTGTTTAAGGTCACATTTAAGTCAGCGTTAGACAAAAACTTTTGCAATATATTTTCAAGTAAGTGATGTAGAACCATCTATCAAATAACATATGCTGAATGAGCTTAAGACCAACCGATTATTTTAGACCTTACAAGGCAGACATATACATTTCCATACAATATACAATACATATACATTTCCATATAATATATGGACACTATATTAGCAGATTATAGCAATGATGGATTATAATTAATTGTAATGGTAGATGTGTGAGTGTGTCTGCATGTACCTGTAAACATGAACATGCTTCCGCATAGTTGCACAATTTTTTTTTTTCTGTATATATGGGCATTGCTCAGTACCACTTCTCTTATCCTTTGTGTATATACAGTTGCTTTTTACACACATGCAGTGCACAGTACCATTTATCCTGTGTTTATGGGCAATACCGCTTCTCTTGTCCTCTATATCAGGTAAGCTTGGTCTAGTACTGAATCTATTCAGTAAGTTTGATTTTGTCACTGCATCAGTGTATCTATGTAGTATGCTTACCCTTTTGTGGTAAAATACAAAAGAATATTTAAGGGGAAGTATTAAATTTTCTATTTCATATATTAAGAGGGAATCCTCCTCCCTAGAGACGTAGTTGGCAGAAAAGTGTGCCACGCTGGAGGTTACGTATATTGGTAATCTAAGTGATGAGTCTAGAACTCAGTGGCTCCAGCTGGACAAACAATATTTACATGTATTGCAGGATAAAGCTTGTGGGTCTCAATTCTTCAATAAACAAAGGTTCTATGAACTGGGAAATCAGTAGCAATCCAGTAGCTTCCTATCCCATTTAATCCACCAAAACACTGCTTCCCCGGCTATTTTGAGAGCTAAATCGGCAGATAGCGTGGCTATCTGTAATAGATTTCACCTATCCAGGAACTTGTGACATACTTATCGGAAGTTATTTTCCCAAATCTGACTGAGGAGCAGAGAGATTACATGAACTCCCTCCTTAAATTGGAGGAGTTATCTGGCGCCCTGGCTGGTATAGCCAAGAATAAATCGCCAGGCCCAGATGGTATAGAGTAGTGTACGCCCCATACCAGGATTTATCACTCCCTATCCTGCTGAAATTCTACAATGCCTCATGCTAAGCCCACACTCCAATGCATTCCTTTTATGATGCTAATATTATCCTTCTCCTTAAGCCAGATAAGAATCCGCTGGACTGTGGGTCCTATAGACCCATTTCTCTACTTAATATCGATTACAAATTGCTAACCAAAATATTAGTGAATAGGTTAAATAATGTTATTCTGGACTTGATCCATCTGGATCAAACGGGCTTTACGCCTGGTAAATCTACCTCAGACAATCTCAGACGAGTCCAGGTTGTAACTCAAATCAGGGCTGCTCTTAAAAGGGATTGTGCGATAACCTCTCTTGATGCCATTAAGGCATTTGATTCTGTCGAGTGACCCTTCCTACTCTAGATTCTGCGCTGTTTCGGTTTTGGGGAGTTTTTGGATTACACTCCTCTACCAGTCACCTAGAGCGGCACTTTCCATTAATGGTGCGTTGTCTCCGTACTTCTCACCCCATCGAGGGACCTGCCAGAACTGTCTACTTTCTCTTTTTCTCTTTGTGTTGGCAGTGGAACCTCTTGCTATTATTCTCAAGACAGACCCGATATATAAGGGAGTGACTATATGTGGAGCTAAATGCAGATGACCTTCATTTATGCATGTCTGACCCTGCCCAAACTCTCCCCAGAGCTATGGCCCTAATTGATAAATTTGGTGTCTATTCCGGCTTGCGCAATTATTGGTTCAGGTCATCATATATGCCTATAGCTCAACAGGCGCCAACACTGACACTGAGGAATATATTTCTGATGACCATGGAAACTTTCTAAGTTTAAACGTGTATCTGCTCCGTAATCATTTTAGAGCTACCTATTTGTAGACTGGCAGGACAAGTCTGGCTGCAGGATAAATGAGTAGCAGTTTACACTGATGTTCCTATTGAGAACCAACTGTGGAATAACCCATGTTTAACTGAACTTTTTACCCTCCCTTATGCGTTGGGAGCAGTTTGGAATTTTGTTCGTAGGAGACATATATGAACAAGGCAAATTTAAATCTCTTAATTACCTGAGTACGATACACAATATCCCTCGCACTCAATTTTTCAGGTTCCTTCAAATCACGCACGCCATGTCTATTCAATTCCCACAACCAAACTTATATATTTCCAACTACCCTCTCTTTGGTATACTTAGACCCCAAGGTCCATGAGGTCTAATTTTGGGGTTATATGTTCATCTATTACAAGTTAATGTGTCCCATCTAGATGCACCTGCATTGGGGAAATGGTGCACCCTCATTCCTACTCTTACTGATAAAACATATGTAGAACTCCAAGAATCAGCACAATACCTTCTCCTTCCGCTAATAATAAACTGACCCAGGTTTATATATTGCATCAAAGCTATTTAAACCCTGCTTGTTTACATGAAATGGGATGCTTACAGCACCCAGAGTGTCTAAAATGTTCTTCTAACTATTCTGATTTTTGGCACATGATATTGGAATGTCATATGGTCAAAGAATTTTGGAAAGAGGTTGTAGGTCTCCTGAAATACTAGGTACACCTGTTCCATTCAGCCCTGAGATATGCCTGTTTGCTACTCTAGATGAAGGGAAATGGTTACACCATCTCAGAATCTTTTTAAGTGAATTACTATTCCTAGATAGGAAGACTATTGCCTTGAGATGGATGGCTCCCCGTCTGTCTTCTCTGTCAATGTGGAGAAAATTAGTTAATTCTATGTTACCATACAACCAAATGGTGTATAAGGGAAGTGGCTGCACCCAGAAACTTTCAAAAGGTTTGGGGCCCCTTGTGTAATTTACAATTGAACTTATACCCTTCGCCATCTCTCCATACAGTCCTTAATTCATTTATTGCTTAGACTGGGAATGTTGTCAGGAGTACCCACGACCTCTATTATATTTCTGAACTCTGTGGTATTCTTGTATTTGTTGAATACTATATTGTCTTGTTTTGTTGGAGTTGCGATATTGTCTTGTATCCTCTCCTGCCTGGATTTTTTTCTCGGGATACTTGTTTATCACCCTGACATCAGCATAGACTTTTTTTTTTGCATGCATTGTACAGCATATGGTTTGAGATCATTGTGATCTCTACTTAACACAACTTATTTGTAATGTATGCTTTGTTGTGCACTTTTTCAATAAAAAGAGTTTTAAAAAAACAAAATGGTTTTGGGTTTTTTTAACCAATAGTAGTACCATTCCCCCTGCCACTACTACCTCCACCACCAAGAGTCATATTTTCCTCCTCTACTTGCACTTGAGAGGCTAATGTCATATGGGGCTAGAACATCACATTGACTAACAAGACACATGTCTCTTCTGTATTTTTCCTGTGCGATACAAGTGGTGGCGCCCATTTTAGTTTGTCTGAGATGAATCGGCATTTGTTTGGTTTCATTAGTCTTACTGATAGTGTATTATAACTGTCATTTTTACTAACATATTGCCTGTTAGATAAGCCTTTCTCTGTCAACCAATGACATGCAGCAATCGCTATTGACTGTGGCATCAAAGAAGATTAAAAATCTTCAATCAGAGTTATCTCCAGTTTCAGCAGCTGTAAGGTACAGCTTACACCATGGTGCCATCTCAGCTCCTGTATGGTAGTATGTGGGAACTCTCTGAACTGTGCTGTACATGTACAGTGCAGGTCAGGAAGAGGTTAATGAAGTTGGAATCTTATAGTTGTGACAACAATATTTAGGGGCAAAATAGCCAATTAGTACTTCATAATCTAAGCACTAATGCCTTATTCACACGTCAGTGAAATACAGCCATCTCACAGCTGTTTTTGTAACATCTGTCACACGGCCATTTTGAGAACATTGATTTTAATGTGTCTATTCACATGTCCGTCTTTTTCACTGACGGTTTTTAACCGTCGTCAAAAAAAACTGACATGCTCTATCTTTGTTCATTTTCACAGACACACGGACAAAATTGAAATCAATGGATCCATTTTCAACATATGTAAAATGGATTGACGTCTGTTTTACATCCGTTAGGCCAAAGTCCCACATTGCGAAAATGCAAAAAAATGCTGCGTTTTACATTACCTGCAAAGTGAATGAGATTCTGGCTAATCCCATCCACACATTGCAGGAAAGAAATCCACTGTGGAAAAGCTGCATCATCAAAAACGCATGCGCTTTTGAAAATCGCAGCATGACAATTATACCTAAACGCTAGTGTTTTTCCTATAGGTTTGATAAGGGAAGAAAATCCTCTGAGAAAAAAACACGATGCGTTTCCGCTGTGTTTTTTTCCACAGAGTTAGCAGCGCTTCCCTACATGAGGCCTTACCCTTAATAACGGTTCTGTGGGTTGGGTAAAAAAAAAAGACCAATGAAATTGTTCCATATTTTTCACTGACTGTTAAATGATGCAAAATGAATGATAATTGCTCATAAAAAGTGGAACGGATGCAACCTGTCCGTCAAAATGGACATTAAAGGGGTATTCCCATGAACATAATCATATCTATATTTGTAGATAATTAAAAGTTAAACATTTTTGCAAATATATGTAGTTAAAAATTCTGCAACGTTTTAAAGATTTTCTCTAACCATCTTAGTGGTGACATCTGTTGTCTTGATCGATTGCCAATGATACGACCACGAATGCAGAAACTTTCTATGGTTTGGGACTTGTCAGGAACCTAGCCATGATTTTCTTATTGTAGCTGGGTTATCAGGCAGGCACATTACAAGTATGAGAAGATATCCCAGCGACAATAAGGAAATCATAGCTGATTTTCTGACCTTAGAAAGGTCCTGCATTCCTGGTCGTATCCACTGGCAACCGATCAAGACAACAATACTGTGACCACAAGATATTTAGAGAAAATCTTTAAAACTCTGCAAAATGTTTAATTACTTATATTTGCAAAAATGTTTAACTTTTAATTATATACAAATTTAAAAATGGTTATGTTCGTGGGAATACCCCTTTAAGGCTAAAGCCCCACGTAGCAGGCCACAGACAAAAATCGCTTCGGGAAAAACCGTGGTGGAAACACATTGCGGTTTTTCCCGCAGCTTTTCACAGAAAGTCTGCAGTTTTCCTCTGAGGACTTTCTGCTTCAATTATACCTATAGGGAGACCACCGGCTTTTCATAGGTATAATTGACATTTTCAAAAACGAGACGGTTTTGGAAATCGCAGCATTTTCGCTGCACATATTTTTCTGCAATGTGTGGATGGGATTCACCACTTTGTCGGGACTGTAAAACGCCGTGGGGTCTCCATGTAAAAACGTAACGTTGTGTGAATAAGGCCTTAGTCACACACTGAGGGATAAAAGGAAAAGCTAATGATTTCAACTCAACACAAAAAATAAACTGGTGTTTTCATGAGCACTATACATTTTACGCTAAGTTCACACCTGCGCTCAGGTTTCCGTTCTTCGGGTCCGCTTGGTAACCCAAAAAACTGAAACCCCATCTGCCTAAAAAGCGATTACCAGCCGGGTTTCCGCCCGAAAAATGCGGAGAGAAAAAATCCTGCTTGCAAGACTTTTCTCTCTGCATTTTTCAAGCGGAGTAGGGGACAGAATCCTCGAACAGTCACACAGCGCAAGTGTGAACCCAGCCTTAATTAAGTACTTCAAAATCTTTTTTTAACTTATAACAATAAAGTTGATTAATATTATTAAATATATTCACAATTAGAGGTAACTATTGAATTAGGCTGTGATAATACAGTCTGAGTATATAGGTATAAGTGAAATTGGGCATATCTGTATTTTTCCATTTAGATCTGATGTTTAGATTGTAGCTGGAAGTGGTAGTAGAAATAATTCCTTTGCAGATAAAAGATTTTTAATTACAGTCCACAGCTCGGCTGATAGAGGCTCTTGGATGATGTAGACATAAACAATACTAGCTACATATCCTTTTTTTCATTATGGCCTTAAATAACTTTTGCACTTTCCATCAGGCTCTTTGTGCCCAACATTTTTTTTTGTTTAACATGATGACGCAATTGACCAAAAAAAATTTCTGTTGCCCTCTAAAGTAACTGACCTGGTACATTTTCTAACATGGTCTATGCAAAATATTTTAATTTCCTATGGAATTTCTTCAAAGACTTCAAGCTGCAAATGCCTTCCAAGTCATGGATTTCCATTTATTACTTCTCTGTTTACCAAAGCACTTTTCATACAATTATATCATGTAGAGTACTCTTATAACACTTGTTGATGACAAGCAGCTGTTGTTAACAATGAAATTACCAGCTACCTTGGCCCTGTAAAATTTTACTAAGTTGTCATGCAACTGCCTTGCAAATCTGCGTAATGCTTTAAAGTGGATCTCAAAAAAAAAAAAGTCACTTCAGAGAGTAAATTATGTTGCTGTATAACCATTGTCATACATTGTAAGATAATTGCTATTAATATACACAGCTATGGGCGCCTCCATCTTGCTGCTCCCCTCTGACCCGGCGGTCACGTGATCCGCCGGGTGCAGCGTCTGTAAGAGCTGCTGGGTCCTACATGATCCAGATCAGCTCTATAGTAAGGAGCAGGAGGCTGTATTCCTCCTGCAACTGGGGCTAAATGTACCAGCCCCAGTTACAGGGGAAATCAGCCTTCCCAACAACAAAAAATTATTAGAAAAGTATTTAAAAACATTAAATAAAATAATTTAAAAAATAGATAAAATAATACGCAAATAAAACGCCCTTATTACAGGTTATAGCCGCACCCCCTACTATACCATAAAAAATAAAAATTACCTTAACAGAGAGGAAAACCTATTTTATAAAGTTTTTTAGTAGCACTTTGTGTTATTAAATAAAAAAAAATGAAAAGTGAAAAACAGACATGTTTTCCCTCCTCTTTTGTTTATATTTTCCCGGATATAAAAAAATGAAAACACATGCAAAAATAAAAACATAAAAACATAAAAATAAAGCCCTGTGTCACCGAAAAAAGATATAGAAATTAGTTGAATAACGCATATGATAAAAATGTTACAGCCCTCAAAACCGCACATACAAAAAACCCGAAAATGTGTCAGGTCCTGGACTAGAACTTGGCCTGGTACAGAAGTGGTTAAAGAAGAATTGAAATGGTGTTGCTTGAAATGTTTAGTTGTCACGCCATTGCTAATCGTTGATTGTAATGTCAATCTGTATTCCCTTAGTCCAGACAGCAGCACAATATGGGGTATCTCTGCCCCTGTGTGTTGTTTAGGACAGGTGGAACCTTTAATTAGCACCAAAAAAGTGCCTCCTACTAGCCCTATAAGAGGGCACAAGAGACCTCCCTCCACTGTGTAAATTATAAAGTAACAGGAAACAAGCTTCTAGGGAGGGAAGCCTTGTGCTGCTGTCTGGACTAAGGGAATACAGATTGACATTACAATCAATGATTCCCCTTACGTCCGACAGCAGCACAATATGGGGAGATAGCAAGTAATTCCCCTAGGGAGGGTTTCCTCGCCTTACAACGTCAAGGACTGACTGATCAAAGGCAGTTGTCTGGAAACTGCGGATGTCCAATGATAATGTTTAACAAAAGGTCAACTGAGATGACTATGATGCAGCCGCAAAAATCTGGTCCAGTGGTAAGGACCAATACTCAGCCAAAGAAGTCGACAACCCAGGTCGAGTGGCCGTAGAAAGACTGGAGGGAATAACTCCAGTCCTGAATAAGAAAGGAAGACTTAATTGTCTCCTTGATCCATGTGGATAGAGTAGGCTTGGAAGCCTTGAGGCCTCTGTTTTTACACTGCATCTCAATTAGTAGGCTTTTGGCCTTCTTAAGCAGTTGAGTGTGGAATAGGTAAATCCACAGACACCTTACCACATCTAAGGTGTTGAGCTTTTCTTCCTCCTCAGAGGTTGGAGAGGGGAAAAACACAGGTAACGAAATTAGCTGATTGCTATTATAGTATGAGGGGACCTTAGGGATAAACCCAGGCAAACCCTCTAGAAGAGAGGGCCTGGAGTACCCCTACTCTTTGGCAGATATAATAGCCAACAAAAAAGTGGTTTTGTAGGCTAAATATTTTATCCCCGTAGTCTCCAAGGGTCCAAATGGAGGACCGCATAGGCCTGTAATGACTACCGCAAGGTCCCACTGGGGATGATACTGAGGGCTTTAGCCTCATTGCCCCTTTAAGGAACCTTGCAACCAGAGGATGCTGAGACAGATGTCTGTTCAAATGAGCGGAGAGGGCCGCAATCTGCACTTTCAAAGTGGCAGGGGCAAGGCCCTTATCCAAACCGTCCTGAAGAAAATATCAGCCGTTGAAGGTTCTAGATTATTAATACCCTTCTTGGAGCACCACTCCATGAAAATCTTGGCTGTCCTCTGGTAGTTCTTATTGGTAGATTCTGCTCTTGCAGAATAAAGGGTCTTCAGGACGGCCTCTGACAGTCCTCTATCCTGCTGTAGGGACTGCTCAACCTCCAGGCTGTCAGGTTGAATCTCCAGAGATCCTGGCACTTCAGAGATCCTTGGGAAACCAGGTTCTGGATGGGGGAAGCCTCCAATATATCCCTCGACTCATCTCCATGAGTTGGGAAAAACCAAGCTCTTTTTGGCCAGAATGGAATGATGGCTATCACAGAGACTTGGTCCTGTCTGATTTTCATTAATACCTTTGGTATTATTGGAATTGGAGGGAAGATGTATGCCAGCCTGGACCTCCAAGGGATGGACAGGGCATCCACTGCCAAGGGATTGTCCTCCTGGTAAAGGGAACAGAACTTCTCCACCTTGGCGTTGAGTCGGGTTGCCATGAGGTCTATTTCTGGAAGACCCCTGTTCAGGGTAATCTGATGAAAGACTTCTGGATTGAGTGACCATTCTCCTGATACGGCATAACCCCGACTCAACCGATCCGCTACTATGTTCAGGGAGCCCTTGATGTGAACTGCGGATAAATGGGTTAGATTTTTCTCTGCCCATGTAAATATCAGATCTGCCTCCCTAAGGAGGGTTGGTGATCTGGTGCCTCCCTGTCTGTTCACGTACAGCACTGTGGTCATGTTGTCTGACCGGATTTTGAATGCTCTTCCCTGGGAAGAGGCAAGCAATAGAGTAAGGCACGATATACGGCTCTGAGCTCCTTCCAGTTGGACGAGGTCCTTTTTTCAGGAGCGCTCCAGACTCCCTTTATGGAGTTTTCGTCCAATGGGCTCCCCATCCCGAGAGGGATGCATCTGTAGTCAACAGGGTCCAAGAAGGTTGGACCGTGGACCTTCCGTCTTTCAGGTGCAACCACCACTTGAGGGAAAAAGACGGGTCCTGGGGGAGAGTCGAATCTTCTTGCTGAATGTAAGAAGGGAGCGATCCCAAGCCTCTAGTAACTCCTTCTGGAGGGGACGTAAGTGCCACAAGACCCATGGGACTGCCTCCACTGAGGAAGACATCAAGCCCAGGATCTTCATCAATGTTCTGATGGAGGCTATCGCCTTTTTGAAGAGGTGCCGGACTGCCGCAACCAGCTTCTCCTTCCTTGCTGGTGTCAAGGAGATTTGCAGGCGGACTCAATCTAGGAAGTAGTTTTCTCAGAGGAACTTCCTTCGAGTTGAAGGGATCGTTTTTGACTTCTCCCAATTTATAAGCCATCACAGACTCTGAAGGCTGTCTGTAGGTACTGGAGCAGAACAGACTCTGACTGGGCCTTTATCAACCAGTCGTCTAGATAAGGCACCAAGAATATCCCCTGAAGCCTGAGGGCGGCCGTTATGGGGGCCACTACCTTTGTAAAGGTGTGGGAAGCAGAGGAGATCCCGAAGGGTAGTGCTGTGAATTGAAAGTGCTTCCTGTGGCCGGAAACTACTACGGCAATCCTTAGAAAAAAACCTTCTGTGTGGAGGTAAATAGAAATATGCAAATAGGCGTCTTTTATATCCAAAGTCACAAAAAACATCGCCTTAGAGGAGAAAGGTGGTGACAGACTTTATGGTTTTCCTATGGAAGCGCTTCTTTTTGATGAAGCGGTTGAGGTACCTTAAGTCTATGATCATTCTCCACTTCTCTGCCGGTTTTGGCATCAGGAAGACGGGAGAATAGACACTGGATCCTTCTTCTAGAGAAGGGACTTCCACCAGGGCTCCCTTGTGAATGTACTCTCGGATGAAGCATTCCAGGGAGGCTGCGAGTTAACACAAACCGATCCTGAGGAGGACGGAGGAACTTCATTGCATAACCTCTTTGGATTACCTACTGGACCCATGGGTCTCGAATTTTTTCCTGCCCGCAGTTGAGAAAGTGGGAGACACGACCTCCAACAGGAATCTCGGCCACAGGAAAACTGCTTCTGATGTCAAAAGCTAGGCTTGACTTTTTTTATCAACAGACTTCGGAATCTCCGGCCGGCGCCTCTAGAGGAATAACTAGAGCCTCTCTGGACTGCCTTCCACGACGAGGCGGATAGCCTCTACCACGGCCAGAGCCAGACCTACCTCTGAAGGCCTGGGGTAAAGTTTTACCCTTCTTGTCGGCCAAGCCCTCTAGGATCTCGTCTAGGGCACAGCCAAAGACTCTACCCGGCTCAAAGGGTAATGCGCACAAATTATACTTTGAGGGGAACACAGCTCTCCAAGGTTTTAACCATAGAGGTCTTCCTGCTGCAGTGTTCTTGGTAAGTGCCAGGTATTTGGCCACCAGCCTTAATTGATGGTGGGAGGCTTCCGTTAAATATTCAGCTGCTAGGGAAACTTAGCCTAGAAACCCTAGCAGCTCGTCTCTGGAGACTCCAGAGTCGGTCACTTTCGAGGTGGACCAGGTCAGTACATAATTTGGCTGACACTTCACAGGACGCAACCGCCACAGCGGTCTTGGGCGAGGCAGCTGAATAAGCCTTCTTAAAGGTATTGTCGAAGCGCATGCCATGGCGTCGTGCAGATTTGCTCCATCATCTGATGGTACCTTAGTGCGGCAGGACAGTTTAGCCACCGCCATATCCACCTTGGGAGGAGGACCCCATTGATCCCATTGAGCAACTGGGAATAAAGCGCTGAATCTCCTAGGAACCACAAGAGGTTTTTCAGGACTTCTCCACTCTGAGGACATTAATTTTTGTAATGTCTGGTCCACTTGGAAGACCCTAGGCCCTCTATAGGTGGACGCGGAGGCTTCCCCGTCAACATCACAATCCTTAGACCGGATGGACTTCAGCAGCCGGCTTAATTTTTCGAGTGGAAGCACGGCCTGCTGGGATCTTCAGTGGAATCGTCAGATGAGAGTGTCTCGTCCACTATCTGATAATCTTCATCAGAGATCCGTAAGGAAGATTGTGTCTCAATCTGCGGTCTCTTGGCAATCTGGGCGATGGCAGAACGAATCTCCTTTAAGAGACTCCTCATATAGTCCTTTACCCAAGTAACAACCTCTTATAGAAGGTACTTCCGGCAGGGTCCGCGACACTGGTGACAGCGGGTAAAATCATAGCCGTCAGGTAAAGGGGTATTGCAATCCAAACACATTAGGTGTTTCAAGTTTAGAGGAATTTTTCCTCCTAAGCGCATCGCCATTACGTGCTGCAGAAGATGACATCTGAAACATCAAACAGCCACGTGACACTGAAACAGGGAAGCCAAGCATCGCATAAAAACCCAAGGGGTACCTCTTTTTTTTTTGAATCGGTCACTTGAAGAGAGAAAAAAACCGTCAGAAAAAAACCAGCCACTGCAACCTGCAGCAGAGGAGCTAGAAACCACTCACTCAACAAATAAAGGACTGCATTCAGACCTTTTAAATGTAATCCAGCAGCGAGGGGAGGAAACCAACAAAGAAACATTTATACAGCACCAAAACAAGTCAAACGCCATACTGGAACATAGAGGAGCATAAGCCTAAGCCAGAGGCTCAAAATACAAGCAGCAAAAATCAATTCTATATTTTGCCTTTAAATTTTAAATTTCCAAACTTACCGCACTTTTTCCGAGAAAACCGGAAGTAGGGCGCGGTGGTGCGCAAAGGCTTCCTTCCCCTGGGAACACGGGACCGGAGAAAAGTTCCGGCCGAGGAGGTTCCCCGCTTACTTCTGGGATCGCGCTGCCTGCAGATGGATGCCGGATAACGCTGCGCTGCGGTGCGAAGTCCCGAAGGCCCGAAGGATCGGAGGTTTTTTCTTTGGGAACGAGGTACCCCAAAAAGGTAAGCCAGGAGTAACTAAAACCCCTAGCAATGGGAGGTCACAAGAGACCTCCGTCCACCTGTTCCACACAGGACAGAAAAAAACACAGTGGAGGGAGGTCTCTTGTGCCCTCTTATAGGGCTAGTAGGAGGCACCTTTTGGTGCTAATTAAAGGTTCCACCTGTCCTAAACAACACACAGGGGCAGAGATACCCCATATTGTGCTGCTGTCGGACGTAAGGGGAATAATGAATACATAAATACTGTAACTTTTATTTATCAGTCTTTTCAAGATAGAAGTGATAAAGAAAAATAATCATAATCATTATAGTGTTTACTAATAATCAATTGCTGATTTATTGGACTGCAGATTATAAATTTATACTTTATTACTGACATTTTCATTTTGCTATGTTTCTTTCAAGAATATTGATCTATGATCTAATTACTTAGAACCTAAGTCCAGACCTCATGTGAAGATTTGTTTTTGGAAATAGTAGTTAAAATAATTAGATAAGCACTGCATTGGAGTCTGTTGTTAAGGCCACATAATGGTTCTTTGAGTTAAAGTGGTTTTCCCATATGCCTGTTTCAGCAGCTTTGCCTGCTGTCTCTTCTTCTCACTTCTTGTATTCTCCCCCTCCCAGCTTAAAAGGACTATGTAGTATCCTATAGTATAGTAAAAGTATCACAATACTTATTATTATTACTAGAAATCTAATATAAATGCTGATCAAATAATATGCACGTTTCTAGATTCCTCAGTGTTATCTGTGTGTTTATATAGAGAGATGGAAGAGTGAAGAAATCAGGTGATACCTTTTAGAGGCTAACTGAGTATATTTATAAGTAAGCTTCTAGCCTCTAAAAGGTATCACCTGATTTCTTCACTCTTCCACTACTTTCAATGGCTAACACAGTATAACATTATACTACTATATAGAGAGATAACAGACAGGGCTTTATCAGCAAACTGCAATTAGCTGAATTGATTGTCCTGCAGACAGAGCTGTACCTAACAGTGAGAGCAGTGAGTGATGTCACTTGTCCTGCTTATCACACAAGTCCAGTGCTATGTAAACACTGTGTAAACAATGGGAGGAATAAATTCACATAGCAGGAAAACAGAGCAGCATTGTTAAAGCAATATATTTAGGAAAAGTCTTCAATTTACATAAGCTACCAGTATAGATAGGATCCTTGAGATGGGAATACCCCTTTAACTAGATGTCAGATGTATAATTATAATTTTCCATTTGAGAGTGTCATTGATTGTAAGAAAATGTTGTGATGGCTGGTTGTCAGAAATTTGGCTTAAAACCCCCTGCTTTTTGGGACATTTGCCAGACACTGCCTTATCAGAGCTACATTTCTATGGATTCCTTATTTCTAAAATTATTTAGAGATTTCTAAAATGATCTATATTTCCAAGTTTAAAGAACTTCTAAATAAACTTTCATCTGCTTTTAACCACCTGAGAAATGGTTTATCTATGGGTTAAAATTTTCCACAATAATTTTGTGGAGAATGCAACATTCACTCCTCGTTTAATGAAAGAAAAACCCACAATGGTCACAGAAATAACTTGAATCTGACAAAAGTAATAATATATAAAAATTCTATGAAAATGAACAAATAAAAGTCAGACATTGCTTTTCAACCATGCTTCAACAGAATTTTTAAAAAAAGAAAACTCATGAAACAGGCCTGGACAGAAATTATGGTTCCCTTAACTTAATATTTTGTTGCACAACCTTTTGAGGCAATCACTGCAATCAAACGATTCCTGTAACTGTCAATGAGACTTCTGCACCTCTCAACAGGTATTTTAGCCCACTCCTCATGAGCAAACTGCTCCAGTTGTCTCGGGTTTGAAGGGTGCCTTTTTCCAGATGGCATGTTTCAGCTCCTTCCAAAGATGCTTAATAGGATTTAGGTCAGGGCTCATAGAAGGCCACTTCAGAATAGTCCAATCTTTTCCTCTTAGCCATTCTTGGGTGTTTTTAGCTGTGTGTTTTGGGTCAATATCCTGTTGCCAACCAAGCTTTCTGACACTGGGCAGCACATTTCTCTCTAGAATCCCTTGATAGTCTTGAGATTTCATTGTATCCTGCACAGATTCAAGACATCCTGTGCCAGATGCAGCAAAGCAGCCCCAGAACATAACAGAGCCTACTCCATGTTTCACAGTAGGGACAGTGTTCTTTTCAAGATATGCTTCATTTTTCCATCTGTGAACATAGAGCTGATATGCCTTACCAAAAATTTCGACTTTTGTCTCATCTGTCCATAGGACATTCTCCCAAAAGCTTTGTGGCTTGTCAACATGTAGTTTGGCAAATTCCAGTCTGGCTTTTTTATGATTTGTTTTCAACAATGGTGTCCTCCTTGGTCATCTCCCATGAAGTCCACTCAAACAACGACGAATGGTGCGATCTGACACTGATGTTCCTTGAGCTTGAAGTTCACCTTTAATCTCTTTTGAAGTTTTTCTAGGCTCTTTTGTTACCATTCGTATTATCCTTCTCTTTGATTTGTCATCAATTTTCCTCCTGCGGCCACGTCCAGTGAGGTTGGCTACAGTCCCACAGATCTTAAATTTCTGAATAATATGTGCAACTGTAGTCACAGGAACATCAAGCTGCTTGGAGATGGTCTTATAACCTTTACCTTTAACATGCTTGTCTATAATTTTCGTTCTAAGCTCCTGAGACAACTCTTTCCTTCCCTTCCTCTGGTCCATGTTGAGTGTGGTACTCGCCATGTCACCAAACAGCACAGTGAGTATCTGTAGCCCTATATACAGGCCTACTGACTGATTACACGATTGTAGACACCTGTAATGCTAATTAGTGGACACACCTTAATTTAACATGTCCCTTTGGTCACATTATTTTCAGGGGTACCATCATTTCTGTCCAGGCCTGTTTCATGAGTTTTCTTTGAAAAAAAATACTGTTGAAGCATGGTTGAAAAGCAATGTCTGACTTTCATTTGTTCATTTTCATATAATTTTTATATATTATTACTTTTGTCAGATTCAAGTTATTTCTGTGACCATTGTGGTTTTTCCTTCATTATTAACAATTTTATCCACGTGTGTATCTACAAGAGTATCCAAAGTGTTCTAGTCCATTAGCTTAAAGCATACCTCCAATTATAAACAACTTTGCATAAATGAATAGTATATGGATAGGAGGAAGAGGCTGCTAGAATACACACTCACATAATTTCTGATATTACACTTCACTGTTCTGTGCTCTTCTAACATGGCTAAGTTGTAGATAAGAGACTACCAATGCACAGAATGAGGCAATTAAGCAATTAAAAAATGTACAATATATATAAGATATGTTGTAAACGAGCCTGAATGAACACAGTATAAAATATTAATTTATTAATATCATTAAGATGGGGCATAAAGCCAAAATTCTACTGATTAGGCATCCCCCTGTGAGAGAATGGTGAATGGAGGTCAACACTATATATTAAGCTCTGTCAGCTGGAGTGCTTATTACCCCTTTGAAAACAGGCACCAGTATCTGAAATAATGGGAGCTAATGTTACCAAAGATAATATGCAAAATTCGGCCATAATCAGTGCCATCTATGATGCTAATCACAAGCAAAGAAAAGAGAGGAATGGGGCACCATTTTTAAGGCAGAAAAGTTCATACAGCTAGTAATTTAGTAGGGACCTCTTACCCGTGAATTTACCCAACGTGGTAGTTCAGCAACACCTGATGAACAGTCAATAGGGGGGAAACACGCCAGGTGTGAATTGTTACTATCTGTGCTGTATGATTTGTTATTGCAACCCAGTATACAGTCTTTATTTCCCCTGGTGGGCAGTATTTACCCACTATAGCGAATTTTGCATTTTATCTTTGGTAACATTAGCTCTATCAGGCACTCTATAGGTACTCTAGCTGACAGAACCTAAACAAATAGAGTTGACCTCCATTCACCAGCCTTACACAGAGGGATGCCTGATCATTAGAATTTTGGTTTATGCCTATTTTAATGGTATTAATAAATTAGAATTTACAAAGTGTTAATTCAGGAATAAAGCAATTAACTAGTGTGCAGCAACCTCCTACTCCATAGAGTAAACAAGCAGTCAAATTGAAGATAAGGACAGGAGAACAGCCTAATAAGTAGTGAAGAAAACAGATATCCTTAGTAAGATATATTACAAAGTTTCTTATATTTAAATAAACTATTCATTTATGAAATGTTGTTTATAACTGGGGGTAAACTTTAACATTACCTATTGAATTCACAGTAATCCACTTATAGACTCTGAAGCCACGAAGGAAGTATAGATTTGTTGGTAAGTTCAAAGATTGGTTAATGTAATGAGGCCAAAAATCTTGACTGCCACCTTTTCAAATAATGCAATCCAGGTAGGGTTATTAACAAAGTGTGAATAAGATTCATGTTCTGTGCCATTGATAATATTGCTAAAAACATGCATAGTGTGTCTACCACTAGAAATCCCTTGAGAGGTGTGTTTCCTAATCTATTCTTATGGGAAGCGAAAATACAACACAATTTAGGACATTTATCTATAGTTTTACAATTATTTTGGTAGACAATACCTGAACACAATTTAAAAGCAAAAATAGTGAAATGCAACAATCTGGCTAAATTTAGGCTAGTGTCTTTACTTCTCCACAGTTTAGTAGTATTTTACTGAACAGTGTTTCACTAGATAAGAATTCAAACATTTCAGCATAGCTCAAAAGAACTCTTATTACAGGAAGCCCCCAGTTGCAGTAGTTCGCACACACTCAATAGATGAGGTCAAGTCTGTTATTGTGGCATGCAGTTGAAGCAAAATATTGTCCATCCACATAGTGTTGGAGAGCATTGGAAATAACAACACAAATAATAGAGCTCTCCTCTTCACCCAGCTATTTGGCTGAAAGTTGATGAGGAAACAGCCAGCTGGGCAGTTGCAGATACAGTACTTTGTACTGTTGGATTAGTGATGCTTTATTATGGCCCACAAACCCCCCACTTTAACTTTAATGTGGTACTACTACTAGTAGTCATTCTGGTAGGGGAGCTAGGATGGAATCTGGAGATGGAGATTCTGAGGGTGTGCCTGGCCATGATGTGTTTAAAAAAAAAGTGGGGAAGACAATGATGACATTGCCAATGATAAGTCTTTTGCAGATAGGACTTGGCAACCAATGACAATGTGACATCATATGAAGAGGGTAATGGCAGTGTTGGTAGTAATGATATCAGCTATTGCTGAGGCTCAACATCTAAAAAGGCTGTGGAAATAATTTTGTACATTTCCAAACAATAAGTCGATGTGCAAGATCTACAAGCAGAAACGTAGCTGTGGCCATACAGGAACAAATGTAGGAACATGAAAAGGCATCACCATATATTTGGCAAAATAAACTTGGCAGTGGCACTGGCAGGGGAAGTGAGAAAGAGTGTTCTACTCCTTCTCCCCATGATCTTCTTTGTAGGTAGACCACATCTACACCTAGCACATGGTCATCATTATCATCATCATCACCAACCTGTCTCCTACTCCTGCTCTTCCTCTTCTACACCAGCGTCAGTCATCCATAAGGGAATGTGAGTCCAGGAAACAACAATATGCGCCCAGTCATCGAGCGGTTGTGCAACTTAACTTGTACCGTACCAAGCTGTTGACGGTGCAGTCACTGCCATACCTCTTAGTAGTTTCCACTGTGTTTCACCAACTGATGGACTCAACCTCGATGGAGGATACCTAGCTGCCATTATTTCTCTAGGAAAATTGTCACTGCTTTATATCGCCATGTGTTGGAGAATGTGAGCCTTTCCTTGGATTTGTCAGTCTGGGGAAAAGTACACACCACTGTTGACATGTGGAGCAGCAGTTATGGATAAGGACAATGAATGGCTTTCATAGCCCACTGGGTCAGTGTTTTGAGTGGAAGTGGCCACAGTTCAGAAATGCAGCAAGACCAAGTGTTAGTCCCCCCCAGAGCTCACCTATATTCCAGCAGATAACTTTGACCCTATGAAATTCTGGGCCAATAGGTTAAAGCAGTGAAAGAAGCTAACACCACTGCCACCACTCAGTCAGACATGTCCTGCAGCCTGATCCATTTTTTTTTTTTAAAGACAATACTTCATGAGTTTTCAAGTTGCTCACAGCCACAAATTTGTCTTCCTAATAACAACAAGCATGTAGCACTTACAGGTGATCAAAACGGGCTAATTTTCCTATAAAACTATTAGCCGCCATGTGTCTAAAAATCCATGAGCAAGCACCTTTCCCCAATGAAAGATTAATTTTTGCAGAGTTTTAAATGTTAAAACACATAAAAGCAAGTGACAGCTGAGTGTATTGTTAAACTCAGAGTTGTATCCGCTGGATAGATAGGTTCCGAGGAGCCCTGAGAGTGTTCTACGCTATGTTTTAAGCTATTTTCAAGTGTGGTTCATACTGAACTTCTTCAACCCGAAATTAATTTTGGACCCCAACCACCTGAGCCCAAAGCAAAACGAATATTGAGAGGTTCACCCATCTCTACTCATGAATATTCAAATTTGAATTGAAACTGCTATTATTATACTCTAGGGTCACTTCAGAGCGCTTAAGTCCTGTACAAACCTGGTTAACTGGTTTCTTTACTAGCAAAATAAGTGTTTTTGCTTTTGACATTCAGTAAATGAAGTAAGAAAAATACCTATATCAGTGGTCTAATACACTCTTCCTGGTCTCTTGACAATATTGACAATACTTGCAATTGACAATACTTGCCTCTGAGAGGCACTAACCCAGACTTGAGGAGTACATTTTCAAGAGGTCAGTCTTTTAGGAGACCTACATCTGTGCGGTCAGTTGCTCAAAGACCAGCTGATGACCCCTGCGGCGTCTTCAGGGACCAACTCTGGGGAGTTGATCATGATGGTCATAACAAATAGAAAGTGGGTGAACCACTCAAATTTCTCTGCATGGGGCTGGGAAACATGACAATTTAGTTTGCAAAAGAGATCTGTTTCCATGCTGAGTGCTCAAAGATCAATTTCTAAAAGCTCCTTCCTAACTTGGGATCAAGTTACTATTTTTTAGCTCTGTCACTATTTTGTGCTGCAGTCTGACTTCTTGATTGTTTAGCAAATCTCTGCTAAAATCCCCCCTCCCTTAGTATTTCTTGTTCTGATACAAAGTACTATCTGCCTCTTCCATCTGAATGACTGGATATAGTCTACAGATGTGTTCCTTATACCATGTACAGTTTAACCATGGTACTCCCTTGTCTCCCATAATACAAGGTAAAGGTGGTGCATCAACAAGTACACTTTTAGCCTCCATGCAGAAGTAGTCTTAGACCACCTATGCTATCTGCATGTCCCAGACATACTACCCATGCCCTCTATATTTATGTGCAACCAAAGCAGGGACTCCTCCACTTTGTGTGGAGTACCGATCCTACCAACAGGTAGAGGGGTAAAACAGACAACTACAGCATTGCTCTAATACAGGGGAGTTAAGTATTTTTTACAAGTGCTGTTGCATTAGTACTTCACTGTCTGTCCTGGACAGTCACAGCATCGGAAGGATGTTCCAACTCACAGCTAATTTCAGATAATACAGATAAACATGAAGCCTAACTAAAATTCCTCTCACTTTCTCCTGGCTGTACAAAACAATTAGAGGAAAGACAAAATGTCACCTCAGAGAGATTGACTATGTTGCTTGTATCCAAAGTCAGCAAGATTCAAAAGGAGAAGGAAAAGAGTGACTGGTAAGTAATCTTACCTTTGACCTATATGTCCATCCTGTAAATCCTACTCTCTAGGTTACTTGCAGAGGGAACCAAAGCTGCTGGACAAACCCTTGCATTCTCCACCATTATGCAAAATCTTATACAAAACCATCTCTTAGGAGAATAAAAGGAGATCAAAATTTATTTAGAAGTGAGTTTATAGCACAAACAGAATTAGAAGTAGGGATAATTTTAGAAATAAGTGAGTTTAATAAGTAAGATTATTTGCTAAATCCGCAGGAGTGTTAACTTGTCTGTCTGCCTGAGTCTAAGCCTGTAGAAACTGTTACATGACATAAACAAGTTCTTGTTACGTTCGGTTCACACAAGTGCCACGGTCTTCATCATTCGGGTCCGCTGAGGGACCCAAACGATGAAGAACCAGCCCGCTAAAACAGTGGTTACACATGGACACCAGGGGACACCATTGACTGTAAATCACCGGAGAGACAAGTCCTCCATGCAGGACTTTTCTCTCTGCCAATTTTAAGCAGATGTGAACCCAACCTACTTCCTATTTAAAAGTATGCAAGCTCAGCTATTTTTGAAACTCACACAGTTGAATGGAGAGCTTAGTTGCTGATACTTCCAGGAAATGGGTGGGAAGGGACAAGCTCCAGAGAAAGGATACTTAAAATTACTCCCCAAAGTCTGTGGTTTGTGGGCACTCATGGGTGTGAAAGGGGCATGCCTGGGTGGGTTGTGGGTATGGCTGGGGTCCAGCTAAATTCTTGGCAACTATGATGGAGAGACATGTGCATGTGCAGTCATCTCTCCCTTCACTGCAACCACAAAACAGGATCTACAGCCCTGATTTTAATAATAGGTGAATAAAACATGGCCTGGTAGAAAGCAGTATATGAAATCTGTAGAAGATGCAGATCCCGCAGTAGCACCATTGCATATTCTACACAATGTGTTGAGCTAGAAAAAAAATATTAAATGGGTGAAATGGGAAACATACAATTGCTAACACTCTTTTGTGGGCACATATTACTTTTGATCACTTCTATTAAATTCTGTTTTGGATGCAAGGGGGTATAGAGGGTTCCTCTTCCATCTAAATGACCTCTGTGTTATTCTCAGGTAACAGAGGAATACAACCTCCAAGGACAAACCAGAGTTAAACACCAACCCTATGATATATATGTAGTTAAAGAAGAGGGGAAGTCAGGAATTGGTTTAAGATCCGGGAAACTACCCCCCTCATGTGCACTGAACTGGTAATTTAGTTTGTGTTTTAATTACAGATAATATTTCTATATTTATAGGGCAACATTGGGACAGACAGATACCCCTGAGGAAGCTCCCTAAAATAATCAAAGAAATACCCATCCTTTTCCCACATTGTATAAAACAGCTCAGCCAACAGACCTGTTCATCTGTCATTGTTTGGTGATTTCACTGAATTTCCTTGAGATGTCCCCTATTGTTTACTGCCAACTCCTGCAGGACTACCTAGGACAATGAGCCATGCAGACAGTCAAAAGACCCCGGAGTATAACGATAGCAGTGATTGTGGGGTTCGCGGTAGCGACTGCCACAGGGCTCCGGGCCCCGTAATGTTCCGGGCCCTGTGGCAGTCGCTACCACTGCTACCCCGGTAGTTACGACCCTGACCCGCTCCCAATGCCAGGGGCACTCGGGAAGGGGTTAAAGGGCTGTGACATTACAGGGCTGGCTGCTGATTGGCTGCACGCATGGCATTGTGGGTGACCCCATGTTCCCAGAGTTCCTTGCCCCTTGTCCTAACATGTGCAGCAGCCATTTAAAAAAAATGCGATTCGTTACCACGAAGCATGAGGAAATCTGGATTCGATGTGAATCGGATATTTCCTAAAATTCAGAGCAAATTCCACTTAGTCAGCTTCGATTCGCTCATCTCTACTTATTAATATTAGTCCACATTATCAATATTAGCCGTCTTATAAATAATAGCCCCTTTAACAATGCCCTCCTTATAAAGTTTCCCACTTCTAAATAAAAGCGACTACATTATAATAGCCACCTCCATATATATATATATATATATATATATATAATGTCCCCCCCTTCTTATAGGTCTACTATAAATAGTTCTTCTCTTATAAAAATAGCCCGCCTTATATGTTTCCCCCTTATAATAGCCCCCTTATATTTAATAGTCTCCCCATTATAAATAACAGTTCCCCTTATATATATATAATAGTTCCTCCCTTATACATAATAGCCCCTTATATATAACAGTCTCCCCCCTTATTAAAAGCCCCCTTATATATAATAGTTCCTCTCCTATAATAACCCCCTTATATATAACAGTCTCCCCCTTATAATAGCCCCCTTATATGTAATAATTCCTCTCTTATAATAGTGTCCCTTATGTTTAATAGTTCCTCTCCTATAGTAGCCCCCCTTATATATAACAGTCTCCCCCTTATAACTGCCCCCTTATATATAATAGTTCCTCTCCTATAATAATTCCCCTTATATATAACAGTCTCCCCCTTATAATAGCCCCCCTTATATATAATAATTCGTCTCTTATAACAGTGCCTTATGTTTAATAGTTCCTCCTACATGTTTTTTGCTCAGGTGTAAACATTTGTGGCCTCCACCGGGAACATTATGAATGATATTGGAAATCACGCCAATTAAAATGCCTAATTCATAAGCTATAACGTTGACTTTGACCCGATGATCTTTCAAAATCATGGCCTCCACTTTATGGTGCATTTCCTTTGACAGGTCGCTCTGAATGGAGGTCATCTTCAATTGAATCCCTACGCCGTTTAGGCTGCTTGATCCAAAATTTAATTGGTAGTAGGTAGGTGCATCATCACTATATACAGCATTCATACTTTCATGGATTTCTTTAGGCTTTTTTCTTCATTTGTAAGGAATTTAATCATGGAACAACACTCCAAATCCCTCAATTTCTTTGTAGACCTGCAATGTACTACACTTGTTATCCTGTCACTTCCATGCTTTCATCTGTATACATTAAGGTCCCAAGCTTCCTTACAGGATATTATAACACTTTGTGCTGTTTCCTGTTTTTTGGATTAGGCTTTTTTTTTCTTATTTACCATTGCCTAAGATTAGTAAAGGTTTCTATTCTTATAATCAGTCTTTCTATGCTGCATTCATGAATAAATGAACTATTTTTACTCTATAAAAGCGTATTGCCAATAAGTTCAGACAATTGTAATGGGGTGCACATGTCTGATTAGAATTGCACTGCGCTAAAAATATACATTTGTGAAACAAAACAACCATGGTAATTAAATGCCTGTTTTTTTTCCTAATATTAATATACCATAAAGAGATTTTTCCCAAGTATTTATTTTTCTTAGCTTTTATTTTTTTATATGTTTGTTTTTCTGTGGAGCTTTTTTTTTTTTTTTTGCTAACAGTAAATTGTTCTAGTTTAGATACAGATTTCCCTAAAGTTACTGGCAAGCAAAACTCTATTTTGGAAATGCACAGTCAAAGTGGTTAGGATACTTATTTACATTTTGTAGGAAAACTTGGACACTTCACCAGGGCAAAATGTTTCCTTCCCAGCTTTGATGGAAAAACTCAGAGTTTACATTTGTGCAAATGTTGAATTAAATGAAGACCTGAATCTCCTTAATCTCAAAAGACCAAATTTACCAGAAGGTTGATCTCCAAGTGAAATATTTATTTAGTGGGGTATAAAATGATATAGTGGGATGTTAATAAATGACTGCAATTTACTGCAAGATTTTTATTTCTAAGCTGTTTTCCTATGAACCTGTAGAATAAAAGCTAGTACTGCCATTGATCAGGTTTTGATAGATACAATTCTATTCCTCAATATATAAAAGTTCACAGTGCACTCTTTAATTTCATTTATTGAATCTGAGGTCACACGTGGAAAAGCTGCAATTTTTAGCCAAATCCAGGAGTGACTGCAAAAGGAATAGGAAATATAAAGGAAACACTTATATTTCCCAAATCTGCTAAATCTACTCTCTGCGTTAGCTAAAAAAAAAAAAAACTTGTGGCAGTAAATGCAGCTTTTCCACAAGGTGATGCCTTAGCCTGAGGCAAAGGACACATGTAGTGAAACAACTCTAAAAACATTTTATTCTACAGTGTTTTTCATTTCGGCTTCTGGGACACTTTGGAGAAATTTGACATACCATTGGTTACACAGGCAAATCACTGTAATGGCAAACTGTTAGTGTACCTGAAATGAAGACTAGTGGGATCAGCCTACTGTATATTATGCCACCCCAAACAATAACCCTGGGATTAAGACCAGTGTGATATTCCCTTGTGAAGGTTTCTTCATGACTTGCCCTTGTCAGCCCAATCTCTAGCTATTGTTGCATCCAAGACAAAAGTGGGGCTTATCACTGAAAATTCCAGCCTCTAGCTGTGCACCATGATAACTTTTGAGAGTATTAGTGTGAAGGTAGTGAAACACCTGTAGCTGAACGTCTGGTTTATAGCCCAAAGTTATTCAAATACCTTCTGATGTTTTGTGTTGACACTGTATGTTGTTATGTTTTTTTCAGTCACTTGCAGTACAGAATAGATTATTGCCTCCTTGTAATTCTTGCTGTCAATTACAGTTCGTTTTGTTCTCCCTACCCAACCACTGGGGAATGCTACGTTGAAAAGTGATATCTTGGTCTAGGAGCACAGTATTCTGTCAGAGTGATAACCAAGGTCTCTCAGATCAAGGATTATGTCCTTCTCACTTTGCATCAAGTGGTGATAACTGGTAGGTTAACAAACAGGAGGCATTGCAGAATCATTTCACACCACTTGATCTGATACTTGAGGTTTTATGTGGCTAAAAACTGTGCATTAAATCTGCCACAGATTGAAACTAGGTGTGTGAAAATGTGATCATTTGCACATCTTAGCGACACCTGCAAAAACCGGTGCGTTTGTAGCCAATCCCATCCACACAGTGCAGAAAAATATGCTTCCAAATCTGTGATGGTTTTGAAAATCGCAGCAGTCAATTATGCCTACAGAAATCCTAGCCTTAGACTTAGGCTTGTCCTTCTTGGTGTTGCAGTTTCAATATTTAGAAGCATATAACAACTCAATGAGATCACAATAAAACTCTAGGTATAATTCATTTTAAAAAAGCAGAAACACAAAAATGTAAAAGCATGTAATAGATGTCTCTAGCACTTACAATACTATACGGTGCGCCATTATAATAAATAGATACTCCACACCTATACAAATTCTTACTTAAAATATAGAATACTGCAGGCATGGACAGTAAACCAGTGTCTATGTAGATCTATTAAAAAAATGTTACCAAGTCATTACAAAAACTATATGTAATAAACAGATATCAACACAAAATTTATCAAAGATCATGTTTGACCATCTTCCATGCCAGACCCAAGGGAGTAGACTTTTTTTTTTTATAGTAAAAGTAAGATTGCATAAACACATACACACTTCATGTCCCCTTATTTCATAGGTTTATGTGTTTATATAAACTTATTTTCAAAAGCAGTACTGGTCAGCACAAAGTACCCTGAAGGAGCCACTGGATAGCATTAGGTGTGAGGAAACAGCTCCCTACTCTCCTGGGTCTGGTACGGAATATGGTCTAAGCCAAGTCTTTGATGCTACATTTTGTTTTAGAGTATTGAACTAGAGTATGTAGGGAGAGTTGGTACACCATCGAGTGCAGAGCGCCAATGTTACAGTACCCGTCCCTTAAGCCCCCTCTTCTGGAGTTGAAAAAGGCTTGAGTATTGGTGCCAACAGGGTCCAAATTACTCCAATTCATCTCTTCATAGACAGGAATGTCACAGGGTTCAGAGTCACCCAAACCAATAACCTCCTAATCCCCCTCCTCAGTTGTGCTCATGCTCAGACTCATCTTTAGAGCCCAAAGAAGCAGATAAGAGGGTGAGGTTTTCCAACTTCTTTGACATTTCTGTTCATGAGTATGGTGAGACTAGTGGAGGAAGGGAGATCAAGAACTGGCAGAAGAGATGGCAGACTTGCAGATCCAGTAGAATTACTCTAGTTACTGAGAGCAAAAGCTAGCACAATATCAAAAACTGTTAGATGGCTTGCCAGGGAGCAGTCACTTCAGAAAACAGGCTCTTTGCCACAGAGACCACATGGGAGGAGAAGGATTCAGCTGAGAGGGTAAATCTGTATTACGTTCTGGGTACTTGAAGCAATTGGACAAGGGTGTGTAAATGGAGGCAAGGCAATCTCAAGAGAAAGGGGTGAATGGAAGCAGGCAGGATGTAGAAGGAGATCTTCTCAGAATCATGAACCAACTGTGCTACACAACTGGTTTGACTTTGGGCCACTCCTAAGGGCATTATCTAAGTAACCTCCCTGGTTTAACACCCTTCATCCCCCATACAGAAATCTGGTCTTCGCCGCGGGGAGACTACTAGGTTGATACCTCTTGAAGTGGTCACAGTGTAGGTGTATGTGACAGGTGACCCTAAAGGCCAGCGAAACGCCAATGTGAAGTACCAGAATGTTAGGCGAAAACATCTTTAAGTCCAGTCCAAAGTCACAAAACAGAGTATTGGTCAAGAGAAAACACAAAACCCTTGCAAGAACTGGAGATCCAAGAACCTTGTTGGTCAGGCACATTGTAAAGGGATGAGCAAGTTAAAATAGACATGAACTGCTTGGGATTGGCTGGGCAGGGCTAACAGGTGGATTCATTAATCTCTCAAGTTGCTGAGATGGAGGACATGCCCACCCTATGGGCTGGACTAGGAGCAGGTATACGTATATTGGGAGAGAGAGTATGCTGGCAAGGACAGATCACCTGTGTTACAGCTGGTTTAAGGTCTATTAGTGACACCCATGCTGTTAGACAAGGTGAGCTGTCCAGCACCTATATATGTACCACCCATAAGCACCAACACCCCATTTATGTTTGCCTGTTTATAACCGTGCTGCCCTTTAGCATGGTGCCGGAGCACCATAGCATTGTTTGATCCTGTGAGGGCTATTTATGGCTTGTCCTCCTTAGTTACTGTATTACCCATGTGCCGACCTTTTACTTTCCTCTGAATCTGCCTCTCTTTGCTCGCCCTCATCTGCCTGATACCTGTCACTGACTTTGGTTTGTCCTGACTCCACTCCAGTTTGTTCATTTAGTTCTGCCTGACACAGGTTACTGACTCCTTGGCCTTTACCTTACAATTTTCTGTCTGTCCCTTTGGAGATGCACATTGAAGTCTGTCTATTCCTTGGTCAGCTGCCACATATACCGGGATCACTCCAAGTGGTAGCAACCTGGTAGTCTCCCCGCAGTGAACTACATATGCATGTATAGAGGTTAAATGGTGAAAAGCAGGAAGGCTTTTTATAAAACACCCTTAGCCTTATGTGTCTGTATTTGGAAAACTAGGAAACCACTTCATGGATTGCACTTGAAGCATACCAGTTGACATTGCAAAACTCTTCATTTTATATTTGTGGTATTTATGACACAGTGGATATAGTTATATATGTTGTTTGTATAGTTTTTGTATAATGTTTGTGTGTAACTGTTGTGGTGTCCCCTTAAACAGGCTCCACTCAAGATGTGGCTACTTTGAGCAGATGGTACATGCCAGACAGCAGCAGGTACTGGACAGTGGGAGGAGACCATGAGTCTTCATCCAGCTCCCTTAGGGAGAGATCATATGTGAGCAGAGCTGGTACCTGCATCCAATGCAGCTGTGCTGCCGCCCTGAGACAGGGAGTAGTGAGATGCTATTTATTGTATAGAGAAGTTTGGAGACGTTTAGTGCCATTTTGTGGATTCTTAGAGTACAGACTTGTACCACAGGACAGACATGGCTATCCTGGAAGAGGAAGTAAGAATAAAGAGAGAGACCAAAATAATGGCACATATATCATAGCTAACAGAATGCTGGAAATACAATTTCCAAGCTCAGTCCACATTCACTTAGAGTAAGAGCTCTATCTCCATTTTAAGTGGAAGCTGTTAAATGCTGTGTTGCATCAGTTGTTAGTAAAGCTGAGAACTGTTTCATCTGTAACCCCGTGTCTCCAGAGTTTTCGCCTGCAGTTACGTGCACTCCCAAATTCTACTTGGCTCAGGAAAGCTGAAGTCTATTAGGAAGTGCCCAGGGGGATGACTACCACCACCATCTGGTACCCTGCAGGTCCCCCCAGTTCTACACTAGCCCAGGAGGTAAGCTGCAGATGCCAGTTGAGATTCCTAGCCACTGAGATAAGTGTTTTTTCAATTACTACTACTCCCATCCTCTGGGTTCCCTCCAACAGGTTGCTGCACACAGTAGATATGTGAATAGATGTTTTAGCGGTATTTTGTACCTGTGCAGCCTCCATCATGTTGGGCCTGTCTTCATTCTACAGTGAATCACTGCCTCACCTATCATCAGGTAAATATGACCTCTCTTTTAGTATTCTAGAGTTAGGTCAAACAATATAACTATACAGTCATATGAAAAAGTTTGGGCACCCCTATTAATCTTAATCATTTTTAGTTCTAAATATTTGGGTGTTTTCAACAGCCATTTCAATTTGATATATCTAATAACTGATGGACACAGTAATATTTCAGGATTGAAATGAGGTTTATTGTACTAACAGAAAATGTGCAATATGCATTAAACCAAAATTTGACCGGTGCAAAAGTATGGGCACCTCAACAGAAAAGTGACATTAATATTTAGTAGATCCTCCTTTTGCAAAAATAACAGCCTCTAGTCGCTTCCTGTAGCTTTTAATCAGTTCCTGGATCCTGGATGAAGGTATTTTTGACCATTCCTCTTTACAAAACAATTCCAGTTCAGTTAAGTTTGATGGTCGCCGAGCATGGACAGCCCGCTTCAAATTATCCCACAGATGTTCAATGATATTCAGGTCTGGGGACTGGGATGGCCATTCCAGAACATTGTAATTGTTCCTCTGCATGAATGCCTGAGTAGATTTCGAGCTGTGTTTTGGATCATTATCTTGCTGAAATATCCATCCCCGGCGTAACTTCAAATTCGTCACTGATTCTTGTACATTATTCTCAAGAATCTGCTGATACTGAGTTGAATCCATGCGACCCTCAACTTTAACAAGATTCCCGGTGCCGGCATTGGCCACACAGCCCCAAAGCATGATGGAACCTCCACCAAATTTTACAGTGGGTAGCAAGTGTTTTTCTTGGAATGCTGTGTTTTTTTGACGCCATGCATAACGCCTTTTTGTATGACCAAACAACTCAATCTTTGTTTCATCAGTCCACAGGACCTTCTTCCAAAATGAAGCTGGCTTGTCCAAATGTGCTTTTGCATACCTCAGGCGACTCTGTTTGTGGCGTGCTTTCAGAAACGGCTTCTTTCGCATCACTCTCCCATACAGCTTCTCCTTGTGCAAAGTGTGCTGTATTGTTGACCGATGCACAGTGACACCATCTGCAGCAAGATGATGCTGCAGCTCTTTGGAGGTGGTCTGTGGATTGTCCTTGACTGTTCTCACCATTCTTCTTCTCTGCCTTTCTGATATTTTTCTTGGCCTGCCACTTCTGGGCTTAACAAGAACTGTCCCTGTGGTCTTCCATTTCCTTACTATGTTCCTCACAGTGGAAACTGACAGGTTAAATCTCTGAGACAACTTTTTGTATCCTTCCCCTCAACAACTATGTTGAACAATCTTTGTTTTCAGATCATTTGAGAGTTGTTTTGAGGAGCCCATGATGCCACTCTTCAGAGGAGATTCAAATAGGAGAACAACTTGCAATTGGCCACCTTAAATACCTTTTCTCATGATTGGATACACCTGGCTATGAAGTTCAAAGCTCAGTGAGGTTACAAAACCAATTTTGTGCTTCAGTAAGTCAGTAAAAAGTAGTTAGGAGTATTCAAATCAATAAAATGATAAGGGTACCCAAATTTTTGCAGCGGTCAAATTTTGGTTTAATGCATATTGCACATTTTCTGTTAGTACAATAAACCTCATTTTAATCCTGAAATATTACTGTGTCCATCAGTTATTAGATATATCAAATTGAAATGGCTGTTGCAAACACCCAAATATTTAGAACTAAAAATGATTAAGATTAATAGGGGTGCCCAAACTTTTTCATATGACTGTACATTGTCTGAAAGTGTATGAAAGTTACGTTAAGTGCTAATTTTGGTCCAGTTTCAGAAGCCTGGAGGTTCAGAAACTCAGGGAAGGGAGGACAGAGAAATACAGCTCTGGTTGAAAACGGATTTTACCCTGCTATTAACCATTTGTTTTCTGAGTAAATATGTGTTGTTTGTCTAGTATCCTCTATACTCTGTTGTATTTGTTGGACTATGTCAGACCCGCATTTCTTTATGGTCCAAGGGGGTTGTGTGGGGGATTGTTTATCTCCATAGTTTATGTTGCATTGTGTGTGTGTGCTTTGTTTAAACTATTTAACCCCTTAACGCTCTGCACTGTACTATTACTTTGCATTGGAATATAAGTATGTTTTATTCGGTTTTAGTGGTAAAACATAATAAAATGGATATAAATATGGCATTGACGTAATCATAATGAACCTCCGGAAAATGCTGTCAAGTCATTTTTAATGTAGAGTGACAGCCATAAAAACTAAATACAAAAAAAAAATGAATAACAAAATGAATTGAACATTTTTTTTTCACATGGACCCACCAAAAACATTAATTAAAGCTAATAAAAACATTATATGTATAAAATACAGCCTTCATATTGCTATATTGCAAAGGGTGACCTTTGCACTTAAGAAAGGGTTTGTATCTCAAAACGCGTTGTGTGTGTCATTGCTACCAATAAAGTATTCTCATGATGGGACCAGCGCTTTCTGCCATGTATATTACTTGGAGTTTTCTTCTCCTATCCATTGATGTCATGACTACTGGCGTATGGTAATTTCCATTACATTCCTTGGCATCTAGTACAGTACATTTCACAGAATATTAAATAGTGCCATTATGTAGAGTACAATTCGTAACACAAAAAAATAGGCCCTCATACAGCTCTGTGAATGGAAAAATAAAAAAGTGATGGCTTTTGGAAGTCAGGGAGTAAAAAACAAAAATGCAAAAAACGAAAAATGATTGAAGCAAAAAAAGGGTAAATTTGAACTAGAGTTTTTGCAAAAGTGACCAGTGACTTAGTTGCAGCCCCACTGTAGTTGTAAGATAGCAGACACAATAACAATTTCCACTTACCCTATATTCACATGGCGGTCTGTGCGTTCACCAGCCTGAACTTTAGGTCAGGAACAGGACTCCTAGCATCATAGTTATCTATGATGCAAGGACTCCCTGCCTTCCAGCAACATTCTGTCCTGTACCAATTAAAACTTGGTTGGGTGAATCTAGCTTTAATGTATTAGAAAGGCTGAGGTGGGAAGGGAAAGGCTCTACAAAGGTACTGCACATGAGAATCTGAGAACACTGTGGTGTTATACCTTAATTGATCCATGGTAGCTTTTACAGATTTTCAAATAGGTCTTAATGACTCCTAATTTATAATTAGTTCAGTTAAAGGGGTTGTCTGGCCTAAAATTTTAAAATGAAAAGAAAACCATACTCTCCTGTCCCCGTGATCCAGCACCTCTCCGAGCGGTCCGGTCCTACAGCTCCACTGAATTACCTGCCCCATGTGACAGCTGAGGCTAATCAATGGCCGCAAGAAGGGAACCGGAGATGTCACTACCTTTGATGTCCCCTGTTCCTTTCCTGAGGTCACTGAGGCTGCTGATTGGTTTCAGCAGTCACGTGACCGCTGAGGCCAATCTGCGGCCTCAAGAAGGGAACGGGGGACGTCATTACCTGTGACTTCACCAGTTCCTTTCCTGAGGCCGCTGACTGGCCTAAGTCACGTGACTGCTAAGGCCAACCAGCAGCCTCAGCGGAAGGATTTTGGAATATCACAGCCAGCGAGAAATTCACAAACAAGAAGGCAGCCGACCGGACCGGACCGCCCTGGGAGGACACCAGTGCATTGGGGACAGGTGAGTATGTTTTTTGTTTTTTTTAACCTCCCCGGCCTAATTAGAAAATATTATTTAGTCTGGACAACCTCTTTAAGCTCTGTTTTAATTTTACAGAAAAACTGCTGCAGACAATTCTCTCTGAAAACAACCAAAAAGAATGACAGGAAGAAACCCAGAGCAATGAGAAAAAGTGTTATGCTATGTTTTTATGTAATTGGAAAAGTATATTTATCCCTAATTTCTCTATAAACAGTCTACATGCAATAAAAAAAAAATATTAATCCTCACTGACAGGCTATAATGTAGACTTTGGTTACCTGTTGGGAAATATTTCTACTTATTAAATTAAATTATTACTCCGCATTTATCCAAGGCAATTTAACCTGGCATTTACAGGATTAATGTTAGAAAAATATTTTTAAAATAAATGTGTCAATTATGTGAAACACTTTGATGAAATGTCCATGTTTTCCTTTTGCTTTCACACTAGCTATCCATCTTTTTTAACTACAAAACCACAGACATTGGACATCCTATTATACTTCTGTGTCCGATCCGTGTGCTAACCATTTTTAATCTGTTGTTTGTTTTTTTTTTATTGAACTCAAACTTTTTTATTGATTTTACAATAAAGAAAAACAGTAACAAACAGAGTAAGCATTTTGACAAAATGCACGGCAGAACAAGCACAATGAGAAGTCATGCAGAGGAATCATTATCCATTTACATAGGATGTGCTGGTCTGGACATGAGAAATTCGCTAAATATAATGAGGGAGCGTCTATCTAGAGTAGCGCCATCAGAGTCAAGGACCATTGTTTGATTGTCAGCCATTGGAAGTGACCTGCAAACAATAATAGGTGGTGGGAGGGGCCAGTGGGTGAGGATGGGGATTGTGGATGGTGAGAGGAAGGGGGGGTTGTTGCTTTTTTGCGTCGACAAAAACAAAACGGACGCTGTCTTTATTTATCAGCAACCACCTAGCAATGCATCTGTAAAACACGGACGGCACACCAATGTGTATCCCTTTGCTGTCCGTTTTTTTCACCTGCCCATAGACCTAAATGATTGAGACGTTTATATAAAAGAGAAAAAAAAATAGTACATGTCACTACTTTTTTATCAGTATATTTAGGTCCGTAAAAAACTATGGACATGTGACTGGCTCCATTGACTATAATGGCTCCTCATTCTGTCCATGCACTATGCGATTTTTTTCACGGATAGTACATGAACAGAAGTTAGTGTGAAAGGGCCCTTAATCATCTTTTTATTTCTAAACTCTAGATATACTAAACTTATGTAATCAAACAATTGCAAAATTAATATATTAAACTTTGCTCCTACTAACATAAGCAGAGACCTAATTTGAAGCTCTTATGCCCTAGCGCAAAAACTGCAAAAATGCCTCACACCTCTTATGTGCCATTGACAGTTTCCATTGCTGTATTCTTTACTGGCTAGAATATCTTTAGGCTCTCTCATGCACAACACAACTTCTACTTCTTTACCCTTATTGCTATTTTTCTGGACATAAGTATTCAAATTATAATAGCACACCTTGCAATTTTACTTACGGCAGCCCCTGAGCTGCCTGCCGCTGTTGTCCTCCTCCATTGTTCAGGAAATTCCTGGTCCCTCTTTGTCTATCTTAGCGGTCAGTCCGGGTAGCCACTGTTCAGCCTCCCCTGTGGCTGAAAATGCTGTGTTCTGAACTAGCATACTCCTCTGCTATCATGTTATGATCTGTGGAGGATAAGGAAACACAAACAATGGTACCAGACATAGACTTAGCCACATAAGTAGAATATATAGGCAGGGTGAAGTGGTATAAAATCCTAATTCAGACCCATAAATGAATGCTATCCTCAGACAAAATCTCTAAACTAATATTATCCAGAGATGGGCGAACCTCATGAGATTTGTTTCAGCAAATATTTATGGGTTCATCTATCTGTTTCATTTCATGCCAAACTTGTTTGGTCCGAACAAAAACTTATTATACTCTGAGGTCTCTTTAGACCCCAAAGTATAATAAGCAGAGGCCCAGGGAAGGTGTGTAAATATATCAGTGTTACCTTCCTCGGCTTAGGTGGTTCGTTGATGTCCTCTTTGAACAACTTCCAGCCACCTGATTGTTGCCATCTGCCAATAGGGATCGTTGAGGCCTGTGATTGGGGCTCAGTGTTCATGTGGAGCGCTCCAATATCATAAGGCAATGTCAAATGCCCAACCGTGGCCAGGAGAGGTGATCAAGATTGTTTGTTCTGTTTGCTTACCTCCCTAATGAACCCAGCTCATTACAAACCAGTTTTCTCATCTCTAATCCAAACCAAAATTAATTCATACTTCATATTTTCATGTCAGACTGTTAACTGAAACTCAGACTCCAGATCCTACCTCAAAATTAATTCAGACCCAAAACAAGACCCAAAAATTTATTCCGACATTAGATCTGATCCTATACCAGATGCCTAATTAAAAAGCTTCTGAAGCTTTTGGAGCTGTTTTTTATGCTTTTTCTGCCATTGACTTTAACATGAGTCAGCCTTACTTTTTTCAGCACTATTTTTTTCAGCTATTAGGAAAAACATCCTGCCCTATCTTGAGGCATAATCAGCACTGAAAATCCCATGGGAGGCTGAAGAAAACAGGTCAATTAAAAGAAACACATCAAATATGCTGAAATTAATGACTGCGCTCCTGTATCTAAGAAGTCATAATAAAAAGTATAAGCACTATAAATGCTTCACTCCTTTAACTTGATGTTATATATTATTCCTAAAAGCCTTGTAATAAGGTGCAAAGGTTTGAAACTATGAACACTTACATATATAATATATATTTAGTAACAAAGGCTTGTAACTTGTAAATCCTCCTAATTCTTTCCTTTATATAAAAACATTACCAAGGATCAAAAATAATTTATAGATTTTATACAACATTGAACTGACCTTTGATTTATTCTTTCCTTGACAATTCAATCATTCTTTTGGTAGAGTTATTTGAATGAGGTCATTTATAATGCATCATGTGAAAAGTTATTCAAACAGTCCCAAATACAACAAACACATATGCTCAGAGGGTCCCCATTGTATTGTAATTTAACAGAAACAGCTTTTTGTGTTTAAACACTATTCTAGCAGCAGTAGAGAATTAGACATGCAGATGGATGGCTTTGCAATCCAGTTTAGCTTTCTTAAAGAAAAGGGCAAATGACTACTCTACATGCTCCTCACTTCTTCATTTGCTTCTCTCCTTTATATCCCAGGCATCCAGTGGAAAGTGATTCAATTCATCAACATGATCTGATTCATGGGTGTGGAAAAAACACAAGGCTGGAGGAATGTAAAGAACTTTGGCAATCACGAGAGATAAGTGTATTATATAATCTCAAAACTCTCAATCTATTCTTTAGCTAATGGCCATGTAGAGGGCAATTTAACATTTTTCATGCAAGTAATGATCATATAATAATTGCTGTGTTAATAATAATCTAGATTAAGTTTTATACACAGAAGTGTTGGGTATGCATTTTGTGGACTCCAAGTATTAATCTAACATGAAGTGCAGATCACACAATTTATAAAGGAATGCCAAGTTCAAGACTGTAATTCTTGGCTTCTATTCTAGGGTCTGACAGCAAACAGCTGTAGAAGGAGAACTAGAGAATAGATATACTTTTGCTAGTGCACAACACTTTAATTGTGATGTAGTTAGAAAAATGAATCCAGGAATATAAAAGCCATAGAAATAGCTCAGCGTTACTGGTTTTGAATGCAATATCTGTAGCACTCCCCCTCCCCACCTGACATTTCCTATTTATAACAATGATCTCTCTTGGCAGAGGAGTCTTTGGGCCCCATAAAGTATTAGTGCCTGGACGGTACTGCTGCCCACCTTACAGTAATCTTCCATGGAATCACTTGTGACTAGAAGTCTTATATGCCTACCAGTGACACTACTGTGTCTAAAATAAGAATCATATCATAAACTTCAGAAAGCAAAAACAAATATATGAAAAATTCTCAACTCATAAAATATATAACCCATATAAATAAGCCTTATAAAACTAATCACTCAAAAGTGAATTAATTTGCATATTGGTATGGCTCAAACTTGCACAGGATCTCAATTGCCCTCAATCTTCAGCTTTAGACCCCTTGCAGACGACCGTGGCTGTGACCAGTGTGCTATGTGTGTATAGCTCACTAAACGATTCATTTCTATGGGCCCGTACACATGACCGAATTACTGTCTGACTGAATTACACAGTCACGTGTGCGGGCCGACAGTCCAATCTGCGAAATATAGAACAGGTCCTATTCCTGTTCTATTTTGCGACCCTTGCTTCTGTGGCTCCTATTCATTTAATGAAAGGGGCCACAGAAGCACGGCTCATGCACGGGTGACATATGCTGAGTCAATAGGTTCCAGAATAGTTCTCTATTGCTAAGAGCTCAAAAGTAGGCAAAAACTCCAGGTATGGCACTGAGATTTTAGGTACATTTAAACCAGCAGATGGTGATTACCATACTATAACTGATGGCCGCTAAAAACTGCAAGAGGATATAAGTAGTTCCACGAGCCACTGGAAGACCATACATTGTCAGCTAAAAGATAATCCTGGCATGGAATTGCAGGCTAAGTATTCAGAATAATATATAGAAAAAAAAAAGCATGACTTCTGTAAAAAAAAAAAAGTTCTAGCATACTGAAATGTTTAGGGTCTGAACCCAAAGTGTAACAGTGTTAGGGTCAGCAATTATCTTTAACTACAGACATCCATAAAATTAGATCATTTTGGTCAATATCCAAACACATGTACTGTATCCATAATTTGCTTTAAAGCTAGGGGAGAATATGCAGGTTATTGGTAGTATAATCCATTTACAATTTACATCAGCATTCATATTCTGTGCTACTATCTAGTATGATTTGACCTAGGACGTATAGTGGTTCTAGTAGGAGATATATGTCAGGTATTTGGAAGGGTCACCCTATTTGGGTTGGTCTTCCATAATTCTTTCTAAATGTAATTTTAAGCTTAGCCTAGACACTATAGTAAAGCATGGGACAGGGTGAGAACACCACTGTCTCTGTGGGATCAAGTGTTGCTGGATATTAATCATTCTCTGTGCTCAGCAGTCACAGTCAGTTTTAGATCATTAACAAGGCAAATGTGTGCATTATTAGTTTTATGCATACATATATCATATATTTTATTTTGTTATGTTGTATAAATATAAGTGTCTGAAGTGTTTACCTCCCGTATATTCTGTTTTTGTCAATGATTTTATTTCATGGAAGGATTTAAGTGGCCATCTTCAATTTTTGGAATGGCTTTTGTCACCTACCACTTATGGATTTCTTATTAACCTTCTCTTTGATGTTATACTTTAGTATATTAGTGGGTCTTCAGCAGCACTAAAATGTGCATTTTTTTATTTTTACTTGAACAACTGCTGTTACAGCTGATATGAATGATATATTTGGCAGAAGGTTTCACAAATCTTAATACTATATTAAACACAAATGGATTATACTTTCTTTTGAAACTCTTCCTGCAAAACTGTCTCAGAAAGGAAGTATGTTCAATAACTCTCAGAGGACAGCAGATATTTAAATAGAAAGAACAGTCTTTCTACACATGTCTATGATTACAGTTTTCCCCTCCATGATTTCAGTTTATAGAATAAGTAATCAGGATTACTGGGATTATTTGACAGGAGTAGATTCTGATTATTGCTTAAAATGTGCCCTATAACCATGATTGCAACTCAATGTGTTTGCTAGAACTGTGGCAAAAGGACTGCAAACATTTCTCTAACTTTCTAATAAAAGTACCCAACAAAGAATAATATCCATAATGAAGCAATCCCACTTTTATTTGTCTAGAACATGCAACAGGTAGAGATGGGCAAATTGGTTCGTAACAAAACCAAACAAATGGACGCACTTCGATAATATGGCAGCCACCACATGTTTCACCAGGAAGTACAGAATGTACGTGTGTGCAATGACATAGACTCTGTGAGTCACTGTGACATTGTAGCAACATCTGCCAGCCTCTCAGACAATAGACAGTGGAAGGTGAAACATACAGTGCTGCAGTCTTATGGAGTATAAAAAACGTTGTGCATTTGTTCACAGCCTTTAGTTGCTGTAAATGGTGTAAATGCAAATAGATCTGTGATCCATTTCACTGCAATCATAGGCTATATGCCTAGTTAGCAAAGTTCAGACAAAGCAATAGGAATTCCAGCAATAGTTAGAGGACTAGAGGAATTTAGAAAATCAAGCAATTACACAGGGCAGATTAGTGGTAGAATTCATTAGAGATAGGATAGGTTCATAGACATAGTACTGAGTGACTAAGTGAATCTGTGCTTCTTCTGCTGAAGTGCTTAAACAAACACTTAACCATTTAATTGCCAATAATTAAATTTTGTCTGGCACTTGTGCAATATAGCAATTTGTCTCTCTATACACATTCTGTAAACATACTTTTCTACGGACAAGACAATCCTGTTGGTTAAAAGTGTTTTGTTTTTTTTTTTGGCTAAGGCCCCATATAGCGAGACACACCAAAAAAAGGCTGTGAAAAAAAATGCGTCGGAAACGCATCGTGTTTTTTTACACAGCATTTTTCACAGAAAGTCTGAGCTTTCCTCTATGGACTTTCTTCCCCTATTATACTTATATAGAAAACACCAGCTTTTCCGTAGGTTTAATTGACATACTGCGATTTTTCCACTTTTCCGTTGTGGATTTTTTTCTGTAATGTGTGGATGGGATTAGTCAGAATCCCATTGTTATGATCTGGGGATCACTGGACAGAAAACTGGCACCTGACTGATATATTATAGAGAACCACAAAAAGCTGAGAAAAAAAAAACAAAAAGTGCCTGCAGTTCATTCCCACTCAGCCAAACTCCCCAAAACAGAACAACTGAAAAGGATGAACTACAGGCAGCAACAAATGTAACAAATCACTTACAGTATCATGAGCAGTTTGGAATAACTCATGTGTGATACTCCTAGTCACACTAGAAGTAGCCATGGTCCCGGCTAACTATCCTGAGAGGGCACGAACACAGCATGAGAAATATCTCACATACTAGAGAAACAGACAACCTGACTTGTTTCACATATTTAATGGAGGTTAGCTACAGAAAAAGCCCCCCAAAAGGTGTCCAACTGGACTGACGGTGAATATAAGGATACGTAAAGTATAGAGTAGAGAATAAATGTGAAACATAGCAATACTGACACTATGCAAAGGATAGAATAAACAGATCTTAGTATCACACAAAAAACCCTACTTAAAATCCAAACTCCCAAGCATTAAGACTTGGGCTCACTACGCCCGGAACAGGCTATGACTTGGGAACAAAAAGTGCTCAGATACTTATATAATCTCCAACTGAGGTATCTTGTGGTGGAGCGAAAGTACTAGGCAGCAAGATTTTACTGAATGGCATGGAATTTAGACTCAGATGGTAGCAGTAATTTCAGGCAGACAGATCACTTCTGGACAACACAAGAAACTGAAGTTTAAGACCAGCAAATGACAACATGCAAAGCGGAGTTATATAGCCAGGAACAGGAGAAATCAGAAAGGTATTTGGACAGCAGCACTCTGAACCGCCCACAGCCTGTAATGAGTCATCAGCACTACAGAAAGACTTAACACCTTCAGAGGAAAAGCAGATAAACTAGACAACTGACCAGCGATGCAACTCATCGCACGATAAACACGTGAGTACTACCGCAGGTCTTCCAGACACTCCGCGCATGGACCTAACAGGCTGTGACTGTAAAGACTGGGTCATAATATGATCCCCCCTTGATGAGGGGTCACTGAAACCTCAGAGGCCGCACCTGGCTTATCCGGGAATCTCCGAAAAATCTCCTGCACCAACCTATCTGCATGCACCTCAGAAGCTGGAACCCATGAATTATCTTCAGGTCCATAACCTTTCCATTTAACCAGAAACTGTAATCTGCACCTAAGCTATCTAGAATGCAAAATTCTCTCCACTTCACACTCCAAATCACTATCCACAAAAACCGGCTCAGTTGGAGAAAGGGAAGGAATCAAAGGAGGAATGAACCTCTTCAACAAAGACTTATGAAAAACATTATGAATTTTAAACGACACCAGAAGTTTCAAATGGAAAGAAACTGGATTGACCACTTGTGAAATGACATATGGGCCAATAAATATAGGTTTAAATTTTGTTGAGGGAACTCTCATCTGAATATTTTTTGATAAAAGCCAAACCTTATCACCAACTGTAAAGTTATCCCCAACAATTCTCAATTTATTAGCGGATCTCTGTGAAACTTCCTGAGATTTCTCCAAATTTTTCAAAGACAAATCCCAAAGAGAATTCATTCTATCCATCAGGACATCAACCTCAGGATAATCCGAGGACAATAACTGACAAGATGAAAATCTAGGATGATAACCCTGATTACAGAAAAAAGGGGACACCAAAGTAGCAGAACTAGCCCTGTTGTTAATGGCAAATTCAGCCAAGGGCAAGTATGAAGACCAATCATTCTGATCAGCTGAGACAAAATAATGCAGATAAGTCTCTAATGTCTGATTTGACCTCTCTGTCTGCCCATTAATTTCAGGATGAAAGGCAGAGGAGAAGGAAAAAAGATGGATAGGTATATAGCTGGGATGTATTAGGAATTCCTGCTTTTGCAGGGGGTTGGACTCGATGGCCCTTGAGGTCCCTTCCAACTCCAACTCCAAGATATTCCCATCGTTTTCCAAAAGGCTCTCCAGGAAGTAGAGACAAATTGGACCCCATAATCTGACACAATATGTTCTGGAACTCTGTGCAAATTAATCACATTTTGCACAAAGAGAGGTACCAGATCTTTAGCTGCAGGAAGTTTAGGCAAAGGAATAAAAATGTACCATCTTAGAAAATCTGTCAACAATTACCCAAATAGCCGTTATACCCTGGGATTCTGGTGGATCAGAAACAAAATCCATGGAAATATGAGTCCTCGGTCTACTGGGCAAAGGCAATGGTGTTAACAGCCTTGCAGGTCTGGTACGAGGCACCTCAGAGCTAGCACAAATGTCACATGAAGTGACAAACTTTCTGACGTCAGCAGACAAGGAAGGCCACCAGAAATGCCTATCAACTAAACCCCTGGTTGCAAGAATTCTCGGATGACCCGAAAGAACAGATGAATGAATCTCGTCAATGACCTGATTGACCAAATGAGGAGGAACATACAATCTATCCACTGGACAGAACTGTACAACTCTTTTGTTCTTTCTGAACAAGATTCTGTAAATCCGGAGAAACGGCAGAAACAATAATACCTTCAGGGAGAATAGGAGTAGAATCTGAGGAACTGGACTGAGATGCCAAAAAACTTCTAGACAAGGCATCAGGATTCACGTTCTTGTAACCAAGCACAAAAGAAACCACAAAATTAAATCTTGTGAAAACCCATCTTGCTTATCAAGGATTAAGTCTCTTAGCAGATTCCAAAAACGTGAGATTCTTGTGATCAGTAAAGACTTGAATTTGATGTCTAGCACCCTCTAGAAGATGATGCCCTCCTCAAATGCCCAATTCATAGCCAGAAGTTCTCTATTGCCCACGTCATAATTCCTCTTGGAAGAAGAAAACTTCCGAGAAAAATACGCACAAGAATGAAGGTGTGAAGTACTTGGACTTCTTTGAGAAAGAACAGCTCCAGCTCCTATATCAGAAGCATCTGCTTCAACTGTCTAAGAACCAGAGCTGTCTGGAAACTCTCCTTAAGCAATTTGAAAGAACGAACAGCCTCTGGAGACCAGTTTTCCAAATCTGAACCTTTCTTTGTCATATTAGTCAAAGGGCTAACAATTAAGGGAAATCCCTTAATAAACTTCCTCTAAAAATTTGCAAAGCCCAAAAAGCTCCGCAAGGTCTTTAAGGAAGACGGACAAACCCAATTTTGGATTGTCTTAACTTTGTCCTTATCCATTTTTAAACTAGTGGGAGTCAGAACATATTCCAAAAAGGTAACCTCCTGCACCCCAAAAAGACATTTTGGACCTTTAACATACAAATGATTCTCTTTCAGAACCTGAAAAATTGATCTAACATGCTGAACATGTGATTCCCAAGTTGGAAAGTATATAAAAATATCATTGTGAAGGATCTCACCTTGCCAAGCCTCTTGACACACTTGCGAGCAACCTTCTTTACCTCCCACTCAAACACTGTGAGCGGACTGGGTTCATAGGATAATACAAAATGAGCTTTATAAATTTTATATATTTATTAACCCCAGTGGGTCAGTACTAAGCACTAACATATACAGAAATACATATCAGTTATCAAGCAAATACAGGTAAAAGCAAAATACAGCACAGCAAATAAAAAGGGAAATGAAAGATAGAAAAATACCAGAATAAGTTGATAATCCGTTTCTCTAGGCCTAGCAGTTTTGGGCCTAGGGCGCAAGCTGAAGCTAGTTAAAGAGCATGTGTCTCCTACACGCTGTCACATCTTCTCCAGGATAACAAAGACCCTTCTTATTCTGGTCTGAGAACATTTAACTCAACTTGTCTCCTCCCTAAGTGATGTCACCAGGAGGAGGAGCCCCACCCCCTTTCCTGAAATTGCCAGAACCATATTTCATCATATCTCCTTTCTGGATGACCGTATTGTAAAGCAACAAGTCTGATGGGACTCGTGGCGGGCTCCCCATCGTGCAGGGATACCATAATTTCTCTCCAGGCCTGTTGGTTGAAAAGCAGTGTCTGACTTTCAGTTGTTAATATTCAAATAATTTTTATATATTATTACTTTTGTCAGATTCAAGTTATTTCTGTGACCATTGTGGGTTTTTCCTTTCATTAAACGAGGGGTATCAACAATTTTGTCCAAGTGTGTATATATATGCTATCCATGTATCCTTTATTTGCCATGTGTGGCTAGTGTAGATCTTTCCTGCTCATTTGTTTGTAACCCTTTTTTATGGCCTTAGTTAGGTTTCCTGTTAATGCACACATTCCTTGGACAATGTGTTCTTTTCATGTTAAGTCTTTTGTATCTTGGTCCTTTCATGTTAATTCTTTTGTCCAGCTGTCCAGAGACAGACAGCTGGGAGCCAGCTGTCCAGACAGACAGCTGGAAGCCGTTCCCTAGTTCAAATTGGTATAAAGACCCTGGAATTAAGGTGTTTCAGCTTCAGCATTGGGCACAGGAAATGCGCGCCATGCAAGTCTGGAAGTCATCGAACGATGGGTATATATCATGCATGCATGCATGCATGCAACTTTGAGTTAACTTGTTAAATGAAAAAACATTTTGCCTACAATCCAACTTCCAAAAAATGTCTATAGGGAAAAAGGTCAGTTAAACTTTTGTGGCTGGTCTTACTGTTATGATCTGGGGATCACTGGCCAGAAAACTGGCACCAGACTGATTTACTATCAGTCAGGTATAAAGAGAACCACAAAAAGTTGTGAAAAAAACAAAAACTCCTGGAGTTCACTCCCACTCAGCCGAACTCCCAAAAACAGGAGAATGACTGAATAGAATGAACTACAGGCAGCAACAAAAGTAACAAATCACTTACAGTATCGTGAACAGTCTGGAATAACTCATGTGTGATACTCCTAGTCCCTGCCTTGGACACTAGAAGTAGCCATGGTCCCGGCTAACTATCCCGAGAGGGCACGAACACAACCGGAGAAATAACTCGCCTACTAGAGAAACAGAAAACCTGACTTGTTTCACATTTGAATGGAGATGTTAGCTAAAGAAAAAGCCCCCCACAAGTGTCTCACTGGACTAACGGTGAATATAAGGATACGCAAAGTATAGAGTAGAGAATAAATGTGAAACATAGCAATACTGACACTATGCAAAGGATAGAATAAAGAGATCTTAGCATCAAACAAAAAACCCTACTTAAAATCCAAACTCCCAAACATTAACCCCTTCCCGCCGGTAACATTTTTCGATTTTCGTTTTTGACTCCCCCCCCCCCCTTCCAAACCCAATAACTTTTTTATTTTTCCGTTCTCAGAGCCATGTAAGGTCTTAATGTTTGCGGGACAAATTTTTTTTTCATGATGCTACCATTTATTATTCTGTACAATGTACTGGAAAGCTGGAAAAAAAATCAGAATGGGGTGGATTTGAAGAAAAAATGCATTTGTATGACTTTCTTATGGGCTTTGTTTTTACGGCCTTCGCTCTACAGCCAAAATGTCATGTCATCTGTATGCTATGTTTCGGTACAATTCCAGGGATACCAACTTTATATGGTTTTATTTTCATTTGAACCCCTTAACAAAAATCCAAAACTGTGCAAAAATATATATTTTTTAAAAGTCGCCATATTCTGACACCCGTAACTTTTTTATACTTTCGTTTTCAGGGATGCATAGGGTGTCTTTTTTTGCGGGACCAGGTGTACTTTTTAGTTATACCATTTTGGGGAATGTCTATTGCTTTGATCACTTTTTATTCAAATTTTTATGAGAGGCAAAACTTTTTTTCCCCGCTACAGCGTTTACTGTACGGGAAAAATATTTTTATAGATTTGTAGACCAGGCATTTTTGGACCTAAGAGTTACCTAATATGTATGCTTTTCACAGTATTTAACTACTTTTATATGTGTTCTAGGGAAAGGGGGGTGATTTGAACTTTTAATATTTTTTATTTTTTTTATATTTTTTTAATTTTTTATTTTTTTTGCATTTATTAGACACTCTAGGGGTCTTGAACCCCAGGGGGTCTGATCACTAATGCAATGCATTACAATGCTAATACATTGCAAAAAAAACGGCGCTTCTATTGTAGGCTACATAGAGTAGCCTGCAATAGAAGTTAATGAAAGACAGGCCTGAAAGCCTTCACAAGGCTCCCAGCTGTCATAGCAATGGGACGCCGGACCCGGAGTTTGCTCTGGGCGCTGGCGATTCGCAGCAAAATGGTGGCACCCGCGCGCCGCCAGTAAAATGGCGCCTCGGTCAGCTTAAACCAAGGCGCCAGAGGGGTTAATGCCCGCAATCATTGCGGGCACTGATCACAGGTATTAGCGACGGATGTCTACTGTATAATACAGCAGAAACCCGGCGGCTATGCCGGCTGCTCAGATCCCGAGCGGCCGCCATATTTAAGCACCCGGGATCCACCGTACTATTACGGCGGATGTCGGGAAAGGGTTAAAAGACTAGGACTCACAACGCCCGGAACAGGCTATGCTTGGGAACAAAAAGTGCTCAGATACTTATCTAATCTCCAACTGAGGTATCTTGTGGTGGAGAGAAAGTACTAGACAGCAAGATTTTACTGAATGGCATGGACTCAGATGGTAGCAGTCATTTCAGGCAGACAGATCACTTCTGGACAACACAAGAAACTGAAGTTTTAGGCCCGGTTCACATCTGCGTTCTGGTTTCTGTTCATGGAGTCCGCTTGGGGACTCCCTGAACGGAAACCTATACGCATAAAAAAGTGGTTTACCTGGGAAACCCGTGGCCCCATAGACTATAATGGGGTCCGTGTGGTTTCCGCTCGGTTTCCGCATGTTTCGTGCTTGCAGCACTTTCCTCTCTGCTTGCTTCATGCAGAAACCGAGCGGAAATCACACAGACCCCATTATAGTAAATGGGGTCCGCGAGTTTCCCAGGTAAACTGCTTTTTTATGCTTATAGGTCTCCGTCCGGGGGTTTCCCAAGTGGACTCCCCGAATGGGTAACATGAATGCAGATGTGAACTGGGCCTAAGACCAGCAAATGACAACATGCAAAGTGGAGTTATATAGCCAGGAGAAGGAGAAATCAGAAAGGTAATTGGACAGCAGCACTCTGAACCGCCCACAGCTTGTAATGAGTCATCAGCACTGCAGAAAGACTTAACCCCTTCAGAGGAAAAGCAGACACACTAGACAACTGACCAGCGACGCAACACATCGCGTGATAAATGCGTGAGTGCTACTGCAGGAACCACACATCCAGTGTGAACACTCTTCTGCCACACGTCAGACAATTCATGTGCAGAATGTCGTCCAGACACTATGTGCATGGACCTAACAGGCTGAGACTGTAAAGACCGGGTCATAACACCCATCCAGTTTGCAGGCAATGTTAAACACTGTGTTTTTGCACTGTAGGGAACTGGCCTAAAGGACTTTTTTGGGCAACAGTTTTCATATTTTCAGTGCTGCTGATTTTGCATGTGCAAATCTTAAAAAACATAACTCCATTATATACAAGCAGTTTCTTCTTTTGTGTTCACTCAATATGCAGTCTTGCCTGCGCTAATCTTAAAATAAAATATTGTAATTTCATGTTTTTTTTTCCACTCTGGTGACTGACCATACACATTGCGACCAGCATTGTTGTTAATCTGAAACAAAATATTCATTGCTTACACACACTAGTGCAACCTCCTCTAATGTTTTTTTTTTGGTGAGTTCACCCAATATACAGTCTAGACTGCGTTAATCTTAAAAAAAAAAAAACATTTTGTAATTTCATGGCTTTTTTATGCTCTGATGACTGACCATACACAGTGTAAAAGAGTGTTATTGGTACTCTGAACAAAATATTTTATGCATTTCTCTGTATGCATAAGTGCAAGTGCAACCTCCACTAATGTACAAAAAGAATCTCCGTTATTTGAGTGGGTGGGGGGTTGGTTACTAATTAAAAAAACAGGGCACTCGTGCAAGTAGTACTACTACCAATAAGAATGTGGGTGGCAAGAGCAACACTGTTTCTGGTTTTGGAGGCACCTCAAGACACCGCAGGATTGTTGTACTTCCTGAGAATGAAGATGAAGTTTTTGATTATTCAGCTGTCTCATCTCCTGTCACAGGAGGCTATTGCATCCTCCTGGGAGTGATGTGATCTTGAGTCAGACTTCTCTGTGTCCTTCCTCCTCCTTATCCTACTACACAACACGTAATTTAAGCAGAGTCTTTTTGGACTGTCATCCGTGTCTCATTCAAATTCATCACTGACACAGATCCCTGGCAGTGATGTAGCACTTGCTGAACAATCCATTTCTCCTAGGCAACCTTCCTCCTCTTTTTGATGAGCTTGATGAGAAGAGTCTGCAATGTGTGCAAGCAGAGCAGGAAGGCATGATGACTGTTTATTGTGGAGGTAGTAGTGGCAGGGGGTGTGGTAATACTACTACTACTGGTATTTGTTCTGATAGGGGAGCTAGGAGGATATCTGAAGGTGGAAATTCTGAGGGCGTGATTGGCCATGATGATGTGATAGAAAAAATAAGGAAAGGTGATGATTCTTTTGTGGATAGGACCGAGCAACTGTGTCAGGGTGACAAGGTGACGTCCGACGAAGAGGTTGGTGGTAGTAGTAATAGTAACGATACCAGCCATTGCACAGGTCAAATATCCAAAAATACTTCATATATATACAGTACAGACCAAAAGTTTGGACACACCTTCTCATTCCAAGAGTTTTCTGTATTTTCATGACTATAAAAATTGTAGATTCACACTGAAGGCATCAAAACTATGAATTAACACATGTGGAATTATGTACTTAACAAAAAAGTGTGAAACAACTGAAAATATGTCTTATATTCTAGGTTCTTCAAAGTAGCCACCTTTTGCTTTGATTACTGCTTTGCACACTCTTGGCATTCTCTTGATGAGCTTCAAGAGGTAGTCACCTGAAATGGTCTTCCAACAGTCTTGAAGGAGTTCCCAGAGATGCTTAGCACTTGTTGGCCCTTTTGCCTTCACTCTGCGGTTCAGCTCACCCCAAACAATCTCGATTGGGTTCAGGTCTGGTGACTGTGGAGGCCAGGTCATCTGGCGTAGCACCCCATCACTCTCCTTCTTGGTCAAATAGCCCTTACACAGTCTGGAGGTGTGTTTGGAGTCATTGTCCTGTTGAAAAATAAATGATGGTCCAACTAAACGCAAACCGGATGGAATAGCATGCCGCTGCAAGATGCTGTGGTAACCATGCTGGTTCAGTATTCCTTCAATTTTGAATAAATCCCTAACAGTGTCACCAGCAAAGCACCCCCACACCATCACACCTCCTCCTCTATGCTTCACGGTGGGAACCAGGCATGTAGAGTCCATTCGTTCACCTTTTCTGCGTCGCACAAAGACACGGTGGTTGGAACCAAAGATCTCAAATTTGGACTCATCAGACCAAAGCACAGATTTCCACAGGTCTAATGTCCATTCCTTGTGTTCTTTAGCCCAAACAAGTCTCTTCTGCTTGTTGCCTGTCCTTAGCAGTGGTTTCCTAGCAGCTATTTTACCATGAAGGCCTGCTGCACACAGTCTCCTCTTAACAGTTGTTGTAGAGATGTGTCTGCTGCTAGAACTCTGTGTGGCATTGACCTGGTCTCTAATCTGAGCTGCTGTTAACCTGCGATTTCTGAGGCTGGTGACTCGGATGAACTTATCCTCCGCAGCAGAGGTGACTCTTGGTCTTCCTTTCCTGGGGCGGTCCTCATGTGAGCCAGTTTCTTTGTAGCGCTTGATGGTTTTGGCCACTGCACTTGGGGACACTTTCAAAGTTTTCCCAATTTTTCGGACTGACTGACCTTCATTTCTTAAAGTAATGATGGCCACTCGTTTTTCTTTACTTAGCTGCTTTTTTCTTGCCATAATACAAATTCTAACACTCCATTCAGTAGGACTATCATCTGTGTATCCACCTGACTTCTGAACAACACAACTGATGGTCCCAACCCCATTTATAAGGCAAGAAATCCCACTTATTAAACCTGACAGGGCACACCTGTGAAGTGAAAACCATTTCAGGTGACTACTTCTTGAAGCTCCTCAAGAGAATGCCAAGAGTGTGCAAAGCAGTAATCCAAGCAAAAGGTGGCTACTTTGAAGAACCTAGAATATAAGACATGTTTTCAGTTGTTTCACACTTTTTTGTTAAGTATATAATTCCACATATGTTAATTCATAGTTTTGATGCCTTCAGTGTGAATCTACAATTGTTATAGTCATGAAAATACAGAAAACTCTTGGAATGAGAAGGTGTGTCCAAACTTTTGGTCTGTACTGTATATATATATATATATATATATATATACACACTACCGTTCAAAAGTTTGGGGTCACCCAGACAATTTTGTGTTTTCCATGAAAACTCACACTTTTATTTATCAAATGAGTTGCAAAATGAATAGAAAATATAGTCAAGACATTGACAAGTTTAGAAATAATTATTTTTATTTGAAATAATAATTTTCTCCTTCAAACTTTGCTTTCGTCAAAGAATGCTCCATTTGCAGCAATTACAGCATTGCAGACCTTTGGCATTCTAGCTGTTAATTTGCTGAGGTAATCTGGAGAAATTTCACCCCATGCTTCCAGAAGCCCCTCCCACAAGTTGGATTGCCTTGATGGGCACTTTTTGCGTACCATACGGTCAAGCTGCTCCCACAACAGCTCAATGGGGTTGAGATCTGGTGACTGTGCTGGCCACTCCATTACAGATAGAATACCAGCTGCCTGCTTCTTCCCTAAATAGTTCTTGCATAATTTGGAGGTGTGCTTTGGGTCATTGTCCTGTTGTAGGATGAAATTGGCTCCAATCAAGCGCTGTCCACAGGGTATGGCATGGCGTTGTAAAATGGAGTGATAGCCTTCCTTATTCAAAATCTCTTTTACCTTGTACAAATCTCCCACTTTACTAGCACCAAAGCAACCCCAGACCATCACATTACCTCCACTATGCTTGACAGATGGCATCAGGCACTCTTCCAGCATCTTTTCAGTTGTTCTGCATCTCACAAATGTTCTTCTGTGTGATCCAAACACCTCAAACTTTGATTCATCTGTCCATAACACTTTTTTCCAATCTTCCACTGTCCAATGTCTGTGTTCTTTTGCCCATATTAATCTTTTCCTTTTATTAGTCAGTCTCAGATATGGCTTTTTCTTGGCCACTCTGCCCTGAAGGCCAGCATCCCTGAGTCCCCTCTTCACTGTAGACGTTGACACTGGCGTTTTGCGGGTACTATTTAATGAAGCTGCCAGTTGAGGACCTGTGAGGTGTCGATTTCTCAAACTAGAGACTCTAATGTACTTGTCCTGTTGCTCAGTTGTGCAGCGGGGCCTCCCACTTCTCTTTCTACTCTGGTTAGAGCCTGTTTGTGCTGTCCTCTGAAGGGAGTAGTACACCGTTGTAGGAAATCTTCAGTTTCTTGGCAAGTTCTCGCATGGAATAGCCTTCATTTCTAAGAACAAGAATAGACTGTCAAGTTTCACATGAAAGTTCTCTTTTTCTGGCCATTTTGAGAGTTTCATCGAACCAACAAATGTAATGCCCCAGATTCTCAACTAGCTCAAAGGAAGGTCAGTTTTATAGCTTCTCTAACCAGCAAAACTGTTTTCAGCTGTGCTAACATACTTGCACAAGGGTTTTCAAGGGTTTTCTAAACATCCATTAGCCTTCTTACACAGTTAGCAAACACAATGTACCAGTAGAACACTGGAGTAATGGTTGCTGGAAATGGGCCTCTATACACCTATGTAGATATTGCATTAAAAACCAGACGTTTGCAGCTAGAATAGTCATTTACCACATTAACAATTCATTTAATGTTATCTTCATTGAAAAAACTGTGCTTTTCTTTCAAAAATAAGGAAATTTCTAAGTGACCCTAAACTTTTGAACGGCAGTGTATACAAAAGAGATGGACAGCACTTCGGTGATTTTATGAGCTTGCTTATTTAATAATTGTTTTAATCACCCGAAATGTTGTAATCAGTTTTAATCACAAATTATTTTGTATTATGCAGCATTCAACTGTATTACACGTGGATTATTGAAAACAATTATTAAATAAGCAAGCTCATAAAATCACCGGAGTACTATCCATCTCTTTTGTGTATATATATGAAGTTTATGGAAGGGTTCGTTTAGCCCCACTTGGAATTATTGTACACCCACTTCAACCCACTAGAGAGTGCTGCCTACACACATGATAGTGCTAAACATCCAAAAAGCCTACTCAGGGCAGACCTAGGAGAACCTCATAGGGTGGGGTGGTGGCAGTGCCAGACATATTTCTTCTGCTGTTGATGTTGGCGACAACAACTACATGTGTTCATCATGTGAGAATTTTTTTGTACATTGCCAAGCAATAAATCTATGACAATGTGCAAGATCTGCAGTGCAGGAACAAAAAACGTTGCAAAAAACACCCTGCTCAATTTGCAGCAACAAAGCAACGCCTTATCTGAGACCTTACAACTCAGTGGAACTGCACTTTAAACATGCTGGAGTGTCTGTGTGAGTAGAAGAAGGCAGTGGACAATTATTGCATGCTGCAGACCACAGGGACAATGTGTTATTTCAAGATATGTCATTGGAGGCTCATGAGGTAAGTGTGCCGGTTTCTCAAACCCTTTGAAGAAGCCACCAAATTTGTCAGCAGGGATGAATTCACTATCAGTGATGTAATTTCTCTGTTGCATATTTTACAAGAAACCCTTACACTTATGCAACGAGGGATGATAGAGGAGGAACATCAACATCATCGCACTGTGTTGAAGGAGGAGAATGAGTATCTGGTAGACGAACTGATACTCCTAGACTGGAAGAGGAGGAAGACTCTCCCTTGGATGCAGAGGGGACCCTTGATATGTCATAGGTTTCATGATGATGATGATGACAATAACCGCGCTGGCCAAGCACACAAACCATGGCAGGGTCCTCGCTTACACTGGCAAGCATGGCAGGTTGTATGCTCCGCTGTTTAAACATAGAAAAATGTATTATTAGCATCAAGCAGAGGGATAAGTACTGAATGACAGTGCTGTTAGGCCCTTATTATTAAGATAAAATGGGGAAATTCTTCCCTACTTCCCAAAGGGAAGAAACTTTAGAATATTATCAGGATACGAAGCTTGCTACATTGTTTAGGAAGACCACTGCAACTGCCAGTCGCATGCATACCCATGTTGCCTCTGCCCACTCCCAGTCCACCTCACTCAATCAGTGCTCCTCCTCCTCTACCAGTGCCACAAATGTCAGGAGCAGTAAAAGCAGCAGCGGCAGCCAGGTCCAGCACAGTATCTGGAAGGTGATGAACCAGAAATTTTTCAGCTCTCAGAGCCATCCAGAGCCACAACAGACAACTGACACCCACTGGCTGCACCAGCAGATACGGTCGTACCTAGAGTGCACCTATAGTGTAGCAGATAACTCTGACCCCATGGAATTCTGGGCCATTAGGTTAGACAGAGCAGTGGAAGGAGCTGGCCCAATTTGCCATGTGAATTTTATCTTTCCCGGCCTCAAGTATTATGGCCAAAAGGGCTTTCAGTGCTGCCAAAGGCATTGTAACATTTAGGAGGACAAAACTATCCACAGGTACTGTAGATTAAATTACTTTTATCAAAATGAATCAAGCATGGATCTGTGAGGATTTTCAAACACCTCCAGCTGATGCCTCCGAATAGTCACTGTCTCCCTTTACCATAATCTTACATTTACTGTGCCACAACCCAGATGGAGGAGACCAGAGGATGAGAGTTGTAGTGGTGGTTGGTGTACCACCTGCTAGGCCGAACACACTCGTCAAGCACTCCAGCCCCGCTCCTGGGTCAGACACAGTTGAGAGGGGTCCTGCAGCACTACCGGATGGTGGTGGTAGTAGTTGTTTCCCCCGGGGCGCTACCAGTTGGAGAGGGGACCTCTCCTCTCTGAGCCAGTGTGATGGTGGACGGTAAGGCCAGGTATAGCAGGCACGACTCAGGCAGCCAGTGGTAACAGTTGAACAAGGAACGGTCTTTATTACAGCAACTGGAAACAGGTACAACGGCAGCTTCCCAATGGGGGTAAAAGTAGGACAGTGTCCAATCCCCCTGCAGTTGTTCTAGGAGGGTACCCAAGGATAATACAGTCTCTATGGCAAACTTCTCCTCCAACTAGTCTGCCTCTCGTGCCTCTCCCAGATGTGGATGCTGGGGATAGTGGTGATACAGGGAGTCCTGACAGGGTTCTGGTTACCTTCTGCTTAGGCCCGAGTGAGTAACTTCTGTCAGGGCTGTCTCTGGGGCTGATAATACTCCTCCTGGAGGCTGTGAAGGCCCTAGTCCAGCTTCAGGATGCAGGGATACTCTGCACCCTCTCTCACCAACTGCACTCACTAGACTCAGAGATCAACCGTCCCGTGGAGACTATAGTCTCCCACAACCCCACCCAGCGGCCTGTGATATGCCAGAGCTGAACCAAGGCAAGTTTTGAACACTGAGGGGGAAAAACCAAGGGAAAAGCTGCATAACAATTACATTCAGTACTTAACATAGAAGACCGGACATACCTACACAACTCAGAGGCACAAAAGACAAACAATTTAAAGCAGCAGCCTCTGGGATGCTGCAACTGTACTGCTGCTGCTGATGGCTGCTACTCTTAAATAGCTACCACCACTCAGTCAGATATGTCTTGCAACCTTTTCCATCATATTATGCCCTGTTGCACTGCCACACATGTTGTCACAGCTGCCTAGTGCCTACCACCACTGCCACCACTCAGGAAGACATGTCCTGTGGCCTGGTCCATTATATTAGTCCCTGCCGCACTGCCTTACATGTTGCTACAGCTACCTAATGCCTGCCACCACTGCTAACACTATGATAGACATGTCCTACAGCCTGTTCATCATACTGGGTCCTGTCGTACTTCCACACATGTTGTCACAGCTACTGCTGTGTTTTAAATGTTAAAATGCCTAAAAGTGAGTGTCAGCACAGTGTATGGTTAAAGGCACAGTTTGTATCCACTTCTTACCATTTGCTTATCCATAGACATACATGTCACTTTCACTTTGACATAACTTTGGCTGTGTTTGCCTTACAGAACTAGAAATTGGATAGATGGGTTCCTATGAGTCATATGAGTGTTCTACACTATATTTTAAGCCAATTTAAGGTGTGATTAGTACCAAAATGAATCTTGAGAAGTTCGCCATCTCTTGCAACAGGGTGGTCTTTTCCATTCAATGAATGACATGTTTAAATCACTTTTTTCCATTGTTTTCAGCCTATGATTTTCTGTATTACAATGTAAGACAATGTAAAATTACATTTGGACTTGGAATACCCTTGGCTTTCTTGAAAAAACTTAACTGGAGACTCCTGAAGCCTCAGCCTTGTTTAACGTAGTTTAAAGATTTCCTAGTTCTGAATTTTGATCATACACTCCATGATGATCTCATCACATAAGAATTATAGTTTAGAAAGTATTTTAAGTGTGTTAAGAAAAGTTCATGAAGAACTCAAATGACAGTAAAGAAAAACGGGTGCATAAAATGAAAAAAAGATGCGTACATCCTGTATAAATCCATAAATAACCTTCTTTATAACTGTATTTGAGTAAGGGCAATGCAAGGGCACATACCTTGTGATATACTTTATTTTACAATGGGAGACAAAGCAGACATATGCAATGATATGCAACCCATGTCTTCAATTCCAATATATCTTTAGGATATGTAGATCACAGTAAAAAAGCATTGTGCTTTGCACAGTTTTGGGCTGCTAATTCTCAGGCTAAAGGTGGGTAAACCAAGTCTTCATGGGCTGGGTTTGACCCGAATATTCCAAATTGTTCGGATTTTAATTAAATGCCAATTCATGTCAGGTGAACTAAAATGGTTAGCACCACATGTATTGCACTCTAAAAATACATAACAGACACATATGTTGAGAGTCACTATGATGTTCTGGCACCACCTGACATCAGCTGACAACCTCTCAGCCAATAGTCAGTGGTAGGTCGATACCTTACAGTGCTGATGTCATATACTGTACACTATATGAAGTGCATTGCAGTGATGTTGGAAGTAGGGATGGATCTGTGATTCATCTCACTGCATGATACAGAGCATAGAGTGTTGCTTCACTGATCCCAGCGTAGATAGAGTTTTCTCTCTAACCTCTACCATTCCCAAGCAACAAGCACCATTAGTTTTTGTGTCTGATGTGCTATTTAAAGGGGTTATGCAACTTCATAAAATTATCTGCAAATACATCCACAGCAGTGCTAAATACTCACTGTTCCATTGTGCAGCCTTTGCTGGGCTTGAATTTACTTATATCTCCTTATAACACTGTTTGTTTACATGTAGTGTAAAACTACATTTCCCATGATGCAACTTCCTGCTCTCACTAGTTCTCTGCATACCCCTCCTTTCTCCACTCCACCCCCTCTCACTGCCTATGTAACCTGATTTTTTTCTCACTCCTCACTTCTGTAGTCTTTTCAAACCCGCTGCTCAGATGCTGCACTGAATGTCCCTGGCACTGATGGTCCATGCCCCCGATGATCCGTGGCACCACTGCTCCCCTGAACCGCTGCTCACCTCTCCTTCAACCGCACAGAGATTCCCTCTTCAAGAGGGAGGAGTAAGAGGCATTGTATATACATACTGCCATTTTGAGTTACAAGTGTGTGACCACAGCAAGAGGGGCGGAGCTACATGTATTAGGCGTTTACTGCCTGCCTTAGATCCATCCCTAGCCGAGGGGAGAGAAGCAAGGGCTCTTTAGAAAAGGTCACATGCTCAGGGACATTCTGTTTGCAGGCTCCCCGCAGGCTCGGAGGCTCTTAAACGAAACGCCACTGATGACCACCAGCTAAACCCGCAAAATGGATCCCAAATTTAATGGAATGTCAATTAGTGTTTTTATTCTATTCATGAATACTGTCTGGTGAGCAATATTTGTATAAAACAAGATAGCCCTTTTAAGCTCTGTAATGTCAGAAGGGAAGTGTCAGGCAGGGGGTGTGATTCAGATCTCCAGTCAGAGGCAGACAGTGTCAGAGCTCAGAATCACACCCCTTGTCTGCTCCTGCCTGACACTACCCTCCTGACAATACAGAGACTAAGGCTGGGTTCACACTAGCGCTTGTACTACGTTCGGGGATTCCGTCCCCGAACCCATTTAAAAAATGCGGAAAGAAAATTGCTGCAAGCGGCGCTTTTCTCCCTTTTCGGGTGAAAACCAGACTGAAACCCGGAGGGCCCCATTATAGTCGATGTGGTCCACGGGTTTCCGCGGGTAACTGCTTTTTTAATCGGATTAGGTTTCCATTCAGGGGGTCCCCAAACGGACCTCCCAAACGGAAACCTGAAAGCAGGTGTGAACCTAGCATAAATAGTAAAACATGCACCAAAAATAAAAGCACTCATTGCTCAGAAACGGTGGGGGCTAGAAAGAAAATTCCAAATGTTCCGAATCAGTGGAGCAGTAGCTATTCAATAAGGTAAAGGACTTGTTGGAGGTGGTGAAAGGTCCTCTTTAATAAATAGGCAGATTAGTGATAGAAATCATAGATAGGAATGAGGGGGAATATATGTGCTGTGTGAGCCCCACTGCAGACAGACAAAGGATAGTTAACCCATTCATTGTCAAAATAATTTTGTCTAATTCTGTTATGCATTCAAGCCGTTTTGATATGTCCACAGATTGTTTAATGGGTCTAATGGGTCTAGACTAACTCTTGAAATACAACCCCTTAGAATTATCCCTACTCCACCAAAATTCATAATTGGAACAATACAGTCAGGCAGGTAATGTTCTCCTAGAATTCACCAAACTCAGACTCAACTATGACACTGCCAGAAAGAGAAGCAGAATTTATCACTTCACAAATATTTTTCCATTGCTTCAGTTCCAGCTGTGGCATGCTTTACATCACTGAAGCAAACATTTGGCATTGTAATTGGTAATGTAGGGCATGCAGGCAGATACTTGGCCATGGAAACCCATTTTATGAAGCTCCCGGTACACAGTTTTTGTGCTCATATTAATACCTGAGTAGTTTTAGAACTCTGACATCATTGGGCCAGCATAGCATTGGCAATTGTATGCACTATGTGACTTAGCACTCTACATTGAGTTCCTGTTCCTGAACACTTTCAGTTTTTCAATATTATCAATCACAGCTGATTGTGGAATATCTAGGAGGGAAGAAATTCCATGACTTGCAATGATGGCATCCTATTACAGTACTATACTCAAATTCAGTGAGCTCTGTAAAACAACACATTTTGGCAGACTGGATGGTTAGGTTTTTGATTTTAGACACCTTTGGCAATGAGATTGAAGAAAACACTTACATTAAATGATTAAGAGATGTGTTCCAATACTTTTGTCCATATAGTGTATGCTGTCTATATATCAGTGACATGCACAGAAGAGAGGAGAACCCCCTAGCAAAGATCACACTGGATCTGTCATCATGTGTGTTTTACCATTTACTCCTTTTCTATTATTCTTGTCCCCTTGCTTATTGACAATGCAGTTTCTATATACAGATTAGCGCTGCACAGGTTCTCTTATTATGTAATAGCAAACGAAGCAGTACCAGCCTGGACAGAGTCCCGTAGCTTCAAGAGCCAGACAGCAGCTGCATTTTCTGAATCTATGGAATGCACATCAGGAGCGTAACTAGCAAAAACTGAGACCCCCAGCAAACGTTTGACTTGGGTCCCCCCACGGCATAGCACCCCCTTTCCTGGCCTCCACGCAGTATAACATCCCATTTACACACACTATAATGTGCAAAAGTGTCCAGCAGACAGTATAATGTCCTATAGTGGTCCCTCCACACAGTATAATGTCTCTTAGCAGCCCCTCCACACAGTATTATGTACTGTATATCCCACAGTGTTCCCTCCACACAGTATTATGTCCCACAGTGGCCCCTGCACAAAGTATTATTTCCCACAGTGGCCCCTCCACTAAGTATTATGTCCCACAGTGGCCCCTGCATACAGTATTATGTCCCACAGTGGCCCCTCCAAACAGTATTATGTCCCACAGTGGCCCCTCCACACAGTATTATGCCCCAGAGTATTTTCTGACCCCATAGAATAATGATCGGAGGCCCAGGGGAGGTGACAAACATAAAAACCAGTGGTACTTACCTCTCCTGGGATCCGGCGCACTCCCTGCTGCTTTTGGCTGTCTTCAATGTTGACACAGATGTCACATGGGCCAGGCCGACATCGCAGCTCATAATGACGCCAGCCTGGGCCATGTGAATTCTGGGACATCACTAAAGAGGCCCGAAAATTGCAGGGAGTAACGCAGATTGCAAATGGGGAATAATACTAGTTTTTATGTTCGCTCACCTTCCCTGGGCTTCCGATCATTATACTCTGGAGTCTGAAAAGACCCCAGAGTATAATAATAACTGTATTTGTTGGGGCTTATCCAAGAAATACTCTTGCCTTGGGCCTGTGGCCTCACTTACCGCTCCCCGTTCCTGCTCACAGCCGCATTCGCTTCCCCTTCTGCCCTCCAGGCTGTCCCAGCAATATGATATGGGACGCAGAAGAGCAAGTGGAGGCAGCTGTGTGCAAGAGCGGGAATCGGTAAGTAAATAGGGCCCGTTACCTGCTGGAGTTATTCCAGCAGATAACGACCTATTAAAAAATAAATAAATAAAAAAAATTCTGGACCCTGTGGCAACTGCTACAGCTGCTTCCCTGGTACACATGCCACTGATGTACATGCTTGATATACATTAAAGGGTTTGTCCCAGTTCAGAAATTTAAATTCAACCAGCAGTGGAGGTATAGAATATAAAAAAAAGCACAAAAAGAACTGCTTACCTGCTTCGCCACCTCCCTTCTTCTGCTAAGCCAACTGTCACCTCCGCCAAGGCCTGGAAAATTAATCGCAAAATATCCAAAACTGAAAGTCAGCTCAACTAATCAATGGAAACTTGCTTGCATTGGTTATTTTGGTTCAGTTATTTTGCCTTCATGCTATCCTGTCTCACACTGCTGTACACTAACAGTATGCTTTGCAAACAAGATCACTGATACACACTTATAGTATATATTGTTATACTGTGCACACCGATGCTCCAACAGTTGTGTGCAGTCTATTACATGGAATATATACTTGGGGTATGTGAAGAACATTACATGGAATAGGACTGGGCAATTAATCAAGAAATAACTGAAACCAAAATTCAGCGGCATGCTGTGGTATATAAATAGGGGTGTGGCATGTAAAAAGTGGCATGTCTTAAAATAATTGTTCATTAATCATAATCAAGGTAAAATATTCAATTCATAGTGATTTCCATTAAGGTCTTAGTCGCCCATCCCTACCCTTGCTGCTCTATTGCTATACAGAGTGGCTGCAGTTGTGACGTTGCATTGACAGGACCAGACATCACCATTGCAGATGCTCTGTATGCAAACAGAGCAGCAGAGGTGCCAAGCAGCCTAGCGGAAGAATGAAAGGAAGGATGCAGGTAAGTGCATCAGTGCATCTTTATTTTCTATGCTTACCCTGTTGGTTGTATTCAAATTTCTGATTTGAAGCAAAAAAAGTAAGTTATAATTAGATGAGAATAAATTCCAATTCACCACTAGTGTTATACTGAATTATTGCACATTGAGCTGTCTGTTCTGCAAGATTCTATCATGCCAATGCATAATGTTTCCTCATAGAAAATCTAAAGATAACCAGTTCATTTAAAATTTTCCAAAAATTTCAGGTTTTGCTGCTGAGGCCTTTGAAATGAACACCGGATAATGTATGGAATTCTCCATATGGTCTGCAAAGCAGCTATAGATTTATTTCATGTTTCACAGATAAGACAAGCACCAATGCCCTTCTAAAGTTCACATTTCAACATGCTGTCACTTCTGTACGCTAACAGCAGAAAGGTTATATTTTGAGCTTCCACACATTGAACTGGTTTATCTAATAGTGAGAATGTGTATGATAATGCATCAGCTTTATTGGGAAATCACTTTTGTATCCTGCAACTGATGTACATTAAGCTGCCAGTCCCAATAAAATATATGCTTTACATCAAAAGATGAGAGGCTGGCTTGATAAACAGATGTGTAAGTAACATCTTGAGAGTGACCTGCTATCACTTATCAGTTGTAAAGGAGGTAAATGTAAGGGAGGTAAAAAGGCTATATATATTCACTGCTGTAATGTGTTTGTTATAGCTTTGCACATATAATATAAATATATTATGTATATATTTATTATACTGTAGTAATATGATGCAGTGATATGCACTGATCATACATTGAGGTCTTGGATTGCTTGAACTGGAGGGTCATGCTGTAAAAAAAAAAAAAAAAAAAAGAGAGTGGAAGGTGTGCTCTATCCCAAGTCCAAGAAGTAAAATTACTATTTAGTAAGGTTTCCAGGGATCCCACACTTTTTCACATCAGGGGTTTGTGCATTTTGATGCTAGAATGCTGTACTGCACCAGAGAATATGGCTGAAAGACCCGATATTGCCCTAGGTTATTGCCAGGACTGGGTTTATTTGATCATTGGGGGGACAGAATTTTTCATCATGTGAGCATTAGTGGGCTAGAGGTAAAGGTTGCTTGTTCATAGTGAGTGAGAGGCAGTGGGCAGAAGGCTAGAATGAGTCAAGGAGCCTTGTAAGATACCGTATAGTAATGATACTATACGAAAAGGTGTATTATGGTTTCTCTCTTTTAAATTTGTCTATAGAACAGGATATAATAGAAGCATAGACAATTGATGACAATAAAAATATCAATGGTCCTTCTAGTCTGTGTTTATCCTAGTCATTCTTAAAGGGGTATTCCCATGACCATAGCCATTTTTAAATTTGTAGATAATTAAAAGTTAAACATTTTTGCAAATATAAGTAATTAAACATTTTGCAGAGTTTTAAAGATTTTCTCTAAATATCTTGTGGTCACAGTATTGTTGTCTTGATCGGTTTCCAGTGGATACGACCATGAATGCAGGACCATTCTAAGGTCAGAAAATCATCTATGATTTCCTTATTGTGGCCGGGATATCTTCTGATACATGTAGTGTCCCTGCCTGATAAACTAGCTACGATAAGAAAATCATGTCTGGGTTCCTGACAAGTTCCAGACCATTGAAAGTATCTGCATAAGTGGTCATATTCATTGGCAACCGATCAAGACAACAGAATGTCACCACTAACATAGTTAGAGAAAATCTTTAAAAAAAACTCTGCAGAATTTTTAGCTACTTATATTTGCAAAAATCTTTAACTTTGTATTATCTACAAATATAAATATGATTATGTTCATGGGAATACCCCTTTAAGGCTACATCCCCACGTTGTGGAAACAGAGCTTTTTTTGTTGCAGATTTTGTTGCGGTTTTTGAGCCAAAGTCAACAATGGCTACAAAAGGAATGGGAAATATATAGGTAGTTCTTATACTTCTACCTTATGCTCAATCCACTCCTGGCTTTGACAACAAAATCTGCAACAAAAAAAGCTGCTTTTCCGCAACGTGGGGCCGTAGCCTAAATTCCCTCTCCACAGTAGGATGGTATAGCCCATGAATCGGTACTGTGTAAAGCATCCATGGGCTAACAGAATAAGACTAAACCTGGTCATATGACACATCCTCTGGCCCCTAGCATTCAGTAAGCACCTGGGTTACAGTCATGTTTGATTGCCACACAAGACACATCCATGGGATAGCTAAACTAATGGAGGAAACAGATCTTCATTATAACTACTTCAATCTGTGTTCATTTATATGGCTTCCTGTCTCTAGGTGATGATGTCATGTTGTTAATAAAAGTAACTCTAAAAAAAATCAACAAAACAGAGGGACACAGGGAAAGGATGTAAGTTCTGCTGCTCAACAGACACTATTCTGCTCCTCAATAAACTACTATTCACCTGTTACGTTGGTGCTTGCAAGTTTGTGAATCTTTCCGTATTTTCAATATTTATGCATATATTTGACATAAAACTACATCTGATTTTCACACAAGTCCTAAAAGTAGATAAAGAGAACCAAATCAAACAAGTGGATAAAAAAAATATTAGACTTAAGAAGAAATAAAATGTCTGTGACAAAGGTATGTTAACTGTAGCTGTCAGTAACTGGTGTGAACCCCTTATGCAGCAAGAACTGCATGTTAACCTTTCTAGTAACTGTTGCTTAGTCTTGCACACCAGCTTGGAGGAATTTAACCCCATTCATCTTACAAAACAGCTTTCACTCTGTTATGTTGGTGGATTTCCTCCCATTAACTTCTTGCTTCAGGTCCTTCCACATTTCTAATGGATTAAGATTAGGAGGACTTTGACTTGGCCATTCCAAAACTTTAACTTTATTCTATAAATTATATTCTCTTTAACCATTCTTTGGAAGAATGACTTGTGTGCTTACGGTTGTTATCCTTGTACAAGACCCATGTTGTCTTGAGATTAATGTAACAAACAGTTGTCATTTTTCTTTAGAATTTGATGATATAATTCAGAGTTCATTGTTCCATCAATGATGGCTAGCCGTCCTGGCCCAGATGCAGCAAAATAGACCTAAACCATTATATTAGCACCTCTGTGTTTCACAGAAGGCAGTTTTTTATTCTGGAGTGTAGTGGTTTCCTTTATCTAAACATAACACATTTAAACTAAACAGCTCTGTTTTAGTCTCATCTATCCTCAAAACATTGTTCTAAAAGCCTGGCGTTTCTGAAAATTCTGAAGGGTTCACAAACTTTCAAGCACTGTCACCACCATAGTTAACTGAATGCCAAGGTCATGTGACATGTGTGAGTGTCACATGACTGACACCATGTCTAGCCCATTTCAGTTCTCCTACAGATGTATCTCACAGAACTTAAAACAGATCATACAACTTTTTTTGTTTTTAGAAACAGGTTTCTGCTAGATAGGGCACAGGTGTGAATCTAGCCTTACTGTGATACTGACTCCTTGTCTGAGCTCTCTTCTACATATGACAGTGACCTGCATCCTAGACTGAGATGAAGCAACGGACAGAGAAGATATCATCATGCTCAGAAGGATTGCTACTGAGTGGCCAGATATCAGAGGCATCATACCCCGGGCAGCTGCTCATCTTCCGAAACTTGGACACAGCCGGGTACCACAGAACACAAGTACACTTACCTTCCTGCCTGGTCAATCCTTTTTACATATCCATCTGCTGTGGGGGGTAGTGATTTTGCCTTTGTACTAAAACAAATGTCGAAATATGGTTACTTTTGTCTGTACGTCATTTGACATCTATTATGGTGGACAAAGAGTGGACTTTTGAGAGATGTTTATATAAGAATCTGAAGATTGCTAAGATTTTTGCCAATTGAATACAAGACTTTGCAGTTTTAGCATATATCATTCATCAACACTATCCAGAAAAGTGTATAGAGTTGTCTGTTTACCTAGACACCGTCTACAGAGCCCAGAAACTGCACAGAGGTGCATTTTGATGGCAATATGATGAAGTGTACAGTTGGAGGTTGGTCTTGACCTTGTCACTGGGATGGGTGTCAAAGATCACTGGGATGTATGCATCCGGCTGATCTTGTGTAGGGAACTGCCATTTCTACTAGTATATAATGTATCTGGCTTCTTTGCCCCTGCAGTTTGGCTTCAGAGACCCCAGGCATTTAGTGCAAGTTTTGTTTTGTAAATACAGTGAGTCAGACACATGTGAGGCAGAGCTGCTGGGGGGAGAGATGTGAGCAGAGCTGCTGAGACAGACATGTTATGTCTGGGGGAGTCTAAGAGCCACTTGTTCCTCTTTACTTCACAGTATATAGTTAGGTATGTGTTACCCCCTATATACTCACAGGACCTAGCTAGTAACCATAGTTAGGGATCCATATATATATATATATAGTTCAGGGCAGTGATAGGTTAGGCTTCCGAAGGCCAACTAGCTAGTTAGAGGCCCGGTGGCACTAGTAGTTTAGCTGGCAGGTTAAGGACTCAGTGTTAGGGTAGTCAGGCCTGCATCTACTGCCGTCACCGTCGCCCTGTTTGCTGCCTGTGAAGAATCTCACCATCATCATCATCATCTCCTGATCGGCTGTCTGTCATCTCCTGGAAGAATCCGAGGATCCACAGTCATCCACAGGGGCCCCTGCATCTCTTCTGTTGCCTGGAGGTATTGTGCACTGGACTCTTGCTATATATCTATATATATACCCGGGTATATAACCTAAGACGGTTGAGGACTTGCTGGTTGTTGTAGTATTGCTGTGTTCTGAGTATATTGTATGTATGTATTATTACCCTGTTGATTCTTATAAAGCTACTGTTATAACCTTATGTGGTATCTGTATGTATTCTTCAGACTGTGAGATTAGTACAGTGATCCTTGTTAAGGCTACTAACTGTACTTCATGGGTAAGTCCCAGGAAGAGATCCTCCCTGTAATACAGAGGCTCTATCCTGGGTGGAGGCACTGATATATTTCATATATGTTCCCACTCTTCCCTTCAGCGAAGGCTTCAGGTCCCATTATACACACAGGTCAGCGCCAGAGTCTGTTGCGGGAGGGATAATACTCATACCCCCCCCCAAATAGGGCTACATTTGGAGGCACTGCTGAGATTTAGAAGTGGGAATAGTCATTGATATGGAGAAGCGATATAGCTCAGAGGGGAACCTCCCACTAGCTACTACATGGGATTACCGACCGCCTGTTCCTCCCCTGGTTCAGGTAAAGGAAGAACCCCGCTCAGCCAGTTACCCCCCCAGTATGGCCGTCGCTAGCAGTTCCTCTAGTGACAGTGCTATTAGCACTTTAGCCAGGCTGACTGAAATGTTAGCTCAGGGCCTGCAGGCCACTCACTACAAGAAACTAAAAGTATTCTCTGGTAATGTCCCAGTACCACAAGGGGAGGAAAACTTTGAGATATGGAAAGAACATACTCTCCAATGCCTGAAGGAATGGTCTTGCTCTGAAGAAGGCAAGCGGCAGCGTATCAGTGAAAGTTTGCGGTCTCCTGCTGCAGAATTGATCCGCTTGTACAGAGACTCTCATGAAGGAGTGAGTGCATTGGACTATATACAAGTACTGTCTGATCACTTTGAGCCATACTATGACCTTGCCCAGATGGTTGCTGATTACCGAATGGTTCGTCAAAAAGAAGGGGAAAATGTCTCTACTTTTATTAACCGTTTACAGCTACTTCTTTCACGTCTGGTGTACCACGCAGCTATATCTACTTCAGAGGTAGACGCTATGAGAACCAGTCAGTTGGTGAGAGGGTTACAACCTCATCATCCTCTTGCTCAAGTACTCAAGGTCTTACTATCTGATAGAGTCCTTCCATTTCCTGACTTAATGAAGTTAGTGAAGAAACAAGAAGCTGACATTAGTTTTAGTACCCCTAAGAAAGCGAAAAGCATCTCTAAAGAAGATGTTGTTCCTAATTCAAACAAGGACAAACCAGCGGAGCGGTCAGAACTTAGACAGTCCGCCACTCCACCCACTGCCACTCAACGGAGGAAGGATGCTAGAACCTGTTATAAATGTGGTCAGACGGGCCATACTGCCAGACAGTGTACGGAGGACAGTGAGGGATTGGGACACAGTGCTGTCTTCTCTATTCAGAATCAAAGACACCAAAGGAAGGCGGGCCGAGTAAATACCAGAGGCGCTATCGCGGGCTCCAGGTCCGTTGTCAAAGTCACTGTCAATGGTCATGCCGCTCCTGCCCTGTTTGATACAGGATCTCAAGTGACCCTGATTTATCGCTCGTTCTACCAAAAGTATCTGAGGGATATACCTCTTCAGTCTACAGGACAAATGAAATTGTGGGGGCTTAATTCAGGATCATATCCTGTAGATGGCAGCCTACAAGTAGTTATAGCTGTCCCTGAATTAGAAGATCAGAGTGTCGCTCCCATGAAGATTACGGCTCTTGTCTGTCCTGATACAGGGGATTCTTGTGCAGCTCCTGTGATACTTGGCACTAATTGTCCCGCAGTGCATTATGCTTTTCAGAAGTTTCTTGGAAGAGATTGGAACCCTGCAGCTCAGCCGGTGAATATATCTTCTGATCTTAGAGAACTCTGTGATGCCCTGTCTACTGGCTATCGACATGGAATGGTATATCATATCGGAGAGAGAACCGTGGAAGTTCCTGCCGGCGGGGAGAGAGTTCTGAGAGTAGCCTCCAGCATTGCTCCCGATTTGCTTGAAGGGGGGAGTTATGTCCTTATGGAAACCCCTGAAGAAATGATTAACCAGAATGGCTGGATGGTGATCCCAGAGAGAAAGGACTGGAGAAATAAAGTGGAGTTATCTACCTGTGTGACAGTGAGGAACTGTTCACCGCATCCGATTGTAATTGGACCATACCAGAATGTGGCCCACTGCTACCCTGTGCTTGGAGTAAATCCATACGCTGAAGTGTGCAGGATTCAAATCCGAGATGCAATCCCTAATCTCAATCTTGACTTGAGTGATCCACATTTACCAGAGGCCTGGAATCAGCGACTGACACAGAAGTTGTCTGAATTATCGGAAGTGTTCTCCATGGATGATATGGATGTAGGTTGTGCTAAAAGTGCTCAACACACTTTCCGATTGACCGATTCTACTCCCTTCCGGGAGCGACCACGGAGAGTTGCTCCAAAGGATGTTGATGAGTTAAGACAGACTCTACAGCAAATGAAAGGTCAGGGGATCATTGTGGACAGTAAGAGCCCCTATGCCTCACCTATTGTGGTGGTAAGAAAAAAATCTGGAGCAATTCGCCTATGTGTGGATTACAGAACTCTGAACCGGAGAACCTTACCTGATCAGTATACACTGCCGAGAATTGAAGAAGCTCTGGAAGCTCTGAATGGAAACTGTTGGTTCACAGTGCTGGACCTAAGATCGGGATACTATCAAGTCCCAATGGCACCTGAGGATCAGGAAAAGACAGCCTTCATATGCCCCTTGGGTTTCTTTCCAGTTCACTCGTATGCCGCAAGGTACAAAAGGTGCGCCAGCAACGTTCCAAAGGTTGATGGAAAGAGTGTTAGGTGATTTAGTGCCCCGGGAATGCCTTGTATATCTTGATGACATTATTGTGTTTGGAAAGACGCTGGAAGAACATGAAGAACGACTCATGAGAGTACTCCATCGCTTAAAAGAAGAGGGGCTGAAGTTGTCGGCTGACAAATGCAAATTTTGTAGATCTTCGGTCACTTATGTAGGTCATATTGTTTCTGCTGAAGGAGTTGCTACCGATCCTGGTAAGATTGAAGCTGTGGTGAATTGGCCCCGACCGCAAAATATTACGGAGTTGCAATCTTTCTTGGGGTTTTGTGGATTCTATCGACGATTTGTGGAAGGATATTCAAAAATTGCTCGAGCCCTCCTCGACCTGTTGAAGAGTGATGCAGGAGATCCGGGAAAGAAGAAAGGGTCTTCCAAAAGCCTTTTTGGCGATAGGTGGACTGCGGATTGTGAAGAAGCATTTAAGTTGTTGAAGAAGAAATTGACAGAAGCTCCCGTTCTGGCTTATGCTGATGCACAGAAGCCATATGTGCTACATGTAGATGCCAGCTTTGAAGGATTAGGTGGCGTGCTGCACCAAGAATACCCGGCCGGGTTACGGCCCATAGCTTTCATAAGTCGAAGTCTTTCTCCCAGCGAGAAAAATTATCCAGTACATAAATTGGAGTTTTTGGCGCTCAAGTGGGCCATTGTTGATAAATTACATGACTATTTATACGGAGCCACGTTTGAAGTAAGAACAGACAACAATCCACTGACATACGTTTTGTCAACCGCTAAGCTCGATGCTACAGGACATCGCTGGTTGGCAGCTTTATCCAACTACCAATTCACACTCAAGTATAAATCGGGGCCTAAGAACATTGGGGCAGATGCTCTATCAAGACGGCCTGGATTACCTAGTCCGGAAGTAGTGGATGAATGGGAAGAAGTGCCAAGTCCTGGAGTAGGAGCTTTGTGTGCCATGGCTGCTGTAGTTGAAGACCGAGTAGCCTTTTCTGAAACTCGGCTTATTGACTCTATTGGGGGAGGTCCCGAAGCTGTACCAGACATGTTTGCCTACCCTGCCGCTTTAGGATCCTTTGAGAGTTGTTCTATATCTTCAAAGCGAATGATCTGGAGTCAAAAGACTGATCCTTTAATTGGACCTCTTTATCAAGCAGTGAGTTCTCAAGACAGAGAAATGTTAAAGACGTCCCTACCCTCTGAATGCAGTCAACTTCTACGACATTGGGAGAAGTTTGAAATAGACAATGGCCTACTTTATCGTGTGGTGCTGTATCATGATCACCCTGGAAGGCGCCAACTAGTTATTCCAAGCTGCTTTCAGAAGATGATTTTCCGAAGTCTGCATGATTATCATGGTCATTTGGGACCTGAGAAGACTTATGGCCTAATACAAGACCGATTCTACTGGCCCAAAATGAGAGATACCGTGACTCGTCTGTGTAGGTGCTGTCGCAGATGTTTGCAGAGGAAGACTGTCCCGGTTCGAGCGGCCTTCATGGGACACTTGAAGAGTTCGGGCCCCATGGATCTTGTCTGCATAGACTTCCTTTGTATTGACAACGACTCCAGAGGATTTGGAAATGTATTGGTGGTGACTGATCACTTCACACGATATGCTCAAGCCTTTCCGACTAAGGATCAAAAAGCAGTCACTGTTGCAAGAGTGCTTTGGGAAAAGTATTTTATCCATTATGGCTTACCACACCGGTTGCATTCTGATCAAGGCCGGGATTTTGAGAGTAACCTGATCAAAGAGTTACTTCAGTTGTTGAACATCCGCAAAAGTCGGACGACGCCTTACCATCCAGAGGGAGATGCCCTTCCTGAAAGATTTAACAGGACTTTACTTGATATGCTTGGTACCTTACGAATTGAGGATAAGCGATCCTGGAGTCGAAAAGTGGAGGCTATGGTGCATGCCTATAATAGTACAAGGCACGAGAGCACAGGATATTCACCATACTTTCTGATGTTTGGAAGAGAGCCTAGGCTACCTATTGACATCTTGTTGGGAGTCTCTACCGATGGTATCAGTCATCGAGATCATTACCGATACGTGGCACGTTTGAAAGAAACGCTTAAGAGTGCTTATCAGCTGGCTGAGGAAAATGCGGCCAAAGTGAATGAAGGAAATAAAAGGAGATTTGATCTTCGAGTAAGATACCGAGAATTGAACCCTGGGGACCATGTTCTGCTACGGAATTTGGGAGCATCTGCAAAACATAAGCTGGCTGATCGATGGCGGAGTGAACTCTTTACAGTGGTAGATCGGTTGCCTGGAATACCAGTCTACAAGATAAAAGGACGGGACGGGAGGATCAGGACTTGGCATAGAAATCATTTGTTGCCTGTACCTCAGATTGATGGTATGGATATCTCCAATGATGGCTCGGCCTGCGATTCTCCACAGTCCTTAGCCGATATTCCACCTGACCTTCCTGAAACTCCTGAGAGTGATTGGACTGTGGCTCCTGAAGTTCCTAGATCACCAGTATCTTCTCCTTCAGGGAGACCTATGAACCCTCAAACTCCAGAATTCGTACCTAGATCTGTGTCTACAGATGAGCAGGGATCTAGCTCTCCTACGCCACCAGCACCATCCCCTCCCATGGCAGACAACCCTAGTTTAGGGCCTGGACATGCTAGTTTACCTCAGAGAGAGGTACGGAGAGGAGAGAGAATTAGACACCCTCCACCTATGCTGACATATGATAGTTTGGGGGACCCCAGATTTACTACTCAGCCTCATTTATACCATGCTTGGGTGGGTGCAGTGTCCACTTTGGTCAATATGTTACCAATTTTCGCTCCTGCTGGCATGTATACCTATTAACCTGTTGTGACTCTGTAAATGCAAAAGCAACCATATTGATATTGTCATTGGTAATGTTGACTGTATACTATGACTTTGTATGTCTTTGACGTGACGTAAAGATTTCACCAGAGGGAGAGTGTAGGGAACTGCCATTTCTACTAGTATATAATGTATCTGGCTTCTTTGCCCCTGCAGTTTGGCTTCAGAGACCCCAGGCATTTAGTGCAAGTTTTGTTTTGTAAATACAGTGAGTCAGACACATGTGAGGCAGAGCTGCTGGGGGGAGAGATGTGAGCAGAGCTGCTGAGACAGACATGTTATGTCTGGGGGAGTCTAAGAGCCACTTGTTCCTCTTTACTTCACAGTATATAGTTAGGTATGTGTTACCCCCTATATACTCACAGGACCTAGCTAGTAACCATAGTTAGGGATCCATATATATATATATATAGTTCAGGGCAGTGATAGGTTAGGCTTCCGAAGGCCAACTAGCTAGTTAGAGGCCCGGTGGCACTAGTAGTTTAGCTGGCAGGTTAAGGACTCAGTGTTAGGGTAGTCAGGCCTGCATCTACTGCCGTCACCGTCGCCCTGTTTGCTGCCTGTGAAGAATCTCACCATCATCATCATCATCTCCTGATCGGCTGTCTGTCATCTCCTGGAAGAATCCGAGGATCCACAGTCATCCACAGGGGCCCCTGCATCTCTTCTGTTGCCTGGAGGTATTGTGCACTGGACTCTTGCTATATATCTATATATATACCCGGGTATATAACCTAAGACGGTTGAGGACTTGCTGGTTGTTGTAGTATTGCTGTGTTCTGAGTATATTGTATGTATGTATTATTACCCTGTTGATTCTTATAAAGCTACTGTTATAACCTTATGTGGTATCTGTATGTATTCTTCAGACTGTGAGATTAGTACAGTGATCCTTGTTAAGGCTACTAATTGTACTTCATGGGTAAGTCCCAGGAAGAGATCCTCCCTGTAATACAGAGGCTCTATCCTGGGTGGAGGCACTGATATATTTCATATATGTTCCCACTCTTCCCTTCAGCGAAGGCTTCAGGTCCCATTATACACACAGGTCAGCGCCAGAGTCTGTTGCGGGAGGGATAATACTCATACCCCCCCCAAATAGGGCTACACTTGTCACTAAGGTTGCAATGGCATTTTCAGGAAGGGGTCACAGAGGTCAGTAACCACTCCAGCAGCACAGCCCTCAGGCCCAACAAGGACTGCTGGTTGCATAAGGGTACTGATGCTTTTATGCGACAGGCAAGTTTAGGCATGAGTGCTTCATCTGTGGGAGACCACATTCAATGCTCCGATGTCTCTGTCAGTCTAAATTGAGTGCTTCTGGTGCAGCAGAAAGTGCTTGTGAAAAGCTTACCTATGTGGCAGTGGCTTCTGGTGCACCATAGGAGATGGGAGAAAAGACTACTTAAGAAGGGTTTAGAGTTTGGGTTTTATATCTTGCACTAGCTTTCCTCAGTTCATTGGTTTTGTTATTATGTGAGAACCTCAAGTCAGTTAGAGAGAATGTTAGTCTGGTTTGGGAAAAAGTTTTTAAAGAAGTTAATTATACCTATGGAGTGCTGACATTTTCCATTTTCTGTTTAGGTATAATTGAAGCAAAAATTCTGCAGAGGAAAACTCAGCAGACTTTCTGTAAAAAGCGCTGCGGGAAAAAAACGTGATGCTTTTTTCGCTAAGGTTTTTCCTGCACTTTTTGGCTGCCGCTTGCTACATGGGGCCTTAGCCTTAACCATTAAAGAGAACCTTCACATCCTCATAGATGTGTGGTATTATATACTGCTAGAAATCCGACAATGTGCTTAATTCACACCGCACATTTATGAGGACATGAAAGGTCCTCTTTAATATTAAATGTAAATTTTATGAATTTTTTATAGCAAATGGCGTACTTTTAATTTCTCCACACTCAAAAATTAGCCCCTATCAAGGCCCCCACACAATACAATGGACCCATCATTGGTTCCTATGCATACAGTATGGGGCACCAGTGAAGAGGCCACTGAATGGGGGGGGACCAGTGAAGTCGCCACTCTATGGGGGAGAATAGTGAAGGGGACGCTGTATGGGCCATACAGTGGCCCCTTCACTGGACCCCCCATAGCAATATTAAGTCATTATTTAACTGTCCATTCCCTGGTCCCGCTGTGCCTCCCTCCTCCAGGTGCAGTGTTGTGACGTCATGTGCGCCCAGAGGAAGAAAAAGGGGGAAGCGCTGAAGAGCAAACAGGTGAGTATTGGTACTTAGCTTGTAGGCCACAGGCTCAATATGGCCTGTGGCCTACAAGCTCTACCAGCAGCAGAACCAGGTCAGCGGTGCCACTTCTCCCCGGTTCTGCTGATCCAGTTTTATCAACTGCACCAGCAGAAACAGGGAGAACCAGGCTGCATTCACCTACCGCTCCCCACTCCTGGTCGCGGCCTCCTCTTACCTCTTCATTCTTCAATGCGACCTGTGCGATGATGTAATGTGTGGCTCATGGGTGCCTCCTGGTGGATGAAGAGGGAAGAGGAGGCCACGAGCAGGAACGGGGATAGGTAAGTTAATAGGGGATGTTTCTGGACCTCCACTGCCTATAAAAAAGCAGTGGAGATCCAGTAGGGCCCTCTAAAGGCAACAGTGCTGGTGGGCTGGGTAAATTTCAACATGGTCCAGTCTTTGGACATGCCTGGTTTAACTGGAGTTACATTTATACTCAAGTTATTTGGTGGCAGGGACATTACAAAGCATATTATGGTACTTAAGGGGTAGAGAAAAGAAATTATTGGGGGGACAAATATACCTTATATTCCTGAGTTTATTGAATAGACTTGTAACAGTTTGGGGGCTAGTGTGTCAGTGTTGAGAGGACCTCTTGTTTAGAGCAACCTTTTCACTAGCCTTCATTACACATCAGCTAATCAGTCAGCCCCAGCACTAAGAAGGTGACAGGCTGATGGCTAGGGATGTCTTGATGGCCAATGCTGTTGTTAGGCATTGTCTACAAAAGTCCAAAACAGACATTTTTGGCAGGGGTAGCTGGTTAACCATTAAGGCCTTGGTATTATTGGGGAATTTGTGAATTCCAGGACAATTGGGGAGACCTTTTTAGCTTGGGTTCAGTTTACGCCGGTGTTTAATGTCATGCTTGGTCGAATTGACTCTTAATCCACAATAGTTTGGCTTGTATTCCATCTGGATTGGCATGGCCACAATGGCCAACACCTGTGGCGTTAGTGAGAACAGTGTCAAACAGCTAGGACAATGGAAGACAGACTGCTATCATTCCAATATCAGACACAATTTACTAATGCAAAAGTGAATGCCTCTCCTTCATGTCATTATGCTCAATTGGTTATTGAATTGTAGTACTTGGTTTCTTTTTTCTTCATGTTGCAGGTGCTGGCCTCTTGTCATTTTGGATATTAGTTGAACCAACATTAACAAAAAGTTGCATACATATAAATGAGACGCTCAAATTAGGTGCTCAAATGAGTTTCCTGATGAAGCCCTGGTTTTAGAATGATACACGTGGGGAAACAGCTTGCCAACTTTCTTGTTGGTAATATATTAATTTGTATGTGGTGGAGGTTAGCTGACCACGTGGTCAGCGTAACCATGTATACTGTGGGTTTAATTTTTGTTTTTTCTACTGATCTCTCTTTAGAATAGTTTTTTCTTATTGCCTTATTTTTCCTTATTTTTTTGTATTTTTTGCTGGATATAATAGATTAGGGACAGCGATAGGATTTTGCATCATACATACCAAAAATATTTTCAATTCACATTCTTTTATCTCCCCAGACCTTTTTGATACAAAGATATTTACAGTATGTATATTATTTTAGTATTTGATATATAAATTTTCCAAGAGAGCTGGTTCTTTTTTGGTTATAATTCACATGCTTTGTGTCAATAAAGAATTTTGTTTATTTTTTCATAATACTGGGTTGAGCGTCTCATTTATATATATGCAACTTTATCCTACTTAATGTTGGTTCAATACACATAGCATACATGAGATGAACCCCGTTTTTTCTTAATACATGGTGCTTACTTCATGTCTTGTTTACAGTCTGGATGTTAGGGCACTCTTACATTTTCTGGGCAGACATGAGAGCTGCATATTGTTGTTTGGTCTAAATTTTGGTTGAAATTCAGATATTACCGGAGGTAACTTGAAACGACTTTTGTCAAGTTAATCTTGGGAAACTGATTGTGCTAATGAAACAAGATTTGGTGAAGTTTGTGGATTTCTTCCTTTAGTGATCAAAAGGGAGAGTTCTGAATGTGATGGTGTCCAAATATGTTTGGTCACTGGGTGACATGGTCATACACCATAGGGAGTTGGAGGATGATATTGCTGTCTATTACTTTAGAAATGACATTGTTTTGTCTGGGATGCAAGGCAGTTTGGAAAAGGCCTTGCTGTTGTTGGGTGGGAGAGGTCACAGTCAGATCTAGCGTTTACACTGCCTGCTCCATGGCAGGAATTCCAATATCAAGCAGCAGGATTCACATGTGAGAAGGAGAAGGAGGGAGACCTGTACAAGGCAGGAGATAGTGCCAGTTTCCGGCAATATTAAAAGATTGTTCACACTGTAGAGACCTTCTGGAATATGATTGGATTACACAGACTCTTTACTACCAGGATGTCTATCGGACTCTAAACATATATTGGACACCATTCTAGTGGCACTATTAGACATGGTTTGTTTCACATTTTATACCTTTATGTTGGATACTGGGTAGCTAATCTCAAAGTTCCCTATGATAAACTCCCTATGATTCCCTTTGCAAACAGAGGAATTACTTTCACCAGTTGATATATCTGAGGGAGAGCAGTTTTAAAAGTTAAATGATACAGTGAGTGTGTAAGCTTGCAAGTCTGTTTTGATTCTAAGTGTGACTTTTAGTTTAAGTGACCTTAGGTTCATGGACTTTAGAAAAAAAATACATTTGAGTCCATATATATGAACTGTGCTTTCTTACTTGTATTTTTTTGTTTTTGTGTAATAGTTAATAGCCCCCATTAGGTAAGATATGCTCAATGCTTAGTAATGAGGTCCAGTGTACACCTTGTTCCATGTATGCTCTGCTTGAGCAGCTGTTTGAGAAGGGAATATTGCTGTGCAAGATGTGAAACCTTTGGAACTAAATGAGGAAATTGTAAGACTGAAATCCATGTAAAGGAGTTTGTTGCTCACAGAGCAAAAACTGCTGGGGTAAGTGCAGACGGGGATGGCAGTATGTATGTGCAAGCAGGGGCATAACTAGCAAAGACTGGGCCCCATTGCAAACTTTTGACTTGGCCCCTCTTCCCCACGGTATAGCGCCGCTTTTTTCTGGCCTCCACACAGTACAATGTCCCATTCACACACACACAATAATGTCCCAAACTGGCCTCCAGACAGTATAATATCTCATAGTGGCCCATCCTCACAGTATAATGTTCCATAGTAGCCGCTTCACACAGTATAATGTCCCATAGCGGCCACTCAAAACAGCATAATGTCCCATACCGGCCCCTGCACACAGTATAATTTCACACAGTGGCTCCTCCACACCGTGTAATGTCATATAGCGGACCCTCCACACAGTATAATGTCTCATAGCGGCTTCTGCACACAGTATAATGTCACATAGTGGCTCTTCCACACAGTATAATGTCATATAGCAGACACTCCACACAGTCTAGGTAACTGACCTGTTAACCCCTTTTTTATATACCTGGCTATCTAGATTGCTATTTATGCATATTTGGGTTGTTATTGAATATAAGCTCTATTTTTCTTGAATGCATATGTATATTTTTGCGTGACTGGGTGGGAACGAGGTTGCTGTTTTAAGTTATGAGTGTGGTTCTGTTTTACATTTAACCCATGTTGTATCTCTCTAGATATGAAAAGATCTATTTACATGCTGTTTATTATTTGTATATGAAATAAAGATATGTTTATTTTTGTATATTGTGGGTATATCCAATTTTTGGGGTATACAAAATAAGAATGTTGAGACTGGGGGAAAATATATGCATTTGGGTTTTCAATTGTCTCAGTGACAGGAAACAGAGGGTAATTGTAAATACAAGCGTCTGGGCAGAGATTTGGCAAATGAAGTTTAGTGTAGAAAATGAAAGGTTATGCATTGTGGTTGAAGGAATAAAATGTATGATTATGTAAATTACTGGGTAAGGCCCTTGTACATGTCCGAGTCCAATCCATGTGGGTGAGAGGACCCGCATTGAACTGGACTGTGTGCATATGAGAGACTGCATCATAGTCAGTTATGATGTAATGAGCTCCTGTACAGTCAGATCACTACAGTAATGAACTGACATAAAGCTACTGATAGTGATCTGACTGTTCAGGAGCTCGCTGCATCATAACTGACTATGATGAAGTGACACCTATGCGCTTGGCCCAGTTCAGTCCGGGTCCTACTGCTCAAACATGGACCATTAACCATGGTTGTGTGCAAGGGCCCAAAGACTGCCATTGAAAAAGACTTGGTGATTTTGGTGGACAGTAAGCTTGCCTTTAGTGACCAGTGCCAGGCCACTGCTATCAAGGCAAATAAAATTATGGGATGCAAAAGAGGCATAGATTCTCATGACAAGAACATAGTTATGCCTCTATACAAATCACTGGTATTGCCACAGAGACTATTACGCACAATTTTGGGCCCCAGTGTACAAGAAAAACATAATTGAACTAGAGAGAGTGCAGAAGGGCGACCAAGATAGTTGAATGGGTGGATTGGAGTACAATGACAAATTAATAAATTTGGGGTTTTTTTCAGTTTAGAAAATTACTGTCTACAGTGAGATCTAATAACAATGTACAAATACATGAACAGACAGCACAAAGACTTTTCTAATGATCTTTTTACTCCTAGGATGATGACAGTGACAAGAGAACATCCTCTACATCTAGAGGAGAAAACATTTCACCAGCAACTTAGACATAGATTTTTAACTATAAGAGCAATGAAACTATGGAACTCAATTCCCCAGGAAGTGGTGTTAGTGGATTCACAGTGCAAGTTCAAAAAGGGCATGTACAGTGGGTACGGAAAGTATTCAGACCCCTTTACATTTTTCACTCTTTGTTTCATTGCAGCCATTTGCTAAAATCCAAAAAGTTTATTTTATTTCTCATTAATGTACACTCAGCACCCCATCTTGACAGTAAAAAAACAAAAATGTAGATATTTTTGCAAATTTATTAAAAAAGAAAAACTGAAATATCACATGGTCATAAGTATTCAGACCCTTTGCTCAGTATTGTGTAGAAGCACCCTTTTGAGCTAGTACAGCCATGAGTCTTCTTGGGAATGATGCAACAAGTTTTTCACATCTGGATTTGGGGATCCGCTGCCATTCTTCCTTGCAGATCCTCTCCAGTTCTGTCAGGTTGGATGGTGAACGTTGGTGGACAGCCACTTTCAGGTCTCTCCAGAGATGCTCAATTGGGTTGAGGTCAGGGCTCTGACTGGGCCAGTCAACAATGGTCACAGAGTTGTTCCGAAGCCACCCCTTTGTTATTTTATCTGTGTGCTTAGGGTCACTGTCTTGTTGGAAGAGCACTCTGGAAGAGGTTTTCTTCCAGGATATCTCTGTACTTGGCCGCATTCATCTTTCCTTCAATTGCAACCAGTCGTCCTGTCCCTGCAGCTAAAAAAGACCCCCATAGCATGATGCTGCCACCACCATGTTTCACTGTTGGGATTGTATTGGGCAGGTGATGAGAAGTGCCTGGTTTTCTCCACACATACCGCTTAGAGTTAATGCCAAAAAGTTCAACCTTCATCTCATCAGACCAGAAAATCTTATTTCTCATAGTCTGGGAGTCCTTCATGTGTTTTTTGGCAAACTCTATGTGGACTTTCATATGTCATGCACTGAGGAGAGACTTCCTTCAGGGCCACTCTGCCATAAAGCCCCAACTGATGGAGGGCTGCAGTGATAGTTGACTTTGTGGAACTTTCTTCCATCTCCCTACTGCATCTCTGGAGCTCAGCCACAGTGATCTTTGGGTTCTTCTTTACCTCTCTCACCAAGGCTCTTCTGCCATGATCACTCAGTTTGGCTGGACAGCCAGGTCTAGGAAGAGTTCTGGTCATCCCAAACTTCTTCCATTTAAGGATTATGTAGGCCACTGTGCTCTTAGGAACCTTGAGTGCTGCATAAATTCTTTTGTAACCTTGGTCAGATCTGTGCCTTGCCACAATTCTGTCTCTGAACTCCTTGGGCAGTTCCTTTGACCTCATGATTCTCATTTGCTCTGACATGCACTGTTAGCTGTGAGGTCTTATATAGACAGGTGTGTGCCTTTCCTAATCAAGTCCAATCAGTTTAATTAAACACAGCTGGACTCCAATGAAGGAGTAGAATCATCTCAAGGAGGTTCAGAAGGAAACAGACAGCATGTAAATATGAGTGTCACAGCAAAGGGTCTGAATGCTTATGACCATGTGATATTTCAGTTTTTCTTTTTTAATAAATTTGCAAAAATATCTACATTTCTGTTTTGTTTTTTTTCTGTCAAGATGGGGTGCTGAGTGTACATTAATGAAAAATAAAATGAACTTTTTTGCTTTTAGAAAATGGCTGCAATGAAACAAAGAGTGAAAAATTTAAAGGGGTCTGAATACTTTCCGTATCCACTGTAAGTCTTTCTTGAATGGAAAAATATTACTTGTTATGGTTTTTAGATTTTGGTAAAGACATTTTGATCCAGTGTTTTATACTGATTGCTGAATTCAGGAAGGAATTTATTTTCCCTGACAAGGGGCAATTGATTCATGGAGAGGGGGTGCCTTTCTCTGGATCAACACTATAGTGTTTGGACTTGACAGACATGTGTCTTCATCCAGCCTCATCTACTATGTAACTATAACTAGGGGGACTAGGTTAACTACACCTCTGAATCCCCTGATCCTGGATTCACCATATAAAGTACCGGAACTAATTTTCAAACAAATACTGATTCTATAGGCATTGTGATAATAGCTGACAGTATCATCCCATAAGCCTTTTTTTAGATTTTAGAAATTCTCATATATAAAACTTATATACCTTTACAGTCTATTCAAGATTACAGTTCCATATTCACAGGAGACCACAGTTAGATTGCCAGTCCTGCCAAACAAAAAAACAACAAAAAACAATTGCATATTTTCACCCAAATCATGTGTATGTTAATAGGCCCATGACCTTTATTTCCTTTCACTCTTAGTAAATGATTCTTAAACTACAGTACATCTTTCTAGGTCCTTGCCTTGCATTTTTTTTTTTTTTTATATATATAATGCTGAATGAGAAATCTCATTACTCCTTAATATTGCGTTCTTGGTGACAATGTGTAATGATATTAGATATTACATTGCTTTCAATGATAATAAAATGGTAAACATGGTCCAAAACTCTCGAGCTCCAACTGTATGTTTAAAATTTGTTGTTTTACAGTAACATAAGGGAGCCAACCAGGGGCGTAAATACTGGGGTAGCAGCGGTAGCGGCTGCCACAGGGCCCGTGACATTAAGGGGCCCGGAGCCCTGTGGCAGCCGCTACCGCGAACCCTATAAACACTGCTATCATTATACTCAGGGATCTTTTCAGACCCCGCAGTATAATAATCGGAGGCCCAGGGGAGGAGAGCAAACATAAAAAACAATGTTACTTACCTCTCCTACACTCCGACAGGCTTCGGGCCTGTTTTGTGACGTCCCAGACGTCAATATGTGTTGCGACGCTGGCCTGGATCACGCGAGATCTGGTCCAACATTGAAGATGGCCGAAGTAGCGCACCGGAGTGCAGCGGAGCCAGGGAGAGGTAAGAAGCATTGTTTTTTATGTTTGTATCCTCCCCTGAGTCTCTGATTATTATACTTTGGGGTCTGAAAAGGGTAGTCCACTATGGGGCATAATACTGTGTGCACGGGTCACTATGGGGTCATAATACTGTGTGCAGGGGCCACTATGCTGCATAATAGTGTGTGCAGGGGCCACTATGAGGTATAATATTGTGTGCAGGGTCCACTATGGGGCATAATACTGTGTGCAGGGGCCACTATGCTGTATAATACTGTGTGCAGGGGCCACTATGGGGCATAATACTGTGTGCAGGGGCCACTATGCTGCGTAATACTGTGTGCAAAGGCCACTATGCTGCATAATACTGTGTGCAGGATCCACTATGGGTCACGATACTGTGTGCAGGGACGACTATGGTGCATAATAATGTGCACAGGAATGCAGTTTGTGCGGGGAGGGTGTTGGAGGGGGGGTGTTGGGGCAGCGGTTCGGGGGGGGGGGGGCCCCATGTCAAATGTTCGCCTTGGGGCCCAGCCATTCCTAGTTACGCCACAAGTGCCAACGTCAAGACCTGATCGGTAATGCAAAACACAAGTCCATAAATAGCTACAATGAACCAAATTTTAGTTTTGTATGGTGAACAGTGAAAATATTACAGCACAAATAAACAATGGCTGGATTTCTGTTTTTCCTCTATTCCCCAAATAGAGAGTTAATAAATGTGAATAAGTATGTTATCTGAAAGAACAATAATAAAAAAAAAAAAAATTACGGCTCCTTGCATACAGCAACACAAAAATACTATTTTTTTTTTGAGTAAAAAAAGGTGATTTTACTTAAAATTATACCTAATTGATTTTGCCATAATTGCAGCATTTTTTTCTGTTCCCCTCCTGAAAGACTTAATAAAAGTTGATCAATAAGTTATATGTATCTCAAAATGGTACCATTAAAAATACAACTTAAGCTAAAAAAAAACAAGCCCTCATAGGTCTCAGAATGCAGTACAGTCATGGCCAAAAGTTTTGAGAATGACACAAATATTATATTTTCACATGATCTGCTGCCCTCTGGTTTTTATGTGTGTTTGTCAGATGTTTTTATCACATACAGAAATATAATTGCATTCATATTATGAGTAACAGAAGCTTATATTGACAGTTAGAATGAGTTAATGCAGCAAGTCAATATTTGCAGTGTTGACCCTTCTTCTTCAGGACCTCTGCAATTCTCCCTGGCATGCTCTCAATCAACTTCTGGACCAAATCCTGACTGATAGCAGTCCATTCTTGCAGAATCAATGCTTTAATTTTGTCTGAATTTGTTGATTTTTGTTTGTCCACCCGTCTCTTGATGATTGACCACAAGTTCTCAATGGGATTAAGATCTGGGGAGTTTCCAGGCCATGGACCCAAAATCTCTATGTTTTGTTCCCTGAGCCATTTAGTTATCACCTTTGCTTTATGGCAAGGTGCTCCATCATGCTGGAAAAGGCATTGTTGAGCGCCAAACTGCTCTTGGACGGTTGGGAGAAGTTGCTCTTGGAGAACATTCTGGTACCATTCTTTATTCAGGGCTGTGTTTTTAGGCAAGACTGTGAGAGAGCCGATTCCCTTGGCTGAGAAGCAACCCCACACATGAATGGTTTCAGGATGCTTTACAGTTGGCATGAGACAAGACTGGTGGTAGCGCTCACCTCTTCTTCTCCGAATAAGCTGTTTTCCAGATGTTCCAAACAATCGAAAAGGGGATTCATCAGAGAAAATGACTTTACCCCAGTCCTCAGCAGTCCACTCCCTGTACCTTTTGCAGAATATCAGTCTGTCCCTGATGTTTTTTCTGGAGAGAAGTGGCTTCTTTGCTGCCCTCCTTGAGACCAGGCCTTGCTCCAAGAGTCTCCGCCTCACAGTGCGTGCAGATGCACTCACACCTGCCTGCTGCCATTCCTCAGCAAGCTCTGCACTGCTGGTAGCCCAATCCCGCAGCTGAAACACTTTTAAGAGACGGTCCTGCCGCTTGCTGGTCTTTCTTGGGCGCCCTGGAGCCTTTTTGGCACCAATGGAACCTCTCTCCTTGAAGTTCTTGATGATGCGATAGATTGTTGACTGAGGTGCAATCTTTCTAGCTGCAATACTCTTCCCAGTTAGGCCATTTTTGTGCAGTGCAATGATGACTGCACGTGTTTCTTTAGAGATAACCATGGTTAACAGAAGAGAAACAATGATGGCAAGCACCAGCCTCCTTTTAAAGTGTCCAGTGGTGTCATTCTTACTTAATCATGACAGATTGATCTCCAGCCCTGTCCTCATCAACACCCACACCTGTGTTCATGGAGCAATCACTGAAACGATGTTAGGTGGTCCTTTTAAGGCAGGGCTGCAATGATGTTGAAATGTGTTTTGGGGGATAAAGTTCATTTTCTAGGCAAATATTGACTTTGCAAGTAATTGCTGTTAAGCTGATCACTCTTTATAACATTCTGGAGTATATGCAAATTGCCATTAGAAAAACTGAAGCAGTAGACTTTGTAAAAATTAATATTTGTATCATTCTCAAAACTTTTGGCCATGACTGTAGTGCCAAAATTTTAAAAAAATCATAGGTTGCTTAAAGGGGTTGTCCAGCATAAATTGAAAATCAAACCCTAAACTAAACACCCTCTCCCCGCCTAACTTCTAATTGACTTCATTGAAAAAAAAAAAAATGTATATTTACCTATATACCTGGGGCGTCATGTGACAGCCCCAAGCACATTTTCTGATGATCTGGTGACGTTCCGTTTCCGGATTTCCAGAAATGAAGCATCACCAATACTCCCCCCATCCCCCTCATACTTACCCACCATCTTCCGCTTCTGCCGGTGCATGCACAATAGAGCAGTCACTGGCAGAAGCGAAGAGCGCATACCATGCATGCGCAAGAAGTCCACAGAAGAGCATGCTATTGGGAACGAAGACAATGAACGCCAGGACACAGAAGACAAGTAAGTATGATTGGGGGGGGCTGAGTTAGGTAGGTAGGTAGGTAGGTAGATAGAGCAGTAGTCTGCGGGCTAGCTAGGGAAACAGGTAGGGGATGTGAGAGAGGGAGTAACAGGGGGATCATAGCAGTTGAAGGCTAGGGAAGCAGAAAGCATGTAAACAAATGCAGAGGATGCTAAGAGCTCCCAGAGAAAGCCAGAAATAACTCAAAACACTGCTAAAGGTATTTTGGTGCAATTATTAACCCATTAATAGCACTAATATACTTTTTTTTTTTTTTTTAAGTTTTTTTGCCCAGAAAACCAAAATTGGCCCTGTTCTAAAGGGGTTAAACCCCAGTAACGCAGGCATTATTGCAATTCACCCCATACTTAAATCTATTTTATTCTCTTTATGTACTTACTATAGTAACATTAAACCAAGTAGTGCCAAAATCTTGCAATATGAATTTAATAGGTCAAGTAAGGACAGCATCATAAAAATACAACAGAAATTTCAAGTGTTTCCATGAAAGTACTGAACGAATATTCATGACTATTAGTGTTAAGTAATCTGCTTCTGAAGTGTGAGAAAAAGTAATGATACATTTCACAGTCCTTTCCCAAGTTACACACCAATCAGTGTTTTTACAATCAAAGACCAAACCCACACATTTAAGCCTCAAAATGGTCCTGCCAATAAATAGTTAAACAGATGATTTTTTTTCCCCCACCTAATATGATGTGCTACATTGTTACCTATAATTCATTGATGGCGCTTTCTAATATTTCACTTTGTGGCACATTTCTATGGGCCTGTTAGCACACGTGGAAGGAAGAAAATCCTGATTAAAAATTGGCAGTGTTTCATTTTACTACTGTAGGATTTGTGACTTTGCTGGCTCATTATTTTATTGCATGCAGGGTTGTCAAGATGTCTGAGCAGAATTCTGTTGCAAGGTTTATTCTCGGTGCTAAAAGCAACAAATTATATTTTAGTCACCTATATTATGAAGGTTGCTGATGCTGGAAGTTCTTGACTGATTTACAGTGTATGAAAAATGTGAACAAATGGTTTAAAAACAAGAATTTCTGCAGCACATTCTATCCCTGAAGAGGGATGTCCACAGGCAAGTATATTTATTATGTGGGGAGGGGGGATTAAAGTGAACTAATAAAACATACCAAGATGATTTAATCAATCTTAGATGTTGCCATTTACTTTTAATCAACTTGAAAACAGCTTTAGGTGGACTAAATATAATCTGCTGATATTCTCTGATGCTCAGTTGCTATTCTGTAAGAAAAGGAAACTATTTGCAATTTTATCATATACTATCTGTAATAGAATAATACTGAATGAAGTAGTGAGCAGTGAGAAAACTAAAGACCACAGAGACTGTCAACAATTTATAGACCACCATTAACCCTTTAAGTACGTTAATACTCGGCAATAGAGAAGAGCAAATCGAAATTGACGAAGTGGAATTCGATCCGAATTTCAGGCTTATTCTTTGCGTGTCATGTTGTACTTTCATTTGGCACCATTTTGGGGTAATTATAACATTTTGATTAGCTTTTATTAACGTTTTTGGTGCCCCGTGTGAAAAAATCCAAAATTCTATCATCATTTTATTTTTATGGTGTTAAATCTGCATTAAAAATGGCATTTGAAACTTTGTCTAGCAAGTCATTACAATCCCATATTTATATTGGTTTTATTGTGTTTTACCGCTTTTACAAATGAAATGTAACTTTTTTGAAAATGAACGATTTTCCTGGGGTCAGCGTATGCTGACGCCTATAACATTTTTCTGCTTTGTTGATGGAAATATGTAAGGGCTCTTTATTTGCAGGGTTAGTTGTACTTTTTATTTGTACTAGTGCTTGGTATGTATGACTTTTTGATCACTTTTTACTGCTATTTTTTGGGAAAAGTGGGGTGGCCATAATGTTATTTTACGCATTGCGGTATATATTTTTTTACGGTATTCACCGTAAGGTATACATAACACTATTTTTGGATAGTGGGGGCTTATATGCTCATGGGGATATCCAACATGTTTGTTTATTTTTTTGTATATGTTATGTGTTTTTTAAATGTAAAGGATTTTTTGAACTTTTTATTATTTGTTTATTTTAAACTTTTTTTTTAACTTTTTCCCTGTCCCCGAAAGGTACTTGAACCTGGGATATCTTATCCTCATAGAAATGTACTGCAATGCATAGCACTGCAGTGCACCACACATAGGTTCCCCGAGTGTAACGTGTATAGACAGTCAGGAAACCATTGCTCAGCCTCCTGGCCACCATGACAACACTTTGGGGATCCGAGGAGTGGCAAGGGGGGGGCAAAAAGGGGTGGGGGGGTGGGACAATTTTTATTTATTTATTTTTTTTCTAGAGTGCTAATTTAAGCAATCTGTGCCTGTTGCAGAAAAGACATTTTCTCCCATGCTGCTTCTCTGATTTCTGTTTTCTAGGGTTTACTCTGGTTATAAATGTGTTCAGTGTAGTAAAAAACTAATAATAAACTCACCTTGATTATATAAAGGATGTATGCACATAAATTTAATCTGATTGTACTGACATAACTACATAGTTTGTGGATTGAAAAAAAGACTGAAGCCCATCAAATACAATCTATATTTATAAACCCGCATTGATTCAGAGGAAGGCAAAAAACATTATTTGAACTCCAATATGTATACCCCCAACCTAAACCCACGAATAACAACAAAAAAGTACAATTACATTCATAAATTTATTAAACATCCAAAGCAAATGATAGCCAAACAATTAAAAACATAATAAAATCACGCCAAACATAAGAGGTATCCCAGGGGGTTGAGAACCAGCCCCTAACTCAAAAATATGTCACAGACATGGGTAGTTCCAGAAAAGAAAAATATATAAATCATAAATTTTAGTGCTAAAAGATAAAAAACACACATGTGTAGGACGTCCACTAACATATACAGACAATATAAACTACTATATACTAATAGTCACACTCATCTTATTTGTGTGGTATGGGTGTATATTGTCTTAAATCAACCATGACCAATTAATCCTCTCATACATTAAATGTGGTAATGGTCCCCACATGTGGATCTGAATTAATTGACCCCTTTTATCACAGCTATATACAATCAAGCTGCGGTCCCGCTATCAGTTATGGTGCCCCAGGACTCCAAAATATCTAAACTGTATCTCGATAGCGATTTCCAAACACTCCACAAACCCCTTGATAACAGACAATTATCATCCGGGGTCACAGGGTTGTAGTCACTCCCAAGTACTCTTAACCCCCATATTTGGGGTTAAATATAGTTAGAGTCGCACCACACTGATAACCTTGGGAAAAGGGGAGTCTATCCACATGTCTACCCAAAGACCATCAATGGACTATCAGTATAGTTAAACTTAAATGAAAGGTGTCAATATGGGAAGGCATAGTAACACATTTCTCGCCTCCCAAATCTCCACTAACACCGGGTCACAGCCATATCCCTCCTTGCTTGTATCATATAGTCATATTAAGGTTGGGACTAAAGAAATGTTGCTGATCAAACATAAAGGGGTTGGTAACTGAATACACAGTATCCAACACTGTTTAACTAAAGCTCTATGAGTTTACCCCCTAAACAAAGATGACGGGGTTCATCAGGAGCTAATGCTAGTAGTGATGTAAATTGCCCAAAGATAAAATAATATGCCGTCAACTCCAAACATAAGAGGGGAGAAAGTTGAGAACGACAAAACCAAACACCACTACACATACAGTGGGGAAAAAAAGTATTTAGTCAGCCATCAATTGTGCAAGTTCTCCCACTTAAAAAGATGAGAAAGGCCTGTAATTGACATTATAGGTAGACCACAACTATGAGAGACAAAATGAGAAAACATATCTAGAAAATCACATTGTCTGATTTTTTAAGAATTTATTTGCAAATTATGGTGGAAAGTAAGTATTTGGTCACCTACAAACAAGCAAGATTTCTGGCTCTCACAGACCTGTAACTTCTTTTTTAAGAGGCTCCTCTGTCCTCCACTCATTACCTGTAGCAACGGCACCTGTTTGAAATTGTTATCAGTATAAAAGACTCCTGTCCACAACCTCAAACAGTCACACTCCAAACTCCACTATGGTGAAGACCAAAGAGCTGTGGAAGGACACCAGAAACAAAATTGTAGACCTGCACCAGGCTGGGAAGACTGAATCTGCAATAGGCAAGCAGCTTGGTGTGAAGAAATCAACTGTGGGAGCAATAATTAGAAAATGGAAGACATACAAGACCACTGATAATCTCCCTCGATCAGGGGCTCCATGCAAGATCTCACTCCGTGGGGTCAAAATGATCACAAGAATGGTGAGCAAAAATCCCAGAACCACCCATGAAAGAATGAATGGGGCCATGTATCGTGAGATTTGGAGTGCAAACCTCCTTCCATCAGCAAGGGCATTGAAGATGAAACGTGATTGGGTCTTTCAGCATGACAATGATCCCAAGCACACCGCCAGGGCAACGAAGGAGTGGCTTCGTAAGAAGCATTTCAAGGTCCTGGAGTGGCCTAGCCAGTCTCCAGATTTCAACGCCATAGAAAACCTTTGGAGGGAGTTGAAAGTCCGTGTTGCCCAGCGACAGCCCCAAAACATCACTGCTCTAGAGGAGATGTGCATGGAGGAATGGGCCAACATACCAGCAACAGTGTGTGCCATCCTTGTGAAGACTTACAGAAAATGTTTGACCTCTGTCATTGCCAACAAAGGATATATAACAAAGTATTGAGATGAACTTTTGTTATTGACAAAATACTTATTTTCCACCATAATTTGCAAATAAATTCTTAAAAATCAGACAATGTGATTTTCTGGATTTATTTTCTCATTTTGTCTCTCATAGATGAGGTCTACCTATGATGACAATTATAGGCCTCTCTCATCTTTTTAAGTGGGAGAACTTGCACAATTGGTGGCTGACTAAATACTTTTTTCCCCACTGTACATTAAATTACATATATAGCCACAAATTAATAGAAATAAATTGATATATGCAGCAAGTTAATTACATTATTTTAATTAATTAAAATAATTAAATAGTGAATATAGATAAATAATATACCTTGTTAAGAAAAATACCTATATAAATATATAAAGTGCACAGTGCTATCAATGGATGCTAGTCAATATATCATATAACAAAATACCCATATACATGTGTCAAAGTACACAGTACTATAAATATTGATGCATACAGTCATATGAAAAAGTTTGGGCACCCCTATTAATCTTAATCATTTTTAGTTCTAAATATTTGGGTGTTTGCAACAGCCATTTTAATTTGGTATATCTAATAACTGATGGACACAGTAATATTTCAGGATTGAAATGAGGTTTATTGTACTAACAGAAAATGTGCAATATGCATTAAACCAAAATTTGACCGATGCAAAAGTATGGGCACCTCAACAGAAAAGTGACATTAATATTTAGTAGATCCTCCTTTTGCAAAAATAACAGCCTCTAGTCGCTTCCTGTAGCTTTTAATCAGTTCCTGGATCCTGGATGAAGGTATTTTTGACCATTCCTCTTTACAAAACAATTCCAGTTCAGTTAAGTTTGATGGTCGCCGAGCATGGACAGCCCGCTTCAAATTATCCCACAGATGTTCAATGATATTCAGGTCTGGGGACTGGGATGGCCATTCCAGAACATTGTAATTGTTCCTCTGCATGAATGCCTGAGTAGATTTGGAGCTGTGTTTTGGATCATTGTCTTGCTGAAATATCCATCCCCGGCGTAACTTCAAATTCGTCACTGATTCTTGTACATTATTCTCAAGAATCTGCTGATACTGAGTTGAATCCATGCGACCCTCAACTTTAACAAGATTCCCGGTGCCGGCATTGGCCACACAGCCCCAAAGCATGATGGAACCTCCACTAAATTTTACAGTGGGTAGCAAGTGTTTTTCTTGGAATGCTGTGTTTTTTTGACGCCATGCATAACGCCTTTTTGTATGACCAAACAACTCAATCTTTGTTTCATCAGTCCACAGGACCTTCTTCCAAAATGAAGCTGGCTTGTCCAAATGTGCTTTTGCATACCTCAGGCGACTCTGTTTGTGGCGTGCTTTCAGAAACGGCTTCTTTCGCATCACTCTCCCATACAGCTTCTCCTTGTGCAAAGTGTGCTGTATTGTTGACCGATGCACAGTGACACCATCTGCAGCAAGATGATGCTGCAGCTCTTTGGAGGTGGTCTGTGGATTGTCCTTGACTGTTCTCACCATTCTTCTTCTCTGCCTTTCTGATATTTTTCTTGGCCTGCCACTTCTGGGCTTAACAAGAACTGTCCCTGTGGTCTTCCATTTCCTTACTATGTTCCTCACAGTGGAAACTGACAGGTTAAATCTCTGAGACAACTTTTTGTATCCTTCCCCTCAACAACTATGTTGAACAATCTTTGTTTTCAGATCATTTGAGAGTTGTTTTGAGGAGCCCATGATGCCACTCTTCAGAGGAGATTCAAATAGGAGAACAACTTGCAATTGGCCACCTTAAATACCTTTTCTCATGATTGGATACACCTGGCTATGAAGTTCAAAGCTCAGTGAGGTTACAAAACCAATTTTGTGCTTCAGTAAGTCAGTAAAAAGTAGTTAGGAGTATTCAAATCAATAAAATGATAAGGGTACCCAAATTTTTGCAGCGGTCAAATTTTGGTTTAATGCATATTGCACATTTTCTGTTAGTACAATAAACCTCATTTCAATCCTGAAATATTACTGTGTCCATCAGTTATTAGATATATCAAATTGAAATGGCTGTTGCAAACACCCAAATATTTAGAACTAAAAATGATTAAGATTAATAGGGGTGCCCAAACTTATTCATATGACTGTATATACATATATATAAAGAACATCCAACTATATATCCAAGTATCAATCAATTAAATATTAAGGTATACGGTACATATGTGCAAATATCAATATAGCCACTAGATACAAATCAATTAATGCAGTAATAGATATGATACCAATGTGCAGAAGCAGGCTCCAGCCACAACCTCATCTGAGGGCTGAGGGATAGAGGTAAAAGCTGTTCTCTACAGAGCCAAATTCACCTGAACTCTATTGAGCATCATTCCCAGATTTCACGCCCTTCCCCAGGAAATAAAACATTATTTACCCAATTCTTCGTTGAGTTAAAAAAAAAAAGTTCTTAACACAACATGCATTAATCCTGTATATTATGTTTGAACATGAAGAAACCTAACCCTTTCCTAAATCTATCCTCACTATAAGCTATTACTAAGTCCTGTGGGATTATATATTATATCTTTACAGTCCAGACAGTAAAAAAAAAAAAGCCTCATAACTTTCTGGCAAAATTGTACTTCATTAAATCATTAGTAGTCATCCCATGTTTTCTGTTCTAGTATTAAAAACATTGGTTCCTGCTGTATAGATTAAACAGTAAGTAGATATATGGATGAAAAGAGTCAGACAGGTAAAATTGTCCTGGCATGATGTTTCCAGGAATGATCAGAGTGTATGGGGATAGAAGTTGCAGCTAAATGAGATAACATCTATAACTGAGATATATAACAATGTTATTATTATACCATTGTTTAAAATTTTAACACACCTCTAACCTAGAAAACATTTCTGAATTTGCTGATGGAAAATCCCATTGATGTAAATAAACAGTAATGCACAAACGTTTTAGGCAGGTATGGAAAAAATCCTGCAAATTAGCAATGCCAATTAACCATTTTTTTCATTTAACAAAATTAAGACCATAAGCCAAAGAGAAATCTAAATCAAATCAATATATTGTGTGACCAGCCCTTGGAGAGTAGTCCTGGAAGTGATTATATGGCCCCCACAGAGCCCTGGTCTTAACATCAATGAGTCTGTCTGGGATTACATGAAGAGAGCAAGCCTACATTCACAGAAGATCTGTAGTTAGTTCTACAAGATGTTTGGAACAACCTCTGTGCCGAATTACTTCAAAGGAGGATGAAATATTGATAATTGGCAATTGACAAAAATAAACACTTCTATTTTTGAAGGCATTGTTTCCACACCTGCCTAAAACATTTGCACAGTAGTGTAACATATATAAAGCAAATCATTAGATTTGATAGAGAAGACGATACTGGGTTTGGGGGTATATATTGCTGTTTTCTAATGTTGGATTTAGACATTTCTTGTAAAAAGATTTTGTTAAAACTCGATGGTGACTCAATGTGGCTGTGTTTCTCCCTCCATGTTTACTGTACTGTAACGGTTGCCAAGAGATAGCCTAGATTCACACGAACGTGGTAGAAAACCGTCGTGAAAAATGTACATTTTTCATTTCCGTTTTGCACCCGAGGGGTGCCCATTTTCATGGATCCCTCATTTGAAAATATTGAGGGATTCATGAAAATGGACAAAAATAGAACATGATCAATTTTTTGACAGTTCGTTAAAATAGACTGTAAAAAAATCAACAGTCATGTGAATAGTCCCCATTCACATACAGTGAATTTAATAAAGCCGTGTGATGGCTGTTAAAGAAACTATGGCTGATTTTCACTGTTGTGTTGTAAGGGAATCGCTAGAGGAGTGATTCCCCAGTAGCTGCTGGAGAACCCTGAAAGGAGGGGCACAACAAGACAGTGAGCCCTAAGGCTGAAAACCCCTCACTGGCCCTGCCTCTTGCCTGACTGTCCTAGGTGACAGCCGACAACTCGGAGCTGGTCCCTACACTGAATAAGTGACAACACAGAACGCAGACAGAACAAACGACAAAAAGGGAGGTCAGAAAGCCAAGGGTCCGGTAACAGAGAGCAATGCAGTACAGAATCAAAATCCAAGAGAATAGTCAAAGGTCAAGGCCAGAGGTCAGGAATAGGAATACAGATAACAAAAACAGCAAGGAGTAATAGCCAGAATGCAAGAGGCAATAACCAGCGACCATGTGAGGGCTAACAACCTGTTTATAGACAGACAGGATCTGCCCCAGACTGGATTGGTAGACAGGCTGTCAATCACACAGACAAGGCTGAGATTAACTATTAGAGAAGCAGAGAGAAACAAAGATGCAAGAGATGGGTGTGGCTGAAATTCAGTTACAGACAGGAGGTATTAGGACAGTATTCAGACTGAGCAACAAGAAACCTACGCAAGAAATCAAACTGAACACACCTCCTTCGCCGCAGTGTGGGAGCAGAGGGTGGCGCAGAGACCCGAACAGGCAGAGACATTACACGTGTGAATGTAGGCTTGCTGTTGGGATAGTTCCTTTAGCTTTGTAGGCCATGTTATGTTATTTCTGCCTATGGGTGTGTCTCTACTACTGTCATACTGCTAAATGTAACTATGTAATGCCAGATATGAAAAGTCAAGGTACAAAAATAATTTATTTTAACTTCTGAAAGCAAAACATTACAATTTCAGAGATAAATCATCAATAACTTGTGCCAAATCCTAATATAATCTCCTGCAAAATAGACAATGCAGAGGAAAGTTCCATGAGTCCATTCTATTTCCCTATTCTTAGCAATAACAAAGCTATTTACATGTCAGGTAGAAATATTTGTTTTATTTTTGGCAAATTGTCAACTGGCATCATTTATTATTGCCCTGTTTTTTTTTGTTTTTTTTTTCTTAATAGAACCTCAGTGCTAAGTGCAACAGTGAAGCAAGATATGTTCTATCCATAAATCATAAAGTTCACTAGGAAGTATGGTTATGATAGTGACTGGAAGCTTACAGGTTCATGTACATGTGTAGTGTGTGATAAACTTGTGTAATTATAACACTGTAGACAGTAGATCCAATAATAAGACATTTGAGTTGGGTGTTAACCTTGAGCATGAAAAGTTGATAATGGATAAAATCCAACATAAATTTCCTCAAAACAGTCACCAAAAATGAAACAATACAAATCAGCACATAATATTTTCTACTGAAGTTTATTTAAGGATCATTTTCTAAGTCAGTATAAAAAAGTTAAAAGGAAAAGAAAGACCTTGTGGGAATTCATTTTAATGTACTCTCTATATACAGTGGGGTAAAAAAGTATTTAATCAGCCACCAATTGTGCAAGTTCTCCCACTTAAAAAGATGAGAGAGGCCTGTAATTGACATCATAGGTAGACCTCAACTATACCAAAAAACAAAAAATATGAACAACTAAAACATAACTTTTAATCGGTCAAATATAAAAAATGGCTAAAAGTAGCCACCTATCTCTAATAAAAGCTCAAGATGTATACCTAAGTCTGAATAAATGATTTATTCAGACTTAGGTATACATCTTGAGCTTTTATTAGAGATAGGTGGCTACTTTTAGCCATTTTTTATATTTGACCGATTAAAAGTTATGTTTTAGTTGTTCATATTTTTTGTTTTTTGGTATTTTGGATAGTTGAACAACACCTTTATCCTCTGTGATATATTTCCAGTATAGTTTTTTTAGACCTCAACTATGAGACACAAAATGAGAAAACATATCTAGAAAATTACATTGTCTGATTTTTAAAGAATTTATTTGCAAATTATGGTGGAAAATAAGTATTTGGTCACCTACAAACAAGCAAGATTTCTGGCTCTCACAGACCTATAACTTCTTCTTTAAGAGGTTCCTCTGTCCTCCACTCATTACCTGTAGTAATGGCTCCTGTTTGAAATTTTTATCAGTTTAAAAGACACCTGTCCACAACCTCAAACAGTCACACTCCAAACTCCACTATGGTGAAGACCAAAGAGCTGTGGAAGGACACCAGAAACAAAATTGTAGACCTGCACCAGGCTGGGAAGACTGAATCTGCAATAGGCAAGCAGTTTGGTTTGAATAAATCAACTGTGGGAGCAATAATTAGAAAATGGAAGACATACAAGACCACTGATAATCTCCCTCGATCAGGGGCTTCACGCAAGATCTCATCCAGTGCGGTCAAAATGATCACAAGAACGATGAGCAAAATTCCCAGAACCACACAGGGGGGACCTAGAGAATGACCTGCAGAAAGCTGGGACTAACGTAAGAAAGGCTACCGTCAGTAACACACTACTCCGCCAGGGACTCAGATCCTGCAGTGCCAGACGTGTCCCCCTACTTAAGTTAGTAAATATCCGGGCCTGTCTGAAGTCTGCTAGAGAACACCATACCTACTGTGAAGCATGGGGGTGGCAACATCATGCTTTGGGGCTGTTTCTCTGCAAAGGGACCAGGACGACTGATCCGCGTACATGAAAGAATGAATGGGGCCATGTATCGTGAGATTTTGAGTGCAAACCTCCTTCCATCAGCAAGGGCATTGAAGATGAAACGTGGCTGGGTCTTTCAGCATAACAATGATCCCAAACACACCGCCAGGGCAACGAAGGAGTGGCTTCGTAAGAAGCATTTCAAGGTCCTTCAGTGGCCTAGCCAGTCTCCAGATCTCAACCCCATAGGAAACCTTTGGAGGGAGTTGAAAGTCCGTGTTGCCCAGCGACAGCCCCAAAACATCACTGCTCTAGAGGAGATCTGCATGGAGGAATGGGCCAACATACCAGCAACAGTGTGTGCCAACCTTGTGAAGACTTACAGAAAACGTTTGACCTCTGTCATTGCCAACAAAGGATATATAACAAAGTATTGAGATGAACTTTTGTTATTGACCAAATACTTATTTTCCACCATAATTTGCAAATAAATTCATAAAAATCAGACAATGTGGTTTTCTAGATATGTTTTCTCATTTTGTCTCTCATAGTTGAGGTCTACCTATGATGTCAATTACAGGCCTCTCTCATCTTTTTAAGTGGGAGATCTTGCACAATTGGTGGCTGACTAAATACTTTTTTTTTCCCCACTGTACATATTTTTGGATAATGAAAACATTATAACCCCTTCCCATACTATTATGGCGGATGCTGGGTCATTAAAACAGAATGGCCGCCATAGCTACCAGGTCTCTGCTCTATGGTACAGCAGAGACCCGAAATTAATGCTGCGATCAGAGTTCACTCTGATGCTTGGGCATTGCCAGCCAGGAGCCCCCAACCCAAAGTGTAAAATTGTCCTCCTGGGCCAGTCCCCACCGGTCCCATACCTTTATCAGAAGGCTCCCAGGCTTGTCATAGTAATACAGCTATTGAGGCTGGTCTGTGACAAACCTCAATAGCTATATAGTGAAAGTCCTAAAGACTGCAATACAACTGTATCAAAAGATTGCAGCTTCAAGCCCCCTAGGGGAGCTAATAAAATAATGGAAAAAAAAATTAAATCACCCCCTTTCCCTAGATTTGAGATAAAAATAAATAAGTAAAAACAAACATAAACAAATTATACATCTCTGTGTCTGAAAACGCCCGGTTGACAAACCGTAGCGGGAAAAAAAATCAAAAGAGCTAAACCGCCATCGTGAAAACATCAGACATTCCCCAAAATGATATAACTACAAATTACATCTGGCGCCTATAAAAAAAGATGCCTTATGCTTCCCCATACAGGGATATATAAAAAAGTTCTGGGGTTGCAACACCTTCAATCCAAACATTGATGTAGAAAGTATAAGTCACAACTTCTCCAAATGAACAAGGAATTGGGAACCATTCAGACCAAGATAACAGTTATAGATGTATTCCTCTCCTGCAAGCGTCCATAAAGGAAAAGGAAGATAAAACATAAAATTCCATGTCAAACCAACAGCTTGACACTGGATTTTTATAAATGCATTGTTAGGAAATAGTACAATGAAATGTCTCAGTTATGCTATAATTAAGCTAGTCCATATAAAACAATGGAAATCTTTAGTATTTATTGTATAAAACATGGGTCTTTTCAATACAATTTAAGCAGGTTTCTATGGTTATTTTTTTTTTTTTTATAAATTCTTTATTTTAGAAGTTATACAGAAATATCAACAAACAAAGATGGTGTGAGCCAAACAAGTGCCTGACCTCAAGGATCAAGGCATATATCAACATCCATACATAATAACATGGTAACATGAAATAGATATATTAGAACATCAGCTTCTGCTGATCATATCAGTTGTCAGGGAAGTTTCTATGGTTATTATATCTCACATCATAGAGCAGAATGACTGACTAAATGGAATCTGTATAAGCAACTAGAAACCTCAAGGTTTATAATAGCAGGACTTATAGCAGTTACAGTGGTAGGTGGATATATAAACGGCATCAGTTAAGAAGATTATCTGAGAAAGAGCTATTCCCATATCTACAGTAAATGATTGATATAATATTACTAACTGTATGCTAAATGGCTCAGTATTTATATCAGAATTGTGTCAGCATTTTTAAGCACCATTTTGTTTCAGTGCTTGTCTATTTTCTCCCATATTGTACATAAAAGAGACCTTTAACACCTTAAAGTGTACCTGTCATTTCATTTAACTCAGGGGCAAGCAACATTTTTTGTATGGCGTGTTAATTTGAATAAAAAAATAAAGGACGGGTACTCGATGTGCCGTGCAATAATTAATCTTGCAGCTGTAATACAGAGACTAGATTACCTCAGTATTACAGCTGTGTGAACCTGAAAAAATTGTAACAAAATTGTACAGCATACTGTGCTATTTTGTGCAGTAGAATGCCATGTCCCCTGTACACAGTATAATGCCCCTTAGTGACCCCTATACACAGTATAATGCCTCTTAGTGTCCCCTATACACAATATAATGCTCCTCATTGCCCCTATACACTGCGTAATGCTCCTTATTGCCCCAATACACAGTATAATGCTCCTTATTGCCCCTAAACACAGTATAACGGTCCTTATTGCTCCCCTAAACACAGTATAATGCTCCTTATTGCCCCTATACACAGTATAATGCTCCTTAGTGTCCCCTATACACAGTATAATTCCTCTTAGTGTCTCCTATATATATATATATATATATATATATATATATATATATATATACAGTACAGACCAAAAGTTTGGACACACCTTCTCATTCCAAGAGTTTTCTGTGTTTTCATGACTATAAAAATTGTAGATTCACACTGAAGGCATCAAAACTATGAATTAACACATGTGGAATTATATACTTAACAAAAAAGTGTGAAACAAATGAAAATATGTCTTATATTCTAGGTCCGTGATGGCGAACCTATGGCACGCGTGCCAGAGAGGGCACGCAGAGCCCTCTCAGTTGGCACGCGCACCATCGCCATGATCGCTCACTAACGGGGAATCCGGTACAGGATTCCCGATTAGTGAGCGATCACGTCTTTCGGCTGAGCTGTCAGTGTAGGCCGCGGTCCGGACCGCGGCCTACACTGACTGCTGAGCGTAACCTCTGTCCCGACGCAGGCGTGATGACGTCATTCATCAGCGCACGCGAGCGGGAGGAGGAGGAGGATGTTCTTCGTGGGACTGCAGCTCTTCATGGGACTAGGTAAGTAATATAAACTACTGTGTAGGGGCCTACTGTGAAGCATATGCTGCTGTGTGGGGCCCCACTGTGAAGCATATGCTACTGTGTGGGGCCCCACTGTGGAGCATATAGTACTGTGTGGGGCCCCACTGTGAAGCATAAACTATATGTGTGGGGCCCCGCTGTGAAGCATATGCTGCTGTGGGGCCCCACTGTGAAGCATCTAATACTGTGTGGGGCCCCACTGTAAAGCTTATACTACTGTGTGGGGCCCCACTGTGAAGCATATACTACTGTGTGGGGCCCAACTGTAAAGCATATGCTACTCTGTGGGGCCCCACTGTGGAGCATATAGTACTGTGTGGGGCCCCACTGTGAAGCATATGCTGCTGTGGGGCCCCACTGTGAAGCATCTAATACTGTGTGGGGCCCCACTGTAAAGCTTATACTACTGTGTGGGGCCCCACTGTGAAGCATATACTACTGTGTGGGGCCCAACTGTAAAGCATATGCTACTGTGTGGGGGCCCCACTGTGAAACATATACTACTGTGTGGGGCCCCACTGTGAAGCATATACTACTGTGTGGGGCCCCACTGTGAAGCATATAATACTGTCTGGGGGCCATTCTGGAGCATATAGTACTATCTGGGGGCCACTTCAGATCGAATTGTACTATGTGGGGGCCCTTCACAATTTATATCACACAGTATCTGTTTTATAGCAGACATGTGATATTATTACAGGCTGTAATAACATTGCACGGTCACTATAAAACAGATCCTGGTTAATTTAAGGTTAAATTGCCGTGTTGGCACATTGCGATAAATTAGTGGATTTTGGGTTGCAGTTTGGGCACTCGGTCTCTAAAAGGTTCTCCATCACTGTTCTAGGTTCTTCAAAGTAGCCACCTTTTGCTTTGATTACTGCTTTGCACACTCTTGGCATTCTCTTGATGAGCTTCAAGAGGTAGTCACCTGAAATGGTCTTCCAACAGTCTTGAAGGAGTTCCCAGAGATGCTTAGCACGTGTTGGCCCTTTTGCTTTCACTCTGCGGTCCAGCTCACCCCAAACCATCTCGATTGGGTTCAGGTCTGGTTACTGTGGAGGCCAGGTCATCTGGCGTAGCACCCCATCACTCTCCTTCTTGGTCAAATAGCCCTTACACAGTCTGGAGGTGTTTTTGGGGTCATTGTCCTTTTGAAAAATAAATGATGGTCCAACTAAACGCAAACCAGATGGAATAGCATGCCGCTGCAAGATGCTGTGGTAACCATGCTGGTTCAGTATTCCTTCAATTTTGAATAAATCCCCAACAGTGTCACCAGCAAAGCACCCCCACACCATCACACCTCCTCCTCCATGCTTCACGGTGGGAACCAGGGATGTAGAGTCCATTCGTTCACCTTTTCTGCGTCGCACAAAGACACAGTGGTTGGAACCAAAGATCTCAAATTTGGACTCATCAGACCAAAGCACAGATTTCCACAGGTCTAATGTCCATTCCTTGTGTTCTTTAGCCCAAACAAGTCTCTTCTGCTTGTTGCCTGTCCTGAGCAGTGGTTTCCTAGCAGCTATTTTACCATGAAGGCCTGCTGCACACAGTCTCCTCTTAACAGTTGTTGTAGAGATGTGTCTGCTGCTAAAACTCTGTGTGGCATTGACCTGGTCTCTAATCTGAGCTGCTGTTAACCTGCCATTTCTGAGGCTGGTGACTCGGATGAACTTATCCTCCGCAACAGAGGTGACTCTTGGTCTTCCTTTCCTGGGGCAGTCCTCATGTGAGCCAGTTTCTTTGTAGCGCTTGATGGTTTTGACCACTGCACTTGTGGACACTTTCATAGTTTTCCCACTATGACTGACTGACCTTCATTTCTTAAAGTAATGATGGCCACTTGTTTTTCTTTACTTAGCTGCTTTTTTCTTGCCATAATACAAATTCTAACACTCCATTCAGTAGGACTATCAGCTGTGTAGCCACCTGACTTCTGAACAACACAACTGATGGTCCCAACCCCATTTATAAGGCAAGAAATCCCACTTATTAAACCTGACAGGGCACACCTGTGAAGTTAAAACCATTTCAGGTGACTACCTCTTGAAGCTCATCAAGAGAATGCCAAGAGTGTGCAAAGCAGTAATCCAAGCAAAAGGTGGCTACTTTGAAGAACCTAGAATATAAGACATATTTTCATTTGTTTCACACTTTTTTGTTACGTATATAATTCCACATGTGTTAATTCATAGTTTTGATGCCTTCAGTGTGAATCTACAATTTTTATAGTCATGAAAATACAGAAAACTCTTGGAATGAGAAGGTGTGTCCAAACTTTTGGTCTGTACTGTATATATATTCCAGGGGTTGCCGACCATTTATTGAACTATTCAGGATAAGCTGCTATATGTGTGTTCATGAGGAGTAACATTATTTCTAGTCATTATATTACTTAAATCTTGTGGTTTTCCCCTTATCCCCTTTTCCCTCTCCATGCTGTATCTGGAAACTGCAGTCCTCTCGGAGCTGGTTGGTAGAGATTAGCTGCCATACACTGCACATAGTGATTAACAGAGTGAAGGAATCAGTTCTATAACTGTATCTCCCTCACTCACAGCTCAAGAAAATCAAGAACATATATATATAGACTATAAAGATTACTAATTTGTAGTGATGTGATTGCACTGCTTGTAATGTCTAGGCTAAGACTAAAATCTTTCTTTCTTTTATTATCTCCCTTACTTACTTCCTTGCTTACACCTCCCACCTCCCTCTCCATAGACTTCTACAAAGATGAGTGCAACAGACAAATAATGGTCAGCACTGCTAAACAGCATGAGCAAAAAATACAGGTACACATTGCTATGACTGATTAGTGCAAATACCTTCTGTATAAGAATACATGAAAATATGGTCCTTCATTTTTACATTTTGATCAAATATCTTTTTACATCAAAAATCAAGAACCTCATTTTCATTTATTTTTATATACAGTAGATTTGCAGTAATGACCTTGGTGCTAGCAAAGTGCTGTTACAACTTGTTGTATTCTACATAGATAAGTCATCTGAGTAATGAGAACTGCAGTCCTTCTCAAAATGAATAGAGCAGACATTTTTTACAGTGAAAGTCACTTTAACAGAGGTAGCAGGAGCAGGGAAATAGCCTTATAGGAACAGAAAGAAGCAATTCTCTCTGATAAGGCTAGGTTCACACTAGTGCCGGATTTCCATCCTTCGGTTCTGGATGGGGACCTGAAAGATGGAAACCCTGGTCTCTTTAAAGAGGACCTTTCACATCCTCATGTATATGCTGTTTTACATACTGCTAGAAAGCCGACAGCGCGCTGAATTTGCTTTTTAGTTATGTGCCCCGGGGCTGGAGATATCGGGGGTCTTAGTTTCATGGTTCACTGTCAAAAGGGCGTTCCTGACAGTCTAGCTGGGTAGCATCATCACTGGGCTGTAAGGAACGCCCCCTCTCTCTGTACTCGTCCATAGCGCTGTACTGTCAGAGGGGGCGTTCCTTACTGTCCGGCGATGACGCTGAGCTGTGAGGAACACCCCCCCCCCAGTACAAGTCTATGAACGAGTAGTGTCATGGAGGGCGTTCCTCACAGCCCAGCTAGACTATCAGCAACACCCTTCTGACGGTGAACCGTGAAACTACAACCCCCGATATCTCCAGCCCTGGGGCACATACCGGGAAAGCTGGCAGTGCGCTGAATTCAGCGTGCTGTCGGCTTTCTAGCAATATGTAAAACAGCATATACATGAGGACGTGAAAGGTCCTCTTTAAAAAGCAATGACCCACAGAAACCCATGAACCCCATGCACTATAATGGGGTCCCCCGGGTTTCCACACGGTTTCCACTGATTTTATACTGGAATCAGTGTAGTTAAAAGTCCTGTTTGCAGGACTTTTCTCTCTGCCGATTTAAGCAGAATCCTGGATGGAGAAGAGCAAACGCTAGTATGAACTTAGCGTAAGATACAGTCATATGAAAAAGTTTGGGCACCCCTATTAATCTTAATCATTTTTAGTTCTAAATATTTGGGTGTTTGCAACAGCCATTTCAATTTGATATATCTAATAACTGATGGACACAGTAATATTTCAGGATTGAAATGAGGTTTATTGTACTAACAGAAAATGTGCAATATGCATTAAACCAAAATTTGACCGGTACAAAAATTTGGGTACCCTTATCATTTTATTAATTTGAATACTCCTAACTACTTTTTACTGACTTACTGAAGCACAAAATTGGTTTTGTAACCTCACTGAGCTTTGAACTTCATAGCCAGGTGTATCCAATCATGAGAAAAGGTATTTAAGGTGGCCAATTGCAAGTTGTTCTCCTATTTGAATCTCCTCTGAAGAGTGGCATCATGGGCTCCTCAAAACAACTCTCAAATGATCTGAAAACAAAGATTGTTCAACATAGTTGTTCAGGGGAAGGATACAAAAAGTTGTCTCAGAGATTTAACCTGTCAGTTTCCACTGTGAGGAACATAGTAAGGAAATGGAAGACCACAGGGACAGTTCTTGTTAAGCCCAGAAGTGGCAGGCCAAGAAAAATATCAGAAAGGCAGAGAAGAAGAATGGTGAGAACAGTCAAGGACAATCCACAGACCACCTCCAAAGAGCTGCAGCATCATCTTGCTGCAGATGGTGTCACTGTGCATTGGTCAACAATACAGCACACTTTGCACAAGGAGAAGCTGTATGGGAGAGTGATGCGAAGGAAGCCGTTTCTGAAAGCACGCCACAAACAGAGTCGCCTGAGGTATGCAAAAGCACATTTGGACAAGCCAGCTTCATTTTGGAAGAAGGTCCTGTGGACTGATGAAACAAAGATTGAGTTGTTTGGTCATACAAAAAGGCGTTATGCATGGCGTCAAAAAAACACAGCATTCCAAGAAAAACACTTGCTACCCACTGTAAAATTTGGTGGAGGTTCCATCATGCTTTGGGGCTGTGTGGCCAATGCCGGCACCAGGAATCTTGTTAAAGTTGAGGGTCACATGGATTCAACTCAGTATCAGCAGATTCTTGAGAATAATGTACAAGAATCAATGACGAATTTGAAGTTACGCCGGGGATGGATATTTCAGCAAGACAATGATACAAAAAACAGCTCCAAATCTACTCAGGCATTCATGCAGAGGAACAATTACAATGTTCTGGAATGGCCATCCCAGTCCCCAGACCTGAATATCATTGAACATCTGTGGGATAATTTGAAGCGGGCTGTCCATGCTCGGCGACCATCAAACTTAACTGAACTGGAATTGTTTTGTAAAGAGGAATGGTCAAAAATACCTTCATCCAGGATCCAGGAACTGATTAAAAGCTACAGGAAGCGACTAGAGGCTGTTATTTTTGCAAAAGGAGCATCTACTAAATATTAATGTCACTTTTGTGTTGAGGTGCCCATACTTTTGCACCAGTCAAATTTTGGTTTAATGCATATTGCACATTTTCTGTTAGTACAATAAACCTCATTTCAATCCTGAAATATTACTGTGTCCATCAGTTATTAGATATATCAAATTGAAATGGCTGTTGCAAACACCCAAATATTTAGAACTAAAAATGATTAAGATTAATAGGGGTGCCCAAACTTTTTCATATGACTGTATACTGTAATACAAAGTTTCTTACAATAGCCTGTACTATTGATTTATGCAAAATCCCTTCCGAAAATGACCCTTTTACATTTATAACATTTATACATTTATGTCTCAAGTAAATATTGCTAACTCATTCTAACCCTTTAGTGATCTAATGCATTTTAGCTTTAAAACAGTAATATTTTATCCCTTTCTGCATTTTTGGTGGTTTTTAAATTTTATTTCAATATAGCTGTACAAGACCTTGTATTTTGTGTGTACATATGAGTTTTTGATCAGTTTTTTATTAGTATTTTTTCTTTCAGAGGTGAGATGAACAGAAAACATTAATTCCAGCACATGTATTTTAACGATTTCAGGAACAGGCCATTTTCCCTGGTTCAGGACCAGCCACATTTTTGCACTTTTTCATAAATGAGAGCTAACATTTTTTTTTCCTATGGATTATTCAAATAATTGTTATGTCTTTTTGTGGTGATAAACAGGGCTTTATTTTATGTTGTTTTTATTTTTCCATGTTTTTTTCTTTATTTTAATATTTGAAAAAATGTAAACAAAAAGGAGGGTAAATGTATTTGTTTTTCACATTTTAATTTTTTTTTAATAGTACAAAGTGCTACTAAAATTTTTTTAAATTGCTTTCCCTCTCCATTATGGTAATTTTTGCATAGGTGACAACTATTATTCTGATGCTGGGGCAGGGCTAGAACTTGTGATGTGGGCATGGTAGTGTTTTGTTTTTTTTTCCACTTAAATTGTATTTATTTTTTTACACATTGTACCTCCCCAGAAGGTCATAATAGATCTTTGGAGGGGGGAGGGTCATTTTAACTTTTTTTTTTTTTTTTTGCTGATTTCTCCTGCAGCTGAGGCTGACACATTAGCCCCAGTTACAGGAGGAATGTGGCCTCCAATCACTTACAGCAAAGCTAATTTGGGTCCTTTAGGATTCAGCAGCTCATGCAGTTCCCAGCCCCTGGTGGTCATGTGACCGCAGTGGGGGAAGTGGTGGCTCTCATAGCTGTGTAACAGCACTCATTGAACGCTTTGTGCACAGTATTGAGGAAGGCAGGGATGGTAATAAACCATCCCTACCTTCTCTATAGGAGGAAGTCAAGGTTTATGGTTTTTATCATGTACAATAAATAATTATTTTATTTTACATGTTGTTACGGATGTACCAATACCAATTAAAATAAATAAGTGAAATAAATTGTTTATTTTTTTTGTGCAAAACCACTTAAACGCTGCAGTCAGCATTGACCACAGTTTGTAAGGGATTAAATGGAAACTATGCTCTCTGATTAATCATGGAGGTGATATCGTAAACAAAGTCCATGGCACCTCCACCTTTTGGTTAATCTGAACTGACAGGGACTGGAGAATAAGATATCATTCTCCTCTCCCTGAACACCAAGATCGTGGCTCTAGCCCCCGAAGCTACAGAGTTTGAGCTGTTTAAGTAACTGCTCCCTCTGTAATATCACTGAATGTCTCCTTGCTTGAAGCCTGAGTTGGAGATGTTCAAAACTGCTAGGGGGTTAAGGACATGGCCTAGTTTGGAACTTTAGGATGTAGATTAAGGATGCATGTTTTTCTATTGTCTTTTTTTGTAAATGTAGGTAGATGTGGGCTTGTCTTTTTGATGATATGTTTTATTTTTTAATGCCACCACAGGAAACATACAGCTAATTGATACAATTCTATTGATTCTGGGTGGGATGGAAAAAGACACAAACAACAAGCATTAAGCATAACTGACGTGATAACATCATTCTGCGGGTCAGTATGATTATAGCAATGCCAAATTTATGTTGTGTCCTTTTGTTGTATAACTTTTGAAAAATAATTACACTTCTAAAAAAAATTTATATTCTCAGAGCCATAACTTTCTATCTTTTTGTTGATGGAACTGTGTGAGGGCTTGTTATTTGCAGAGTCAACTGCAGTTTCTATTGGTATCATTTTGTACCATTATGACTTTGAGGAAATGAGACCAATAAACAGCATATCTGACATTGTTTGATTGTTTTTTTCTAACAGTGTTTGCCTTTTGTTAAAAAATGAATTAGTTTTAGTATGGGTTGTTGACTCGTTGCGCGTTAAATACATTCTGCATAACACAAAATTGTATGTTAGTTTGCTACAATTTTTTCTGTATGTATGATTCTAAGGTCCAGGCTATTCAGCCCATATTATAATAGGGCAACAGCTCAGCATTGCTAATGCAGAGCATCATTTCAAGCACAGAGCAGTTAGCAATTCCACTTGTGTTCTGAAAAGTATGGAATTGATTTTACTTTGTTGGCATTCCAGGACAATTGTCACTAGACTAGTGTCAACATTCAACATGTTACTTATGGTAAGTTCTTAATTATCAAACTGAGCATATTGGCCACAGCATTGTGTTCATTGCTTATATCACTAGTGGTAAACAAAGTTGTAGTCTGAATTTAACATTGCTTTTCATTTTACAGCCTCCAATGAAGGAAAGGAGTTGTGTTGAAGCTGGCAAATGTGATGATGTGTGAGTGGTTGCTAGTAATTATAGTTCTCCTAGAGCCAAGGCACACTGAGACAATAAAATCAATATACTGCATACAGCAATATCCACCATACTTCATGTACAGTACATTTATTCAGATCCAAATATATCAAGTCACATTTCTTGTCATAAGCAGTCCCTTCTTTCAGCCATTTAACAAGAAAATTAAGGTGTGGAATACTGAGCAAATATTATTCTATTGTACATGTTCATGGGTTTTTAATAGGCAGTGCAGTATGAGCTACTTTTATTCATGCTTTTTTTTTGCTGCTGAGATAAATGCCCACTAAAGTCTATTTTAGTGTTCAATATAGTATGTATTAGAATATTATCTGTATGCCCTCCATATTGCATTCTTATGTCGCTAGTAGTACTTCTATATATCATGTCACTAGTAGTACTTCTATATATCATGACACTAGTAACACTTCTATAAATCAAAGGGACAGCCTTACATAATTCAATTTACTGCCTTGAAAAACAGCATGCCAGTATTACAGATCTGTAGTCATACAGATGTAGCAGAGCTAACCTGAACTTCTGCAACTGGTTAAACTGCATTACAGACCACAAAAAACAATGAAAAGTTGAATGAGAATTTCTTTCAATGACTTTTCAAGACAAATGACTGTAACCACTAAGATGGTTAAATAAACTCTTTAAGGCACGGCTTGGCTGCAGCAGAAACGCTGCAGAAAAAAATGTGGTATTTTACATTCAAGCGAATCCCATCCACACCTTTGGGTAAAAAAAGCACAGCGGACACATTGCGATTTTCAAAGCCATCGTGGTTTTGAAAATCGCAGCATGTCAATTATACCTAGGGAAACGCCGGCGGTTTCCCTATAGGTATAATGGAAGCAGTAAAGCAGTTGTAGCCGCAGTTTTATCCGCAGTGCTTTTTTGCTGCGGCACACTACATGGGACCTTAGCCTAAAACTCTGCAACATTTTGAATTACTTATATTTGCAAAAATATTTAACTTTTAGTTGTTTACAAATTTAGATTTGGTTATTTTTGTGGGAAAACCCCTTTAAGTTTACTGTCAACTAAAATAGTAAGTAATTTTGGCTTGTATTTCTTTACTTTACATTTATCTAAACCTCATTTGCTACTTCTCTGCCCAAACCTCTAACTTGCCAAGATTTATTTGTAACAATGTAAATCACGTTACATAGTATTTGACAAAATTTGACTGTACAAACCTTCTGCAAGATCCAGAGGCGTAGCTAGGGGTTCAGCACAGGGGGGGGCCAACATGTCCAAGTGGGCCCCCAACTTGGACATGTTCATATACTATGAGTATACGATGAGTGTATAGTCGTATATAGCGGCTCTATACAGGGCTCTGCAGACGATTTAGGTGAATACAGGGCAATAACATTTAGTGACTTACCGGTGACATCTCTGACTAATCGTCTCTTTTACCTGGACGGCCATGACCACTTCTTCCAGTCTCTGTAAAGTTTGCAACACAGACATCTTTGGCTCCTCACTTTTCTAGGCACCTGACCCATATTGTCCTCACCTACACAATGCCCTCATCCTGCTGCTACCCCCAATTATAAAATATATAATATACCCCCCCATAATGAATAATACCCCCAAGTGTATCTTTAAGTTAATAACTTCCTTGTACATCCCTTTAAATAGTGCCCCTTATTAATAATACCCCAAGTGTTTCCTAATTAAAAAGAAAAAAAAAAACGATGTTCAGCTGTTTGAATGGTATCTGTGTAAGCGCCGTGACACCTTCCCTGTTTACACAGTGTCATTCATTTCATAGCGGCCATGTAATGTAACTGCAGCCTTGTCCTATACACGTCTTTGTGACAAGACTGTAATTACATCACATGGTCACTATAAACAGACAGCGTGTGATATAAACAGGCACCCAAACCCCTTCTTACAGCTGGTCAGTGGGGAATCACTTATCTCTTATTGATGATTTATTCTGAGGATAGATCATCAATAAAAATGATCTGGAAAACGCCTTAAGGCTAAGGCCCCATGTGGCGTTCCGCAGCAAACAGCTGTGGACTTTCTGCTTCAATTATATCTATAGGGAAACCGCTGGCGTTTCCATAGGTATAATTGACTTGCTGCAATTTCCAAGACTGCGACTGTTTTGGAAATCGCAGCGTATCCCTAATACGCCCCCTAATGAATCGTCCCTTTATAGTTATAATTCCCCCCTCCTAACCACCCCTTATACTATTAATATACCCACAACTGCGCTAAAAAAATAAAAAAAAGTCATACTCACCCAGTGGTGAACCTAGCCTCTTTGCTGCCTGAGGCAGACTATAGAAAGACGCCCCCCCCCCCCAAAAAAAAATATTGAGTTTCCATGCTACTAGCTTCACACACTGTTATCGTCGCACAATATACACAATACACAAAGTTATGAAACAGTTTTTAAGAATTCTTCTTCCTGTATTACTTCAGTATCAGATCAACAACACGGTATTAACAATGAAAGTAACTTCACACATCTTCTGCTTGGTGGATGGACGAGCCCATGTGGGCCCCATTCTCTATAATAGGAGCGCCGCAGATAGCTGAGTACTGGACTTCGGATATCTTTGGCACTCCCATTGAAGTGAATACGAGCCACGCAGGTTCGTCCATCCAGCAAGCGACACGCTTATATTCAGCCTGCGGTCAGGCTGAATTCCCACCCAGTGGGGGGAAAAAAACAATTCTCAGGCTCAGTGGGGGTCTCAGCAGACAGACCCCCATCACTCAGGTATTTATCCTCTATCATTTAGGTGAATACAGTGCAGTAACATTTTGTGACTTACAGGTGACGTCTCTGACTAATCGGTCACATTTCCCTTCTCTTCCCTTTGGACCGCCATGACCACTTCTTGTCTCTGTAAAGTTTGCAACACAGATATCTTTGGCTCCTCACTTTTCCAGGCACCCGAACCACATTGTCCTCACCTACACAAAGCTTCCATTCTGCTGCTACCCCAATTATAAAATACAGTGCCTTTCAAAAGTATTCATACCCCTTGAACCTTTTTCACATTTTGTCACCTTACAACCACAAACTTAAATGTATTTTCTTGAGATTTTAAGTGGTAGACCAACACAAAGTAGCAGATAATTGTGAAGTGGAAGGAAAATGATACATGGTTTTCAAAATTTTAAACAAATAAAAACCTGGTGTTTTCAGAGTGATGAGCAGTGTTACTTTTCTGCCACACATAGCCCTTTGCATTTAGGCCAAAAAGTTCAATTTTGGTCTCATCTGACCAGAGAACCTTCTTCCACATGTTTGCTATGTCCCCTATATGGCTTGTGGAAAACTGCAAACGGCACTTCTTATGTCTTTCTTTCAACAATGGTTTTCTTCTTGCCACTCTTCCATAAAGGCCAGATTTGTAGAGTGCACGACTTATAGTTGTCCTGTGGACAGAGTCTCCCACCTGAGCTGTATATTTCTGCAACTCCTCCAGAGTGACCATGGGCCTCTTGGCTGCTTCTCTGACCAGTGTTCTCCTTGCTTGATCTGTCAGTTTAGATGGACGGTCATGTCTTGGTAGGTTTGCAGTTGTATAATACTTTTTCCATTTTTGGCTGATGGATTGAACAGTACTTCTTGGGATGCTCAAAGCTTGGGATATGTTTTTATAATCTAACCCTGCTTTAAACTTCTCCACAATTTTATCTCTGACCTTTCTGGTGGGTTCCTTGGTCTTCATGGTGCTATTTGTTCACTAGTGTTCTCTAACAAACCACTGAGGCCTTCACAGAACAGGTGTATTTATACTAGGACTAAATTACACACAGCTCTGTTGATTAATTAAGTGACTTCTGAAGGCAATTGATTGCGCTAGATTTTATTTAGGGGTATCAGAGTACAGGGGGCTGAATACTTTTGCACATCACACTATTCAGATTTTTGTTTGATTAAAATTTTGAAAACCATGTATCATTTTTGTTCCACCTCACAATTATCTGCTACTTTGTGTTGGTCTATCACTTAAAATCTCAAGAAAATACATTTAAGTTTGTGGTTGTAAGGTGACAAAATGTGAAAAAGTTCAAGGGGTATGAATACTTTTGCAAGGCACTGTATATGATATAACCCCCCTAATGAATAATACTCCCAAGTACAACTTTATATTAATAATGTCCGTGTGTACCATGTATAAATAGTGCTCCTAATTAATAATGTCCCAGATGTTAACTAATTAAAAGGTTTTCCAGGTTATTAATAAACTAATCAGTGGGGCTCAAAAACCCAGGACCCGCACTGATCAGCTGTTTGAATGGTACCTGTGTAAGCGCCGTGACCGCTTCTCTGTTTACATAGTGCCATTCATCTCATAGCAGCCATGTAATGTAACTACAGCCTCGTCCTATACACGTCTATGTGACAAGGCTGTAATTACATCACACGGTCACTATAAACAGACAGCATATGATATAAACAGGCGCCATAGCCCCTGTTTATAGCACCCCATTTACACACACTATAATGTTCCACAGCAGCCCCTGCACACAGTATTACATCCTGCAGCGGCCCCTGCACACTGTATTAAGCCTCGCAGTGACCCCTGCACACGATATTATGCTCCATAGTGGTCCCTGCACACTGTATTATGCCTCGCAGCGGCCCCTGCACACGGTATTATGTTCCATAGTGGCCCCTGCACACGGTATTAAGCCTCGCAGTGACCCCTGCACACGATATTATGCTCCATAGTGGTCCCTGCACACTGTATTATGCCTTGCAGCGGCCCCTGCACACAGTATTATGCTCCATAGTGGCCCCTGCACACGGTATTATGCTCTATAGTGGCCCCTGCACATGGTATTATGCCCCACAGTGGCCACTGCACACGGTATTATGTTCCACAGCAACCCCTGCACACAGTATTATGCTCCCTAGTGGCCCCTGCACATGGTATTATGCCCCATATTGGCCCCTGCACACGGTATTATGCTCCATAGTGGCCCCTGCACATGGTATTATGCTCCATAGTGGCCCCTGCACTGGTATTATGTTCCATAGTGGCCCCTGCGCTGGTATTATGCTCCATAGTGGCCCCTGCACAGGGTATTATGCTCCACAGTGGCCCCTGCACATGATATTATGCCCCATAGTGTCCCCTGCACTGGTATTATGCTCCATAGTGGCCCCTGCACAGGGTATTATGCTCCACAGTGGCCCCTGCACAGGGTATTATGCCCCATAGTGTCCCCTGCACACGGTATTATGCTCCATAGCGGCCCCAGCACACGGTATTATGCTCCATAGCGGCCCCAGCACACAATATTATGCTCCACAGTGGCCCCTGCACTGGTATTATGCTCCACAGTGGCTCCTGCACTCGGTATTATGCTCCACAGTGGCCCCTGCACTGGTATTATGCTCCACAGTGGTCCCTGCACAAGGTATTATGCCCCATAGTTGCCCACCCATGAACTATTATTATACTCTGGGGTCTTTTGAGACCCCAGAGTATAATGATCGGAGACCCAGGGGAGGTGACAAACATAAAAACCAGTGTTACTTACCTATCCTGGACACCGGTGCACTCCCCGCAGATTTCGGCCCTGTTTAATTCCGCACACACATTACGTGATCAGGAAGGCGAAGCAACCTCATGACGTCACCAGAGGGTCCAAAGCCTACTCGGAGTAACATTGGATTGCAGGAGCAGTGAGTAGCATTGGTTTTTATGTTCCTTCACCTCCCCTGGGCCTCTGATTAATATACTCCGGGGTCTGAAAAGACCCCGGAGTATAATAATAGTAGTATTTGAGGCCCACAGCCTCACTTTACAATGCCCGCGGCTGCTCACAGCGGCATCCACTTCCCCCTTCTGCGTCCCATAGCAGAAGGGGAAGTGGCGGCGGCCACTCCAGCAGGTTACGGCCTATTTATATATAAGAAAAAAAAGTTATCCGCACCTACCTGCGATGCCTTGATGCAGCCGCCGCCTCCTCTTCTTGTCCTCGACGTCTGCGTCTCAGCGTAGGTGGCGCGATGAAGTTATTGTATCGCTGCCTGCGCTGTGATGTCGACGTCTCGAAAGCCAGCCCCGCTCAGCTTTGTTTTTTTTAATGCTGCCTGTCCTGGGCTGGTTTACATTAAATAACTAGTAAAAATGCCGCCCCCCAGACAGTGACAGTTAGTGCCACTTGAGGCGGCCGCCTCACTTCGCCTCATTAGCGGTGCGCCCCTGTACTCACCTACCTGCGATGCTGATGAATGGAGCTGCCGCTGCCACTTCCTCCCTGTCCCCACACAGGACGTCTGTGTCTGAGCACAGGCGGCGCGATGTTGTGATGTCATCGTGCCGCCTGTGTGAGAAGAAAATATCGGTCTGTGGTCTCGGGGACTTGTAAACCGCAAGCCTCATGTAGCTTGCGGTTTACAATACTGTGAAGTTGCAGAATACGTTTTAACTATATCGGTGTCTGCAGACACCGATCCAGTTACAAATAAAGGATGTATTAATGGCGGCCTCGGGGTGGGCCCCAAAAAGTCAGTGGGCCCGGGGCAGCTGCCCCCTCTTCCCCCCCCCCCCGCTAGCTACGCCTCTGGCAAGATCACTTAGAGAATAGGGACAAAATACTGATCGCTATGGAACCCTACTAGTTACAGTGATACAGTGACTGCTGATAACACCCTGAACTTTTTATTGCTGAGTCTGTTACTTACCCACTTAGGCTAAGGCCCCACATGGTGTAAATGCCGCGATTCGCCCATGGCGGAAGTGCCGCTGAAAAAATCACGGCGTTTTACAGTAAGAGCAAAGTGGATGGGATTCTAGTGAATCCCATGCCCACTTTGCGGAAAAAAAAACGCGCTGTGGACACGCGGCGATTTCCAAAACCGGCACGTCAATTATACCTACGGAAACGCCGGAGGTTTCCCCATAGGTATAATTGAAACAGAAAGTCCGCAGAGGAAAACCCTGCAAACTTTCTGTCAAAAATGCTGCGGGAAGAACCGCGATGCCATCCCGTGGGGCCTTAGCCTTACAGACATTTTCCCCCAGTCTGAGCATTGTCATTTTATGTACCCCAATCTTTTATGCAAAGCTGTATCAAGTGCTTTCAGAAAACCCAGAGAAAGTACCTAGCCTTCCTCAGGTCCAAGCTAGAGCTTAAAGCGTAACTAAACTTTGGGACAACTTTTGATTTTCTCCCATACACCATACAAAGTAACATTCAGTGAGAGGCAGAAACAGATCTCAATACAAAAGAAAGATAAAGAGTGAAAAAATATAGGATTTCACAGAAAGGACCCAAAATTTGTTAATAAAGTATATTGCAAAATGTATTTATGACACAAATACTGACAGAAAATCAGTATAGGCTTAACAGCCTATATTTCTGGGTTCATTTTTTGAGCACTTTTTGAATATTGGCACCACATTTACTATATGCCAATGCTATGGCGGAATCTTTAGAGAATCCTTAAATATTAGAAATAAGGTTTTGTCTCACTATTTCTCTTAGGAGTCACAGTGTATAAACATATGGACCGAGTGATTTGTCTAATGTTATCTCTGTAAAGCAGTTCTTACTTCTTGCTGGGTTAAACAGATTATATTTAGTATAAAGTTTACTTTGTCACTCTACATTTCACCTAACATTTAATTTTTCAGTTTTTGGCATACTTCCTTGAGCTAAAAATAATGGTGCGCTACATAATAGTGGAGTGACACAGCGGCATGGTACACATCAGTCACAATTGCATTCTACAAAACAATCATGCATGCACAATTGCTGAATGACAAAAATTTTAAACCTACAAGAAAACATATACAAATCAAGGTGACATTTGGGAAAGGGAGTGCAAAAGTGAGTATGTTCAAGGGAGACAACAACAACAAAAAAATCTTCTCCTTGCTTTTTTTCTTCTCCAATGTCACTTTTCTTTTAGAATGTTAAAAATCAACAAAGGCACCAGAACATATATTCCTCCAAAAAAAAAACAACATATGAAAACGTAATATTGAACCTAAATTAGGCACAGGTTAAAAACTAAAAAAGAATAACTAACACACAAGGATGACAAATAAAAGTAACATTTAAAAGTTCAGAGAAAAGAGCCAAAGCTCAAAGTCTCATTGAGACCATGAGGGTATACCATATTCAATAACCAAAATAATTTGGTTTCTCGGGCAAAACGATTTGATATATTTCCCCCTCAAATATTTAAAAGGATACAATTAATACCTCTCACTCGCAAAAGTGCTGCGTCAGAAGTATAACTTTTTAAAATATCTAGGAATTGGTTTCAACCCTTTTACTTTCATAATATCCCTGGCCAGCACAATATCATGGACATGGATCATTTTTGCGCATGGACATAATATACGATGGCTTTCATTTCAAGACATTGTATATTATGCAACATGTTGAGTGCAGAGGCATAGCTAGCGGGGGGGGGGGGGGGCTTCTGCCCCAGGACATTGTGGGGCCTACCCCGGGTCTGGCCTTAATACATCTGCAGACACCGATCTAGTTAAAACGCCTTCCTGCAACTTGGCTGCCTTGTAAACCGCAAGCCACTTCAGGCCTACAGTTTACATGACAACGAGAACACAGTCAGACGTCTGGATCCCGGCACAGGCAGAGTGATGACGTCGCGCCTCCTGCGCTGAGACGCTGATCTCCTGTGCATGGACCCTGCGCACAGAGTGCGGGTCAAGATGAGAATGCAGCGGCTCCATTCGTCACGATCGCAGGTAGGTGAATATAACTTTGTATCACTTATATTTGTTTTGATTTTGCATAGTTGTGGGTATTTTAATAGTATAAGGGGTTGTTAGGGGGGAATTATGACTGTAAGAGAGGGGGCATAATGAACATAAGGGGGGTCATTTATATAAGGGTTATTACGGGGTATTATGAATACAAGGGAGGTTATTTATATAAGGGGCCATTAGGGGGCATAATTTATATTAGATGGCATTATGAACATAAGGGGGTAGTCATTGATATAAGGGGTCATTAGAGGTGCAGTATTTATGTCAGGGGGAATCAGGGGCATAATATGAGGGTGCAATTAATTTAAATAAGGTGACACTTTATTAAGACTAAAGCCCCACGTAACGGGCCGCAGCAAAAAAGCGCTGCAGGAAAAACCGTGGAAGTAACGCATTGTGGTTTTTCCCGCAGCGCTTTCACAGAAGGTCCACAGAGGTTTCTTCTGCGGACTTTCTGCTTCCATTATACCTATAGGGAAACCATAGGTATAATTGACATGCTGCGATTTCCGAAATCGCAACACGTCCGCTGCACACATTTTTCCGCAATGTGTACTGTAGATGGGGTTTGCTAGAATCCCATCCACTTTGCAGGAACTGTAAAATGCCGTTTTTTTTTCTGTGGTGTTTTTGCCACGTGGGGCCCCATCCTATACCCACTTTGCAGTAAAACACGCACAGCGGACACGCTGCGATTTCCAAAGCACAGCAGGAAGAATAGCACTTTTTCTCGCTGCGGGATGCCACGTGGGACCTTAGCCTTAAGGTGTTTTCAAGCTCATTTTTAATTGATGATCTATCCTCAGAATAGATCATCAATAACAGATAAGTGAATCCCTACTGACCAGCTGTGTGGAGGGACTATGGTGCCTGTTTACATCGCACACTGTCTGTTTATAGTGATCGTGTGATGTAATTACAGTCTTGTTACATAGATGTGTATAGGACGAGGCTGTAGTTACATTACATGGCCTCTATGAAATGAATGACACTATGTAAACAGAGAAGCAGTCATGGCGCTTATACAGATTCCACGGTTCATTCAAAAGGCTGATCCTGGGGGTCCAGGGTATTGGAACCCCATTAATTATTTTTACTTTTTGTTTACTTTTTATGTTTAATCAATGTTTATTAAGGAATTTTCAATGCAATACAAAATAAGAGGTAGGGGAAGAAATAAGAAACCAAAAAGCAATATAAACCAACAAAGGCGCTAAGGCGCGCAGGCCTCGTCCTAATACAAAAGGCTAGGGGGGAACCCCGCCCGCTGTTATGAAACACAATATACTAATAATGGGGTGAAGGCCCAGGGATATGAGATCATACGAACAACACCTGCATAGAACCGAAGGACGGACAAAACAGACCAGGGAACACACAGCTGGGACAAACAATCGGGAAGAAACATGAGGAAGATAAGGAGGGGGAAGGGGAGTATCAGGGGAAGGGCAGAACGACCAGTATCCGCTGAAGAAAAAAGGGAAAAGAAAATAATAATATAAAGTAATTCCGGATCATGAGAAGAAAGAGGAGAACTCGGTCGATTCCTGAAACGCCATCCAAGGCCGCCAAAGAGCGCCAAATTTGGAAGGATTGGAAGAATCCTCCGCCACCATTCTCCTTATTAGGAGAAGCTCCTGTAGGAATTCAACCAGGGAAGGTGCAGCAGTGCTCCACCAGTGCCTGGGAATGACGGTTCTGGTGGCCGTGAGAAAGTGTCGCAGGAGATCCTTCTTCACTGCAGAAATCCTGCCAGGGATAACTGAAAGAAGGGCCAGTTGGGGAGTTGCTGCGACGATACGACCACACACCTTAGCATACTGTATAGGTCGAACACAGTGTCCCAGAAGGATCTAAGAAAGTCACACTCCCACCAGATGTGATACAGGGTACCTTTCTCTGTGCCACAGCGCCAACATACCATCTGTACCATCGAGACAGAATCTTGAAATTCTTTTCTTGCGCACTGCAAGGCAACGGAAGCTTATGGGCAAACAGGAAGGACCTATCCCAGTCAGGGAGGGGCAGACACGCACGGAGGTCCGACTCCCAGGGGCATGTATATGAGGGGGGCCCGGAAGTAGCATCTCGGAGAAGAATGCTGTAAAGCGTCGAGAGTGCACGCGGGGAAGAGTCAGCGTGGGAAAAGGCGGACTCCAAGTCAGTCATAGTCGCGGAAAGGAGGGGAGGCAAGGAGAATTTCCGCAAGAAGGCCACAAGTTGGCTGTACTCCAGCCAGGACAAGTGAAGGTCCGGATGAGAAGCACGCAGCTGGGCCAATGGAGAAAGAGGTGGGTCCCCGGTGACGTGCCTAATTCTTACGTCATCGCTGCTGCGCCAACAAAGGAATCTGTCTGCAGAACTGCCCGGGGGGAACATAGGATTATGAAAAAGGGGACTGAGGGGGCCAGGAACTCTAGCCACTCTCCCACTGGAGCACACCGAATTCCAGGTCTTAAGGAAGTGTGAAGAGAGGAATGAGTGCCCAGCGGATCCCGGATGGAAATGAGCCGGTATCCATGGCAATGAGGGGAGGGTAACCGAGAGCAGGTCAGCCACCTTAACCTGGAAGTTGCCCATCTGAAGGCCGCTGTATGGCCACCGCCCGATGCTCCATAACCAGGGCATACAGCAGTGGCGACAGAGTGCAGCCTTGCCGAGTGCCGTTCCGCAGCGGAAAGGAGTCCGAGAGGATCCCGTTGGCTCAAACCCGCGCCGTCGCATCGCCGTAAAGGGAAAACACCTTCCTCAGAAAAACTGGACCCACGCCCACCTGCTGAAGCGTCGCACGCAGGAAGCCCCAGTGTACCCGGTTGAACGCTTTTTCGGTGTCTACAGAGAGCAGGCACATAGGAGAGTTGTTGGAGCGAGCCAGCGAGATTGCTAGCAGGGTTTTACATACGTTATCCCGGGCCTCACGACCGCAGATAAAGCTGACCTGATCAGTATGGAACAGGCCTGGCATTAGGGGGGACAAGCGATTGGTCAATAATTTGGAGAACAATTTGACGTCGATATTAATAAGGGAGATTGGGCGATAACTGGCACAGTTAGTCGGGTCTTTGCCCGGCTTGGGCAGGACGGATTTGTTTACTTTTTAATTAGGAAACACCAGGGGCATTATTAATAAGGGGCACTATTTATGGGGTACACAGGGGGCATTATTAATAATGGGCACTATTTACACGGGGTACACAGGGTAGTTATTAATTTAAAGATGCACTTGTGGGTATTATTCATTATGGGGGGTTATATTATATATTTTATAATTGGGGTAGCAGCAGGGTGGCTGTGCAGGTGAGGACAATGTGGGTTGAGTGCCTGGAAAAGTAAGGAGCCAAAGATGTCTGTGCTGCAAACTTTACAGAGAGTGGAAGAAATGGTCATGGCTGTCCAGATGAAAGATACAGGGAATATGAACGATTAGTCAGAGACATCACCGGTAAGTCACTAAAACTGCCCTGTATTCACCTAAATCATCTGCAGAGCTCTGTGTAGAGCCGATATATACCACTATACAGTCACCGTATAGGGATAATATCGGTATACCTAAGTTGGGGGCCCACTTGGACATGTTCGTTCGTCCCCCATGCTGAACCCCTAGCTACACCTCTGGTTGAGTGGTATATTTTTTTGACCCAGAAAAATCACTAAATTCACTACTGTGTTCCATATTGGGGTATTCTACAGAATGTCCACAGGGACAAAAGTATTAGATGGTTGATAATGACTCTGGAATAACAAATCCCCAAGGTTTTTGGAATGTCTTGTAATCATAGGATTCACAGATAAATATTTTTCCAATAAGGGATCTGTCCTCAATATCAGCCAGTGTTTGGGAACAATCCGTCTCATCATCACCCACTTCGACTAAAAGTTAGTAATCAATCTCACCTTGTTATCATCCCATGCAGGTTTACAAAACAATAAATCTCCCTTTGCACCATTTTTCAAATGTTTGGGGTGACAGAAGGAGGCATGTAGTAATGAATTGGTAGATGTCGTCTTACGGAATACGCCAGTCTGTAAAAAACAGATGCATTCACGAGTCTGTTTTTTACATTGTACTCTATTTTTGTCTGCTATGTATGTTAGATGGATATTCCTTGAGTTCACATTCAGCATTTTGAAAAAAAAAAATCACAGAGTTGTTCAAAACAAAACTACCCTAATACATCAAAATTACATCATCAATGTACCACTTACAAAATACGATGCAGTCTATTGATGAGAACTGATCTGACAGAAGAAGGTCCCTCTCCCATAGCCTCAGGAACAAATGAGCATATGAGGGTGCACAAGTCACCACCATTGCTGTTCACTGGAGCTGAAGGAAGAGGGACCCATTAAAAGTTAAAAAATTATGTGTAAGAGTGAAATCAAGAATGTGCCCAAAAAATCAATTCTATAAGATGCCATGCCACTTGAGGACAAAAAATATCTTGCCAGTTCAAGTCGTCCCCATGATGAATACTGTTGTACAGCAACTCAATGTCAAATGTCACCAGTAACATGTCATTATCAAGGTGTAGTGACTCCATCTTTCGCAGGAAATCTGTTGTATCCTTAGTGAAAGACGGCAACATCTCCACGAGGGGCTGCAGCTGCACATCAAATGTATCTAGATATTTTTTTTGTGAAACTACCATTACTAGAGATAATAGGCCTTTTGTGTTGCTATGCACCTTCGAAAGAAAGTCAGTTGTAGGAATTGAAGGTTCAGCCTCCATAAGAGCATCATATAAACGTTCAGCAATTAAATTTACTGTAACTGCTTGCATTAAAATACCTTTCAACTCATTCCTGAACGAAAGGAGAGGATTATATGTTAGACATTTATCACATATTTTGTTACCAAAGTTGTCAATATGCTTCGGCATCAGACATATTTTGAGGCCAAATAACAATATTTCTGCCCTTATTGGCCAGTTTGAATATCATGACCTAGAGATCCCCCAGCCTCCAATCCAATCCAATCCCTCTCCAGGGAGGTAAATCTGATAACCATGATGCCATTTTTTAAAAATTATAGAGTGAGCAAAGATATGTAAGTCTTTCACTGCTGAAAATAAACCAAAATGAGAAGAAGGTTAGAATGTAAAAACTTTCTCCAAAACAGATAATTCATCATCTGTGAGAGAATGATGAGACATTAATTACCTTCAGATTGGAGGATTTCTGATTCACTAATTTTCTTTTGTTTCAGATTTCTGATTGCGTTCAATGTTTCTTTTAGTTTTCCCAACCCTAGTGGTATGCACAGAAATTTCACTGGTATCACTAAAGGAAACACTAGATGTTATAGAACATGACCTATTTAATGAAGGTGATGGTTGTCTAGGTCTCCATCTGTAAATAGTAATTTGTTGGAAGTCATTCAAATCCTGAGAGAGTTTTTTTTTGGATTTTGTTGTATGCATGTCCTTTTCCCATTTCTCATAATCTCTATCCAATTGTTGATGAAAAGTTATAACTAGTACACATTGACTCTAATTGTCCCTGTAACTAGTCAAAGTCTTAGTATTTAGACTAATCAATAGTTCCATTAAATTAGTGGAACATAAAGTACAAGACTCCTCCCTTACTTGTATACTTGGGAGGTAAAGTCATACTGTATAGTATACCAGATGCCATCTATGAGCAGACATAGTTTCTGACACTGGGTAAGCGAATGGAAGTTAATTTACCTATGGTAGTAAATAGGATTGGTTATTTGTACATTATATGACTGGTTATTACATTTGTCTTTTTATTAGCCATCCTTCTTTAATTTTTGGGTGAGCTCCTTTTTGTTCTTGAGGTAACTTCCTTGAAGTGTAGATGTGTCTAGGTGCTGTTTGAAAGGTGTTGTTCCAAGGTTCCCCAAATGTCTTTTACTACACAACAGTTGAAGTCTTTTCCAGCCATAACAGCAGTGTACATCTGATGTCATTACTGAAACAATCAATGCTGTGTGACAATGAGATGTGCACCTGGGCAGACATTACATTTTGAAATGGAAAACATATATCTTTAAAATGGAGAGGAACTGACCCATAAAGTATATTAGAAAGTTGCATTACTTTTTATAATATAATTAATAATTCTATTTACAAAAATCACTTCTTACCCGTTTACCCATATCCCATAAATGCATAGCCTTACATACACAGTGGGGTTTATCTTAACTTTTTTTTTTTTTTTTTTTGCCTCTTTGACATTTTATTTTCAAAAGCATGGTCTTGGTCTGATGTTTTATCTTATGTTTCCTACAGATTTCATTTTATGAAAAAGCCAGGAAACCCCCCCCCACAAAAACGTTTTTTTGTTTTTTGCATAAAAAAACCATCCAAATAACGCTCGAAAATGCCAAAAAATGGTAAGTAATACAGGTGTTTTCCTTTAAAGAAAAACTCAGTTTGATGAAGTCTTAAATGTCTCTTCACACTTTGCCCTCTATGAATGGATCATTGTATAATATCTTTAGCTGTTTTCTTTGAATGCTACTCTTCATACTTATATAATAGTTGTCTTTTGTGAGATATTATTACAGTACAGATTTATGACAACATATTTATTTATACTTTGCTTTGGAAACCATTACTGTACATGAGACATGAGCTGCCTTAGGCATATTGAAATGCCAGCACAGTCTGCCAGTTCACGTTCTGTATTCATGAAATGTTTGAAGTATAAATTGTATGTAATCACCAAAGACCTATTTAATATCCTTGTATCTTTTACATTCCATTGTAAACTATGGCTGCCTCCAATTGTCTTGAAGTCTTGATGACTCAATTCTGACATTTTTTTATTCATTTAATAGAGTAATGTCTTCTAAAACTTTCCATAGCAAAACATGACCCCACCATAAACATGAAATATTTCCAGTTTACCACAGCTGTAAGAAATCTTGATTATGGTTGTTGTGTTGTGTGTTAACACCAAATGGCTTGAATGAGTGTGATGAAAGCAAATGAAATATGGATAGGATACTTTTTTACACACATGGCTTACAATCATTTTCAGCTATTTTCCAACATCAGGCACCATTAGTTTCTTTGTTTGTTCCATCTTTTTTAATATGCAGTAAGGTCCAAGATCCAAGTCTGATAAATGATTGAAATCTAAGTAATTTTTTGCCTTAAACTATTTTTTAAAAACACTTTTGAAAAGTAAAATTGAAATACCCAAAATGTTGTACTATACCTAGCTCACTATTCAAAATTAGGCTGTGATGAGAACCATGTTTTTGCGAGTTGCATAAAACGGTTAGATTTCCTTGAGTCGTGTGTTCACATTTTGCTGTTTTATTATGGCTTTGTGGAAATTTCCACATAACCACTACATGGTCTTATTCACATGTCCATGTCTAGAGAATCCCATCCACATATTGCAGAAAAATACCCTCAGCAGAAATGCTGCGATTTCCAAAACTGTCGCGTTTTTGGAAATCATAGCATGTCAATTGAGTGACATGTTAAGCAGAAAGTCCGCAGAGGAAAACTCTGTGGACTTTCTGTGAAAAGCACTGTGGGAAAAACAGCAATGCTTTTCCGCTGTGGTTTTACTTGCAGCGCTTTTTGGCTGTACTCTGCTACATGGAGCCTTAGCCTTAGAGAAAGTGTGATGTCCGTTAATCAAGGACTACATGAGTACCCCTTAATTGTAATAGCTGCATACAGACGTCTGTTCTTTTTCCATGGACCAACAGTCTATGTAAAAAGAAAGAATACATGCTTTATTTTGTTCTGTTTTGTGGACTACAGATGCCCATCAATGTGCATAGGTCTGTGAAAATCACAGACAACACACAGATGCTATTGGAAGCTGTTTCTCGTGGACTGAAAAGCATAGCAAAGTATAGGAAATGGAAAAAGGACTTGATTTGTGGGATCAACTCCAAATAGCACGTGACCCAGAAATGAGCAGGATCATGTGCTTGTTGTGATTAACACGGACATCACACATCCTCTAAAAGCAGAGATGTGAATAAGGCATAGCAGTGTGATGAACTTGTGAACACAGTCATATTATTTTCACTGTAGAAGATGTTCAGATGACTCTCAGAGCATTGTTTCAACATTGTTTAACATACCCACCATAAAATTCACATGTTTATTTAATCTCATACTAAGTAACAGCTTTGTGGTTGTGGAAAGTATGGTTATGAAGTTAGGATTCAGATAGTGAATGTTATTCCAAGAAAGTCTTTGTCAAATTATGGCTTTAAAATATTGTTGCGAAACTAGATCAGTTACAACCACGATATGATCAAGCTGACCAGAAGTAACCACACCATCACCAGGACATTAGAGATATGGAACATTCCAAATAAAGAATAAGATGCTCCAATCAGCAAAAGTACAAAGTTATGTGTGCTAGTAGTGGTCTTCAACAATGAATAGTAGATTCAAAATCAGTTTTTAGTACAGGTTAAAGAAATCCAAATGTTTAGCATTGGGTCAGACAAACACAATGAATTACTTTAAAACATGGCATACTGTATATATTAAAGCTAGGTTCATATTACATTATCACACCTATATTTAGTAGAAAAGTGCCTCAGGATGATTTTTCATTTTATGGGTCAATAGAAAACTCCGACACATGTGCACAGTGTTATACATTGCTTATACACTGTATACAGTTTTGAAGACTCCTTAGTACATTTATATGCCACACCAGACTCCCTAAATACAACCAAGGACATGCTTGAAGAGACAATTGAAGTAAATAAGCGTAATTGCATCTTTTCCCCATATTTCTCATATGGGCCATTTATATATTTATAAAGGTTTACCATATCCCCTTAAACACCTCTAGTCAAGACTAAACACATTTAAAGGGGTATTTCCATCTCAAGGATCCTATCTAAACTGCTAGCTTATGTAAATTCAAGAGTTTTCCTAAATATATTGATTTAGCAATGCTGCTTCATTGGCCTGCTATTTGAAATGTTTCCTCCCGTAGTTTAAACAACAATGTCAAGGTACCCGTCCTGTTATCTGATCTCAGGTCAGATAATGCGATCCACTGCTCTCAAGAGGGGAGGGGGGCTAAGTTCTTAGATCACACTTGTTCTCAGAGCTGTTATCTCCTGCTTTTAGGCCCCGGGCAATCAGGTGAGCAGTTTGCTGATAAAGGCTTGGACAGGTTATTCTATGTATGTACAGTGGGGAAAAAAATGTATTTAGTCAACCACCAATTGTGCAAGTTCTCCCACTTAAAAAGATGAGAGAGGCCTGTAATTGACATCATAGGTAGACCTCAACTATGAGAGAAAATGAGAAAACAAATCCAGAAAATCACATTGTCTGATTTTTAAAGAATTTATTTGCAAATTATGGTGGAAAATAAGTATTTGGTCACCTACAAACAAGCAAGATTTCTGGCTCTCACAGACCTGTAACTTCTTGTTTAAGAGGCTCCTCTGTCCTCCACTCATTACCTGCAATAATGGCACCTGTTTGAAATTGTTATCAGTATAAAAGACACCTGTCCACAACCTCAAACAGTCACACTCCAAACTCCACTACTGTGAAGACCAAAGAGCTGTGGAAGGCCACCAGAAACAAAATTGTAGACCTGCATCAGGCTAGGAAGACTGAATCTGCAATAGGCAAGCAGCTTGATGTGAAGAAATCAACTGTGGGAGCAATAATTAGAAAATGGAAGACATACAAGACCACTGATAATCTCCCTCGATCAGGGGCTCCACGCAAGAGCTCGCCCCGTGGGGTCAAAATGATCACAAGAACGGTGACCAAAAATCCCAGACCCACACGGGGGATCAGTGAATGACCTGCAGAAAGCTGGGACCAACGTAACAAAGGCTATCGTCAGTAACATACTGCGCCGCCAGGGACTCAGATCATGCAGTGCCAGACATGTCCCCCTGCTTAAGCCAGTACATATCTGGGCCCATCTGAAGTTTACTAGAGAGCATTTGGATGTTCCAGAAGAGTATTGGGAGAATGTCATATGGTCAGATGAAACCAAAGTAGATCTGTTTGGTAGAAACACAACTCGTCGTGTTTGGAGGAGAGTGAATGCTGAGTTGCATCCAAAGAACACCATACTTACTGTGAAGCATGGGGGTGGCAACATCATGCTTTGGGGCTGTTTCTCTGCAAAGGGACCAGGACAACTGATCCGAGTACATGAAAGAATGAATGGGGCCATGTATTGTGAGATTTTGAGTGCCACCCTCCTTCCATCAGCAAGCGCATTGAAGATGAAATGTGGCTGGGTCTTTCAGCATGACAATGATCCCAAGCACACCGCCAGGGCAACGAAGGAGTGGCTTCGTAAGAAGCATTTCAAGGTCCTGGAGTGGCCTAGCCAGTCTCCAGATCTCAACCCCATAGAAAACCTTTGGAGGGAGTTAAAAGTCTGTGTTGCCCAGCGACAGTCCCAAAACATCACTGCTCTAGAGGAGATCTGCATGGAGGAATGGGCTAACATACCAGCAACAGTGTGTGCCAACCTTGTGAAGACTTACAGAAAACGTTTGACCTCTGTCATTGCCAACAAATGATATATAACAAAGTATTGAGATGAACTTTTGTTATTGACCAAATACTTATTTTCCACCATAATTTTCAAATAAATTCTTTAAAAATCAGACAATGTGATTTTCTAGATATGTTTTCTCATTTTGTCTCTCATAGTTGAGGTCTACCTATGATGTCAATTACTGGACTCTCTCATCTTTTTAAGTGGGAGAACTCGCACAATTGGTGGCTGACTAAATACTTTTTTCCCCACTGTAAATTCAAAGTTAACATTGAGTTTACTGCTACTCTGTTATCTGTCCTGGTAGGATGTAAGTTTTTTTCTCCCTAAATGTGTGTAATGTAATGTAATATATATATATATATATATATATATATATATATTAGCAGAAAGACCTGGATTCGCACGGGTACATTTCATTTTTTGTTTGTGTAGTGGCCCCATAAGAATTGGCCAGTTTTGCACTTATATTTTGAACTTATATTGGCTGATGCACGTCATATGACTGAATATTTAAGGACCTGCGAACTGCTATTGACTCATAAAGGTCATAAATAGTTTGGTTGCTATGGAAACCTGGTGTAAAGCTGTATGTATGTCAAGACTGAAGAACCTGTGATTTTCCATTGGTCCATAAGCGTCATGTGATCATGTGTATCTCACTTTGGATATCAGTGAAAGACCTGCAATCGGTTGTTATGGAAAACCTGGAGTAAAGCTGTGTGTACGTGACCTTGTGTAACAGTGTCATCCACAGCGCCCTGCCCCTTTAAAGCTGACCTACAGCAGTGAAAAAAATGACTGGGTTGTTATGGAAACATGGAGTGCAGCTGTGTGCATGTGGCTGACAATGCCTTGTCAGATTGGGGACGGGCTTGGGTCTGCTGAGAGTTTTCATTAGCTCGAGCAGCAACCATGCATTTTGCTGCAGGGGGCATGAGTAGTTTAAAAACGTTTCAATTTATAAGAATGCGGAAATCCAGTATGGCAGTCCAGTCAGTGGCGTAAATACCAGGGTAGCAGTGGTAGCGGCTGCCACAGGGCCGGGGACATTCGGGGTCCCAGCAGGCCCCTGATGTTTTTTTTTTTAATAGGCTGTTACACCAGCAGGTAATGGGCCCTATTTACTTCCCAATCCCCGCTCCTGCTCACGGCCGCCTGCGGACCGTGAACCCCACAAACACTGCTATCATTATACTCTGGGGTCTTTTCAGACCCCAGAGTATAATGATCGGAGGCCCCGAGAAGTTGAGGGAACATAAAAAACACTGTTAATTACCTCTCCTGCGCTCCAGCAGGCTTTGGGCCTACTTGGTGACGTCCCAGACGTCGGTGGGCCAGTCCAACGTCATTATGCATTGCGATGCATGCCTGGCTCACGTGACATCTGGTCTAACATTGAAGAGGTAGCGGGAAGTGCGCATAATACTATAATATGAAGGGGCCACTATGAGGCATAATACTGTGTGCAGGGGCCACTATGGGGCATAATAGTGTGTGTAGGAATGCAGTTTGTGCGGGGGGGGGGCAGTTGCCGGGGGTGTCCCATGTCAAATGTTCGCCTTGGGGCCCAGCCATTCCTAGTTACGCCACTGAGTCCAGTATAGGTACAGTCTATTTATGGCTGTGTTGTTATGGAAACCTGGTAAATTAAATGTTAACTTATATTGGCTGATACACGTGATATGACTGAATATTTAAGGACCTGCGAACTGCTATTGACTAATACAGGTCATAAATAGCTTGGCTGCTATGGAAACCTGTGTGCCTGATGAGACTAAGTGCCTGCGAGCTTCTTTTGGCTGATAAGGGACATGTGACTGTGTGTATGGCAGTTGGAATATGAGTGAAAGACTTGCAGGCTTGTATTAGCTAATGCTGGTAATTTTTTGGGAATACTGTATCTCAGGAACGGTACATCCTTTAGAGCTGAGACCCAGTCTAAAATATTCCCAGACACCTGATGTACATGTGTGCAAATTGGGTGAGGATCGGTCCAGTCGTTTGGTCGCGCATAAAGAACAGACAGACAGACAGACATAAACTCATTTATATATATATATATATATATATATATATATGTACTATGCATATTATTTGATATGCATTTATATTAGATTTCTAGTAATCATAATGAATAATCTCTTGTGGTAAAGACAATATCTATATATATATTGAGGTATTTAACAGTGTCCTGTACATCAGACAGTCATAGCTCGTCCACCAGCTTGCTGAAGAATACAAGAAGTGAGAAGAAGAAAGAGGAGGCAAACTGTTGATAGAGGGAGATGGTAAAAACCCTTTAACTATTTTAGTCTCTCTTCATAACTGAGGCCCTCCATGTCCCTTATCAGCTTTGTAACCCTCCATTTTACCTTTTCCAAGTCTAGGACATCCTTTCTATGAATTACTGGCTAGAACTGAACTGCATATTCCAAATGGGGCCACACCAATGATTTGTAAAGTGGTAATATTACATCCCTGTCCTTCGAGTCTATACCCCTTTTAATACATAACAATATCCTACTGCCCTTAAAAGCAGCTGATTGACATTGCATGCTAATGATTCAATCTACAAGTACACCCAGGTTCTTCTTTGCCAGTGACTTTCCCAGGCTTACTCCTCCTTGGACATACAGTATAATGCATGCAGACTAAACTAAAGTGACTAAAGTCTCACTGGCCCTGGTACAAAAGCTCAGCTTTGGTTTGCTGTGCAACTTTCCCCATGACCTTTAGTCCCATCCCATCATTACATTTTAGTATCATTTACATTTCCCTTTCCTTCTCTGTGTGGGCCCAGAAAGCCACGAAGACTTGTTCACAACATATCTGTGCACATAAATTTCCTGTAATCCAATTCCCTGTCTGTACCCCCCCTTCCTTTTGTGCCATAATCTCCCCCAAGAATTCCTCTGTGACTTTATGCGCCTAACCAGCTGTTATTTTTTCCATTAAAAAGTTATTTTTCTCCTTTCTGACATTGAAAGGTTGTGTGTCATAAATCTTCTTATCCTGTCTCACTTTAGGGCAACAGAGGCAGGGGTGATAAATTCACAATGCACAGGCTACAAGCCAGGAAAGGAAATCAGAAAGGCGTTCCAAAAAGTTTAATCAGCCTATAATATGATGAGGCAGAGTGACCTGCAGGCCTCCCCACGCTTATGGGCCCAGTTGCAGCTACAACCACTATAGTTATGCCAGTGCTTATGAGACCCCTAAGGCTCCTGGGCCTAGATGCAACTAAACCCTCTGCACTCCCTCATATTACACTGCCACATTCAGATTATTTTTACCCAGATGCATAACTTTACATTTACCAAAATTAAACCTCATTTGCCAAGTGGATTCCCAAATACTCAATATGTCCAAGTCAGTTGGACCTATATATCCTCCACAGACTGCACTGTACTACATACAATTGGTACTGAAAGTATTCAGACACCTTTAAATTTTTCACTCTTTCTTTCATTGCAGCCATTTGCTAAAAGCAAAAAAGTTCATTTTATTTCTCATTAATGTACACTCAGCACCCCATCTTGACAGAAAAAAACAGAAATGTAGATATTTTTGCTAATTTATTAAAAAAGAAAAACTGAAATATCACATGGTCATAAGTATTCAGCCCCTTTGCTCAGTATTGAGTACAAGCACCCTTTTGAGCTAGTACAGCCATGAGTCTTCTTGGGAATGATGCAACAAGTTTTTCACATCTGGATTTGGGGATCCTCTGCTATTCTTCCTTGCAGATCCTTTCCAGTTCCGTCAGGTTGGATAGTGAACGTTGGTGGACAGCCATTTTCAGGTCTCTCCAGAGATGCTCAATTGGGTTGAGGTCAGGGCTCTGGCTGGGCCAGTCAAGAATGGTCACAGAGTTGTTCCGAAGCCACTCCTTTGTTATTTTAGCTGTGTGCTTAGGGTCATTGTCTTGTTGGAAGGTGAACCTTCGGCGCAGTCTGAGGTCCAGAGCACTCTGGAAGAGGTTTTCTTCCAGGATATCTCTGTACTTGGCCGCATTCATCTTTCCTTCAATTGCAACCAGTCATCCTGTCCCTGCAGCTGAAAAACACCCCCATAGCATGATGCTGCCATGATATTTCAGTTTTTCTTTTTTAATAAATTTGCAAAAATATTGACATTTCTGTTTTTTTTTCTGTCAAGATGGGGTGCTAAGTGTACATTCATGAGAAATAAAATGAACTTTTTTGCTTTTAGCAAATGGCTGCAATGAAACAAAGAGTGAAAAATTTAAAGGGTTCTGAATACTTTCTGTACTCACTGTGGCTTGTTAAATAGAGATAGTGCTATCTATTCCATTTTCTATTTCATTAATAAATGAATGTATTTTTAGTTTTTTTGGCCATTTTTCAGAGAATATGAATGATAACACAAAAACAGGGTCATTTTGATGTTTTTGGTTGTCATTATGATTTAAAAAGAGAAAACACAGAAGTTTGACAATAAATGGCTTCAACCAACCACTAACCATGAGTGGAGAAAAAGTTTTTGTGTTATCATTCATATTCTCTAAAAAAAGGCCAAAAAAAAAAAAAAACCTGCCAGGGTATGTAAACTTTTTAGCACAACTGTATATATGGATTTACTCATTAAACCCTTACCACCGCAGAAATTTTTTGATTCTCGATTTTTGTTTTTTACTTCAAACCCAAAAATAGAGCCATATGGAGGCTTAACATTTGTGGAACAAATTGTACTTTGTAATGGTACCATTTAATATTTCATATGATGTACTAGGATCCTGGAAACATTCACAATGGGGTGGAATTGGAGAAAAACTATGTTTCTGCAACATTCTTGCGGGCTTTGTTTTACAGTGTTCACTGTGCATTCAAAATGACATGTCACCTGTATTCTTTGGGTTGGTAAGATTTCGGCGATACCAAATAGATTTTTTTACATTTTAACCCCTTAAAAAATCCAAAACTTTGCCATAAACTAACACCTGTAACTTTTTTATATTTCCGTATACAGATATGCATAATGCGTCTTTTTTTGAGGATTCAGATGTACTTTTTAGTTATACATATTTATATATATATATATATATATATACAGTCATATGAAAAAGTTTGGGCACCCCTATTAATCTTAATCATTTTTAGTTCTAAATATTTGGGTGTTTGCAACAGCCATTTCAATTTGATATATCTAATAACTGATGGACACAGTAATATTTCAGGATTGAAATGAGGTTTATTGTACTAACAGAAAATGTGCAATATGCATTAAACCAAAATTTGACCGGTGCAAAAATTTGGGTTCTCTTATCATTTTATTGATTTGAATACTCCTAACTACTTTTTACTGACTTACTGAAGCACAAAATTGTTTTTGTAACCTCACTGAGCTTTGAACTTCATAGCCAGGTGTATCCAATCATGACAAAAGGTATTTAAGGTGGCCAATTGCAAGTTGTTCTCCTATTTGAATCTCCTCTGAAGAGTGGCATCATGGGCTCCTCAAAACAACTCTCAAATGATCTGAAAACAAAGATTGTTCAACATAGTTGTTCAGGGGAAGGATACAAAAAGTTGTCTCAGAGATTTAACCTGTCAGTTTCCACTGTGAGGAACATAGTACGGAAATGGAAGACCACAGGGACAGTTCTTGTTAAGCCCAGAAGTGTCAGGCCAAGAAAAATATCAGAAAGGCAGAGAAGAAGAATGGTGAGAACAGTCAAGGACAATCCACAGACCACCTCCAAAGAGCTGCAGCATCATCTTGCTGCAGATGGTGTCACTGTGCATCGGTCAACAATACAGCACACTTTGCACAAGGAGAAGCTGTATGGGAGAGTGATGCGAAAGAAGCCGTTTCTGAAAGCACGCCACAAACAGAATCGCCTGAGGTATGCAAAAGCACATTTGGACAAGCCAGCTTCATTTTGGAAGATGGTCCTGTGGACTGATGAAACAAAGATTGAGTTGTTTGGTCATACAAAAAGGCGTTATGCATGGAGTCAAAAAAACACAGCATTCCAAGAAAAACACTTGCTACATACTGTAAAATTTGGTGGAGGTTCCATCATGCTTTGGGGCTGTGTGGCCAATGCCGGCACTGGGAATCTTGTTAAAGTTGAGGGTCGCATGGATTCAACTCAGTATCAGCAGATTCTTGAGAATAATGTACAAGAATCAGTGACGAATTTGAAGTTACGCCGGGGATGGATATTTCAGCAAGACAATGATCCAAAACACAGCTCCAAATCTACTCAGGCATTCATGCAGAGGAACAATTACAATGTTCTGGAATGGCCATCCCAGTCCCCAGACCTGAATATCATTGAACATCTGTGGGATAATTTGAAGCGGGCTGTCCATGCTCGGCGACCATCAAACTTAACTGAACTGGAATTGTTTTGTAAAGAGGAATGGTCAAAAATACCTTCATCCAGGATCCAGGAACTGATTAAAAGCTACAGGAAGCGACTAGAGGCTGTTATTTTTGCAAAAGGAGGATCTACTAAATATTAATATCACTTTTCTGTTGAGGTGCCCATACTTTTGCATCGGTCAAATTTTGGTTTAATGCATATTGCACATTTTCTGTTAGTACAATAAACCTCATTTCAATCCTGAAATATTACTATGTCCATCAGTTATTAGATATATCAAATTGAAATGGCTGTTACAAACACCCAAATATTTAGAACTAAAAATGATTAAGATTAATAGGGGTGCCCAAACTTTTTCATATGACTGTATATATATATATATATATATATTTTGGGGAATGTTTATTGTTTTGATTGCCTTTTATTCAAATTTTTATGAGAGGGGAAACAGCAGGAAACGGCGTTTCGGCTCTTTTGATTTTTTTTTTTTCCTGCTACAGCATCCATGGTACCTAAGGTGTATGTGTTTCACAGTATATTTTTTTTACTTTTATATGTGTTCTAGGGATAGAGGGGTGATTTAAATTTTTAATTCCTTATATTTTTTAGATTTATGTTACAGTTTTTTTTACTGTATGTATTAGAAACTCTAGGGGTCTTGAACCTCAGGGGGTCTTATCATGAATGCAATGTATTGTAATGCATTGCAAAATTCTGGCATTTGTATTACAGGCTGTATAGTGCAGCCTGTAATACAAGTGAATGCCAGACAAGCCTGGAAGCCTTCAATAGGCTCTCAGCTGTCATGGCAACTGATCTCAGCGGTCCACAACAAAATGCCAGCTCTGACTGAGGCACCGGAGGCCTTAATGCCTACGATCAGTGCGGCGGTTATTAGTGCCAATTCTCTGCTGTATAATACAGTAGAGACCTGGCAGCTACGGCAGCTGTTCAGTTCCTGAGTGGCATATTTAAATACTCAATATCCGCAGTAATAGTAATTTTATTAGGGGTTGTTTTTCTTTCCTTAGCCACCTGCCTTTCATTATATATTTTAGGTCACTTTATTTCCCTTTTACAAGTGTTATAAAGTGTTTTCTAATTCTCAATGACTATAGCTGACCCTTTGGATTTACATATTATTGTTCTTTCTTTATTGCTATTTTAACCATATCTGTAAACAATAGGGGGTTTAATTTCAGATATTTATACTTGTTCCCTATAGGTATACATTTTGCTATGTACTTACTCCCACTTAACCGCTGTATCAGTTAATTTCCCTAACACATACAGCTCTTTACTCTGATACCTTGGTCCTCTGGCTTCAGGACTTGCACATACAGTATATGGTCATTTGACTCGATCCTTTTGCAGTAACAAAACCTGAACCCATATGGTCATGTGACTGTGTGTACAGGTCCATCTACATTAATAGATCCTGCTCATTCATGTGCCACTGCACAGTATGTCATGGTTTTTGATGAATTATTGGAGGCAGCATTAGAGTTGCAGGGAATACATTCTAGAAATCTCATGAAGGCTGGCTGGGCCATTTTAACACATTGGTGAGACCAGTGCAAAGGTTTCATAAGTGCCCCCCCATCACCACTACTTGCCTCCACATAATGACCATTAAAAGCCCTCACACAGTATAATACCTCCCTAGTGGCCCCATACAATATAATGTTCCCCTCCAGCTATCCCCACAGCATAATGTCCCTGTTTATCTTCCCCCACTCTCTCTTCTACCAAACATAAAAAAACACTAATCTTACCCTCTCCTTACTCCCCTGCTGTCTCTGGTCTGCAGTCTTCAGGGAGATGCAGGTGTGATGTAAGTGACGTCATCACATCAAGTCTGCAGCTACTGGGGAAGAGGTAGGACCAATGGTAAAGCAGGGAGTGGACGGCGTCTTGCTTCATCGCATGCAACTTATGAGTTGAAGTTGGGGCAGCATTGGACCCATTGCCCAGAACAGCAGGACAGCAAATGCAGGACTCTCCCGCTACTCTCCCGCTGTCCCAAGGGGGCCCCCCGCTATCATAGGGCCTGGTGCAAGTGCACCATTGGCCCTATGGTTAAAGCAGCTCTGAAGGCTGGGCACAAAAGTTACATAGTCGCAGCAGTTTAGCTACTGTGAAATTGTCAGTGGCTAACCTGCTGTGAAGTACAGTAACAGTGTAGTGGATAAAATTTAAACAAATCCCATCCGCACACTGCAGAAACAAACCTACAGCTCAAAGTGTCTTCTGCTACCGTTGAATGCCAAGGTCAGTCAAAATCTTGTCAGAAAGCTGTAGTGAAATCCAGACATTTAAGGCTGGTTTTTGCCATGGAAGGGTCAGCTGTGGGATGTTTGCAATAGACATCCCACAATGGACCAAACATGTGGGGCCTTAGCTTAAGGAAGATGCTCCAGAAAACAGAAGCAGGTAGACCAATCACTATAGCAGTTAAAATTAACTTATTACATCTCACTAAAACAGTCAGTATCTGGGCTACATCACAGCACTGGGAAAGATATATACATATGAAAGTTTTTTTTGAGGTAGGAATGGAGGTAGGGATTACAAGAAGTAAAATTTCAGGGTATTCATCATGACAATAAGGTTGGAATCCCAAATAATGATCTAGATCAGGGGTCCCCAAACACCGGTCCGCGGACCTGGACTGCTGGTCCGCGGGCTGACCTCAGTCTTAGCTGGATACTTTGCGCTAGGCCATGTTGCTATGGTAACGTGTAAACTATCGGGTAGTGCGGCGTCCTGTAGCTGCTAAGGACACCGCACTACCTGATAGTTTATACGTTACCATAGCAACGTGGTCTAGCGCGAAGTATCCAGCCTCAGTGTCGCTTACCATACCATTCCGGCGGAGAGCCTTCCCGTCCACACGGTGGAGCCTGCCTATAACCCCGCTCCCATATGATCAAAGCCCCACCCCTGGCCACCCCCACCCCGCTCTTCCGGGCCATCCTCTACGGCAACCGGTCCCTGGTGCAAAAAAGGTTGGGGACCACTGATCTAGATGTTTCAGCACATAGGAGAGTACTTTTTGGATAAGGCCCCTCTGCCACTGTTCACATCCTTTCCCACCTTCCCAACATCAATGATTGAAAATGCAAAGTAGATGCATTGATACTTTTTAATACACACTTATTATCAATTTTGTTGTCCTAAACTGTTTGCGGGCTATGGGGCATGATGTTCTAAAAGTACAAAAACCCCTAATAAATACATAGGTAAGGAGACAATAAAGTTCTGTAAGGCTGTCCTTTCACAGTCTTTCTCTGCATTAGGTTTTCTGATACCATCAGAAATTATATAACTTGTCCTTAATACTTTATTTTCTTTTATAATCCACACCTGGTTTTGGCGTCAAAATGGTATCAGAAAATCTGTTGCAGAAACTGATCTTGTAAGGGCAGCCTCGAAGTCTATAGACTTGCCAAGACATTTAAATTAAGCTTTCCCCAAAGCAAAATATAATTGGCTGAAACATAATTGAAAACAGTAAATGGGTGCAGCTGTTATCAGAGGTGGTCCCTGAAGATAGTGAGTGCAACCTATCTTGAATGCAGTAAACAAGTTTATTAATGAACATGCATGTGGTATGTTTGTTACATGACAATTAGAATTCATACTAGCTGATAATTACTAAAATGTTGGCATACATGTTGAGCTGAGGGGCCCTAACCTGTCACTGTAAAATTTAACACCATCCTGTGGATACATATAGAGGAGTATTCCTCTTTCATATTTTTTTCTCATCATGCAGAAACATGAAACCATAATCTTATAGAGTGGGTGAACATTTCGTGTATTGGTCTTCCTGATGGCCTCATAGTAAACACTTAGAAATTGATAATATTAATGCTAAGTAAATTTCTCAATGTAGCACTTTTACTTTTAGATCATTAATTTGTCTGCAGGTGTACTCTGCTCTCTGCTCTACTTCCTTCCACACCCATTGTCAGAGAATACTGTGCCAGAAAGATCAGTGTCTAGCCAAAGGCATCTGTATATAAAGGAGAGATTTCAGAAAAGATTGCATAAAACCTAATTACTGTCATTTCATTTTTTATTTTTAGTAATTAGTCATCTTCTTTGATGGGGCAGTTGAAGTCTCTATCTTACAACATTGCCCTAGTTGTGACAACCTGGGGGAACAGATGCTGGAAAGCTCCACTCACTCCCGACCAGGGAGACTTACTTACTGATAAGCATAAGAAGCTTCCCTTCCCAAGAACTGTCTACAACCAGAAGGCAGAGGCAGACAACCCCTGATGAAGATAATGAATTTGGCCACGCCTATGTTGCCCCGTAGTAAGGGCTGTGAGACTCTGAGGTGGTAGTGGTAGAAGTAGTGCAATTATTTTCCAAACACAAGAAATTCCAATTCGCCTAATGGCTGTGCAACAAGTGGTGCCTTTTCTCTCTTACTGAAGAACAGTCTATGTATGCTGCAGCCTGACGCTTTACAGTCATGCCAGGGCAGGAAAGACCCCTGCAGGATTCCAGTCGAGAAACAGTCAGTCAGCAAGGAATGGCCATTGCATACCTGGGCTTTTCTAGAAAGCCAACCGAACAAGCAATAGCAGAATCTTGGAGTAGCTGGATTTGTATGAGCTGAGCATCACCCCTGTGAGAGCAGCAAAGGTGCTAGGTGTCTCTGCAGAAGCCATCACGTTCCATCTGTGAGGCTTCTGTAAAGCTGCTGTGTAACTTATCTAACCAGCTTTGAAGTCCTGCTGTGACCCTCAACTAATTCCAAATAAAGTTCCCAATGAAACCATCTATAAATTTTGTATGTGCTTTTTCATCTTCTTGAAGCACTGATCTGACAGGCAGCTTGCTGCCCTGTTCATCCCCTTGGGTAGTTTAGCGTAATGGACAACACAAAGTCAGGACCTGGTGCCATTACAAGTCCACTGACTAGGACATCAAAGAAGGCACATTACATTACTGTAATGTGCATTAGTACAGTCTACAGTGTGGACCTATCCATAATACTTCTCACATTGATTTTGAGGTTAGACATCTTGTAAGACAAAAAGGGGAGGTTAGCATGGAACTGTACTCCCCACGTGCCATACCTGTCTCATCAATTCTCTTATTTAGGTACTACTAGGACCTTCTCACGTTTGTGTCTGAAAATTCCAATGACATACTCTGAACATTTTGGTGTTTTGTTTATCGAAATCCTTTCAGCCTTTCCAAAGATATAAGCCTCATTAGTGTTTATGAAAATTAGGGTCTCATAGCCAAGTGGGCAGTAGTGCTGCATGACATATAGCGCAAAGAGACACAAATTAAAGAGAAACCCCAGTGGTACTGCTGCTCAGATGTGGTATGTTATTGGGCTTTTGAGACCTGGTAACAGGTCCTTTTTAAAATAGGCTATTAGATTTAGATAGGTAGGGGTCTGTGTAGCACCCATATTGATATTGATTTGACTTTAAGCTACACCTGAGGACATTGTGTAAGTGGTCCTCTTGTATTCATCCTTTAACCTCTGTATTGGGAGCTCATCTTCGCTGCAGGGAACCACCAGGTCACTACCTCTAGGAGCAGTTTCAGTTCAGTGACCTGGATAGGTCAAGAGGCATCAATGGTGAGTGGCACCAGTGGACAAACAGAGACATGATCATTGGACAAGCCTAGGTCAGAGCAGGTGAAGTTTGTTCATCATGGTAAAATTCAAGGCAGGTAGCAGAGGATCAATATGTTTATCAGGAAGAGGTCGGGGCAGGTGAAACAGGTTCAGAGACAGGTAAACAGAGTGGTCAGACAACACGAGAATAGAACAAGCTAACAGCAAAACACTTTTGCAGTATTCTAGCAAGCTAGGAACCTTACTATCCATGCATCTTCCAAGGTACATACTGTTCTGCCCCCAAAGCAAGTTACAAGTGTATTACTGATTCTATGATACATTTGTGACTTGTACTGGAGCAGTTCACTTAACCCTTCCCTCTTATAGTCAGCTACTGGTTCACTTCCCTGGTAGCATGCACAGTTCTGCACTAGAGACTAACCCCACACCATGTATGGCCCTCAGTCCCATTGTGTGAATTGACTGCTACTCTGTAATGTATCTTTTTGTCTGTACTTGAACCCTACATTTTGTAAAGTGCTGCGGAATTTGTTGGCGCTGTATAAATAAAATGTATTATTATTACTAAGCATATTTAGCATGAGCAGTAGTTCACAGTCTTATAAATGGACACATTTTGCTTTACTTTCATCCTTGTAATGACAGTCTTACAGTTCAGATGTTGTGAATTGAAGATATAAGCATGATTACATTTGGCCAGGTAACATTCTGTTATGTAATTGGTTCCTTGTACTTATAAATCTGCAATACAGAATGCTATTTGGTTCAGTTCCCACCTATATCTTACTGAATACAATCTGTTGATGCAAAATACTATTTTGAAATACTGAATACTTTGTGTGCCACAATATAATTTTGTGAAATTTTGTGTAAATATTGTGTATCAATGTTTACTTTTTGTACCTTATCAATATATTTAGTTATTATAAATTGTGTGTTTTACTAAATATGTAGTGCTTCCCCCTCAAAGTCAAAGCTTTTATAGGTATGGTTTTATTTATTTACATTGATATCACAGAGAGATTCAAAGTGTTGTTCTCATTTTATGCTTTCTGCTTAGTTACACAATCTATAGTTACTTTACAGTAAGATCATCACTAGCTAGCACCCAGTCCCTCTAATTTCATTAAAGTGTGTTTGATGGAATCATTGCTCTGGGCACAGTATCTGTTGTAAACAGTGATTTTCCTGGCAAATGTAAATACATTAGTATCCTGGAGCTAAATTTTTTTCTTGTGCCTTTATTAACAAGTTCATTCCTGAGTACCAATGATGCTGTCTATCCAAATTCTATGGAAAAATATAATTAACCATTTTACTATCTCATACAAAGTACATGCTATAGAGGCAGCCAGGGCAGCTGCGATGGGGCACTTACAAAGTGGGGTTCTGTCCTGGCTAGTCCAGTACTCTTTGCTGTTGAGTGATAAAAACTTGTGTATGACTTTGCTTTGCAAAGAAATTGAATTGTTAACAAAGAAAAGTGGAAATTGGTACAATGGTCATTGAGTGTCAAGGATTAAAAAAAACACTGGGCTTGTCTGAAACCCAGCCATGATTTCTTTGTAGTGGACACTGGACAGTTTATCAGCATTCATGGTTGTATCCACTGGCAACTGATCTGGACAACAGATGTCACCAGTAAGATGATTAGAGAAAATCTTTAAAACTCTGCAAAATTTTTAATTACTTACATGCTCAAAATGTTAAGCTTTTAATTGTCTGCAAATTTAAATATGGTTATGTTTGTGGGATAAACCCTTTAACCCTATCCACAAGGGAAAAGCAGTCTCCTCCTATTTCAATGAACCCTTATATTGAGTATATCAGTCTTGGTATCTCTCACGATGGACAATGCTCACTCTCCTCCTGCTCACAACTACATGTATCTCTGATGGACAGACTTTCTCAAAGGTTGCAGCTCATTTACTAGCGAGGCATTACAAAAGAAAGTACAGACAAGGACATAGTAAAGTGGTGTCTCCTCAGTTACATCCTTCTGGCTTTATAAAAGGTCTACAACTTGTGATCACACAACAGCAATAAAGAGAGAAAACTCCACCTCTTCATATCATATTACTTCCCACAGAACCTCCCATAACTCTTCCCTATTTATATTCATTATACAGGGTTTACACTGGTACAGTCTGGTTCAAGCAAAGGTCCACGGAAAAAAAGAGCAAGCAAATCATCTAATACCAGCCAAGCCATAGTCACCCATTTGTAGCAATATTACTCAATAGAAATTAATTAATAATCAATTAATTAAATGTTCATGCCCTTCGTGGCAAGTGTCTAATATGTAGATGTCTTCTATCTCATTCTGTAGTAGTGCTTCTATTACATTTACACCTTTCCAACAATTTTCCAATTTCTATATTTCCTTCATCTTAAAGTAGAACTACCATGAAAATTTTTATTATCTGGCCCGTTAGAAAGGCATGCGATATAAATTGTAGCAAAGGTAATTTTCTCAATGGTGGCTACATTTGTGAGTTATCTGTTCTTTTTCTGGTCCATAGCTGTGTCATGTGACCAGCAATCAGACTCTCCACCTGACAGCGTCTTGTGTGCACAGAAAGTGAGTTTCTCCATTCATTCCTATGAGACTGACATTGAAGCTCTCTGTAGCTTCAGCCAACATTTTTCAGACTAGTTCTGTTCTCTGCACCTTTGTTTGAGTAAATTTTTTTCTTCAAATAATGATATATTAGTTTTTAACTATATTCCTGATCAATGGTGTGTAATGACAGCTAGAATTTCTCAAAAATTCGATTCAGCAGCTTCGTCGAATTTCCCAATGCAATTAGCTTCGATCTGAATTACTTTGCGGCGAAAAATGTTAAAAACAGCTATTTTCCTGGCTGCAGAGATCCTGGGGATATGGGGATATGCATTTTAAACTAAGGACATGTCTGAATAGCCTTTAGAAAGGCTATTCTACTCCTACCTTTGCCGTTGCATCACGCCCCCTGCGATGTCCTGGTCCTGGGCATGCGCAGAGCCGCTCAGAAGAGAATCAAGATGGCTGCCAGACATGCACAGAAACGGTCTTGTATGGGATATAATCAAGATGGCCTCCAGACATGCGCAGAGCTGCTCGGAATAGAATCAAGATGGCCACCGGACATGCACAGAAGCGGTCTAGTATGGGATATATTCAAGATGGCAGATGGCTGCCGGACATGCGCAGAGCTGCTCGGAATAGAATCAAGATGGCAAGATGGCCGCCAGACATGCACAGAAACGGTTTTGTATGGGATATAATCAATATGGCCACCGGACATGCGCAGAGCCGCTCGTGTAGGAATAGCATAAAGATGGCTGCCACGAGCAGCTCTGTGCCATCTGGGCCATCTTGAGTTTATTCTGAGCAACTCTGCGCATGTCCGGCGGTGATCTTGATTCTATTCCATGCGGTTCTGCGCATGTCCGGTGGCCATTTTGATTATTTTACTACACTAGCTAGGAGGACCAGGACATTGCAGGGGGTGTGATGCAACAGCAAAGGTAAGAGTAGAATAGCCTTTCTAAAGACTATTTCAACGTGTCCTTAGTTTAAAATGTGAATCGATACCACGAAGCGTGAGGAAATCCGGATTTGATGGGAATGGAAGATTTCCTGAAATTCGGATCAAATTCTACTTCGCCAGCTTCGATTCGCTCATCTCTAATGACAACTTTTGTTCCCACTATAGCCGTTTCTGTTGGTCCCTTCAAAAAGGTTTTGGTGCATAGTGCACCTCCCTCTTTGAAAATTACCAGATCCAGAAAATATACAGTCATATGAAAAAGTTTGGGCACCCCTATTAATCTTAATCATTTTTAGTTCTAAATATTTGGGTGTTTGCAACAGCCATTTCAATTTGATATATCTAATAACTGATGGACACAGTAATATTTCAGGATTGAAATGAGGTTTATTGTACTAACAGAAAATGTGCAATATGCATTAAACCAAAATTTGATCGGTGCAAAAGTATGGGCACCTCAACAGAAAAGTGACATTAATATTTAGTAGATCCTCCTTTTGCAAAAATAACAGCCTCTAGTCGCTTCCTGTAGCTTTTAATCAGTTCCTGGATCCTGGATGAAGGTATTTTTGACCATTCCTCTTTACAAAACAATTCCAGTTCAGTTAAGTTTGATGGTCGCCGAGAATGGACAGCCCGCTTCAAATTATCCCACAGATGTTCAATGATATTCAGGTCTGGGGACTGGGATGGCCATTCCAGAACATTGTAATTGTTCCTCTGCATGAATGCCTGAGTAGATTTGGAGCTGTGTTTCGGATCATTGTCTTGCTGAAATATCCATCCCCGGCGTAACTTCAAATTCGTCACTGATTCTTGTACATTATTCTCAAGAATCTGCTGATACTGAGTTGAATCCATGCGACCCTCAACTTTAACAAGATTCCCGGTGCCGGCATTGGCCACACAGCCCCAAAGCATGATGGAACCTCCACCAAATTTTACAGTGGGTAGCAAGTGTTTTTCTTGGAATGCTGTGTTTTTTTGACGCCATGCATAACGCCTTTTTGTATGACCAAACAACTCAATCTTTGTTTCATCAGTCCACAGGACCTTCTTCCAAAATGAAGCTGGCTTGTCCAAATGTGCTTTTGCATACCTCAGGCGACTGTTTGTGGCGTGCTTTCAGAAACGGCTTCTTTTGCATCACTCTCCCATACAGCTTCTCCTTGTGCAAAGTGTGCTGTATTGTTGACCGATGCACAGTGACACCATCTGCAGCAAGATGATGCTGCAGCTCTTTGGAGGTGGTCTGTGGATTGTCCTTGACTGTTCTCACCATTCTTCTTCTCTGCCTTTCTGATATTTTTCTTGGCCTGCCACTTCTGGGCTTAACAAGAACTGTCCCTGTGGTCTTCCATTTCCTTAATATGTTCCTCACAGTGGAAACTGACAGGTTATATCTCTGAGACAACTTTTTGTATCCTTCCCCTGAACAACTATGTTGAACAATCTTTGTTTTCAGATCATTTGAGAGTTGTTTTGAGGATCCCATGATGCCACTCTTCAGAGGAGATTCAAATAGGAGAACAACTTGCAATTGGCCACCTTAAATACCTTTTTTCATGATTGGATACACCTGGCTATGAAGTTCAAATCTCAGTGAGGTTACAAAACCAATTTTGTGCTTCAGTAAGCCAGTAAAAAGTAGTTAGGAGTATTCAAATCAATAAAATGATAAGGGTACCCAAATTTTTGCACCGGTCAAATTTTGGTTTAATGCATATTGCACATTTTCTGTTAGTACAATAATCCTCATTTCAATCCTGAAATATTACTGTGTCCATCAGTTATTAGATATATCAAATTGAAATGGCTGTTGCAAACACCCAAATATTTAGAACTAAAAATGATTAAGATTAATAGGGGTGCCCAAACTTTTTCATATGACTGTATATCCTGGCTATCAATCTCCCATGTCAGGCAATCATTTATATAGCATAACCAGGATATCAATGCTTTAGGCCTATCTTGATAAACATGGAGTTTCTCCCATACCACCATACACAGAGACTAACATTCCAAAGGGTAAGACAATGGGCAAAATACAGGGGATTTCAGCATCATAACACAGGCAGTTGAACAATATATACCATATAGCAAACAAGAGGCAGAATCTAACCAGATACTGATACTCAGACAAGCGTCTTGAGACTCCTTCCTGTTTAAACAAGCCACCAGACTGGCAATGTCAATACTGTATGCATGGCAGTGCAGTACATCCACTGCTAGGAGGCTTGGGTATGTGGTATGTAACAATGGGTTAAAAAAAAATTATGTAATGGGGTAGGGCTTTTGTACTATTGGCAACAACAGTCATGGCCGTAAGTGTTGGCACCCCTGACATTTTTCCAGAAAATGAAGTATTTCTCCCAGAAAGTTATTGCAATTACATATGTTTTGTTATACACATGTTTCCCTTACGTCCTACCAGCAGCACAATACAGGGTATTTCTGCCCCTGTGTGCTGGTAGGACAGGCACAATTTTTAATTAGCATAATTAATTGCAGGACAACACCCCCATAAGAGGGCAAAAGAGACCTCCTTCCGTTGTGTTTTTTTTTTCTGTTCTGTGTGGTGGGGCAGGTGGAGGGAGGCTCTTTTGTCCTCCCATTTTTTCCTAAAAGGATTTTGAGGGTTAACTACTTTTTTGTAGTTTTCTCCTCATCAGCTGTTCATCTCTTTTCCTTGGGAGCATTCAACTCCTGAGGCTTCCTTGTTTCCCCTAATGCAGAACCTGGTTTCTCAGGGCACTCTGAAGTGCCAGGATCTCAACCTGACAGCCTGAAGGTTGGTTAGTCCCTATGGAAATCTAGAGGACTGTCAGAAACCGTCCTGAAGACCCTTTCCTGCGCAAGAGCAGAATCCATCAATAAAAGATACCTAAGGATAGGTAATGTCTTCAAAGAGTGGTGCTCCGGACAGAAAGTGAATAGTTTGAATTCTTCTACGGAAGTGATTCTAAATTTTCTTCAGGACGGCTTGGATAAGGGCCTTTCCTCTGCCCCACTTAAGGTACTGGTTACAGCCCTATCTGCCTGTGTAAGCAAATGATTGTCTCAGAACCCCTTAATTTCCAGATTTCTTAAGGCTGCTATGAGACTTAGGCCAGTGGTTGCAGCTTCCACACTGGTATCTATCCACAGTTATTTCTGATCTCTGCGGCCCACCATTTGAACCATTGGAGGAGGTGGATCTTAAATTTCTGGCTTTCAAAACCACCTTTTTGCTAGCTATCACCTCAGCAAAAGGTGTAGGAGAGTTGCAGGCTTTTCTTCTGAAGAGCCATATATTTCATATATATTTGGGTCCCTGCTTCATCATTGTATGCAACTGGGGCAGCCCAGCGGGACAGCATATGCAGGCTGTCCCAACGGGGCCCCACTTCCATAGGGCCCGGTGCAAGTGCACTGTTGACTGTATGGTTGAAGCGTCCCTGGACTAATTGCTGGCCACTTCAGAACTCTCCAGCGCTTTGTTTTCATCCATTTCTGGGTGCTTTTTGAAGTATGTTTGGGGTTATTGTCCTGCTGGAAGATCTATGACCTAGGACGCAAACTCAGCTTTCTGACACTGGGACCTACAGTACATTGCAGTCTAGCTTTTATATGTCTCTGTGTGAGCAGTGGGGTCCTCCTGGGTCTCCTGCCATAATGTTTAATTTCATTCAAATATCGATGCCTAGTTTGCGCTGAGACTGATGCACCCTGAGCCTGCAGGACAGCTTGAATGTCTTTGAAACTTGATTAGGACTGCTTATCCACCATCTGGACTATCTTGCGTTGCAACCTTTCATCAATTTTTCTCTTCCATCCACGTCCAGGGAGATTAGCTACAGTGCCATGGGTTGTAAAATTCTTGATTATGTAACACATCGTGGACAAAGGAGCATCAAGATCTCTGGAGATGGACTTGTAACCTTGAGATTGTTGATATTTTGTTCGCCTCTTTCTGTTCTCCATGCTTATTTGGCACACACAGACACATAATGCAAAGATTGAGTCAACTTCTCTCCTTTTTATCTAGTTTCAGGTGTGATTTTTATATTGCCCACACCTGTTATTTGCCCCAGGTGAATTTGAACGAACATCACATACTTGAAACAAAGTCATTTACCCACAATTGTGAAAAGGTGCCAACTATTTTGTTCAGCCCATTTTTGGAGCTTTGTGTGAAATTATGTCCAATTTGCCTTTTTTTTCTCAGTTTTTGTTTTGTTCCAATACACACAAAAGAAATAAACATGTGTATAACAAAACGTGTAATTACAATAATTTTCTAGGATAAATACTTCATTTTCTTGAAAAATTTCAGGGATGCCAACTAGAGATGAGCGAATGGAAGCTGCAGAAGTGGAATTCGATCCAAATTTCAGGAAATCTTTGATTCACCACAATTCTGAATTTCCTCACGCTTCGATGCATTGAATCGCATTTTTCTATAAAATAGCTGCCGCACATGTTAGGATAAGGGGGAAGGGAATCTGGGAGCGTGGGATCACCCACATTGCCAAGCATGCAGCTAATCAGCAGCCAGCCGGACCTGTGATGCCACAGCCCTATAAAAACCCTCAGCTATTTTAGGTACAGTCATTCCACATCACTCTTACTGTAGGGAAAGACGTTGGCAGGAGCTAGGGAAAGACTTAGAAAACATATAGATGTTCAGGGAAAGAGGCTGAGCCTTAGAAATGTAGGGAAAGGATAGGGAGGAATTGAGAGAAGAATTTGGGGTGGTTGCAGGGTCATTTACAGCAAGAATTTGCAGCATAATTCACATTGCAGCACTCACTGCCGTTATACTGCTGCTCATTACTCATATCTGTGTCTTCAAGGTGGAACACAACAAGCCTTTTGCAGTGCAGTACAACAAAAACAGTGAATTATCATACACTAATATCTGCACGTGTCTGTAAAAAAAAGTCTTTTTAAAGGTTTGAGCGCAATCCACCCTAAGTATCACCGTATTGAAGTCCAAATTCATAAAGTTGCTGTATAAGCTAGCTTAGAGAGATAGACACACACACAGCTATTGTGTACAAAGTATGACGGGGTATCATCTCAGGTTTCACATTTCATGGGCAATTATGAAGATGGCTGGTGTCAGTCTAGCTAGAGTACAAGTCCCCTCTCCCCCTGGGGGTAGCCATTTGTATGCATGATGACCACATGCTAGATATACATCCTTGGGCATTATGCATGCATTCTGGAGATGAACTAGGCAATAGAGGTAGCTAAAGAGTCGCTGCATGGGGGTTTTGCACACCACTTATCCCCCGTATCTATGTCTCTTTGGGGTCCGGTGCTCTGTATCAGATACACCTGACTATCCCTAACTAGTCCCCGTTCTATTGAGAAGTTGTGCTCTGGACAACCCTTTATTCCCTCTATGAACCATCTGTCACTATCTTTTAAGGGGTCATGAATCTTTTTCTTAAAAATGAACTGCACTTTACCTGACCTTACAATAGAGGTGCTTGGCAGACTAAAGCTAATATTAAGCTCTTCTGTGGGAATGATACCGGCATAAAATGGGACTTTGGATTTATGTTCAAATTTTCCTTTTACCAGGTTCCAATCATACCACTTGCTTGGTCTCCCTGTCAGGTTTAGCTGTAACCATGGGAGAGTCACCCAACCTGCTATGGGAATTGGAACAAAGTGATTATTAGTGATGTTCATTCCCTTAAAAGTCACAGGACTCCAAGAAACATTATGAAAACAGGAGTCATTAAAAAAAAACAAAAAAACTCATCTAGGTCAAGATGGAGTGCTAGATAAAACATAGTCATTGCAGAATCAGGGCTGTAAGTACAGATCCAACAGTCCCAGGGTTCTTCCTACTCATCCTAGTTATCAGTTAACACCTGATGGTGTTTAATCAATTTATTGTCCCATTCTTCTTTTCGAACATCATGTATCAAGCTCACTGGTTGTATCACCAGGGCTAGGATCACCAGTAGGTACCACATCCTTTCAATCCTCTTCCAGACAGGTCACCTTTTTACAGTGACTAGCCTGGATCCACGTCAACTTTCCTTCTAACCTGACTGAAGAGCATGTTGTCAGAAGCACTTGGAAAGGACCATCAAACCGTGGATCAAGGCTCTCACATGTCTCTTTACCACCACCCAGTCTCCTGGTTTTAGGGAATGTGTTCCTAGTACTTGGTTTGGATCTAGAAGAGAACTGTCCAGTGAAGTGAGTTCCATTATCACTTTCGATGGTCTCGGGGATCCCATACTTGCACACTACTTCTTTGAATAGTTTATCTGCAGTTGCTTTTGCGGTGGCTTTCTGTACCGTATATGCCTCAGTCCATCCTGAAAAGAGATCAATACACACAAGCATGGACTCATACCTTCCCACCTTTATTAACTGTATATACCTGTGATGGCGAACCTATGGCACGCGTGCCAGAGAGGGCACGCAGAGCCCTCTCAGTTGGCACGCGCGCCGTCACCATATCTCACTAACGGGGAATCCAGTACAGTATTCCCCGTTAGTGAGCGATCGCTTCTTTCAGCTGTATGTGCAAATGTACATACAGCTGAAAACTGTCAGTGTAGGCCGCGGTCTGCAGGACCGCTGCTTACACAGTACATGCTGAATTGATAAAGGCTAAACGCTGCACTCTGGAAGGACCTTCTGACGTCATAAGGTCACATGACAGGGTAGGCGTGTCTTTGCTTGCAAGAAGGTCCTTCCACATGAAGAGAAGTATCCCAAACAGTGGAGGAACATGGAGCGATGTGGGGCTCAGGGTGTAGTGTGGGGGGAGAGATGTGGGGCTCAGGGTGTAGTGTGGGGGGAGAGATGTAGGGTGCAGGGTGTAGTGTGGGGGGTAGAAATGTGGGGGTGAGGGTGTAGTGTGGGGGGAGAGATGCAGAGTGTAGTGTGGGGTATAGAGATGTAGGGTGTAGTGTGGGGGTTAGAGATGTGGGGTGCAGTATGTAGGGTGTAGTGTGGGGGTTAGAGATGTGGGATGCAGGGTGTAGTGTGGGGGGAGAGAAGTAGGGTGCAGGGTGTAGTGTGGGGGGAGAGATGTGGTGTGTAGTGTGGGGGGTAGAGATGTAGGGTGCAGGGTGTAGTGTGGGGGGAGAGATGTGTGTAGTGTGGGGGGTAGAGATGTGTGGGGTTGCAGGGTGTAGTGTGGGGGAGAGATGCAGAGTGTAGTGTGGGGGAGGAGAATGTGGGGTGCAGTATGTAGGGTGTAGTGTGGGGATTAGAGATATGGGGTGCAGGGTGTAGTGTGGGGGAGATGCAGGGTGTAGTGGTGGTAGAGATGCAGGGTGTAGTGTGGGGTAGAGATACAGGGTGTAGTGGGGGGTAGAGATGCAGGGTGTAGTGGGGGGGTAGAGATGCAGGGTGTAGTGTGGGGTGCAGAGATGCAGGGTGTAGTGGGGGGTGCAGAGATGCAGGGTGTGGGGGGGGAGATGCAGAGTGTAGTGTGGGGTGCAGGGTGTAGTGTGGGGTGCAGGGTGTAGTGTGGGATACAGGGTGTAGTGTGGGATATAGGGTGTAGTGTGGGGGGGGAGATGCAGAGTGTAGTGTGGGGGAAGATGCAGAGTGTAGTGTGGGGTCCAGGGTGTAGTGTGGGGGAGAGAGATGTGGGATGTAGGCTGCTTGCAAGAGGGGGGAATGGGGGTGCTGGCTGCTTGTGAGCAAGAGGGGGGATGCTGGGGAGGCAGGTTAATTTAAGGTGAAATTGCCGTGTTGGCACTTTGCGATAATTTAGTGGGCTTTGGGTTGCAGTTTGGGCACGCGGCTCTAAAAGGTTCGCCATCACTGGTATATACACTAGTTAACCTGCAATCTCTTGAATGGGTACAAGGGCTTTGGGGTGTGCTTCTGTGAAACCTTTACTTTTTGGCCTACATTTAGCCTAGCATATGTTATGTAGGCTTAAATGTATCTGTCTGCAGTGGTGCTAAAACCTAAAGCCATTGTCACGGCTGTTTTTAAGTGGTGCACTTGGTAATGAGCTGCTTGCGCCATCATTGGGAACAATGCTCTCAGTAAACATACTCTCTTACCACAGACCCTGTTCATCCCAAATCATCTTTTCTTCTGGACCACCTTGGTCCTGCAATGTTTTTAGAACCTGAAAAGAGAGCTGAGAGTTTTGGTCCAGTATGTTGACCACCTGTGTTGAGGCATGTTCCCTAGGCTTATCCGCAGAATCTGCCCACACGTTACCTCTGCTTTCTTTTGTATCAGCCTTGGTGTGTAGCTTAACTTTGGCTATACCCACCTGTTTGGGTAGCAGCAGGATCTCAATCAGCTCCTAAATAGCCTGGAAATCCTTTATAAGCATACCATTAGAAATAAGGTAAGCTCTTGCTCTCCAGATCGGACCATAGTCGTATTCTATATCAAAGGCAAAGCGGGCTTACCCTCAGCTATTTTACATCGTTTCAGAGAGTGCTTTCAGTTCAGCTTCTTGAGCCGAGACCTGTGGGGGTAATGGTTCTGCTTGTTTACCTCATGTTCAGTGGCATATCTGGTATAGAATTTGCCATCCTTCCCAAATCGAGAGCCATCTACAAAAGAACTCAAAATCAGAGTTAGCAATAGATTAATCATTTACATGACCAAATCCTACAGTTTCTTGCTGCATCAGTTATATAGAGATCATCAGAAAATACATGTGTGTACAGGTTGTTTTACTGTTGTCCTTCCTTCCCCCACCCCAGAATCTATTGGTAACAGGGTACAGGAATGGAGTGTCGTCCAGAGTGCAAGGGTGATATTAGGAGGCATAAGTAAGTACTGTAGTCTGAGTTGTCTAGCTATTGAAATGTGCTTAGGCTGGACCTGGGACAATATGCCATGTACATCATAATAGGCGTTTATTACAGACCACCAGGACAGACAGAAGTCATGGATGAGATTTTTTCACAGCAAATGACCATGCTCTCAAAGAAACATGAAATAGTTATCATGGGAGACTTTAATTACCCAGATATTCATTGGGAAACCCACACAGCTACGAGTAAAGGCTCTATCAAATTTTTATCCTCTCTAGCAGACAACTTCATTGTCCAGCTAGTAGAAGAAAACACGAGAGGAACATCCATTTTGGACCTAGTTTTAACCAACAAGGAGGATATGGTTAAGGAACTAAGGGTAGCAGGGACATTAGGATTTAGTGATCATGCTATACTCGAGTTTGGGGTCGTAAGAAAAAGAAGACCTGAGAAGACACAGACTTCAAGGCTTGATTTTAGTAGGGCAGATTTTAGGAGCCTAAAGCTAAGGGTTGATAGAATTCCATGGCGAAAAATTCTTAAGCACAAAAATGCACATGAAGGGTGGGAAATTTTCCATAGGGAAATCATTAATGCACAGGAACTAACAATACCTGGAAGGAAGAAAAATGGGAATCACCTAAAAACACCAGGATGGATGACCAAAAAATTACATAACCTGCTAAAAAAGAAAAAGGAAACATACAACAAGTGGAAGATGGGAGCCATATCTAAGGGAGAGTATACAGCAGTTTGCAGACTCTGCAAAATAAGCATTAAAAAAGCTAAGGCTGAATACGAAGTGAAGCTTGCAAAAGAGGTTAAGAGTAAGGCAAAAGGTTTTTGGGGATATGTTAAGAGCAAAAGAAAAGTGAAGGAAACCATTGGAGTCCTGAAGAACGATAAGGGTGAAAAAGTTAACATGGTGGATCAGCAGGTGGAGTTACTAAATTCATATTTTGTATCCGTCTTCTCCCAAGAAATGGATGGAAATATCAACATTAATGGTGTTAGTGATGAGGGGAAAGAGGACTCCAAGCTGATTATAAGTGAAGGTTTGGTAAGAGAGCACTTAGCTAAGATTAAGGAAACCAAGTCCCCAGGACCGGATGATTTATACCCTAGAGTTTTAAAAGAATTAGCAGAGGAAATAACAGAACCCCTTGCAATAATCTTTAATAAGTCATGGGAAACAGGAGTGGTCCCTCTAGATTGGAAAAGGGCAAATGTGGTCCCCATCTACAAAAAGGGGAATAGGGACGACCCAGGAAATTATAGGCCGGTAAGTCTTACCTCGATAGTAGGAAAAATCTTTGAGCAAATTGTTAAAGAACATTTAATTAGGTACCTGGATAGGAAGGCTTTAATTAATCAGAGCCAGCACGGCTTTATGCCCAATAAATCTTGTCAGACTAACCTGATTTCCTTCTACAATAAAATCACTGAATGCTTGGACCAGGGGAATGCAGTGGACATAGTATATCTTGACTTTAGTAAGGCCTTTGATAAAGTATCACATAACATTCTTATTGAAAAAATGATTAAGTATGGCTTTGATAAAAAATCAGTGAGGTGGGTTCACAATTGGCTTAAAGATCGGGCACAACGAGTAATTCTAAATGGCTATACATCAAACTGGAAGAAAGTAAAAAGTGGGGTGCCGCAGGGCTCTGTCCTGGGCCCAGTACTTTTTAATATTTTTATAAATGATCTGGATGATGGGATTATTGGGGAACTAATAAAATTTGCAGATGATACAAAGATAGGAGGAATAGCCAACACTAGAGAGGAGAGAGAGTGTATTCAAAAGGACTTAGACACACTGGAACAATGGGCTGAGGTGAACAAAATGGTATTTAACAGGGACAAATGCAAGGTCCTACATCTAGGTAACAGAAATGCAAGAGGCATATATAGTATGGGAGGAATAGAACTAAGTGAGAGTACAGGGGAAAAGGATTTGGGCATTATAATAGATCATAAATTCAACATGAGTCAACAGTGCGGTGCGGTGGCAAAAAAGGCTAACCAAATTCTAGGATGTATCAAGACGAGCATTGAAACTAGATCAAGAGAGGTAATTATTCCGCTGTACTCTGCCCTGGTCAGACCCCACCTGGAATACTGTGTACAGTTCTGGGCGCCACAATTTAAGAAAGACATCGATTTATTGGAACAGGTCCATAGAAGAGCAACCAAAATGGTGGAAGGTCTACAAACCATGTCCTACGAGGAAAGGCTAAAAGAATTGGGATTGTTCAGTTTGCAGAAGAGAAGGCTAAGGGGAGACTTAATAGCAGTTTTTAAATATCTGAAAGGTTGTCACAGTGCAGAGGGATCTAACCTTTTCTCATTAGCAGAAGGAAGCACGAGAAGTAATGGAATGAAACTAAGGGGAAGGAGATTCAGATTAGACATTAGGAAAAACTTTTTAACAGTAAAGGTAGTGAGGGAGTGGAATAGGCTGCCACGGGAGGTGGTGAGTTCTTCATCAATTGAAATTTTCAAGTGGAAACTGGATAGATATATAGCTGGGATGATTAAGGGAATCCTGCTTTTGCAGGGGGTTGGACTTGATGGTCTTTGAGGTCCCTTCCAACTCAAATAAAAAAATAAAAAAAAGTAAGTACTGTGACAGGGAAGTCCAGTACAATGTCGGCACTTTTCTCCAAGAATAATTGGACCGCAGCTACTGCCCTAACACAAGAAGGTGCTCCTCTGGACAGTGGGTCTAATCTAGCAGAATAGTAAGCTACTGGTCTTTGTTGATGTCCATGAATCTGAGTAAGCAATGCTGTTGCATGTCCTGACATTTCTGTACAGTAAAGAGAAAAAAGTCTCGTCATAATTAGGAAGTCCTAAAACTTGTGTAAATAAGTGCCAACTTGATGGAGTGGAAGTTTTCCACTGCCTATTCTGGTTTAGTAATGCAGTCATAGAGAGGTTGCATTAACAGGGATGCATTATGAATCCACTGTCTGCCATAGGACACAAGGCCTAAGAATGTCCTAAATTGTGCCAAACCATTAGGGGGTTTGAGCTCCTGTATGACCTGAAGTCTATCAGGGGTCAGATGTCCTTGTAAAATGCAATGACCTAGAGAAAAACAAAATTAGTAACGCAGAACTGCAATTTGTACTTAGATGCTTTACATCCAGTTTCTGCTAAAAAGCAAAACCAAGATACTGATGCTTGTACACATCTCTTGGGAGGGGCAACATAAAAGCAGGTCATCTACATACTGGAGCAGCACCACGCCCTGCAGTATACAGGATGGGAGAATTCTGCGCCCCTTGTGGTAGCACTGTCCAGGCATATTGTTTACCCTTGAAGATGAATGCAATGTGACCATTACTGGGGGTACTAGCAATTTTCCTATATCTGTTTTTACTTTTGCCCAGAGGTAATCGGGTACACAAACTAGATGTTCCTCTACACTAACTACTTCTACATTGTTTTGCTTTGTCAGGAAAACCAGGGAGTGTAGGGAACATAAGGTGTCTTCTGACATTACTGGTATCAGTGACACCGCCCCATCTAGCTCATACACAATGTGTGCCATTAGGGTCAACACATTCCAACATTTAAACACATGCTATAGGCAATAAACATTCAGACATCTTCAAAGACAATGACACTCCTTCCTGTGTCTAATAAGTTCAACCCCCACCTCATTAGCATACAAACAGTTGACTTTTATCTCTCCTTCCTGGGTCATCAAACTAGTTTAGAACTACATGGCCTAGCAAGAGAAAAAAATAATTTATACACTATAATTCATAGATAAGACATCTTTTAAATTATCAGCTCATTCAGACTATCCGGTACAAGTAAATCTAGTCTTCTCGAGCTCCTAAACACTCCACAATTACAAACAATTCAATGCCTTTAGTAAATATACCAAATATCCTCAATCAGTGAAGCAGGCAGAATAAATGGGAGAGCTTATAATATGGATTCAAAGTTAATTTATATCGTGGCTACTTGGTCTCCCAATCCATCCACCACGCAACATCTGTTCAACTAGTCAGACAGCTACTCAAATCCTAAGCAGATACAGGATTTCTAAGCCATATGCATGACTCTATCATACACTTTCTTGCAAACCATAGCATTCATTCAGTCACACTCAAAAATTCCTTCAAATTTGCATTATAAACAAAAAGACATTACAAAACAGATATGTGAGTTACTTCTAATTCACTGAAACAATAGATTTTCTACTACAAACATGTACACAAGACTCTAGATTACACCTTCTTTTGTTTAAGGTGCACTATGTTCAAGAGGGGGATGGACTAAAAAATCAACAATTGCTACCTCACCAGTCTGAGGAATCTTTAAACAATATCCAAATACACCTTATTGCACCAAGCTCAACTTCCTCTGAAACCTTCAGTTACTAACTTGCTGAAACACTTTTTCTGAGAGTCACTCCACTTTACTCCATCTCACTCCACTTACTCCACTTACTTTTCAACATGCAGAAACACATTTTCTCACATCCTATCATTATCACCTATCTTGCTGTTTTGGCGCTTTCACTTGCCTAATAGAACACCCCTTCACTACACGCTCTTTTGGTCTCATGCTCTCTATAGCTGGAAATCCTCTATTCTTAGGATCAGCCTTTCAACCACCCAAGCAAATTCTGCATGATTTGCATAATCTTCTCTGACGAACATCAAAGGGTACAAAATATGGTAACGGTACCTCTCAGGCGCCCCACGCTTAACGACACACTTCTTGCAGTAGAACCTCCAAAAGGATATCTCTTGGGCGCCCAGCGCTTAATTAAGGCAACATCTTGCCTTAATACCTCAAAGCATATCTTTCGGCACCCAAAAAGTGTTAACTACGTACAAGGAAATCATACAGTAGCCCCAGGCTACTACTTCTTCTTTACCTTAACTTAGGAGATAGGCAATGGGCTAATCTTTCCTTAACAACTTTCCACAAGGTCCAACACATGTCAACAAATCAAATGGGATGCATGCCAAAAATACAGCTGAAAATTTCTATATTAGTTATTCTTCAAATCCGGATACTTCATAAACAGGGTTCTTAAAAAGACCAGAGGATTTACTTTCCTTACAACTCACCCAGCATCCAGAGAGGCCACATAAGACAAGAAGGAGTGGAAAGTGGAAACAGTAAGAATAAAGTTTCTTACCCTGCAGCTGCTTTTGAACCAGTTTCCAACGTCTCCTTGTCCCTTTGTCCTTTCCATCTGTTTTGTCTGGATGGGTAGCCAATTTCTGTGAGCGCAATCCGCTGTAAGTATCACCGTATTGAAGTCCAAATTCATAAAGTTTCTGTATAAGCTAGCTTAGAGAGAGAGAGAGAGAGACACACACACACACACACACAGCTATTGTGTATATATTGGGTTCTGATAATGGAGGGAAAAAGGTAGTTTTTAAGTACAGTGTAGACAAAGAACAGGTTGGACTAGTATAATTAGCATAACATGATTGGTGGCAAAGTTGTAAAATAGTTCTGGCACATGCCTATTGGATAAGAAACAAAAGATGGGCCGCATCCCATTAAACCATCTGAGGGGGGATGAGCTCTCTAAACAAAGAGGAATGTAAAATGGCTACAGACATGGCCACTCCTGGCCCTGGAATCCAAAATGGAGGATACATAAGCTGAGTCATCGTCCACAAAGGTGTTTATTATAAGGGGCTCATTCACTGTTCTTGCGAAGCATAACATTATTCAGTACTATTGTGCCAAAGCCATATCTGCACGTATCTGTAAAAAAAAAAGCCTTTTTAAAGGTGTTTATTATAAGAGGCTTATTCATTGTTCTTGCAAAGCATAACATTATTCAGTACTATTGTGCCAAAGAAAACTGAATTATCATCCAATAATATCTGCACATATCTGTAAAAAAAAGTCTTTTTAAAGGTGTTTATTATAAGGGGCTTAGTCACTGTTCTTCCAAGGCATAACATTAGTCAGTACTATTGTGCCAAAGAAAACTGAATTATCATCCAATAATATCTTCACTTATCTGTAATAAACGCCTTTAACATGGGGAAAGACATAACAACCATATTCGCCATTTTGTTACCAGTATAAGGTTGCAGGCCATTTTTAAAAACAGTATTGTCAAAAATAGTTCAATAATTCAATAATTTTTAGCGGTTATCTCTTATTTAAAGGTGTTTATTAGTGTCAAAACACATAAAAAGGACCATATTCGCCATTTTGTTACCAGTATAAAGTTGCAGACTGTTTTTAAAAACAGTATTGTCAATAATAATTCTTAGCGGTTATCATCACTTATTTAAAGTTGTTTTTTAGAGTCTAAACTCATAAGGAAGACCATATTCGCCATTTTGTTACCAGTATAAAGTTGCAAGCCATTTTTAAAAACAGTATTGTCAGTAATAATTCAATAATTCTTAGTGGTTACCACTTATTTAAAGGTGTTTATTAGTGTCAAAACCCATAAAAAGGACCATATTTGCCATTTTGTTACCAGTATAAAGTTGCTGGCCATTTTTAAAAACAGTATTGTCAATAATAATTCAATAATTCAATAATTCTTATCGGTTATCATAACTTATTTAAAGGTGTTCATTAGTGTCTAAACCCATAAGGAAGACCATATTCACCATTTTGTTACCAGTATAAAGTTGCTGGCCATTTTTAAAAACAGTTTTGTCAATAATAATTCAATAATTCTTAGCGGTTATCATCAATTATTTAAAGGTGTTTATTAGTGTGTAAACCCATAAGGAGGACCATTTTCGCCATTTTGTTACCAGTATAAAATTGCTGGCAATTTATCAATAGTATTGTCAATAATTCAGTAATTCTGAAACACAAATCTCTGCCTTTATCACACTTTTTTTATTGGTGTTCATTAGTGGGTGAAGAAATAAGGGGCATATTTGCCGTTCTCTTCAAAGTAGAAAATAACAGGCCTTTTTGCCCTTTGCAATTAAGTTTTTTCATCGAACAGTATGTCAGACAGAGAAGCGAGAGGCCATGCACAAGGGAGGGCAGCAGGCCTAAACGTTTCTGGCGCCAGGCACAGGTCGCAGCAGAGTAAGGGGGCATAGCAGCAGAGGTCAGTTACAGAGGCCTGAGCTCCCAGTGTCAAGTAGCGGTCGTGTCTTGTCCAGCAACCCAACGGTTGTAGACTGGTTGACTCGGTCATCCAATTCATCCCAAGTCACATCAGACAACCTCAGCCAACAGTCGGTGGGTTCGTCAGACACAACCCTTAGTTGGCATGGCCCGGCAGCAGGCCCTGTGCCGTCATCTGTCCTCAACCTGCCTCTGTCCTTTTCTGCTCCCTCAGCTAGAGAAGTACTCTATGCTGTGGGCTCAGATCCACTGTACAATGAGGAGGAGGTACTATAGGACATTCAGCAGCTACTGCTCAGCCAAGATGTAGAGGAGACATCCGCCACTTCCTTCGGTAGGTGGGCAAGTAGTGATGAGGAGAGTGGCGTGGGAGCTGGTGTTGAGGAGGACATCAGTGACTTGCAGACAGTAGTGGATGACGATGTAGCCGATCATAATTCGGAGCCGGGTGATGAATGGGCCTCTTCATCATCAGGAGAAGAGGGTTGCAGCTTGCACATGAGGCAAGTTGGCCGCTGCCTATCTGAGCCATCGTCCATCCTCTTGCATGTCCGACCGGGGGGGCCCTAAGCGCTCAACTTGCACTAGCATGTCAGCTGTGGGAGGGGGTCGGGGTGTCAGGAGCAGTATCAGCTCCATCAGCAGCAGCCTGAGCCACATAGTGAAGAAGCTGCTCATCAGAAGTTAGACACAGAGCAGAAGTTGAACCAGCAGGTGTTGGCATACTTAGAGTGCACCCTGCTACCTGTCATCAAAGATCCGCTGGACTACTGGGCAGCCAAACTGGATTTGTGGCCACAACTGGCCGAGATTGCCCTGGAAAAGCTGTCCTGCCTGGCCAGTAGTGTGGCATCAGAGCGGGTGTTTAGTGCGGCGGGGGTCATAGTTACCCCAAGGAGAACTTGCCTGTCCACCCAAAATATGGAGAGACTGACCTTTGTGAAGATGAATCAGTCGTGAATCAGCCAGGATTTCCACCCACCAATGCCTGATGCAGCAGATTAAATGATCCATGCTGCCTCACCACACTCTGCCACTGGTTCACTGCATGGCCTCCTAAGGCTGTTGCTACCTACACATTATATCACCTTGCCACTCTGTGGCCTACTCACGCTGCTGCTACCTCCGCACTCTGCCACTGGGTGACTGTATGGCTTTCTCATGCCGCAGCCACTTGGTCACTGTATGCCCTCCTCATATTGCTGCCACTGGGTCACTGTATGGCCTCCTCATGTTGCTGCCACTTGGTCACTAAATGGCCTCCTCATACCGCTGCCACTGGGTCACTGTATAGCCTCCTCATGTTGCTGCCATTAGGTAATTGTATGACCTCCTCATGCCGCTGCCACTGGGTCATTGTATGGCCTCCTCATGTTGCTGCCACTGGGTCACTGTATGGCCTCCTCATGTTGCTGCCACTTGGTCACTGCATGGCCTCCTCATGCCGCTGCCACTGGGTCACTGAATGTCCTCTTCATGCCTCTACCACTGGGTCACTATATGCCCTTCTCAAGCAACTTCCACTGCATCACTCTGCATCCTCCTCATGCAGTTGCCAGTGGGTCACTGTATGCCCTCATCATGTCGCTGCCACCGGGTAACTGTATGGCCTCCTCATGCCACTGCCACTGGGTCACTCTGTGGCCTCCTCATGCCGCTGCCACTCGGTCACTGTATACCCTACTCATGCCGCAGGCAGCGGGTCACTGAATGTCCTCTTCATCCCGCAACCACTGGGTCACTGTATGCCATCCTCATGCCGCAGCCACTAGGTCACTGTATGCACCCTCATGCTGCTGCCACTGGGTCACTGTATGCCCTCCTCATGTTGCTGCCACTGGGTCACTGCATGGCCTCCTCATGCCACTGCCACTGGGTCACTGTATGGCCTTCTCATGTTGCTGCCACTGGGTCACTGTATGGCCTCCTCATGTTGCTGCCACTTGGTCACTGTATAGCCTCCTCATACCGCTGCCACTGGGTCACTGTATGCCCTCATCATGTCGCTGCCACCGGGTAACTGTATGGCCTCCTCATGCCACTGCCACTGGGTCACTCTGTGGCCTCCTCATGCCGCTGCCACTCGGTCACTGTATACCCTACTCATGCCGCAGGCAGCGGGTCACTGAATGTCCTCTTCATCCCGCAACCACTGGGTCACTGTATGCCATCCTCATGCCGCAGCCACTAGGTCACTGTATGCACCCTCATGCTGCTGCCACTGGATCACTGTATGCCCTCCTCATGTTGCTGCCACTGGGTCACTGCATGGCCTCCTCATGCCACTGCCACTGGGTCACTGTATGCCCTCCTCATGTTGCTGCCACTGGGTCACTGCATGGCCTCCTCATGCCACTGCCACTGGGTCACTGTATGGCCTTCTCATGTTGCTGCCACTGGGTCACTGTATGGCCTCCTCATGTTGCTGCCACTGGGTCACTGTATAGCCTCCTCATACCGCTGCCACTGGGTCACTGTATGGCCTCCTCATGTTGCTGCCACTTGGTCACTGTATGGCCTCCTCATGCAGCTGCCACTGGGTCACTGTATGGCCTCCTCATGTTGCTGCCACTGGGTCACTGTATGGCCTCCTCATACCGCTGCCACTGGGTCACTGTATGGCCTCATGTTGCTGCCACTGGGTCACTGTATGGCCTCCTCATGTTGCTGCCACTGGGTCACTGTATAGCCTCCTCATACCGCTGCCACTGGGTCACTGTATGGCCTCCTCATGTTGCTGCCACTTGGTCACTGTATGGCCTCCTCATGCCGCTGCCACTGGGTCACTGTATGGCCTCCTCATGTTGCTGCCACTGGGTCACTGTATGGCCTCCTCATACCGCTGCCACTGGGTCACTGTATAGCCTCCTCATACCGCTGCCACTGGGTCACTGTATGGCCTCCTCATGTTGATGCCACTTGGTCACTGTATGGCCTCCTCATACCGCTGCCACTGGGTCACTGAATGCCCTCCTCATGCCGCAACCACTGGGTCACTGTATGCCCTCCTCATATTGCTGCCACTAGGTCACTGCATGGACTCCTCATGCTGCTGCCACTGGGTCACTGTATGGCCACCTCTTTCCACTGCCATTGAGTCCCTGAATGCCCTCCTCATGCCGCAGCCACTGGGTCACTGTATGTCCTCCTAAGGCTGATACTACATCTAATTCTGCCACTGGGTTACTGTATGCCCTCCTCATGCCACAGCCACTGCTGGGTCACTGTATGCCCTCCTCATGCCGTTTCCACTAGGTCACTGTATGGCCTCCTCATGCGGCAACCACTGGGTCACTGTATGCCCTCCTCATGTTGCTGCCACTAGGTCACTGCATGGCCTCCTCATGCCGCTGCCACTGGGTCACTGTATGGCCTCCTCATTCCGCTGCCACTGGGTCACTTAATGCCCTCCTTATGCCGAAACCACTGGGTCACTGTATGCCCTCCTCATGCCGTAATCACTGGGTCGCTGTATGCCCTCCTCATGCCACAACCACTGGGTCACTGTATGCCCTCCTCATATTGCTGCCACTAGGTCACTGCATGGACTCCTCATGCTGCTGCCACTGGGTCACTGTATGGCCACCTCTTTCCACTGCCATTGGGTCACTGAATGCCCTCCTCATGCCGCAGCCACTGGGTAACTGTATGCCCTCCTAAGGCTGCTACTACCTCTACTTCTGCCACTGGCTCACTATATGGCCTCCTCATTCCGCTGTCACTGAGTCACTGAATGCCCTCCGCATGCCGTAGCCACTGGGGCACTGTATGCCCTCCTCATGCCGCAACCACTGGGTCACTGTATGCCCTCCACATGCCATAGCCACTGGGTCACTGTATGCCCTCCTCATGCCGCAGCCACTGGGTCACTGTATGTCCTCCTAAGGCTGATACTACATCTAATTCTGCCACTGGGTTACTGTATGCCCTCCTCATGCCACAGCCACTGCTGGGTCACTGTATGCCCTCCTCATGCCGTTTCCACTAGGTCACTGTATGGCCTCCTCATGCGGCAACCACTGGGTCACTGTATGCCCTCCTCATGTTGCTGCCACTAGGTCACTGCATGGCCTCCTCATGCCGCTGCCACTGGGTCACTGTATGGCCTCCTCATTCCGCTGCCACTGGGTCACTTAATGCCCTCCTTATGCCGAAACCACTGGGTCACTGTATGCCCTCCTCATGCCGTAATCACTGGGTCACTGTATGCCCTCCTCATGCCACAACCACTGGGTCACTGTATGCCCTCCTCATATTGCTGCCACTAGGTCACTGCATGGACTCCTCATGCTGCTGCCACTGGGTCACTGTATGGCCACCTCTTTCCACTGCCATTGGGTCACTGAATGCCCTCCTCATGCCGCAGCCACTAGGTAACTGTATGCCCTCCTAAGACTGCTACTACCTCTACTTCTGCCACTGGCTCACTGTATGGCCTCCTCATTCCGCTGTCACTGAGTCACTGAATGCCCTCCGCATGCCGTAGCCACTGGGACACTGTATGCCCTCCTCATGCCATAGCCACTGGGTCACTGTATGCCCTCCACATGCCATAGCCACTGGGTCACTGTATGCCCTCCTAAGGCTTCTACTACCTCTACTTCTGCCACTGGGTCACTGTATGCCCTCCTCATGCCACAGCCACTGCTGGGTCACTGTATGGCCTCCTCATACCGTTTCCACTGGGTCACTGTATGGCCTCCTCATGCCACTGCCACTGGGTCACTGTATGGCTTCTTCATACTGCTACCACCTCGACATTATACCGCCTTGCCACTCTGTAGACGTATATGTGGAATCGACAGGCGACGGTGTAAAAGGAGTGCACTCTTTCACTCTACACTCTGCACAGTTCTTTCTACTTGGCACTAACATGGACCTGTAAGGCTGGGTTCACACATGAGTTAGTTGGTCAGTTTTGGCCCTGTAACTGTCCAAACAAGTGAAGTGTGCAGCTGATCTAAGAGCGAGGCCTGTCATGTGCGTGTCATTTGGACTCACAGTATTGTTTGACTACCACAGTAGGCTCTCTATGCATGTTACTGCAAGGCAGTGTTCTACACCACTATACAGGCTCTCTGAAGCTAGGAAATAGGTGTTTATTAGCAATATTCGGCGCTAATTAATTCGGATCGAAGCAAATTTTTTTGAAACTTCAAATCGAATTACAAACTTTTGAGAAATTCGCTCATCTCTAATGCCAACATTTACAGCCATGCCTGTCTATGAACAGCAACATAAAAAACTCTTAAGAAAAGAATATTTTTTCAGATCAGCACACTCTGTTGGGTGAGCAGAGCAGGAAAAAAAAACATTTTAGTTCACTCCAGATGAATCAGCATTTGTTCAGTTTCATTAAAAACCAAACAATTTGGAATATTCAGGTCGAACCTGGTTCATAAGGAATCAGTTTGTACTGACCCACTGCAGACAATGCCCAACCATGTGGCTGCCTGTAAAAAGCAGAGTAAAGCTGGCAAATGACAATCCTTGTGCTGCTGTGACTTATTTCTTGTGGGGGTCTGAGGCAGGGGCGCACCGCTAATGAGGCGAGGTGAGGCGGCCGCCTCGGGCGGCACTGTCCGGGGGGCTGCATTTTACTATTTAATGTAAACCAGCCCAGGACAGGCCGCTTTAAAAAAAAAAAAAAAAAACAGAGCTGAGCGTGGCCTCTCCTGGGCTGGTTTACAAGACGTCGCATCTCAGCGCAGGCGGCGATACAATGACGTCATCACGCCGCCTACGCTGAGACACAGACGTCGCGGACAAGAAGAGGAGGCATCAAGGCATCGCAGGTGAGTATAGCTTTTTTATCTATATAAATAGGCCGTAACCTGTTGGAGTATCCCCGGCAGGTCAGGGCCTATTTATTTACCTACCCCGCGTCTGCTCATGGCCGCCCCCGCTTCCCCTTCTGCATCGGCATCGGTAAGTTAGGCCGCGGGCCGCAAATACTACTATTATTATACTCCAGGGTCTATTCAGACCCCGGAGTATAATAATTGGAGGCCTAGGGTTGGTGAGGGAACATAAAAAACAGTGTTACTCACCTCCTGCGATCCGATGTAACTCCGAGCAGGCTTGAGGCCTGTGGTGACGTCATCAGGTCGCGTCGCCGGCCTGATCACGTGACGTGTGTGCGCAATTAAACGGCCGAAAGCTGCAAGGAGTGCACCGGTGTCCAGGATAGGTAAGTAACTCTGATTTTTATGTTTGTATTCTCCCCTGGGTCTCCAATCATTATACTCTGGGGTCTGAAAAGACCCCAGAGTATAATAATAGTTCATGGGTCGGCCACTATGGGGCATAATACCCTGTGCAGGGACCACTGTAGAGCATAATACTCTGTGCAGGGGCCACTCTGGAGCATAATACAAGTGCAGGGGCCACAATAGAGCATAATACCGAGAGCAGGGACCACTATAGAGCATAATACAAGTGCAGGGGCCACTATGGAGCATAATACCAGTGCAAGGGCTACTATGGAGGATAATACCAGTGCAGGGGCCACCAGTTCCAAAGAAACCCCACCCTATGGACCTCAATGACTACAGACCTGTAGCACTGACATCCCAACTGATGAAGATCTTGGAGAGATTGGTTCTCACACATCTCCGCCCTCTAGTGAGCCCCGCTATGGACCCCCTCCAGTTTGCTTATCGGCCGGGCATTGGGGTAGATGATGCCATCATCCATCTTCTGCACAGGGCTCTGTCTCACCTGGAGAAACCAGGGAACACAGTGAGAATAATGTTCTTTGACTTCTCCAGTGCTTTTAACACCATACAGCCCAGGTTATTGAGGGACAAGCTGGGCCTTGCTGGAGTGGACTACCACCTCTCCAACTGGATCCTAGACTACCTCACAAATCGACCGCAATACGTGAGAGCCCAAGACTGTGTGTCAGGTACCGTGATCTGTAATATGGGGGCACCTCAGGGTACGGTTCTCGCCCCTTTCCTCTTCACACTGTACACTGCAGATTTTAGGTGCAACTCATCCAGCTGCTACCTACAGAAGTATTCTGACGACTCTGCAATAGTGGGTCTCATCACAGATGATGATGATAGGGAGTACAGAGAACTGAACCAGGATTTTGTGGACTGGTGCCACCGGAACCACCTGAAGATTAACGCGGGGAAGACCAAGGAGATGGTGGTGGACTTCCGCAAAGGCAGAAGCCCTCCTAAACCAGTGGACATCCTGGGGACGGGCATCGAGATTGTGAACACCTATAAGTACCTGGGTTTGCTCCTTAATAATAAGCTGGACTGGGCAGATCATATGGAGGCCCTGTACAGGAAGGGCCACAGCAGGCTCTACCTGCTTAGGAAGCTGAGAGCCTTTGGAATCCGGGGGGCACTTCTTAGAACTTTCTTCAACTCGGTAGTGGCATCAGCCATCTTCTTTGGAGTGGCCTGCTGGGGGAGCAGTATATCAACCAGGGACAGAAATAAACTTGACAAGCTGATTAGAAGGGCCAGCTCTGTCCTGGGGAGCCCACTGGACCCAGTGCAGGTGGTGGGTGACAGAAGGATACTGTCCGTGGTGAGCTCCATGCAGAAGAAGAGGTCCCATCCCATGCATGAGACTGTGATCGCGCTGAGCAGTACTGTCAGTGACCGACTGCTCCACCCTAGGTGTGAGAAGGAGCGCTATCGGAAGTCTTTCCTCCCCACCGCGGTTAGGCTGTACAACCAACACCGACCTAAGAGGAGATCATTACACGCAGAGAACTGAAACATCTCTCTGCTTGTTAAATCCCCCCCCCCCCCTCTGCTACTTCTTATCTGTCTGTCTACTATCAATGTAATGCCTCTTACCTTGGAACATTCCTGTACATGTTGTATTTGTATTTGTATCTGCTTATCTTTGCTGCTGTAACACACTGAATTTCCCCATTGTGGGACTATTAAAGGACTATTATTATTATTATTATTATTATGGAGCATAATACCCTGTGCAGGGGCCACTCTGGAGCATAATACCAGTGCAGGGGCCACTATGGAGCATAATACCGTGTGCTGGAGCCACTATAGAGCATAATACAAGTGCAGGGGCCACTATGGGGCATAAAACTGTGTGCAGGAGTTGCTGCGGAACATAATACTGTGTGCAGTGGCTAATGCGGGGCATAATACCGTGAGCAGGGGCCACTATGGAGCATAATACCGTGTGCAGGGGCCGCTGAGAGGCATAATACAGTGTGCAGGGGCCGCTGCGGGCCATAACACTGTGTAATACTGTGTGCAGGGGCTGCTGTGGAACTTTATAGTGTGTGTAAATGGGGCGCTATAAACATGGGCTATGGCACCTGTTTATATTATACGCTGTCTGTTTATAGTGACCGTGTGATGTAATTGTAGCCTTGTCACATACTGTAGACATGTACAGGACGAGGCTGTAGTTACATGACATGGCCGCTATGAGATGAAATACACTATGTAAACAGAGAAGCGGTCACGGCGCTTACACAGGTACCATTCAAACAGCTGATCAGTGGGGGTCCTGGGTTTTTGAACCCCACTGATTAGTTTATTAATGACCTGGAAAACCTTTTAATTAGTTAACACCTGGGGTATTATTAATAAGGGGCACTATTTATACAGGGTACACACGGACATTATTAATATAAAGATGCACTTGGGAGTATTATTCATTATGGGGGGTTATATCATATATTTTATAATTGGGGGTAGCAGCAGGATGGGGGCTTTTTGTAGGTGAGGACAATGTGGGTTGGATGCCTGGAAAAGTGAGGAGCCAAAGATGTCTGTGTTGCAACCTTTACAGAGACAAGTCACAGCTGGAAGAAGTGGTCATGGCGGTCTAGAGGGAAGAGAAGGGAAATGTGACCGATTAGTCAGAGACGTCACCTGTAAGTCACAGAATGTTACTGCACTGTATTCACCTAAATGATAGAGGATAAATACCTGAGTGATGGGGGTCTGTCTGCTGAGACCCCCACTGAGCCTGAGAATTGGGTTTTTCCCCCCACTAGGTGGGAATTCAGCCTGACCGCAGCCATATATATAGGTGTGTCACTTGGTGGATGGACGAACCCGCGTGGCTCTCATTCACTTCAATGGGAGTGCCAAAGATACCCGAAGTCCAGTACTCAGCTATCTGCAGGGCTCCTATTATAGAGAATGGGGGCCACGTGGGCTCGTCCATCCACCAAGCAGAAGATGTGTGAAGTTACTTTCATTGTTAATGCCGTGTTGTTGATCTGATACTGAAGTAATACAGGAAGGAGAATTCTTAAAAACTGTTTTATAACTTTGTGTATTGTGTATATTGTGCGACGAAAACAGTGTGTTAAACTAGTAGCATGGAAACTCAGTTTTTTGTTTTTTTTTTTGGGGGGGGGCGTCTTTCTATAGTCCGCCTCAGGCAGCAAAGAGGCTAGGTTCACCACTGGTCTGAGGGGTCAGAAGGTAAGGATGAAATTTACAGAATATGAAAAATAAGTGCTTTTTCAGACTGAATATGGGGCATGAGAGCTGGAATGCATTAAAATGTATGCTGTTCTTGATATACAGTTTACAACAGGTAGTCTTCAAAAGTAGAACAAGGATGTAGTTTCTATTGTATTTTAAGCATTATAGAGCACAAGAATGAATCAATTCAGCAGCCAAATGTTACAAAAACACTACTAAAATATATGCTTGCATTTGCAGCAAAGTTTATATATCTGACTTGTTTTACTTGGACTGCGCCTATCTTGGCTAATGTAAGCTTCAACTTATCAAAGACTCTATGAAGCAAATTGGATGTATTTTATGATTGGCAGATCTTGTATGTCTGAGTTATGCTCACCTGGCACATCTCCAGTTCCTTGAAGTCTATGAATCTTAGATGTGCTCCGCTGGAAGAACTTTCACAGACGTTCAGAAGTTTCCTTTCACACAGCCAGAATTACAAAATGTTGTAACATTTATCCATTGTTGATTTTATTTTAATGGAATAGTTATTTTCCATTTTTAAAAATAACTGTGTATAGTTACTAAATTTCATAGCATCTATTATCACACTTTAACACACTTTCTTTCATAAATCTATTATTGTGATCCATCATAGAATCAGAACAACTGTATACAGTTGTTCTGATTCTATGATGGATCACAATAATAGATTTATGAAAGAAAGTGTGTACATTCTGCATCTGTCAGCATTCAATGGAATATAAACTTTCTTCCATATTGTTTGTTTACTTTTCAGACAAAGATAAAGTCCTACATACATGATTTTATCTTCCTTCTAAAACAATAAGCGAGTGACATGGCAGAAAGTTTCCATCTTCTTTGTTACATTATAGTGAATGATGATGGATGCAGACAGAATGTGCTCTATGTGCATCCATCATTATATTAGTTTTTCAGTCCATTGTTCTGATCCAATGGTGGATCAGAGCAGCAGACTGAAATTAAGCTGATGTGAAATTAGCCTTGCATGAATATGGTAAGCAATAAGCAAAAGAAGCAATGGGACTTAATGCAGAGTTATAGCGCAAGGACTTTCCTGGGGTTCAAAGGAGAGCCACAGATTTTTAAGGCATAGGAGATGTCCATATGTGAGATTATACAGTAATTTTTTATTGTATGTTTCTTGGGACATAACATGTACAGTAAATTAAATTGCCCATATGCAGGTACAATGATGTAGCATGAGTTGCAGTTACACAGGAAAACATTGTCACAAAAAGTTACATGGTCAAAATACTTTGCACTGCAAACAAAAAATTACTGTTATTTTGTAGTACTTTGTTCGCATCCTGTATTTTTCCATTTGTGAGAAAGGTAACATAAACTGTACTTCAAATTAAAAAATGTAATTTAATTTTGTTATGCTGCATTCACAGCACTTCAGGATTTTATTCCCATCTGTGAAAAAGGACAATTCATTACCAGATAAATAATTATTATACTTTCTATGTGCTGTGTCACATTTTCACGCCTATCTGTAACACAGGCAGAATGTGCTAGAAATAATAATGTAATGGGGAAAAAAGTGGACCAGAAAAAGACAAATTACAAAATAATCTTTACAGAAGAGAACAAACAGCACAGTATTAGTAATCATCATAGGGAGATGGACATAGGAGGCTATAATATGTAAATGGTTAAACAAATGTTCCTGGGTCTATAACGCAGAAGAAGATGGGGGGAATAATGGATAAAGCATTAAAAATATTATCAGTACTTTTCAACTTGCAGCCAATAAGGCAGTGGTATGGAATACTATGACAGAGGAATGTACAATGGATAGAACAAAGTGAAGTGGCAGTCACGATTCTCTAAAACCTTCTCTTGCTTTATTAGTAACTCATCACAGGATAAACGATATACTATGACAGAGGAAGACAAATGTTGATAGACAAAAGGCTGTCAAAGACTGTAAATGATTGATGGTGAATAAAGTTTACAACACCAAGTACAACAGCTAATGGCAAAGGTGATATCCAAAGGTTGACACCCTCCTTCCTCCCTCCGCCTTGTCTTCTATCTATTCTTTTCATGCAGGTTCAGATAAGGAAAAATTAGATTTTGATATTGGCGCTACCATGGTAATACAGGACCCAAGGTGTTGGACCAAACTTCTTTATTGGATAAAAGCTTTTCGGGCTTGAAAAAAGCCCTTTCTCAAATCCATCTGTTGCTGTTGGTCTCTACCAAAAAAAACTGCAGCTTCCTGTTGAGGGTCCTTGGCAAGAAGCTATAGTTTTTAGGAAGAGACCAAACAGCAACAGATGGATTTGAGAAAGGGCTTTTTTTTTCAAGCTCGAAATGTGTTATCCCATAACTTTGATCCAACACCTTGGGACCTGGATTACCATGATAGTGCTGAGATCAAAGTCTCATTTTTTCATATCTGAACCTTCATCCTTTTCACCAAAGGGAAAATAATCCCCACCAGGAGAGACTGTGGCAGCAGTCAGCTTTACTTAAAGAGTAACAATATACTCTATAAGGACAACATGAGCAGAATACATCCATCAAATATATTGATTGTTCTGTTCAGACCTACAGATTGTTGTGTTTGCTCTCTCTCTCTCTCTCTCTCTCTCTCTCTCTCTCTCTCTCTCTCTCTTTTTTTCTTTTTCTGCTTCTTGTGATCTATTCTTTTAAATTATACAGATTTTATGGGGACTTAGAAGGTTTATGCACATCTATGGGTAACATACAGGGTAAGTTTCATGAATTCATATGTACTAATGATTTGTGTAAAAAAAATATTAAATAACAGGTACATTTTATTTTTCTACAATGATCATAATTATAACTAAAAACATGATGACAGATAGAAAGAAATGAAGATTGGAAAACATGAAGTTTGTTCTCATAAGTAGTTAGTCCTGGTTATTTTCTCTGAATGCCATCTAAGAAAATTATGAAAATACATAAAGCCTGTTTTATTACCCAGGATACAAGAAAGGCAGATAATGGATTAATCAGTGGGACATTCATGAATATCATTTGATCTTCAGAGGCTTAAGTTGTAATTTAACATCTAAGTTAAAATAAACCTCTGAAAGAAATACCATTCATCTTGAATGACTTAAAATTTGAATCATCTTATTGTTATATGCTAAAGTACTACTTCAGTTCTACTGTCTTTCATTAGTTATGCCAGTCATTATTTCCTGATTAGAATATCATCTAAAATAAAGTTAAGGAAGCAGGATGATGTTTCTTACAATGCAGCTGAAGACATCTGGAGAAGTAGGATCAGGGCCGTTTTAACCCATTGGTGGGCCCAGTGCAAAGGTTTCATAAGTGGGCCCCCCCATCACCACCACTTAAACATACCTGACCCACCCAAATTAAAATGGCCCCTACATAGTATAATTCCTTCTTACTGGCCCCATACAAAATACATGGCCATGCCCCTGCACTAATAAATAGTATTCCCTTCTTTTAAATAATAGTTCCTGTTCACAGCTAACTGCACCTTTATAGCAAATGAATAATAATGTAATAAGGTATTGCGTGCCGATAATTTATAATTATAAAGACTAGGAGAGTCACCCACCAGTATCCAGACGCATTAAAACATAATTTTATTATAATATAAATATTAAAATACACGAGAAAGACTACAACATAAATAAAGAACTTATATGAAAGAGGGGAAGGTAGGTCAAATATAGGACCTGTTTAATATCTCACTACTATTGTGTATGAGGTATATGGATATATAAGCCTATCCCAAATAACCCTTTCAATTCCACATGTTAAACTAGCAGCAATTGGAAATTACGGTCATGTTTATAACTTGAAAAAGGGGAGTTCTACCTAGCATCAACCATTTAAAAGTATCAAACTCCTAATGCCACCTTGGTAACACAGCGGCCATTTCAAACCGTAACATCCCACTAAAACACTATTTGGGCTATTTAAGGTAACCTTTTAGGACTAACAGAAACTCTACCTAGCAACCATACCAACACTTAGCATATCGGCTGGTTTAAGCTATAGTGTCCCATTAAACACCTTATATCACAGCAAAACGCACGTTTCCTGTGTCAGAATATACAACGATACTGACACATTCATCAGAGGTATGTATCTATATCTCAAAGAGCCACTAAAGTAAGTATGTTATAGTATCATAGGTATATCACCCTTCCTCAACATACACTCCCGCTCCCCCATCGGCACTAGTGTTTGGCCACCTTTATCGATAATATTTATAAGGTGGTCATTATTTGTAAGCAGAGGCTATTATTTAAAAGGGGGGCTAAGATTCCTTGTTTATAAATAATAATGCACCCTTATAAATAAGGTTCCCTGCATATAAATAGTGCCCCTTATCAGTAATTGTCCCTCCTTGTAAATAATAGTCCCCCTTATAACTAATAGTTCTCCCTTCTAAATAGTTTCCTCTTATAAATAATAGTCCCCATTATCAATAATAGCCCCCCTTTATAAATAATAGTACTACCTTATAGTTCCCCCTTTTAAATAATAGTCCCCATTTATAACTAATAGCCCTCCTCCCTGTTATAAATAATAGTCCCCCTTTATTTATAAAGAAGGGAACTATTATTTATAACAGGTAACTTATTTATAAGGAGGGGAATTATTATTTATAAGAGGGAACTATTATTTATAAGGGAGAACTATTATGAAGGGGAAATTTATTTTTAAAGAAGGGCTTTTTTAAGGGGGAACTATTGTTTATAAGGGGAAAACTTTTATTTTTAAGGAGGCTATTATTAATAATATTTCCCTGTTACAATAATAGTCCCCCCTTAAAAATAATAGTTCCTCCCTTATAATAACCCTCCTTAAAAATAATAGTTCCCCCACTATAGATAATACCCCCTTATAAATATTCTGTCCATGTTCAGAAGTAAGTGCTCCTTAAGCAGTATTGCCCACTTTGTCTTTGAAAACAAAAAAACAAATCTTATACTCACCTTACCCCGATCCCCCGATGACTGGAGAAGCTAACATCTTCTCCTGTTTTTGCACTCTGGTGCAGGTCTGGGCCCGATGCAGGTGACCTGATGCAGTGACGTCATCAGGTGTGCCTGGACATCCTGCACAGATATCACTGTAAGTATTCTATGACAGAGCAAGGACTTTACAGCTCCCTGCTCTGTCATAGGCTTCAACTGTATCAGCGTGCAATGCACAGTCAAAGTTGTGACTGGAGCTCTCCTGGGCAGAAAGTCTTGCCCAGATCCAGGGGCCCCCTGCAACCATAGGGCCCAGTGCAAGCGCACCGTTTGCCCTATGTTTAAAGCGGCACTGAGTAGGATTTATTTCCTAAAGATGGTGGTTGTATATCACTTCTAGTATATTCAAAGAAGACCTCAATCAGCTTTTCTACTCATAAGTTTATTCAAGATCAAACTCCTTGTAAAATGCATTCCTTTAAAGGTCCTGTAGACCAGTACAGTCCAAAGTGTGAGGGATAGCTCACTGGTAAGATGCAGGGCTTAAAGAGGACCTTTCATCACCTCCACTAACTCCAGATCTTTGTATCCTTCAATAGGTTCTGCTCCACTGAACTGCTCTGGAATTTGTTCTCTAGACCGCACCATTCCTGAGCAATAAATCCTGTTAGTTTCAGCACCCAATATGCTAAAATAGGCTTTTTACTTTCAGAGATGCTGTCCTGTGCTGTAACACACAATCTGGGCATCACAGCACCATAATCAGTGGCGCAGCACCTATTGAAGGATGCAAATAACTGGAGTTAGTGGGGGAGCTGAAAAGTCCCCTTTAATAGCTAGAGAAATGAGGGTCTTTGCCAGAACTCAGTCAGTAGTTACAATTAAGCCTCTGCAGGTGCCTGGAATGGCTTCTAAACTATCCTACTAAGCCACCAGTGTGGAACCATCAGGTAGCTTCCAGTGATGACAGTCAGGCACTAGCACATTCAGCCTGTAAGGCTCCACATCAGAGCCTTTGTGAGATCATTAGAAACTGCCTAGGTAGCTCAGTTAGGAAAAAGAATGGTGCCATCCCTTATTCCCCATCTGAGCCCTATCCCCTCTCATATAAGAAGTGTTGTGTTGTGTGTCACAAGTCTCTGGGGCACTGACTTTGAGTATCAATTTGCCACTTATGGCTTCAATTGTCCATCACTGGACTCAATTGGGGAGCTTTATGAAACTATGTAAAAGGAAAACTGCCTTAGCAACTGCACTTCTCAAGCTGAATATATTACTGAACACTTTAGTCTAATATGCAGGATTATGACTAATCATTTTCTAGGTACTGATAACACATTCTATATACTGTACCTTTTTTTGTCTATGTAACTTCACCATCATCACTAAATTAGCGTTTTCTGTATATTGCCATTTATATACATGGTGCTGTTGGTCTGTACTTTCTCTTGATATATTTTGTGCTGTTGTTGGGGTTATGTTGTGCTCAGAGGCATAGTCAAGACTCCTGGGCCCCATTTAGAATAGTGGTATATTTTATGTATTATGGGGTCCCCTCCGTGCAGGCTACTATAGCTACAGCCTTAAGAAAGGGAAGAAAATTGTCAACCCCCAAAAAGGAAGAAAGATTACCAAGAGTGGAGAAGTTGAGGTTTCCAGAAACTCCTATCAAGAACCTGGCAGTATCCAGATAGCCAGGGTACTATTGAACTTCATTATTTCAGCTCCCATAGTCATATTGAGAAAGGCAAGATGTACTGGAGGAGAGAAAAGACACCATCTACCACCTAAATCCTGGGTATCTCTCATCCCAAGTATGGGATCAACCATCCATAGTGGAACTCCATTACTACTTACTCCCAATCGGGAAGCTGCACATGTTCATTGCTGCCTCAGTAAAGTTACACCATAGTACGTTCCTGCACTTACCCTCAGTGCCCTACCAGTGTATTTGGCCTACCAGTAACATCACAGCTACAACTACTACTCCCATCCCTCGGTTCCCTCCATTGGGTCGCAGCACATGCAATGGCTAGTGGCACCTATGTAGAAAAATGTTTGAGAAGCTCAGCTGTTTCCTACTCTAGACTAGCATCAGATAGATTGCAAAGTTAAAGGGGCTATCTCTGTTATAAAAAAATAAATTGATATAACATGAATATGTATAGAATGTCATGCCCTTTGCCATCTCCTGGTTGAACTTGAGTATGGTTGAAAAAAGACATATGTCCATCAAGTTCAACCAGGGGATGGGAACGTGCATGACATTGTATATATTTCCATAAGCATCAATGCTGTTTTTCTCTATAAAGGCATCATCGCCATTTTTGAAGCAGCCAGCTGTTGCTGCTGTGACCAGTTCCTGGGGTACGCTATTCCACAGATTCATAGCCCTGTGAAGAAGTGAAGAAGCCTTGTTGCCTCTGGAGATTTTTTTCTCCAGATGGAGGCAGTACCCCCTTGTCTTTTAAAGGGATTTTACATAGAACAGCTTTTCCCCATATTTCTTATATGGGCCATTTATACAGTTTAATCATATCTCCCCTTAAACGCCTCTTCTCCAGACTAAACAGATTTAACTCCTTTAATCTCTCCATAACTGTTGTCCTCCATGACTATTATCAATTTTGTGATTTATAAAGTGGTAATATTAGATCACTGTCCTACGAGTCCATAGACTAAGCGCTCCAAGATTTTGGAGATGAAAGGGAGGTTAGAGACAGGTCGATAGTTAGCAGCACAGGACGGGTCAAGGGAGGATTTCTTCAGTAGTGGGGTTATGACAGCATGTTTGAAAGAGGATGGGAAAATTCCAGAAGAGAGAGAGAGGTTAAATATTTTAGTAAGGTAAGTCGTGATGGCAGGCGACAGAGACTGGAGAAGGTTTGAGGGGAAAGGGTCACTACTGCAGGTCGTAGGGCGAGAAGAAGAAAGTAGCTGAGATACTTCCTACTCTGTAACAGGTTCAAAAGATGAGAATGAACAGTCTGTAGTGTGGCTGGTGAGGGGGTCAGTGCCACCTGGTACAGGCTATGCTGGCCTTGCATTAGCACTGCATAAGTTTTGCAGTGTATCGTATTAGTGATCAGACCTCCTGGGGTTGAAGTTCAAATCACCCCCCCTTTCCATAAATCAGATATAAAAATAAATAAACAATGTAAAACACATACACATTAGGTATCCCCACATCCAAAATGCTTGATCTACAAACTTCTAAAAATATTTTTACCATACAGTGAACGTGAATCAAAAGCGCCAAACTGCGTTTTTCCAGTGTTTTGCCTCCCATAAAAATTAGAAAAAAGTGACCAAAACAACAGACATACCCCAAAATGGTATAACTAAAAAGTACATCTGGCCCTGCAAAAAAACTCGCCTTATGCAACCCCATATAAGGAAATATAAAAAGTTCCGAGTGTCAGAATATGGCGACTCCAAGAAATTTTTTCTTCAAAGTTTTTCTTATTTTTAAAGATGTTACAACGTTTCAAAAACTACATTAATTTGGTATCGCTGCAATCATACCAACCCACATAATACAAGTAACATGTCCTTTTGGCTGCACAGTGAACGCTGTAAAAATGAAGCCTGAAGTTTTTGTCTAATTCCACCCAGTTCTGAATTTTTTTTTTCAACTTCCAAGTACATCATACCATGTAAAGTACAATTTGTCCCACAAAAATGAAGCCCTCATATGACTCTTTGAATGAAAAAATATAAAAGCTATGGCTTTTGGAAGACAGGTGGAATGAAAAGCGAAAAATGGCTGCCGCGGGAAGGGGTTAAGAAAAGAAAAAAAAGAAGCAACTACATTGAAACATTTAGAGACACATTATTTCCCGTCTACAGGTTTAGTCTTTGTTCAAACCACATTTGAGTCCTCTGTAAAAAGTATAAATTGGGAGCATTTCTTTGCCAAAAGGCTCCCACATATGCCACTGTATAGGCATACACTGTGTTGTATAATTATTTGTACAATATCGACAACACTTTTTTATACAATTGAATAAAATGTATACCAGCCTGATGGATGCCAAAAAGACACTCTTAGGCATCTATCAGGTTAATGAGGTCCCAGGGATATTTGGCATACAGTGCTGGCCAAAAGTATTGGCACCCCTGCAATTCTGTCAGATAATAACTCAATTTCTTCAAGAAAATGATTGCAATCACAAATGCTTTGGTAATAATATCTTCATTTAATTTGTCTTCAATGGAAAACCACAAAAAGAATTGTCAAAAAGCCAAATTGGATATAATTCCACACCAAACATAAAAAAGGGGGTGGACAAAAGTATTGGCACCCTTTGAAAAATCATGTGATGCTTCTCTAATTTGTGTAATTAACAGCACCTGTTACTTACCTGTGGCACATAACAGGTGGTGGCAATAACTAAATCACACTTGCAGCCAGTTGAAATGGATTAAAGTTGACTCAACCTCTGTCCTGTGTCCTTGTGTGTACCACATTGAGCATGGAGAAAAGAAAGAAGACCAAAGAACTGTCTGAGGACTTGAGAAGCAAAATTGTGAGAAAGCATGAGCAATCTCAAGGCTACAAGTCCATCTCCAAAGACCTGAATGTTCCTGTGTCTACCGTGCGCAGTGTCATCAAGAAGTTTAAAGCCCATGGCACTGTGGCTAACCTCCCTAGATGTGGACAGAAAAGAAAAATTGATGAGAGATTTCAACGAAAGATTGTGCGGATGGTGGCTAAAGAACCTCAACTAACATCCAAACAAGTTCTAGCTGCCCTGCAGTCCGAGGGTACAACAGTGTCAACCCGTACTATCCGTCAGCGTCTGAATGAAAAGGGACTCTATGGTAGGATACCCAGGAAGACCCCAGATACATAAAAAAGCCAGGCTGGAGTTTGTCAAAACTTACCTGAGAAAGCCAAAAACTTTTTGGAAGAATGTTCTCTGGTCAGATGAGACAAAAGTAGAGCTTTTTGGGAAAAGGCATCAACATAGAGTTTACAGGAAAAAAAAAGAGGCCTTCAAAGAAAAGAACACGGTCCCTACAGTCAAACATGGCGGAGGTTCCCTGATGTTTTGGGGTTGCTTTGCTGCCTCTGGCACTGGACTGCTTGACCGTGTGCATGGCATTATGAAGTCTGAAGACTACCAACAAATTTTGCAGCATAATGTAGGGCCCAGTGTGAGAAAGCTGGGTCTCCCTCAGAGGTCATGGGTCTTCCAGCAGGACAATGACCCAAAACACACTTCAAAAAGCACTAGAAAATGGTTTGAGAGAAAGCACTGGAGACTTCTAAAGTGGCCAGCAATGAGTCCAGACCTGAATCCCATAGAACACCTGTGGAGAGATCTCAATATGGCAGTTTGGAGAAGGCACCCTTCAAATCTCAGGGACCTGGAGAAATTTGCCAAAGAAGAATGGTCTAAAATTCCAGCAGAGCATTGTAAGAAACTCATTGATGGTTACCGGAAGCGGTTGTTCGCAGTTATTTTGTCTAAAGGTTGTGCTACAAAGTATTAGGCTGAGGGTGCCAATACTTTTGTCCGGCCCATTTTTGGAGTTTTGTGTAAAATGATCAATGATTTGACTTTTTTTTTTCATTCTCTTTTGTGTTTTTTCATTGCAAGCAAAATAAATGAAGATATTATTACCAAAGCATTTGTGATTGCAATCATTTTCTGGAAGAAATTGAGTATTATCTGATAGAATTGCAGGGGTGCCAATACTTTTGGCCAGCACTGTATGCACTGGGAGTTTGCCTGGTGCAAATGCCAAACGTAGAGGAAAGTTTAATATGCTTAACATAACCTTAGCTACAGGTGCATCTCAATAAATTAGAATATTTTTGAAACCTTCCTGTAAAATTAAATACATGATACATTCCCTTTTAATAGTCACAAGATTTTCAACAAACTTTGTATAAAGAAGAAGAAGAAACTTTATAATATATCAGACCGAAATACCTCTTTCTGACTTTTATTCTGGAAACTGCAAGCGCCTAAACAGGAATCTTTCTGTCTCACCCTAAGTGCTTTATATTCATATAAAAGCTAGTCATTACTTCTCTGTATTGTTCTATATGCTCCCACTGCAACTTCTGTGTATCCCAAAAGCCCCCCCCCCCCCCCACAAAATTAGTTTTGACGAATATTCATGAGGTCCGGTCCTCCAGTTTGTTTCAGTGCTGTTATTGTACTCTGGGGTCTCCTCAGACCCCAGAGTATAATAAGTGAAATAAAGTACATGTTGACAGCCCACTCACTTGTTCTATGTTGGAATCACTGTGGATGTGTTCCTGGCCAGATCCGTTGCAAGGATAAACAAACCTCCTGGTCCGAGGTAGGCCAGATAGTTCAGTATAATCTCACAGGATATTCAGCAAACAAAAGCCAGGGTAATTGAATAAAACTTAGCTTTTAATTAAACATTATAAAAGATTCTTTACAAGTCCATCGAGGTGAAAAAAATAAATGTGAATAAGCACAGTGACCCACTTGCATGTTTCAGGACGAGTAGTCCCTTAGTCATAGCAGTCATAGCATGTGCTATGACTAAGGGACTACTCGTCCTGCAATGCGTAAGCGGTTCACTGTGCTTATTCACGTTTATTTTTTTCACCTTGATGGACTTGTAAAGAATCTTTTATCATGCTTGATTAAAAGCTAAGTTTTATTCAATTACCCTGGCTTTCGTTTGCTGAATATCCTGTGAGATTATACTGAACTATAATAAGTGGAGACCCAGGGGAGGTGAGTAGCAATAACAAACACTTATACTCACCTTGCATCACCTCTCCTGGGCATTCTTGCTATATCCAGCATTCAGCATCATCTTTGGGCTTCTTCCGGCCTGCGAATGACGTCGTGTGAGCCAGGGTCTGAATCGAAGCCTGTGATTAGGCCTCAGTGGTCACGTGGGCCACGCTGGAAACTGCTGGAGGCTCAGGAGAGGTGAGTATAAGTACTTGTTATTTTTATTTACCTTCCCTAGGCAGACTTCTATTGGAAAGGGGCCTGGCAATATGCCCATACATCACTTGGACCCCTTTCCATTAGTGGTGTTGTCCACAGGCAGCAGCAATGAGTGCCGGTCTCTGCTCCTGGTGGTGTATAGGGTAGACAATGTTTTAGGGAATCAACCTTTCAGACTACCATGGTTCAGTGGGGCTCCAGCTATCTCCAGCTGGTCGCAGTACCTTTACCCTTCTGAACCCCTGTGATTGGAATCGTTAAACCACTGCGGAGCAACATCTGCTCTAATGTTTGTGTGCAGTGTACAGTATGGCAGACATGATAGCAGCTAATCTCTACCCACCAGCTCAGGGAGTAATACAAATTAGAGATAGTGCAAGCACAGAGAGAAAACTGCTAAAACAATTCAGAACATAAGCCATATGAGTCAAGGTTCACATCTGCGTCAGAGTCTACTCCGTCACAGATTCCGCCGAAAATCAGCAGAGAGAAAAATCCTGCACGGAAGACTTTTCTCTCTGCCGGTTTCAGTATAAAAACAATGGAAGCCCCGCTGTTTTAACAGACGGGCCCTCTATCGTTTGGGTCCCCCGGCAGACTCGAATGACAGAAAGCATGGCTCAAGTGCCAACCTAGCCTAACAGCCATAAATAGCTATATTTGTCATGTACACATTGTACTATTAATGTATTCAAAGTTTAATTAAAGATTAGGGAAGGGAATCTCTCTCCTTGTGGAGAGCACCAGTGAAGGTGTGTAGAGTTTTGAATTGCCTTTTTGCCCTCTACTAAGCATCTACATATCACAAGGCGCTTGAGCTTCCCAGCTCCTTTTCCCATAATGCCTTGTGATAATTAAAGGTTAGGTAAGACAAAAGCATTTCAGTAAAAGGAGGTATGCGCAAGAAGATTCAGTCAATGAAGTATTGCTTTATATTTAGTTCAAAAGGTACAAGAAAGGTACAAATCAGCAGAGCACTAAAATATCCTTGTGAATCCCCTGTTCTGTACTGTTCTACAAATTCTTTTGGCACTGGGTTAAAACATATGCTATCATAACAAAGTGATATATGTATTGAGGGTATTTTCTTCAGACTTATAGTTTCTTATTCTTATTTTACTTGCAGTTACTTACATTGTCCCTGTGTACACTTAGTGAATGAGTAGCAGTCATTGTGTCTTTATACACAATGCTATTGTTTCAGAGTAAACCAGACTGCCAAAGGGGATGTAAATAGTTTTAACCATGACAGGATATAACTGCAATATCGCTAAATACAGAAAGTATGTTTGTGCTTTAAAGGGTACCATTTATGTATGCTGCAATTATTTTCTTTTACATGTGAGGGCAGAAATACATGAAATGCCTTATAATGTTTACTGTGCCTGGAGCCACTTACTTTAATAGGAAACACAAAACACAGGGAGCTCAATATTACCAATCGGAGTAATAAACTTGGAGGCCTTCTATCAGAAAATACTGTGAACAGAATACTATAAATTTAAGTATAATTTTAACTCTTTCCTTGCTATGTACTTATCAGTCTCAGTATGTAGTACCTTCCTGCCTGTCCCACATAAATGAATGTACTAAATTCACAGTCAATGAGAAAAATTTATTAAGACTGGTGTATCGTGCACCAGCCTTAATGAATGGCCAGACTAGCAGAGAGACTGAGAGGTTTATGAGGAGGCTGATGCCAGAGAACTAGTGTGATTTTTAATAAATTTGTCATACCAATATGAAATTCTTCAGTCCACCCCAATCCCATACTTCCCAATCATCCTAGATTCAGTGGGACAGTCCCGGATTCCGGGTCCTGTCCCGCTGTCCCGGTCAGCGGCAGGTATGTCCCGGTATAAACTCATCTGCATCCGGAGGGCACTGGTGAGTTAAATACCATGATGAAGCAGGAGTCATCCTTAGACAGCTCCTGCTTCACCACTCTGTGTGAGACACAACCCTTTGGGCTCCGGCCCCAGGAGCTGTAGGCACGATGTGATGACGTCACTCATATCACGCCTACAGCTCCCTGAACACTCAGTTGAGGGAGACCTCAGACAGAGCAGCAGGGGAGCGAGGAGAGGTGAGTAATACTGAGTATCAGTGTTTTATTATGTTAAATGTTGGGGGCAAATGGAGGGGAAACATTAAACTAAGGGCAGATAAAAGGGGACATTGAACTGGGGGTACATGGAGGGAGGAACATTAAACTGGAGGTAGATGAAAAGGGGACATTAAACTGGGGGCAGATAAAAAGGGGACATTAAACTGGGGGCAGATGAAGGGGTGACATTAAACTGGGGGCAGATGAAGAGGGGACATTAAACTGGGGGCAGATGGAGGGAGGAGCAATAAACTGGGGGCAGATGAAGTGGGACATAAAACTGGGGCAGATGGAGGGGGACATTAAACTGGGGCAGATGGAGGGGAGCATTAAACTAGGGACAAATGAAAGGAGACATTAAACTGGGGACAGATGGTGGGGGGGCAGATAAAGCATGACATTAAACTGGGGGCAAGTTGGAAGGGGACATTAAACTGGGGGCAACTGGAGGAGGACATTAAACCATGGGGGTAGCTGGAGGGGGACATTAAACCATAGGGGTAGCTGCAGGGGGACATTAAACCATGGGGGTAGCTGAAGGAGGACATGTCTGCCTCTAGTTGCTCCCAGTTTAATGTCACCCTCCAGTTACCCCCACAGTTTAATGTCCCCCTCTAGTTTCCCTACTTTAATGTCCCCCTTCAGTAGCCCCCAGGGTTTAATGTCACCCTCCAGATGCCCCAGTTTAATGTCCCCTTCTAGTTTCCCCCAGATTAAACTGGGGCACCAGGAGAGGGACTTCATACTGTGGGGTAATTGGAGAGGAACATTATAATGTGGGGGCACATAGCAAAATGGATCATATTGGGCGGAGTCAACATAGAAGTGGGTGGAGCTAAATTGTGCGCCGCACCTACTATCCCTCTCTCTATTCTTTGAAAGTTGGGAAGTATATATATATATATATATATATATATATATTGTGAGAGTGTGAACCTAGAGGGCGCTGGTGAGCAACCCAAAACCAGGGTTAAAAGGTCCTCAACCACACCCATAGGAGGGGCTTCACTCTAGAGGGAGGGCACACAGCAGGAGAGTGCTGCTGGTGACCTGCAGGGAGCAGGTGGATGGTGGACCAGTTAGAGACAGACAGGTGGTCTGTCCCAAGAAAACTGGATTCCACAACGGACTTAGTTAAGCTCTAGTGTGAGCCAGACTGCTGAGGAGAAACCTCAGCAAAGCTTGTTGCCCCTAGAAGCTAGTCAGGGCTCAAGAAGTGAGGTATTGCCCTGTGTGTGGGCTAGGCTGTTTTGTTATTTTTGTTCCTGTTATCACTTACAAGTTGAATAAAGCCATTTATTTTGGATTGCCACTACCTAATATGCTGTTTATTTGGCACCCAGTACCACCAACAACTCTGTGAAGTCCAGGAAGCTGACACCTTTGATGCTAAACTACCCCCCGATTGTCACAGTATATATTTGCAAAATGTCAAAAAATAATAATTCATTGTTGTTCTCAAGCTTTCTCTGTGTGACTGTAATGACGGAGCTGATTGCAATAATACAGCCAAAGGAGAAGGTTATTGAGTGAGTGAGAACTAGGGGTCTAAAGATGGCTGCGGAGGGTAGCAAAGCAAGAAAACCTTTTGGATCTTGGATTCTGGGAACATAAAAACTATTTTTTTTCTATGAGATATATGCTATTAGGTTGCAAAAGTAATGAGCCAAAAAAATCTATACATATTTATTATGAATGTACATGTAGTGACACATTGAATAAAATGAATACATTTAAGTTGTAAATCATGGCGAATGGGGAAACATTTAAAATGCAACGCAAGAGCAGAATTGTTGTTTCACATTCCACTCCTTAAAAAGAGTTAATAAAACATGATCAGTTACTAATATGTATCTTATCCTACAATAAACAAGCCCTCATATGGCAATATCTATAGAAAAATAAATAAGGCCTTAATGCTGAAACAGTATTGGTACTTAAGGGGTTAAATACTCAGCAGCATCTGTCACCATGGTAACTAGAGCCAGCAGCAACCAATAGGATTGCTGGATGTGAATTTGAAAAATCAGTTGGTTGCAGTCAGTTAGTACTCAGTGAAGAGAGAAGATGGATATCCGTGTGCTCGGCTCTGCAGCGGTGATGACGTTCTGGCAACATCTTTGATAAGTGACTGGGATCTAAACCTAATACTGAAGATCTTAAGAAATGGCCGATCATTACACAGACTGTATAACAGATATCAGCTAAGGGTGATTGTTAATAAACGACCAGTATTAGTCTCTGCTCACATGAGCCTCTCTCTATATTCTACTCCATTGTTTATACAACATATAAGAAACATTTCCATTAATATCCTTAATAATTTTAATAAGTTTTCTTCCCATGACCAGTGGCATCTCTTGTCACCAGTTAGCTCCAGTCAGCCAGTTTTGGGTTGTTCTCGGGGCAGGCAGAATAGCACCAGCTCTGCTATTTTACCTGATGTTCTTATGTTTCTGACCTGCCGTCTCATTTTATCCATTAGAAACGAAAGTTATAATCTGTCTTCATTTAGTACGTGTTCTAGGAAATGCGCTCAGCACAATACACCAAATATGTCTATGGTTAATCTACCAAAAGAATGGCTGTCATACTCTTGTAGTCAGTATACAGGCAGTAGGATTATTTTCAGTGTGTAGGAAAGTGCAGCCTGGAGGCAATAAGTACACTGTGCAATATTTATTTTTACAATAGTGGCTTACGGGTGATATAGCACCTGTGAGACATATACTTGCATACATTGGAGCTAACTTACATGGTTTTATCCTTGTTTCTACACAGAATGAAGCACAATGAATGTGTCAGAGGTATCCAGGTACCATGTATGTAATGTCTGTGTGAGTGGTGTCCACTTTTTAGCAAGTTTGTCTATAATTAGTATGTGTAAGGTGTGTATATTATATACTTATATATACACATACACATATATATCCATTTGTATCTCTATGAGCATATGTATTTAGACATTTCTGTAAGTAATATTTCTTATGTATCATGTGTCCCTACAGTCAGTATGTGTGTAGAGTGTTATTGTAGATATAGATGTAGCAATCTGTAAGGTCAAGTCTGACAAGTTGCTGGCACAATGTCACACAGTAACAGGGACAGAGGAGGAAGGTGCTGCCCAGTAATTCATATGAATTGCACAGGGGTGGAGGGGTAACAGAAAGAGGCAAGAGGCACAGACAGGAAGAGGAAAGTGGCATGGGGGGGTAGATGAGAGCAGCGAGAGGTCTGGAAAGGTAGATGAAAAAGTGGAGTGGAGTGGGAAAGAAGAGAGGTATAGAGGGATACAAGAGAAAAGTAGATAAAAGAGGCGGGTGGAGTGGTAAAGGAGAGAGGAACTGTGGAGCACTCCAGTGAGAGAGGTGTGGAGGAGTAGACGAGAACGGAGACTAGCGATAGGCACAATGGGAGAGGCTCGGAGAGAGGAAAGAGGTATAGACAGGTACAGAAGAGAGTCACAAGGCGTGGAGGGATAAAAGAGAGAGTTGCAAGTTGTAGAGGGCTAGAGTAGAGTGGCATAAGACATGGAGGGGTACAGTAGAGGGGCGTGTGGCATAGTGAGGTAGAGGATAGAGGCACTGAAGGCTAGAGGAGAGAGCAATAAGGTGTGGAGGGCTAGAGGAGGGAGGCAAGAGACACGGAGGAGAGAGGCATAGAGGGGAGAGTACAGAATCACCGAGAGGTGTAAAAAAGGTGTCAGAAGCTAGTAGGGGTAGAGATGAGAGAAATCTATGTAAAAAGTATATGTACATGTGTTTGTACTATATGTACAATATGTGTCAGGTGTCTGTACTGTATATATGTGTATATATATATATATATATATTGTCCACTTATATAATAATGTAATAACTATCTAAATTAGTGGTAGAGGAGGGAGGAATGAGCTTCCGTGGAGTACTCTAGTGAGAGAGGTGTGGAGGAATAGACGAGAAAGGAGACTAGCGATAGGCACAGTGGGGGAGCTGCAATAGGTGCAGAGGGGTAGAAGAGAAAGAGGACAGTAGCAAATAGTGATAGAGGAGAGAGGCATGAGCTACAGTGGGGTAAAGGAGAATGGTGAGAGGCACGTAGGGGTAGAGTAGAAGGGCAAGAGATGAGGAGTGGTAGAGGAGAGAAGCATTGAAGAGTACAGGATAAAGGAGAGCAGTGAGGGGCACAGAGGAGTAGAGGAAAGAGGACAGAAGCAAGTAGGGTAGACAAAAGAGGCATAAGCCATGGAGGAGTAGAGGAGAGCATTGAGAAATGGAGAGGCTTGGAAAGATAGAGGAGAGAGGAAAGAAGCAAGTAGGTAGACAAGAGAGGCATAAGTCATGGTGGGGTAGAAGAGAGTTGAGAGAAGTGAGTAGGGGTAAAGGTGAGAGGCATAGAGAGATAGAGGAGAGAAGAAAGAAGTAAGGAGGGGAAGAGAATGAGGTATGAGGCATTTTGAGGTAGAAGAGAGAGGACAGTAGTGAAGAGAGATAGAGGAAAGAGGTGTGAAGGGTAGTGGAGAGAGGCTAGAAGCAAAGGGGTGGAGGGGTAGAAGAGAAAAGCATGAGGCACAGACGGGTAGAGGAAAGAGGCGTGGAGAGGTGGATGAGAGCAGTGCAAGGTGTGGAAAGGTAGATGAAAAAGGTGAGTGGAGTGGGAAAGGAGAGAGGTATAGAGGGTACAAGAGAGAGAGGTGGATGAAAGAGGCAAGTGGAGCAGAAAAGGAGAGAGAGACAGAAGGGTAGAGGAGAAAGCATAGGAGCAAGGGGGGTAGAGGAAAGAGGCATGAGGCACACTAGGACAGAGGACAGTGTAAAGAGTTGCAGAGGGGTAAAAGACAGAGGAAATAGATGTGAGGCTCGGAGAGAGGCAAGAGGTATAGAGGGGTGTAGGAGAGAGTCACAAAGCGTAGAGGGATAAAAGAGAAAGGTGGATGATGTAGAGAGCTAGAGTAAAGAGGGATAAGGCATGGAGGGGTAGAGTAGAGGGGTGTGGGGCATGGTGGGGTAGAGGATAGAGGCCCTATGCATTGAAGGCTAGAAAGAGAGCCACAAGGTGTGGAGGGTTAGAGGAGAGAGGCAAGAGGCACAGAGGTGTACATGAGAGAAGTGCAGACAGGAGAGCTGAGAGGCACAAAGGAGTTCAATAGAGAGGACAAAGTTTGTGGCATACAAGAGAGTAAAGAGAGGCATGGAGGATAGAGGACAGAAATGAGGAGGCATAGCAGAAAGAGGAGAGAGGTGTGGCAGAGTAGGGAAGATGAGTCGAAGAATGGGAGAGGAAAGGGGCATGGAGGGAGAATGCCCATAGGTTTGGAAGTCTAGAGGAAAGAAAAGAGTCAAGAGGCAAGGAAGGGAGAAGAAAAATGAGAGAGGATCAAGGCACTGAGGGGTAGAATAGAGAGGAGAGAGGCAAAGAAAGGGTAAGATTAGAGGTGTGGAGGGGTAGAGGAGAGAGTACAGAAGCAAGGGGGGATAAAGAAGAGAGGTGTGAGGCGCACTGGGACAGAGGACAGTGTAGAGAGGAAAGAGGTGAGAGGCTTAGAGAGGAGAAAGAGGTATAGACAGGTGCAGGAGAGAGTCACAAGGCGTGGAAAGATAAAGGAGAGAGGTGCAAGGTGTAGAGGGCTAGAGTAGATTGGCACAAGGCATGGAGGGGTAGAGTAGAGGGGTGTGTGGCATGGTGGGGGCATGGAGGAGAAGGCATGAAGGGGAGAATTGAGAGGCATCAAGAGGTATAGAAGAGGTGTCAGAAGCGAGAGGAATCTATGTAAAAAGTGTATGTACATGTGTATATACTATATGTATAATATGTGTCAGGTGTCTGTACTGTATATATGTGTGTGTATAAATATATATATATATATGTATGTATTGTCCACTTATGTAATTATGTAATAGCTATCGAAATTAGGGGTAGAGGAGAGGGGAATGAGCTACTGTGGAGTACTCTAGTGAGAGAGATGTGGAGGAGTAGATGAGGGGACTAGCAAAAGGCACAAGTAGGGGAGATGCAATAGGTGCAGAGGGGTAGAAGAGAAAGAGGACAGTAGCAATTAGTGATAGAGGAAAGAGGTATGAGCATAGGGGTAGAGTAGAACAGGAAGAGATGAGGAGTGGTAGAGGAGAGAGGCATTGAAGAGTGCAGGAGAAAGGAGAGAAGTGATAGGCACAGAGGAATAGAGGATAGAGGAAAGAAGCAAGTAGGGTAGAAAAGAGAGGCATGAGTCATGGTGATCTAGAAGAGAGTTGAGAGAGGCGTGAAGGGGTAGAGGAAAGAGGCATTGAGGGGTGGATAAGAGTAGTGTGAGGTGTGGAAAGGTAGATGAAAAAGGCAAGTGGAGTGGGAAAGGAGAGGTATAGCGGGTACAATAGAAAGGTAGATGAAAAAGGCAAGTGGAGTAGGAAAGGAGAGAGAGGCAGAAGGGTAGAGGAGAGAACACAGAAGCAAGGGGGATAAAGGAGAGAGGCGTGTGGCACTCTATGACAGAGGACAGTGTAGAGAGTTGCAAAGGGGTAAAAGACAGAGGAAAGAGATGTGAGGCTTGGGGAAAGGCAAGAGGTATAGATGGGTGCAGGAGAGAGTCACAAGGTGTATAGGGATAAAGGATAGAGGTGCAAGATGTAGAGGGCTAGAGAAGAGGCACAAGGCATGGAGGGGTACAATAGAGAGGTGTGTGGCATGGTGGGGCAGACAGGAGAGCTGAGAGCCGCAAAGGAGTAGAATAGAGAGGACAAAAGTATGTGGCATACAAGAGAGTAAAGAGAGGCATGGAAGAGAGAGAACAGAAATTAGGAGGGGCAAGAGGCAAAGAAGGGAGAAGAAAAATGATAGAAGATCAAGGCACTGATGGGTAGAATAGAGAGTAGAGAGGCTTAGAAAGGGCGAGGTTAGAGGTGTGGAGGGGTAGAGGAGAGAGCACAGAAGCAAGGGTGGGTACAGGAGTGAGGTGTGAGGCGCACTGGGTTAGAGCACAATGTAGAGAGTAGCAGGAGTAAAAGATAGAGGAAGAGGTGAGAGGCTTGGAGAGAGGCAAGAGGTATAGACAGGTGCAGGAGAGAGTCACAAGGCGTGGAGGGATAAAGGAGAGAGGTGCAAGGTGTAGAGGACTAGAGCAGAGTGGCACAAGGCATGGAGGGGTAGAGTAGAGGGGCGTGTGGTATGGTGAGGTAGAAGATAGAGGCACTAGGCTCTGAAGGCTAGAGGAGAGAGCCACAAGGTGTGGAGGGGTAGAGTAGAGAGGCATGAAGGGGAGAGCTGAGAAGCACTGAGAGGAATGGAAGAGATGTCAGAAGTGAGTAGGGGTACAAGCGAAATCTATGTAAAAAGTGAACATGTGTTTGTACAATATGTGTCAGGTGTCTGTACTGTATCTATATATATATATATATATATATATATATATATTGTCTACTTATATAATAATGTAATAACTATCTAAATTAGGGGCAGGGGAGAGGGAAATGAGCTCCTAGAGAGTACAATAGAGAGGGTGCAATAGAGAGGTAGATGAAAGAGGCAAGTTGAGTGGGAAAGTAGAGAGAGGCAAAGGGGCAGAGGAGAGAGCACAGGAGCAAGGCGGGTAGAGGAGAGAGGCGTGGGGCACACTAGGATAGAGGACACTGTAGAGAGTTGAAAAGGGGTAAAAGACAGGAAAGAGGTGTGAGGCTTGGAGAAAAGCAAGAGGAATAGTGTGGTGCAGGAGAGCAAGATGTAGATGGCTAGATTAGAGAGACACAAGGCATGGATGGGTAGAATGGAGGGGTGTGGGGCATGGTGGGGTAGAGGATAGAGGCCCTAGGCACTGAAGGCTAGAGGAGAAATCCACAAGGTGTGGAGGGGTAGAGGAGAGAGGCAAGAGGCGTGGAGGTGTACATGAGAGAGGCACAGACAGGAGAACTGAAAGGCGCAAAGGAGTAGAATAGAGAGGACAAAAGTGTGTGGCATACAAGAGAGTAAAGAGAGGCATGGAAAAGAAAGTAAAGAATTGAGAAGGGGTAGAAGAAAGAGGAGAGAGGTGTGGCGGAGTATTGAAAATGAATCGAGGAGTGGATGAGGAAAGGGACATGGAGGGAAATTGCCAATAGGTTTGGAGAGGTCTAGAGGAAAGAAGAGAGTCAAGAGGCAAGGAGGGGAGAAAAAAAGGAGAGGATCAAGGCACTGAGGGGTAGAATAGAAAGGATAGAGGCACAGAAAGGATAAGGTTAAAGGTGTGGAGGGGTAGAGGAGAGAGCACAAAAGCAAGGGTGGGTAAAGGAGTGAGGAGTGAGGCGCACTGGGTCAGAGTTGCAGGGGGTAAAAGATAGAGGAAAGAGGTGAGAGGCTCAGAGAGAGGCAAGAGGTATAGACAGGAGCAGGAGAGAGTCACAAGTCGTGGAGGGATAAAGGAGAGAGGTGCAAGGTGTAGAGGGCTAGAGTAGAGTGGCACAAGGCATGGAGGGGTATAGTAGAGGGGCGTGTGGCATGTTGAGGTAGAGGATAGAGGCACTAGGCACCGAAGGCTAAAGGAGAGAGCCACAAGATGTGGAGGGGTAGAGGAGAGAGGCAAGAGGCACGGAGGAGAGTTGTCAGAAGTTAGTAGGGATACAGGCGAGAGGAATCTAAGTAAAAAGTGTATGTACATGTGTTTGTACTATATGTACAATATGTGTCTGGTGACTGTACTATATATATATGTGTGTGTTTGTATATATATATATATATATATATATATATATGTATAAATTATTGTGCACTTATATAATAATGTAATAACAATCTAAATTAGGGATAGAGGAGAGAGGAATGAGCTGCCGTGGAGTACTCTAGTGAGAGAGGTGTGGAAGAGTAGATGAGAAAGGGGACTAGCAATAGGCACAGTGGGGTAGAAGAGAAAGAGGACAGTAGCAAATAGTGATAGAGGAGAGAGGCATGAGTCACAGTGGGGTAAAGGAGAATGGAGAGAGGCACATAGGGTAGAGTAGAAAGGGAAGAGATGAGGAGTGGTAGAGGAGAGAGCCGTTGAAGAGTACAGGAGAAAGAGAAGTGAGAGGTACAGAGGAGGAGAGGAGAGAGGACAGAAGCAAGCAGGGTAGACAAGAGAGTCATGAGCCATGGTGGAGTAGAAGAGAGTTGAGAGAGGCGCTGAGGGGTAGAGGAGAGTTGACAGAAGTGAGTAGGGGTAAAGGTGAGAGACAAAGAGAGATAGAGGAGAGAGGAAATAAGTAAGGAGGGAAAGAGAAGAGAGGTGTGAGGCATGGAGAGGTAGAGGAGAGAGGACATAAGTGAGGAGAGATAGAGGAAAAAGGTGTGGAGGGTAGAGGAGAGAAGCATGAGGCACAGACAGTAGAGGAAAGAGGCATGGAGGGGTGGATGAGAGAAGTATGAAGTGTTGAAAGGTAGATGAAAAAGGCGAGTGGAGTGGGAATGAAGAAAGGTATAGGGGGTACTTAAGAGAGGTAGATGAAAGAGGTGAGTTGAGTGGGAAAAGAGAAAGAGGCAGAGGGGTAGAGGTGAGAGCACAGAAGCAAGGGGGATAAGGGAGAGAGGTGTGAGGCACACCAGAACAGAGGACAGAGTAAAGAGTTGCAGACAGGTAAGTATCTCTATATACAAGAAGTGTAAGGTTTACTGTGTGTATTTAAATATATATGTATAATATATACAGTATATACATGTATATAAAATATGTTGTAGTACATTACTATTACTATTACTAATATACTATAGTATATTACTATGTTTTAGCAATAGCAAAGTTATAAAAAGATTTGCATGACATGTTTTATCCCATCGACCACTTAGTGGCCTTATTAGGATGGGTCCCTACACTAACACTTTACTATAGGTCAGGAGATAACCTTTCTAAAGACTCTCTACTACCTTGCAGTTTGTAAAAACTTGATCTCCGGGTTTCTATCTATAGAGGGTGGGGGGTACAGTATTTCTTCTACAAGTAAAGTCTTAGTGTAGGGACCCATCTGAATGAGGTCGCCGTGACGTGGCAGATGGGCTCGCACAATTTACCAAACTGTGTGCCAAGAACCTCACATTTTTAAGTAGTCATAGTCAGTGATACATGAAAGTGTAGTCGAAGAATGTTATCAGTTAAAGCTCCGCACCAGATGTATCAGCTCACCTGGATCTAGTTTGTGTGTCTACAACTATCTAGGCTCTAGTCCCTGGTTCCTCTACAGCCTATTCTGGGTGCATCAGTTCTAATCTACCTGGTCATTTACGTTCCCTCCATGCAAGAAACTGTTTAATTTTTTTTTTTGTAACTATAGTGTAGGAAATGTTTTATGAAGCTTTATTTTGTAGTATACTTTATTGGCAGATGTGGCTTACCTTTAGTAAAAATCTCAGAGTGACAGCGCCTATCAGATCATGTATGCTATTGCGCTTTTCAGACCTGGTGTCAGGTCTTCTTTAAATGTTTACAAACTGCATCCACTTAGTCATTGTTAAATGATTAATTACACGGTGTAATTTGTCATGTATCGTTGTTAATCTGAGATTGTGATTACATAATTTTAAGACTTTCGTATTACCGAATTTTTTTTAATTATATCCTGAAAGTAAAATCATATTATTTAAAGGTGATGTACTTTGATTTTCCCATGGCTATATATAATCACTGCAGTGATAACATGCAATATTAACATGAATGCTGTAATGGTCACATAATATATCATGACTACATGCCTCCCAACTGTCCTGGATTCAGCAGGACTGTCCCGGATTCCGGGTCCTGTCCAGATGTACAGGTCGGCGGGAGGTATGTCCCAGCTTCAACTCTCCAGAGGACGCAGATGAGTTGAATACAATGGTGAAGAAGGATCAGTCTGCAGACAGCTCCTGCTTTACCGTGTGCCCCCTATGTGCTTCCGCCCCGGGAGCAGTAGGCGTGATGTGATGACGTCACTCACATTCGGCATGCAGCTCCCTGAACACTCAGACCTCAGACAGAGCAGCAGGGGAGTAAGGAGAGGTGAGTGTCAGTGTTTTTTATGTTTGTTTATTACCAGAAGGAAGACAATATACTGTGGGGGCAGATGAGGGGGACATTAAACGTTGGGGGCAGCTGGAGGGGGGATATTAGACTGAGGGTAGCTAAAGGGGGCCATTAAACTGTGGGGGGGGCACAAAGAAATGGATGGGAATGGGTGGAGTCAAAGTAGAAGTGGGCAGGGCTAATTTTAACATCGATTGCAACGAGCACCGCACATTCCATCCCTCTTTCTGTTCTTTGAACGTTGGGAGGTGTGCCAATCCCACCCTGCACTGCCCACATTCGAATAATGTGGCGGGCGAGGTGCAGATCAGGATTTATTTGAAAGGGTCTTGCGCAAAACATGCACCTCAATAAGATCCCTCTAGACCAGTTTTCTGGTATAAAGGCAAGGATTAATTTCTCCCTCTGTGTCAAACATTTTGCAGCTTTTTAGTTTGCAAGCTATCCTTCATGACACTTGCAGGAGCCTAATCACTGACCATAACGGTGATATAAAATAATCAGTCACCTGTCACTAAAACCCATCATCCTAGCACTCATATTGAGTATGTTGTTCCCAAATAGGTGGTTGCTAGGAAACCCCACATTATCATGAATGACATCACAGGTATTCTCTGCATGGAGAGGGATCAGAGGCATGCAAAGAAGATGTGATCTGCCTCCTCTGTATGTCTGTGTTATGTTAAATAACAAGAGTGCCGTATTTGCTTTTAAAATGCTCAGTGTCGAGGCTATGTTAAAGTACAGTCAGGTGGAGCGTGCCTTACCGTCCAGCAATGACGCTAGGCTGTAAGGCCCGACTTTCTGACAGTGGGGAGATATCAGAAATATCAAATTAATGACACCAATATCTCCAACTGGGGCACATACAGGGAAAGCCAACAGTGTGCTGAATTCAGCGCATTGTTGGATTTCTAGCGGTATATAATACCGCACATTGATGAGGACATTAAAGGTCCTCTTTAACATGTATAGTGTTAGGATGGAGTCTGTGCCAGGGAAACAATTTCCATTATTGGAACCAAGTAGCCACAATCTGACACTTGAAAATATTTTGCTAGAAACTATCTCAGTTCATACTAAGGATGCTTGTTACAGAGAAATGAAGTAAACTAACTGCTTGTGAGCATCTTGGATCTCATGGATGTCTGACTAAAATGTAAATGTTAAGATCCCAGCAAGTATGCATTAATAATTCCATAGGATATTGTCAGCACATTGTAAGCATGCACCACAAAAGAGCCTGAGAAATGGATTGACTTGTATTTGGTCTACATCAATACTTGTGGTTTTACCACAATCCTCCCCTAATTAAAAGCGGGTCTTGTCTGTAAAATAAATGTGTACACAAAAGTTTACCATACTGTCTCAAATTATTTCTTTCCGTACTAGAATCAGGAACATCTGCAGCTCCCTCACCCTATGATTTTTGAATCCAACAAAACTGGGTGTATTTGTAGAAATGTCACAAGCTGTTTTTTTGTTTTGTTTTGTTTTGTTTTTTGGAGTAAATACACAGAATTTAGAAATCATCTAACATTTTTTTATATTTTCTTGAAGCCAAAAGTTTTTAGTTTGGGTGTCTAATGTAATTGTTTCAAACATTCATCAAGTAAAGCAATTGAAAAATTTTCCTCTAAAGCTGTCAGCCAGTCAGGTCAGATCCGCAGTACACTGTGAGAGATTTTCAAACAGGAAGTGCCAAATTTAAGGAAATCTGTGTGACATTATTGTGTAATTGGAATTTGTCTGGAAAGCAGAGCTGTCTGATGAACCATGTGGAACATTCATAGTAAGTCTTGCTTGCTTTATTTTCTTTCATACACTAGGGTGCACTTTAAAGGACAGTATTTAGAATATATTCAAAATGAATCCGATTGATCCTCAAGTATTTTAGGGAGCTCATTTTGAATATACAGATTAAATGCTTCAATGTATGCTTTATGATCACCTTTATAAACTGGACCAATATTAGAGATGGGCAAATCAGTTTGTATTGAGGCGAGTTCAACCCGAATATTCCAAATTGTTGGGGCTTTTACGAAACTGAACAAATAGACATTTGTCTCACCTCCATTGGGCCTCCATTTATTATACTCAGGAGTCCAAGTGTTTCATGTGTGACAAATCCCACAGGTTTCGGTTTTGGGTGGAACCAGAAACTTTTGAGAAAATTCAGGGTGAATTTGGTTCTATCTGTATTGGTTCACTTATGCCTAGTCCTTAGGTTATACCTGGAGAAAAGACCAAAGTAGTCTTGAAAGCTTGCTATTGCCCATTAAAGGGTTTTTTGGGTCAGATGTGAAAATTAACATAGGGCAGTGAAGGGCATACCCATCTAGACCCTACCACCCCAGCAGTTGCCACCTGGCTGATGCTGGTATTTCATTTTTACCAGCCTCATTGGAAGCTGGTATTTTTCAGATGGTGTATGTGTTCACTTGCACAAAACATATTTTGTGGTTCTCTGACTCCTCATCCCATCCTCCAAGTGTTTTGACAACAATGCAAGTTGACAGTCAGCTGACTGGCTTCAGGGCAGTGTCTGAAAGGCCAAAAATGATCCCTTTATGGGAGCAAATGCTACAGCATCATCACAGGAATGAATTAATGACAGGTACAGGAGTGAAGAATTTACTTAAAAAAAAAACATATAGTAGGCACTGGTCTGGATACAACCTGCATGCTTAATGGAAAGGTGGAATTTCTTCTGAAAGGGTGAGGATTCTTTGATGAAAACAACACTTGGGAGCCAGAAGAGAACTTGGACTTTCCTGTTTCAGGCACTTGTAAGTGTTACAGATTTGTTATTTTGAAAAAAAAATTGTGTTGCAGGCTGGCTGAAAAGTGATGAAGAAGATGTGGCTTTCAAAAAAAAAGAAAAAGAAAAATTATCCCTTCTTGGGGGCAAATTAGGAAAGAAATGAGATTTCATAGATTGTAAGCTCTTGCGAGCAGGGCCCTCAGTCCCAGTGTTTGAATTGACTATTTCTTTGTAATGTATCTTTTTTGTCTGTACTTGAACCCTACAAATTGTACAGTGCTGCAGAATATGTTGGCGCTATATAAATAAAATGTATTATTATTATTAGATTTGGGACTCATAGTGTGATGTGGCCACTTTTCAGCTTTGATTTCTAGAGTGATAATGGCAGTTTTTCTGTATTTTTTTAAACAAAAAACACTATTGCAAAAAATACTTAATAAGAAGATGAGATTTAGCACTGAAAGGGTGACTGGCCCAGTTAAAATCTTAGAGTAAAATTAGAGTAACACACACTGTGCCTCACAGTCAGATTTGTGGAGTGAAAATAGTGTTTTTTCTGTATTTTTTTTTTTTTTTACAAAAAGTAACTTTATTGCAAAAAATATTAAATGAGATTTTGCACTCGAAGGGTGACTTGGCCAGTCAAAATAATGTAAGACACTCTGTGGACAGTCACAGATCAAAGTCAATACTAATGGCAGATCTGACACTTTATTTTTTTGGGGGGGGTAACCCCTTTAGAGAGCATTGAGAGCCTCTACCAGTATGGCAGAAGGGGAGGTGGAGCGGCTCGGAGGGGTATATTTAGTACAAGGGGGATGGAAGCACAGGGGGATATTTTTAATATATGGGCACTGGGGGGGCACTACATTATAAAGGTTAACCCATTTTAGCAAAAAGATTTCAGCATCCCTGAGCTAGGTCACCAGGGACAAGTGATATAAATCACTTGGTCCTGGTTACAGTCTAATGTTTAGCTCTGTCCTGCTGCAGAGCCCCAGTCTTTTCCATTAATCTCTGATTTCAAGGTTTCAGCGATGATGTCAGTGGCCCCTCTTGTGACTGCGGCAGCCAATCACTGGATTCAGCAGTCATGTGTGGTGGTTGGTTACATCACCAGTGCATCTGCCAGAGACTGGTACAGAGAACCAGGAACCACTTAAAAAGCAAAGGAAAGCAGAGATGAGTGGCACAGATTTTTTTTTAATTATTATTATATGTCACAAAACTGTATGGATATCATTACAAAATTTTAATAAATTAGTTATTTTGGGTATTACTTTGGTTTTGAGTCCCAGATCATATAAAGTTGGAGATGTTAGAAGGACAAGAAGGCAGAAAACCTCTCTGTGGCATACTTTTAGTGACTCAGCTTTAACTTCTTTATTCTGAGGCCCCACGTTGCGGAAACGCAGCTTTTATTGTTGCAGATTTTGTGGAGGTTTTTTGAGGCAAAGTCAGGAGTGGATTGAGCAGGAGGGAGAAGTATAAGAACTTCCTATATCCGTGATGGCGAACCTATGGCACGCATGCCAGAGAGGGCACGCAAAACCCTCTCTATTGGCACGCGTGCCGGCGCCATGATCGCTCACTAACGGGGAATCCGGTATAGGAATCCCGGTTAGCGAGCGATCGCTTCTTTCAGCTGTATGTGCAAATGAATGTGTCATTCATCAGCGCCTGCGAACAGAAGAAGAAGGAGGACGCTCTTCGTGGGACTGCAGCTCTTCTTGGGACTGGGTAAGTAACATAAACTACTGTGTGGGGTCTACTGTGGAGTATATACTACTGTATGGGGACAGTGAAGCATCTAATACTGTATGGGGGACACTGAAGCATCTAATACTGTATGGGGAACACAGATGCTTCAGTGTCCCCCATACAGTATTAGATGCTTCAGTGTCCCCCACACAGTATTAGATGCTTCAGTGTCCTCCATACGGTATTAGATGCTTCACAGTGTCCCCCAAACGGTATTAGATGCTTCAGTGTCCCCCATATGGTATTAGATGCTTCAGTGTCCCCCATACGGTATTAGATGCTTCAGTGTCCCCCACACGGTATTAGATGCTTCAGTGTCCCCCACACGGTATTAGATGCTTCAGTGTCCCCCATACGGTATTAGATGCTTCAGTGTCCCCCATACAGTGGTATATGCTTCACAGTGGCCCCCATACAGTATTAGATGCTTCACAGTGTCCCCCACACAGTATTAGATGCTTCAGTGTCCCCCATACAGTATTAGATGTTTCAGTGTCCCCCATCCAGTATTAGATGCTTCAGTGTACCCCACACAGTATTAGATGCTTCAGTGTCCCCCATACAGTATTAGATGCTTCAGTGTCCCCCATACAGTATTAGATGTTTCAAATACTGTATGGGGGACACTGAAACATCTAATACTGTGTGGGGGGCCAAAGTGGAGCATATAATACTGTGTGGGGGCCACTGTGAAGCATATAATACTGAGTGGGGCCCCTCTGGAGCATATAATACTGAGTGGGGGCAATTCTGGAGCATATAATACTGTCTGGGGGCCACTGTGGAGTGCATTGTACTGTCTGGGGGGCCACTTCAGAGCACATTGTACTGTATGGGGGCCCTTCACTATTTATATCACACAGTATCTGATTTATAGCAGACATGTGATATTATTACAGGCTGTAATAACATTGCACGGTCAATATAAAACAGATCCTGGTTAATTTAAGGTTAAATTGCAGTGTTGGCACTTTGCGATAATTAAGTGGGTTTTGGGTTGCAGTTTGAGCACTCGGACTCTAAAAGGTTCGCCATCACTGTCCTATATATTTCCCATTCTTTTTAAAGCCATTCTTGACTTTGGCTCAAAAAAACGCAACAAAATCTGGAACTAAAGAAGTTGCGTTTCCGCAGCGTGGGGCCTTAGCTTTAAGATTAGGAATGGGAAAGTAGGAGTGGCTTACTTTTTTATTTAAACTTAAGCAACCATATACAATCACCAGTTGAACCATCTACTTCACTAGTAAAATCTACATTTTGCATGTGCACCTTGCTCTGTGTGTTCCCTCACTGTTGCACTTGCCAAGTTTCCTAACAGAAATTATTCATGCAGTGCACATGCTCAATCTGTCATTTTATCACTTGGATATGTGCTATATGATGAATTATATTTTAATTATTATTTATTATATCTAATTAAAACTGCTCTAATTTATTGATTTTATCTTACTATAAATGTTTGACATTTGCACTATGGTTTTTACTTGGCAAAGGCTCTATGGAAGAGCTGAAACATTGCACAGATGGGTGAATAAAGTTTTATTTCCTGCAGCTAGTTTTCTATCTTTTTATATATGTGCAGATATAGCAGTGTTTGCTACTTAAGAAGAATAATTCCACAAGATATGTATTGCACGTGTATACTGGTTATCATTAAAAAATTACCTACGATCTTACATCAGCACCCCTCCAGCCTCTTTTTCTCTGGGTCTTCAAGTTGTCACATCTCTGGAGGGCCATTATATACAGAGACAAACTAATGATTTAAAAAGGCACTGTGTAATGTTTACTTTGGATAGGTCATCAATTGAAGATTGGTTGGGATTTCGGGAACCCTGCAGATCAGCTGTCTGAAGCTACTTGGAGCACAGCTTCTGCTTTACGGGCCATATGTCATATTTAGCAGACACATAACCTGTTTGCAGCTCAGTCCTATTTAAGTGAATGGAACTGACATGCAATACCAAGCACACCAACTATAAAATGTAGAGTACCATGCCTGGTTTTCAGTAAAGAAGCTGCTATCCAAAGGATAGGTCATCTATCTTAAGCCAGAAAAAAACCTTTAAGGCTACGGCCCTACATTGCAGAAAAGCAGATTTTTTTGTTGCAGATTTTTTTGCGGTTTTTTGAGCCAAAGCCAGGAGGGGATTGAGCAGAAGGTAGAAGTATAAGAACTTCCTATATATTTCCCATTCCTTTTGTAGCCATTGTTGGCTTTTGCTCAAAAAACCGCAACAAAAAAAGCTGTGTTTCCGCAACGTGGGGCCTTTGCCTAAGGATACGGCCCCACATTGCAGAAACGCAGCATTTTTTGTTGCAGATTTTGCTGTGTTTTTTTAGACAAAGTCAGGAGTGGCTTGAAAAGGAATGAAAAATATTAAACATTTCCCTTCTGTTAAATCCACTCCTGACTTTGGCTAAAAAAATGTAGCAAAATCTGCAACAAAAAACACTGTGTTTCCACAAGGGATTATCCAGCTTTCAAAAATTATCTGCAAATACATCCATACCAGTGCTAAATTCTCACTGTTCTCTTCCCATGTGCATTCTTTGCTTTCTTTGTATCATTGTTATTTACATGCAGTGAATCTTATTACAAACTACATTTCCCATGATTCATCTACCTACTCTCACTCTCTGTGTACCCCTCCTTTCTCCACTCTTCTCTTCAATAATTTCACAGGTAATAAATCACTCCCACATCCAGGGTCAATTTGCTGTTGTGATGTTTAATTTTCTGACTTGAATTGCTTACAGGGAGGGGTAGTGATCTTACAAAAGAATCATCACTCTGAGGTCATTTACCTGAAAATAAATCAGATAAAGCTGAATTTAAACAGGATATATATTAGGAAGTGTTCTTCATTGATGCATCCTACTATTTGGCCCACATTTTTAAAAATCTGGATAACCACTTCAAGTTCTGCAAGGGTGTTTTACATATTTATTTTTTTCATTCTTCTTTATAGACCTCTATAATCATACAGTGAAAGGACCACCAGGAATCATTTAATATAACATACATTTATTTTCAAAAATGTATAAAGAACAAACATTATTGTGCATTAAAGTGAAATAGGTTGCCCAATCCCTGAAAACAGACAGGCATCTTTATCATTACATTTTTCCAATATACTGTAAGTCATAGCACCATCAAGTAGGGTGTAACTGTTGAGAATTCTGAAGCACCAAGATGAACAGTGTGAAATGTACAAAAGAGGTAACCATTGGATATTTCCAAAATGTTGGAAAACATAAGTTTTGGAATGACGAGTGATTATTGCACAAGGCCTCACATTCTTCCTTCCTATTTCCATTACATGCAACACATATAGTATACTAGAAATATTTCTTTGGTTAGATTTTAATGCATTATACTATACAGTACATATTACAACAGGGGTGATGATACCTGATATCCCAGTATAAATTTAGGAGTTTAGCTATGAATTTAACAAGGTATAATAACTATAAAACAAATCACAAAGTAGTAGTAAACGACATTAGGGATGAGTGCAGCACTGCTTTTCTTCCTCGAGCAAAATCATATTCCTTAGGAAATGAACTCGGGTTTTAATGGGCTGCTATATACTCCCTGGCCATCGGCTTATTGCTAACTGGTGACATACTTTCTCATTGGTTAAAAGCTATTATACTTTGATATTCTGAAGCACAGACGTAGAAGCCCTTGTTTTAAGAGGTTGCTAGGTTTTCTAAATCTATTCTTGGTGGCTCCTGATAGTCAGAAATAGAGAAGTTTATTAGGAATGGTCTCTTTTTGGGATCCCATAACATCTTCATTCTGGTCTCAAAACAAAGTTATTCCAAATGTTGGAGAACCAGCCGAAAAAGGTTGAACAACTTTATTCTAGGATAACGCACCCGTGAAAGACATTTTACAGTGCAATAATGCCCTATTATGAATGTAGTGGTTTTGCTATGATTTACATAGAAATAAAGCACAGCTGACTTGGACTAGTGTACAGAAAAAGGGGTACTAAACGCGTTTTCCCATCTTAGGCTTTCAACTGTTCTTTGTTCTCCTCTTCCCTCCACTTATTGATAAACAAGTTGGTAGGCAGGCTTATCCTATATGTTAAGCTTACTGATGACACTAAACTGCACATTATTATCTCTGGATATACCTATAGATATAACACAGCCACTGATCAAGCACTGTTTTAGCCATTATCAAGGCTCAGCAGTTGAGAGCACTTTGCAGAGCTGACAAAAGGCTCCACTAACTTCCATTCACAGTGAAGAGAAACAGGGACTGATATTACCAGCCCGGCCAGTGCTGCTGAATATTAGAAGTGGTATCAAAACTAGGTAATGAGCTGTAAATACTGAGGACCATATAGTCAGCTGTATGGAGCAAGATAGATAATGAAGCAAATGGAACAAGAGAGATAAAGAAATGTATTGGATAAAAAACTTCAGTTACCTTAAGCCACAACATTAAATCCTATTCTTGGGAATACCACTTCAAGGACTAATAAAATAATATTTTAAGTTGTCTACAATAAAATAATTTTCTTGCAATATTACCACAACTCATGGAAACCTTCATGTTTCCCATGGGAAAAGCTTTCTAAGAAAGCTTATGACCATCGCAAAACACATGCTTTGTTGTGGTAATACCATGATGTTACCAGCCATATGTGTGTATGTTTGTGTAAGCTATTACATGATACCTTTTACTTTAGATTTAGTGATAAAGCTCAAGTTAGGGTAAGTCATTGAAAGACGTACAATGGCATTTCCTTTACTAATTAACATCTTTAGCATGAAGTTCCTAAAATACCCTTTAAAAACCCTTAAAATACCAAAATGTTGATTAATAGACTACCAGACAGTACTGGAACTGGACTCTTTAGTATATCTTTATTGTTAAAACTGTGGCTTGGGAAAGAATTAACACCTTCTTAGATATTTGCAACATTTCTTTCTACTAGTAACACCTTAATTGATTTCAAATCCAGTTTGAAATCTGAAAACATATTTGTTAAAATTATACGTATGCATCTGCTCATATATTAAAAAAATTAACATTTGCAATAAAGCACACTTTGAGGTTTATAAATTACACATCTCTGTAAAATGCTGAGTTGTCAGCAGGCATAAGTGCATCCACATACAGATGTAGTGGGCATCTATTTGTCGCCAAACACTTTGGGATGTCATTATTCCCTATTGATCCATCTCACAATTATTGTATGTTAATAGTAAAGTAGTTAAAAGAATAGTCCATCGAAGACAAGCCCGTTTCTTGAGGCAACACCTCCACAATGAAAAGATTGCAGGGCTTTGTCAATGATAACCCCCAGTAAGTCATTATTGGAAATGGCCAGTAATATATGGTTGCAATGAATCATCCAGATCAAGAGCTCTCTTCACTCTGTTTGATAGGCAGTTGTCCCAAGCAGGGGACACATCAATCAGATGTCTATAAAAGTGAAAAATGGAATATCCCTTCAAATCAGAAATCAATGTCTTCTGCTCTGTATTGTAAGTAGTTTTGGTAGTATAATGTTATTTGATTTATCGTTCATTATGGTATGTCTGCTGCAAATGCCATTATACTGTAATGATACTTTACAATCTACATACTATATTTGGACTAGATTGTAAGTTACAGCTTACCCATGGGAATAGGGAAAAATTTGCTCTTGCTTGTGAATTAATGATGAATACTATGATCTTTTTCCATTTATTAAATGGGGCATATGACCTCAGCATACTTTGCTATTTTGAACTATAGAACTACTTTCTAAACACGTTAATATGTATAGTGAAAGCAATCTAACTAGTTCAGTAAAAAAGAGTTTGATGTACCCAGTAAACAGAATGCAAATCAGAATTCACAGTTAATGCTGACAAAAGACTGAAGATATTGGCATAAATGTGCTGCATAAATGTTTGTCAGGCATTAGTCAGCTGCGGGTACTGCCATATTCATCATAGATTTTAGGTATGCGCACTAACCATTTATACCACCCAAGCACACAAGTGCCTAGACATCAGGGATAAGCTCTAACAATTGTTTGCTTAAAGCAGGCTGTCCTATATCACATGATAACTAGTAACATAAGCATGATATTCAATGTGTGTTTTGAAGTGCACAGTGTTCTGCCAGTGGTTATTGATGGAGGCCATTTCCATTCAGAAGAAGAGTGGAGGTCTGACTTACAAGTAAGCACGCACAGCAAGCTTAGGTCGTTCTTGCAAGTTATTGGTTGCTTGTTTTCAGGGGTTCGCTGAAAGTGGTGGGCCAAAATGGATCATGACAGCAGAGTCTAACTTGGCTTCTAAAACCATTTAGAAGCAGCACCACATTTTGTTTCACACAGTGTTCTTGTTTTTTCTGGAAGCTTGTAGATTTGTTGTGCTTTTTGTCTTATAATGTATTCCAATGTTGTGCCACTAATCCTTTTACATACAAGTCCATCAAATGGCACCAAATGTGATAGATAATTGTTAATTTTAGAATACTATTGTCAAGGCATTACCATTTTCCAGGAATGGGTACTCCACATTCATACCAGCCAACATAATTATGAGGGGTTCCATAGCCTATTTGCCCAAACATAACAGGCTCCTGGGTGTCTTGGCGATAATAACCTGTAAATATATGAACATTTTACCTTTTTAGCAGAATGTTTCTTACATGTGAAAAAGCTATTTATTATGTGCACTACATGAATGCATATTAAAATAAGTTGTCTCAGTGACGTTTTGCAAGGAATTGCAGTTCTACAAGACATCTGCTAAAACAGATGCAGCTGAATTTGTAACTCAAAGAGGACCTGCAATTACTTTTTCTTTTTGCTTTGAAATAACCAAAGGTGGAATGTTCAGGTCTTCTAAGAAATGCAATATGTGACCTCTGTTCACTGTAGAAAATGTCCCATAGATCAGATCAAAGACCTAAAACTGTAGTTTACTGCACACAGAGAATGGGGGGGGGGGGAGGACTCATAACAAAAATTTAAATAAGGAACCTTTCCAGTTCTACTTGACACCATCACATAGTATAGGAAGTCCTGGTGACCTTTTTCCTTTTTGATGGCTCCAGTACATATTCCTGTTTGCTAACTTTACAGCAACTATAGCGGCCAATTCCCTGTGCAGCCAATAAAATAGTGAAGAGATCATGCTTAAATGGGACACTTCCCTCCTAGTGGCTACCAATATGGCTGCCACTATTGATTATATGCCATGGTATTTAAATCTGTCCTGATAAGCAAGTGATGCTTTTTAGAGATCCAGTGAAAGATGGATCCCATTCTTATTATCACATTCAACAACTGGCTTGAAAATATATTGTATAAGTTTCATATGATACTGCCCTGGGTAATGTTGTGTTCCCTCATGTTTGTGACTCATGAAAGCTTAATTGTATTGTCAGCAAGAACGCTTTCAAGAATCCACATGTGCGAAATGAAAAGCTTAGTTCTGCTACATCTGTATGCTGTATAACAAACCTACATAATATTCTACCTGAGGACACTTACCTTTAATTGGAGGCATGATCTGGAATTCAGAAACTGGATCTGTTCTTCCGTCCATGTAAGAGTCCACAAACTGACAATGATCTTCTCCTCTTCCCCAACTATCGCCTATACTGTAAAATGTATCTAAAATAAAAAAAATAAAAAATAGTTTCAGCATACAGTATTCTAGAAGTATTCAAACTAATACCCTAAATGATAGTTGGATATATTACTATTTTACCCATGCACTATATTGCAAAATAACCAATGACTATAATAGTTAACACACTTTAAGACTGGCATTAAAAAGAATGTAAAGAAGACAGATTTTACGGTCAGGTGAGAATTGAGAACAGTTGATCAGTGGGGGTGCCTGGTGTCAGACCCTACCAATCAGATATTGATGGCCTATCTGTAAAAGCTGCTCAGAAAAAAAAACTGTACTGTTCTTGTAATGTAATATTTGTCTCTTCACATTAAAACTCTTACCTCTTAGATTTTCACTCAGGTAAATTTTATACCTCAAAGAATTACAAAGGGTAACTCCTACAAATTTTCGGTACCATGTTCGTTTAACATACTGCTTTCCATGACAACCAGAATAACTTGAATCCTGTTTGAATGCAAAAGGGATCCAAATGGGTTCACCACCTTAAAAGAGATTGAATATATGATATAATTATACATACTAGTAGCTTGCTCATATATAGTGACTTGTGACTTAGAACATACTTGCAGAACTACTGACAAGTTCTTAAATAGGGTTTTCTGTAAATATGGCAATTCAGTGTAATATGTTGAAATTTCTTTTACAATTACAGTTGGTAAAATATGTCCCAGAGAATGATCTCATTTATCAAAATGGTACCTGGCAGGCAATGGTAATTGCTTTCACATAGGCATGACTGAACAATTGTATGGACAGTTCTACGGATAGTCTTTTCAACTATTTATTGAATCTTATTTAAAGAAGGTATGTAAGAAGCAAAAACTGGTTTACCTGGTGGCCTTACAATAAGTAATGGATTGTCTGCAGAGAAGAAAGTATAAAATATAAAATATCAGTTAGCTTCCAGAAAAAAAAAAAAGTATCTCAGATAAAACATAGTTACCATTTGTTTAATATATTTTTATGTTGCCCACTGCCCCCAAAAACCCAATATGTAAGTATGTATAGTGCTAAGGACAATCTGTTACATAACCACTGGTCAAGATGTCACAGTCGACAGTATGTAATACAGTTTACAGCCATGTGTATTCAATACTAAAAATTTGTTCAAACCTGTGTTTTACTGAAAGTCTGGAAAAAAAAAACCCTATGTACTTAGTGCTTATAAGAGAATGTATACAGTCATGGCCAAAAGTTTTGAGAATGATACAAATATTAATTTTTACAAAGTCTACTGCTTCAGTTTTTCTAATGGCAATTTGCATATACTCCAGAATGTTATAAAGAGTGATCAGCTTAACAGCAATTACTTTGAAAGTCAATATTTGCCTAGAAAATGAACTTTATCCCCCAAAACACATTTCAACATCATTGCAGCCCTGCCTTAAAAGGACCACCTAACATCGTTTCAGTGATTGCTCCATTAACACAGGTGTGGGTGTTGATGAGGACAGGGCTGGAGATCAATCTGTCATGATTAAGTAAGAATGACACCACTGGACACTTTAAAAGGAGGCTGGTGCTTGCCATCATTGTTTCTCTTCTGTTAACCATGGTTATCTCTAAAGAAACACATGCAGTCATCATTGCACTGCACAAAAATGGCCTAACTGGGAAGAGTATTGCAGCTAGAAAGATTGCACCTCAGTCAACAATCTATCGCATCATCAAGAACTTCAAGGAGAGAGGTTCCATTGGTGCCAAAAAGGCTCCAGGGCGCCCAAGAAAGACCAGAAAGCGGCAGGACCGTCTCTTAAAAGTGTTTCAGCTGCGGGATCGGGCTACCAGCAGTGCAGAGCTTGCTGAGGAATGGCAGCAGGCAGGTGTGAGTGCATCTGCACGCACTGTGAGGCGGAGACTCTTGGAGCAAGGCCTGGTCTCAAGGAGGGCAGCAAAGAAGTCACTTCTCTCCAGAAAAAACATCAGGGACAGACTGATATTCTGCAAAAGGTACAGGGAGTGGACTGCTGAGGACTGGGGTAAAGTCATTTTCTCTGATGAATCCCCTTTTCGATTGTTTGGAACATCTGGAAAACAGCTTATTCGGAGAAGAAGAGGTGAGCGCTACCACCAGTCTTGTCTCATGCCAACTGTAAAGCATCCTGAAACCATTCATGTGTGGGGTTGCTTCTCAGCCAAGGGAATCGGCTCTCTCACAGTCTTGCCTAAAAACACAGCCATGAATAAAGAATGGTACCAGAATGTCCTCCAAGAGCAACTTCTCCCAACCGTCCAAGAGCAGTTTGGCGCTCAACAATGCCTTTTCCAGCATGATGGAGCACCTTGCCATAAAGCAAAGGTGATAACTAAATGGCTCAGGGAACAAAACATAGAGATTTTGGGTCCATTGCCTGGAAACTCCCCAGATCTTAATCCCATTGAGAACTTGTGGTCAATCATCAAGAGACGGGTGGACAAACAAAAACCAACAAATTCAGACAAAATTAAAGCATTGATTCTGCAAGAATGGACTGCTATCAGTCAGGATTTGGTCCAGAAGTTGATTGAGAGCATGCCAGGGAGAATTGCAGAGGTCCTGAAGAAGAAGGGTCAACACTGCAAATATTGACTTGCTGCATTAACTCATTCTGTCAATATAAGCTTCTGTTACTCATAATATGAATGCAATTATATTTCTGTATGTGATAAAAACATCTGACAAACACACATAAAAACCAGAGGGCAGCAGATCATGTGAAAATATAATATTTGTGTCATTCTCAAAACTTTTGGCCATGACTGTACACATACTGTTGACCTTCTACAATTAGTTATGATAACTTTTAGAATAATATTCAGCAATATGTGTAAACTCTCATTCCATCAATATAATGTGATGGAGCAAGTAGTTAAGTCAAAGGGAGTAGCATTGTCCTCTTCAGTAATCCTTAACATGGACAGTGGATTTAAAAACTATAGTGTTTCAAACACAGTGGTAAACGGATATTCCTATCTTGACAATGAGGATTTTACCAGTCTCCATCTTGTGGCTATAGTGAGTGTTCCAGAAATATCCAAACAGAAAGGCTCATCTATTCGCAAAGGTCCCACAGAGGGGAATTGAGAGAGCACTATGGACACCTCTACACTCTCTAGAGCACCATGATTCAGGTCTGGTGATCCGTGTTTTTGTGATTGGAACACCCCTTTAATGGAGGAAAGTCTTAGATGAAGATCTGCACTCAGAGACTTTGTGTATCAAACATGTTTTTTTACTGAGATTCCACTAAAAACATGCAATAGTACTAGACAAATATCAACTCACAACTTACATGTCACCAGTTCAGTTAGGATATTTTTCGTATGAAATGCATATACTGAGCTGTGTTTCTTTTTTTATAGCTATTCCCTTTATGTTTGAATATTAAAGAAATAAGGATATTTTATTACAACAAAGCTCACTCTTCATCTAACAGTTTGTGGATTAATATAAGATTAATATAAGAAAATTAAAAGTAATTCTAATCTGTGAACCAGAACAAGGTGATCAGGCTATGACTGTATATGGATACATATTTTTTTCATAAAAAAACACAATGCATTCCTTACAATGCAATAATTGTATAGATTTTTGGTTTAATAAACCACCTACCAATATCTGAAGAGTGGTTCACTATTACAATTAAAATAAGGTCTCTATGGCCAAAGATATCTATTCTGTCATATGACATAAGATACAACTAGACTACTGCCAAGGGTATAAATGTGTTGTTTAATATTTCCTAGACAGAAATTAATAATCTTAAATATATTATAATAAGCAATGTTATTTAAAAGTTAAACCAAGATTTCTGGTAAATTGTGAGGGATTCCCTACTAAAGTTTAAACCAGCAATTCCCAACAGGGATGCCTTAGAAACCTGCCATATGGCTGAACAGTGCTGGTGGGCCTTCATACATTATCTGCATCCTTAGGGCGTTTTTATCCCCAAGGAATTTTCTGAAAAGGTTGAGAAACACTGGTCTAAACTATTAGTTGTGCTTTACTGTCATAGACAATCACCATAAATGGATGAATCTACTTCTTGGATGGATCATAAACCTTTTAAAACCAAACGAACCACTAACCCAATATACTATAACTTACTATGCACCATTCTTGGCTGATACAATACCAACCTATTGTGTCCATACCCCTTTATTATCACTGAACTCAATTCAATTGTGCATTTATTATAGTAAACCAGTATTTTTTTACTACTACATAAATATCTACTTGTGTTCATACCTGATTCTGTAACAAATGACACAGAGGCACTCATGGGTCCCAAGCCATGTGGATTCTTTGCCTGGATTTTGAAGTAATACCTTGGAATAAAGAAACACATTATTTGTATGTTTTCTAAGAGTTTGCGAAGGTTATTGTGTAAAAGTAATTGACTTAGACAAAATGCATTATACTTGTGATTGTAATACAGAATAAATTGGCTGATATTTCAAAATATAGATAGAAAAAAGATTTACATCAATAACAGATGCACAAAAAATTTATTTCCTACCCTATGCCGAATGATACTTTCAACAGGTTTATGCAAGCTGGAAACTATGATTTCATATTTATCTATTGTGTATGGCAGAAACTAACATTTCTAGATGTGTAGTTGACCACAAAGGCAAAAAATGAATGAGTAGGACAGACCAAAAATTAGGAGTATAGCCGTTGTTTTGAAGAATTGTGATGAAAGACAAGAAATGCAAATATCCACTGTTTTAAAAAGGTCATGGTGTACTTAGCCTTCGAAGATGCTGTCAAGTTTCAGGAAATAAATATTATTGTTTTTATAATGAAAATTTCTACAATTTTCCAATATACTTTCTGTATGGGTTCCTCATGGTTTTTTTAGATTCTGCTTGCTGCCATCCATGCTGTTACATGCAGTGGATAAAAATCAGTCCTTGGTCATCTGATGTACAGTTCATGGCCATGTGATGGACACACAGGTGCACAGCTCGTTACCAGGCAGATGTCTAATCACTGAGCTGTGACTATGACGAACTGTGCACCTGTGTGTTCATCACATAACAATGGACTGATTTTTACCCAGTGGAAAAAAAAATGGAATGAATGACAGCAAGCAGAGATCTAAAAACCATGAGGAACTGATACAGAAAATATATTGGAAAATTGTTGAACTTTTGTCTCTCGATAATTGATCTAAAACTGGATAACCCCTTTAAAGAGGACCTTTTATGTCCTCAGGCACATGCAGTTTTACATACCGCTAGAAAGCTGACAGAGCGCTGAATTCAGCGCATTGCCGGCTTTCCCGGTATGTGCCCCGGGGCTGGAGATATCGGCGGTGTAAGTTTCACGGTTTACTGTCAGAAAGGCGTTCCTGACAGTCTAGCTGCGCTGTGAGGAACGCCCTCCCCAACAGTTCTCGTTCATAGACTTGTACTGGGGGGTGGGCGTTCCTCCCAGCTCAGCGTCATCGCTGGCCTGTAAGGAACGCCCCCTCTCTCTGTACTCCTCCATAGCTCTGTACTGTCAGAGGGGGCGTTCCTTACTGCCTGGCGATGACGCTGAGCTGTGAGCAACACCCCCCCCCAGTACAAGTCTATGAACGAAAACTGTCAGGGAGGGCGTTCCTCACAGCGCAGCTAGACTGTCAGGAACGCCTTTCTGACAGTAAACCGTGAGACTTACACTGCCGATATCTCCAGCCCCGGGGCACATACCGGGAAATCCGGCAGTGCGCTGAATTCAGCGCGCTGTCGGCTTTCTAGCGGTATGTATAACTGCATGTGCCTCAGGACATGAAAGGTCCTCTTTAAATAAGGGTTTTTTTTTGTTTCCTTTAATCTCACTCCACTATAATCAGGATGTCCTGACAGGCATAATTGAAATAAAGATTTAATGAAAACAATCCTCCAGTGAAAAATAAAATCTTCACAGTGCTCAGTTACAGTACTTTTGTGACAAATTGTCTGCAATGATACAGATAAACTGGAGCTACAGTCCAGCCATTGGTCATGTGATATACTGTTTGGGTAAGAAAGAGGAAGTAAATGGTTACAGTAATTAAAAGAATAGATTTTTAGTGAATACTTGCATTCCCCATACTTCTGTAGCATCTTTTCTTTCAACTTACCAATCCTTTGTGTTTTTCTTCTACAGTATACATTTATCAATAAAATGACAACTGGATGTGACCATTCTTCCTGTGAATGATGTGTGTCCCTGCACAGTGTAAAACTGGGAACACTAATTGGACAATTTCTGAGTGTGCAGGGATACACCCAGTTGAAAATGAATTAATAGATTTCTAGAAGGCATAACATGAATTGTACTGTGCAAAGTTATAAGAAAATATGTTCCAGAATTGTTATCTCATTCCATAGTTATTTACTAAAACAGACATGATATCACTGCTGACAGGTTCTCTTTTGTCCCATCTAAAAATGAACCTGCAACCTGCAGATTATTATTATTATTATTATTATTATTAGGTTATTGCAGGTTATTATTAAGCTAATAAATAGGATAGGATACTAAAATTCTAATTCAAGATTACAAATCATTCGCAATGAACAAATTTATAAATGGAGTCTCTCACCAGGACACATAATATCAACCCATCCCCAGAGATAGATTAGGGTGACCTGAATCAAACTGTGATTTCCCCTTGTGAATCGGTGCCTCCATAAAGCAAATCATTTGCTTTATTTTAATTTATTCCATTTATGCAATTAAACCTGACTAGGTAATATCTTTTATTTTATAAAGAAAACATATTTCTATTCTGTAAAAAAGCTATGACATTTCTTTTTAGCTTTGTGATTTCTGATAACATTTAAACAGAAATTTAGTGATAAAAATGGTCTCAAGAAAAATGGTTAAATAGTCAAGATCATTAGTTTCTTTCATGGAAATGCTCCAAGACAGATTGATTTGTTATCTATTGCCAGGAAACTAGATATCAGACCAATCACAGTGCATTGTAGGGAACATTATACTGACCACCATCATACCTTTAAATGGTCCAATAGATGCATCACTTTCTTGAAAAATATGCTTTATTAATATGAAAATATGGCTCAAGTGCAATGGTTGTGCCAAGAGCATCCAAGGGTTCTGTATTCAGGTTTGAAAACCCGCGGTTCTAGCATGCCCCATTGCACTTGAGCCTAATTTTTAAAAACAACCTTTCAAGGAAATAATGTGTCTATTGGACTATCTAAAGCTATTACAGTACACAGCATAATGCACTCTAGTTGGTATGATATTGAGTTTCCTAGTCAAAGACTCACACTAAGGAGTTTTTCTAAAATGCAGATGTGTCCACTTTTACTTTAGCTCAAATATGGTTATGGATTTTTTATTTTTAAAGTTTGGTCATCTAGCACCACACTACTTAGGCCAATAATTGACTTCAGAAGTCACGTGGGTAGACATGGGTGTCTTCACTGCAGTATAAAAACACTATAGCAGAAGACCGAAAACAGCGGCACTGGAGCAGAGGGACATGTAACGGGTAAGTAATGGAATGGGTGTTTGTTATTTTATACCATTATTTTCATTCAAATCTAACAAAAACTCCTAGATTCTCACATTATCAGTCTTCTAACACTAATATTGTTGAAAATTGACTAGTCCAGTTTGGCTGAGGAGTTTACATTCTAGCTTACAGTGCCTAGTATTTTGCTAGAATGGGCAAATGACTCTTTAAGTAAAGAAAAGTTTGACTTCACACTCATAAAGACTACCAATGTTTGAATACATAAAGCAGTGCAAGGGGAAATGCATTTCTTTTGGTTTTCTCTGATGTAAGTTGAACCAGATGATTTTTCTAAATTTGCAGCTGGTGGATACCAGGAACAAAGTGCTTAATACAACAATCAAAATATTTAGACAATTATCCTTTCATTTAAGAAAAAAAATCCACCACATGAATTTGACTCTTTTGCTACATTTCTGACTGTGTGCAATGCTCACAGATGCAATACATCTTGGTTTTCTAGCTTCTGTTCATATTCCATACAGTATGAATAGAGTCAGAGTGCATCTAGTAGAAGTATATGAGCTGACCCAGCTTTCACCCCGAGGTGCTGAAAGATCTAGCATAAATGTTGGCTTACACTTCAACACAAGTGTAGAGATGTTAGACTTGGCCTACTTTCCCTTTAAAACCCTAAACATTCAATTTACTAGGTTATTCATTAGTCAATATGTTATGTGCTATACTAAATCTGTATACATTTTTTTCTTTCTCTGAACTTTAATATTTATAGTTTCTCCTAGCCAGAATTATGAGTTTTCTGAGTGTAGAGAAATAATAGCTTATCCCACTGCAACCTGAGACACATGTTCCTTACACTGCCAGTGAAAGCTGTCTGCATTCTTTTCCTATTAGCAAAGTACACAACGTGGCAGGGGACAGCTATAAGGATATTTTTGATTCAGGTTCATCTTAAAGGGGCTATGTAGGGAGATATAAAGTTATCACAGTGATTTCCCCATTTCGATAATCATCCTTACTCATATAGATGAGGGTCCCTTAGATTTATAGAGTGCAGCAAGATGCTGGAAGTCTCTGCACTCAGTTTCCTCTGCTTACGACATGGCTCTGTCACATAACTGACTCTGCTCTACTCTATGTGCAAGCAGGAGGAGTAGAGTGGAGTAGGTGACATAAGAGCCAGAGCACCGGCAGAAGAGACTGAATTCAGACACTTCTAGCACCTCGCTGCACCCTGAAAATCTAATAATTGAGACACTGGGGATCCTTATCTATATGAGTAATGCGGCCTACCCAGTGGAGTTAATGTACTGTGACAACTTTTTTCTCCCCATAAAGCTCCTTTAACTTAAAGGGCATCTATCATTTTCAAAAACACTTTTAAGCTAATGGCACGTTGGAATGGCCTTTAAAAAGGCCATTCTTCTCCTACCTTTCCTTGTTTTCTTCTCCCAGCCGATTCCAAGATAATTTGTTTCTTCATGTATGTAAATGAGCACCATGGAGCACCTGGGGCATACCTTCTCTTCTGCGAGCACCCATCTCGTCATCGCTTCTCCACCGCCCCTTCGTCCGTTGCGGTGACTCCCCTCTTGTTCTTCTTTCTTCTCAGTTCTCGCTGGCAGTAAATTCTCGTGACTGCACATGCGCAATCAGGCCATCATTTTCCAGAGGTCTGTCAGGGTGTGGTAGAGCCAATTGCGCATGCGCACAGCGCTGCGTACGAGGACTTAGAAGAAAGAAGATACAGAGAAGACCAAGAGGGGAGTCACCGCAATGGCAAAAGGGGCGGAGAGAATTGATGACGCGATGGGTGCTCGCAGAAGAGTAGGAACACCCCAGGTGCTCTGTGGTGCTCATTTCCATAATTGAAGAAACAAATTATCTTGGAGTTGGCTGGGAGAAGAAAACAAGGAAAGGTAGGTGAAGAATAGCCTTTTTTAAAGGCCATTCCAACATGCCATTAGCTTAAAAGTGTTTTTGCGAATGATAGACTCCCTTTAAATGTGTCATCAGAAAATGACCTTTGAAAGTTGTGTATGCTAAAAATATATTTCTGGTGTTTTTTTAATATTAAATGTCTTATATTTTTACATCTACTACTCTAAAAAATGAATCCTGAAATCTTTCAGTTTACACTCTGGCCACTGCCCATCATAACAGGCTGAACTTTCCTATACTTTCCACTAGTCTTCTCACTGCCATCACAAGCAGAAATGAAAGGTAGTACGACTACATTAATAATGCAGGATCCACCATTCACACAATGTGTTGGTCACAGCTCACCATCTCCCCCTCCCTGCTCCCTTTTCCTTCTGCACAGATTACAGTGCATTCCCAAATTTCTTTCCCATAGAAGTCACCACCAGACTACAGGTTCCTATTGTCCATGTAGCTACAATAAAGCATATCACTAAAGAAGATGGTAACATGAATAATCATATAAAAAAATAAAATAGAATAAGGAAAATCTACAATCAGAAAAAGGATATGCATCTGGTTTCATTTACTAACAAAAATATAGGTGATACATTTCCTTTAAAGGGGAAATACACGATGGAAGCTCAAAAGAGTTATTATTTCTGCATTTACATTTACTATAATGTTTCAAAAAGTGTATTTTGATAGCTACGCTTTATATTCTGTTGTGTTATTGACCTTTTGCTACATTTTTGATATAATTTCTAAATGAAAGATAGTTAAATGTCATAGTAAAGTAAGTAAATGTAATGAATCTTTTGTACATTGAACCAAAAGGACTGAAAATATTTCTTTGTAGAAAATAGTGTGTTCAAGGCCTGTGCAGGTCAGATACAATTAAAAGGGCTGCTCCTAAAATGCTCCTCAATATCTCTTTACCATGGCATCTAAAGGGTTTTGGAGGGAGGGGGTTCCCTCCTATTGGCATCGAATGAAATCCTAGGGGTCCGATGACTTTACATGGAAGCTGGGGACCTAATGAAGGTCCCCAGAGCTTCCTCAGTATAATCCTATTAGGTCTAATAAACTCCCTGTCAGAAAAGTATAATGCATTGCAGTACATAGGTAGTACAATACATTATAAAAGCGATCAGAATATCACAAGCTAAAGTCCCCGATGGGGGACAAAATATTATTTAAAAAAATTTAAGAAAGTTAAAAAAAAACATGGTAAAATCACATTAACATATTATTCCTCACATCCCAAAATGTTTAATAAATAATAAAATAATATAAGAAGCAATCAGAAAGTGTTATGTTCCCCAAAATGGCATCAATTAGGTCTTCTGGGAAAAAATAAGCCCTTGCACAATTCCATTAACAAAAAAATAATCAAGTTATGGGTCTTGGAAAGTGATGATAGAAAAAAATAATTAGAAACAAACTTTGCAAAAGTAGTAAAACTAAAAAAAAAATCCAGTGAAAAAATGTATTAGGTTATTTAAGCTGCACGGTAAATGGTGTAAAAATTATAGCATAAATAGGCAATAGCAAAATTGCTGTTTTTTTTCTATTCCTTCCTAGAAAGAGTTAACAAAAGTTATGATGCTGTATATCTACCCCAAAATAGTACCATTAAGCACTACCACTTGTTCTGTAAAAAACATGCCCTCACACAGTTACATTGATGAAAAAATAAAAAAAGCTATAGGGCTTGGTGAAGTATGAGATGACAAAAAACGCAAAAAATGGTTTGGTCAGTCACATTATTGTTTCAGCATTCATCTACAATTCTAGACTATAAATTATAGTTGCAAATGTTCTAAAATGTAAACTAAACTTTTCTGAATAGAAATATACATTTAAAGTGAACCTTCCACCACCTCTGCCAAGTCCAGTTCTTTGCATCATTTAATAGGTGCCGATCCACTGATTCTAGTGCAGTTGGAATTTTTTCTCTAGCCACAGTTACTGAGCAATCAATGTACTTAGTTTTTGTGCCTGATATGCTATTTAGACTCTGTACTGTCAGATGAGCAATGTCAGACAGGAGCAAGGGGTGGGTTTCTGAGCTCTGACACTGACCTCTTCTGATTGGAGTTCTGAATCACATCCCCTTTACTGCTCCTGCCTTACACTACCTATCTGACAGTACAGAACTTAAATAGCACATCAGAAACCAAAACTAACTGCACTCAGGGGCGTAACTACCGGGGTAGCAGTGGTAGCGACTGCCACAGGGCCCAGAACATTACGGGGCCCGGAGCCCTGTGGCAGTCGCTACCGCGAACCCCACAATCACTGCTATCGTTATACTCCGGGGTCTTTTGAGACCCCGGAGTATAACGATCGGGGGCCCAGGGAAGGTGAGCGAACATAAAAAACACTGTAACTCACCTATCCGCCGCTCCGCAGGCTTCAGGCCTGTTTGGTGACGTCCCAGACGTCAGCCGACATCATTATGCGTCGCCACGCCGGCCTGGATCGCGCGAGATCCGGTCCGACATTGAAGATGGCGAAGTAGCGCATGGGAGTGCACCGGAGCGAGGAAGAGGTAAGTTGCAGTGTTTTCTATGTTTCTCTCCTCCCCTGGGTCTCTGATCATTATACTCTGGGGTCTGAAAAGACCCCAGAGTATAATAATCATTCATGGGTGGTCCACTATGGGGCATAATACTGTGTGCAGGGGCCACTATGGGGCAAACTACTGTGTGCAGGGGCCACTATGGGGCAAACTACTGTGTGCAGGGGCTACTATGGGGCAAACTACTGTGTGCAGGGGCTACTATGGGGCAAACTACTGTGTGCAGGGGCTACTATGGGGCAAACTACTGTGTGCAGGGGCCACTATGGGGAAAACTACTGTGTGCAGGGGCCACTATGGGGCAAACTACTGTGTGCTGGGGTCACTATGGGGCAAACTACTGTGTGCAGGGGCCACTATGGGGCATAATATTGTGTGCAGGGGCCACTATGCTGCATAATACCGTGTCCAGGGGCCACTATGGGGCATAATACCGTGTGCAGGGGCCACTATGGGACATAATACCGTGTGCAGGGGCCACTATGGGGCATAATTGTGTGCGCAGAAATGCGGTTTGTGTGTGGGGGGGGTTGGGGGCGGCGGTTTGGGGGGGTTGGGGGCGGTGGCTTTGGGGGGGGTTGGGGACAGCGGCTTTGGGGGGTTGGGGGCGGCGGCATGGGGGGGCCCCATGTCAAATGTTCGCCTTGGGGCCCAGCCATTCCTAGTTACGCCACTGACTGCACTTATTGTTCAAGAACAGTGGGAGCTAGAGAAAAAATTCCAACTGCTGTGGAAACAGTGGAGTGGTGCCTATTAACATATGCTAAGAGCTGGAGTTGCCAGAGGTGGTGAAAGGTCTTCTTTAAAGAGGACCTTTCACCACTTTCACCAATTCAAGTTCTTAACATCCATGGATAGGTTCCAGTCCACTGATTCCAGCACAGTTGGAATTTTTTCTCTAGCCCCTCACCATTCCCGAGCAACAAACGCATATAGTTCTGATGCCTAATGTGCTATTTAACCTCTGTAATGTCAGAAGGGCAGTGTCAGGTGGGAGGCGTGTGATTCAGAGCACCAATCAGAGACAGCCAGTGTCAGAGTTCAGACTCACACCCCTTGCCTGCTCCTGCTGGATACCTCCCATCTGACAGTACAGAGCCTAAATAGTATATAAGGCACCAAAACTAATAGCATTGATAACTAATGATTTTGCATAGCGGGTAAAATAGAGAAAAGGTTATAAACTTTCCTACGCAACATAAGGGTTGTATCTTCAAGGAAAGTTTATGTGTAAATACAAACATAATTCATTCAGGACAGATTTCCAAGAGACTATCAGGTGCATACCTTGTATTTGGTTTCAAGTTTTCAATGGGGAAATTGGAGCTTCCTGCAGTGCCTGTTGACCACTTATTCTTCAAATAGTCGTCATACGATGCACTGTACACCAGGTATGCTGTTCACGAAACAGAATGAGCACAAAAAATGTTTTAATTTTTAAACGATTGCTTTTGTCCTGCACTTATCAATGAGCTGTTTGTGTCCCTCAAACACTATCATATGCAATGGCCACCATGACACCAAATTTATTTCTGCTAAGTGCCTGGAAATGGGTCCAGGCAGAGGCAGGGGTCTGAAATGAAGGTGCCACCTGTGTCTGGATGGTTGACAAGAAAACTGTGGGAGCTGCTTGTGCTTATCAGCATATCAAACAATCTTCTCCACTAGTGGTCTGTTTGGGCCACCTCTATTCACATGCCCTCACATAACCATTGCTCCCATCACTTCTCGCAAGCTAGGTCAGAATGGCCTGGATGGTAGGCAATTTGTTGTATCCTGTTTCCCTCACTCCAATGACATGCCAGATTGAGCAGAGAATTCAGAGATAATGAAGTGTTTAGAAAAAAAAAGGAATGGAAGAAAGAGTTTGACAAGTGGAGAAAGATCCCTTTTCTCTGATAAGTTATATATATATATTACAAATTTTCTAATATTTATTTAAATCATTTGATTTATGCAAAAACTTTTGGAAGTTTAGTGAATAATTTTGATTAAAGCATAATGGAAAAGAAAATCCTATTTTGTAATGTTATGACACCTCACAGGCTTCTATAGGTAATATTTCAGGAAACCATTAATTCCCCATGCTTTTTCTTAAAGCATATCTCCAAAAATAAAGTGCATTTAAATATAAGAAACTTTGTAATATATCTTTTTAAGGAATTCTGTTTCCATTTCCAGTTATTAGGCTGCTCTCCTCCTTTTTATGTTTAATCAGGCTGTTTCTTTATATAGAGTCTGTCTCTAGATCCAGCTCACATACACAACTGTATGGAGAGGGGAGGGGAGAAGGAGGCTGCTGCTGGCTGCTTAATTGATTTATTGCCTTATTCTGTGCAGTGTAGTGTCTTATCTGGAAGATACAGCAGTGTCAAAAGAACTATGCCTCACTCACAGAGTAACAGAGTGTAGCAGAAGAAATTATTTTAGTATCTTTTCCAGCAGCCTCCTCCTCCTCCCTTCAGAGCCTTGTATGTAGAAAGTAACTCAGCCTAAAAAGTGCAAAAGGGAACATATTTACAAAGATTCATATATTTACCTCTACTATTCATTTATGCAAAGTTGCTTATAACATGAGGTACACTTTATTGCTTTTAGTGACCGTTTGGAGATTGATTTCAACAATGCTGAATCCTCAATATCATGCACATGGAATTTTTTCTATACTAACATCATGGAGTATGCATGTCTTTAAATCATTTTAATTCCACTTATGTTCCCCCCCTGTCCTAACCCCTTCTCAAACTTTTATAGAATGCAAAGGATCATAGGAGGACTCTATGATCAAAGCATACCCCTTTGGTTGGAAAAGCTGATTCTACAAGGGCTGTCATTTTCTAAATGGGTATCTGTACAAGGTAGATGCGAGACTATTCAAATTAGACGTTTGGCAGTTATGTAACTAAACTAAATTCTATAAATCTCATATTCTAGAAAAAAGTTCTTTTTTCAAGTTAACTTTGGAGCAAAGTGTATTTTAACAATATTCTTTCTCTACCAGTGTCTTATTCACAATTTTAGACATGTGCTTCACATCTGGGTTAATTCCAGTTTCCATTTGTAGTAGCTGGAAACAGACTCCTAACTGTGACCAAAAACCATGAAAACAGATGTCTGTCCAATTTTTACTCCTATATATTTTACTTCTAGAGTTGAGTTAAAATAAACTCTATATATCAGTGGTATTTTATCAGTAAAGGGGATTTTATAAGACAAAATGCAGTAGAATTACATAGCTGAAAGCTATTGTTCTACAATCTCTCATACACTCAACAAACTCATCGAGTATTTTCCGGATAGGTATGTCTCATTACTGTTTGTCCCACTGCCATGAAACACTGCCACTCTATTCTAAATTTATTGGACAAAGAGCCAATTACTGTATTTACTAACACCCTCAATTCCATAGAGAATGAATTAAGGAGGACCTTTCATGCCCTCTAAGCTATGACAAGTCATATACCACTGCAAAGCAGCAGAATTCAGAACACTTCCAGTTTTGCAGGTATCTGCACTGGTTGCAGAGATATTGGTGCTGCTAGTTAGAATCTATAGACACAACACCATAGGAAATGTTCGAAACTACTCTAAGTTGCTGGATTTTAATTTCAGACACATTGAAGCATTAAAGCAAAGTTTGCAAATGTGCACTTAACCTTTGTAACTGGTACCATTGTACCATGATCCCATCATAAAACAGAAATCCATTTTGTCCCTGAAATCATGTGCCATTCATGATGGATTATTTATAATGACATTCTCATTGCTCTCCTTCCCAACATCCACCGTCATAGTAAGGTGGATTTTGTGACTTTAAACATGTCACCTGCTCAGATGTGCTACAGGAAACACATTGTGTTTTTTTTCCGCAGTGCTTTTCACATAAAATCTGCAGAATTTATCTCTGCGGACTTTCTGTTCCTATTATACCAATACGCAAAATGCCAGTGTTTCCGTAGGTATATTTGACATGCAGCAATTTACAAAAACACTATGGTTTTTTAAATCGCAGCATTCACTTTTCTGCAATGTGTGGATGAGATTAGCCCATCGACTTTGCAGGTACTGTAAAACACCACATTTCCCGCCACTGCCAAATTGCTGCATTTCCGCCACACGGTGCCCCAGCCTAAAGTACCGCATTTCTCCGAAAATAAGACAGGGTCTTATATTATTTTTTTCTCCAAAAAAAAGGGCTAGGGCTTATTTTCAGGGAAGGTCGTAATTTTTTCCATGAACAACAGTCACACATTTGATCACTTTTTATTTAAATTTTTGTCAGTGAAAAAACTGCAGTGTTCACCATAGAGGAAAAATATTTTTATAAGTTTATAGACCGGGTGTTTTCGGACACAAACAACTCCATAGTAAATAACCAACACAGTTAGAAAGTTGGATATACACAGAGGCAAATCTGACACAGGACATCAATATTCTGTCCTCGATACAATAAGTGATTGAAACCCCTCCAATATACATATATATAATATATATATATATATATTTAAAAACCGAGTATAGTGGTATTATGAATCACACCCTCAAACAATAATACATGGTATGTGTGACATAAGATAAATTCACACTCTATACATGGGGTGAAACAGACACTATTAGTGACACAAGTAGCATCTACATGTACCCCCTAAGACCCAGAGAAAGCCTACGTCCTGTATTTAGTATATACAATACATGATCCCAAACATTAAAGAGTTACAGTGCCTTGCAAAAGTATTCATACCCCTTGAACTTTTTCACATTTTGTCACCTTACAACCAGAAACTTAAATGTATTTTCTTGAGATTTTAAGTGGTAGACCAACACAAAGTAGCAGATAATTGTGAAGTGGAAGGAAAATGATACATGGTTTTCAAAATTTTAATCAAATAAAAACCTGAAAAGTGTAACGTGCAAAAGTATTCATCCCCTATAGCAATACTTTGTAGAGCCACCTTTCACTGCAATTACAGCTGCAAGTCTTTTGGGGTATGTCTCTACCAGATTTGCACATCTAGAGACTGAGATTTTTGCCCATTCTTCATTGCAAAATCGCTCAAGCTCAGCCATATGAATGGTAAATCGACCAAGGCAGTCCTGTACAGTGCTTTTCCATTATATTTTTGATACTGATTCCTTTATTTATTTTTGTATTTATATAACTATAAGGGTTTGGGATTATTTGGTCTTTTTAGTCTATCAATATTAAAAATTATGTTTTAGCCTGATTTAGGACTTTTTTGTGACTCCATTTTTGATAGGTGGAACAGTCCCTTTGTGATAGAGATATAAAGACATCATTAGACTAGACAATAATGTGACAGGTTTATCAAACAGCATTAGACACTTTGATAAATCTGGTGCAGTTTAAAACCATCTAGTCTATGTTTGCACTGTCTAACATTTAGACAGTATTAGTAAATATGTCCCATTGTTCTCAACAGAAGATTATACTTGCACATACCATACTATAATAGCAATGAACCATCATTTAATGATTGGATGCTGCCTCCAATATACTAAAATATCATTTCACAAGAACATGAGCACTTTTTGCGCATATATTGCATTCTCCTCTATAAGGCTATCATATTACTATATATTATATTATTATAATATATGTGTGGCCTATTCCACATCTTGTAATATCGTCTAATAAAGTGTAAAATTAAATAAAAACTCTTACCTGTGATGAAATCACCCTTCTTGGGTTTGGCCCAGTCTAGAATGACAAATGAGTGGCAACCTTCAACTGCCACAACAGTGATGTTATACGAGATATTTTGGGGGGGTAGAACTTCATCTTTAATTTCTTTGGGTATTAGATCAGCCAAGTTCTCCACTTGGAAGTGTTCCAGGGCATCAGTGAGGGAGCATGGAGTATTTGGATCCTTACTGATATATGATACGTATGGAGCTAAGAAAATAAGAATATTATATCATATTCATGCAGCTTTCAAAGGTCTAAAAATATTCATCTTATTTTTCACAGAACTTGAACACAAAGTTCCTTGGCCCCAATGTCAAATCTGTGACAGAGCTACCCCAAAATCACACATTATATATAGTACTGTCTTCTCATATGGGGCAGAAGGTCACTGCATCACCTACAGCTACTCTACTTTTGTTTCATTGTAAATGTCTTATAACAGCATTTCATGTAGCATCCCATGTCCTGGTTCACCATTCACTCAATTTATTCCAAGTACATTTTAAATAAAGTGGTATAATACACAATTTCAGTATCTTTCTGACTAATATATTAATACTAATAATGTATCTGTAATCCAAGTAAATTACATACCAGTAAATCTTTTCTTGCCCGTTGCATCAAATTCAGACACCAAATTGTTATCAAACGACCTTATTTCTTCTACGTCAATAATAATTGGTGGTCGTGTTGTTGTATGTTTTGGATGACGTGTAGTCTCAATGAACTCATAATCTAAAAATGATTTCATCACATTATTAAATGTCATTAATCTGCATATCATAAAGAATCCATTTAATATTCATATAATTATTGTTAGAAAGCTTTGAAAAGTAGTGTTCCCAAGAACGGTTTAACACTTTCATGTCAATTTTTGTTTCTGCATTTCTGTTTTTCCCTCTCTCCATTCCAAGAGCCATAATTTTTTTCATTTTTCAGTTTGCAGAGTCACATGATGGCTTATTGTTTGCAGGACAAATTCTACTTTGTAATGGTACCATTCAATATCCTGTGCAATGTACTGGGAAGCTGAAAAAAAATTCTGAATGAGGTGGAATTGGAAAAAAAAATGCATTTGCGCCAATTTCTTATGGTTTTAATTTTTATGGCATTCGCTATGTGGTAAAAATGACAGGTTACCTGTATTCTGCGGGTCAGTATGATCACGGAGATACCAAATTTATATAGTATTTGTAATGTTTTGATACCTTTTTAAAAATTTGCAAAGTAGAGAAAGAATTTTGTGTTGTCATGTTCTGACACATGTAACTTTTTTATATTTATGTGTATGGAGGTGGGTATGGTGTGTTTTTATGCAGGACAAGATGGCTTTTTTATTTATACCATTTTGGGGAAGTTGGGATGGTTTGATCTCTTTTTATTCCATTTTTTATAAGAGGCAAAGTGTTGAAAAATAAAATCGCCTTTTGGCCATTTTGATTTTTTTCCCCGTTCACCATATAGGATAAATATTTTTATATTTTAATAGTTTGGACATTTTGAAGCATGGGGACACCTAAAGTGTTTATGTTTATTATTGTTTATTTTTATATATGATCTAGAGAAAGGGGGGGTGATTTCAACTTTTATATTTTTTGTGTTTTTTTATACTTGTAAAAACTTTTTTTTATTTTTCTTTTACTTTTATTTTCAGACCCCCTAGAGACCTTGAACCCTAGGGGGTCTGATCGTTCATACTATTCACTGCAATACTAATATATTACAGTGAATAGTAAAATACATTGGCTGCCTCTGGCAGAGTGTAATAGAAGGGATATAATGACAAGCCTGGAAGCCTTCAATAGGCTCCAGGCTGTCATGGCAACCAATCGCTGCCCTCCGATGATGATCTGGAGGACGGCGGCTGCGCACTGTAGATGCCGCAGTCAAAAGTGTTAACAGCTGTTAGCTGCGGGTCCTGGCTGTATTATGTAGCCAGGATCCGCCGGGTATGGAGAGAGCACAGCTCCTGAGCTCTCTCCATATACCCCTTCTCGCATAATGATGTAAATTAACGTGATTATGCGCAAAATTGTTAAAGGGAGTCTGTCAGCAGAAAAATTGGTATCAAACTAATTACAGACCCTCTACAGGGCGGCTTCCATACTTTCCAAAGATGCCTTTCTTATTCTGCATTGCAGCTCCATTTTAATGAAAATCAGCCTTCTATTCTTATGTAAATTATCTGAAGAGAGCTTTAGGGGCTTTTCTTCTCCTGCTGGGGTTTCACTCTTCACTCTTTAGATAACCAACCTTAACTGCCGCCCAGATCCACCCTCTATTGCTTGAGTGTCATCTGACATCACACTTTTTCTGCAGCTAGGGGCAATTATCTGGAGTGGAGAGCAAAACGGCAGGAGAAGAAACCCCCCTAAATCCCTTTTCAGCTAATAAAACATCACTTTTGGGAACAATGATGCTGCAATGCAGAATAAGAAGGCCAGAAGTGTAGAAGCAGCTCTACAAGGTACCAATACCAATTTTCCTGCTGATAGTCTTCCTTTAAACTAATAAGTAAACCTAAAACTGCCCACAGGATTACAATTAAAAAATGTATATTCATTTTTAAACCCCTGGATATAAAGTTTGCAAGTTGCACTTAGTTGCAGACTTTTCTCATGCTGGCATGTCCCTCTCAGTGGATGTACCCAGGTTACTGCTGCATTCACTAGTTCAGCTTTATTCATGCACTGCTTTCTCTTTCTACAGTCCATTCTCCATTGTACTGATAGACACTGATGAGTGTTTGATCTCCCAAACCCCATTCTTCTGCATTATTTCTTCTGTCTAAAATAGCAGAAAGCAGATGGAAGGGGTTGTCTGTTGTTATTGCAACACTGCCGTGAATAAGGAATACACATGGGAAGTCTTCACTTTGTATCAGTCAATCGGTGAGACTTAAATGTCTGTTGTTCTTATCCTCTGATGGAACAGAACTGACACTGTGCTGGAAGTGTGAACATATACAGTAATTTGTATATTTTATTAAATCTTGTACAGGGTGCACCTATCCATATATTTTTCAGATCTATATGTAAGTTACATCACCATCACATGAGAGGCAATATCAAGAATTTTTACCTTGATCAAGATCGAAGTATGTCACACTTTCTGTAGCTTCAGTTGTAACAATTAAGTCTTGGCCAGAGTAGCTATCTGTTAAAAAATAACAGTACATGTTATATTAGACTTCATATACTAATACAATGAATAAATATTACGCTAAACATTTCAAATCCAAACATGTTCTCTTAGGTTTTATTTACAGCATATAGAGGTGAAAAGTTACAAGATCATTATCCAGTATAAAAAAATGGGAGCTATGACATCATTAGTATGGCACATGACCACTAATGTCACTTATTGTGTGCAGAAGTCATGTGCTGGCCCCTGGTAAACAAATGTTTGGGGACCACCATAGCCTCTGCATTGGATCAGTGGTGGATTGAAGGGGTGAGTATTGCTTTTATTTGTTATTTTAGAGCATTTGCTGCTGATTATTTATTTGTTTAGAATCCCAATAACTAATTTAGGCAGGAAAAATATTGAGCATTAGTTACCTTTAGAATCAATGTGAACTCACAATACTGTACATTCATTTTAGTGTATTTAACTAAACGATGTCTTATGACTTATTATGCTTTATTTCAGTAATAATTGAATTGGGTATCAATTAAGTGTAGTGTTTGTCTATCTTGGAACAAGTATGTGGATTTGTTCAGTGAAGGCTCAGACCAATTCAGTAGTTTATTAGCAATGAGATCACATAAGACTGGGTTTTGGCTGTGGCCAGGGTGTGACAGAAAACTTTTGACGGTTATTGGCACAAATTTCAAATGAACTCTAATGTATCCATTTTCATTATTAAGGGTCACACACCATAATTTCTGAAATGTAGCAGTCATTAACAATGTAAGGGGATACATCCAATCTCTACATCAGGAGTCAGGACAGTCTTCAGTTGCACCCTGACTGCTCTTTGTCATACAAAAGTTCAATCAAAACCCAACCTAAGAAGCCAATCAGCTGTCATTATATAGCGGAATCTGTGATTCTACAAGTGTTTGACATAGGTGGAACCCATAATACCTAATCAATTATTCTTACTTTTTTACAGCAAAAACATACAAGCCAGCGTTTTGATATAAGATCTCCTTTAACATCTGTTGAGAGATTGTACAAAATACCACTCCCTTTATTACATAATGAAATATGAATATATTGAATTATTAGAAGTTAATTTTACTACATCTCCAGACCACTACTTCCAATCACGCATATGAGAAAGACAGGATGATACTCCCACCATATGTTTGATTTTGCCAAGCTACAATATTTGTGCTCAAAGGGAATGTACAGGTGACAAAGCATGTTCAGAACACTCTCCCATAGAAGTCATCGCCAGACTACAGCTTACTACAGTATGGCCATGTAACTTCTCTAATGCAATCCCTGAATGCTGTTAACCAAACAGAACAACTGCTCAGGCAAGATGGCTACCCCAATAATCAAGAATAAAAAATAGAATAAAAAATCTAAAATCAGAAAACAAATCCACATGAGAAAAGAAAGAGCAGGTGAGCTGAGCATGTGAGTAGATATAAGCTTGCGTTGCTCCATTTCTGGCTTCTCTGCCTTGCTGTATCTTCTCTTCCCAATGCCTCTTGGCTAGGAGTTGAATACAAGATGCCACTAGGCCTCCACGTCCTGTTGTGATATCTGCAGCCAGACCACGAGTTGTATAATGATGCTCTCCAGTTAGTGAGGACTTTCTCGTCTCCATGTCCTGCTTTGCCTCTTTGCTCTCTCAAGCTAGGCATTGGTGTCTTTGACCACTTCCTCAGGTGTTTCTCCATGATGGGTGCCTTCAGACATCAGTGATGGTTTCCTTGCCTTCTGTTTTGCTCCTTTGGTTCATCTGACCCTGCTCTCAGCTGCAGGTATATGGTTACTGTGGCAATTTTGCTTCTTCCTTAATAAGGTATTTTTTCCTTAAAGCTGGTAGGTGCTGGAATTATAAGGTGACTTTTTATATATTAAAACTTTGTGTGGCAATCCTTCTTTTAAATATGTCAACAAAAAAGGAAGTAGATGACATGGTAATGTATTAAGGATGTGTTTTTGCACAGAAAACTCAGGCATTTTTTTTTGTGCAAAAATACACCATGTGAACGCAGTTTTACATCGAAGTAAAAGTTCCAGTGGCCTAAGAATATAGCTGCATCCAGATACATAGTGTGTTTTCACCATAAGACTGCTGTCATATGGTGCTCCTGGACACTTATATTTACCACTAATTGGGGGCTGCACATGGACTTTCATTGCTTCTAATCGGAAAGTAGAGGAGCGTCCTAGGAAATAGTAGTAAACGCATGCGTCCTAAAGCATCTGGTGGCAGCACTTCTGTTTTATGGTTTGTTGTATATGACTTTAGTTTAGGGGTCGTCAGACTTACAATTATTGACCGGCACTCCGAGTACCTCATCTTTGATTTTTTAATTAAAATCGGCACAGCAAACAAAAAAGGTTGCCTACCCCTGATATATATATATATATATATATACAGTACAGACCAAAAGTTTGGACACACCTTCTCATTCCAAGAGTTTTCTGTATTTTCATGACTATAAAAGTTGTAGATTCACACTGAAGGCATCAAAACTATGAATTAACACATGTGGAATTATATACTTAACAAAAAAGTGTGAAACAACTGAAAATATGTCTTATATTCTAGGTTCTTCAAAGTAGCCACCTTTTGCTTTGATTACTGCTTTGCACACTCTTTGCATTCTCTTGATGAGCTTCAAGAGGTAGTCACCTGAAATGGTTTTCACTTCACAGGTGTGCCCTGTCAGGTTTAATAAGTGGGATTTCTTGCCTTATAAATGGGGTTGGGACCATCAGTTGTGTTGTTCAGAAGTCAGGTGGATACACAGCTGATAGTCCTACTGAATGGAGTGTTAGAATTTGTATTATGGCAAGAAAAAAATCAGAAAACTAAAGAAAAACGAGTGGCCATCATTACTTTAAGAAATGAAGGTCAGTCAGTCCGAAAAATTGGGAAAACTTTGAAAGTGCCCCCAAGTGCAGTGGCCAAAACCATCAAGTGCTACAAAGAAACTGGCTCACATGAGGACCGCCCCAGGAAAGGAAGACCAAGAGTCACCTCTGCTACGGAGGATAAGTTCATCCGAGTCACCAGCCTCAGAAATCGCAGGTTAACAGCAGCTCAGATTAGAGACCAGGTCAACGCCACACAAAGTTCTAGCAGCAGACACATCTCTACAACAACTGTTAAGAGGAGACTGGGTACAGCAGGCCTTCATGGTAAAATAGCTGCTAGGAAACCACTGCTAAGGACAGGCAACAAGCAGAAGAGACTTGTTTGGGCTAAAGAACACAAGGAATGGACATTAGACCTGTGGAAATCTGTGCTTTGGTCTGATGAGTCCAAATTTGAGATCTTTGGTTCCAACCACCGTGTCTTTGTGCGACGCAGAAAAGGTGAACGAATGGACTCTACATGCCTGGTTCTCACCGTGAAGCATGGAGGAGGAGGTGTGATGGTGTGGGGGTGCTTTGCTGGTGACACTGTTGGGGATTTATTCAAAATTGAAGTAATACTGAACCAGCATGGTTACCACAGCATCTTGCAGCGGCATGCTATTCCATCCGGTTTGTGTTTAGTTGGACCATCATTTATTTTTCAACAGGACAATGACCCCAAACACTCCTCCAGACTGTGTAAGGGCTATTTGACCAAGAAGGAGAGTGATGGGGTGCTACGCCAGATGACCTGGCCTCCACAGTCACCAGAGCTGAACCCAATCGAGATGGTTTGGGGTGAGCTGGACCGCAGAGTGAAGGCAAAAGGGCCAACAAGTGCTAAGCATCTCTGGGAACTCCTTCAAAACTGTTGGAAGACCATTTCAGGTGACTACCTCTTGAAGCTCATCAAGAGAATGCCAAGAGTGTGCAAAGCAGTAATCAAAGCAAAAGGTGGCTACTTTGAAGAACCTAGAATATAAGACATATTTTCAGTTGCTTCACACTTTTTTGTTAAGTATATAATTCCACATGTGTTAATTTATAGTTTTGATGTCTTCAGTGTGAATCTACAATTTTTATAGTCATGAAAATACAGAAAACTCTTGGAATGAGAAGGTGTGTCCAAACTTTTGGTCTGTACTGTATATATATATATATATATATATATATATATATACACTACCGTGCAAAAGTTTGGGGTCACCCAGACAATTTTGTGTTTTCCATGAAAACTCACACTTTTATTTATCAAATGAGTTGCAAAATGAATAGAAAATATAGGCAAGACATTGACAAGGTTAGAAATAATGATTTTTATTTGAAATAATAATTTTCTCCTTCAAACCTTGCTTTCATCAAAGAATGCTCCATTTGCTGCAATTACAGCATTGCAGACCTTTGGCATTCTAGCTGTTAATTTGCTGAGGTAATCTGGAGAAATTTCCCCCCATGCTTCCAGAAGTCCCTCCCACAAGTTGGATTGGCTTGATGGGCATTTTTGCGTACCATACAGTCAAGCTGCTCCCACAACAGCTCAATGGGGTTGAGATCTGGTGACTGCGCTGGCCACTCCATTACAGATAGAATACCAGCTGCCTGCTTCTTCCCTAAATAGTTTTTGCATAATTTGGAGGTGTGCTTTGGGTCATTGTCCTGTTGTTGGATGAAATTGACTCCAATCAAGCGCTGTCCACAGGGTATGGCATGGCATTGCAAAATGGAGTGATAGCCTTCCTTATTCAAAATCCCTTTTACCTTGTACAAATCTCCCACTTTACCAGCACCACAGCAACCCCAGACCATCACATTACCTCCACCATGCTTGACAAATGGCGTCAGGCACTCTTCCAGCATCTTTTCAGTTGTTCTGCGTCTCACAAATGTTCTTCTGTGTGATCCAAACACCTCAAACTTCGATTCGTTTGTCCATAACACTTTTTTTCCAATCTTCCTCTGTCCAATGTCTGTGTTCTTTGCCCATATTAATCTTTTCCTTTTATTAGCCAGTCTCAAATATGGCTTTTTCTTCGCCACTCTGCCCTGAAGGCCAGCATCCCTGAGTTGCCTCTTACTGTACAGTCATGGCCAAAAGTTTTGAGAATGATACAAATATAAATTTTTACAAAGTCTACTGCTTCAGTTTTTCTAATGGCAATTTGCATATACTCCAGAATGTTATAAAGAGTGATCAGCTTAACAGCAATTACTTGCAAAGTCAATATTTGCCTAGAAAATGAACTTTATCCCCCAAAACACATTTCAACATCATTGCAGCCCTGCCTTAAAAGGACCACCTAACATCGTTTCAGTGATTGCTCCATTAACACAGGTGTGGGTGTTGATGAGGACAGGGCTGGAGATCAATCTGTCATGATTAAGTAAGAATGACACCACTGGACACTTTAAAAGGAGGCTGGTGCTTGCCATCATTGTTTCTCTTCTGTTAACCATGGTTATCTCTAAAGAAACACGTGCAGTCATCATTGCACTGCACAAAAATGGCCTAACTGGGAAGAGTATTGCAGCTAGAAAGATTGCACCTCAGTCAACAATCTATCGCATCATCAAAAACTTCAAGGAGAGAGGTTCCATTGGTGCCAAAAAGGCTCCAGGGCGCCCAAGAAAGACCAGCAAGCGGCAGGACCGTCTCTTAAAAGTGTTTCAGCTGTGGGATCGGGCTACCAGCAGTGCAGAGCTTGCTGAGGAATGGCAGCAGGCAGGTGTGAGTGCATCTGCACGCACTGTGAGGCGGAGACTCTTGGAGCAAGGCCTGGTCTCAAGGAGGGCAGCAAAGAAGCCACTTCTCTCCAGAAAAAACATCAGGGACAGACTGATATTCTGCAAAAGGTACAGGGAGTGGACTGCTGAGGACTGGGGTAAAGTCATTTTCTCTGATGAATCCCCTTTTCCATTGTTTGGAACATCTGGAAAACAGCTTATTCGGAGAAGAAGAGGTGAGCGCTACCACCAGTCTTGTCTCATGCCAACTGTAAAGCATCCTGAAACCATTCATGTGTGGGGTTGCTTCTTAGCCAAGGGAATCGGCTCTCTCACAGTCTTGCCTAAAAACACAGCCCTGAATAAAGAATGGTACCAGAATGTTCTCCAAGAGCAACTTCTCCCAACCGTCCAAGAGCAGTTTGGCGCTCAACAATGCCTTTTCCAGCATGATGGAGCACCTTGCCATAAAGCAAAGGTGATAACTAAATGGCTCAGGGAACAAAACATAGAGATTTTGGGTCCATGGCCTGGAAACTCCCCAGATCTTAATCTCATTGAGAACTTGTGATCAATCATCAAGAGACGGGTGGACAAACAAAAACCAACAAATTCAGACAAAATTAAAGCATTGATTCTGCAAGAATGGACTGCTATCAGTCAGGATTTGGTCCAGAAGTTGATTGAGAGCATGCCAGGGAGAATTGCAGAGGTCCTGAAGAAGAAGGGTCAACACTGCAAATATTGACTTGCTGCATTAACTCATTCTAACTGTCAATATAAGCTTCTGTTACTCATAATATGAATGCAATTATATTTCTGTATGTGATAAAAACATCTTACAAACACACATAAAAACCAGAGGGCAGCAGATCATGTGAAAATATAATATTTGTGTCATTCTCAAAACTTTTGGCCATGACTGTAGACGTTGACACTGGCGTTTTGCGGGTACTATTTAATGAAACTGCCAGTTGAGGACCTGTGAGGCATCAATTTCTCAAACTAGAGACTCTAATGTACTTGTCTTGTTGCTCAGTTGGGCAGCGGGGCCTCCCACTTCTCTTTCTACTCTGGTTAGAGCCTGTTTGTGCTGTCCTCTGAAGGGAGTAGTACACACCGTTGTAGGAAATGTTCAGTTTCTTGGCAATTTCTCGCATGGAATAGCCTTCATTTCTAAGAACAAGAATAGACTGTCGAGTTTCACACGAAAGTTCTCTTTTTGTTGCCATTTTGAGAGTTTAATCGAACCAACAAATGTAACGCTCCAGATTCTCAACTAGCTCAAAGGAAGGTCAGTTTTATAGCTTTTTTTTAACCAGCAAAACTGTTTTCAGCTGTGCTAACACACTTGCACAAGGGTTTTCAAGGGTTTTCTAAACATCCATTAGCCTTCTTACACAGTTAGCAAACACAATGTACCATTAGAACACTGGAGTGATGGTTGCTGGAAATGGGCCTCTATACACCTATGTAGATATTGCATTAAAAACCAGACTTTTGCAGCTAGAATAGTCATTTACCACATTAACAATGTATAGAGTGTATTGCTGATTCATTTAATGCTATCTTCATTGAAAAAAACTGTGCTTTTCTTTCAAAAATAAGGAAATTTCTAAGTGACCCTAAACTTTTGAACGGTAGTTGTATATATTTATATATACAGATATACATGCACTTTTTGGCAGTTGCCCAGATGTCCCAAACAGACTCATTCATTCACAGGGTAAATGCTCCTAGATATAAAAAATATGGAACAGTCAGGGGCGTAATTTGAGGGGGTTCAGAGGGTGCAGTCGCACGGGGGCCCAGGAGACTTAGGGGGCCCATAAGCACTGGCATCAGTATTGAGACTGAAGCTTCCATCTGGTCCATAAGCCAAGGAGACCCACAGATTACCCTAACCACACTAAGGTTGATTAAACTCCTTAGCACCCATAATCATCACTATCAAGAATTCGCTGTAGGGATGAGGTAGGGGGCCCCGGACAAAAGATTGCACCGGGGCCCACAAGACTTTAGTTACGCCACTGGGAACAGTCTTACCTCCAAGTAGCTATATCAAAGTGAATTCATATGGGATATACCTGGTCACAGCACCAGTTCAAGCAGAAAGGGCAACAATTGTGGGAGTCACTAGTCCCAAGAATACTGACCCTTTTAGGCCCTTGCTGGCCATCCTTGTATCCCCAAAATGACTCCCGCCCTTACAAGGGCAGTACCCAGGCTGTCATATGTTATGTTTTGTTAAGTACTTGAATTTGAAATAAAAGCAATAAAAACGATACGTTTCAGTGGTTTGAACAAATAAGAAAAAAATCTAGGTTATACATACCCTTCAAAGGAGCTGTCCTTTCTTTTTGGACACCCTACTTAATGTGGATGAATTTAATTAATTATGGTTCAACTAATTTCAAGGGTGATTCTGTTTCCATGAGTAGAAGCGCGCTAGCTAAACAGTGCTAATTTTAGGATTACTGTAATTATGTATAGAGATGAGCAAATCAAAGTGGAATTCGTTCCTAATTTCAGGAAATATTCGATTCACGTCGAATCCGGACTTCCTCACGCTTTGTGGTAACGAATCGCATTTTTTCCTAAAATGGCTGTTGCACATGTTAGGACATGGGGCAAGGAACTGTGGGAACACGGGATCACCCACAATGCCATGCATGCAGCCAATAAGCAGCCAGCCAGCCCTGTGATGTCACAGCCTTATACAGTGCCTTGCGAAAGTATTCGGCCCCCTTGAACTTTTCAACCTTTTGCCACATTTCAGGCTTCAAATATAAGGATATAAAATTTTGTGTTGAAGGGAGAAAATTGCAGGCTTTTTTGCCATGCATTATTGACAAAAGAAAAGGATTGTTATGCATTAATCTCCACAGTTATCTGTTATAACGCCTTTTCTTGGCGTTTGTTAGTGGGGAAAAAATAAGTGGCTTATTTGCCGTTGTGTGTTGAAGGGAGAAATTTACAAACCTTTTTGCCCTGTCTTAATTTCCTTTTCATTTACTTATTTCATCTAACAGTATGTCAGACAGAGAAGCGACAGGCCCTGCAAAGGGGAGGGGCACAGGCCTAAATGTTTCTGGTGCAGGCACAGGTCACAGCAGAGTAAGGGGGCGTGGCAGCAGGGGGTCACTTCCAGAGGTCTGAGCTCCCAGTGTCAGCGGTTGTGTCTTGACCAGGAACCCTGCGGTTGTAGAATGGTTGACTCAGTCATCTACTTCATCCCAAGTCATATCAGACACCACCAGCCAAGTGTCGATGGGTTCGTCAGACAGAACCCTTAGTTGGCATGGCCCGAGAGCAGGCCATGTGCCCTCACCTGTTCTCAAACTGCCTCTGCCCTTTTCTGTTCCCTCAGCCAGAGAAGTATTCTATGCTGTGGGCTCAGCTCCACTATACAGCGAGGACGAGCTACTAGAGGACAGTCAGCAGCTACTGCCCAGCCAAGATCTGGAGGAGACATCCACTGCTTCCTCCAGTAGGCGGGCAAGTAGTGATGAGGAGAGTGGCATGGGAGCTGGAGTTGCAAGCGGACAGGCTCCTGGCTCAGAGACCATTGAGGAGGACATCAGTGACGTGCAGACAGTACTCGATGATGATGTAGCTGATCGTAATTGGGAGCCTGGTGATGAAGGGCTTCATCATCATCGGGAGAAGAGGATGGCAGCTTGCTCATGAGGCAGTGACGGAGCCAGCAAGTCGGTAGCGTGGCCGAGAGTCAGCAGGGTGGCAGTGGGAGGTCGGAAGCCAAACGTGCTTGGGGTAGACCACCCACTTTGCAGAAGACTACCTGCCCGGAAAGCAGTGGTGCAGGGGTTCATAGATGCAGTGGCGGTAGCAGTCAGTGCGGAGTGTTGGGGGTAAAATCACATACTCGGAGGTGTGGCAGTTTTTTGTTAAGCCGCCGGGGGAGTTGAACATGGCCATATGTCAAATCTGTGGGCAGAAGGTGAAGCGTGGCTAGGGTGCCAATGAAGTACTCCTTCTTACAGCCACCATTGTCAGCGGGTACTGTTTGTGCCACCCACCTCCCCACTCTGTCACCGGGTCACTCTATGGCCTCCTCATGCTGCTGACACCTCCACATTATGTCACCTTGCCACTCTGTGGCCTACTCATGCTGCTGCTGCCTCCACATTATGTCACCTTGCCACTCTGTGACCTCCTCATGCTGCTGCCACCTCCACATTATGTCACCTTGCCACTCTGTGGCCTCTTCATGCTGCTGCTACCTCAACACTATGTCACTTATCATACTGTTCCCACCCTCCAGGCCTTTTAGCCTGGTTGACATCATCATTTATTTGACCCTTCCTTCTGTCAAAAGGAAGGAAAAATGAGACGCACAACGGATGCTGTCTGTGTAGCTGCTGTAAGGCCTTTATGGTCCCATCACAATTGGCTTATGATTTGGTAGCCAAAAGCAGGAGTGGGTACAAAACATAGAAGACATGCAAATATTCCATTCACGTGTCATCTCTGTTTTGGATCCACTCTTGTTTTTTGTTTTTTTTGACATCAGCAATACTGATGGATTACTGACCAAATCCTGATCGAGTAAAGGCAGACGCTCAACAGACAGGATCTGTTTTTTTGGGGGTTATTGTTCAGACGGATCAGAGGAAGGGCAAAATAATCAGTGACGTCAACACAAACTTACTGCTGGCACCCTCTCCACTCTGTCGGGGGGCACTAGTTGTATAACTGTTTAATAGAACAGGTTCTGTAGACATCTATGTGGAATCAGCAGACTATGGTGTAAAAGGAGTGCACTCTTTCACGCCACAGTAGGATCTTGGGCCTCTCAACGGTTCTTTATACCTGGCACTAACATGGACCTATAAGGCTGAGTTCACACTTGAGTTAGTTGATCAGTTTTGGCCCCATAACTGGCCAAATAAGTGAAGTGTGCAGTGGTTCTAAGACTGCAAGGCACAGTGTTCTACACCACTATACAGGCTCTCTGCAGCCAGGAAATAGCTATTTTTAATGCGATTTGCCGCTAATTAATTCAGATCAAATCGAATCGTTTGGAAAAATTCGGCGAATCTGCCGAATCGAATTTTTGAAAATTTCGCTCATGTCTAATTATGTACCTTAAGTACAAAATAGTTTGCATTGGAGACATGAGCATACAAACACAAAAGATAAAGAATCCATAATATATGTATAAAAAAATGTCTCGTTTCTATTTTACCTTCTGTGTAGCAGTCAGGCTTGTCATCAGCTCCCATAATCATATTGCCCTCTTCATCATATTGTGCAAAAGAACCAGGTGCACAGGTAGGAATAAATGGTTCTTCAGTAGTTGGTTCAAAAGTAGTTGGTTCTGGTGTAGTAGTAGTAGTTGTTGGAGGAAGAGTTGTTGTAGTTGTTGTTGTCGTCGTCGTAGTTGGAGTGGTTGTCATCCTTGTGGTGGTAGGTCTTGTTGTTCTTGCCACTTCAAGACCCCTAAGAGGTCTCCCTCCAAGGCTCAGAACTGGTCTGTCTTGAGGGCTTGCCACTGGTTTACTGAACCTTCCATGTCCAAAGAGTGGTAATCCATCAGGGCTGACAACTGGGGTTCCATTTAAATCTGTCAAAAAGAAATTACATGAATTTACAAATTGTACATAAATGTTAATGTAAAAACAAAAAAAAACAATCCTGCACAAAGTTTGGTTCTATCATGAGCTCCCCTTCCTCTTATTGATGGTATGTTGAGTCTAGAACTTACCAATAATAGTTCGGCCATCTCCTCCCAACTTTATGCGAAGCGGCTTTCCTTGAGAGTCCTGAAGATATCGTCCTTCAGTGTTAAGAATCACCCCTCGGTTTAAATCTACAACCTGAGATACATGAACAGAAAATATAAAAGGAATCAATGTCTATACCTGTAGCAAAGTTTAGCTTGACACTAAACAACACAGCAGGATAGTGTAATATTACAGAGGGATTTAGGGAAGCTAGAAGTTTAGGCAGAGAAATGGCAGATGAGTTTTAACGTGGATAAATGTAAATTTATAGCACCTTGGCCGTGGAAACAAGTGTTACAATTATGTATTTAATATTAAAACACTGGGTAAGGCTTCTATACAAATCACTGGTCAAACCACACAGAATATTGTGCATAATTTTGGGCACCTGTATATGTAAAGGATATAGTTGAACTGGAGTGGGTGCAGAGGAGGGCAACCAAGGTAATTACGGGGATGGTAGATTAGACAATAAGGACAGGATATCAAACTCGGGGTTGTTCAATTTGGAAAAAAGACAGCTTAGGAGCAACATGACTACAGAGTATAAATATATGAATGGACAGTTCCAGCTCCAATTATCTCTTTATACCAAGGCCTTGGATCAACTTGGTAGGTTTATAGGTTGGACTTGATGGACTTGTGTCTTTATACAACTTTATCTACTATGTTATATAGGGGCACAGAACTTTAACTCTACTCTTTCAATTTGGTGTCAAGTTAAACTTTGCTACATCTTTTGCTACATCAAAGCACATCAAAACATAGTCTGAATGTCACTTAAATGTACTTTACATTTTGACCTTCGTGCTATAAGCAACATATTGTGAGCATGTTAAAAGAATCCTTTTGGATGATAGCAAATTTTTGGCAGTTTGTTGCTGCCCTGATTCACTCTAGACTTGACTATTGTAACTCCCTCCTAATCGGTCTTCCCTCACTAAACTCTTCCCTCTACGATCTATTCTGAATACGATAGCTAGGCTCATGTATCATTTTAACCCCTTCCTGACATCTGCCATAATAGTATGGTGGATGACAGGTATTTAAATTATACAGTATTATACAGCAGAGATCCGTACTGATCGCGGGCATTAACCCCCCTGGCACCTCGGTCAAAGCTGACCAAGGTGCCATTTCGCCAGTGGTGCCTGGGTGCTGCCAATTTGCTGGGGATTGCCGGGACCTGGAGTGAGATCTGGGGTCAGTGTTCCATTGTCGTGACAGTCAGGAGTCTATTGAAGGCTCCCAGGTTTGTCCCCAATTCATTTTCAAATGGCAATATTTTGCAATGCATTAGCATTGTAATGCATTGCATTAGTGATCAGACCCCCTGGGTTCATGACCCCTAGGGGGTCTAATAAATGCAATAAAAGAAATAAGTAAAAAAAAAAAAAAGTAAAACAAAAAAAAAAATAATATATATATATATATATATATATATATATATATATATAATATTAAAAATTCAGATCACCTCCCTTTTCCTAGAACACATGTAAAAGTACTTAAATACATGCACAAACACATACACATTAGGTATCCCTGTCACCAAAAATGCCCGGTCTATAAACCTATAAAAATATTTTTCCCATACAGTGAATGCCGAAGCGGGAAGAAAAATCTAAAGTGCCGAATCACCGCTTTTTCTCTGTTTCACCTCTGATAAAAAATTTTTTAAGTGATCAAAGCAACAGACATTCCCCAAAATGGTATAAGTAAAATGTACACCTGGCCCCTCAAAAAAAAGACGCCCTACGCATCCCTATACACAGAAATATAAAAAAGTTATGGGTGTCAGAATATTTATAGCTATGGGTGTCATAAATTTTTTTGCAAAGTTTTGGATTTATGTTATGCGGTTAAAATGTAAATAAAACTATATAAATTTGGTATCGCCGGAATCGTTCCTAAACATAGAATACAGGCGACATGTCATTTTGGCTGCAGAGTGAACGCTGTAAAAACCAAGCCTGTAAGAAAGTTGCACCAATGCACTTTTTCTCCAATTCCACCCAATTCTGAGTTTTTTTCCAGCTTCCCAGTACATTATACATCATTATAAAAGGTACCAAACATTAAGCCCTAATATGGCTTTGTGAATGGAAAAATAAAAAAGTTATGGGGTTTGGAAGGAGGGGAGTCAAAAACGAAAATTGAAAAATGTCACCAGCAGAAAGTGGTTAAACGCTACACTGATGCCGCCATTAAGTGGCAGCCACTATTCATTATGGAATACCTTATAAACTTATCACCCTTATCCATAAATCTCTTCATGGCGCAGCACCTCTATACACTGTCTCCCTCATCCGTTTACCCCCAACCCATGCTCTCTATTCGGGCAGTGACCTAAGACTAACATCCTCTATTTTCAGAACCTCCCACTCATGTCTCCGAGATTTCTCCTGGTTTGCACCACTTCTCTGGAATGCAGTACCCTGGACAATGAGATTAACTACCAATTTCTACAGCTTTAAGCACATCCTAAGAACACATCTCTTCAGGTAGGCCTATCACATTTCCCAATCTAAACACTTTTGCAGTTATGATCTATGAAAGTTACCTTTATCTGTTCATGCCCCCCTCCCCACACATCTGTTCATGCCCCCCATTCCCACATTCCCACATTCACACATACACACACATTATTTTACAGGAGTATAACCCTGTATTCCCAGGCACTTTGGATCTGTTCATAAATGGACACTGGCTGGTGACCGGCTCATACAGCTTTATTTATTTTTATTTATTTATTTATTTATTTATTTATTTATTTATTTATTTAAGTATAGTAACTTTTTACATAAAAAATGGCTGGTCCACTGTATAAGCCCTTCTACCTCATGTCACCCCCTCTACCTCATAGATTGCAAGCTCTTGTGAGCAGGGCCCTCACTACTATTGTGTGAATTGATGTATTACACTGTAATGTCTCATGTTGTCTGTACATGAACTGTGATTTGTAAAGTGTTCCAGAATATGTTGCAGCTATATAAATAAAATGTATTATTATTATTATTATTATTATTATTATAATTAATAATAATGATAAAAATATCCAGAAATATTTCATTGAAAAGAAAGATCTGATTGGATACAATCTATCAAAAACTACATGCTGCAGTGATGCTTCCAGAGGGCACCAATGCAATAATGCAATAATATGTATTGGAGCCCCACTTACCATGTGCTATCTATGATTCTGGTGTCTTTCTTATGTTGTAGAGGGCCTTTGAGTGCTCTGATTGCTACCTCTGCACCCCCTATAGCTAAGCCCCTGACTACTTAACAATCAATTATAAATATGATAATCATAGGTTTGACTTTAATATGGCTTTCTCAAAATACTCTAAAATGCATTAGATAATGAGAAAATGTGGATCTTTACAAAAGGTATACAAATATGCATTTGTACATGGTGGAGCCACTGGAACTCCTACCCCATCTCCCCCCCCCCCCCCTTTTTTTCTCTCTCTCTCTCTCTCTCTCTCTCTTCTTCTTCCCTTTTGCTCTCCTCTTCCCTCCCCTTCTCTCCCTCTTTTCCCTTGCTATCCATTGCTGCTTTCGGTCTTTTCCTTCTCTCTCCCCCCCCTACTTCTTGATTCTACATCTACCTCACATTGTGAGTATTAATACAGGTGTCTCACACATTGTCATGCTGATTGTTATTGGCCTCCATTTGGTTTGTTTACCGGCTCCTGATTGTTTGGACGCCGTTTTTCTACAGTTTGTATTTCTTTTTTGCTTGTTGGTTTTACACGATATAAATAAAGAGTTTATAAAAAAAAAAAATATATATATATATATATACAGTCATGGCCAAAAGTTTTGAGAATGACACAAATATTATATTTTCACATGATCTGCTGCCCTCTGGTTTTTATGTGTGTTTGTCAGATGTTTTTATCACATACAGAAATATAATTGCATTCATATTATGAGTAACAGAAGCTTATATTGACAGTTAGAATGAGTTAATGCAGCAAGTCAATATTTGCAGTGTTGACCCTTCTTCTTCAGGACCTCTGCAATTCTCCCTGGCATGCTCTCAATCAACTTCTGGACCAAATCCTGACTGATAGCAGTCCATTCTTGCAGAATCAATGCTTTAATTTTGTCTGAATTTGTTGGTTTTTGTTTGTCCACCCGTCTCTTGATGATTGACCACAAGTTCTCAATGGGATTAAGATCTGGGGAGTTTCCAGGCCATGGACCCAAAATCTCTATGTTTTGTTCCCTGAGTCATTTAGTTATCACCTTTGCTTTATGGCAAGGTGCTCCATCATGCTGGAAAAGGCATTGTTGAGCGCCAAACTGCTCTTGGACGGTTGGGAGAAGTTGCTCTTGGAGGACATTCTGGTACCATTCTTTATTCATGGCTGTGTTTTTAGGCAAGACTGTGAGAGAGCCGATTCCCTTGGCTGAGAAGCAACCCCACACATGAATGGTTTCAGGATGCTTTACAGTTGGCATGAGACAAGACTGGTGGTAGCGCTCACCTCTTCTTCTCCGAATAAGCTGTTTTCCAGATGTTCCAAACAATCGAAAAGGGGATTCATCAGAGCAAATGACTTTACCCCAGTCCTCAGCAGTCCACTCCCTGTACCTTTTGCAGAATATCAGTCTGTCCCTGATGTTTTTTCTGGAGAGAAGTGGCTTCTTTGCTGCCCTCCTTGAGACCAGGCCTTGCTCCAAGAGTCTCCGCCTCACAGTGCGTGCAGATGCACTCACACCTGCCTGCTGCCATTCCTCAGCAAGCTCTGCACTGCTGGTAGCCCGATCCCGCAGCTGAAACACTTTTAAGAGACGGTCCTGCCGCTTGCTGGTCTTTCTTGGGCGCCCTGGAGCCTTTTTGGCACCAATGGAACCTCTCTCCTTGAATTTCTTGATGATGCGATAGATTGTTGACTGAGGTGCAATCTTTCTAGCTGCAATACTCTTCCCAGTTAGACCATTTTTGTGCAGTGCAATGATGACTGCACGTGTTTCTTTAGAGATAACCATGGTTAACAGAAGAGAAACAATGATGGCAAGCACCAGCCTCCTTTTAAAGTGTCCAGTGGTGTCATTCTTACTTAATCATGACAGATTGATCTCCAGCCCTGTCCTCATCAACACCCACACCTGTGTTAATGGAGCAATCACTGAAACGATGTTAGGTGGTCCTTTTAAGGCAGGGCTGCAATGATGTTGAAATGTGTTTTGGGGGATAAAGTTCATTTTCTAGGCAAATATTGACTTTGCAAGTAATTGCTGTTAAGCTGATCACTCTTTATAACATTCTGGAGTATATGCAAATTGCCATTAGAAAAACTGAAGCAGTAGACTTTGTAAAAATTAATATTTGTATCATTCTCAAAACTTTTGGCCATGACTGTATATATATATATACAGTATATATCCATTTGTACAAATGAATAAAAGAGAACTGGTAGACCACGAGCTTTAGGACACAGTACAAATTATGGAAAAGCTCCATTTGGTGTTTCCCGAAAACAGCACCACTTCCGAAGAGGCCATATTTAGAAACTGCAACATAATCCTATTCACTTGAATGTGGCTGTGTTGCAATTTTCAGCACAGTGCTTGGTCATGAGTGGTGATGTGTTAGCCAAAGAGGCTGTTACCAATCATACATTTTCAGCACATGCTTGGTCATGAGTGGTGATGTGTTAGCCAAAGAGGCTGTTACCAATTATACATTGATAACATATGCTACCAATGTGCCATCAATGCATTTGGTAAGAAAATTCCTGGAAACAGAAAGTTGCAATACAATTCAAGACTGTTGAGGCATTGAATTATGAGATAAAAGTTCATACTGTACATATGCATTTAGTTTTCTTTCTCTTTAAACTGCTGTAAAAGAATTTGCCCATTTCCGTTTGTTACTACATTTGTTTTAAAGATCAGAAACTTATTAGTCTGAAATAATATTTAATATTTAAAAAGAAAACCTGAGTAAACCTAGCAGCTTTATCAGAAATAAGTTACATAGATACTTTTACATCTCTTTTATCTCTATTACTATATATTGAGAGTAAAATAAAACAAATTTTCTATGGCATATATAGGACATATTTCCACAGCACTGTAAAAATATTATTCCCATTAATTTAAAAAAAGGTATTTAAGCCTTTAGGGGCCTTTCATACAGTGGAAAATGAAGAGGAATACCTTTTCATTTAACCGTCTGCCACTTTCCGGCCGCTGGCTACCAGCGCAGAATGCCAATGCAGAGCATCAGCATTCCATCACGGAGTTCTCGAGCTGCAACTCCATGGCTGAATCAGCCAAAGCATTCACAGCAAAATCGAGCAGAAAGTACAGCAAAATCTGCTCCATCATTCTGTCTCTCATACTCAGTTGCAGCAAGATCACCTTAACCTATACTGATGTGAACAAAGCAATTGGGCTGAGATATAGTAGAAAGTTTCCTATTTTGCTGCTTGTTATCTCTGTGCCTCTCTCTTCCATTCAGCACCTTCTCACTCCTCCCTCTTGCCTTTCCAAAGACTTCTGTTTTGAGTTATAATTTAGCAGATATTTATATTTACATGCACTATTGATGTATACAAAAAGTTCATTAAAAAGTTAAGGGGTGTTCATACTACCATTGTTAGTCCTGCATTCACATATTTATCTTCCATCATGTAGTTTACATTAGTGTCAATGGGAGTGGCCACAGAATCAGTCAGTGACCGTTCTCTGCAACAGTTTAATGTCCGTTGCTGTCATCCTATGACAGAAGACAGCAACGGACATTAACAACAGTAGTGTGACCGCCCCTTAGTGAACATATAAGTATTTATCACGTATATGTTTGATAGCTATTAAATACTAATAAATGGGCTCTGAATTACTTAGCAATCACAGACTTCTACAATGGCTGGGCACATGCTTATACACTGCTCCATTCAAATTCCTCCTTATTGTAGTCATGTGACTGGGAGAAACCATTCTGGCCATCAGTGGGGGCCCAGAGATCAGACCCCACTGATCTAGCATTTATCTTCTATCCAATAGTTAGGTGACAAATACTTAATGCTAGGACATTTTTGTACCCCAGGTTCTTAGTCAACCATACCATTTTGTGCACATTGTGAAATTTATAATGAACTCTTGTTACTAACTAAATAAATAAATACATATGCCATAAATGCCATGATTGTATCAGGACTATTCATCCTGAGTATAAATTTATAAAGAAGGTTGCCCTACCCACTTTGTTCCTTCAGGACCATAAATCATTCTCTGTCCATTAATGCTGCCAGTGTTTGAAGACGGAGTGTTCCCATTAGTATTAAACCTTGAAGACAGATTTGGTATTCCGCTATTACCTGGAAAATAGGCATAATGAATTCATAATACTATGCATAATGAAAAAACTGCAGTCAAGATATTTTGATTAGCTAAAGAAATACCACCCTCACACTAATACTCTCCCTATGAAGCAGTTACTACAGGCTATTAAACTCACTCTTGGTAACTGAATACGTTGATTTGGAATGTATTGTACATTTTAGTAAAAAATAAGACTTTTCTAATTCATTTATAAAGTCACAGATTGAGAATAAAATGTCACATTTGAAAAGTTCTGTACATACTTGCCCAGAAACACATTTATAGCTATGTACTGCATGAACAGTGCACCTATGTCATAAGTAAAATTAATTTTTAATAAGTGAACATAAACCTTTCCTTTAAATGGTTATATTGGCAGATGCTAAGGACTGGTCTAGTTATAAATGCTTGCATGCTGCACCTCAAGTAAAACTAACTGTTGTTTTCAGCCAATCGGTATTAGCAGAGGTATTCTCAGCAATGTCATTAACTACATCTCTTATATTTTTAGATGTTATTTATCAGATTAAAAAAGAAGATGGAAGGTAATAAATAAGATGATAGCCATGACCATTGCTAAGACCGTATGTGAAGTACAAACATGATTCCTGAAAGATTTTATCTTCTAACAGTAATGAGATGACATTACTGTTAAAAGAACATTACAAAAGATCCCAGCAATTCTTCCATTAATCTCATCCTTTGTTTTCATCTTATTTTGCTTTTATTTCAAACTAAAAATAGATAAAGAATAATTTTATATGTGCACTGAAGAACAGCCATTTATTCCTTATGTTTCACACAACCCTGTGTATGTAAGACAACTGGCTGCAGCTGTGCACCTCCCACCACTGCTTGTTCTGCAGAAATGTTGGGTCACACCCTAAGCTCCAACCAGCAACCATTTTCCCAGCTTAAAATGTAACAGTTCAAAAGGAACTTAAAGAGGTTTTCCAGGACTTATAATAAGTATGCTCTATCCTTAGGATATGATTGATGGAGCCCCAAGACCAGGAAAGCACTATACATAGGGGCTTTGCTTGGTGTTGCAGCTCAGCCCCATTTGCTTAATTGGTACTGGGCTGCTGTTGCACAATGTGACTGATCAATGTAATGTCATTGGCACAGGGAAGAGGCCACAGGGCAGCCTTTTCAAACAGCTGATCTGTGGATTTCCTGAGTGTTGTACCCTCACCGATCACAAATTGATGACTTTTTCTAAAGATAGGTTATCAATCACGAAGATCAATTAAACCCATTTAACCCCTGCGTTCTCTACAAGATTCCTAAAAGAAAATTCTATAGATATAAACAGATATTGTTTTAAGGTTCATCTCCCGCTTACTTTTATCAATAATTTCTAGCTTAAGCAGCCAGTCATAATGTACTTTTAAACTTTACTTTTAGCTTTCCCACAGCCTATAAATTGTTAAGCTTCCGTTAACAGCAAACATTTTTATATTTCAGATGTTACATCTTTGAACAATATGCTATCTGTACATCCTGCTGCCACATGTTTTGCCTCTCATGGCAGGATTTCCAACTGGAATTTTTCAGTAGGATAATGCTTGCACACACAGCAAGGGTTTCCCAGGAATGTCTCCACCCAACACTTTATTGTGTACCTGCATGCCTCAATGACCAACCGTATACCAAGCTGCTAGAAGCATCCCAACATGATACTAGAGCTTCCTTTCAATTGTACAGTTTTCTCCATTAAACATATCCTTTCACTCTTCTGTTGTAATCACTTACATATATGTCATCATTATATTCACTCATATAAACTTTCATTCAATTCCAACAACTCCTTCTTGGTGTGCATGGATTGAATTTTTTTCAATCAGTGTACAAAGAAAATGCATCAGATATAGTATGAAATATGAGTATATAAATATATAGGATGTACTTAAAATAATGTAGGTCTAAGGAGAGAGTCTGTTACCTTGTCTTTGGAGAGGTCTTGTAAATTGCCTTCGTGATGGAGATCCTAATCTTGAATTAAGCATTCTTTGTCGTAGCAATGAAGGATGATAGGTTGGAGAAGCAGGAGAAGCAGTACGTGCAGGTGTTGTAGTTGGTGGATTTGTAGTTCTATGAACTGATGATCTGCCATAATGCAGCTGACGAGATATTGATGGAAGTAGACGGTAAGGTGAAGCTCTGGTGGTACTGTGAGGTCGACTTGTTGTTGGAGAGAGAGTTGTAGTTGCTTTTCTTAGTAAAGCATATCGGAGAGAGTTTGAAGAAGATGAAGAAACGGGGGAAGACTTATGACTATCTTCTTTTAAGGTAGGGGGAGCATGTAATGCCTCTTCATCATCCAGCTTTGTTAAAGATGTTTCCAGAGACTGTTTGTTATTATTACTATTCCCATTTCTATATCTGTTTTTAAGGTAACGGACATTAGAATATGAAGACAATCTTGTCTTTGCAGGCAATGTGGGATTTTCCACTTTTTCAGGTGAAGGTTGTTTTGAAGGGTCCTCTCTTGTGTCTACAGTTGAAAAATCAGACTTTGTTGAAAGTGCAGGAACATGAACTTTGCTCGATTTTCTTTCATTTTCTTGCATGATACTGCCAGGGGTCCTATACATTGGTCTTGATTTTGAATTATGTATTGATTTAGAAAGAGAAAGAGACTCTCTGTCAGATGTAGAAATTTTTGACTGGTGTTGACTATTGTTGTCTTCCTCTGTATCAAAATTATCATGTGATTGCACCAAAGAGTCACGAGATGATGATGTTAAAGAATCACGACCAGGTTTTTGAAAAGTTTTCTTTGAGTCAACATTTCTGTTGCTTGGTAAAAATTCAGATCCCAGGCTGGATTCTGTTGTCGGTTTTGAGTAGAGAGCTAAATTAGAACTTTTTTTTCTCTTCAGGATTGTCTTCATGTTCTTTGTGAGAATTACTTTTCTTTTCACTATATGAAAGTGAGGGAACAGATGGCATTTCATCTCCTTTAGATGTTGATGTTATTACTCCTGGCCGAGAATCAGATTTTATACCAACCATGTTCTTTTTGACCGGCATATTATGAGTTCCTGCCTTTTGCTTGGAGATTGCAGATATCTTCTTGTCATCTTTCTTGGATTTTTGACTAGCAGAAGTAATTTCTGAATGCCTTTCTTCTGACTTTTTTATGTCTATCTCTTGGTTAGACCTGGATTTGGAAGGCAGTTCAGATGAACCTAAGAGAGAATCTTCTTTCCTAGCAGACATATCTAGTAATTTTCCTTGATCACTTTTTTTTACAGCCTTAGGAGCTAAAGTGGTTGTCATAACTGTAGTTGAAGTAGTAGTTTGAGCAGTTGTCTCTGGCTGAAAATTTATTTTTCCATTAGATGTTATTTTGGTTCCAACATTGGCTTTGAGAAGAGAACTTCTTCTTCTGTAGTATTCTAGTAGAGACATAGCAGATTTTCCAGCAAAGGATGGGGTTTGTTGCTGTTTATTCGACAATTCTTCATTTTTACGGGGGGTTACTATGTTTGGTTTATTTATTTTACTTGGTAATTGTGCTTCAGTAGTAGTTGTGGTAGGAGCTGGAGTAGTAGTCGTTGCAGTTGTAGTAGTAGTAGTGGTGGTGATTGTAGTAGTTGGAGGAACAGTTGTTGTAGAAATTGCTCTTACAGCACCTCTTACTGCTGTCTGTTTTCTAGTTGTTTGATCTGAATTTTTTAAGGCGCTATGACCATTGAAATGTTTAGTTTTAGAATCAAGCATGTCTGTACCTGAGTCCTTGCGAAATTTATTAGCATAATGATCAGAATCATGAGTAGTGAATGATGTCTCCTTATTCACAGGGAGAGAAGAAAATATTTGCCTGGTATCACCTTTAGGAGATGGAAGTGGACTAGAGTGTATTTTATCACTTTCTTCCCTTTCTTCTTCTTTCACACTTAACTGAGTAAAAGGAGGCTCCTGGTGTATAGGTAATTTTGCTAAATTAGTAGTCCCTGGGATGACGGAAGGTTTCCTCCTGGTATTTACAGATGATGGCCTTTTCCTTGCTGGATCAGATATTGGTAAAGTAGATTTGCTTTGTCCTAGATCATGAATACTGTCTACATGTCCACTATGTTTTCTCTGTGAGTCGTCAAGCTCTACATTCACACTCTCTCTGCTTTCTTTAGATTTTTCTTTGCTAATCTTAGAAGTATGTTCATCTTCTTTGGTGTCTTTGTCATCTGACTCAACAATTTCTGAATCCTTAGTTTCGTTGTCTATTACCACTGTAGGTGCAGGTTTACGTTCAATTATTCTGCGTCCAACATTTAATGAATTTGGCCTTATTGGTCTCCTGCCATTGTTCAAATTAAAACGATTATTTAACATTGGACGAAATGGTCTTCTTGGGCTTGGTGTTGAAATTTTAGGTATTAATGTTGTGGTTTCCATGTCATCAGTCACTTCAGCAGAGTGAGAGTTGACTTCTTGCTTTCTTGGGGAAGATTCTTCCAAAGATTCAGAAGAAATTACATTATCAGGATTTTTTTTCCCCTGTAGAAAGTGTCTCTCTATGAGATTGGTGATAAAGATTCTTCCCTGAAGTAGCACCTACAAAAGCACAGACATTTTGTTAACATTTTATAGAGATAAGCACTTTCATAAAATTGTAATTTCTTCAATATGATTAATCAAGAAAGGAAAAGTTGAATGAAAACAAATTATGGGCATAGAAAATATCTATAAAAAACAAATCTAACAAATTAAATAAAATAAAATATGGCAAGGTGTAATATGTACAGTTTCTACAATATAGACAGTTTTTATAAATAAATCCTAAAGGAAAAATGGTATTATCATATCATATTATTATCATAATTCTAGAACAGTTTAAGATATGAAAATTTAACTCGACAATGCCATTTTTAAAGTTTCTTTAATCTTTTAAAATTGTATCCATTAGCATGCTTTTAAGGGGTTGTCCTATTAGGTTGTCATAAAGGGGGATCCTCCTATATTAGCCAGAGCAGAAAGGTGCTACAAAGAGCTGTTCTCACGCTGGAGGGATTTACATACCTTTGTATTACATGGCCATCTATTTATTTTAATTGGCTCCATGTCCTATATATTGACGTTTTCCAATTTTCCCATAATGACTTCAGCATTTTTGTAGAACTGCTTCTTTAAAGAACTACATCTTTGCAATATTTCAGTTTAATATTAATTGAGCTATTTTTTTTTCTATGTATAGTTTTGTTAATATAATCAGTTTTGTGGAACAACCTATAATCTAAATATATAAATAAATACAGTATATAAATATAACCTGTAATCTGCTTAGCAAGGGTAACTAGTAGTTAGTAACAGAGGTAACTAGTCCCCTGCAAGTTTTGGCTCAAGACATGAAAATGGTGAATGTTGCATCGCCTGTCATAGCTAATAATAGTGTATGTGGTTGCACAGGAATCCAGCAGGGTTGAATTTCTGCTGATTGTCAGATCATGGTAGTGGCAGCTTGCAGACTACAATGTGACCACATTTACTATCATTACTGTTGGTGCAATATAATAGTACAAATTTGAAGTCTGTCTCATAACTACAAGTTGATGTGGAACCTTAGTCTTGAAGGAACTAATAATTGTAGCTCATTTTTCCCAAAAATCAGGCCAGAAGGTTTCATATTTAGCATATGGAACTGACATTTCTACAGTGACCTGCACCTGCTGAAGCACATTGCCATATTACAAATAATTCTTAGAGATCACGAGAAATTCACATTAAAGAGCATCTATTACAATATATTATAATGGAATAATTTAATTAAATTATGCCTTGGATTAGCTAATTTTCAGGAAATCTTAGGAGCAAACAAGTCTTGTCTCTAAATGGAACTAAAAGCTGAAGCTTCAGTAAATTACAATCACTGTTGCACAGAAGTGATTGTGAGGCATTGACAAACAAATGTGATGTCAGCTTGTAGAGATAGCTGCTACTGGAGACCTGTCCAACCCATTAGAGAGCCTTGAAACATGACTAGGGATTGTATCTAAGCCAGAGACTCCTCCAAAAGATAAAATTCCCCATCTGTAGACAGTTGTTAAGGGGTTCTTGCCCCTTGTACGTACAGACCAGGGCCATGCTAAGCTGGTTAAGAGCCAATTAACATGGATATAGTGCAGAACAGAACTATTATATCATTCTAAAAACGTAAAAAAAGAGGGTGCGTCTAAACCTTGAGTTAGCACAAATGTTTTTAAACAAAACATCACAAAAGCTTTCTGATTGTTGTCAATTTTTATTTGATAATCCAAGCTATTTACCTCTATAATATACTTAATATACTGCCTTATCAGATTTGGCTCTGAATATATGCACCCAGTCATTCAATAAAGGCGTATACGCATACAGCAATCCACTATTCATGTGCAAAATCCAACACAAAGAACTATTTATTCTAGGAGAAATAGACTATATTATATTGTTACAGTACTAGTCATAAACCTAACAACATGCATTATTACACAGACATTAATTGGTTTTATGTTTTATGAGCTATAAAATTAGCTATGTGTCTACAAGGCATAGTTTTTGGAACAGTTCTGGAACCAGATGAGGACAATAAATGTATTAAATAACAGTGAGCAGATGGGTAATTCCAATAAAGTTGAGTGCTTACTCATTGGTAAGGTGACTGTAAAAGCTTTAGACTGAGGGCCCTGCCCTCTCCTGTTGGCTGCTCGTATTTTGAAAATGTAGCGTTCACCAGGCTGTAGATCATCAACTATGGCAGATGTGGTTGTTCCAGAATATGGTATGGATTTGCCTCCAAATGGCTTCATTGCAGGAGCATATGACACAATGTATTCTGTACAGATTGAAAATATTAACAAATGTTCTATGCAATATTACAGGGTAAGCATATGTTTCTATACCTTACATGGGTTTGTAACAGGTATAATAAATAACATTTCTCAGAAGAGCTTTGACACAAAAAAAACAATTACACAATCAAGCTATAAAAAGCAAGCCAACGTCTATTATGACAACTGAGAAATGTAACTTATGTGAACTATGCTAAAGCACTTGTTTATTTGCCTGAAGACAGAAATTCTTCAACTACTCAGATAGTACTTTATAAGTTAAAAATTTAGAGCCATGACTTAAAGAATGAACAAAGCAATAAGACAGTCTACTCCTTCCTAAAACTGATTTGGAAATCCTCAATGAATAGAGTAGCAGGTCCAATCCATGCTTAGAGTATAGCAGATTTTCTGGTAAAAATTTCTGTGATTGTCCCAGTCATCTGTATGCACATGCTGCAGAAACAACCCCATTCACATACATGAAACAGATTTTTCAGTCACAGAAATTTCTGCTGCAAATCTATTGTGTGTGAATATATAACCTTAAGTTAAAATGTTCATTGAATGGGTAAGGTGAAAGACCATCTTTATGCCTAATATTGTTCATATTTTATGCAGAATGATGTGTATTAACTTTTTTAGAGAATATTTAGCTGTTATTTACTAAGTCCTGCCTTTATAACATTTTATGTTGAGTTAAAGGAGAATTCCGGTTAATTCTAGTTATACCTTTTCCACAAGTTCTTAGATAATGTGAAGTAACCAGAGCACCCCATGTATGTATCCATGGCAGGACAAGAAGTACACATATTGATGCAGTATTCAAATGTAGGGAATATAGTTGTATTGTTATAAAATGCCACATATTGATTAGAGATGAGCGAATTTTTCAAAAATTTGATTTGACTGAGTCTCTGAAGTTTCCAAAACAATTAAATTTGATCCGAATTAATTTGCGGCAAATCACGTTAACCCCTTCCCAGCATCCGCCCTAATAGTAAGGTGCTGCTGGGAAGGACTTCCCGCAAACCACGGCGGAAGCATGGTGCGCACACAAAAACTATGTGTGCACCCTGCTTTGCGGGTGTCAGCCGCATGTAATGGCTGACACTGTCCTCTAACACCCCCGGTCAGAGCTGAGCTCTGATCACGGGTGTTAACCCCTGAGATGCTAAAAAATGACCGCGGCATCTCAGGGGTTTTACTATATATTGGGGTCCCGATCGGCCCTTCCGCAACATTTTCAGGGGGTGCCGCTGCTCCTATTCGGCAGCCCAGGTTCTGATCAGTGACTCCGGGTCTGCACCATCGCTGTCCCTCAGCATATCTGGTTGATCCTGCCTTGAATGGAGACAGTCAGCCTATGCGCCTGCACGGGCTGACAACTTCCTATACACTGCAATACACGTGTATTGCAGCATATACCTATTGAAGCAGTGATCAGAATATCGCTACTTCAGTCCCCTATGGGGACAAAAAGAAAAAAATGTAAAAAAAAGATCCCTTCCCTAGAGCTGGTGCTATTATTATACTCTGGGGTCTCCTCGACCCCAGTGTATAATAATCAGAAGCCCAGGGCAAGTGATTAAAAATAACAAACACTTATACTCGCCTTAACCTCACCTCTCCTGGGAATCTTGGAAGCTGTCTGAGCGTCCTCCACACTCCTCTTCTTCCTTGCGACTGAAGTCCTGCTCCCCAGACGTCACTGCTGGGGCCTGTGATTGGGCCTCAGCGGTCACGTGGGTGGCGTGATGACGTCATTACGCCGGCTCGCTTCATGTGACCACTGAGGCCCAATCACAGGGGACAGGTAGCATAGTGGAACTCCTTGGATGCCGCGGTCATGTTTGACCACGGCATCCAAGGGGTTAAAAACCTCGATCAGAGCTGTGCGATTCGATACATCGAAGCATGAGGAAATCCGGAATTTATGTGAATTGAAGATTTCCTGAAATTCGTATTGAATTCCACTTCGTCAGCTTCGATTCGCTCATCTCTAATATTGATACAAAACAAAACCAATGAGTACTAAAATAGATCAATCCAATAGCTGTATACTGACTATAGAATAACAGACTTGTAATCACCTTTTATTTTGCCAGTATTGTCATTGAGTTCATCCCACATTACCCTCACAGATGTAGGCTTGCCTTTCAGTGGTTCCACATAAAGGTTCTCAGGTGCAGTTGTTGGAGCTTTGGAAATTAAATACATTGGTAAAACTGTTGGCCTGAAAAAATGACACTTTATATCTCACAATACTGTATATCAAAGTATTCACTCAACCTTAGTCTATTGAGCGTAGAATTGAGTGTAGAAGTAAAAACATTATCAAAGGTGTTCTGTTGGGTTAGTAATATGAAATGTGTGACTACATTTGCCTGCATATTGGGACAGGTAAACTAATAAAATTGGCGTAATTTGCACCAAAAACACTGATGTTCATGCTTTATACCTAATTTTCTATGTGTTTTAGACTCTTTCGAACTGTTTGTGATATGTCATGTGGGCAGGACCGTTGAAAAGGGTGTGTGACTTAATAATGCTAAACTGTGAGCCAGAAATGGCGCTAAATTGTGGGTAGTGGTGTAAATTTAGACTATACAGTCTAAGGAATATTCCATATGGCATTAGACTCTTTGGAGAATCTGGTGCAGTTTAAGATTTGTCTAAAAGTTATAAATTTTTAGTTTATCTGTCCTATGGTTCTAGAAAATTTCAGTTTGTTGCAAGAGATGATTGAAATGGATGACATATTGGACTTTCCATTCAATAATAGACACCTGTAATTTTATCAAACACATAAAAGCTACATATACCAGATTCAGGAGTCCTTTGAAAAACTGAAGAACTCCATTGGCCTTCTTGTTCTCCTTGGGAAATACGAACAGAAAATTCATACATGGCATCAGGATTTAGTTTGTCAATCAAGGCACGTCTTGTGTTTATTTGCTTGTCATCCCAACGTGCAGACTCTCCCTTTTCCCGGTACCGGATTGAGTAATGTCTGTCAAACACCAATGTTTGTTAGAGACTGTAGTCTATAAGCAACATAAACATTTGTGATACCAGAGACTGTTATAGAAATTTAATTAGATTTATTAATTTCTGTATTGGAACAAATCTATATTTCTACATTGGATTAGTGATTGACATGACTTGCTGTGTCTTATGCTCTAAAACTTTAGATATATCCAATTTTGTCACAGGCTTGATATAAAAATATCTTTTTGTGTAGAATTTTAATTTTAAAACTAATGAATAAGTTAGATTTAAGTACCGCAAAGGGATGAGCTAACAAATTTATGATTTTAATTCTGCAGAAACGAAAGCAGAATAAGCAGGATAAATGGAAAAATATCAAGATATGACTAATTTAATTGTCATGAATACTAACAAAGAACATCCTTTAGCCATATAACTAAATTTCAATTAAGTATAAATACTGTATGATTGGTAAAATCAAAAGCTATAGCCTGTAAGAGGCAAAGTCTCAGGACTGTACTATAAATAAAGCATGTTGAAGAGTCACACCATGAAATAGAATCTTCATTGACCACACCTGTATGTCAGTGGTTGGTGACTCTCCCTATGCCAAAGTGAGAGAAACTTGCTAACCATAAGTTGAATCCCACAGGCAAATAGGTGAAGTCCCCATGTTCTTGCGACTTCTCCTAAATTTTGCAGCAAAAGATATTGTGTACTTTTGTAATAATACTGGACTAATCTGAAATGCTCAATTGTTGTTTGCAATGTTTTGTTTAGCATTTACAATTACAGTGTTTCATTAGTTCAGGTATTTCCATTTCTTTTGCATTCGATAAATCACATGGGCAAAACCAACTAAGAATAAGTCCAAGATGTGAGTTGCACAGCAAGTTCACAAACTTGAGTAGTCACATAACAAAGTAATAAACAATAAATATAAAGGAGTTAAATATGTAGGGTTATTTCCATCTCATTAAATCGCAACCAAGATGGGAATAGCTCCTCCTCATCCTGACCCTTATGGTTGGAACTTACAGGAAAAGCTAAGCAGTGCTGCTCTACAGTCCTGTAACTCCCTTAGAGGAGAATGGAAGCTACGGAAACAGTGTAGCACACCTGATTGATGCTGTTTCCATAGCTTCATAGTTACGGAAGCAGCATAGCTAACTGTGCTACGGTGTTCCCATAGGCCTCATTCCCCTCTATGGGAGTTACAGAAATAGCATAGAGCTGTGACTTGGGAACAGTTTTTACCATCTCAGCAGCAAATTGCAGAGATGGCAATAACCCTTTAGGATTGTCTGGTCTGGTTCCCGTGCTGACATTTCCCGATCAGGTCAGTTAATATAGCAAAGGAAAGGAAAGAACCAAGAAAGAGTTAATTCTTCCTGAAGCAGCATTATACAGTGCTTTGATTTTCATGTATTCCATCAGAGACAACTAATGAAAATTGTTGTGTTGGCTCTTTGCTCTGACCAATTAATCTCTTCTTTATTGTACCATTTTACATTTATTAATTTGTTAAAGGGGTTATGCCACAAAGGATATACAGTCATGGCCAAAAGTTTTGAGAATGATACAAATATTAATCTTTACAAAGTCTACTGCTTCAGTTTTTCTAATGGCAATTTGCATATACTCCAGAATGTTATAAAGAGTGATCAGCTTAACTGCAATTACTTGCAAAGTCAATATTTGCCTAGAAAATGAACTTTATCCCCCAAAACACATTTCAACATCATTGCAGCCCTGCCTTAAAAGGACCACCTAACATCGTTTCAGTGATTGCTCCATTAACACAGGTGTGGGTGTTGATGAGGACAGGGCTGGAGATCTATCTGTCATGATTAAGTAAGAATGACACCACTGGACACTTTAAAAGGAGGCTAGTGCTTGCCATCATTGTTTCTCTTCTGTTAACCATGGTTATCTCTAAAGAAACACGTGCAGTCATCATTGCACTGCACAAAAATGGCCTAACTGGGAAGAGTATTGCAGCTAGAAAGATTGCACCTCAGTCAACAATCTATCGCATCATCAAGAACTTCAAGGAGAGAGGTTCCATTGGTGCCAAAAAGGCTCCAGGGCGCCCAAGAAAGACCTGCAAGCGGCAGGACCGTCTCTTAAAAGTGTTTCAGCTGCGGGATCGGGCTACCAGCAGTGCAGAGCTTGCTGAGGAATGGCAGCAGGCAGGTGTGAGTGCATCTGCACGCACTGTGAGGCGGAGACTCTTGGAGCAAGGCCTGGTCTCAAGGAGGGCAGCAAAGAAGCCACTTCTCTCCAGAAAAAACATCAGGGACAGACTGATATTCTGCAAAAGGTACAGGGAGTGGACTGCTGAGGACTGGGGTAAAGTCATTTTCTCTGATGAATCCCCTTTTCCATTGTTTGGAACATCTGGAAAACAGCTTGTTCGGAGAAGAAGAGGTGAGCGCTACCACCAGTCTTGTCTCATGCCAACTGTAAAGCATCCTGAAACCATTCATGTGTGGGGTTGCTTCTCAGCCAAGGGAATCAGCTCTCTCACAGTCTTGCCTAAAAACACAGCCATGAATAAAGAATGGTACCAGAATGTCCTCCAAGAGCAACTTCTCCCAACCGTCCAAGAGCAGTTTGGCGCTCAACAATGCCTTTTCCAGCATGATGGAGCACCTTGCCATAAAGCAAAGGTGATAACTAAATGGCTCAGGGAACAAAACATAGAGATTTTGGGTCCATGGCCTGGAAACTCCCCAGATCTTAATCCCATTGAGAACTTGTGGTCAATCATCAAGAGACGGGTGGACAAACAAAAACCAACAAATTCAGACAAAATTAAAGCATTGATTCTGCAAGAATGGACTGCTATCAATCAGGATTTGGTCCAGAAGTTGATTGAGAGCATGCCAGGGAGAATTGCAGAGGTCCTGAAGAAGAAGGGTCAACACTGCAAATATTGACTTGCTGCATTAACTCACTCTAACTGTCAATATAAGCTTCTGTTACTCATAATATGAATGCAATTATATTTCTGTATGTGATAAAAACATCTGACAAACACACATAAAAACCAGAGGGCAGCAGATCATGTGAAAATATAATATTTGTGTCATTCTCAAAACTTTTGGCCATGACTTTATATCTCCTTTATCCATAGGGTTGAATGTTGGTGTGCGCATGCTGGATGGGATGCACCTGTACTATAATTAACTTCAAAGGGAACGCCAGAGATAGCCGAAACACACCACTCAGCCTGTGTACATCTCTGGTACTCCCAATGAAGTGAATGGGAGTGTGGATTTGTCACATTGTGACACACCTACATTCAGCTTTGCTGCAGGCAGACTGAATGCACAACAGGGTAAACCTGCCCCTTCTCAGGATCAGTGGGGGTTCTTAGCAGTTAGACTTCCACTGATCAGATGTTTATCCTCTGAGTCATTCCATATCAAGTGGACCAGGGGTCCCCACCTCACCATCTCAGATTTTGATGAAATTTGGTATATAGTTTCTCTATGATATAAAACTAAGCTGTGCAAAATTTGAGTTCAAAAGACTAAATATTGGAGGTTCTAGGGGACCTCAAGTAAAGGGTTGCAAAACATCACCTGAGAAAAAATGACGTTTTGGGCCAACTTCCAGAAGCTGTAAACATGGATGTTTTAGTAGTATAAGGGGGATATTTGGAGAACCTGCACAAATTTTAGGGCTTAATGAACTGGCAAAACCCCATGTTGCTAGTCCTCTTACTTTTTGCATGGTTTAGGCTCAAAAAACTGCAAAAATTAATTTACAGCGATGTTGAGGCTGCTGTAGTGTCAAAACTAGTTAGCCTTTCAGGTTGATTTTTGGTAGCTATACTAAATATACAGCTGTAATGAGGCCTTCCAATTTACAGCACTTTCCTTCAAGTGGTTGAAAAAATATAAGCGTTCAAAATTGGTATAAAAAGCATTTTTGCCTAATTTTGGCTATCTTTGATGCCCTATGTCTCCAGTGGGACAGCTTCAATCTTCTTTCTTTTAACACCATTAGAAATAGCAGATTTCCTTCTATCAGAATATGTTGTTTTCATTTTGGAGTCTCTTGATATAAAGAGGCAGGAGGTACCAGAAGCATACAATTGGGCAATGAAACAAACAATTTCGCCTTGTAACAGGGTCCACCAATCATAATTGGCCAAGTCCATCATCCTAACTGACTGCAGTTTTCTTTAAACCTGTTATTAAACCAGGCCTCATCTTTCCACATCCTAAAAAACATTCCTGTTTTTTAGTTTTCTTGAATACAGTTTTATAACATAATGTGTTCTTTATTTTAAAAATTGGTGTTTATTGAAAGAAGAATCACTTTTACTACACTTGTATCAAGGGTGTAGTGAAGAAATCACAGGCTACTGCCCGCAAACATTTGAGGGCATTTTTTCAATCCTTATATGAAGAGACTCCAAAATGATAACAACATATTCTGATAGAAGGAAATCTTCTCTTTCTAATGGTGCTAAAAGAAAGAAGATTAAAGCTGTCCCACTGGAGATAAAAGGCATGAAAGATAGCCAAAATTAGGCAAAAATGCTTTGTATAGCAGTATAGCAACTTTGAACGCTTATATTTTTTTAACCACTTAAAGGAAAGTGCTGCAAATTGGAAGGCCTCATTACAGCCATGTATTTAGTATAGCTACCAAAAATCAACCTAAAAGGCCAACTAGTTTTGACACTACAGCAGCCTCAACATCGCTGTAAATTCATTTTTACAGTTTTTTTAGCCTAAACCATGCAAAAAGTAAGAGGACTAGCAACATGGGGTTTTGCCAGTTCATTAAGCCCTAAAAGTTGTGCAGGTTCTCCAAATATCCCCCTTATACTACTAAAACTTCCATGTTTATAGCTTCTGGAAGTTGGCCCAAATGTCATTTTTGCTCAGGTGACGTTTTGCAACCCTTTACTTGAGGTCCCCTAGAACCTCCAATTTTTAGTCTTTTGAACTCAAATTTTGCACAGCTTAATTTTATATCATAGAGAAACAATGTACCAAATTTCATCAAAATCTGAGATGGTGAGGTGGGGATGACCATTAAAATTGGTCCATTTGACACGGAATGACTCCTCTATTCTGTGGATAGAGAATAAATATTCTTTGTGGCGTAATCCCCTTAAGTTAAATTAACATGTCTGTCTTTCAATAATCTCAAAAGCCAAAAAGGCTTCTTCACTGTAAGGAATAACTCTGTGGATTAGACTACCCCAGGATCTGGTCACAGCAGCAACAGCTAACAGCTTCAAAAAGAATTAGATGCCTTTTTAGATCACAATAGCATAGCTGCTTATGGAAATGTATAGAATGTCATGTCCTTTCCAATCCCCTGGTTGCACTTAATTGACATATGTCTTTTTTCAACCATACTGACTATGTAACAATGTAACTATCTAAATCTGTCTTGGCAACTCTGCTTCACCAAGAACCTCAAAACTGATGAACAATGACATGAATTGAGAATGGCCCTATATAAATTTAGCTCCATAAGCTATTCTTCAATAGACATTCAAAATGTTTCTTAGAGTTAAGACAGTTTATACAAGAAAAAACAGCATTTCCTTTGGTTTTGCTGGTATGAGCTAATATGAATATTTTCCAATTATGTAGTTCCTATCTCTGATGGTATTTACAAAAAATGTAGACATACCATCATAGTCCCTAGTACCAATTTCCTTTCAAACCATTCATCATATTATTAGTAAAAAGCTTAGAAGACAACCAGACTAAACCCATGTATGGGATACAACACTTGAATTGGGAATATAACTTATGTTTTAATAATACATTGACGTGTTTCTTAGTGTCATATTTTCAGGTTCATCTTACCTGTTTGAGTCAACCTTTGGGGACTTTTCATACATTGGATCTACCCATGTAACAAGCACAGATTGGGAAGACAACACTCTGACACCTACTTCTTTGGGCTCCAAAAGATAATCAACCTCTGTAAAAAAAAACAAAAACAAAAAAAAACACATTTCAAGTGAATGATCTACTTATTCATATGTAGCTTACAAAACACTTTAGCAACGTGTGCTTTACAATTCTGTTAGTACTGTTTCAGTACCCCTGCATTATGAAGTGAAAGGGGTTATCCCACAGACCAAAAACAAGAAAGACGACTGGTAGTAGACAGCACTACCATTCACTTCCATGGGAGTACCAGCGACAGACAAAGTAAAGCACTTTGCTATGTCCACTACCAGTCACGCCCAGATTCAGCTTGGCTGTGGTCAGGCTGAATGTACAGCAAGAGAAAAGTCCTCCCAATTTCACTTCATGGGATAACTCTTTAAGCTTCAAAATTGTGAGATTCATTAAAGGGGCTCTCTGAGACTAAGCCAAATGCTAAAAACTATTTCAGGGAAACTGCCCTGATACCTGTCTGTATCATCTTATGCAGCAGCTTGTTTTGCCTCTAGCAGTATGACTGTGAAGAAAAAAATGGCAGCCATTGCAATAAATAAATAAATAAATACAAAACACCAATCGCATATACAATTGATAGGGCTGGAAAAAAATGCCACATGTGAAAATGTATTTCCCCTGGTATAGGTGTCTAAATAACCCACTCTCCACACTCCAAGAAGCTGTCTATCACCAACATCAAATATCCAAAATTGTATGATCATTGAGGAATGATATGAACTTACCAAAAGACATGATTAAATATATGGACAAATCCAGCACAAACCCCAATGCGCGTTTTGTCTAAACATACTTTTTCAGGTGACTGTCTCAGATTTCCTGTCAGGCTGATAAACAGCCTGAAGAGTAACCATCCATGTTTAGCCACCTGGACTCATCCTGGACAGGTTTTACTTAAAGTACTTTTTTAAGAAGAGCATGACAGACATTTTTTTCCACAGTCATACCTATTGTGGTAAAACCAGCTACAGCATCTTACTAAGATGTAGGTAGGTATCAAGGCAGGTACCCTGACATTTTTTGTTCTAGTTTTTATTTTTTGGCCAATTCTTGGAGAATCCTTCTAAGGGCATGCTCACAGGGCGGAAAATGAAGAGAAATTCCTACATCAGATATTAACTTATGCTACAGGCTAGAGTTTTAATCACATCCACTAGATTATTCACAGAGCAAAGCCAGGAAACTGTGGGTAGATATAGAATATACCTCAGCTCTGGTGAATTTTCTTCCCACTCCTTGGTTGACACCCATGGATAGGGTCTCCAGGGACCACTGGACATATTTAGCTCCCTATGCCTTACAGGTTTGGGATACTTGGATACTTTAGCACAAGATATTGAGCAGACCTGGCCTGATGACTTCCTTACTCCAGTTCCCCAACTTCCTACTCCGGATAACATTCTTGTTATGGGACACATGGCACCTAAATTGAATCAGGTGCTGATAGATAATAGGGTCCCAACTCTGGATCAGTTGAGAACCCAAACCCAAAGTGTTTCACTTTCCTGGTTAAAATATGAACAGTTGGTCTCCTTCTTTCATAACCTTTTCACTGACGATCCATATACCTTGACGCTTATGGATATTGACAAGTATTTCTCCAAACCAATGCAATACCTCAGTGTGTATTGCAGATGTATCAATTACTATTCCTCCACGATAATAATGAGATAGATCCCTTCTTTCAAAAATGGGGAAAAAAATTAAGCACTACCTTTGAGCAAGTTGATATCCTGAAAAATATATACTTTCTCGCATGGCCTTTCAGTAGCCTCACAGGTGAAAGAAAAAAACTTTAAAATAATCTTGAAATGGTACTATTGTCACACAGACACTCATTGTATGTTTCTGACAGTCCCCATCCAGTACTGGATATGCTACATACATGGTGGAGCTGTCTGGTCATTAAATTCTTCAGTGACTGTGCATTTGAAGTATTCAATACTTATGCAGACTGGATCATGAATGGCTCACTACAAATTGCATTACTCTCATTGGTGTTGACCCCCTTTCTAAATTGACAAAGGGGATGTGTCAGCATTTATTTCCCATAGCTAGACTCATTATTCCAAGCCATTGGTGATCTAGAAAGGCATCCTCTCTTTCAGAATGGACTGCGGAATTATATCAAATTATGAGAATGGAAGAATGGATTGTGAAGGATCATGACCGCATTTCTATTTTCTCGTAGACTTGGTACCCTTGGAAAATTTTCATGGCTTCCATTTGTCCCCTGTTCAAATGGAGTGGTGGTCTTGAATGTCTGCTGCATCTACATTCAGTAAATGGAGCAACCACTGCTCTATTCAAACAGGAGACAGAATCCCCAGCAGTTGGACTCCATCAACCAGATATTTTTCCCCTATCCTCTTGATATGGGATAAATGTTGTTCACTGCGCAATGCCTTTAATTGTACCAAAGTTCTCTCATATAATGAACTGTGTGCTATATATCCAACCTCCGGATATAACTAAGAAAGATTCCTTTAAATGACAGCAAAACTTTTAAACATGAAATGAAAATAAAGAATTGAAAAAACAGAAACCTCTTTGAAACATTTTCTCATGAAATTATGCCTGATTTATCTAATGGTTTTAGTTATGTGCATGTGGATTTGCCATGAAGTTAAAGAGACACATTTTGTTAGTAAAAGGGCTCTTTTTTTGAGTGAAAGCAAAGGTAATTCATGGAGTCTAAAATACTAAAAAAATTGTAGACAGAGTAGTTTAATGTGCTCTTAGTATTTCAGAACAGAGGTTGTGAATAAAAATTTATCTAGAGGAATGTCTAAGAACATATTGCCTGTAGAGAAAACATCAACCCCCTGCAGTGACTGAGGATCAAGAAAACCATGCAATTGAATAATCACTAGAACCTGCATTTAATGACTCCCAGTAACAGAATTATAGGTACTAAAACATGATCATAGTAGGACTGGTAGGAAACTAATCATACCAAGAAGATGACATAAAACAAAACATCTTAAATCAATCTAAAGTAACAACGAAAAAACAGACTAGTTAAGTAGTAGACACTGTTTTGTTTAGTGTAACAAGACTTTTTCTGAAACTACATGGCCACATGCTCTCTAAACTTATGGTCAGATAATTTTCTAGCTGAACAGCTTATGAAATTCACACTGTCAGGAATCTCAGTTCAGCTACTTTTGCTTTAAGGTTACCGTGCCAACCTGGGAAGCTTCTGCAGTGTCACAGTCTCTGGTTTATCCAATTAGCATGGCTCCAATGAGGAGGTATGTTTAAACTCCTTTCTTCCTCAGCCAGGTGCCTACAATTAGTTGTATCTAATCTGGCTTTCATTGTATGTGCTGCACAGCTTTATACTGACCTCTGACTTGATACTGGAAAACCACTTGTCTCCTTATTCTGGCTATGACGTGACCTCTAGGAACTGACCTTTGGTTTGATACTGGAAAACTGCTTGTCTCCTGATTCTGGCTCTGATGGGACCTCTAAGAACTGACCCTTGACTTGACACTGGAAAACCATTTGTCTCCTGCTTTTGGCTCTGCCATTGCCTCCAAATCTGACTATTGGCCTAGATGTTCTCTCTCCTGATTTATCCTTCTGATTCCAATCTGCCTTGTAAGTTTATCGTGGGATCTGGTTTGGTTTCTGATTGTGGAGCATTTATTTCTCTTACGGTTTCTGTGGCAATAGCATGGACTCCAAATTCAGCATAAGTCTGTCTGGCTTCACGGCTGGCGCTGGTGAAGGTGTTTGGGTGTCTAGGACCTATCTCGCAGCACTGTATAGGATTTAAACAGATAGTTATACTGCTCTCTGTTATCAGCCAGATCCTGTTAATTTCTAATATTTGCTCCAGAAACTCTATCATAACACACACATAACTGCCCTTCACAATGTCAAACAAGCCTATTTCACCTACCTTATATCTAGACTAATGAATAACCTATAATGACTCCTTTATACCTTTTACTCCCTCCTTAGTCCTAAAGTGTAATCGCTTATCTCAGATCTCAGTACTGAAGACTTGGGCCATTTACATCAAAGTTGACAACATTCAACATGAACTTACTGTTCCCTGTACTTCATCTTATTAGAATTTAACCTAATAACTGAAGAAGTCTCCCAAAGTGACCCACACCTTGTTCAGTCTATCTTCCTATTGCCATAATTCAACTAACACTGTGTACACTACCAACTTCAACTCATCTATTGCTCTCTTGTGGTTTTTTTCCTACATCTCTGACTGATCATTCAGTGTATCATATGCTGGTTTTAGTTCTATTCCTCTTCCTCTTGGGGTTTCTCAGAGATCAGTATTATCCCCCACACATCTTCCATCCCACTGTACTACTGTGCATACACAAATATTAGTTGGGTGACTGCCTCATGTAGCTTTCTTTGTGCTGCCATCTTTAAAGAGGATCCTTCATGTTCTTGGAGATGGGTGGTATTATATACCGCTAGTACAACGATATAGAAGATTACTGTCGGGGGGGGGGGCTTCCTCATAGCCCAGCGATGATGCTAGGCTATAAGGCCCGCCTTTCTGACAGTGCAGGGATATCAGTGCCAAAACTATTGACATCAATATATCCGGCATCTGGACACATAATGAATTCATTGCACAAATGTATGGTGTAATTGTTCTTACTCTTTCAACCTCAGACATATTTCTGTGACACAGGAAGTCAGTCTAAGATCTATGGTTTATTCATTTCTACTTCATATTAATGTCAAGTGGCTATAAGGAGTTTAGTCTTGGGGTACTTTCATGTAATTTGTTTGACTATTTGGCTTAGAAAAGTTAAGAAACTGTGGTGTATTCAACCTAAGAAGCTTGAAAAATTAATTATTGATACATCATATACATGTTGAGTTAAGGTATATGTGGTAAAGTGTACGGCAAAGTCCTGGACGGGGGTGTATATCTCGCCTGGTTTCCTCAGCCAGGTGAGATAGAGGAAACCCAGGGTTTAGCTTGCTCTAGTAGACCATAGTCTGCTAGCGTTTTTCATTATAATATATGGGCTGGTTTTTCTGGACTGGAGGGCAGGATTGGTAGTGGGTACTCTCCAGTCCACACCCCAGTCCACTTCGGGATTTGCCTCCCCTAACCCCAGGTGAGGTTTCCTGTGGGTTTTTGATTGAGGAAGGAAGCTCAAACACAAAAGGCGAGCTCTGGTATACTGCAGGAGAGAGAAAGACCAAACGCTCCTGGAGGTGAGCGTTTACACTGGACTGCTGTGCTCACTACGTTATGTTTACCTGCATGAGGACAGTGAGGTACGCTGTTGTTATCTAGCGCCGGACAGCCCTAGACATTTATTTTGTTTGGACACTTTTGTTTTGTGCTGGAATTACCACAAATAAAGCTCTATCACCGTTTTAAGTAACCTGCTGTGTGTGAACTTGGTCATTGCCGCCCCACCGTGCGTGCTGATCCCTACAATTGGTGGAGAACACGGGCAGTGTGTTGCTAGGGGCAACGGCATGACAAACCAAGTGAGAGCTAAATATTGCGGACTTTAAAAACCCAGAAGTGTATGTCTTGGGTGAAAGCTGCTGCTGCTTTGCAAGGCCCATCCAGCACAATGGAGGAAGTAATAAAGCAGCTGGTGCAGGCTAATCTGAGACATGAAAAGTCCATGGAGCAGCAACAGAAGTTCCATGCCGAGGTCTTACAAGCCCAGCAACAAGCACATCTGCAGTTCAATATGCAGCAACAACAGGCCATGGCGCAGCAACAACAGGCCCTAGCTCAGCAACAGGAAACTAATCGCCTGCTGACGGAACAGATTGCTGCGCTCAGAGAGACTGCCGTGTCTCAGCCCCAACGGGTGGAGGTAAGCCCACCAGAGACTACTAGTGTGAAAAGGGCTGTACAGCGGGCCATGCAAAAAATGACACCTGATGATGATGTCGAGGCCTACCTCACTATATTTGAGAGAGTGGCGGAGAGAGAGAGGCTACCAGCTACAGAATGGGCAGAGGTGGTCGCGCCCTTTCTGTCAGGAGAACCTCAAAAGGCCTACTATGACCTCAGGGAGCAGGATGTCTGGGACTATGCAAAGTTAAAAATGGAGATCCTTGCTCGCCTTGGTGTTACGCCAGCTGTTCGTGCCAGGAGAGTGCAAAATTGGAGCTACACCCTGGACAAACCTGCCCGGTCTCAGATGCATGACCTGATTCACCTGGTGAGAAAGTGGCTGGAACCAGAGTCCTCTACACCAGCTCAAATCGTGGAGAAGGTGGTGGTCGACCATTTCTTCAGGACCCTCCCAGCAGAGCTACAACGGTGGGTTGGACATGGAGACCCCAAGACCGCGGAACAGCTCGTTAACCTGGTGGAAAGATACCTGGCAACCGAGGATTACCTCCATGACGCCCCTGCAGCTCCAACACCTCCCAGGATGGCCCGACCCGTGACATCTGTGGGTAAGAGAGTTCCAGCTGGAGGTGGGTGGACAAGAGGTAGCAGGGTTCTGGAGCATGGCAGAGAACAAAAGATTGAACCTGAACCCCAGAGGCCCTCTGGTCTTAAAAAGGACCCTCTTCCAAGGAGGCCCGGGACTCCCCAGTGCTGGAGGTGCCATGAGTGGGGACATATAGCTGTCTATTGCCCCCTTACCTCAGAACCCATGGAGTGTGACGCTAATCGGCGACAGTCACTGTTTGCAGAGTCTGTGTGTGCAGCCCTTCCAGGGTCAGGGACTGAGCCCCATGTTTGCCTGATAAAGGTAAACAACCACTCTGTGAAGACCCTTCTGGACTCAGGTAGCCTGGTGACTTTAGTTCGGGCCAGCCTTGTGGCTAGGGACTATGTGCCAGGCAAACAAGTGAAGGTACTCTGCATTCATGGGGATATTATTGCTTACCCTGTAGCCTCAGTCTGTTTGGAAACCCCATCTGGGGCTGTGACCTATGAAGTTGGGGTTGTAAAAAGATTAATGTATGAAGTTATACTAGGCCGTGATTTTCCGTTATTTTGGGAGTTGTGGAAAACGGGTAACACTTCTGCTGCCAGTGAAGAAACTCCAGCAGAATATGTACCTTCTCCAGTAAATAGTGGTACTGATAAGGGGCAAAGTGGAAATGAGAGTGTACCTGAAGTGCAGGATGATGATTACTTTCCCTTGCAGGTGTTAGCCGGGGAAGAAGAAGAAACTTCCCCATCGGGACAACAAATGCTAGACTTAGAGGTGTCCCAAGGTAACTTTGGGACCGAGCAAATGAGAGATCTTACTCTGACTAATGCTTGGGCCAATGTCACCGTAATAAATGGTGTACCACAGGAACCTGAGGCTGATACAAAATTTCCACACTTTGCCATAAATGGGGATAAGGTGTACCAGGTCACCAAGATAAACAATGAAGTTGTGGAACAACTTCTGGTGCCAAAATCATACCGCCACAGGGTGCTTGACATGGCTCATAGCCATGTACTTGGGGGTCATTTGGGGACCAAAAAAACCCGAGAGAGAGTCCTTCAGAGGTTCTTTTGGCCTGGGGTATATGAAGAAGTGAAAAGGTATTGTGAGTCATGTCCCACATGTCAGATAAATGCCCCAACGTCACACTTCCGTAGCCCCTTGGTGCCCCTTCCCATCATCGAGGTACCATTTGAGAGGATTGCAATGGACCTGGTGGGGCCCATTGTCAAATCTGCTAGGGGACACCAGTACATACTCGTTGTGGTGGACTATGCCACTCGGTACCCAGAGGCAGTACCCTTAAGGAGCATGACTTCTAAAAATATTGCCCGAGAGTTATTTTACATGTTCTCTCGCACCGGGCTCCCTAAAGAAATCCTTACTGACCAGGGTACACCCTTTATGTCAAAGGTCATGAAGGAGCTGTGCAAATTATTTAAACTCAGGCACATTCATACATCAGTATACCACCCACAAACGGATGGGTTAGTGGAAAGGTTTAACAAAACCCTAAAACATATGTTAAAGAAGGTTGTAGAAAGGGATGGTCGGAACTGGGACTATCTGTTACCCTACCTAATGTTCTCCATAAGAGAGGTACCCCAGGCATCTACAGGGTTTTCACCCTTTGAGCTAGTTTATGGCCAACATCCAAGAGGTTTGTTGGACATCGCCAATGGAAACCTGGGAGACCGAGGCAACCTCTTATAAAAGTGTGGTTGAACACGTCGCCCAGATGCAGGATAGAATAGCGACAGTGATGCCAATTGTCAAGGAACATATGCAAAGAGCTCAGGAGGCCCAAAGAAGAATTTATAATAGATCTGCTAGGCTGAGGGTCTTTAATCCTGGGGATAGGGTCCTGGTTCTAATACCTACCGTCGAAAGTAAATTTCTGGCAAAGTGGCAGGGTCCCTATGAGATTGTAGAAAGAATAAGTGAGGTGAACTACAAGGTGCATCAACCAGGCAGGAGAAAATCCTTCCAGGTCTACCACATAAACCTGATCAAGCCGTGGAAAGATCGGGAGTCGTTAGTAGCCACCCAGGCTGTGGCTAAAGAGGTGGTACCGCCAGTTCCCCCAGTAAGGATAGGTGAGGCACTGTCAGGGCACCAGAAGCAGGAGGCAAAGGAATTTTTACAGGAAAACAGGCGCAAGTTTTCTGACTTACCAGGCCGTACTCACCTGATAAAACATCATATTAAGACTGAGCCTAACCATAGAGTGAACCTGAAGCCGTACCGCATACCAGAAGCCCGCAGGCAGGCGGTATCCTCTGAGGTCAAACATTTGCTTGAGCTAGGTGTTATTGAGGAATCTGTCAGTGAGTGGTCAAGTCCCATTGTACTAATCCCAAAGCCTAATGGGACATGGAGGTTCTGTAATGACTTCAGAAAATTAAATGAAGTATCAAAGTTTGATGCTTACCCCATGCCCCGAGTAGATGAACTAATTGAGAGACTTGGGAGGGCAAGATATATTACAACACTTGACCTTACAAAAGGTTATTGGCAGATTCCACTATCTGATGAGGCTAAGGAAAAAACTGCATTCTCCACACCAGAAGGCCTGTTCCAGTATGTAGTGATGCCATTCAGGTTACATGGGGCCCCGGCTACATTCCAGAGGCTGATGGACCTGATCTTGAGACCACATCGAGATTATGCGGCTGCTTACCTGGACGATATGGTAATTTTTTCGTCTGACTGGAGAAGTCACCTCTGTAAGGTACAGGCAGTGTTGGACTCCATCAGTGATGCGGGCCTAACTATAAACCCAGAGAAATGTGCAGTGGGTCTAGAGGAGGCAAGATACCTGGGGTACATCATTGGAAAGGGCTTGGTAAAACCCCAGATCAACAAGGTTGAGGCAATACAAAACTGGCCTAGACCCCTAACAAAAAAACAGGTCAGAGCCTTCTTTGGCATAACCGGGTATTACCGTCGGTTTGTGCCCAATTTTGCCGCAATGGCTTCCCCACTGACAGACTTGACAAAGGGTGGTAAGCCCGTAATAATAAAGTGGACTCCAGAGGCAGAAAAAGCTTTTCAGAGCCTAAAATCGGCCCTGTGTGAACAACCCGTACTTATCTCCCCAGATTTTAAAAAGCAATTTCTGGTTCAGACGGACGCGTCTGATACAGGCTTGGGAGCAGTCCTGTCACAAGTGGTAAATGGGGAAGAACACCCAGTGATGTACCTAAGCAGAAAACTGACCCCTGCAGAAAAAAACTATGCCATAGTGGAAAGGGAGTGTTTGGCTGTCAAGTGGGCGTTAGAATCCCTGAGGTATCATCTGCTGGGTAGACAGTTCGTGTTGGTGACAGACCATGCTCCTCTGGCATGGATGAAGCAAAATAAGGAGAGAAACGCAAGAGTAACCTGGTGGTTTCTCTCCTTACAGAATTTCAGTTTCAAGGTGGAGCATAGGCCTGGGAAATTACAAGGTAATGCAGACGCCTTATCCAGAACTCACTGTATGTTCAGTGGAAGTGCCCAGACCTCTGGTCTGGAGAAGAGGGGGGGATATGTGGTAAAGTGTACGGCAAAGTCCTGGAAGGGGTGTATATCTCGCCTGGTTTCCTCAGCCAGGTGAGATAGAGGAAACCCAGGGTTTAGCTTGCTCTAGCAGACCATAGTCTGCTAGCATTTTTCATTATAATATATGGGCTGGTTTTTCTGGACTGGAGGGCAGGATTGGTAGTGGGTACTCTCCAGTCCACACCCCAGTCCACTTCGGGATTTGCCTCCCCTAACCCCAGGTGAGGTTTCCTGTGGGTTTTTGATTGAGGAAGGAAGCTCAAACACAAAAGGCGAGCTCTGGTATACTGCAGGAGAGAGAAAGACCAAACGCTCCTGGAGGTGAGCGTTTACACTGGACTGCTGTGCTCACTACGTTATGTTTACCTGCATGAGGACAGTGAGGTACGCTGTTGTTATCTAGCGCCGGACAGCCCTAGACATTTATTTTGTTTGGACACTTTTGTTTTGTGCTGGAATTACCACAAATAAAGCTCTATCACCATTTTAAGTAACCTGCTGTGTGTGAACTTGGTCATTGCCGCCCCACCGTGCGTGCTGATCCCTACATACAGTAGATACGTTGTAGATGGTGATTACTATATATATATATATATATATATATATATATATATACACAATGGAAGAGAAAAAAAAGTAGCATAAACATACTGTAGCTAATGCATTTTCCACCAAATCCAGAAAAATAAGGTTCCTACATTCAAAGGCCATACACATCTTGTCATCATATGTCTATCTGATCTTTTTCTTCCGTAATCCTCTATGCTTATGTTCCTTGACTTAGCAAATGCTGTGTTTAATTCTGCAGCCCTTGTGCCACTGTTTGGCCTCTTATCAAAGTAAGCAATCCACATACCTGGAATTTTAAGCTTTGTAACAGCTGCCCGATATACCGGCTGGCTTTTTCCTTGGGGATTCATTGACTGAAGGGAGACCACATGTACAGACTCAGATGCTGCAAGAAAGGAACTACATATCAGCAGTGTAATAACAGGTCTAAATGAAGAGTCAATGTCTGTAGAAATAACTGGTACAATATTTCACTTTTATTGTGCCTACATGTATTTTGTTACCTTCATCTTAGCCAAAGTTACATTAATAATATTGAAAGCTTCTACTTAGATGCAATTGCATGATGTATCTCTAATGGCTAGTTAATGGTAATTTACAACCACTGTAAATAGCTCAGCATCTTGCTTTAGTAACTTGTCTCATGCTATCACATTGACGAATAAGAAGCTTCTCTTACTACATATAATGAAAATAAAGAGATTCATAAGAAATACAGTTTACATTGTCTGTACTATTTAATTTATTTATTAATTCATCTCACTATTATGTAAGTGTTTTCTCCTGTTGCCCCAGAGTGGTAACTAGATTTAGCCTAAGGCTCCAGATTGTGGAAAAGCAGCATTTTGCTGTTACAGATTTTGCTGCTTTTGTTCAAGAATGGCTTGAAAAGGAATGTGAAATATAAAGGAAACACATTTTTCACTTCTGCAAAATCCACTTCTTGCTTTGGCTCAAAAAAACGCAACAAAATCTGCAACAATTAAGCAGCTTTTCCGCAATGTGGTGTCTTAGCCTTAAAGGGAGTCTATCAGGTCCAAAATGCCTCCCAAACCAATAATAGTGCCATGTAGGGCAATGTACCTTTGTGACCACAAACCAATCACACAATGCAGAGATAATCATCTTTTATAGAGATGCAAATGATCCCTCAAGTGCATCTGGGGTGAACCTGATTTTCTAGACTTGCCTACAGACAGTTGCCAATATTCCGGCTCTCCTCTGGAATCACTGCCTAATGTCTCTTTTTGACACATGATTGACATTTTTGGCCCCTGTCTGCACCACAATATCTGTATGCAAAATTGGTAAATCAGGCCCTGCCCCCAAAGGACTTGCAGAATGGTTTGCATATCCTTATCTTTGCTGCTGTAACACAATGAATTTCCCTATGGTGGGACCATTAAAGGATTATTATTATTATTATTATTATTAAAAAGCTGATTTCTGCATTCTTTCATTGCTTTGTGACCACAAAGGTATGTTTCTGCTCCTACTAAAGGCCCCTACATAGCACTATAAATAGTTTGGGAGGCAGTTCGGCCCTGATACACTCCATTTAATTTTATCCAGTGCAAAGATTTTGTTCATTGTCCTAGTCATGTATTTAAATACCCCGGATAACCCCTTAATGACCGGGTCATTTTCGTTTTTCCCTCCCCACATTCAAAAAGCCATAACTTTTTCATTTCTCAGTTCACAGAGTCACATGATGGCTTATTGTTTGCGAAACAAATTGTACTTTGTAATGTAATTCAATATGCTGTGCAATGTACTGGGAAGCTGGAAAAAAATTCAGAATGAGGTGCAATTGGAGAAAAAATGTATTTGCGCCAAATTCATATGGATTTAATTTTTACGGCGTTCACTGTGTGGTAAAAATGACATGTTACCTGTATTCTGCGGGTCAGTACAAACACGGTGATACCAAATTTATACAGTATTTGCAATGTTTTGATACCTTTTAAAAAATGAAAAACTTTGCAAAAGAGAAAAAAAAAATTTGTGTTGCTATATTATGACACCTGTAACTTTTTATATTTACATGTATGGAGCTGGGTAAGGCGTCTTTTTATGCGGGACAAGATTACGTTTTTACTGATATCATTTGGGGAAAGATCTGATGGTTTGATCACTTTTTATTCAATTTTTTTATAGGAGGCAAAGTGTTGAAAAAACCGCTATTTGGCTATTTTGATTTTTTTTCGCAGCTACGCCGTTCACCGTATGGGATAAATATTTAAATATTTTAATATTTCGGGGAATTTTGGAGCGCAGGGGATACCTAATGTGTTTATGTTTACTTTTGTTTATTTACTTTTATATCTGATCTAGGGAAAGGGGGGTGATTTGAACTTTTGTGTTTTTTTTATTTTTTTTTATACTTTTAAAAACTTTTTTTTTCTTCTTTTACTTTTATGATCAGACCCCTAGGGACCTTGAAACCTAGGGGGTCTGTTCGCTCATACTATTCACTGCAATACTACTGTATTGCAGTGAATAGCAAAATGCCTAGCTCTCTATTTCACACTGCCTCTGCCTTCAAAAGGCTCCCGGCTGTCATGGCAACTGATCGCCGCCCTCCGATGACGTTCAGGAGGGCAGCGATCGGTGAAAAATGGCGGCACCGGTGGCACCTGCGCAGTTTAGATGCCGCGGTCCCTTTTGACCTCGGCGTCTAAAGGGTTAACAGCAGCGATCAGTGAAGGCACCAATTGCTGCTGTTAGCGGTGGGTGCTGGCTGTATTATACAGCCGACATCTGCCCTGTATGGAGAGAACTCAGCTCCTGAGCCCTCTCCATACATCCCCATGTCACCAATAACGTACAGGTACTTCATTGGTTGTTAAGGGGTTAAAGAAGACCTTTTATTTCCTCATCAATGTGCGGGTTTATATACCGCTAGAATGCCGACAGTGCGTTAATTTTGGCACTGATATCTCCCCACTGTGAGAAGGGTGGGCCTTACAGCCTAGTATCACCGCTGGGCTGTGAGGAATGCCCCCTTCCCTGACAGTACTCTACCATAGACTTGTACTGGGGGGTTCTTCACAGCTCATGTCATACCTGGTGCAGGGGAGTTCCTCACAGTCCAAAGATGAGGCTAAGGCTTGCCCTTCTTACAGTGGGGAGATATCGGTGGCAAAATTAACAGCACCTTCTCTGGCACCCAGAACCTGAAGCATATACAGTACTACATTGTCTCCCTTTACCTACACCCTTGCTTTCCCCAGCCAGAAATAATAGCATAAGCAAACTGATATTAACATAAATAAGGCATATGAGTATATAATTCGATGTGATATTAGAGAATAGAGTAGACATGTCAAATGTTTGGGATTCATGTGATTTGTGCCATGGTTGACTTTTTCTAATGATTTTTTTCCAATATAGAAGTTCAGATCAACCCTGCTACATCTATATTCGGCCATGTAGGGTATTCTGTGACTGGGGCTATGAATATCCCCTTGCTTCCTGTATGTATGTTATTGATTTTAAGGCTAAAGGCCCATGTTGCGAAAACACAGCGTTTTTGCAGCAGCGGAAATGTCACGGCAAAAACCGCTGTATTTTACAGTACCTTCAAAGTGAATAAGATTCTGGCTAATCCCATTCACACATTGCAGAAAAAAATCCACTGCCAAAAATATGTGTTTTTGAAAATCTCAGCATGTCAATTATACCAGCAGAAATGCTGGCATTTTCCCCTATAGGTTTATTTAAGGAAGAAAAACATTGAGGAAAAAAAATACAATGCGTTTCCGCTGTGGTTTTTTTCCACAGCATTTTTTAGTTGCTCTTCGCTAAGGGGGGCTTTAGCCCTACGAAGTAACTGTGGCTTACCTCGTTGCTTATTGTCTTCATTGCGAACAACTGGTTTGATTGGAGCAAAGTTAACCCTTCTTGCGCTTTCACCTAGATTGGATGGATTGCCCCGAAATCTGTGCACGGTTCTCGTTCCTGCTGTTTGAGAGAGTGGTGATCGGTCTTCAGAGTTGCGAGCTCGCATTCGAAATGTTCTGCTTGGATACTTCCTTTCTTAAAAAACACAAAAAAACCATAGATGAAAATTGGGTAAAACAATGAGAAATATAAGCTAATTGTAGAAATATTAATGAAACAATGAAAACAGTACATCATGTATCTCAGTTATAATGTTTTCGTCCACTACCAAATGTACTCTATAGCATAATTCTCAGTAGTTTTTCATCTTTAAGTGAAAGTTCCATAGTGTGCATACATGGAACATGTTGCTATAGCAGAGGTAAGATGCATTAAGGGCCCCCATAACGTGTATTCTGGATGGATGTTCATTGGCAAGAACTGTTCGCTGTAAGCTGTGTGAGCTGGAAATAAGCTAGTAGGTTTTAACCATTAAGCAGCATTCATTTTCTAGAATTTTGGACATAGGCGGTGTAGTGTGTTCATTACAGAGTATATGATTTAAATAATCTAAAATACATGTTAATGGTATCACCCAAACAGACATCTGATACACATCTTTGTCTAGTAGTACATCTCTCCAAAAGTCCTCCAACACCGGAAGGGTTCAAAATACTAGCATCATTCAGTGGGCATTTCAGAGCACCATGACATAAGTATAGTACCCAAATTTTATGTAAAAAGGCAGACATAAAATATTATTTATGTATTAAGTAGGACTGTTATACTCTGTGTCCCTATGGCCTAAAAGTAATTTTGAAATCTGCTCAAATATTGTGTTCTACACCTCCAGGGCTCCTGGAAATAAATTCTGTAGTTTCTATAAATGTACATGTAACACAGAAATAAGGCCTTTGGTTGAACCAGGACTGTTTCTGATATCTCTTGGGGTTGCAACCACCCAGGGTTCTGCCCAGATGGAAGATTGGAAAGGGGGATATGCAGAAGGAAGACTATGACTGCCCTGTGCCGAAATCAGATGCCCTCTGCCAACACAAGCATGCACACATTATGGTGGTCTTTGTGCCAGAACTGTTTGCTTGTTAAAGATACGGGCAGTGTACAGTATGACTGTAAACAAACCGCATGGTCTGTGTCTGTGAAAAAAGCAAACCGTTCCATTGCAGTGACTAGTGTTGTTGGTGTGGACGGGCATTGTCTGACTCAGACACAGGGCAGAGAAAGAAGACTTTGTACACAGATGCAAGCAGTATATAGTCTTGTGCGATATTTGATAAATTTGGCACAAATGACACCAACACAGACTCCACAAAACTGACTTTAAAGATTCCCCTCATGATAAATCTACCCCCTCTCTCAGCCACCACTAGGGAGGGGGAGGGTTTAGGAGATTACTCGCAAATTGTCCATGCTGTTCAATTATCTGATAAAATCATTATTTCATAATTACAACTATCTTCGCCAGTGCAACGAAACACATTAAAAAATATGGAATTAGTTAGTGAAAAACCTAAGATTCACTCTGAATTAAGCCTGAGAACAGCAGTCACCAAAAAAGCTCTGAAAACAAAAAAAAATATGCAAAAATGAAAAATATATTTGCCTGGAAAAAATTACAAAATAGGATTCTTTGGGAAAGCTGCAATGTGGAAGCCACAGCTACAAGTGTAAAAAAATGTTGTTCATCCCACAAGTATTAAAACACCTTTTAATCCCAAGCTGTTTTGAGAAACCACCATTAACCACTTCAGTAACGGGCCAATTTCTGGTTCAGGACCAGACACATTTGCAGTTTCTTTCGTATATGGGGTTTTGAGGGATATAACATTTTTATCATTTGGGTTATTCAACTAATTTTTGCTTCTTTTTTTGGTGACACATAGGGATTTATTTTTTTGTTTTTATTTTTGCATGTTTTTTAATTTTTTTTTTTTATATCCGGGAAAATATAAACAAAAGAGGAGGGAAAACGTGTGTTTTTCACTTTCCTTTTTTTTTTTTTTTAATTTAATAACACATAGTGCTACCAAAAAACATTATAAAATGTTTTTTCCTCTCCGTTACGGTCATTTCTATTTTGTATTGTGTCGTTGGGGTTGGGACTAGAATCTGTAAATGAGGGCGTGGTATAGGCATATTATTTTATTTATTTTTTAAATTATTTTACTTTAATAATTTTTTTTACTTTTGTATTCATTTTGTTTATTTTTTTTTTTTTTTTTACATTGTGTCCCCATAAAGTCATAATAGACCTTTGGGGATATCTGACCACAATTTTTTTGGTGGGGGAGGCTGATTTCCCCTGTAACTGGGGCTGATACCTTAGCCCCAGTTGCAGGAGGAATACAGCTTCCTGCCCATGACTACTGAGATGACCTGGGTCTTCTAGGACCCAGCAGCTCTAGCAGTCTCTGATCCCCAGCGGATCACGTGACTGCCTGGTCAGAGGGGAGCCGCAATATGGCAGCTCCCATAGCTGTGTATACAGCTCTCATTGAGCGCTGTGTACACAGCAATCAGGAAGGCAGGGGCAGCAATAAACCTTCCCTGCCTTCTCTAGGGGAGCTCCGGCTGTAGGTATAGCTAGATCCATGTTTCTGCAGCTGCACGATTTCGTGCAGCTGCTTAAAACTGCAAGAACAAGAGAGGGACCACCCAGACATATATAGTTTATGGGGTATATAGTCTACAGAGTACCTTTACCACCGCCACCAATTTAATCTCTTTGCATGCTTCAATAGGTACTGATTCCTGCAAAGTAAGAATTTTTTCTCTAGTCCCCACCATTCCTTAGCAATCAGTTCTATTAATTTCAGCACTTAAAGAGGACCTTTTACCACCTCGACTAACTCCAGTTCTTAGTATCTGTTAATAGGCGCTGCTCCACTGATTTTAGTTGGAATTCTCTCACTAGCCCCCATCGTTCCCAAACAACAATCACAGCTAGTTTTAATGCCTGATGTGCAATTTAAGCTCTATAATGTCAAAAGGGCAGTGTCAGGCAGGGTTTCGTGATACAGATGGCATATAAGAGACAGTCAGTTTTAGAGCTCAGAATCACACCCCTTGTTTGCTCCTGTCTGACTCCGCCCTCCTGACAGTACAGAGACTAAATAGTATATCAGGTATCAAAACTAACAGCAATGATTGCTCGGGCACAGTGGGGGCTAAAGGAAAAATTCCAATTGCTCCAGAATCAGTGGAGCAGCACCTATTAGATGCTAAGAACTGGAGTTGGTGGAGATGGTAAAAGGCCCTCTTTAATATGCTAATTAGGCTATCTACTCGTCGATGATCCCGGAATGGAGCAGATAGTCTGGGACTACCCACCTGAGAGTAGAAAGCCTAATTACCATATTGTATATTGAAACTAAAAGCATGGATTTCCTCAGGAAGGGAGGGGCAGCACCATTTGAAGCAAAGAGATGGAGTTGTTGGAGGTAATAAATGACTTTATTAAATAACATAGATACCATTATGTCTGGTAAAAAGGAAATACAGAATATAACAGCAGGAACCAGATGTAAACACTGTAACATGGCAATGAAAATCACATGGCATGGGAAAAATTTAATATTTACAAATATTGATGAAACCAATTAAAGAACACCTGTTGTTTCATTTGACTTTTCAGGACAAGTAGGTGTGTAGGTACATAAGGAGTAACATTAATTCTGATCATTATATAACTTATAGTCTATGATTTTTATTAGTTTTCCCCTCTCTATTCTGTATCTGGAAATTCTATTCCTCTCTGATCTGGTGGGTGGAGACCATCTGCTCTAAAACTCTCTCTCTCACTCACAAACAGCACTAGAGCCATGCAGGGCATATACTGCATATAGTGCTGGCCAAAAGTATTGGCACCCCTGCAATTCTGTCAGATAATACTCAATTTCTTCCAGAAAATGATTGCAATCACAAATACTTTGGTAATAATATCTTCATTTATTTTGCTTGCAATGAAAAAACGCAAAAGAGAATGAAAAAAAAAGTCAAATCATTGATCATTTTACACACAACTCCAAAAATGTGCCAGACAAAAGTATTGGCACCCTCAGCCTAATACTTGGTAGCACAACCTTTAGACAAAATAAATGCGAACAACCGCTTCCGATAACCATCAATGAGTTTCTTACAATGCTCTGCTGGAATTTTAGACCATTCTTCTTTGGCAAATTTCTCCAGGTCCCTGAGATTTGAAGGGTGCCTTCTCCAAACTGCCATTTTGAGATCTCTCCACAGGTGTTCTATGGGATTCAGGTCTGGACTCATTGCTGGCCACTTTAGAAGTCTCCAATGCTTTCTCTCAAACCATTTTCTAGTGCTTTTTGAGGTGTGTTTTGGGTCATTGTCCTGCTGGAAGACCCATGACCTCTGAGAGAGACCCAGCTTTCTCACACTGGGCCCTACATTATGCTGCAAAATTTGTTGGTAGTCTTCAGACTTCATAATGCCATGCACACGGTCAAGCAGTCCAGTGCCAGAGGCAGCAAAGCAACCCCAAAACATCAGGGAACCTCCGCCATGTTTGACTGTAGGAACCGTGTTCTTTTCTTTGAAGGCCTCTTTTTTTTTTTTTTCCTGTAAACTCTATGTTGATGCCTTTTCCCAAAAAGCTCTACTTTTGTCTCATCTGACCAGAGAACATTCTTCCAAAAAGTTTTTGGCTTTCTCAGGTAAGTTTTGGCAAACTCCAGCCTGGCTTTTTTATGTCTCTGGGTCAGAAGTGGGGTCTTCCTGGGTATCTTACCATAGAGTCCCTTTTCATTCAGACGCCGACGGATAGTACGAGTTGACATTGCTGTACCCTCGGACTGCAGGGCAGCTAGAACTTGTTTGGATGTTAGTCGAGGTTCTTTAGCCACCATCCGCACAATCTTTCGTTGAAATCTCTCGTCAATTGTTCTTTTCCGTCCACATCTAGGGAGGTTAGCCACAGTGCCATGGGCTTTAAACTTCTTGATGACACTGCGCTCGGTAGACACAGGAACATTCAGGTCTTTGGAGATGGACTTGTAGCCTCGAGATTGCTCATGCTTCCTCACAATTTTGCTTCTCAAGTCCTCAGACAGTTCTTTGGTCTTCTTTCTTTTCTCCATGCTCAATGTGGTACACACAAGGACACAGGACAGAGGTTGAGTCAACTTTAATCCATTTCAACTGGCTGCAAGTGTGATTTAGTTATTGCCACCACCTGTTATGTGCCACAGGTAAGTAACAGGTGCTGTTAATTACACAAATTAGAGACGCATCACATGATTTTTCAAAGGGTGCCAATACTTTTTTCCACCCCCTTTTTTATGTTTGGTGTGGAATTATATCCAATTTGGCTTTTTGACAATTCTTTTTGTGGTTTTCCATTGACGACAAATTAAATGAAGATATTATTACCAAAGCATTTGTGATTGCAATAATTTTCTGGAAGAAATTGAGTATTATCTGACAATTGCAGGGGTGCCAATACTTTTGGCCAGCACTGTATAGAGAAACACTGACTGTAGTGATGTGAAGAAAGTGCTTTTGGTTGTAATAGAAAGTTTCTATTCATCTATAGCATTAGTCAAAAAATTAGGAGTGTGGGATAATTGTGCAATACCTCCTGTTTGGCAAGGTGCCAATTACCCTTACCACTTGTTAGAAACTAAGGGGGGCAAAATCCTTGAACTGAGACCTTGGTTTATCACCCTGGCAAATCGCTACATGCCTAGGCTTCATGCTTAGGCTACATGCCAGCGTTGCAAGCCCCAGTGGTTAAAAGAACAACAACTGGAATGAAAACAAACAGTGTTAAACCATCAGAAGGCATTTGCACAACATTGGTATAAGAGTCAGACATCCAACTACAGGTGTTCCATTGACCTCATGCCACAGCTCTCAAAAGCTATCATAGTCCACCTTTTACATTTTTCTGACAATCTAAAAATGAAATCAAATGTATGGCATTAAGCACTGTGTAGTTGGTAAAAGGTCCTCAATAAATTACATTTATTAAAAAAAAAAATGTCACTTGAATAACACTAAGGTATAACAGAGCTGTATAAACACAAATGTAGTGTACAGTCATGGCCAAAAGTTTTGAGTGACACAAATATTATATTTTCACCTGATCTGCTGCCCTCTGGTTTTTATGTGTGTTTGTCAGATGTTTTTATCACATACAGAAATATAATTGCATTCATATTATGAGTAACAGAAGCTTATATTGACAGTTAGAATGAGTTAATGCGGCAAGTCAATATTTGCAGTGTTGACCCTTCTTCTTCAGGACCTCTGCAATTCTCCCTGGCATGCTCTCAATCAACTTCTGGACCAAATCCTGACTGATAGCAGTCCATTCTTGCAGAATCAATGCTTTAATTTTGTCTGAATTTGTTGGTTTTTGTTTGTCCACCCGTCTCTTGATGATTGACCACAAGTTCTCAATGGGATTAAGATCTGGGGAGTTTCCAGGCCATGGACCCAAAATCTCTATGTTTTGTTCCCTGAGCCATTTAGTTATCACCTTTGCTTTATGGCAAGGTGCTCCATCATGCTGGAAAAGGCATTGTTGAGCGCCAAACTGCTCTTGGACGGTTGGGAGAAGTTGCTCTTGGAGGACATTCTGGTACCATTCTTTATTCATGGCTGTGTTTTTAGGCAAGACTGTGAGAGAGCCGATTCCCTTGGCTGAGAAGCAACCCCACACATGAATGGTTTCAGGATGCTTTACAGTTGGCATGAGACAAGACTGGTGGTAGCGCTCACCTCTTCTTCTCCGAATAAGCTGTTTTCCAGATGTTCCAAACAATCGAAAAGGGGATTCATCAGAGAAAATTACTTTACCCCAGTCCTCAGCAGTCCACTCCCTGTACCTTTTGCAGAATATCAGTCTGTCCCTGATGTTTTTTCTGGAGAGAAGTGGCTTCTTTGCTGCCCTCCTTGAGACCAGGCCTTGCTCCAAGAGTCTCCGCCTCACAGTGCGTGCAGATGCACTCACACCTGCCTGCGGCCATTCCTCAGCAAGCTCTGCACTGCTGGTAGCCCGATCCCGCAGCTGAAACACTTTTAAGAGACGGTCCTGCCGCTTGCTGGTCTTTCTTGGGCGCCCTGGAGCCTTTTTGGCACCAATGGAACCTCTCTCCTTGAAGTTCTTGATGATGCGATAGATTGTTGACTGAGGTGCAATCTTTCTAGCTGCAATACTCTTCCCAGTTAGGCCATTTTTGTGCAGTGCAATGATGACTGCACGTGTTTCTTTAGAGATAACCATGGTTAACAGAAGAGAAACAATGATGGCAAGCACCAGCCTCCTTTTAAAGTGTCCAGTGGTGTCATTCTTACTTAATCATGACAGATAGATCTCCAGCCCTGTCCTCATCAACACCCACACCTGTGTTAATGGAGCAATCACTGAAACGATGTTAGGTGGTCCTTTTAAGGCAGGGCTGCAATGATGTTGAAATGTGTTTTGGGGGATAAAGTTCATTTTCTAGTCAAATATTGACTTTGCAAGTAATTGCTGTTAAGCTGATCACTCTTTATAACATTCTGGAGTATATGCAAATTGCCATTAGAAAAACTGAAGCAGTAGACTTTGTAAAAATTTATATTTGTATCATTCTCAAAACTTTTGGCCATGACTGTAGAACAATATACCACTCAGCAGGCAGTAGCATGCTGAACATGCCGAAACTTTTGGAAAATTCAGATAAATCCATTTCTATCCAAATCGGTTTGCTCATCCTTTTCTCCCTCCACGCCACGGACACATCCCTAGTGCTATCCATCTGCTCTTCAACATTGGCCAAAGTGAAAGCTTTCAGGACAGTACATGTAGCCTCCACTTCAACCTGCTCTAACTTAGGATAGAAGTAGTGACTGAAGTAGGAAGAATCCTGGAATGATTTTGGGCTCAAATCATAACTGTAGCCATATTCAAGCCACAGTTATAACTTTTCATGTGGCAATTCCCTCTGCTGTCCTATTTCCCAGAACTGTGCTCATATTTTTTTTTCTCAAACCCTAAACACTGTTCAGATTAAACTATTATGGGATTAAGGACATAGTTTTTCACATTAGCTATGCAGGTGTTGGATATCTATGTGCCTCTGTCTTTTTTGAAACAATGTGTTTTTGACTTATCTATTAGTACATCATATTCTGTTAGCTTTGAGAATTTTCCGATATGTTTTCAATCTGTCAATTCATGTTTATCTTGACTAACAGCTCCTGGTTTAACTATAGTTTAACATGCTTCAGAATATTTAGCTCTTTATTCCCCTACCCCCAAGCTAGTTCATTTACAATGTATGCAAAATTATATAAAACTGAATGTCCTGAAAGTCCAGGCCTGTGCCTCATCTCTGCATAATTTTTTAGATCAGAATGTAACTACTCCTTTAGGACCAGATTGTGTAACAAGAAATCTCCTAAAACTTGCAGCAGGGTAGAATTATACCAGTTACAAAACAATGACCATGCCTTTATGTGGTCAAGTAAGGAAAATATATTAACTCACTGTTTGGAACTTATGGTCATAAGACAAAAACTTCAGTTCCAAGATCCTCATGATAACTGTCAACTCAGCATTTTTTAAAGAAGCCGCAAGTTGGACTTGCCAAGCACATTTGCTGCCAATATGAAAAATTAATGTTTTCTTAGCTACCTCCAAAAGAAATGAAAATACCACATTTATAATACATATGAAACATTTTCATCCCTCAAACATCTGTAATAAAAACAAGGGTCTGTAATAAATACAAGGGCATAGTTACCTTTTTCCATGTTTATTCTACCAATTCTTAGGAAGATGAGACTGATATAAAAACACTAAGCTACCAACTACACAAACAGAATATATGAGGATCTGCGAACGAGCCTTAGCATGTTTCTTTGTCCAGTACAGTCTCAGCCCTGAGCTACATTCTTTCACAGATGGTTAAACCCAGTTCTATGGTCGGCTGGATATAACTTACCAGGATTGATTTTCATCATTTTTAAGATGTAGCTCAGGTGAAGCTACAAGATTTATGAGATTGGAAAATATTTCCAAGGTTTTCCAAAAGACCACCATCATATATTTATAATGTTTAAGGGTCATGGAAAAGACATTTGAAATCCAGGAATATTCAGTGTGTTTAAAAGAACAAAATGTACATTTTAGTTTTTTTTTACTTAAATTAAATATAATACATACATATATATTTATAGCAAAATGTTCAGAAAACCACAATTAGTTACTGGGACTAAGAAAATTAGTCTATAGCCAGGAAATGAATGTTATATGAATGAATAAACATAACTGAGTACCTTTATGTGTGTTTGGACCATTTTTACCATTCCTCATATTGTCAGGCTCATGTCATACTTCCTGGTTTCTACTTCCTGGTTGTGGGAGTGTCAGTGCTTTTCCAAGCAGCCCCACCCAGCATCCATTCACGCTCAGTATACTTACTTAGTTATATATATATATTCATGTGGTTTCTCATTTCTACAATGTAAGCTCTTGGCTCTAACTCATGTAAGTGGTTCTGAATGGTAAAACCCTTCTATGCCATAGGACAACTCTTTTCACATATATATGCTACCAGTACAATATTACTTCCTAATAACTTGCATATTTAGTATACTAGATCTGAGAGTCATAAGTATAACAAATGTTATATGATAGTGATTCCTTCAACAGTGTTACATGGCTGTATAGCCAATAAAATTTGTTTGACAAAAGCTCTTTAAAGGGTTACTTCCATTTTAGGAGGATATGACATTTAACTGGATTATCCCAAAAACATTCTGATGATCAGTGGTTTAATGGATTGTCAGAAACACCGCTGTTCAGGAAAAATCAGTGAAGGAACCAAACGGCTTGACTAGAGCTAAGTCCCCATTATTCAGAGAATAATGGAAGCTCTGGCAGTTGGATCACCGCTGATTAGGAAATTATGACATATCTTAGCAATATAATTATTATGATGGCAATAGGATTTTTAATTTTAATATAGCTATGAATTTGAGATGGTAATCCTAGGTCAAGGCAATTTGATTCTACTGTAGATGTCAAAATATCATGCCAAAGATACATAAATACATGAAATCTACCAGAATATTTTATAGATTTTATAAAGTTTGATACTGTGATGCCTGATAATGATTCAGTATTGTCTCAGTATTAGTCATGTTTGTTGACATGTCACTGGGGGCTAGTCTATAGTTATTCAGCATCAATGGAGCAGGGCAGCCAGTCTCCCTCATACTTCCCATTTAACCCTTGTCTTACAATTTATATCTGTACCATAAAAAGTCATAACACTGATACCAATGAAAGGTGGAGTGAATAACATTGATTATCTTGTGACAATGTTACCCGTCAAGGGGTTGGATATAATAAGCAGGAAATAAAGATTTATTAATGTGTTCATTGATGGGCTATTTCTAATCACTGGCCACATTGTTTTGCTATTATAAGTGAGTCCACTGGTGACCCCAGCATTGACTGTGACTAAGCTGTGGTAACACCCTAAATTAATTTCCTGTTTTACGTAAATAAAACTTGATCATCAAGCAATTAAAATTGCTCCAAATAACAGTAACATATAAGTTTGCAGGGGCGCTCCCTTGGCTTCATCTCAGTGGCAGTAAGCATAATGAGCAGACTTTGGAGCCAGCACTTGCCATGAAATATCCTAATCTTACATTCTTGTTGTTTTGCTTAGCTTTAAAAATGTAAATTATTAATTTAAAAAAATGAAATGCTTTATTTTTATTTTATATGCCAAGAAACAACTAAAAATATATTTACTAAAAATGTACTAAAAATGTTGAGGGTATAACATGGCCACTCCACCATCATATAAAATAGTTTAGCTCTAATTCTGTAACTATTATCTTAGCTCCCTTAATACATGACATGCTGTTAACAGAAAACAAGCATAATTCTGAACATGCATAGCGAGGAAAATATAGTAAGTCAAAATCAGTTCAAGGTAAGAAAAGGTAAAGCATTTACAGAGTTATGCAACTTTTTATGTAGATTTATAATGTGAAATGTTGTTCAAAAGCAGAATTTTTCTGTAAAAAGAACATGTTGACTAGCTAGTTTTATAGCACACATGTCTTCAGTTATGAAGCTTCCATATTACTATACAGTTGTATTCACATGTTATACTGTAATTTTACGGTACAGTAGAACACCTATCTTTCATGTATTATTAAAGGCAATAAACTGGTTGAACTCATCTAAGGATAGCAGGGTTTCTTACTAGGCTCTTAATTTTATCTCATATATAGACAAAAAAAGTTCTGCTAGTTAGATAATGGACTGAAATCATGTTGGATAACTATGGCTATGCCCCCTAGTGTGCTAAATATTATATAACTGTTATCAGAGCAGAACAATGAAATTAATGGAAGCACCAGATCTGTTCTCCTAACTGAGTCTCCAAAACAGATGTGAATTGTAGGGGAATTGCCAGATGAGCAATTCCTGAGTGCTGTTGCAGATCCCTGGGGGGTTGGAAAGGGCACAACAAGACAGTGAGCCCTAAAGCTAACCCCCCCCACACTGTCCCTGCCTACTTGCATGATCTATCAGGTGACAGCCAGCAACTGGTCGATAGTCCTTTCTTAATATAAGTGACAACACAGAACGCAGACAGGACAAACAACAAAAAGGGAGGTCAGCTAGCCAAGGGGTCAGTAACAGATGAGCAATGCAGTACAGAATCAAAATCCAAGATAATAGTCAAAAGTCAAAGCCAGAGGTCAGGAATAGGAATACAGGTAACAAAAACAGCAAGGAGTAATAGCCAGAATGCACGAAGCAATTACCAGCACCAATGAGAATATGAGCAAAGAATAAATAGGAATAAAGAACCCGCCCCAGTCTTGATAGGAGGATAGGCTGTCAATCACACAGGTAAGGCTAAAATAAACTATTGGTGGAGCAGAGGAAAACCAAGGTGAAGGAGATGGATGTGGTGGAAAATCAATTAAGGAGGTGAGGGATTAGGACGGTGTTCAGACAATACAAGAAAAACTGAAAGGAAAGAATCACAGCCAACCCGCCTCCTGCGCCGCAGCATGTGGCCGGATGGCGCAGAAGTTCGAACGGGTGCGGACGTAACATGAATGTAGTTTAACATGACTTGTCCACCAGTCCACTGCCTAACTTGCAGAAACCATTCCATATGAAGAAAACCTAGTAAGCACTCAGTAGATTTTACTGGCAATGGGCTGACCCATTAAAACATAGACACAGTATGACACTGGCAAGGCTCCTAGGACTCTATCTAGCCCATTTGGAATCAGAAATCTTTCACTGTGTGTCAGCGTCAAAGCACTGAAACTCAACTCCTATTCACTTCAATGGGAGCTAGTTTCACTGCCTGGAGCCAGCTGAAAGCTGCTTATTGGTGGCAGTGGCAGTTTTCAGACCTGTACCAATCAGATATTGATGAACTAACTGACGATAGTTCATCAATATAAAATTTCCACAAAACTCCTTTAGGTTTACATAATAGCAAACTTACCATTGTAGCATACGTTATACAAATTAATATTTTCTTAGGTAATTGGAAAAATGACTTGTTTATTGTTACACTGCTTCTAGATATACAGAATTGAGGGTAAAGCCATGGTGAGAATTTATCAAGATTGGCATTTCACATCTTCTGAGTGCCAGAGTGGAAAGATAGCTCGGAGCTGGAGTATATTTGAGGTATAATTTATGCCAGGTTCTAATGTAAATTATAATACATCTGCTGACCCAAGGAAAGACACACCATTTCCAGTAATGCCTACCCCAACACACTTTTCCGAACAGTGATGTACATAGTGTAACATGCTAAGAAGTCACAGTTTTTGCTACAAAGTTGACTGGATAACAAAAAATTTAACTTTTTAATGCCAGACAAATATTTAATAAATTCAACTTAGGTCAGTTCAACAACGAAAGGTGTAGTCTTATACTAGAAGAGTTCCTTGCCTAAAGTCAAAAAAGTCTGAAATGCGTGTACTAAAGAGTTGTAGACATTGAATGTGCTTCTTATTGCACTGTTTTACACAAGTATTTACTTCTAGGGAAAACAGACCTGTAATAAGGCATCCATTGGTGCATACCACACTGAATCTGACAGAAACAATGATAGATTATACCTCCATATCAAACTGGTTAGAGTAAATATTGTTTCAATTGTTTTTTGCAAATGATCACATTAGGTGAATATAAGAAACTTTGTGTTATACCTTATCAGAGAAAAACACTCCTGTCTTCTGTTATCAGCTCCCCCTCCATAGGATTGTATGTACTGTAGCCTGTTTTCAATGAATATGGATTTTCTTTCACTGAACTGAACAGTTTGCCAGGCAGGAGAAGATCTGATACCAGCAGATGGTAGCAGTTTCCTCTGACAAGATATATAACATAGTTTCTTATATTTACCTGAACTATTCATTTGCAAAAAATATTTGAAAAGGCAGTTACTCATACATAGGTCTCCACAGTAGAACCCCATAAACAACCATGTGTGCAGTATTAAGGCTTTCTACAATTCAGAGGTTTCCATAGCCATTATAAGGTTCTGTATGTTTACTCTTGATATTGGAATATCCTATCTTTAGTTTGCATCCTTAAACACAACATACTATTATCTAATTAATAATTCAGGAAAGCTAAAACTAGTACACCTATTTATAAGGCATCAAAATGTTTTCTCATAGGTCTTCCAGAGAATAATCAAAATGAGACAACCATAAAAATAATACTGGTAAATCAAAGACTGTGTGATTCTGGCCTATCACTGAAGGCTAACCATGTTTAAAATAATTTACACTATGAGGCACACAGATTGATGTGACTGATGGCCATGTCATACTGGTTAGGTGAATTGCTAAACAAATTCTGTCTATGGCTCCTCTGGAACACTACCTCCTGGACACTACCAAGGTAGCAGACTGAAACCAATCCATGAACTACTTGGCAAAATGCAGAGGATTATTACATGACACTACTGTAAGGTATGGAAACTGCTATATTGCACAACTGCTTAGTGAGCATAACTCATGTGTGGGCACATTGCCATAATGGTGAATTCTATACTGGATAAAGTACAAAGCAAAGCATTCACATTGTGGGTAGCAGCCAAGATTTCATTTTAGTTTGTATTAAATATCAGCATGATTTTCTGGTGTGAACTTTTTCCCCATGAATTAGAAAGTAAAGGTAATAATGACCATATGAAAGAAGTTACAGACCTTTTTACTATACAAGTCAACCTGATTGCTGGTCTCTATTACGTTAGAATCCACTGTCTCTCTCTACCTATGATGCTGTGCATGAAGCAGTTTCCGGGTCATAATGTTTTATTGATATATGAGCCAGGTATAATATTAAACCACACCCATCAAGTAATCCCAAAGCTACAGAAGCATGTGGTTCCTATCATCCCATTGCTTCTACAGCCTCATTGATACTGCAGTTAGATTTAAATATAATATAGTGATTTAATACTAATCTCATAATACATTCCTGAAACCTACATAGTATAATAAAATGCACATAGCAGTCAATAAAATACTTTGCTCTTGACTTGCTGAGCCAAGAATATGTACAGTTCCCTGTTTTTTACTTATACTTAAAGGGGTAGTCCCACAATCATAACCATTTTTAAATTTGTAGATAATTAAAAGTTAAACATTTTTGTAAATATAAGTAATTAAACATTTTGCAGAGTTTTAAAGATTTTCACTAAATATATTGTGGTCAAAAGATGTTGTCTTGATCGGTTGCCAGTGGATACGACCATGAATGCAGGACCTGGATATCTTCTGATACATGTAGTGTCCCTGCCTGATAACCCAGCTACAGTAAGAAAATCATGGCTGGGTTCTTGACAGCTCTTAGACCATAGAAGTTTTCTGCACTCCTGGTCGTATCCATTGGCAACCGATCAAGACAACAGATATCACCACTAAGATGAATAGAGAAAATCTTTAAGTCTCTGCAGAATTTTTAACTACTTATATTTGCAAAAATGTTTAACTTTTAATTATCTACAAATATAGATATGATTATGTTCATGGCAATACCCCTTTAAGGACAAAGAGGCTCTATGGGTGACTGGGGCACTGTTGGGAGTCAAAGACAAGGAGGAACTGTGGGGACCTGGAGGCACTGTTGGAGACAGGATGCAATGTGGGGACAGGGGGCACTGTAGAGGAGCAAGGGGTACTGTGGAAGACCAAGTGGCACTGTAGAAGAGAGGGCACACGGTGGGGAACAAAGACAAGGTTACCGTGAAAGACTAAGGGGCACACTACATGATACACTGACACAGTGTAAGAGATCACCATGTTACATCATTCAGAAGATATAATTCATCTTCAACAAAATATACAGCTCACTGAAATATACTCTTATGACATACAATTACTGACACATGCATTTACTCATATATACATTTACTGACACAAACTGACTTACTGACATATATATTCTTAATGACTTATACACTGACTTATAGATACACACTTTACTAACATACTACATGACACAAATTAAGATACAGACACACTGATTTACATGCACTTGGATATACAATTACTGTGCCACACACCAACACACCAACCACAGAAACACGCACACTACTGACACATGTACTTTATACTGCTCATGTATTTGCAGTCAAGCTAATATAAAAAAAAATCAGTTTTTTTTTTTTGTTGTTGTGCTCATCCAATATACAGTTTAGCCTGCATTCATCGCTTGTTATTTAATGGGGGGGGGGGAATTCTGCTCAGCTCACCATATATAGTGTGAGTGTTAATCTGAAAAAGTATATAATTCTTATGTGTTTTTTTTTTTGTTGCTGTGCATATATACAATATTGCAGCCTGCCCTAATCTAAAAAAAAAGTCTGTTATTTAAACCTTTTCCTGAAATAAACAACAAAAACAAAAAAAGTGATGGCAAGGTGCAAAATCTGCTAGAATGGGCGTGCAGGCACAGGTATAGGAACTCGGTCTCTCCATACTCACATGGAATGGCATCACCAGCTCATATAGCAAAATGGAACTGGCAGTTCTACCAAGTGAGCAAGACCATTATATTCCTTCTCCCCATGATCATCTTTGAAGGCAGCTGACATCCATATCTAGCACATGATGATCGTCATTATCATTCATTATCTCTGTCTGATTCACCGCCTTCTCCTCCACACCAACGTCAGTCATTATCCATAAAGGAATGTGTGTCCAGTAAACAGAAATCTGCGGCAAATCCTCTGGCTGGTCTGCAACTTTAACTCCCACCTGGCGAAGTTACTGGCATTGCAGTTGTTGCTGTGCCACTTAGTGGAATCCACTGTGATTCGCCAACTGATGGCAGTCTCAATGGCGAATACCTAGCCATAGCCGCCATTATTTCTCGAGGAAAGGTGTCCCTGCTTGATGTCACCATGTGGGCCTCGCCTTGTAAATGTATTTATAGGGAAAATTGCAAGCCACTGTCAATACATGGAACAGCACTTATGGGCAGGGACAATACATAGCTGTCATGGCCCACTGTCTAGAAACACAGCAAGGCCTGGTGCTTTCTAGTACTGCTATTGACATTACCTCATGGGTGCAGGGCAGGCAGAGTTTCAACGCCAGGTTTGATTCATCTTCCTCCTCCAGTTATTCCACACAGGACCCACCCCAAACTTCCCCAGAGCAAACTATTGCTTACAATCCCATACCTCAGGTGAACCACATATTGAGTGGCAGTGTTGCAGATGCTGGAGCGTCAATTTGAGCAGCAGTACATGATTACTGCATGTAGCAAACCACAGACAAAATGGAGTAGATAACTGGTCTGTGAAAAGAAGAACAGTTTCTGCCTCAGTCATGATGATCAGTTTTTGAAGATAGTCCAGCTTTTTCAGTAGCCATGCCAGGCATGCACTTATAGTGTGCCCCAAATTTTTCTTGAAATTTTGTAAAGCGCTATTCTGCCAACAAAATGTTGATGTGGCATTTGGTCCCCTACAGTGATAATTGGCATGTCTTGTTTTCAGGTTCATAGAATCCTTTCCATTTCAGAAGATATTCTAGATTTTTCAGCTGGCAGGCCAGGCACGCTGATAGTGTGCCCCAAATTTTTCTTGAAATTCTGTAAATTTTCACTCACGGCCAATACAATGTTGATTTGGCATTTGCTCCCATCCCATACAGGGATAACCGGCAGAATAATCCAGGTTCTTTTTTTGCCTCCAAAGCCAGGTACGCTTATAGTATGCCCCAAATTTTTCTTCAGGTCTTGTAATTGTCGCTCATTGGTGCTGCATTTGCTCCCATAAAGGGACAATTCATTTACAATTTATGTAATGAAACTCCTGACTCACAGGAGGTTTGAAACTCTGCAGTTGTTGAGTCAGCAGAAACCACTGACAACTTTTAGGCACTATGGGACACATTTAGTAACCCCTTGGCTGCAGCCATTTTTGAATTTTTACTCCCCGCCTTCCAAATGCCATAACTTTTTTATTTTTCCATTCACAGAGCCATATGAGGTCTTTTGAGGTGTTTGCGGGACAAATTGTACTTCGTAATGGCTCCATTTAAATTTCCATACAATGTACTGGGAAGCTGGCCATAAAATTCTGAATGCGGTGGAATTACAGAAAAACTGAGTTTGTGCAACTTTTTAAGGGCTTTGTTTTTACGGAATTCACTGTGCAGCCAAAATTACATGCCACCTGTATTCTGTGGGTATGATTATGGCAATGCCAAATTTATATAGGTTGGGTTTTTTTGCATTGTAACCCTTTAAAAAATACAAAACTTAGCAATGAAAATAAAAATTCTTGTAGTCACCATATTCTGACATCCAGAACTTTTTAATATTTCCATATAATAATAATAATACATTTTATTTATATAGCGCTAACATATTCCGCAGCACTGTACTATTTGTAAGGTTCAAGTACAGACAAAAAAGATACATTACAAAGAAATAGTCAATTCACACACTGGGACTGAGGGCCCTGCTCGCAAGAGCTTACAATCTATGAGGTAGAGGGGGTGACACAAGAGGTAGCAGGGGCGTCATCGGGGGTAGCATTGTTTATACAATGGTGCGACAATTTTGTAATAGAGGTTACTGTCATTACACATATATAAAGCTGTATGATCCATCACCAGTCATGTCCTTTAATGTGCAGACTTTGCAGAGTTATGATAAGACCGGAGACTGCAAAGGAGATATCAGGGACAAATCTATTAGATGGTGGAAACAGCAGTAGTTCAGTCTTTGAGAGATTCAGTTTCAGATAGAGCGAAGACATGATATTTGAGACAGCAGAGAGACAGTCACTGGTGTTCTGTATTAGTGCAGGGGTGATGGCACAGGATGACGCATATAATTTGCGTGTTATCAGCATAAAGATGATACCTGAAACCAAATCTGGTGATGGTTTGTTCAATGGGGGCTGTGTAGAGGGAGAAGAGCAGGGGGCCTAGGACCGAGCCCTGAGGAACCCCGATGGCAAGAGGAAGAGGGGAAGAAACAGAGCCCGCAAATGATACACAGAAAGTGCGGTCAGAGAGATAAGAGGAGAACCAGAAGAGAGCAGTGTCCGTGAGGCCGACAGAGCGGAGCATAGTGAGGAGGAGTTGATGGTCAACAGTGTCAAATGCTGCTGAGAGATCTAGAAGAATAAGAAGAGAGAAGTCACCTTTGGATTTAGCCGTCAGGAGATCATTGGAGACTTTTGTGAGGGCCGATTCAGTAGAGTGCAGAGTGCGGAAGCCAGATTGTAAGGGGTCAAGAAGATAGTTAGCAGAAAGACAGTGGATTAAACGAGAATAGACCAAGTGTTCCAAGATTTTGGAGATGATGTTAGAGACGGGTGCCAAAGTGTCTTTTTTTTTTTTTTTAGGCCAGATGTACTTTTTATTTATACCATTTTTGGGAATGTCGATTGTTTTGAATGCTTTGTATCCAAATGTTTATGTTTAATAACAGAGGTTCAGCTCTTTTGATTTTTTTTTTTCCTGTTATGGCGTATGGAAAAAATATTTTTAGAAGTTTGTAGACTGGGCATTTTCAGACACAGTGATACCTAATGTGTACTTTATTTATGTATTTTTATATGTGTATAAATCAGGCACATTTTCCTCCAGCACATGAGATAAGAAGACTGGTGTTGAAAATGGCCTTCATAATTCTCCTCCTATGTGCTTCAGTCCTCTGCAACTCTGCTCTGTAACATTTTGTGGTCTGTAACTTCATGGCAGCATTACTGTGTTTCCTAAATGCTTCCATTTTCAATAATATAATTCACGAAATATCTAAGAGCAGAGAGATTTCACAAACTGGTCCACAGATCACCCTTAATACACTAGGACTTATTAAACTTCTTTGATCTCCTTTTTGATTTCTTTTGATGGCAGGCAATTTGTGCATTATAAATTATCCCTGCCCACTGGTGCAATGGAGTGAGAAGATTTATGATACACAAACTTCCACTGTCAAAGGAGAAAGTTTACCCATTTTGGCAAAAAAAAAGTATTAAGTCAGAATGTAGTCAAGCGAAATTCTGTGGGGGAGGTGTTGCACAAAAGAAGGAATGATGACTATGTGGGGGCTAGCGATAGGGGATGGGAATGATGGGAAGCTTGTGTGCACAAACATGTTGTAAACACGTCTATATGGTGGTCTGGGTATAGATAGAGAAAAAAAGGGAAATGGAAATGCTGCTAAAAATGTTCAGATGGGACAAAGCAGGTGGTTGTGAAAAGTTGTGCAGTGAGTTGTGCAGTGGCCTAAACAAAGCTTTTGTATCAGGACCGTGAGCCTTTAGTTGCACCTCTGTGCATGACCACCTCTATCATATGTGCCTACAATAGGTGCTGATGACTTTCTACCACTGCTCTGTGTCAAAATTGCTTTTCTCAACTGCCCTTCCTTTCTTATCACTATTGATATTTCTTGCATTCTTGCTTCTAGCTTTGACACACAGTTGTGCAGCATTACTATATATACAGTTAACCGGAGAGGTAGGTCAATCTAAACCAAGTACTGTAGATCTAGAATGTTGGGTATAGCCAAAGATTTTGGTAGCTTATACAATACAGTTCTCTCTGGATAGTACTAGACATTAACTACAATGTTCCAGACTTCTTTACACCAGCATGCCCTAAGCATCCAGTTTTCTGCTGTGACTGCCAGTCTCCTCTTTCAATTAGATAAAAAGTGGCTTACCGCAGGAACACAATTGCATTCTGGTGATTCCAACAAATTTCAAAATTCCTTATTTTCAAGTTGGCAAAAAAAGGATAATGCCAAATAATGAATTCACATTTTTACACAGGAAGTATCCATATTAGTGAAATTCAAATGGGACGCTTCCTGTGTTCCATGCAGGTTTGTACTTCTAGCTGCAGTGATGATGTCTTGACTTATTGACATGTGACTGATGCAGCCAATCACTTGTACCACTGGATATGGCATTCACAAGTCCATGTGTTGGGACCTTACTGCTGCAACAAGTAGTATTCTGAGCTGTTCTAAAAATAACTTTTTTTGGCTGGACAACTCCTTTAATTTCCTGTCTGTGTAGTATAGTTGTGATAGTTGTTTGTCCTTACATGGATATATGTATTAAAGCAGAATGAGAATTTAGCTGTCATTTTTCATCCTGTAGTAAAAATGTGAAACATGTTTGGTTGGTTGGTTAATATGATCACAAGGGCACTTTTTACCTAAAACATATCTAATACATGAGACCCTATGTATGAAGTTCTGTTGATTTAGAGTTCATACTAGTGGTTTGGTCTTACATGACTGTTCCAATATCTGACATTGTGCACAACTTTAATTTCCTTTTGTGACATCTGACCAAAGTATGCCATTTTTGCAAAGCTTTGATGGAATTTTGTAGCAGCCCATATTAGAACCCAGCAACACATCCATGAAAATTTATTTTGGCAGTTCTACAGTTAAAAGTCTCTCAACATAAGATTGGACTCCAGGGAGATTTGAAGATGTGTATAAAGTCTTTAAATGTGGACACACTGTATAGGTACAACCTTATGCCTGGTAACAATAGTGTTTGTATATGACTAGTGAAAAGATTTTTATCTAGTTCATAGCTTCTTGCAAACTGTTATAGCAGCAATACATTGTTTGTGTCCAATCTATTTCCAATAAGGACCAGATGGGAATGAGAACTGTTAAGATTCATTTAGTATTTTTAATGGCTGGCTATTTTTAAAAAGGATCCAAACTAATGACTAAGAGTTCCCGAATGTCTCAGAACAAAGCAGGTAATAATTCTGGTTTTATACCATAACAGCTAATAAAGAACACATAAGACAACGTGTCTTGGAAAGTGCTAGACAAGCATGGGGTTTGGATAATTATTGAGAAATACAGATTATATTTGGCAACAAAAAGAAAATCAAAAAATAACTTTTAGTACACAGTTTAGTATTAATGATATGAAGCATTAAGTCAATGTACAGTCATATGAAAAAGTTTGGGCACCCCTGTTAATCTTAATCATTTTTAGTTCTAAATATTTGGGTGTTTGCAACAGCCATTTCAATTTGATATATCTAATAACTGATGGACACAGTAATATTTCAGGATTGAAATGAGGTTTATTGTACTAACAGAAAATGTGCAATATGCATTAAACCAAAATTTGACCGGTGCAAAAGTATGGGCACCTCAACAGAAAAGTGACATTAATATTTAGTAGATCCTCTTTTTGCAAAAATAACAGCCTTTAGTCGCTTCCTGTAGCTTTTAATCAGTTCCTGGATCCTGGATGAAGGTATTTTTGACCATTCCTCTTTACAAAACAATTCCAGTTCAGTTAAGTTTGATGGTCGCCGAGCATGGACAGCCCGCTTCAAATTATCCCAAAGATGTTCAATGATATTCAGGTCTGGGGACTGGGATGGCCATTCCAGAACATTGCAATTGTTCCTCTGCATGAATGCCTGAGTAGATTTGGAGCTGTGTTTTGGATCATTGTCTTGCTGAAATATCCATCCCCGGCGTAACTTCAAATTCGTCACTGATTCTTGTACATTATTCTCAAGAATCTGCTGATACTGAGTTGAATCCATGCGACCCTCAACTTTAACAAGATTCCTGGTGCCGGCATTGGCCACACAGCCCCAAAGCATGATGGAACCTCCACCAAATTTTACAGTGGGTAGCAAGTGTTTTTCTTGGAATGCTGTGTTTTTTTGACGCCATGCATAACGCCTTTTTGTATGACCAAACAACTCAATCTTTGTTTCATCAGTCCACAGGACCTTCTTCCAAAATGAAGCTGGCTTGTCCAAATGTGCTTTTGCATACCTCAGGCGACTCTGTTTGTGGCGTGCTTTCAGAAACGGCTTCTTTCGCATCACTCTCCCATACAGCTTCTCCTTTTGCAAAGTGTGCTGTATTGTTGACCGATGCACAGTGACACCATCTGCAGCAAGATGATGCTGCAGCTCTTTGGAGGTGGTCTGTGGATTGTCCTTGACTGTTCTCACCATTCTTCTTCTCTGCCTTTCTGATATTTTTCTTGGCCTGCCACTTCTGGGCTTAACAAGAACTGTCCCTGTGGTCTTCCATTTCCTTACTATGTTCCTCACAGTGGAAACTGACAGTTTAAATCTCTGAGATAACTTTTTGTATCCTTCCCCTGAACAACTATGTTGAACAGTCTTTGTTTTCAGATCATTTGAGAGTTGTTTTGAGGAGCCCATGATGCCACTCTTCAGAGGAGATTCAAATAGGAGAACAACTTGCAATTGGCCACCTTAAATACCTTTTCTCATGATTGGATACACCTGGCTATGAAGTTCAAAGCTCAGTGAGGTTACAAAACCAATTTTGTGCTTCAGTAAGTCAGTAAAAAGTAGTTAGGAGTATTCAAATCAATAAAATGATAAGGGTACCCAAATTTTTGCATCGGTCAAATTTTGGTTTAATGCATATTGCACATTTTCTGTTAGTACAAATATTACTGTGTCCATCAGTTATTAGATATATCAAATTGAAATGGCTGTTGCAAACACCCAAATATTTAGAACTAAAAATGATTAAGATTAATAGGGGTGCCCAAACTTTTTCATATGACTGTATATTAGGTGACCACATGTAGACAAGTACTGCTAATTTTCTCTACAGTGAATTCAGTATTATGTATAAAAATTAGAAGACACGGCATAAATATTTATATGTGATTCTCATCTTTCAACCATAGTTACAACCATAGTTACTGTGTGAATCTAGCCAGGAGGCAGGCATCAGGAGTCTGTGTATGTGGCCGTGAGCCTGGGGCAAAACTGGGCTCACTGAAGATAGTGAATGGTGCTGAGAAGGCACAGCGGCACACAGATATCATCCATGTGCCACCCTGCCACTTTACCATGGACCCGACACATGCACACATTCATGTTGTGCTTGTAGTCTAACGGAACAAATTCCATTAAGACCTAAAGAAACCCATTAAATATCCCCCCCCCCCACCAAGTGCTAAACCGGTGGGCTAAACAGAAAGGTCTCTTTGGCTTAGTTCAAAGCAGGTATCATCTCTGTTAAAGTAGTATTATCTGTCTCTAAAAAAAACCTAATGGAGTCATTTGCTATATGAGCAAAAGTATTGGGACACCTACACATTGCACCTACAGGAGCTTTTATGGCATCTCATTCTAAATTCATAGGCATTAATACAGAACTGATACACTCTTTACCTCTAACTATACAGCCCACTATGCAGCAAAATGTAAATATTACTCTACTCCCACAAATTCATTATTGACACACATTTTTTCGGTTATAGCTTGCTACCTACACTTTCCTTGGACTGTTTCTGTTCTGTGGTCCTCTCCGTAGCCTGCTGACTCCCTCTTAACCTAGACAAGAGACCCCTTAGCTCTGTGAGTAAGATGATTAGTGCTGGGGCTCCCGAAATTACAGTAAGGAGACGGTATTCAGGAGGGAGGATAGTGGTCGGTCTGTCTCTGTGCCTAGAAGTCATTTCAGATACCCAATGCATTTATATATAATAAACTGGGTAGTTTGTTAAGTATTCTAGCCAGTTTAGTATATGGGAGTATAGGCCGTGTGAGATGCTGTATACTGCCTATTTCAATGTAGTGCAATAAGTGTACTGTGTGAGATCAGGGGCCTACCGGGGGGATTCACATATTCCCCTGTGAGCTAGTCTGAGCCTGGATATGATTTAATGTATTTTCACCAACTCAGAAGCTAAAACCTGTAAGATTCCAAGCTGTTTTTAACATATTGTTCTGTGATCTGGGAATATCTAACATTAACATTAAGTAGTGTTTTTTTTATTACTCCTAATGCTGCATGTGATAGTTTTTGTTTTTTTTACAGCTGAAGCCATAAACCTCCATTTGTGAAACTACATGAGAAGAATGTTTATGTAATCCACTATAGTAAGTTATAATAAGTATTTATATTAATATATTTATAAGTGAAATGTAAAAGCTTATTCCACACAATCCATATAAATCCAAGCCAGATCAGACTGTCAACTGGTATTAGCTTTGGTGGAAATTATATACAAACTAATATCATAACCTGCTGCAACCTGTCAGCATTACTGATCGTACATATGTCTTTACCTTGCTGCAGTTTGAAATCCTGTCCCAAAAGCCATTAAAAAGCTGAGTAGAGCTGAGGCCCCATGTAGCGAAACGCAGCTAAAAAATGGAGCAAAAAAGCATCATGATTTTTCCGCAGCAAAAGCTATGTTGGGCACACATCGCAACACAGCATTTGCTGTCTTACTCCTGGAGCTTTGGACCCCTTATTCTCTCCACTAATTCACCAAGCAATCCGATGTCTGACAAAGGTCTTATAGACCGGAACGTTATGCTGACACCAAAACTAACAGTACTGATATCTCTGCAACCATGGCACATACGTGCTATATCAGCTACATATATAAGCTTTGCAGTGGTATATAACACAGAATATGTTAGAGGACATGAATGCCTCCTAATGCACTGTTCATTCATGGCCTTTTGCACTCGAAAGGTGCCCATTTTCACGGATCCCTCATACATGTGAGTGTATTGAGGGATCTGTGAAGACAGACAAAAATAGGACATGTATCATTTTTTGACAGTTCATGGAAACGGGCCATCAAAAAAATGGTCATGTGAATGGCCCTTGTTGACTTGCATTGAATTTAGTGTGGCCACGTGACACTAAATGTTCGGTATTCACTGTCCTGGCAGCAGCTTCCTTACCAGTCTATAAGGCAAGTAATGAGAGGCTGAAATTCTCTATGGGATGTTGTTATTGTAACAATCCACAAGAATTTAATTCTGGTAACAAAGCAGCTTTCAAGGGCAGAGATCCCCTTTAAGATTTGTTTATTATAGCTATGCAGAAGTAGACCTACATGCACACTTAATATTTACTATAGATCCTTTTCTCCAGCTGCTTAGTGAAATTGTTTTGGAACATGTACTGGAAAGTAAAGCACCTTTAATCTAATCAAACCCTTGGAAATATTTCACGTTGACAGGTCTATAGCTTGTGCCAAGCGGAATACGCGTATACTGTAATTACTGTCAGCTTCACTGTGAGGAGGAACAAATGTCAATTAATTCACAATCCACATTCCTAAGTAATCACTACCCATGAAATGTAAAAAAGATATATATGTGTAATACACTGAAACATCTCCTTAGCTATGCATCAATCTCTAACACTGTTTTTGAAGTTCTCCATTTCCGCAGCAAATACAACATGTTCTAATGCTTTCCATTGCAAATTTAGAAATATCTACTGATTTTACGCATTCCCCAAATTTATACTTTTGTCATGGTTGTAATATTTTCTATTTGACATATATAATAGAAAAAGTGAATTTATTTTAGAATTGGTCACTTGTATATTTGCATTATTTTATCTATTGCAAATTAATTCTCCTTAATGATTATGCCTTATGGACAGGGCAACATCTCGCCATTTTAAAGGGGCTGTCCCAGAGTTTAAATAAAAGAACGTGTGCATTAAAGTTTTTTTTGTGTATTTTACAAATGTTATAAGGTGGCTAAAAGGTAACTTATCCAGTTTCTAAGACTGATGGCCTATCATTAGTATAGGCCATCAATATATTTCAATACCTGGAACCCCCACAGATCACCAGTACCGAAGGAGCCTGAGAGAGCTGCGCTGCTCGCTTGCCATACAAACTGTAGAGAAGAGTGTAGGTACTGCAGCACCAAAAATTCTGCATTTCCACAATGTGGGGCCAAAGCCTAATGCTGTACTGAGGGTTCAAAAGGCTGAAGTTACAGGCTGACCAAAAAAGGGGATGAGTCATGTAATTAAATTAGATATAAGGATATAGACAATACATTATAATGTGTTGTACAGAAGTATTATCCAGGGCAATCGCAAATTTCTATGAACACTTGCTTGCAATAAATGCACCAAGCCACTCATGAAACAAATAATGTTGAATGTGATGAATTATCTGAGTTTATTGAAGTATCTTCAAAGTGATGCATTTCAGGATACGCAGACCCCTTTTTCAAACAAAGAGTATGTTTAAAAAAGGGGTCTACATACCCTGAAATGCATCACTTTGAAGATGTTTCAATAAAATCGGATTATCTGCTTCCTGAGTGGCTCGGTGCTTCTTCCCATATTTTCCGTGTCCTCTACCACCTGAACAAACAGACAGAGGTGGAAAATCCGTTTGGCTGCACACCATTAACATTAAGCATATCTGGATGCATTCTGTCTGATATACCTTTTATTAAAGCTGAGTACAAATTTAAAACAGGTAATTACGATATTTGTAACATTATCACCCTACGAGCGCTCTTCTTTTCTCCCACATGTGTCCTGCTTACGGATTTTTTTTTACACAAAAGCATACAGCAGACTACACTATTCAAGCCTTTAAAAATAATGGAAGCCCACCAAAATGGATCTTACTGTTAGTGTAAAAAGGGCCTTGGATATTCAGAATGTTTTAACACAAAAATCTTCTCTGTAGCTATTCTTAACATAAGTGAAAACAATACATTATATGACATTAAGTAATAACATTAAGTAGTATTATGTATAAACAAAATGCCATTGCTACCACAACCTCTGTTCTTTGTACAGCTTAGCAAGTCAATTTTACAGCTCAATATATCATGAAATGTTATGAAAGCAAAAGAACATTGTCTAGAAGGGATAAAACTATCAGTCACAGTAAGACCGAAACGTTGCAGAAACGTAGCTTTTTTTGTTGCAGATTTTGCTTCGTTTTTTTTTTTATTCAAAGCCAAGAATGCCTAAAAAATGGCATCTGTGCAATCCACTCCTGGCTTTGGCTCAAAAAATGCAGCACAATCTGCAACAAAAAAAGCTGTGTTTCTGCAAAGTGGGGCCTAAAATTATGGTAGGTACACATGCTTTTTCATCCTGTTAATATAGTTTTTTCCAAGCACTACTCAAGGCCACTACTTCTCTGTAAGGCCCACTGTCCATACTTTGTGGGGAATTAACTATGAGACTGAAGATAGTCCTCATACATTGGCTATAGATATGTGGTACATCTGAATATGATTATAGACAAGATGATTTCTGGAAAGACTGAGATAATGTGACTATTATTCAACACAAAATTCTTTCAGATAATTATGCCTTTTTATGTAAGCTGTCAGATCGTTTTTGGACGGGAGACAGCAGACATGTACAGTATGTCTGGTAAAACTCAAAAGCAGTAGATCTTGGATGCCTTTATCATGAATTCAGAACCATGAAATGCATAAAGCGATTAGGTTGTGTCAAAATGAATGTCATTTAAACTACAGTCTAGAAATTGGCACAACAAAATTAAAAAATTAACAGAACACTCAATATATTTGGACATGCAATGGTGAAGAAAGTATTTTGGGCTTTGGGTACAGAAGTCCGGATTAGTGAGACATCCTGATAGCACTAACTGTTAATACAAAGGTTTATATAGTTTTCTCAATGCAATAGCATGTTGGATTCATTTTACACAAAATTATCATTTTACAGTGTCTTTTAGTCAAGCAGTGTTATTCGGGTGAACATCTTGCTGAAACATTCCCTGCACTGGTTAAAAGGAGTTTAACCTGAGTTTTCATCAAAAGTTGAAATATCTGCAGGGGCAATCTGGTCTCTGGTTGTATAAGCCTTTGTATATGGTGTATATGGTGTCCTTTCAGTTTTTATGCTGCTAATAGACCCATTATGGCTGCCGTACATATTGCATTTGTCTGTGAGGCAGGGGACATGTACAATACAAAGCAGTTTGCCCTTTCAACCATTTTTACTACTATTGGTTTTAGTACACATAATTCTGCCAAAAGCAACTGCAAAATAGCAAACAAGTAGCTGAGAAAAGTCCAAGTAACCATAATATAGGAGAGCCAGGGAGACTGACTCCAAATCTAGGTTACGATGCAGCTAAAAGGATCTGTGCAGTGTACAGGTAGGGAAAAATGTAGAACCGTGATGAGAGACCTGCGCCTATTATTTCTAAAGGCAGAACTTCCCTAGTAACATGGAATGAACAGCAAATTAGGAAGGAGGGTGACACCTTTAAATAGATTTTTGGGCAGAAAACAGCAACATTTATATATATTTATTCTTGAAAATTCTTTTTTTTTATTTTCAAATATAAAAAAAGAAAACAACATTTTTAAATAAAGTACATTACATTTTGGTCCAGAATTACATGCTCTATTAAATGAGACTAGGTTGTCTGAAAAGGTATTGACCATTTAAGTTTTATTATCAATATGCACCCCAGTTTCCCAGAGCCCCGTTCATTACTGTTGTATAGGGCATCTGGGGAGGCCAGAACTCTCATTCCTCTGCCTCCCATGCTGATATTCTGACATCATCAATGCCGCAGGTCTACTGAGTAAAGTGGAATAGAATGGGCTATGTAACCTAGAGTTGGATCATCAGTAGGGGAGGCAGAGGAAGGAACGTTCCAACCTCCCCAGCTGCACTCTTCAAAGGTAATGAATGGGGCTCAAGGGGAGAAGGTCGTATATTAGCAATAAAGTTTGTACAGGGAATGCACTGGTAAGTTTTATTACTCCCTGGATAAACCATTTAAAGTGGTTGTCTGTGGAGTTAAATTTACCTTCCTTCCTCTGGTGTTTTTTCATGCTGGGCCCAGGGGTTCCTGCCTGGTTCCAACCGTAGGTCATGTAAAGATAGTATAGCCAGCCCACATAGCACAGGTAAACAGGAGATCAGGGAGGTGGGACGGATCGAACCTGGGGGTAGAGGGCTGGTTCTGATCACTATCATAAACCATCCTGAATTGGAAAATAGATTAGGTGACTGCTCTAACCAATGTGTATAGGAGCATCCCATACGAATACAGATAATACACTTACAGTATAAAATCTGAATTTGTACAGCCATGTAAAATATGCTACGATGTACATTCATTATGCAATGATGATTATAATATATGAAGAAGTATACCCCTTACTGTAAATCAGTAAATCACATTTCACAGTAGAAATATATGAAGTTTAAACTCAAACCCATGTGACTTTAAACAGGTCATACAATGCCAATATTCTGTAGTTCCTAACATTGCCAGCTAAAGCTTGCCCCTCGATATTACTCATAATGCCCCCTTCTAGAATCGTCTTCAATGTCCTCAGTGGTGGGCCACTAATTCTGCAAAAAATTTTTCCATAATAAATCTATAGGAAAATGTTTGTGCAGCTAAAATTAACATGGTTTTCTGTAACTCTATTATTCCGCAATGTGTACATGAGAGTAAATGAAATTTCATTCACTTTGCTGGTACTGTAAAACACAGCATCTTTTTCCACTGCATTTCACAAAGTGGGGCCTTAGCCTTATACAGTTTTCATTTGCATACAGTTATATTGAAAAGGGTAGTGAAATATACTTTTTGATAGCGTTCAAAGGTATAACAACATATACAGTACAGACCAAAAGTTTGGACACACCTTCTCATTCCAAGAGTTTTCTGTATTTTCATGACTAAAAATTGTAGATTCACACTGAAGGCATCAAAACTATGAATTAACACTTGTGGAATTATATACTTAACAAAAAAGTGTGAAACAACTGAAAATATGTCTTATATTCTAGGTTCTTCAAAGTAGCCACCTTTTGCTTTGATTTACTGCTTTGCACACTCTTGGCATTCTCTTGATGAGCTTCAAGAGCTAGCCACCTGAAATGGTTTTCACTTCACAGGTGTGCCCTGTCAGGTTTAATAAGTGGGATTTCTTGCCTTATAAATGGGGTTGGGACCATCAGTTGTGTTGTTCAGAAGTCAGGTGGATACACAGCTGATAGTCCTACTGAATGGAGTGTTAGAATTTGTATTATGGCAAGAAAAAAACATCTAAGTAAAGAAAAACAAGTGGCCATCATTACTTTAAGAAATGAAGGTCAGTCAGTCCGAAAAATTGGGAAAACTTTGAAAGTGTCCCCAAGTGCAGTGGCCAAAACCATCAAGCGCTACAAAGAAACTGGCTCACATGAGGACCGCCCCAGGAAAGGAAGACCAAGAGTCACCTCTGCTGCGGAGGATAAGTTCATCCGAGTCACCAGCCTCAGAAATCGCAGATTAACAGCAGCTCAAATTAGAGACCAGGTCAATACCACACAGAGTTCTAGCAGCAGACACATCTCTACAACAACTGTTAAGAGGAGACTGTGTGCAGCAGGCCTTCATGGTAAAATAGCTGCTAGGAAACCACTGCTAAGGACAGGCAACAAGCAGAAGAGACTTGTTTGGGCTAAAGAACACAAGGAATGGACATTAGACCTGTGGAAATCTGTGCTTTGGTCTGATGAGTCCAAATTTGAGATCTTTGGTTCCAACCACCGTGTCTTTGTGCGACACAGAAAAGGTGAACGAATGGACTCTACATGCCTGGTTCCCACCATGAAGCATGGAGGAGGAGGTGTGATGGTGTGGGGGTGCTTTGCTGGTGACACTGTTGGGGATTTATTCAAAATTGAAGGAATACTGAACCAGCATGGTTACCACAGCATCTTGCAGCGGCATACTATTCCATCCGGTTTGCGTTTAGTTGGACCAACATTTATTTTTCAACAGGACAATGACCCCAAACACACCTCCAGACTGTGTAAGGGCTATCTGACCAAGAAGGAGAGTGATGGGGTGCTACGCCAGATGACCTGGCCTCCACAGTCACCAGACCTGAACCCAATCGAGATGGTTTGGGGTGAGCTGGACCGCAGAGTGAAGGCAAAAGGGCCAACAAGTGATAAGCATCTCTGGGAACTCCTTCAAGACTGTTGGAAGACCATTTCAGGTGACTACCTCTTGAAGCTCATCAAGAGAATGCCAAGAGTGTGCAAAGCAGTAATCAAAGCAAAAGGTGGCTACTTTTGAAGAACCTAGAATATAAGACATATTTTCAGTTGTTTCACACTTTTTTGTTAAGTATATAATTCCACATGTGTTAATTCATAGTTTTGATGCCTTCAGTGTGAATCTACAATTTTTATAGTCATGAAAATACAGAAAACTCTTGGAATGAGAAGGTGTGTCCAAACTTTTGGTCTGTACTGTACTAGTCAAAATTTTGACTAACAAGTAAAAAAAAAAAAAAACACTTATTGAAATAACCACTTTCACTTTATATGTCCTTTCACAATTTGAGCTTCCCTGCATAGAAATGACAAGACCCTTGGAGCAAAGCAGAAAATCAAGTGAGCAAGGTTTCCCCTAGATCAGCGTCAGTGTAAATTCACGTAAAATGGGAAAATTGAGCAAACTGAGTGACTTGACCATGGTGATTGGAGTTATACTAGTTGGGCCAGTATCTCAAAACTGCCAACCTTATCTTAATGATAATAACCTTATAACACAGTGTCATCATTGTTTTATAAGGGATCAGTACAGTCAAACTAATCTGATCCGCTTCTATAAGGAGGTAAGTTCCAGACTGGATATAGGAGAGGCTGTAGATGTAGAATATCTGGACTAGGTGTAGAATATCTAAAAGGCATTTGACACTGTACCACATAGAAAATTAGTACATAAAATGAAAATACTGGGATATAGAGAAAATATGTATAACTGGGTTAACAACTGACTCATGGATTGCAATCAGAGGCTGGTCATAATAGTACATAGTCAGATTGTATTACAGTCTTTGTGCCAGAGGGGTCGGTACCAGGTTCTCTTCTTTTCATATTTTTTATTAACAACCTGGTAGATGGTTTACAGAGTAAAATCATAATGTTTGCAGATGATAATAAGCTCTTTAAATAGTCATCACAGAGGAGAATACCGTAATATTACAGAAGGATCTGTGGAAACTGAAAGTTTGGGTAGGGAAAAGGCAAACTAATCTTAATGTGGAGAACTGTAAAGTTATGCACCTGGGCCATGGAAACAATTGTTACAATTATGTATTCAATAATAAAACACTGGGTAAGACTACTACTGAAAAAGTACATTGGTGGACAATAATCCAGTGCCAGGCATCTGCTGCCAAGGCAGGTAAAATCAAGGGATGCATCATGAGAGAAATAGATGCTTATCACAAGGACATAGTTTTGCCTCTATACAAATCATTGTCAGAAACACATATGAAATACTCTGCACAATTTCGGGCATCTGTATACAGGAAAGACATAGCTGAGCTAGATTGAGCGCAAAAGAGGATGACCAGTGTAACTAAGGGGGTGGGTGGATTGGAGAACAAAAACAGGTTATCAAAATAGAGGTTGTTCAAATTGCAAAAAAGACCTTTTTGGGGTGGCCTAATTACAAATAATGTATTAAGTATGAGCAGACAGTACAGAGATCTTTCTAGGGATTTATTCCAATTGCCATATTGGAGTGGGAAGGATTTTTTCTCTAATATGGGGCAACTGGCCTTCTCCGCCTTCCTCTGGATCAACACAGTAGAACTATAGGTAGGACTTGATGGACTGCTGTCTTCAGACAACCTTATCAACAGTGAAATACATTGCTTGGTCAGATGAATCCAGATTTCTGTTGCATAATGCTAATGGGAGTGTTTTACAGGGGCCCCAGTGCAGTGTGAACTTAGTCTAATGCATGTATCACAATATATTGACATTATCTGCATGAGAAGAACAAAAGTGTAGCTCCATTTTTCTAAGCCTTAAAATAAAACTGAGCTGAATGACATTACCATACGTCCATTTTTGCCTGAACACGCATGTCTCATACACACAACATTTCTAGATAACCACTCTCTGCTTCTTTTTAATATCTATCTAAATCATCCACAGATGAGAATATATCTTGCCATATGCAAGGGATTACTTCTAATACTACTGCTTAGAAAAGTGCCCTGCAGCCATAGTAATATTGTAAGTGACCACATTTTACAATTTTAAATATAACGGACTTCAGAAGAAAAAAAAGAATTAAAAATAGAAACATTTGCTTTTTAGAGAAAGTAAGAAAGTACAAGGGTTTCTCTGGGCATGTTGTCAGTTTATGTTGGAGCAAAGGGCAATGTATAATCTCAGTCAACATTTTACAGTCAAATAGATATAAAACAAAGAGTCATATGGAAAACTAAGTAACAATCGTTTCACTTTTTTACTGTGGTGAAGGGGTGTTTGGCGAAATTTTTTGTCATATACAGTGGGGAAAAAAAGGGTTTAGTAAGCGACCAATTGTGCAAGTTAAAAAGATGAGGCCGGCCTGTAATTGACATCATAGGTAGACCTCAACTATGAGAGACAAAATGAGAAAACAAATCCAGAAAATCACATTGTCTGATTTTTAAAGAATTTATTTGCAAATTATGGTGGAAAATATGTATTTGGTCAATAACAAAAGTTCATCTCAATACTTTGTTATATATCCTTTGTTGGCAATGACAGAGGTCAAACGTTTTCTGTAAGTCTTCACAAGGTTGGCACACACTGTTGCTGGTATGTTGGCCCATTCCTCCATGCAGATCTCCTCTACAGCAGTGATGTTTTGGGGCTGTCGCTGGGCAACACGGACTTTCAACTCCCTCCAAAGGTTTTCTATGGGGCTGAGATTTGGAGACTGGCTAGGCCACTCCAGGACCTTGAAATGCTTCTTACGAAGCCACTCCTTCGTTGCCCTAGCAGTGTGCTTGGGATCATTGTCATGCTGAAAGACCCAGCCACGTTTCATTTTCAATGCCCTTGCTGATGGAAGGAGGTTTGCACTCAAAATCTCACGATACATGGCCCCATTCATTCTTTCTTGTACACGGATCAGTCGTCCTGGTCCCTTTGCAGAGAAACAGCCCCAAAGCATGATGTTGCCACCCCTATGCTTCACAGTAGGTATGGTGTTCTTTGGATGCAACTCAGCATTCACCCTCCTCCAAACACGACGAATTGTGTTTCTACCAAACAGTTCTACTTTGGTTTCATCTGACCATATGACATTCTCCCAATACTCTTCTGGAACATCCAAATGCAAACTTCAGATGGCCCCGGATATGTACTGGCTTAAGCAGGGGGACACGTCTGGCACTGCAGGATCTGAGTCCCTGGCGGTGTAGTGTGTTACTGACGGTAGCCTTTGTTACGTTAGTCCCAGCTCTCTGCAGGTCATTTACTAGGTCCACCGTGTGGTTCTGGGATTTTTGCTCACCGTTCTTGTGATCATTTTGACCCCACGGGGTGAGATCTTGTGTGGAGCCCCTGATCGAGGGAGATTATCAGTGGTCTTGTATGTCTTCCATTTTCTAATTATTGCTCCCGCAGTTGATTTCTTCACACCAAGATGCTTGCCTATTGCAGATTCAGTCTTCCCAGCCTGGTGCAGGTCTACAATTTTGTTTCTGGTGTCCTTCCACAACTCTTTGGTCTTCATCATAGTGGAGTATGGAGTGTGACTGTTTGAGGTTGTGGACAGGTGTCTTTTATACTGATAACAATGTCAAACAGGTGCCATTACTACAGGTAATGAGTGGAGGACAGAGGAGCCTCTTAAAGAAGAAGTTACAGGTCTGTGAGAGCCAGAAATCTTGCTTGTTTGTAGGTGACCAAATACTTATTTTCCACCATAATTTGCAAATAAATTCTTAAAAAATCAGACAATGTGATTCTCTAGATATGTTTTCTCATTTTGTCTCTCATAGTTGAGGTCTACCTATGATGTCAATTACAGGCCTCTCTCATCTTTTTAAGTGGGAGAACTTGCACAATTGGTGGCTGACTAAATACTTTTTTTTCCCCACTGTATTTAACCTATTTCACTCCCTTTTTGTCTCTAAAGACATAGACTCTAATATTCTCCTTAGCAAAAATCTAAGGGACCTTGCACACAATCCATCGAATCCCGTCCATAGAATATGGTCTGTGTGGGCCATATGTCCTGGATTGACCATGGCCGTATGCATAGAAGTCACTGCATTATATTCAGCTATGATCAGTCAGTGACCTTTCCCTTTGCATTATAGCTAAAGTAGAACTGTAATATCAATTCTCTCATCTTTCATATGATACCTGAAGCACTTTTCTAGGGTTATTATAAATCCAGAGATAGGGCTATCTGAAGTATATCTGTACATAGTACCAATACACAGTGAATACAGGATGGATCATTGCTGACAACACTTACCTAAACCCCTCTCCCTGTACAATTGTAAAAAAAAGAAGGGAAAAACACTGCAACATTCAAACTCCGTTTCACCACAGTCATGTGATGAAGAAGGATACGGATTCAGAAACCCTAGTAACTACTTACTAGTAATCTGAGGAATACAGTGCTGGGGCCTCTTGAATTATACTTTTTTTTTTTTCTGAACAGTGTCTTTAGTAAAAAAACAAAGACCTGCTATAGAACGCTATTATGTGGCTTAGTTGCAGTACCTACATCAGGCCATGAGAGGCCATTAAGGGACAATCTGATTTTATTCTAGAATTCTAGTCACGGTGAAGATCCATGTGGACTGAACCCCACCAATCTAAAAGCGATAACATGTTATTATACATATTCTTATACATATCCTATTTTACTATATTGTACTTATTCATATATATATCATATTCTCAGGAGACCTTACCTCATGTACCTCAAACCAACTTAACCACTTCAGTATCGGGCCAATTTCTCTGGTTCAGGACCAGACACATTTTCAGGGTTTTTTCGTATGTGTGGTTTTGAGGGCTATAACATTTTTTATCATTTTTGCATCTTTTTTCCTGACACATACTGCTATTTTTATGTTGTTTTTATTTCTGCATGTTTTTGGGTTTTTTTTATATCCGGGAACATATAAACAAAAGAGGGAGGGAGGGAAAACGTGTTAGTTTTTCACTTTTCACTTTTCACTTTTTTTTTAATTTAATAGTACAAAGTGCTACTAAAAAAAATTTAAAATAGATTTTCCTCTCTGTTATGTAATTTTTATTTTGTATTGTGTCGTCAGGGGTGAGGATAGAACCTGATGAGGGTGTGTTATTGGTGTATTTTTTATTTATTTTTTAAATTATTTTACTTTAAATTTTTTTTTTACATTTCTTTTATTTATTTCTTTATGTATTTTTTTACATTTTGTCCCCATAAGGTCATAATCACCTTTGGGGGCATCTGAACACTATTGTTTTTGTGGGGGAGGCTGATTTCCCCTATAACTGGGGCTGATACATATATCCCCAGTTACAAGAGGAATGCAACCTCCTGCCTATGACTGCAGAGCTGATCTGGGTCCTCTAGGACCCAGCAGCCCTAACAGTCTCTGATTCCCGGTGGATCACGTGACCGCTGGGTCAGAGGGGAGCCGCATTGTGGCGGGCTCCCATAGCTGTGTATACAGCGCTTTTTGAGCGATCAGGAAGGCAGGGACAGTAATAAACCATACCTGCCTTCTCTAGGGGAGCTCCAGCTCTAGTAACAGCTGGCTCCCCGCTTCTGCAGCTACATGATTTTGTGCAGCTGTTTAAAACGTACTGGTATGTCCTTGCAGAACGAGACAACCACTATACGGACGTAAAAACCCAATAGTTCGGTCCAGAAGTGGTTAAGGTCTGGGCCCCATAATGCGAAAACGCAGCGATTAAGTCATGGTGGAAACAACCACAAAAACCGTTGCGTTATTGTAAACCACAGGATGTCAATTATACCTACGGAAACACTGGTGTTTTCCAGGTATAATAGGGACAGAAAGTCTGCAGCGGAAAACTCTGCGGACTTTATGTGAAAAGCGCTGTGGAGAAAGCCATCATGCGTTTCTGATGCAGTCTTTTCCGCAGCACTTTTTGGCTGCAGCTTGCTATGTGGGGGCCTTAGCCTAAAGGTCACTAAAAATAAAAATACAGTTAATCCAGGTAACATGGTAATTTAGAACAAAATGCCTTCTGGGACATGATTTAGATGCTTTTCTTTTATCTTGTTTTTCACATTTATGCTTTTGTTCTTTCACAAAATTCTTAAATAATAATGCTGGCAGATCATTGTTTTCACTGCAGATAAACTGCTTTCCCTCGTTTTTCAATTGTCTGCCAAATAAGCTCTTAAAGGGAGTGTCAGCACGAAAATCAGTATCAAACTAATGACAATACCTCGTAGGGAGACTTCTACACTTTCCAAAGATGTCTTTCTCATTCTTCTTTGCAGCTTCATTTTTATGAAAATCAGAATTTTATGTGTATGCAAGTTAGCTGAAAAGGGCTTTAGGGCTGTGTCTTCTTCTGCAAGGGCTTTGCTCTCCACTCTAGATAAGTCTGACTGCAGATAATGTGTGACAATGTGGAGGTCATTCATGCAATGGAGGGGAGGAACTGGATTGGAGTTAAGGGTGGTTAGCTAGAGCTGAAAATGAAGCACCAGCAGGAGAAGAAACACTCCTAAAGTCATTTTCAGCTAAATTGCATAAGAATTGTTTAATAATGAAAAGTTGTACAATTTTCCAATATACTTTGTGCATCAATTCCTCACAATTTTCTAGATCTCTGCTTGCTTTCAATCACTCTGCTTACTTTCAGTGAATACAAATCAGTCCATGGTCATGTGATGAACACAGGTGCACAGCTCGTTATAGTTACAGCACAGGAATCAGACATCTGCCTGGTAACGAGCTGTGCACCTGTGTGTCCATCACATAATCATGGACTGTACATCACATGACCATGGACTGATTTTTATCCACTGACAGAAAGCAGAATGAATGACAGCAAGCAGAGATCTAGATAACTGTGAGGAATTGATACAGGAAGTACACACGTGGACAAAATTGTTGGTACCCCTCGTTTAATGAAAGAAAAACCCACAATGGTCACAGAAATAACTTGAATCTGACAAAAGTAATAATATATAAAAATTCTATGCAAATGAACAAATGAAAGTCAGACATTGCTTTTCAACCATGCTTCAACAGAATTTTTAAAAAAAGAAAACTCATGAAACAAGCCTGGACAGAAATGATGGTTCCTTTAACTTAATATTTTGTTGCACAACCTTTTGAGGCAATCACTGCAATCAAATGATTCCTGTAACTGTCAATGAGACTTCTGCACCTCTCAACAGGTATTTTGGCCCACTCCTCATGAGCAAACTGCTCCAGTTGTCTCGGGTTTGAAGGGTGCCTCTTCCAGCCGATATGTTTCAGCTCCTTCCAAAGATGCTCAATAGGATTTAGGTCAGGGCTCATAAAAGGCCACTTCAGAATAGTCCAATGTTTTCCTCTTAGCCATTCTTGGGTGTTTTTAGCTGTGTGTTTTGGGTCATTATCCTGTTGCAAGACCCATGACCTGCGACTGAGACCAAGCTTTCTGACACTGGGCAGCACATTTCTCTCTAGAATCCCTCGATAGTCTTGAGATTTCATTATACCCTGCACAGATTCAAAACACCCTGTGCCAGATGCAGCAAAGCAGCCCCAGAACATAACAGAGCCTCCTCCATGTTTCACAGTAGGGACAGTGTTCTTTTCAAGATATGCTTCATTTTTCCATCTATGAACATAGAGCTGATGTGCCTTGCCAAAAATTTCGATTTGTCTCATCTGTCCATAGGACATTCTACCAGAAGCTTTGTGGCTTGTCAACATGTAGTTTGGCAAATTACTTTTGTCAGATTAAAGTTATTTCTGTGACCATTATGGGTTTTTCTTTCATTAAACGAGGGGTACCAACAATTATGTCCACGTGTGTACTTTCTGTAACAATTCCACAAGAAATTGAATAACTTTTCATTATACAAATAACATTTGTCTCTTAATATTGGTGCCAAACTGGAAACCCCTTTAAGCATTCAGTGTTGATAAAAAAACATGTTTTGAATTTACAGCAAAATTTAGTACATGATGTATCATAAAAAATAACTTCTGATATCTGAAAGGCCATGGAAAGTTTTCAATGGTCTAAGGATGAAAAAAATTATCTGAAATTTCCCCAAATAGCATGTTTGATTGAATTTGCCATCTGTGTAGAAGTGCGCCTTACAGACAGGATGGAATCCAAAAGGGATTTTGGATACCAAAGACCTTTGCTGGGAACTTAGCAACTATTATTATGTTATGAATGAGATCATTTTATAGATTTTGGCATTATTTATACACTTTAACTTTTAAACGATACAAAGTAAATGAAGGAAAAATAGACGTATATATTGTACAAATTACAACTTTACGCCATTTCCAATCTGTTGCAAAGATACAAAGTTTGATTGTCACAAGGCCAACAGACAGGAGGAACTAACAGGTTTGGCATAGGCTAAACCAAGGAGTGGAGTCCAAGAAATTCATCATTCACCCTTAACCCCCTCACAAAGGTATAGACTTTTCAGGATGGAATCCCCAGGTTGCTATTCTGGAATAGTCTACATACTCCAAAAGCTGATGTAAAGGCAAGTTAGAGATTTGTAGTGCAGAACCAAGATGAGAAACAGAAACATAGTTGTAAGTAAGCCAGGGTCAAAGCAGGTGGAAAACTTGTAAAACTAATAAACAGACTAAGGGAAGGCCGTGTACACAGGTGCCACAAGTCAGGAATCAAGCAGCATCGCACCAGAGAGAAAACATTTTTTGACCTATTGTCATGGGAAAACAGCATCCTGTTTATATCAGTTCCTTTGATGCCTTTACATGCTTACGTTATGTCTCTGTGAAGCAACATATAGACAGATTTATTGGATCCTAGTAGTCAGTCGTGGCATTTCTGGGCAGCCTTCTGTCATTAGAAATGCACTCATACATATAAATACAAGAGCACAAGTGTCAGTGTGTTGTAACACATATTCCTCAATTTGTTTATAGATACGTTTCAATAATTCAACCACTAAAACTTGTTTCCTGGCAGCTGGAGTGACTATATAATTACTACTGAATATTCATAGAGATATGAGATGATTTGAATGTTAATTAAAATATTTCTGGTTGTCCAGGGTGGATTTATCCTTACTTACATTATTTGGGGACCCAAATAATGTAAACCTAATCTGCTTAAAAAGTGGTTACCCGCGGAATCCCACGGACCCCATAGACTATAATGGGGTCGGTCCGTGTTTCCACATGAAAAATGCTAAGAGAAAAGTCCTGCTTGCAGGATTTTTTTGCATTTTTAAAGCAGAATGGGGAATGGAATCCCTGAGCGTTCACCGAGCGCAGATGTGAACCCAGCCTCAGTTGTCTAAATGAATGAAGGAGTTACTAAAGGAAACCTATCTTCACAAAAATTCAGTCTACAGTAGTCTGCAGGTATGTTGTAGAGCAGGGGCTGAGCAGATTGAGCTATAGTTTTGCAGAAGTCATTGAGTTCAATGGGTAGTCCTACCAGTGATTGAAAGCTATCTTTGTATATACAGTCATAGAGGGGAGTCTGGCATTCACTGTTAGGGTTCAAACCACCAACTGGACTCATTTAATGCTTCTGAGCATAGAAAGAACAAATAAATCAATGGCTATATTACAAGATATGCTAAATCTTTTTCCACAAAATTGTATATCAATCTGCTCAGCTCCTTCTGCTCTGTAAAATGTTTCCTGCAGTTTGAACAGCAGTTTCATGAGGACAAATTCTCTTTTAACTCTGATGGTCTAGGCTACTTTAAAAGTTAACTAAAGAGACAAATTCTAGCATTTCTGATGGTCCAGGGTGACCTCTACATTTTGCCAATACATCTATTTATGGCACTGCACCTAAAGCTCAAAACACCTAAAAAAAAATTTCCCACATTCAGACCTTTGCCATGGAAATCACTATTATATATGATTTGCATACAGGGAAAGCTCGGTGGCGGGAAGGAAAAAAAAAAATGTAAAAGTAAGAAGTAAGAAAGGTTGACTACCACTGTGCATGTGCACCACTCAGCACTGAAACCATGTGACTGACAGATATGTCACTGAGCCCCTCCGGAGTTTGTCCAGTTCCTGGAAAACCACTTTAAGAATAATTTCCCATAGTGTGCACAGTATAATGTCCCATAGTGGCCCCTACCCAAACTATAATGTCCCGTAGTGGCCTGCATACAATATAATGTCCCACAGTGGCCCCTTCACATAGTATAGTATCCCATAGTGGCCCCTCCACACAGTATAACATCCTATAGTGGCCCTTACGAATTTAACAAAATTTGTATAATACACTGACGAGGAAAAGGGTAACAATGTTTTGAACTTTTGCCTTTCAGGCTCCATATCTCACCATCCACTACAGCTTTTCACTACAACGTGAGACTAGCATCATTTTATAGACAATCGTCTTGGCTATCAAATATATATATTTGACTTGCAACTATTTGGCATATGATTAGTTAAGCAGATTCTTGTCATGTAACTGCATTGTTACTGTTTTCCTCCTGGTGGTGTAAAAATCTTTTTCTTCTTCTATACTACAAATTACAACCTGCTCTCACATTCCCTAATAGCTCAGTGTGTCATTAGGTTATTTCCCAAGCGAAAGGTTGCTGGTTCAAATCAAGGATCAGCCATGAAGAAGATTTCCGAAGAAAAGAGATACAGCATCATCCAGCTCATCGATAGCAGTCTCTCTCAGCCAAGAAAATTGCCAAACTGCATTATGTGAGTGCCATGACAGTAAGAAGAATACGAAATGATGTCCGTCCAGGTAAAATATTGGCTCATCACAAGGTCTATCAGTTTTGGCTCGACAAACATGGCACTGGAGGTGGCTTGCATGCTTAGTAATGGTGAGATCATAGATGTCCAAGCAAGCACCATGTGACGCACATTACATAAGTCTGGAATGGTGACTGAAAAAAAGGTAAAGAAGACATGAGTTCAATATTTTTATAAAAAGCGCTGGCTCAAGTTTCCAAAAAAGTACGAAAAGTAGACAGTAATGGAAATGGGTGATTTGGAGTGATGAGACAAAAGTCAATAGACTGGGCTCTAATGGTTGCACATAGGTCTGGAAGAAACAAGGGTAAAGGGGGCTAATGGAGTGAGAAATTGAAAGAACTGTCAAGTTTGGTGGAGGAAGCCTGATGATGTGGGGTTGTTTCACAGCCAAAAGTGTTGAATACTTGACCAGGATTAATGGTCGTCTCAGTGCTGTACTATATGTGAGCATCCTACAAGACGAGTTACTTCATACACTTGAGTACTATGGGTATGAAAAGGACCTGAAGCATACATCGAGATTAGCAAAGAAATGATTCAATGACAATGAAGTAGAGGTGCTGGATTGGCCTCCTCAGTCTCCAAACCTCAACTCAATCGAACAATTGTGGGTAAAGTTGAAAAAAAAAGCTGTATTTGTACCAGAAGAGACCTGGAATCAGATTTCAGTCGAGCCATGCTTGAATCTGATCAAGAGCATGCCCAGAAGGATTCAGGCAGTGTTGAAAACCAAAGTTGGATTTACAAAATACTAACAAAACAATAAAAATTAAAATGTAGATTTTAGGAGCAAAACAGTAACAATTCAGTTACATGATAAGATTCTGCATAACTAATACTTTACTAAATGGCTGCATGTCAAATTTATGTATGAGATAGCTAAGATGATTGTCTATAACAGAGGTTGGCAAACCCCGGCACTATTGGCTTATTTCCCTGGCACGGCGACCCAAGTCCTCACCCAGCAGTTTCGATCGGACCAAACACGGCCGAAACGAAACTGCTGTTATTATACTCTGGGGTCTCTTCAGACCCCAGAGTATACTAAGTGGACGCTCAGGAGAAGTGAAGAAACATAAAAAAAACAACGCACTTACCTTTTCTGACATAAGAGACCGCTGACAGGACCTCTATGGTCACGTCTGACGTCATTACGCATAATGACTCTACGTGACCCCTGAGAACCAATCAGCGGTCGCTAACTACAGGCAGAAGCGCCCAAAGAGAACACAGTGGCTGCGGAGCAGGAAAAGGTAAGGTTTTTTTTTTTGTTTGTCACCTCTCTTGGCCCTCCACTTATTATACTCTGGGGTCTGAAGAGACCCCACAGTATAATTATAGCTAGTGAGTGGCGAAAATGATAAAAGTTAGAATGCTATACCGTGTGCAGGGGCCGCTATGAGACATAATACGGTGTGCAGAGGCCGCTATGGGACATAATACGGTGCGCAGGGGTTGCTATGGGACATAATACTGTGTGCAGGAGGCGCTATGGGACATAATACTGTATGCAGGGGCCACTATGGGACATAATACCGTGTGCAGGGGCCGCTATGGGACATAATACCGTGTGCAGGGGCCACTATGGGACATAATACCGTGTGCAGGGGCCACTATGGGACATAATATGGTGTGCAGGGGCCACACCATGTGAACGCAGATTTACATCAAGCTAAAAGTTCCAGTGGCCTAAGAATATAGCTGCATCCAGATACATAGTGTGTTTTCACCATAAGACTGCTGTCATACGGTGCTCCTGGACACATACATTTAACATTTAATTGGGGGCTGCACATGTACTTTCATTGCTTCTAATCGGAAAGTACAGGAGTGTCCCAGGAAATAGCAGTAAACGCATGTGTCCTAAAGCATCTGGTGGCAGTACTTCTGTATTATGGTTTGTGGTATGTGACTTTAGTTTAGGGGTCGTCAGACTTACAATTATTGACCGCCACTCCGAGTACCTCATCTTTGATTTTTTTTAATTAAAATTGGCACGCTGAACAAAAAAGGTTGCCTACCCCTGGTCTATAAAATGGTGGTAGTTTCACATTCAAAGCTGTAGTGGATGGTGAGATATAACAATAACAAACAGTGAAACTCACCTCCCCTGGGCTCTGGCGCTGGTCTTTGGGCCTTTTCTGGTTTCAGATATTTCTTGAATGACGTCAGAGACCACTAAGGCCTTCGAGTGGGCCTCAATGGTCACATGTTCTACATCGGTGTCTTGGCACATGATGATGCCGACGTAACCCACGTGACAGGCCTCAGCAGTCTCTGATATAATTCATGACGTCTGAGACCAGAAAAGGCCGGAGCTCAGGGGAGGCTCACTCTTTAATAATAGCAGTTCCGTTTCAGACGTGTTCCATCCTAACAAAACTGCTGGAAAAACCTCGCGAGCCAAATCTCACAAGGTTCGCCCAACAAATACTCTCAGTGCTGCTCCCCCAGAGGGATTTGGCAATCTGCCATCTCAGGCGAGATACTCATCTTGCCTCATGACAGATGAGGTCCTGCCACCAGGGACAATTTTCTGTGATATTGATGCAATTTATATGGACATCATGGACGCATCATAAGGTATCCATATTCACACAAATTAGTACCTGTCACTAGTTTTTGTACAGAGGCACCACTTACAGATGCCACACATTTCCACTTATTTTTTCCAGCTGTGTTAAGGGCAGACAAATCTGTGTGTCACCACTAAGAGTACTGAGCACCAATGGAAATTGTGCAGGTGTGGTGCAAGAGTTGAACAAGGAGTATAACAGTTTAGTTATTTTATATCATATTCAGCTATTATAAAGCCAGTTGTGAGGCCAGGAAAGCCCTTTATTCAGTGGTGTCACCAACAAACATAACATACAAGTCTGTTAAATCTGTATTATGGCTTGTTGTGCAACCAATCATAGAATTATTGTGGACCAGCCATGAAATATGTGGGATGTTTACTACTGCAATGGAAAATAAGCTGAATAACTGCGGCCTTGTGGTAATGTGTTGTGGAAATAAATATCGACAATTGCTTTTGACAGATTTCATTTTCCACTTTACTCTGTAATGGTAGAATCTGGAATGGCATGTATACTTTTGGTTACAATAAAGTATTGATAGTATGTGCCAACAGCTATTTAAAACCTCAAACAAGCTTCCAGAAATCTATTAGGCAGTGTGGGTTAGTTCATTGCAGCTGCAAGTCTTCAGTCTGCAGAAAATAATACTAAGGGAGGTCTGGTATTTTCTTCTACAATGAAGCCTGAGGCATCAATCAATCAAGTTCACTGTAATTTCCACTTATAGCAAAGTAAATGTTTATACCTCATTTTATATTACTTAAGAGAGGGACAGAATGAAGTGAAGCAATTCAATCAATACAAGACACTAAAAGTAATGCAAGTTGTTAAATGTGATACCTTCACTAAAAGAGCTTTCAGTGTGTTTGTAATGAGGGAATAACAAAAAGTTTTGAAAGTCTGGAGTAAGAAAAACAATCCAGTTACTGGCGCCATTGCAGATAGGATGGAAAAGACGCTGGGCATCTAAACAAATACGAGGCACAGGCAAGTAAAATGGCTTTATTAAACATGTTCCTGCATAAGCCACAAAACAGTCTAAAATTTCTAAATAATAAAAAGTCCATTAGCTAGATGCCTTCATGGTGTGAACCGCCAGTCCACTGCCAAACAAAGAACACAAGTCATAATGGACAGAAGACTCAGATTGTTTTCCATGCATTATTTCTATTTGTTCAAAAAAATATTTATTTTAATGGGTTCATGATGTTCTTCTATTAGGGTCAAATGAATCAGGGGCCTAACAATCAAGGGGCTGCAACCATGACACAGCCTGTAGGGGAAGGTGGCCCTGCAGCCCCAGATCCCTAGGCAAGGACCAGAGGTCTACAAGATGTTGGGTCGATTGCATGCTCTGTGTGTCAACACCCTAGTGAGGTGGTGTAATAATGTCACTGCATTGCACCATCTGGGTCAGGATGTCCACAAGGAGAAGAGCGTGTGAAATTTTTTTTTCAAAAATAGAAGCATTAATAGTTTAATTTTGTCAACTTACAAAATGAAGCACTCATTTTTGGAATATGAAAAGGTGAGTTTCAGGGGCACTATTACTTTTTGGTGGCTTCTAATGGGAGTATGTCATTATGTGGAGCCTCAAGAGGGTACTATTAGAGAAGTTATTGCATGGGACACAAGATAGGGTTTGAAGAGGAGACTATTACTGTTTGGGGACACTAAGAGGAGCACTGTCTCTATGTAGGGCCTAAAGGAGGTACTATGGAGTGCCATTTGGGACGCTATTACTGTCTGAGACACCATGGATGGTAAGTTTGTGTAAAGCTGGGCAGATGCCAAAAAAGCAAGGATCCAAAAATGTCTGGATGTTCTGCATAAGAAAAGCCATGGCTAGGAGAAATCAACATGGTAGATGGGTCAGATGAGGAAAAAATAAAAGTCTCCAATCAGAGAAGGAGTCACAGGATTTAATTACGGTAATCTGCAGAGTGCCTGGGTAGAACTGGTATCTATCACTATATGGCCACTGTATGCTGGTAAAGTTGCACTAGGCAGTATAAAACTATGCTAGATTATCAAACAGCATTAGACACTTTGAAAAATGGTGCAGTTTAAGACAGTTTGTTCTAGACAGGTTTAGTTTAGATAGTCATAGAAGCCCCCAGAAACTTGGGTAGTCTCAGAGGGGCAATACATTGAGTTCCTTGAGTTCCTGGCTTTTATGAAAAGGGCTCATCTACCTTTCATTAGGTGGAGTTAAAAGCACAGTTGTTTTTTGGAAATATGGCTAATTTTAATACAATATTTGTAAATATTTAACTGAAAGGTACCAATTCAGGACACCCCCACAAGGTTAAAGTGTAAGTGCTTTGATCAAAAATCCTTTAAGGCAGTTCATATGCTTGCAAAAGGTGACATACCCCAAAAGTACATGTGTTATAATCAGTAGTATATCATATGGAAAACAGAGCATTAGCTTGCCTCCTTCTCTTATGCAAGTATTACCTATTCACTTTTCAGCCCCCCTCTTCCAACAAACTTGCACACAATTTCTGCCATTTTCAAAGCGCCCAAATTTTTTAAAGATTTCCAAGCTCAAAAAACAGTAAGACTACATACTAATGCACTCCTATGCCAGAAAGAAAATTGAGGCTAATGGAAAAAGGAATATTAAATGCAACTGAGAAGGAATTCAGAATTTGACCAGACTTTGGGATCCCATTCACTGAAAAGGAACATCCAACAAACATCTTTAATATTTCCACCACAATTTAAAGAAGCAAGAAATTAGATTCCTCACAAATAAAGATTATGTTGATGTCCATCATCACCATTAGTTTGATTTATTTCTCTATCATAGCAAAAATTTAACCTCAATGGAGAAAAAGGGATTTTGCTCCATGGGATGCCTACTGCACCTTGCAGAATCTTTGACCCACTTCCTCCCCTTCTTTTCCCTGCCCTTTCTTTCCCTTTTGTTTCTTCCCCTTATCCTGGTGTTTTATTTGTTATGCCTCTAATTTTATTGGTTTCTATTTTATGGTTACCCTCCTTTATGGCTTTGTACTTGCCCAATGTTTGTACGTATACTATTGTAAACTTTAATTAAAATTACAGTTGAAAAAAAAGAAAAAAAGGGAATTTTGCTCCCAGTGCCACCTTTTGGAAGGTAGCAACCTATTGATTAATGCTTGGTTTGCCAAGAAACCTAAAGGTATAATATGGGAATAACAGCCAAGCCAGAATAACCCTTCCAAAAGGAAGATGTTCACATTCACAGCTGTTTTGAGATTTTTGTCTTGGCAGTGCACAGTAGGTACTGCCTGACTATGTGAAAGGTCTCGGTTTGGGTCAAAAGGGCTAAGAGACTGGTGCAGGAACTTATTATACCAAACATGTCCTGCTTCGAATTCTAGGTAAGGAATATGCAAAAAAGGCCTCATTAGTGAGGTCATTCATTCCCAGATATGCTTTTAGGTTTCTTTGAAAACCAGGTATTAATCTATAGGGATCTAGCTTCCAGTAGGTAGCACTAAGAGCAAATTCCTCTTTGTCTCCAATGAGGTCTTATTTTCTATGTTCCTTACCCAGAATTCTTAGCAGGGCATGTATGGTCTAATAAGTCCCTGTACCATATCTTCCTAATGAGAGACATTTCCCAAAAATTTATAGAAATATTTTCCCAACATCAAAAAGAAAAAAAACAAGAGCATCAGAGAATATACCCTTTCTTTACTACATGGATGTCAAATGTTTTCCCTAGTGAAAAAAGAGGCAGTGTTTAATGGCGTATACTTTGAAGTCTATCTGTTGGTGAGCTAGCCCCTCTTAATGTAAATACCACTGCTTGGGCCATTGTTAGCTCTTAACTCTCTATTCTAGCAGAAGAGTATATAGATATAAATGGCCACTCACCGGTTTGGTCCATATACAGAGTGGGCTGACGGATTAATACAACCACAACTCTTTTTGCTTTCCCTGTGCGGAGCCCCTGATTGACATTTATTTTGCCAGAACTTTTTGGCTGTAACTTTATACAGAAACTACTCAGTATTCAGGACATAACAGGAGAGAGGGAGGACGAGGTAGTCTGCAGAGGGAGATACAGGAAAATAGTGGAGGGCTCCAACCAGTCATCTGCTCAGTGCCTATAGCTGTCCTTCTACTAAAAACTATAACTTCTTTACTGATGTCTTAGGCTTCCTGCATTATGTCCAAACTTCATTGTATGTGTAAATTATGTGCATTGTAAATGGACAGATATGCCATACTTGCCAACTGTCTTGAAACATCTGGGAGGTTCCAGGAATTAAGAGCTGGCATATCTCCTGGGCCCAGCGAAAAGCTCATGTATTTGCTCGGCTCTCTGTCATCCTATGCATGGTGTGTGCGCATTAAGTGTAAGTCATGTCACAAACAAGGGCTTGGTTGGCCTTTTTCGGACCTGTGTCACAAAATGGGGGCATGACACACCACAATAGAGGTATGGTTTCACCAATAGTTGTGGCCATCCTGAAAATTTTTGCACCAAGCTTCATGAGCAGTTCTCATGGTACAGCCCAGCCAATTTTGGCAAATATGATGTATGTAGCATATTTTTTGGACTATAAGACTCACTTTTTAGTAAGGAAAATCTGTGCTAAAAATTCGATGCATCTTATAGTCCAAAGTCAGCTGTGACAGACCCCACTGACCGGCAGCTTAATGATCAGCAGTCCTGACCCCTGCCTCCATAATCATATTTATCAAGAGAAACTTCTCATCTCCCAACCCGCTGACCATTAGCATTAAAGAGGTATTCCCATCTCAAGGATCATATGCTGACTTGTATCTTTGTTTTACCCAAATACATTGCTTTGACTATCTTGCTCAGCTTGTTGCCTAGGTGACAGACCTGCTAACAGGTGGGAATGATGTCTCAGACCATGCTCCTTGCCATCTATATTCTCTTTTCTCCCTCTCTGTATACTGCTTTCAGTTTTTTCAGTTTCTTAACCTTTTCCGGACCACCCATATATGTCCGGATGGTCCCTCTGTTGTTCTCGTTTTAAGCAGCTGCATGAAATTGTAGAAATGGGGAGCTGGCTGTTGCTACAGCCAGAGCTCCCCTAGAGAAGGAAGGTAAGGTTTATTATCGTCCCTGCCTTCCCGATCGCTGTGTACACAGCGCTTAATGAGCTGTGTACACAGCTATGGGAGCCACCATGTTGTGGCTCTCCTCTGACCTGGCGATCACGTGATCCGCCAGGGATCAGAGGCTGTTAGAGCTGCTGGGTCCTAAAGGACCTAGATCAGCTCAGCACTAATGAGCAGGAGGCTGTATTCCTCTTGCGACTGGGACTATAGGTATCTGTCCCAGTTACAGGGGATATCATCCTCCCCCACCAAACAAATAGTGTTCAGATGCCCCCAAAGGTCCATTATGACCTTATGGGGACCCAATGTAAAAGAAAAAAACAAACAAATAAATAGAAATGTAAAAAATTAAAATGAAAGTAAAATAAAAAAAATAAATAAATACACCAATACCACACCCACATCACAGGTTCTAGCCCCACCCCTGACAACACAATACAAAATTAAAATTACCATAATGGAGAGGGAAAAAGTTAAAAAAAAACTTTATAAAATTTTTTAGTAGCATTTTGTGCTATTAAAAAAAAACAAAAAAACGTGAAATGTGAAAAACAGACACGTTCCCCCCCCCCCCTCTTTTGTTTATATTTTCCTGGATATAAAAAAAAAAAAATAAAAAACATGCAAAAATAAAAATAACATAAAAATAAAATCCTATGTCTCACAGAAAAAAGTTGTTGAAAAACCCAAATGATAAAAATGTTATAGCCCTCAAAACCACATATATGAAAAAACCCAAAAATGTGTCTGGTCCTGAACCAGAGAAATTGGCCCTGTAATGTCAGAAGGGCGGTGTCAGGCAGGGTGGCTCCAATCAGCCAGTGTGAGAGCTCAGAATCACACCCCTTGCCTGACATCACCCTCTTGACAGTGCAGAGTCTAAATAGTATATCAGGCACCAGAACTAACAGCATTGTTTGCTCGGGAACGGTGGGGGCTAGAGAAAAAATTCCAACTGTGCCAGAATCAGTGGAGCAGCAGCTATTAAATGATTTAAAGAACTGGACTTGTTGGAGGCAGTGAAAGCATGTTTATATTGGAACACACAGAAATTAAATTATACATCCCTTTACTGTAGAAATAGCAAAATCTATTGTAGTTGCACTTTTAAAGATCTAAATGTATGTGATAGCAAGATTCCATAAATAGGAATGCATACATTTTTACATAAGTAGTCCTAATCCTATGCTCTCCATAGTCACAGATTCCACAACATTGAAATATATATTAAAAACATAAATCTTTAAAAAGACATAAAGCACATAATGCTTTAAAAACAACACAGCCATTCATAGCTCAGCTCCCCAGTGAACTACCTTCAAGCTAGGCAAGCTTGACAGTGTAGTTCTTTGGCGACATCACCAAGGGAGAGAATTATGAGATTTAGATTCCTCCTTTCGCTAAAGTCAACAGAGAATGCTACAACTCCAATTCCAAAAAAGTGGGGATGCTATGTAAAATGTAAAAGAAAACAAGAATGCAATGATCTGAAAATCTCATACAACCATATTTTATTCATAATAGAATATGAAAGTTAAACATTTTTCCATTTCATTTGAAAAAAATGACTAATTTAGAAATTGATGGCAGCGACACTTCTCAAAAAAGTTGGAACATGGTTAACAAAACGCTGAAAAAGTAAGTGGTACTAATGAAAAATATCTGGAGGGTCAATTTTCAACTAAGTTGCATGACTGTTTATTAAAAGAGCATGTTAGAGAGGGAGAGTCTCTTAGAAGCATGGTGTGAAAACTCTAAAAACCTTTAAACAATTTCAGAAAAATGTTCTCCAATGTAAAATTACAAAGACTTTGAATATTCCACCATCTACAGTACATAATATCAAAAGATTCAGAGACTGGAGAAATTCATGTGCTCAAGGGACAAGGCTGAAAGTCAATATTGGATCTACAGGCCCTCAGGTGGCACTACATTAAAAACAGACATGAATCAGTAACTCAAATCACTGCTTGGGCTCAAGAATACTTCCATAAATCATTGCTGCTGTGCAATCCACAAATGCAAGTTAAAGCATATATCAACATAATCCAGAAATGCTGCTGTCTTCTCTGGGTAAAAAGCTCATTTAATATGGACTGAAACAAAATGGAAACCTGTTATCTGGACAGATAATTCAAATCTTAATGGAATGGAGTTGCATTAGTGTTTATGGTATGGACATTTTACACCTTGCAAGGCACAATCAATGCTGAGAAATATATAGAGGTTATAGGTTTTACAACAACATATGATCCCATACAGACAACATCTCTTTCAGGGCAGGCCTTGCATATTTCAGCAAGAAAATGGTAAACCACAGACCGAGTGCTAAACTGACCTGCTTGCATTCCAGACTTTTCACCATTTGTAAGATTATAAAATAAAAAAAATCTGTCCAAGAAGACCCAGAACTGTTGAGGTAGAATCCTACATAAGACAAGAATAGGACAACATTACTCTCCCAAAACTCCAGCAATCGGTCTCCTCAATTCCCAGACTTTTGCAGGCTTTTGTAAATAGAGAGAATACTATACAGTATGGTGGTAGATATCCTGCCCTGTCCCAGTTTTCTTGAGATTCTTGTTTTGCTGCCATTGATTTCTAAATTAGTTAATTTTTTCAAAAGAAATGTAAAAATGTCTAACTTTCATCTTCTGATATGTGTTATATTGTGAATAAAATATCGTTAGATGTGATTTCCAAATCATTGCATTCTTGTTTTCTTTATATTTTAGTGTCCCAACTTTTTTTGGAATTAGGGTTGTACTTGTTCTACTTGTTTAGAAAACTAAAAAAAAAAAATTCTATGCAAATTTACTTTATGAATAAAAGATCATTGTTTATTTTTTTTATACTTAACCCTTCACTATAAACTGTCCATTATTTTGATCCCATGTGGTTACGTATTAGGAAATATCCCTTTGTCCTTAACAAGTCCTATAGGTAGGGAGATTTAACTTTGTATTTTACAAAGTTTAAAAGAGACCCAGCTATAATGAAATGCACTAGAATATATAGACGGTATCATAATTAGAATTAAAGGGATTTTCTCAAAAACAACCATATTCAAATTTGTAGACTATTTTTGAAAATATAAGAAAAAATAGTTTAAGATTTTAAGATTTTTTTCTAACCATCTTAGTGGTGACAGTCTGTTGTCTTGATCAGTTGTTAATGGATGCGATCATGAATGCAGGAACTTTTCATGGTCTGGGACTTAGTAGAAACACAGTCATGATTTCCTTATTGTGGTCAGGTTAACTGCACTGATGGTAGCATCCACTGGCAATTCGTTAAGACATAAAACTGTAACCACTAGGATGGTTAGAGAAAATCCTTAAAACTCTGAAAAATTTGTAATTTCTTATATTTGCAAAAAGGATTAACTTTTAATTGTCTATAAATTTGATTATGGTTATGTTCATGGGAAAATCCCTTTAAGCTACCGTTTAGATTATGGAAGATAGAAGCATCAACTCATCCTCTTACTTTCTTCAACAACTGTCTCTCACAATTGAAATCCATCACCTCTAAAGAGCGGTAGTAAATCTTGAAGTTAAGAAACCAAAATCCCATGAAATTCTTCCAAGAAAATTAATACATGTTTATATTTTCTCAGAGTTGCCAAAGAGTCACATGTTTGGCTTCATGCAGATTTCTGACATGAACTCTGGAACCTCAACATGGCTTGTCCTCACTGTATTTCACAAAGTGAAAAAAAAAATCAACATTTTGTTATCTTTCAAGGTTTGAATGTCATGAATTTGGTTGTTCAAGGACCGGCCAGCTAGATGTAACTGCCAAAGAAAACAAATCTATGAATCTTCATAACCATAGTAGTAAGTATATAAACATAATTGTTTGGGTGTGTCCTGTCTTGGGAATGATTTGTGCTCATGCTTATGTAACTATGGCTTCTTCAGGAAGTGGGAGGGGCTATGTAACCAGGTAACTGGTTAATACTATTACTATTTTCAAAGCAGTCTGAACAAATTTGAATTGTATAACTTTCAGTGGTCAACAGAAAGACAAAAGGAAATGTATTCAGTCCTGAACCACTATATGTTTCATACCAAAGGGGCATGTGTAGCCTTCCACTAAACTACTTAAAGGGAGTCTGTCACCAGGATGAAGCCTATTAAACCAGCAACACAGGTCAGGCTCAACTGAATATAATGCCTTTTTCCCCACAGAAAATTTGTACCTTCAGTGCCAAAGTATTAATTGATTTCACAATAAGCAAATGAGCAGTCTGGAGCATCGAGGGCCGCTCTGTTGCTCCAAACTGCTATGGTCCACACTGTTCTAATGTGTCCTCTGTTTACTCTCCCTGTTTTGAGTAACAGGGCAAGGGAGCTATGCTGAAATCTCACCTAGCCCTGTTTTCTCGCTGGCATATTAGAAAAAATATTAAACATGTATGTCACTATGCTCCTTCGCTTATGTGAATAACAAATCAGTATGTAAGGAAGTAAAATCTTCTTTTTTAATAATGGCATCAATAAAAGAAAGGCACATGAACGACAAATACCCTAGTAACAGACTGATTTGTCCCTCTTATGGTCTCTCATTCCTTGGACTGGACCAGACTTTAAAATTCAAGGGGAATGATGTATAACCACATCTACACAGGATGACCAGTATAGAAGCTCTTATGCACACAGAGTTACCTGCTCTGTGAAAGTGGCCCAAGCTCTCTAATTACCCATATTGTCTCATTTTCTTTCCCCCACTAGCACTAGATCCTGTGTGTTTCTATCAGGCATGTGGCTAAACAGAAAAATACAAAGGACCTATAGGAGGTTGAGGTTGCAGAGCCTAGAGCCGTGATGGCGAACCTATGGCACGCGTGATGACATCATTCATCAGCGCCTGTGAACAGAAGAAGAAGGAGGACGCTCTTCGTGGGACTCCAGCTCTTCATGGGACTGGGTAAGTAACATAAACTACTGTGTGGGTGCCTACTGTGAAGCCTCTAATACTGTGTGGGGGACGCTGAAGCATCTAATACTGCGTGGGGGATGCTGAAGCATCTAATACTGCAGCATCTAATACTGCGTGGGGGACCCTGAAGCATCTAATACTGCTTGGGGGACCCTGAAGCATCTAATACTGCGTGGGGAACGCTGAAGCATCTAATACTGCGTGGGGGACGCTGAAGCATCTCATACTGCGTGGGGGACGCTGAAGCATCTCATACTGCGTGGGGGACGCTGAAGCATCTCATACTGCGTGGGGGACGCTGAAGCATCTCATACTGCGTGGGGGACGCTGAAGCATCTCATACTGCGTGGGGGACGCTGAAGCATCTCATACTGCGTGGGGGACGCTGAAGCATCTCATACTGCGTGGGGGACGCTGAAGCATCTCATACTGCGTGGGGGACGCTGAAGCATCTCATACTGCGTGGGGGACGCTGAAGCATCTCATACTGCGTGGGGGACGCTGAAGCATCTCATACTGCGTGGGGGACGCTGAAGCATCTCATACTGCGTGGGGGACGCTGAAGCATCTCATACTGCGTGGGGGACGCTGAAGCATCTCATACTGCGTGGGGGACGCTGAAGCATCTCATACTGCGTGGGGGACGCTGAAGCATCTCATACTGCGTGGGGGACGCTGAAGCATCTCATACTGCGTGGGGGACGCTGAAGCATCTCATACTGCGTGGGGGACGCTGAAGCATCTCATACTGCGTGGGAGACGCTGAAACATCTCATACTGCGTGGGGGACGCTGAAGCATCTCATACTGCGTGGGGGACGCTGAAGCATCTCATACTGCGTGGGGGACGCTGAAGCATCTCATACTGCGTGGGGGACGCTGAAGCATCTCATACTGCGTGGGGGACGCTGAAGCATCTCATACTGCGTGGGGGACGCTGAAGCATCTCATACAGCGTGGGGGACGCTGAAGCATCTCATACAGCGTGGGGGACGCTGAAGCATCTCATACTGCGTGGGGAACGCTGAAGCATCTCCTACTGCGTGGGGGATGCTGAAGCATCTCATACTGCGTGGGGGATGCTGAAGCATCTCATACTGCGTGGGGGATGCTGAAGCATCTCATACTGCGTGGGGGACGCTGAAGCATATGCTACTGCGTGGGAGACACTGTGAAGCATCTAATACTGTGTGGGGGACGTGGAAGCATCTCATACTGCGTGGGGGACGCTGAAGCATCTCATACTGCGTGGGGGACGCTGAAGCATATGCTACTGCGTGGGGGACACTGTGAAGCATCTAATACTGCGTGGGGGACACTGAAGCATCTAATACTGCGTGGGGGACACTGAAGCATCTAATACTGTGTGGGGGACACTGAAGCATCTAATACTGTGTGGGGGACATTGTGAAGCATATACTACTGTGTGGGGCCCACTGTGAAGCATATAATGTGGGGGGGCCAAAGTGGAGCATATAATACTGTGTGGGGGCCACTTTGAAGCATATAATACTGAGTGGGGGCCACTTTGAAGCATATAATACTGAGTGGGGGCCACTGTGGAGCGCATTGTACTATCTGGGGGCCACTTCGGAGCACATTGTACTGTCTCGGTCCCTTCACTATTTATATCACACAGTATCTGTTTTATAGCAGACATGTGATATTATTACAGGCTGTAATAGCATTGCACGGTCAATATAAAACAGATCCTGGTTAATTTAAGGTTAAATTGCACTTTGCGATAATTTAGTAGGTTTTGGGTTGCAGTTTGGGCACTCGGTCTCTAAAAGGTTCGCCATCACTGGCCTAGAGCTATACACAGGTTGCCAGGACTTTAAGGAGCATCATGTGGTGACCATGTGGTGAATGTACTTAAAGTTAAAGACCCAGTAATTTCCAAACATGTACATAAAAAAAGCATCAGGAAAGAGTGCAATGTATGTGTTTTCAGGCCATGGAGTGGGTACCAGCACCAAAAATATGTGATTGGGGCAAATTGCTACTCAGCAAAGAAGCACAATAGATTTATAGGTTGTCCTTAGCTTAACCTTGTATGCCTTATCTGCATTTCTAGACAGGGTGTACATCTATTGTAAGATAGTGGTTCATTATATTTGAGATAGAAGTATGTAGATTAAAATAACGGGAATTGTAATGGTAATGGATAGCAACCATATAAGCTGCTTTGACCATGTTGAGTACGCTATTACACAACAATTACAACAATTGCATAAGTTACACTCTTCATCTACCATAGTGACTTTGTGAAATTGAGAAGAACATCTTTGTGACAGTAGATACCGATTGAGTATTTAGGACATGGATGGTAATGCCATTATTAAGTTTAGGTCTATGTATGTTCAACCTTATTTATCAGCCAATAGGTTTAGGCATAACTTTAGGCACAAATCATTCCTCCATGTCCCTACTGTCTTCACTGTTTGCACTAACGTTTGGGATTAGAGATGGCTGAACCTTACAAGATTCATTTTGCAAAAATATGCAAGTTTCACCTGTAAATTTTGTTTCAAACCGAACTTGTTCAATTTGAACCGGAAGGACAGACTATAATATGTGGAGGCACAGGGGAGGTGTGGAGAAATAGTAAACAGTGATACTTACCTTTCCTCACCTCTCCTGGGTTCCCTTGTGTCATCTACTGTCCTTCCCCAGCATCTTTCAGCCGCCTGGATGACCTCAGAAGTCTCATCGACTGTGAATATCAGGTAGTTACTGGGTCCTAGAGGTCCCAGATCAGCTCTACAGTAAGTGTACGGAGGCTGTATTCTTCCTTTAACTGGGGCTAATAGCCACACTTACAGGGGAAATCACCAAATTAAAAAAGTAATGTTAAAATGCCCCCAAAGGTCTATTATATTTATAAAAATAAAGCCCTAAGTTTCACCCAAAAAAGGACGTATAAATTATTTGAATAACCCGAATGAAAAACATACCTCATGTACCAAAAAAAACTGAAAATGTGTCTACTGGTTAAAGACAAATGTTGAATATTAAAAGAAAAAAAAAAAATGGCAATAAAAGGCAAACTGTGACCTGCTGCTGCTGCTACTTCTTGCCGGACGGTTGGCACCAGCATTCTCACTGGCAGATGTCGTACAGATATTTCTTTCTGCTACCAGACATATTTTATTCAGGCAGTTTTATGTACCTAAAAGTCAATTGTGGCACAGCTTTAATTTTTTCTCCTTAGAACTTTTGATTTTGTTGTCTAATATGTTAATTAGGTTCTCCACTGTCAAGTAAGCAGTCTCTGGGAGGAGCAGTAAAGGTGTGATTCTGAGCTCTCTGACACCATCCAATCAGAGGCGGATCTCACTTCTTGTCTGCTCTGGTCCAATATCCACTTGACAGTAGAGAGCCTAATTAGCATATTAGAATACACTGACTGTTTGAGAGTGGTGGGGGCTAAAGAAATAATTCCAACTGTGCATGAATACGCATGCAAAGAACTGGAGGTGGTGAAAGGTCCTCTTTAAAGGGGTTATGTTTGCAATTAAATTTTTCTGCAGTGTACTCACTGCACAATATGAACACACCTACAAATATACTTACTGTCTCCCCAATTCTTAGATTTTAATAGTGCTGTGGGGGTCTGGAAGTCTCTGCGTTGTGCAGAGGGGGTAGAGATAGAAACTGCATTTGGGCCTAGTGAATGAGGGGGTCCAAAGGTTTTTATAACAGCATGGTAGGTATGGAAACTTGGTTACAGATTTTGCACTGGAGATCAGAAGCTTTATGTCATGTGCCCCATAACTTGTAAACAATCAACTACAAACCCATTGCCCTAACCTGCAGCATTGAGAATCTAAATAAATGTCCATGGGCCCCATTGCTATTTCTATCAGGCTGCAGACCACCATTCTAATGATTGGGGAGAGTCCAAGTGGTGGCTATGTGATATTGATTGTAAAATTGTTAAGTCTCAAAACATATTCTGGTTATTATTATTTTTACCTATATAGCACCACCATATTCCACAGCCCTTTACAGATATCATCACTCACTGTCCCAAGCAGGGCTCACAATCTAAATTCTCTATCACCCTATCAGTATGTATTGCCTAGACTGAAACCCAGGACTCCAGTGCTGCAAGGCTACAATACTAACCACTGAGGCACTGTGAATCTGTTTTATCCCTTTAAAGGGGTAGTCCCAAAAAATTATATTTCAGATAAAATATTTTTTTGTAAAATATCACCCATTGGAAGTAATTAGCCAAACTGTATATGTCATTAGATAAAGTCCAATGAAATCCCCCTTTTCCTACCACTGTTTAAGCACTGTTACTGGATTACACCTGTAGTCCATCATCGTCCAGGTCAAGCATGCTCAGTTTATTTTTTTTCATCCCTATAACAATTTATTAGCTCAGTGCTATATAACCATGCACTGAATGATGCATGCAGCAGATAGGAAGCACACAGAGCAAGGTGCACTTGGGAAATGTATTCTTTATTAGCAAAGCAGACAGTCACATCTCCACTCCATCTATTGAAGACTGAAAATGTAATGGAACTATAGGGATGCAGATTTTGGAAGAGAGGGCACATAGATGAGTTTAGTCACAAGTACAGTGCAGATGGATTATTAGCATGGTAGATCACATTTTAAAAATGTATTCTGGAAAAAAAAAATCCATTATGTAAAAAGAGGGAAAAAGGGATATATAAAGAGTCTCCTGTTATGTATAAGCAATAAAATTTAGCATATGTTTCCAGTAGTAACAAGTCTTTAAAGCAAATTTAACGTACATGTTCTCCAAGTGCTCTTATACAAATAATGTAAGGGCTGAATAGAAACCAATTGGCTGGAAGTTGCATTCTACTAATAACCTGAAGAGCTTGGTAAACACTTGTGCTTTGTTTTGTGTATTCTCCAAATATCTTACTCCATTTTCATAAAGAGAGTTTCCATTTGCATTTTATTAATGAAAGCTAATTTATTTCTAACTGTACAGCAAGTACTGTACTTGGTATGTCTAGTACCTATGGAAAACAAGGCATGTGCCAACAGCTGGAAATACTGAACAGCCACATCCAACACCTGCTCTACATTAATATTTCTTCCTTTATAGTGTTTTCTAGTTTGACTAACATTGGACTGTTTAACGTCAGTTTAATAATATGATCAATGTTGGTTAGTCTACATATACAAAATACTGTACAAGTTATGCTATTTGGGACATAAAAGGGGGTTGTGCAATAAAAGACAATTATCCTCTATCCACAGGATAAGAGATAAGTATCACCTCAGTGGGGGTCCAACAGTCTCCCAGAGATCAGGAGAATGGGGGACCAAACTGCCCCTACATTCTCCCTGTGAATGAAGCACCAGTGTGCTTGCATGACTGATGCTTCATTCCCTTCTAGGGGCTTGAAGACTGCAGTCTCAGCAGCCCCATAACAGTGAATGGAGCTTAATTCATGCAAATGCACTGGCACTTCATTCACGGTCATGTGACCAGAGACAAGCAGTGACAGAGCTTATACAATAGCTCAGTGTATGGAAGCTGCCCAGGGCTTGTGGGAAGGTTAGAGGTTGCAGTGCTGGGTGTGTATGGGGTGTTGCATGTAGCAGAGCTGAGTGTGTGTGTGTGTGTGTGTGTGTGTGTGGGGGAGGGTGGATGTAGCATAGACAAGTGTGTAGAGGGACATTAGGAGGTATCAGAGCTGAGTGTGTGGAGAAGCATGAAGGCAGCTGAGCTATGAGTATGGAAGGCACAGGCTGTATGCAAGGAGGAAACATGAAAGTAGCAGAATTATGGGTGTGGGGGAGCTATGTAATCAGGAAGGAAAATATGTGGACAGCAATGTGGTGTGTGAAGAAGGAAAACATGGAGATCGTACAGCTAGCCAAGGGTGTTTAGAACATGTAGACAGTACAACTTTATGTAGGGAAGGTGGAGGTAGCAGAGCTGCGTTTAGGGTAGAAAATGGAGGTAGCAGTGCTGTGTGTGTTTAGTAAGCATGTGTGAGGAAATAATTAGCAGAACAGAGGGAGTATGCAGCTGAGAACAATAAGAGGCAGACAATCTGTTTGTTTTTTTTTTCAAATGGGACTAAGTACAGTAGCAGGAGGGGGGGGGAAGAGTCCCCACATTCTGAAAAAGTTTGGGAACCAATGCTGTAAAGCATATCACTAAATGTTAAAGCAGATGAGAAGCTCAGGCAAGATGGCAGCCCCCATAATCATATACAGAAAATAGAATAAAAAAGGCAATACATTCAATACATAAAAAAAAAAAAAGATTTTGCATTGGGCCCTGTTTGCAGTCTGAGGTAAACTTTAGCGGAAAAACTACAGTTGGTTAAGATGTGTCCAGAAAATGGACAAAGTAGTGTATTTGGGGTAGCACTGACTAATAGGTAACCAAAAGGAGTTTGGTGAAGAAATGTGTAAACATATATTACAGGTGCATCTGAATAAATTAGAATATTCTTTACACACAGAATGTTCTATTTCAAGTGTTTTATTTCTGTAAATGTTGATTATGGATTACAAGTAATGAAAACCAAAATCTAAGAAAATTAGAATATTGTAAATTCAGAGTGTCACCTGCCAAGGTTTCCTAAGCCTTTAAATGGTCCCTCAGTTTGGTTCAGGAGGACACAATCATGGAAGACTCTGATTATGAATTTAATTACTGAAATGAATGAACATTTCAAAAATATTCTAAATTATTGAGATGCACCTAAATTATTGAGATACAAAAGAACCATTAGGCTGAGGCCCCACACTGCAGAAACCAAGCTTATTTTGCTATACATTTTGTTGTGGTTTTTTGAGCGAAATTCAGGAGTGGATTGAGCAGAAGGGTGAAGTATAAGTGCTGCCTATATATTTTCCATTTCTTTTGTAGCCATTCTTGGCTTCGGCTAAAAAAAACGTAACAAAATCTGCAACAAAAAAACGCTGCGTTTATGCAACGTGGGGCTATAGCCTTAGACAGATTTTTGTATTGAAATTTAGTGATTGGATGGATTCCACACTGGTGTACCCTAAGATCAGTTGCTATTTTTAGGCTTTTTTGTGACTGGAGAATGCCGATAGCCAACCTTAGAAAACCAGTAAAATGTGTTTTCATTCACAATAAACCCTAAAACCCAATTTCTAACTGGAAAACAATTGGTGTAATGGAGGGTGTAAAACACTCACTAATTTTAGGTTTGGGCTGATATTTATTGACTTTTTTTTTGCCTGTACTTATGGCATTCATCTATGAGCTGGTTGAGTTTGCCATCTTTGCTGTAGACATGACAGTCCTAGCTGCTGTTTTCTAACAAACTCCTGAACCAGTTCCATGGAATCCTTGTTAGAAATCCATTCATACCAACATCGCCAAAATTGATGAAATATTTACTTTCCTTATAACCCATTCCTATACACTTGCCCATTACCACTTGATCCTGCTGTTTTTTGGGGGGGAAAAAAAAACTGAAGAACACAAGAACCTGCAATCATAATTCTTCACTAGACTCCTTCAGACGACCCTTTGATGTCAGCAGAGGCCTGGATATCTTCATGCCATGGCTTAGTAACAAGAGATGAGGTCAACCAGTGATTGCTACAAATCTCCACAATGTTGTCCACATCTGGCAACCTTGCATATAACCATTAGAAGTACATGTTTTTCTACAGGAAAAATAAAAGGTTGCCAGTAATTACCCATTTGATATTAACAGTCCGGATGGGAGTAGAAGTTAGAGTTGGAGACACCTGTCCTGTCCCTTCTGCTGAAGGCAATGAAGTGCAATTTATGGACAACCTCATTGAACTGTATTAGAGGACCAGAGTCTTTTGGTTTTTTTTTTTAATAGTTCATTTCCATATAATGCAACCTATAGCCTGTCCTATCTCCAGGAATCTGCTTTACAATGTAGACTGATAGATATGCTGGCATGAGTTTTATGTCATATTCCATACAGTATATTAGAGAAACTGATTTTCTTTTATTTGTAGATGATGTGCTGAATTACAGATAAGATGCAAAATACAAGATTTAATGTATTTAGTCAGCAATTTACTATACTGGACTTGCTGTGAAAGCGGGGGCCTTGAGGTAACAAGCACAATCAAAAACTGCTTGGCATCTCTATGCATAGACATGCAGAGGTGTTTCAAGGGAAACTCCTCCAGACATATATTATTACAATACAGTGAAGCACAAAAGTATATGCAGGTTAGGACAAGTTATTATAATCTGAACAGTCACACAAAATTTTAAAAACATGATATCCATTCAAAAAATCTGAAGGAGTGTGTCATAGTTTATATTCTCTTAATTTAAGTATTCAGACAAAGATCAATGTCCTAAATCTCTGACACATTTGCACTTGTGGTTCTAACTGAGCTTGACATTTACATTACTGTAAAATAATCTCCAAAAATGACGTGTCAGGTGTAGTATACAATGTATATGTATTAATAAAAGCAATCTGTCCTAATGACAAATGCAATGTAACGTTACACATCTTTAGGTTTATTACATTATCTCTATACTTGATAACCTGCAGCAATTGTCTGTCTTGCATTGACCAAAATTAACAAAAACGTTCAACAATAATCTTTAACAGTAAGAATATATTTAGTCAGAGTCTTACAGAACATCAAAAGTTAGTAGTCTCTGTGTCCTACCTGTTACTGCAGATGATGAATCTAGAAGGGTCAGCAGCATAAGAGCCAGGATAGACAAGAAAGCAGGCATTTGGCTGGTCCTACTTCTTGGATCCATCCTAGACATAAAACACCCAGATAAAGCAGGTAGGAGAAGAGAAAGCACCAACAAATTGCCCTATATACAGGATGTAAGAATTTCCCTCTGTGGTACAGCTTCAGACACAACTTCTAAGTAATATTTCCAGAAGTGGTCTTAGCCTTTCCCCTTTTCATCTGTCTTTCCTTTGCAATCCCTCTTCTGCTCTACAGACAAGGAAATTGTGTGCTGCATCCATAAGAGGAGGAAGGGTGCCCTCTAGTGTGAACCTGAGCCTAGCCAGATTTACAGATAATGTATTAGGTGATACAGTATAAGCAGTCAATCTCAATTAAGACTATTATTATACTGTACAGCAGGTTGAAAAAAAGAGAGGTTCTGTATTGTCTGTACTGTACAATACAAAGGTTCTGCATTGTCTTTTTTGTACAAGAATACAAAACTTTATGTAGACAAATACAGTATTGGAGTATTTCTTATTACAGCTCCTTATACCATCTTACCCAGCTTTCGCAGAAGTCTGCTGGAAGGTAAATATGGCAAGCTCTGGATCAAGATTTATTTTCTATGACTTAAAGAGGACCTTTCATGTCCTCATGTATATGCGGTTTTATATACTGCTAGAAAGCAGTCAGTGCGCTGAATTCAGCACACTGTCGGCTTTCCCATTATGTGCCCCGAGGCTGAAGATATCGGCGCCCACTGTCAGAAGGACGTTCCTGACAGTCTAGCTGAGCGTCATCGCAGGGCAGTAAGGAACGCCCCCTCTGACAGTACAGGGCTATGAACGAGTTTTAGTTACTGAATTTAGCGCACAGTCTGCTTTCTAGCGGTATATAAAACCGCACATTCATGAGGACAGTTGCACATTTTCAAGTATCTAAAAAGCCTATAGCTGGGGCATCGTTTTATTCACGTATTCTCAGTAGTTTTTGAGCAATAGATAAAAAAAAGTGTTCATTTGACTATTTATCCCATACCTACAAGGAAGTGCCGATATGTTGCTGCTTTTTGTATTTACTTGGGGCTGCCAAGTAGATATGTGCACCACAAACTCCATATGACAACTCATATATGCCACAAAAAAAAAAAAAAGCATGTTAATTTATGTAGCAGATTTTCACCAAAGATTGCCACAAAACTGCTGCATTGCAAAGGAGAAGATTTCTTTCTGCTCTATTTACATCCTTTGTGTGCTCTCCATGAGCCTCTAAACTTACAATAAAGTAACCTTACTGTATGGTATAGCATGTGTAGGGAACTGCCATTTCTACTAGTATATAATGTATCTGGCTTCTTTGCCCCTGCAGTTTGGCTTCAGAGACCCCAGGCATTTAGTGCAAGTTTTGTTTTGTAAATACAGTGAGTCAGACACATGTGAGGCAGAGCTGCTGGGGGGAGAGATGTGAGCAGAGCTGCTGAGCCAGACATGTTGTGTCTGGGGGAGTCTAAGAGCCACTTGTTCCTCTTTACTTCACAGTATATAGTTAGGTATGTGTTACCCCCTATATACTCACAGGACCTAGCTAGTAACCGTAGTTAGGGATCCATATATATATACAGTTCAGGGCAGTGATAGGTTAGGCTTCCGAAGGCCAACTAGCTAGTTAGAGGCCCGGTGGCACTAGTAGTTTAGCTGGCAGGTTAAGGACTCAGTGTTAGGGTAGTCAGGCCTGCATCTACTGCCGTCACCGTCGCCCTGTTTGCTGCCTGTGAAGAATCTCACCATCATCATCATCATCTCCTGATCGGCTGTCTGTCATCTCCTGGAAGAATCCGAGGATCCACAGTCATCCACAGGGGCCCCTGCATCTCTTCTGTTGCCTGGAGGTATTGTGCACTGGACTCTTGCTATATATCTATATACAGTCATATGAAAAAGTTTGGGCACCCCTATTAATCTTAATCATTTTTAGTTCTAAATATTTGGGTGTTTGCAACAGCCATTTCAATTTGATATATCTAATAACTGATGGACACAGTAATATTTCAGGATTGAAATGAGGTTTATTGTACTAACAGAAAATGTGCAATATGCATTAAACCAAAATTTGACCGGTGCAAAAATTTGGGTACCCTTATCATTTTATTGATTTGAATACTCCTAACTACTTTTTACTGACTTACTGAAGCACAAAATTGGTTTTGTGACCTCACTGAGCTTTGAACTTCATAGCCAGGTGTATCCAATCATGAGAAAAGGTATTTAAGGTGGCCAATAGCAAGTTGTTCTCCTATTTGAATCTCCTCTGAAGAGTGGCATCATGGGCTCCTCAAAACAACTCTCAAATGATCTGAAAACAAAGATTGTTCAACATAGTTGTTCAGGGGAAGGATACAAAAAGTTGTCTCAGAGATTTAACCTGTCAGTTTCCACTGTGAGGGACATAGTAAGGAAATGGAAGACCACAGGGACAGTTCTTGTTAAGCCCAGAAGTGGCAGGCCAAGAAAAATATCAGAAAGGCAGAGAAGAAGAATGGTGAGAACAGTCAAGGACAATCCACAGACCACCTCCATAGAGCTGCAGCATCATCTTGCTGCAGATGGTGTCACTGTACATCGGTCAACAATACAGCACACTTTGCACAAGGAGAAGCTGTATGGGAGAGTGATGCGAAAGAAGCCGTTTCTGAAAGCACGCCACAAACAGAGTCGCCTGAGGTATGCAAAAGCACATTTGGACAAGCCAGCTTCATTTTGGAAGAAGGTCCTGTGGACTGATGAAACAAAGATTGAGTTGTTTGGTCATACAAAAAGGCGTTATGCATGTTGTCAAAAAAACACAGCATTCCAAGAAAAACTCTTGCTACCCACTGTAAAATTTGGTGGAGGTTCCATCATGCTTTGGGGCTGTGTGGCCAATGCCGGCACCGGGAATCTTGTTAAAGTTGAGGGTCGCATGGATTCAACTCAGTATCAGCAGATTCTTGAGAATAATGTACAAGAATCAGTGACGAATTTGAAGTTACGCCGGGGATGGATATTTCAGCAAGACAATGATCCAAATCTACTCAGGCATTCATGCAGAGGAACAATTACAATGTTCTGCAATGGCCATCCCAGTCCCCAGACCTGAATATCATTGAACATCTGTGGGATAATTTGAAGCGGGCTGTCCATGCTCGGCGACCATCAAACTTAACTGAACTGGAATTGTTTTGTAAAGAGGAATGGTCAAAAATACCTTCATCCAGGATCCAGGAACTGATTAAAAGCTACAGGAAGCGACTAGAGGCTGTTATTTTTGCAAAAGGAGGATCTACTAAATATTAATGTCACTTTTCTGTTGAGGTGCCCATACTTTTGCACCGGTCAAATTTTGGTTTAATGCATATTGCACATTTTCTGTTAGTACAATAAACCTCATTTCAATCCTGAAATATTACTGTGTCCATCAGTTATTAGATATATCAAATTGAAATGGCTGTTGCAAACACCCAAATATTTAGAACTAAAAATGATTAAGATTAATAGGGGTGCCCAAACTTTTTCATATGACTGTATATACCCGGGTATATAACCTAAGACGGTTGAGGACTTGCTGGTTGTTGTAGTATTGCTGTGTTCTGAGTATATTTTATGTATGTATTATTACCCTGTTGATTCTTATAAAGCTACTGTTATAACCTTATGTGGTATCTGTATGTATTCTTCAGACTGTGAGATTAGTACAGTGATCCTTGTTAAGGCTACTAACTGTACTTCATGGGTAAGTCCCAGGAAGAGATCCTCCCTGTAATACAGAGGCTCTATCCTGGGTGGAGGCACTGATATATTTCATATATGTTCCCACTCTTCCCTTCAGCGAAGGCTTCAGGTCCCATTATACACACAGGTCAGCGCCAGAGTCTGTTGCGGGAGGGATAATACTCATACCCCCCCCCCCAAATAGGGCTACATTTGGAGGCACTGCTGAGATTTAGAAGTGGGAATAGTCATTGATATGGAGAAGCGATATAGCTCAGAGGGGAACCTCCCACTAGCTACTACATGGGATTACCGACCGCCTGTTCCTCCCCTGGTTCAGGTAAAGGAAGAACCCCGCTCAGCCAGTTACCCCCCCAGTATGGCCGTCGCTAGCAGTTCCTCTAGTGACAGTGCTATTAGCACTTTAGCCAGGCTGACTGAAATGTTAGCTCAGGGCCTGCAGGCCACTCACTACAAGAAACTAAAAGTATTCTCTGGTAATGTCCCAGTACCACAAGGGGAGGAAAACTTTGAGATATGGAAAGAACATACTCTCCAATGCCTGAAGGAATGGTCTTGCTCTGAAGAAGGCAAGCGGCAGCGTATCAGTGAAAGTTTGCGGTCTCCTGCTGCAGAATTGATCCGCTTGTACAGAGACTCTCATGAAGGAGTGAGTGCATTGGACTATATACAAGTACTGTCTGATCACTTTGAGCCATACTATGACCTTGCCCAGATGGTTGCTGATTACCGAATGGTTCGTCAAAAAGAAGGGGAAAATGTCTCTACTTTTATTAACCGTTTACAGCTACTTCTTTCACGTCTGGTGTACCACGCAGCTATATCTACTTCAGAGGTAGACGCTATGAGAACCAGTCAGTTGGTGAGAGGGTTACAACCTCATCATCCTCTTGCTCAAGTACTCAAGGTCTTACTATCTGATAGAGTCCTTCCATTTCCTGACTTAATGAAGTTAGTGAAGAAACAAGAAGCTGACATTAGTTTTAGTACCCCTAAGAAAGCGAAAAGCATCTCTAAAGAAGATGTTGTTCCTAATTCAAACAAGGACAAACCAGCGGAGCGGTCAGAACTTAGACAGTCCGCCACTCCACCCACTGCCACTCAACGGAGGAAGGATGCTAGAACCTGTTATAAATGTGGTCAGACGGGTCATACTGCCAGACAGTGTACGGAGGACAGTGAGGGATTGGGACACAGTGCTGTCTTCTCTATTCAGAATCAAAGACACCAAAGGAAGGCGGGCCGAGTAAAGACCAGAGGCGCTATCGCGGGCTCCAGGTCCGTTGTCAAAGTCACTGTCAATGGTCATGCCGCTCCTGCCCTGTTTGATACAGGATCTCAAGTGACCCTGATTTATCGCTCGTTCTACCAAAAGTATCTGAGGGATATACCTCTTCAGTCTACAGGACAAATGAAATTGTGGGGGCTTAATTCAGGATCATATCCTGTAGATGGCAGCCTACAAGTAGTTATAGCTGTCCCTGAATTAGAAGATCAGAGTGTCGCTCCCATGAAGATTACGGCTCTTGTCTGTCCTGATACAGGGGATTCTTGTGCAGCTCCTGTGATACTTGGCACTAATTGTCCCGCAGTGCATTATGCTTTTCAGAAGTTTCTTGGAAGAGATTGGAACCCTGCAGCTCAGCCGGTGAATATATCTTCTGATCTTAGAGAACTCTGTGATGCCCTGTCTACTGGCTATCGACATGGAATGGTATATCATATCGGTGAGAGAACCGTGGAAGTTCCTGCCGGCGGGGAGAGAATTCTGAGAGTAGCCTCCAGCATTGCTCCCGATTTGCTTGAAGGGGGGAGTTATGTCCTTATGGAAACCCCTGAAGAAATGATTAACCAGAATGGCTGGATGGTGATCCCAGAGAGAAAGGACTGGAGAAATAAAGTGGAGTTATCTACCTGTGTGACAGTGAGGAACTGTTCACCGCATCCGATCGTAATTGGACCATTCCAGAATGTGGCCCACTGCTACCCTGTGCTTGGAGTAAATCCATACGCTGAAGTGTGCAGGATTCAAATCCGAGATGCAATCCCTAATCTCAATCTTGACTTGAGTGATCCACATTTACCAGAGGCCTGGAATCAGCGACTGACACAGAAGTTGTCTGAATTATCGGAAGTGTTCTCCATGGATGATATGGATGTAGGTTGTGCTAAAAGTGCTCAACACACTTTCCGATTGACCGATTCTACTCCCTTCCGGGAGCGACCACGGAGAGTTGCTCCAAAGGATGTTGATGAGTTAAGACAGACTCTACAGCAAATGAAAGGTCAGGGGATCATTGTGGACAGTAAGAGCCCCTATGCCTCACCTATTGTGGTGGTAAGAAAAAAATCTGGAGCAATTCGCCTATGTGTGGATTACAGAACTCTGAACCGGAGAACCTTACCTGATCAGTATACACTGCCGAGAATTGAAGAAGCTCTGGAAGCTCTGAATGGAAACTGTTGGTTCACAGTGCTGGACCTAAGATCGGGATACTATCAAGTCCCAATGGCACCTGAGGATCAGGAAAAGACAGCTTTCATATGCCCCTTGGGTTTCTTTCAGTTCACTCGTATGCCGCAAGGTACAAAAGGTGCGCCAGCAACGTTCCAAAGGTTGATGGAAAGAGTGTTAGGTGATTTAGTGCCCCGGGAATGCCTTGTATATCTTGATGACATTATTGTGTTTGGAAAGACGCTGGAAGAACATGAAGAACGACTCATGAGAGTACTCCATCGCTTAAAAGAAGAGGGGCTGAAGTTGTCGGCTGACAAATGCAAATTTTGTAGATCTTCGGTCACTTATGTAGGTCATATTGTTTCTGCTGAAGGAGTTGCTACCGATCCTGGTAAGATTGAAGCTGTGGTGAATTGGCCCCGACCGCAAAATATTACGGAGTTGCAATCTTTCTTGGGGTTTTGTGGATTCTATCGACGATTTGTGGAAGGATATTCAAAAATTGCTCGAGCCCTCCTCGACCTGTTGAAGAGTGATGCAGGAGATCCGGGAAAGAAGAAAGGGTCTTCCAAAAGCCTTTTTGGCGATAGGTGGACTGCGGATTGTGAAGAAGCATTTAAGTTGTTGAAGAAGAAATTGACAGAAGCTCCCGTTCTGGCTTATGCTGATGCACAGAAGCCATATGTGCTACATGTAGATGCCAGCTTTGAAGGATTAGGTGGCGTGCTGCACCAAGAATACCCGGCCGGGTTACGGCCCATAGCTTTCATAAGTCGAAGTCTTTCTCCCAGCGAGAAAAATTATCCAGTACATAAATTGGAGTTTTTGGCGCTCAAGTGGGCCATTGTTGATAAATTACATGACTATTTATACGGAGCCACGTTTGAAGTAAGAACAGACAACAATCCACTGACATACGTTTTGTCAACCGCTAAACTCGATGCTACAGGACATCGCTGGTTGGCAGCTTTATCCAACTACCAATTCACACTCAAGTATAAATCGGGGCCTAAGAACATTGGGGCAGATGCTCTATCAAGACGGCCTGGATTACCTAGTCCGGAAGTAGTGGATGAATGGGAAGAAGTGCCAAGTCCTGGAGTAGGAGCTTTGTGTGCCATGGCTGCTGTAGTTGAAGACCGAGTAGCCTTTTCTGAAACTCGGCTTATTGACTCTATTGGGGGAGGTCCCGAAGCTGTACCAGACATGTTTGCCTACCCTGCCGCTTTAGGATCCTTTGAGAGTTGTTCTATATCTTCAAAGCGAATGATCTGGAGTCAAAAGACTGATCCTTTAATTGGACCTCTTTATCAAGCAGTGAGTTCTCAAGACAGAGAAATGTTAAAGACATCCCTACCCTCTGAATGCAGTCAACTTCTACGAGATTGGGAGAAGTTTGAAATAGACAATGGCCTACTTTATCGTGTGGTGCTGTATCATGATCACCCTGGAAGGCGCCAACTAGTTATTCCAAGCTGCTTTCAGAAGATGATTTTCCGAAGTCTGCATGATTATCATGGTCATTTGGGACCTGAGAAGACTTATGGCCTAATACAAGACCGATTCTACTGGCCCAAAATGAGAGATACCGTGACTCGTCTGTGTAGGTGCTGTCGTAGATGTTTGCAGAGGAAGACTGTCCCGGTTCGAGCGGCCTTCATGGGACACTTGAAGAGTTCGGGCCCCATGGATCTTGTCTGCATAGACTTCCTTTGTATTGACAACGACTCCAGAGGATTTGGAAATGTATTGGTGGTGACTGATCACTTCACACGATATGCTCAAGCCTTTCCGACTAAGGATCAAAAAGCAGTCACTGTTGCAAGAGTGCTTTGGGAAAAGTATTTTATCCATTATGGCTTACCACACCGGTTGCATTCTGATCAAGGCCGGGATTTTGAGAGTAACCTGATCAAAGAGTTACTTCAGTTGTTGAACATCCGCAAAAGTCGGACGACGCCTTACCATCCAGAGGGAGATGCCCTTCCTGAAAGATTTAACAGGACTTTACTTGATATGCTTGGTACCTTACGAATTGAGGATAAGCGATCCTGGAGTCGAAAAGTGGAGGCTATGGTGCATGCCTATAATAGTACAAGGCACGAGAGCACAGGATATTCACCATACTTTCTGATGTTTGGAAGAGAGCCTAGGCTACCTATTGACATCTTGTTGGGAGTCTCTACCGATGGTATCAGTCATCGAGATCATTACCGATACGTGGCACGTTTGAAAGAAACGCTTAAGAGTGCTTATCAGCTGGCTGAGGAAAATGCGGCCAAAGTGAATGAAGGAAATAAAAGGAGATTTGATCTTCGAGTAAGATACCGAGAATTGAACCCTGGGGACCATGTTCTGCTACGGAATTTGGGAGCATCTGCAAAACATAAGCTGGCTGATCGATGGCGGAGTGAACTCTTTACAGTGGTAGATCGGTTGCCTGGAATACCAGTCTACAAGATAAAAGGACGGGACGGTAGGATCAGGACTTGGCATAGAAATCATTTGTTGCCTGTACCTCAGATTGATGGTATGGATATCTCCAATGATGGCTCGGCCTGCGATTCTCCACAGTCCTTAGCCGATATTCCACCTGACCTTCCTGAAACTCCTGAGAGTGATTGGACTGTGGCTCCTGAAGTTCCTAGATCACCAGTATCTTCTCCTTCAGGGAGACCTATGAACCCTCAAACTCCAGAATTCGTACCTAGATCTGTGTCTACAGATGAGCAGGGATCTAGCTCTCCTACGCCACCAGCACCATCCCCTCCCATGGCAGACAACCCTAGTTTAGGGCCTGGACATGCTAGTTTACCTCAGAGAGAGGTACGGAGAGGAGAGAGAATTAGACACCCTCCACCTATGCTGACATATGATAGTTTGGGGGACCCCAGATTTACTACTCAGCCTCATTTATACCATGCTTGGGTGGGTGCAGTGTCCACTTTGGTCAATATGTTACCAATTTTCGCTCCTGCTGGCATGTATACCTATTAACCTGTTGTGACTCTGTAAATGCAAAAGCAACCATATTGATATTGTCATTGGTAATGTTGACTGTATACTATGACTTTGTATGTCTTTGACGTGACGTAAAGATTTCACCAGAGGGAGAGTGTAGGGAACTGCCATTTCTACTAGTATATAATGTATCTGGCTTCTTTGCCCCTGCAGTTTGGCTTCAGAGACCCCAGGCATTTAGTGCAAGTTTTGTTTTGTAAATACAGTGAGTCAGACACATGTGAGGCAGAGCTGCTGGGGGGAGAGATGTGAGCAGAGCTGCTGAGCCAGACATGTTGTGTCTGGGGGAGTCTAAGAGCCACTTGTTCCTCTTTACTTCACAGTATATAGTTAGGTATGTGTTACCCCCTATATACTCACAGGACCTAGCTAGTAACCGTAGTTAGGGATCCATATATATATACAGTTCAGGGCAGTGATAGGTTAGGCTTCCGAAGGCCAACTAGCTAGTTAGAGGCCCGGTGGCACTAGTAGTTTAGCTGGCAGGTTAAGGACTCAGTGTTAGGGTAGTCAGGCCTGCATCTACTGCCGTCACCGTCGCCCTGTTTGCTGCCTGTGAAGAATCTCACCATCATCATCATCATCTCCTGATCGGCTGTCTGTCATCTCCTGGAAGAATCCGAGGATCCACAGTCATCCACAGGGGCCCCTGCATCTTTTCTGTTGCCTGGAGGTATTGTGCACTGGACTCTTGCTATATATCTATATATATACCCGGGTATATAACCTAAGACGGTTGAGGACTTGCTGGTTGTTGTAGTATTGCTGTGTTCTGAGTATATTTTATGTATGTATTATTACCCTGTTGATTCTTATAAAGCTACTGTTATAACCTTATGTGGTATCTGTATGTATTCTTCAGACTGTGAGATTAGTACAGTGATCCTTGTTAAGGCTACTAACTGTACTTCATGGGTAAGTCCCAGGAAGAGATCCTCCCTGTAATACAGAGGCTCTATCCTGGGTGGAGGCACTGATATATTTCATATATGTTCCCACTCTTCCCTTCAGCGAAGGCTTCAGGTCCCATTATACACACAGGTCAGCGCCAGAGTCTGTTGCGGGAGGGATAATACTCATACCCCCCCCCCCCCAAATAGGGCTACACATGCATTACATGACTGAATAAAACATTTACAGGCCTGGTGACAAAAAGAGCATTATCTAAAGGATATTTTATTAGACATGCTTCCATGCATATAATAGTGAAAGTCCATTAAAGGTAGATTTAATAATAATAGTCCTTTAATAGTCCCACAATGGGGAAATTCAGTGTGTTACAGCAGCAAAGATAAGCAGATACAAATACAACTACAACATGTACAGGAATGTTCCAAGGTGAGAGGCATTACATTAATAGCAGACAGACAGATAGGATGTAGCAGAGGGGGGGGGGGGGGATTTAACAGGCAGAGAGATATTTCAGTTCTCTGTATGTAATGATCTCCGCTTAGGTCGGTGTTGGTTGTACAGCCTAACTGCGGTGGGGGAGGAAAGACTTCCGATAGCGCTCCTTCTCACACCTAGGGTGGAGCAGTCGGTCACTTACAGTACTGCTCAGCGCAATCACAGTCTCATGCATGGGATGGGACTTCTTCTTCTGCATGGAGCTCACCACGGACAGTATCCTTCTGTCACCCACCACCTGCACTGGGTCCAGTGGGCTCCCCAGGACAGAGCTGGCCCTTCTAATCAGCTTGTCAAGTTTATTTCTGTCCCTGGTTGATATACTGCTCCCCCAGCAGGCCACTCCAAAGAAGATGGCTGATGCCACTACCGAGTTGAAGAAAGTTCTAAGAAGTGCCCCCCGGATTCCAAAGGCTCTCAGTTTCCTAAGCAGGTAGAGCCTGCTGTGGCTCTTCCTGTACAGGGCCTCCATATGATCTGCCCAGTCCAGCTTATTATTAAGGAGCAAACCCAGGTACTTATAGGTGTTCACAATCTCGATGCCCGTCCCCAGGATGTCCACTGGTTTAGGAGGGCTTCTGCCTTTGCGGAAGTCCACCACCACCTCCTTGGTCTTCCCCGCGTTAATCTTCAGGATGTTCCGGTGGCACCAGCCCACAAAATCCTGGTTCAGTTCTCTGTACTCCGTGTCATCATCATCTGTGATGAGACCCACTATTGCAGAGTCGTCAGAATACTTCTGTAGGTAGCAGCTGGATGAGTTGCACCTAAAATCTGCAGTGTACAGTGTGAAGAGGAAAGGGGCGAGAACCGTACCCTGAGGTGCCCCCATATTACAGATCACGGTACCTGACACACAGTCTTGGGCTCTCACGTATTGAGGTCGATTTGTGAGGTAGTCTAGGATCCAGTTGGAGAGGTGGTGGTCCACTCCAGCAAGGCCCAGCTTGTCCCTCAATAATCTGGGCTGTATGGTGTTAAAAGCACTGGAGAAGTCAAAGAACATTATTCTCACTGTGTTCCCTGGTTTCTCCAGGTGAGACAGAGCCCTGTGCAGAAGATGGATGATGGCATCATCTACCCCAATGCCCGGCCGATAAGCAAACTGGAGGGGGTCCATAGCGGGGCTCACTAGAGGGCGGAGATGTGTGAGAACCAATCTCTCCAAGATCTTCATCAGGTGGGATGTCAGTGCTACAGGTCTGTAGTCGTTGAGGTCCATAGGGTGGGGTTTCTTTGGAACTGGTACCACACAAGAAGATTTCCATAATTCAGGGACTATTTCCTGCCTCAGGCTCATATTATACATATATGTAATTATACCACACAGCTGGTCCCCGTAAGTCTTAATTAGCCTTGCACTGATGTCATCTGGCCCTGCGGCTTTCCTCGCCTTGATCTTTTAATATCAAAAATGCTCAGTTAAAGTAATCAACCAAATATTCTCTTTATTGCCAAATATAAAGGAAAAGTATCAGACATACACACGATTCCAATCCATGCCCTAAGCAAGGTCCACCACACTTTCTGAACATGGAACAAAATTTCAAGTAGCTTTCAGGCTAAGGTCCCACGTTGTGGAAACAGCTTTTTTTGTGTTGCAGATTTAGCTGCGTCTTTTGGAGCCAAAGCAAAGATTGGCTACAAAAGGAATGAGAAATCTAAAAGGAAGCACTGATACTTCTACCTTCTGCTCAATCCACTCCTGTCTTTGGCTCAAAAAAACACAGCAAACTCTGGTTCAGCCTCCACGTAATTTAGTTTTTGTTTTGAAGACTTCTTAGTGAGTCCAAAGGATCAACTGAAGTCTGGAAGATCAACTGGCTGTTGTCACCCCTCTTCAAGAATTAGAACTGAAAACAATATGCTCCCAAAAATCATAAGATGCAATGGGGGATGATTTATCGAAGGTGGTGTAAATAAAATGAGGGTGCTGCCCATTGCAGCCAATCCAAATGTCAGCTGTCATGTGTGCAGAGCCCATGGAGCAATTTATTGCAGCCTGTTATACCTTCCTCAAGATTGAAAGTGCAACCACCAAGAAGGTCCAAAAAAAAAAAAAAGGCTGGAAATTATGGAAGTCACAGGATTGAGAGATATGTTAGGGTAAATTCATTGTATTCAATGAGAGACAGAGATTGTAGCAGGATTCAGATTCACTTACTGCAGATGAGGCCCATTCACCTGCCTAATCAGAAGCGGAAAGCCGCGACTGCATCGGCATCCCATCACTGATAGACCACGGGCAGAGGATGGCAGCGAAAAAGGAAGAGGAATTCCTCTTAATTTTCCACTATGTGAACTTACCCTTAGATGTGCAAATTTATATATATATCTCTTTTATATATAAAAATGAGATTCTGTCTATCTGTCTGTCTGTCTGTTCTTTATGCGCGACCAAACGACTGGACCAATACTCACCAAATTTGGCACACATGTACTTCAAGTGTCCGGAAATATTTTAGACTGGATCTCAGCTCTAAAGGATGTACCGTTCCTGAGATACAGTATTCCCAAAAAATGACCAGCATTAGCTAATACAAGCCTGCAAGTCTTTCACTCATATTCCAACTACCATACACAGAGTCACATGTCCCTTATCAGCCAATAGAAGCTTGCAGGCACTTAGTCTCCTCAGGCACACAGGTTTCCATAGCAACCAAGCTATTTATGACCTGTATTGGTCAATAGCATTTCGCAGGTCCTTAAATATTCAGTCATATAACGTGTATCAGCCAATATAAGTTCACATTTAATTTACCAGGTTTCCATAACAACACAGCCATAAATAGACTGTACCTATACTGGACTCAGTGGCGTAACTAGGAATGGCTGGGCCCCAAAGAGAACATTTGACATGGGAATCCCCCCGGCAACCACCCCCCCCCACACAAACTGAATTCCTACACACACTATTATGCCACATAGTGGCCCCTGCACACACTATTATGCCCTGTAGTGGCCCTTGCACACAGTATTCTGCCCCATAGTGGCCCTTGCACACAGTATTCTGCCCCATAGTGGCCCCTGCACACAGTAGTATGCCCCATAGTGGCCCCTTCATATAGTATAATGTGCACTTCCCGCTACCTCTTCAATGTTGGACCAGATGTCACGTGAGCCAGGCAGGCATCGCAACACATAATGACGCTGGACTGGCCCACCGACGTCTGGGACATAATCAAGGAGGCCCGCAGCCTGCTGGAGCACAGTAGAGGTAAGTAACAGTGTTTATGTTCCCTCAACTCCTCGGGGCCTCTAATCATTATACTCTGGCATCTGAAAAGACCCCAGAGTATAAATGATAGCAGTGTTTGTGGGGTTCACAGCCCGCAGGCCTTACTTACCAATCCCTGCTCCTGCTCACAATCGCCTCCGCAGAAGGTGAAGCGCAGGCGGCCGTGAGCAGGAGCGGGGATCAGTAAGTAAATAGGGCCCGTTACCTGCTGGTGCTACACCAGCAGGTAATGGCCTATTTAAAAAAATAAATAAATCATCAGGGGCCTGCTGGGAACTCTAATATCCCGGGCCCTGTGGCAGCCGCTACCACTGCTACCCCGGTATTTACACTACTGACTGGACTGCCATACTGGATTTCAGCATTCTTATAAATTGAAACGTTTTTAAACTGCTCATGCTCCCTGCAGCAAAATGAATGGCTGCTGCTCGAGCTAATGACAACTCTCAGCAGACCCAATCCCGTCTCCAATCTGAAAAGGTATTGTCAGCCACATGCACACAGCTGCACTCCATGTTTCCATAACAACCGATTGCATGTCTTTAATTGATAACCAAACTGAGATACACATAATCACATGATGCTTATGGACCAATGGAAAATCGCAAGTTCTTCAGTCTTGACATACACACAGCTTTACACCAGGTTTCCATAGCAACCAAACTATTTATGACCTGTATGAGTCAATAGCAGTTCGGAGTTGGCTGATGCACGTCATATGACGTGCATTAGCCAATATAAGTTCACATTTCATTTACCAGGTTTTCATAGCAACACATCCATAAATAGACTATACCTATACTGGACTACCATACTGGATGTCAAGTGCAAAACTGGCCAATTCTTATGAGGCCACTACACAAACAAAAAATGAAATGTACCCGTGCGAAGCCATGTCCTTCTGCTAGTATATTTTATATATATATATATATATATATATATATATATATACACACACACACAAAGTGGGGAAAAAAAAGTATTTAGTCAGCCACCAATTGTGCAAGTTCTCCCACTTAAAAAGATGAGAGAGGCCTGTAATTGTCATCATAGGTAGACCTCAACTATGAGAGACAAAATGAGAAAACATATCTAGAAAATCACATTGTCTGATTTTTAAAGAATTTATTTGCAAATTATGGTGGAAAATAAGTATTTGGTCACCTACAAACAAGCAAGATTTCTGGCTCTCACAGACCTGTAACTTCCTTTTTAAGAGGCTCCTCTGTCCTCCACTTATTATCTCTAGTAATGGCACCTGTTTCACATTGTTATCAGTATAAAAGACACCTGTCCACAACCTCAAACAGTCACACTCCATACTCCACTATGGTGAAGACCAAAGAGCTGTGGAAGGACACCAGAAACAAAAAATTGTAGACCTGAACCAGGCTGGGAAGACTGAGTCTGCAATAGGCAAGCAGCTTGGTGTGAAGAAATCAACTGTGGGAGCAATAATTAGAAAATGAAAGACATTCAAGACCACTGATAATCCCTCTCGATCAGGGGCTACACGCAAGATCTCAACCCGTGGGGTCAAAATGATCACAAGAACAGTGAGCAAAAATCCCAGAACCACACGGGGGGACCTAGTAAATGACCTGCAGAAAGCTGGGACTAACGTAACAAAGGCTACCATCAGTAACACACTACGCTGCCAGGGACTCAGATCCTGTGCCAGACGTGTCCCCCTACTTAAGCCAGTACATATCTGGGCCTGTCTGAAGTTTGCTAAAGTGCATTTGGATGTTCCAGAAGAGTATTGGGAGAATGTCATATGGTCAGATGAAACCAAAGTAGAACTGTTTGGTAGAAACACAACTCGTCGTGTTTGGAGGAGAGTGAATGCTGAGTTGCATTCAAAGAACGCCATACCTACTGTGAAGCATGGGGGTGGCAACATCATGCTTTGGGACTGTTTCTCTGCAAAGGGACCAGGATGACTGATCCGTGTACATGAAAGAATGAATGGGGCCATGTATCGTGAGATTTTGAGTGCAAACCTCCTTCCATCAGCAAGGGCATTGAAAATGAAACTGGGTCTGGGTCTTTCATCATGACAATGACCCCAAGCACACCACCAGGGCAACGAAGGAGAGGCTTCATAAGAAGCATTTCAAGGTCCTGGAGTGGCCTAGCCAGTCTCCAGATCTCAACCCCATAGAAAACCTTTGGAGGGAGTTGAAAGTCCGTGTTGCCCAGCGACAGCCCCAAAACATCACTGCTGTAGAGGAGATCTGCAGGGAGGAATGGGCCAACATACCAGCAACAGTGTGTGCCAACCTTGTGAAGATTTACAGAAAACCTTTGACCTCTGTCATTGCCAACAAAGGATATATAACAAAGTATTGAGATGAACTTTTGTTATTGACCAAATACTTATTGTCCACCATAATTTGCAAATAAATGCTTTAAAAATCAGACAATGTGATTTTCTGGAATTGTTTTTTCATTTTGTCTCTCATAGTTGAGGTCTACCTATGATGTCAATTACAGGCCTCTCATCTTTTTAAGTGGGAGAACTTGCACAATTGGTGGCTGACTAAATACTTTTTTCCCCAGAGTGTGTGTGTGTGTGTGTGTGTACACATCAGCTCTACGTTCACAGACAGAAAAATGAAGCATATCTTGAAAAGAACACTGTCCCTATTGTGAAACATAGAGGAGGCTCTGTTATGTTCTGGGGCTGCTTTGCTGCATCTGGCACAGGGTATCTTGAATCTGTGCAGGGTGCAATAAAATCTCAAGACTATCAAGGGATTCTAGAGAGAAATGTGCTGCCCAGTGTCAGAAAGCTTGGTCTCAGTCGCAGGTCTTGCAACAGGATAATGACCCAAAACACAGCTAAAAACACCCAAGAATGGCTAAGAAGAAAACATTGGACTATTCTGAAGTGGCCTTTCTATGAGCCTTGACCTAAATCCTATTGAGCATCTTTGGAAGGAGCTGAAACATGCAGTCTGGAAAAGGTACCCTTCAAACCCCAGACAACTGGAGCAGTTTGCTCATGAGGAGTGGGCCAAAATACCTGTTGAGAGGTGCAGAAGTCTCATTGACAGTTACAGGAATTGTTTGATTGCAGTGATTGCCTCAAAAGGTTGTGCAACAAAATATTAAGTTAAGGGTACCATCATTCCTGTCCAGGCCTGTTTCATGAGTTTTCTTTTTTTTTTAAAAAAAATTCTGTTGAAGCATGGTTGAAAAGCAATGTTTGACCTTCATTTGCTCATTTTCATAGAATTTTTATATATTATTACTTTTGTCAGATTCAAGTTATTTCTGTGACCATTGTGGGTTTTTCATTCATTAAATGAGGGGTACCAACAATTTTGTCCACGTGTGTGTGTGTATATATATTTTATGATATTAATGAATATATATATATGTATATAGAATTAGTCTTGATTTATTTAGTATCCAGTATGAGCTCCACCTGCAAAAGTACACATCATATACATCTTAGGATGAAGTTACAAGTGGCTGTCTGATTACTTTTATACCACGCTGAACGTACTTGGGCACACAGATCATTAAGATTGGCTGTAGATTGCTCACACTGCATTTGCCAACCAATGAGAACCAAGATGTGCCTGATAGGAAAGTGTGAAGATGCTGCACCACTTGTCATTCCAGTTCGTGGTCCTCCCAACCTCTGGGATTCTCAACAATGAACAGTGCTGTCATCTCAGTTTTGGCACGAAATGATCTGCTAAAGTCATAATCCAAGGTCTGTCAATTCACGACCTTTCTCCTTAAAGAGGTAGAACTAACTAGCACATTGACAAACAAGAGACATCATACACCATTTAATCTGATTTTTTTTGGTTGCATATGGCTGAAAAAAAAAAAAAAAAAAAAAAAAAAAAACACACAAAAAAAACAAACTGCCCTTCCCATATGCCACAGATTGGAGCTAGGTGCTTGAAAATTTCAGAATTTGCAGATCTTAGTAACACCTGTTACATCATCGATTTGAATGACCTTACAGCTGGTGTGTCTTTGTGTTGCAATTTTAATATATAGGAGTGTATTATTTAAGAGGTGGTCACATTGGCAGCACATATACTAAAATTGAAATACAGATTTTGGCATAGCCCCTACACAAGGATAAACACAAGTTTGTGAAGCAGCCTGTATTTTAATCAAAAAATATAATTGTTATAAGATTATTTAAAAAGGGGTGGTCTAGAATAAGAGGATTTGCTCCTCCCTCAGACAGTACAACATCTATCAGTCCAAGGTAGTGCCTTGTATTACAGCTTAACCAATTTCACTTGAATGGAGAGTAGATGCAATACCAGACACAGCCTATGGGTAGGTGTGCTGACCAAACAGCATGTAATACTGACCAACCAATCTAAAGTGTACCTCCAGTTTTATAGGAAGAGCAGTTGATTGAGAAAAATAATATGCGCTTCATATCAGTATTAGTGGTCCTGATAAGACACTCTTCTATATGAATGGCAGATGTAATGCTAGTTCAGCTACTCATGTAACATATTACCAATTCCCTTTGGCATTAAAAGGGTTTCCCCATCTTAAAAATTCATGGCATATCCCCAAGATATGCCATAGATGTAGGTCCAACCTCTTCCCTCCAAGAAATTTTATCCACACATTTCTGAAAAGTGTCTGCATGTAAACTAATATGCAGAATGGATTTCTCAATTCTTTCTGCAGATTCTGTAATAGGGTGAAATTCCTCGTAAAAACAAAATCAGCAAAAGACTATGCATGCAATACGTGTATTTTACAACTGATACGGTGCAAAACTGCAGAAAAATTCTCAACAGATACAGGTATCTTTATACCTCCTGCACGCATCAGAACAGTAAAGAGACATTTGAGTGAGGGTTAACTGATATTATTTGCAGCCAAACATATTAAGGCTAAAGCCCCACATTGCAGAACGCAGCTAAAGAACGCTATATAGAAAACTGCAGCGGAAACATCACTTTTTTACCGCATAGTTTTTAATTGCGTTTTTGTTGAGTTTCTCACTGTGGATTTTCTTCCCTTATTAAAACACAGCTTTTCCGCAGCATTTTGTTGTATGTGTGGATGGGATTAGCCAGAATCTCATTCACTCTTCAGGTACTGTAAAACACAGCATTTTTTTCCCCACTGCGTTTCCACAGTGGGGAAAAAAAAAAAAAAAAAAAAAAACAGTTTTTCCACAACGTGGGGCTTTAGCCTAAAAGGTGGCTTCTAAATAAGTTGTGCTTAATGTTATTTCAATGCATTTTTTTTTTCTTTTTTTTGGCTGCAGTAGGAAATGGTTAAAAACCTTAAAAAAAAAAAAATCCAACAGTCATTTTTGTGATGGCAAGCGCTCATATATCACAGCATCTATACAGCACATTATAAGCAAATGAACTTTATCGAAATACCTTGCTTAGAAAAGATGTGCAGGTACTGCAGGTATCATGTACGGTGTTAAAAAGGTCTCAGGAAAGATTAACTGTGTAGCACAAAGCAACCAGTAGGAACCTACACTTAGGACCTCTTGCAATAGTACTCTTACTTCTGGAAAAACTAACTTTCTTTCAAATAAAGGTATGCATCCTCTTCAGCAGTCGAATACAGAAACCACAATTTTCCCCATCTGTTTTATTGTGAAACCTCTTAACATTTTACTTCTTGGGCAGATTATAGACCACTACAAACAGACATACATTAGATTTACCATATTTTACATATATTAATTTAACAGATAAGAGACATCCCTCAAGTAATAATAATAAAAAAAAAAAAAAAAAAAAACACCACACATTATGGGGGGAGGGTTGGTAGAAACAAATTTTAGAAAAGAAATACAAGGTTTGCATGCTCTTTAAAGCAAACCTGTCACCAAGAAGATGCTGACCAATATATGGGCAACATTATAGAGGAGGAAGAGCTGAGCAGATTTATATATAGTTTTATGTAAAATTATTCAATATTTTTAGTAATTTATTGAAGTCCCTGTTTATTCTTAGCTTAGGAATACAGTGGTCGGTGTCAGTCAACGATTGCCAGCTTTTCCTGTATATGGTGCATACAGACTATTGTACAATCAAAGTAGGAGTAAGACCACCCACTGGACACCTAAGCCCAGAATGATCGCACATTACACTGGAACTTCAACATTGTACAGCTTTTCCAGCTCCATAGCAGAAGTCTGACAGACCAGACTACTTACACAGTGTGACCGATCCCCTTTCAACATGGTTGGACCTTAACAGGGATAATTAACAATTTTCTTGGTAAGTTTACATTTCCTCTTCATTTCAACCCCGTAAAAATACAAAATCTCTGTCAGTTTCCGTAAATCAGCAGTTTAGCACATTGCTTTCTAATACACCATTCACATTTTACGAATTGAAGTATTAAAGTTCTCATTCTTGGAAATAAGACAATCTTCAACTGAGCAGACATTAGGTTTACCAGTAAGCATAGAAACCAGAGAAGTTTCAGGAATTCATCTAGCACTGTTCCTCAAATAGTTGGTGGACACCTTCTAAAAAACATTTATTGGGATGCTAGAATCACTGTACAACACTGCTTCATTTCTCATCTTTAAATACTCACACATTACAAAGATCTACGCCGCCTAGTGAAGTTAACAAAGCAAGCCAGCTGCTTCAGATTTTTTTTTTCATGTGCTTTTAATCATCTTGGTATGTTGTGCCACCAATGTTCCTTTTGGCACATGACACGAGTGCTACTGTCGTAAACCAAACCCTGACCCACAGTTTTTTTTTTTCTCCCCCAACAGAAACTAAATGTACATTTACAAAATAGTCACAGTTAGTAAATAACCAGGAGTGTATAAGGAATCAGATTACTAAAAAGAAGGGCAGGCACAGAAGAAAGTGAACTCAAGGCACAGGTCTTCCTCTATGCAGTTCCGCTGCACACGTGAGCTCATCATTTCACCGGAAGGTTGCCACTAACCCATTTAAATATCACTTCTGAGCACATGGAGATTTCTTCTTTCAGCTCAATCTGGCCGACAAGAAATACCATACGAGTAAAACTGCAATCTATAGGTAAAAATGTCTTGTTAATACTCCCATTTCCAAAGTTATCATTGTTAGACTCTAGAGATTTAGTGCACACGTTTCAGGGTTTTCTATTTTTTATTTTTTTTTATTCTTCTTTAGTTTACAAAAGGCCGAAGGCTTCCAGCGTCAGAGTAAGCAGTTCTGTCTTTCATACTGTTGTGTCTCCAAATTCTTTGTTCCATCGGATGTAAGACTCCAAGGTAGCTGCACTCACACTGCACTTTATCTTCTTCAAAGAATTCTGAAAGTCAGAAAATTTGATGTTGCGCATCTGGAAAAAAGCAGGAGAGAAGCATATTTAGTATAAAGTCTTACACTTTTTTATTTTTTTAAATTGTAAAAAATAAATAAAAAAATTACGAGCGATAATAAACTGGAACAAATCAAGTTATTCCGGCTCACATAATTAAGTCAATAACATTTTTACTACAAAGCGATCACCATAAAAATGAAACCCAAAAGGCAGAATTGCGTTGGTTTTCCATTCAACCCCACAAATAATATTTTCAAACATTTCTAAATACATTGTGTGTTAAAATTAATGGTACCAGAAGTACTCATTCAGCTAGGTCACACACAAAAATTCTGGCTCTTGGAAGACAATATAAAAAAAATAAATAATAATAATATAAGTTGGCGGTGTCACTAAGGGGGTTAAGGAGATAGTCACCAGGGCCCATTCAGACAGCCATGTTGTTGGGATAGGACTGGGCAATCAAAAATTAATTGAACATTTTACCTCAATTACAATTAAGGAATATTTTAGGACACTCCCATTTTGACACGCCACGCCCCCTATTTATATGCCACTGAATTTTGGTCTGCAGATCAGCAATCCTGGATATCTTACAGTTAGTGATATCCTTTACACAATGGCAGTGAGAAAGAATGGCATGGATGCAAAATAACTGAAACCATTGATGTGAGCAAGTTTTAATTGGACTGACTTTCGATTTCAGTTATTTTAGTACAAAAAAAAAAACAAACAAAAAAAAAAAAAAACACACCACAGACACACACCCCCCATATGTGTAGCTTACTTACCTCACTTGCTGACATATTTTTCACCTGCTCAGGTTTTAGCTCTATCAGCAAAAAAAAAAAAATAGAAAAAAAAAAATAAAAATTAAACACTTTTGTACAAATTAGTTTTTTGTGCTATGTTATTTTGAAAAAGGACATACCCCATTCTACAATTAGGAAAGTACCTCAGTGTTTAGCATTATCATCACCCATCACTACTTTGTGAACCCATAAAATCTGTACAAAACCTTCAGGTGTATTTTTAGTGTCATTCAAACTAGAAAATTATAACAAAAAAGGTATTGCGTGCCGATCAAAACTTAGTTTTTGAACTAGGAGAGTCACCCTCTAATATCTGGACGCATTAAAATATTACTACTTTATTAAATATTATTTAAAATACTAAACTCAGAAAAACTACAACATATTTAATGAGGGCTAGGATGGAAGGGAAATTATTTCACTATGAAACCAAACCTAATTGTTAGAGATTCGTATTAAAGTTTCACAATAACTCACTCCTGATATGTGTTAAAAACACAGTATAAACCTATCTAGATAACTCTTTCCACCCCATACATTTATAGGAAGTAGAAAATGGACTGCTAAAGCATAAGGTTCCTTCAGCTTAAATAAGCATTGCCTAGCGTCCACAGTGTTATGATTTCCAACACTTTTAAGCTGCCTCTAGAATTAGCTGTGTCAAAAAACAATTAGTGTTTACTAAAAAGTCTTCTATTAGGTGATAAACGTATATTATAATGTCCTACCAGCATACTTTCTCACCCAATAGCTATTTTTCACTATCGTATCTCACTAAAACAGCCATATCACAGCAATTGACTTTAACCATGATATCCTACTGACACACCTAATGCGTTTCCTATATCGGATATACATCGATACCGACACATTCATCAGAGGTACGTGTCTAATTTTCAAAGAGCCACTAAGGTAAGTATGTTGTAGTATTATTTTGTAGGCATAACACCCTTTCCCAACATACAATCCCGCTCCCCCATCGGCACTAATGTTTGGCCGCACGAAGCAGCGGAGTTGGCGGTCTCAAATACATTCTGTCACGCCCACCTACATCAAGCCAGCCAGTATTTTTAGTGTCCTCTGTTTATGTAACCAACAAATAAATAGCACACTAATAATTTAGATGTAGCAGAATGAATATTAGTAGGTCATATCCCACCTAAAATGCAAAGTCAAGTAGGGGTTAACTAACCTTTAAACACATACTGGCCCTAGAGTGTGAATTTGGCCTATGTACTGTCCATTTGTACAACGGACTCCCAGTAGTGCAAGCTACATTGTACACAGTTTTTCCACATGAGCTGAATTTTTTTTTTTAGCATTCACTATTTTAGTTTATGTTGCAGAAGATATAGACTTGGAAACCATTGGACACAACTATCTTTGCAGCCTCCAAGTCTATATAATTGGTTAGAAGGACCATAAAAGTGAATGTGCGGAAATGCTCATAGTTTTTCATTTTTTTGCTGGATATGTGCAGCTTGGGGATGGGGATTTTTTGTATCCCTAGGCTGTGTATTTATGTTGGACACTCTTGTTATGCATGACTGCTTTACAGACTTTTCACTCTAGATGGCATAAGAGATGGACTATTGATTACTTTTGCCAATCGGATTTGTTATGTGGGTACGGATGTGGGTTTCTGTAGAAAGATTTTTTTTTTAAATTAAATGTTTTCACAAAAAAAAAAAAAAAAAAATCTCCAGTTACCTCTTATTGGTCCAAGAGCCGCATCTTTTGCCAATGCAGTTATATCACTCCCAGAGTATCCTTCTGTCAACCTAGCAGAAGAATGAAGCTTTTATTGCATTTCCCCTACCAGAACACGAATTATGATTTACAAGTGCTGTAAAAGGTATATGGAATAAAGCATAGAACTTCAGGAATGCTTTATCATATGGCTTACCTAGCCAACTGCGCCAATTCTTTCTGCGTAAGTGGGTTCCCTTGCTTACTTAAGAGATTCTGCAAAAGAAGCAGTCTTGTCTGTATAAAAAAAAAAAAAAAAAAAAAAGGACATATCCAAGTTAAAAATATTCAGTCGGCTTATTGAATTAGTGTTGTAGCAGCAGGATAGATACAGCAAAAGACCAATCTGCGTGTACCATTCCCTCAGGTTTTTTTTAAAAATAATAAAATTACTTTAATGCCACATATATAATATATTGATCTGCAGTGTGTTCCTAAAGAAGCACTCCAAAAAAAAAACAAAAAAAAAAAAAAAACACAGGAGTGCTTAAATAAGAGGTTTTCTTAAAATACTAATCGCCTTTCCTTATTATAGGCCATCAATATCAGATTGGAGGAAGTTTGACAACTGTCACCCCACTGATGAGTTCCATTTTCTGTACTGGCCAGGCTGGCTAATTGTACTGGCCAAGCTGAATTGGAGTTGATCTGCACAGAGAACTGAGCCATATACCTCCACCTCCATTCTCTGGCACCTGCAGTGAACAGCTGATTGATGGGGGTGTTGGACCTACATCGACTGGATGTTGATGACTAATTCCAAAGACAGGTCATCAATATCTATAGCTCAGAAAACCCTTTTAAATAAAGATCATATAGTAACAGATTTGCAATTTTGCAGATTTGTGTTCAGCAAACAATTTCTCAGTCTCGTACAGGAAAACATCCAGCAACAACAATGATGTCCCTAGACATAAAACAAACGATAGGAAGCTAAAAGCTTGGCTTTGTAACAATTTCATATTTTGTATTTCACAGGAGAGAGACAGCAAAGTTAGAAAAACATTTTTCATACCTCTTCATTTGGTAGGGAGACGTAAACCCTTTTAGTAAATCTCCTGCAATGATACAACAATTTTATAAGAAAACATGTAACAATATAATAAATGCTTTAGTCTCATGATCAGAGTCCCCCACATTTTGAAGATAGATGCCACTCCTATGGATATGCCATAAATGCCTTTAATGGGAATAACCCTTTAAGTTCATTGCTTGTCAGATGGAAGAATCAAGAATCCTTGCATTTGTAAAGTGCTTTATAAAAAATATACAAGGTAGTCATCAAAGCAGATTCAAAATCTGCTACTGCTGAAGCGGTCACACATGTCTAACCTGTAGCCATGTCTAGTACCTGTGCCTACATCCATTTCCTGTTCTTGCAAAACCCTGCAGAGCTCATAATACTATATACCTGTATACCTGCCAGGCCCTTAGACTATGAGGATGAAGTCACCACAGGTCCTGATAGCTGCAACAACTGGTACTAATAGCATGGGAGAATGTAGTGAGGGTGTGGTGACCTGACAGTGAGGGGGGAGAAATAACTTGAGTGTCCCTTTAAAAATATCTATAGGGTGGCGTCATATCATATAGATCAGTGGTAGGCAACAGTTTTTGTTCGGTGTGCCAATTTTATTTATATAAAAAAAAAATAAAAAAAATCAAAGGATGAGGTACTCTGAGTGCCGGTCAATAATTGTAAGTTTGACGACCCCTAAACTAAAGTCATTTACCACAAACCATAACAGACGTGATGCCACCAGATGCTTTAGGACGCATGCGTTTACTGCTATTTCCTAGGACGCTCCTGTACTTTCCGATTAGAAACAATGAAAAGTACATATGTATCCCGCAATTAGTGGTATATGTATGTGTCCAGCAGCACCGTATGGCGGCATCTTTATGGTTCAAACACACTATGTATCTGGATGCAGCTATATTCTTAGGCCACTGGAACTTTTACTTCAATGTAAAACTGCGTTCACATGATACATTTTTGCACAAAAAAAAAAAGCCTGTTTTCTGTGCAAAAACACATCCTTAATACAGAAACACACCATTATACAGTGCTGGCCAAAAGTATTGGCACCCCTGCAATTCTGTCAGATAATACTCAATTTCTTCCAGAAAATGATTGCAATCACAAATGCTTTGGTAATAATATCTTCATTTAATTTGTCTTCAATGGAAAACCACAAAAAGAATTGTCAAAAAGCCAAATTGGATATAATTGCACACCAAACATAAAAAAGGGGGTGGACAAAAGTATTGGCATCCTTTGAAAAATCATGTGATGCTTCTCTAATTTGTGTAATTAACAGCACCTGATACCTGTGGCACATAACAGGTGGTGGCAATAACTAAATCACACTTGCAGCCAGTTGAAATGGATTAAAGTTGACTCAACCTCTGTCCTGTGTCCTTGTGTGTACCACATTGAGCATGGAGAAAAGAAAGAAGACCAAAGAACTGTCTGAGGACTTGAGAAGCAAAATTGTGAGGAAGCATGAGCAATCTCAAGGCTACAAGTCCATCTCCAAAGACCTGAATGTTCCTGTGTCTACCGTGCACAGTGTCATCAAGAATTTTAAAGCCCATGGCACTGTGGCTAACCTCCCTAGATGTGGACAGAAAAGAAAAATTGACGAGAGATTTCAACGAAAGACTGTGCGGATGGTGGCTAAAGAACCTCGACTAACATCCAAACAAGTTCTAGCTGCCCTGCAGTCCGAGAGTACAACAGTGTCAACCCGTACTATCCGTCGGCGTCTGAATGAAAAGGGACTCTATGGTAGGATACCCAGGAAGACCCCACTTCTGACCCAGAGACATAAAAAAGCCAGGCTGGAGTTTGCCAAAACTTACCTGAGAAAGCCAAAAACTTTTTGGAAGAATGTTCTCTGGTCAGATGAGACAAAAGTAGAGCTTTTTGGGAAAAGGCATCAACATAGAGTTTACAGGGGAAAAAAAAAAAAAAAAAGAGGCCTTCAAAGAAAAGAACACGGTCCCTACAGTCAAACATGGCGGAGGTTCCCTGATGTTTTGGGGTTGCTTTGCTGCCTCTGGCACTGGACTGCTTGACCGTGTGCACGGCATTATGAAGTCTGAAGACTACCAACAAATTTTGCAGCATAATGTAGGGCCCAGTGTGAGAAAGCTGGGTCTCCCTCAGAGGTCATGGGTCTTCCAGCAGGACAATGACCCAAAACACACTTCAAAAAGCACTAGAAAATGGTTTGAGAGAAAGCACTGGAGACTTCTAAAGTGGCCAGCAATGAGTCCAGACCTGAATCCCATAGAACACCTGTGGAGAGATCTCAAAATGGCAGTTTGGAGAAGTCACCCTTCAAATCTCAGGGACCTGGAGAAATTTGCCAAAGAAGAATGGTCTAAAATTCCAGCAGAGCATTGTAAGAAACTCATTGATGGTTACCGGAAGCGGTTGTTCGCAGTTATTTTGTCTAAAGGTTGTGCTACCAAGTATTAGGCTGAGGGTGCCAATACTTTTGTCCGGCCCATTTTTGGAGTTTTGTGTAAAATGATCAATGATTTGACTTTTTTTTTCCATTCTCTTTCGTGTTTTTTCATTGCAAGCAAAATAAATGAAGATATTACCAAAGCATTTGTGATTGCAATCATTTTCTGGAAGAAATTGAGTATTATCTGACAGAATTACAGGGGTGCCAATACTTTAGGCCAGCACTGTACATAATAGTGTCCCACAGCCATAGCGGCCCCTGCACATGGTATTCTATCCCACAGCCATAGCGGCCCCTGCACACGGTATTCTATCCCACAGCCATAGCGGCCCCTGCACACGGTATTCTATCCCACAGCCATAGCGGCCCCTGCACACGGTATTCTATCCCGCAGCCATAGCGGCCCCTGCACACGGTATTCTATCCCGCAGCCATAGCGGCCCCTGCACACGGTATTCTATCCCAAAGCCATAGCGGCCCCTGCACACGGTATTCTATCCCACAGCCATAGCGGCCCCTGCAAACGGTATTCTATCCCACAGCCATAGCGGCCCCTGCACACGGTATGTCCCATAGCAGCCCCTCCAAACAGTATAATATTCTAACTTTTATAATATTCCAATTTTCGCCACTCACTAGCTATTATTATACTTTGAGGTCTCTTCACACCCCAGAGTATAATAAGTGGAGAGCCAAGAGATATGACAAACATAAAAACCAATGTTACTCACCTTCCCTGTACTCCGGCACAGCTCTGTTCTCTTCTGCGTTTCTCCCTGAAGTAAGCGACTGCTGATTGGGTCTCAGGGGTCACGTCGGCATCATTATGTGTAATGACGCCGACGTGACCCCTGAGGCTCTATCAGTGGTCTCTTCAGGCAGAAACGCCTGCAGGGCACATAGCCGCCCCGAAGCGCAGGGAAGGTAACATTTTTTATGTTTTATCACCTACCCAGTGGCTCCGCTTATTATACTCTGGGGTCTGAAGAGACCCCAGAGTATAATAGTTTCATTTTGGCCGTGTTTGGTCCGATCGAAACTGCTGGGTGAGGACACAGGTTGCCCATGCTAGGAAATAAGCCATGAGTGGCACGTGTGCCAGGGGTTGCCGAACCCTAATATAAATCGTTACACTCTTTAAAACATTGCCTTTTCAGTATCCAAGTATATATTTTATATAGTGATACCTGAGAACTGCCTCATCCAGCTCCTGAGGTCTGTTAGTTGCCCCCATAACAAGAACTCTGTCGTCCCCTCCAGACTGTACCTGTTCAACAGAAAAAAAATATATTAAAAGAGTTGTTTTTTTTTTGTTTTTTTTTTGTTGAAAACTAAGGTACCACAAATTGTCGCATCTTAAGCCCTGACCATTTCCCCACAAGCCCCTTACCCACCCCTTACAGTAGATTCTACCCACCTATCATAAAAGTCACAGAAACTGTCAGAAAGCGTCTAAAACAGTTAATAAATTTGGTATAAAGCGCGTATGTCAGCTTTTAGCGCATTTTCAATATTAAATCTGCCCCATTGTGTTCATATGCGATCCATACCTATATATTGCAAAAGCTTTGCATTTAGTTTCCAATTTGTATCATCAAGCGGCCCATATCTTTAGGACCTCTGCCCACATAAATGTCAGAGTTGATGCACACAACTAAGCACTGATAAATCTGCCTCTCGTTTCAGGCAAAAGAAAATCTGACAGCATGTGAATGCCGTCAGTTAGGGTGGGTTCACACTTGCACTTGAGTCCGTCCGCTACCAATCTGAGTGAAAATCTCGGGAAATTGGATAGGCACCGGATAGCGACAGGTTAGCGACGCATTGCTTAAAAACCCATTCATTTGAATGGGTTTTTAAAGCAATGCGTGGGTGTCCGACTGCACCCTCTGCGCCACGAATCCAGTTTTTTCGTCGGAAACAAAGTCAGACATGCAGGACTTTGTGTCCGACGAAGTAAAATGGCTTCGCGGCGCAGAGGGTGCAATCGGACACCCGCGCATTGCTTTAAAAACCCATTCAAATGAATGGGTTTTTAAGCAATGCGTTGCTAACCTGTCGCTATCCGGTGCCTATCCAGTTTCCCGAGATTTTCTCTCAGATTGGTAGCGGACGGACTCAAGCGCAAGTGTGAACCCACCCTTACTATGGCAAAAAGTCAAGTATCACTGTCTAGAGTGACTCTTTGGATACCCAATATGCAGTTTGTTTGTTTGAGTTTTATTAATAAAACACAGATAACTACATTAACCAATAAAATCCAATCAAGTCTTATGTAGACACTATTCAGACCGCAGTACTCAAAAAGACACGGAGACACTGGAGGAAAACACTACGGATTTTCTGTGGAAAAAAAAAAAAGCTGCAGAAAAAAAGCATGATGAAACGCAGCGTTTTGCTGCATGGGACCTTAACCTAACAATCCCTCCTTTCCAAACACTGCCATCTGAAATAGCCCTAAAGCTGAAAGTCTAAGATTGTACAGAATGATTTAGTATTCTTTTAACATAAAAGTAGGTACTGGTAGATCACTTTCAAACTATATTAAAAAAAAAAAAAAAAAAAAAATTACAATGCGATCCTCCTCGGATGACTGAATATACTTGTGAATTCTCAGGAACCAGAATACAGTGGGGAAAAAAAAAAAAGTATTTAATCAGCCACCATTTGTGCAAGTTCTCCCACTTAAAAAGATGAGAGAGGCCTGTAATTGTCATCATAGATAGACCTCAACTATGAGAGACAAAATGAGAAAATAAATCCAGTAAATCACAATGTCTGATTTTTTAAGAATTTATTTGCAAATTATGGTGGAAAATAAGTATTTGGTCACCTACAAACAAGCAAGATTTCTGGCTCTCACAGACCTGTAACTTCTTTAAGAGGCTCCTCTGTCCTCCACTCATTACCTGTAGTAATGGCACCTGTTTGACATTGTTATCAGTATAAAAGACACCTGTCCACAACCTCAAACAGTCACACTCCAAACTCCAATATGGTGAAGACCAAAGAGCTGTGGAAGGACACCAGAAACAAAATTGTAGACCTGCACCAGGCTGGGAAGACTGAATCTGCAATAGGCAAGAAGCTTGGTGTGAAGAAATCAACTGTGGGAGCAATAATTAGAAAATGGAAGACATACAAGACCACTGATAATCTCCCTCGATAAGGGGCTCCACGCAAGATCTCACCCCGTGGGGTCAAAATGGTCACAAGAATGGTGAGCAAAAATCCCAGAACCACAAGGGGGGACCTAGTGAATGACCTGCAGAAAGCTGGGACTAACGTAACAAAGACTACCGTCAGTAACACACTACGCCGCCAGGGACTCAGATCCTGCAGTGCCAGACGGGTCCCCCTGCTTAAGCCAGTACATATCTGGGCCCGTCTGAAGTTTGCTAGAGAGCATTTGGATGTTCCAGAAGAGTATTGGGAGAATGTCATATGGTCAGATGAAACCAAAGTAGAACTGTTTGGTAGAAACACAACTCGTCGTGTTTGGAGGACAGTGAATGCTGAGTTGCATCCAAAGAACACCATACCTACTGTGAAGCATGGGGGTGGCAACATCATGTTTTGGGCTGTTTCTCTGCAAAGGGACCAGGACGACTGATCCGTGTACATGAAAGAATGAATGGGGCCATGTATCGTGAGATTTTGAGTGCAAACCTCCTTCCATCAGCAAGGGCATTGAAGATGAAACGTGGCTGGGTCTTTCAGCATGACAATGATCCCAAGCACACCGCCAGGGCAGCGAAGGAGTGGCTTCATAAGAAGCATTTCAAGGTCCTGGAGTGGCCTAGCCAGTCTCCAGATCTCAACCCCATAGAAAGCCTTTGGAGGGAGTTGAAAGTCTGTATTGTCCAGTGACAGCCCCAAAACATCAGTGCTCTAGAGGAGATCTGCATGGAGGAATGGGCCAACATACCAGCAACAGTGTGTGCCAACCTTGTGAAGACTTACAGAAAATGTTTGACCTCTGTCATTGCCAACAAAGGATATATAACAAAGTATTGAGATGAACTTTTGTTATTGACCAAATACTTATTTTCCACCATAATTTGCAAATAAATTCTTTAAAAATCAGAATGTGATTTTCTGGATTTGTTTTCTCATTTTGTCTCTCATAGTTGAGGTCTACCTATGATGTCAATTACAGGCCGGCCTCATCTTTTTAAGTGGGAGAACTTGCACAATTGGTGGCTGATAATACTTTTTTTCCCCCACTGTATACCTACTCTTTCAATCTCAAAATGCACTATTATGCAGAAGACAAACAAAGATAAGCTATTAATATAATATATTAACAATAACACAATAATAACAGTACTTACACCATCAAACTCTATTAAAAACTCAGTCTTTAATCGTCTGCTTGCATCATGTTCTCCTTCTCGCCTTTCACATAAAAGACTATCTACCTCATCTGTAAAGACAGAATTTAATTCACATATGAAACAAAATGCCAAATCCTTGTTAAAAGCAGCACTAGAAGAAATACAAAACTATCAGTTTTCCCCAGAGGGTGCGGTGATTGACATGGGGATTTTTTTCTTTGCTGTTCTTCCAATACCATGTCATGCACTGCCTATAAGGCCCGGCACTAGGTATAAAAATTATATATACATTTTAGTTATCTACAATGTTCTGCTTGGCAACTGGAGCAGGACAATGAAAGTAACTTAAAGGGAGTCTACTACCACCCCCAAGCATATCCAACTATCACCACTGCATTGCAGAGCACATTACAGTGATATGTAACAAAGGTATCAGGACTTGTGTGCTCAGTAACATGGTGGAGGCTTTTGAATATACTTAAGGGGAGGTGATAGATTAAACATATACAGTGTACTGTACTTGCCTGGTGCCCTTTGTGCTGCGGCTTCCATTACTTTGTTTCATGGTGAACTGGGAGCAGACTTCCCTCTGGAGCACGGTCTGTAAGTTATAAGAGCCTTCAGCTCTGTGTCCATCATGGCCATTTTATTATGAAATGGACAAGGACTCAAATGGAGCAATGGAAGCAGCAGCAGCACGGAGGGCACCAGGTAAGTACAGTATACATGTTTAATGTACAATTAAGGTCAAAAGGTTGCTTTAAAGAAGACCTGACACCAAGTACAAAATAATAAATATCATATATCATATATCATTTGATTGCTTTATATCAATGTCAATGCTTTTTTGTTTTGTTTTGTTTCTGTCCACCCGTACAAAGAGATATGGCCCCTGGAAGCTTATATGGAAACTAAAAAAGTTATGATAAACTGAAAAGGTATATAAGCTTCCAGGGGCGGTATCTTTTGAACAGGTAGACCAAATTAAAGGAAAAAAAAAATCCCTGGACAAAGCAGCACAGAACACTTTGATACTTGGCAATTTTTTTTTTTTTTTTAATAGAATCTGACGTAGATGTGGAAACAGGCTAAGAAGAATTATTGGTCTTGGCCATAAGCACAGGGACGTTTTAACACAGTGCCCCCCACTATCACAAATTAAAATACTGCCGATGAGAACAGCGGTCAGCACTTGGAATCTAGGATAGTCCCACTGAATCTGGGATGGTTGGTTGGGAGGTATCGGACAGCCCAGACCCACTGCCTGTAACAGTGGGGCAGCACTCTAAAGGCAAAACGATCTCACTGTCCCAACGGGGCCTCTGCTACCATAGGACCCGATGCATCTTCACTGTTTGCCCTATAGTTAAAGTGGCTTTTCAGAAGTATAGTCAATAATGCATATTAAACTGCAGGACATTTGCACATCAGCACCAAAAATATAATAGTTTAATACACTTGATCGACCCTGTATTGGGAAAACATGTAGGCATCACTACAACAGAAGTAGACCTGTCCCAATTACACTTTGGCCATACCTTCATGTCCCCTAAAAAAAATATACTTCTCTTAACTGAAAACTGCACATGCCAGTTTTGCCATGTTTTTCACTGCAATGTATTATAAATACGATTTATCATGCTCATAACATGCAACAGAAAACTGCAGTTTCTAAAGCATACTGCAGATGGTTTTTAAACTGTAGTATACCCATCCCCCCAGCTTTCCTAAAAATATTTAACAGGTACAGTGGATGTGGAAAGTATTCAGACCCATTTAAATTTTTCATTCTTTGTTTCATTGTAGCCATTTGCTAAAAGCAAAAAAGTTCATTTTATTTCTCATTAATGTACACTGAGCACCCCATCTTAACAGGAAAAAAAAAAAAAAAAAGGTAGACATTTTTGCAAATTTATTAAAAAAGAAAAACTGAAATATCACATGGTCATAAGTATTCAGACCCTTTGCTGTAACACTCATATTTAACTCACAAGCTGTCCATTTCCTTCTGATCCTCCTTGAGATGGTTCTACTCCTTCATTGGAGTCCAGCTGTGTTTAATGAAACTGATTGGACTTGATTAGGAAAGGCACACACCTGTCTATATAAGACCTCACAGCTCACAGTGCATGTCAGAGCAAATGAGAATCATGAGGTCAAAGGAACTGCCCAAGGAGCTCAGACAGAATTGTGGCAAGGCACAGATCTGGCCAAGGTTACAAAAGAATTTCTGCAGCACTCAAGGTTTCTAAGAGCACAGTGGCCTCCATAATCCTTAAATGGAAGAAGTTTGGGACAACCAGAACTCTTCCTAGACCTGGCTGTCCAGCCAAACTGAGCAATCATGGGAGAAGAGCCTTGGTGAGAGAGGTAAAGGAGAACCCAAAGATCCCTATGGCTGAGCTCCAGAGATGCAGTAGGGAGATGGGAGAAAGTTCAACAAAGCCAACTATCACTGCAGCCCTCCACCAGTCGGGGCTTTATGGCAGAGTGGCCTGAAGGAAGCCTCTCCTCAGTGCAAGACATATGAAAGCCCACATAGAGTTTGCCAAAAAACACATGAAGGACTCCCAGACTATGAGAAATAAGATTCTCTGGTCTGATGAGATGAAGATTGAACTTTTTGGCGTTAATTCTAAGCGGTATGTGTGGAGAAAACCAGGCACTGCTCATCCCCTGCCCAATACAATCCCAACAGTGAAACATGGTGGTGGCAGCATCATGCTATGGGGGTATTTTTCAGCTGCAGGGACAGGACGACTGGTTGCAATTGAAGGAAAAATGAATGCGGCCAAGTACAGAGATATCCTGGAAGAAAACCTCTTCCAGAGTGCTCTGGACCTCAGACTGGGACGAAGGTTCACCTTCCAACAAGACAATGACCCTAAGCACACATTTAAAATAACAAAGGAATGGCTTCGGAACAACTCTGTGACCATTCTTGACTGGCCCAGCCAGAGCCCTGACCTCAACCCAATTGAGCATCTCTGGAGAGACCTGAAAATGGCTGTCCACCAACGTTCACCATCCAACCTGACGGAACTGGAGAGGATCTGCAAGAATGAATGGCAGAGGATCCCCAAATCCAGATGTCCAAGAAGACTCATGTCTCAAAAGGGTGCTTCTACTCAATACTGGGCAAAGGGTCTGAATACTTCTAACCATGTGATATTTCCGTTTTTCTTTTTTTAGTAAATTTGCAAAAATATCTACATTTCTGTTTTTTTTTTCCTTTCACAATGGGGTGCTGAGCGTACATTAATGAGAAATAAAATGAACTTTTTTTGCTTTTAGCAAATGGCTGCAATGAAACAGAGTGAAAAATTTAAAAGGGGTCTGAATACTCTCTGTACCCACTGTATATTTCTTTATTCTGCTTTTTTAAGAAAAATTACATAAAACAAGACATTTCACTGCTACAAAAAGTATCAGACAGATTTTTCTTACCTATAAATATAATAGATGGCTGTAGTTCTCTAGCCACAGAAAAGAGTGCTCGCACTAATTTTTCACCTTCTCCTACCTAAAAGTGATATTCCAAAAAGAAAATAAACTACATTATAAAGAGAATGAAATATTTATTATATATATATATATATATATATATATATATATATATATATATATATATATATATATTAGTAAAAAAAAAAAAAAAAGTGTAGCAGCACTAACATCACAGGCTCAGCCCATAAGTTGCACGGCAGGAACCCCTCTGCAGAAATGGGTTGCAAATAGGAAGAAAAACAAATCCAACCCGCCAGCAACTTCAAGATGCAAGATGTCCTTTATTGAAAAAGCAATACACATACGCAATCTCCAAAATCTTCAGCTATCTATATTGGTCCCATATAAATGACTAAAGCAATGGGTCACCTAGGGAACCCATGTTCATAAATACTTGGGATATCTGTTTTTCTATTTTAGTGGCAAAATATTATTTCACTTCCTTATTACATTGCGATCAAGTGCAGAGGAATCTATGACTTCTATGGACATAGAGATTTCAATAAACATGTCAGTTCTTCAGAATACAGTTAAAATGCATAAGTGACTTACATATTTAGAGGTCAGACTAGCTGCACTTATATTAAAAAAGGTTGCATTCGATTCAGCTGCCACTGCCTTTGCCTGAAAAGTAAAATAAGAGGATAAAAAAAAAAAATAAAAAAAAAAAGGAACAAGAACAAACAACCTTCAAAATATACTGAACCACTCACTGTTGTCAATCTTACCAGCATAGTTTTTCCATTTCCTGGAGGACCAAACAGTAATAGCCCCCGAGCAGGTGCTCTGAGTCCAGTGAATAACTGAAAGCAAAGTACAATCAATTATGTAGAAAAATAACGAGCAAAGTACATCATAAGTATGCCGATAGCATTTTAAGACTGAACTGAAACTGAGAAAATGCTAGATTCCAGCCAATACAAGTGGAACCGTTTTTATTATAAAGGCAATACTTTTGTCTGACAAGGTGCATCCCCTTTAGTGTTTCTCCCTGTGTACAGCAGTGCTCCCGGTCCCCATACCATGCAGGAAACTGCAGCATGACCCCTTCACTTAAAATGGGGCTGCGCTGGCCCCATCATCGCTGGTACCAAAGGTCAGACCCCTATCAGTTGTAAAATTATGCCTTATCCTAGTGATACGCCATCACTTTATAAGCTTGGAATACTCCTTTACAAGGGATGCTATTCAATGCCATAGTCAAAGAAGAGTCACTTTGCATATGCTTTCCTAGAGACCAATTCTTCAAACATCCCAGAAGATTGCTTGTTAGTCACTGTTCTAATAGGACTTTATACATTAAAGTATCAAAGGCAAGAAAAGCTGCATGTCCAATCTGTTTCAGCCATCATTCTCTCTTGTTACATGCACATGCCTACTAGGGCACAAGAAATATTACTGACCATTAAGTGCAATTCAAGCTGTTTTTCTTCTGGCTAACAAATCTGCATAATCTGCTTCAGAATAAGAGCAAGCAATTGTATGACTGCTTTATAGATCATTTACAATACCTCTGGACGAATAGAGGGAAGTATAACAATTTCTTGTAAGGCCTGTTTAGCAAGCTCCTGCCCTGCAATGTCAGCAAACTTCACAGACGGTCCACTTAATTGAAAAAAATAAAAATTAATACAAATAGATGATATTATATAAGAACAGCACTGTCCACTCCCATATCAAGTCATCAGCATTAGCAGGATAGAATAATGAGCTTTTTTTTTTTTTTTTTTTTTTTTTTTTTTTAAATATGGGAAGCCCACAAATCATCATGGCTACGTACTGGCTCATATCTTGATCTTTTGGGGAAAATTATGGACATTATATACATCTTCCATTTTGAACAAGCCCGTGACATAGGAAAAGGGTCAGTGCTAGGTGGTCTACCCACCTTTCCCTAGCCACATATCTGTGTGTGGTGCAGCATTACAGACCAAGTTCATTGCTGTTGCTCCAAAGAGCTCATTTTCATATTGACAAAAATGGAGATATCTTTGCAACAGATATACCAGTTTGCAAGTGGAAAACACGTTTAGGTTAGGGTCACCTAAATCACTCTGCGGGGTTGGGTTGATATGTTGGATTCTAGTGACAGACTCCCTTTACATGTCAGTAAAGTGTTTGAGCATCAGTATTTGTAAGCCAAAACCAGACTACACAGAGATAAAGTAATGGAAAGACTTGCACCTGTTGTGCTTTTGACTCACTTCTGGTTTTGGCTTACAAACAGTGATGCAACCACTGACTGGCCTCTCATTCAGTCCACAAATAACTATCAAAGAATAGAACTTACCTGTCTACGACTTCATTCAGAATCAGATTTGCAAGGTTGCTGTCGACATTTTTTAAATTCTTCATATCTTTTTTCCTGAGACCTGTAGTTGGCGTTGTTGGTTTGTTGTTTGGTCTAGTGTGTTTCACCCCAGCTCCCTTACAATAGGAACACATAAATAAGAGAATATATATAACTAAAAGATATAAATATAATACAAACAATTTTTGGTGATGGCGTAGTCATGTTTATTTACACATGTTTATGAGCTTGTGCATTCTTCCAAGCACTAGTTCATAAGTTACAAAAACCTCACTATGAGGCTGTTACTCCCATAGAGTTAAATAACAGTGTAGAACCCCTTATATGCTATGGCCAATGCCGACCAGAGCACCCAAGTCATTTTACCAAAAAAAAATAAAAAATTAGTATGTTATTTTTACATAATAAATGCCATAAACAATAAAATGTAAATACCAGAAGTCATGTTTTCTAATCATCTCACCTCTCAAAAACTAAAAATATATAATTAAAATAAAAACAAACACATCTTATGTACAAACAAAATACAAGGCCTCAAAGCTACATTGAAATAAAATGTAAAAAAAAAGTTATGAAAGCCAGAATGCAAAAAGGGAAACATGCTACTGGTTTACGGCTAAAAGATTGCTGACATAAATTTCATATCTACAATAAAAGACTTCAAAAAATGTTTTTCTTTTTTCTATTTCAATATGACAATGCAAATTCCAATCAATCATTGGGGAAAAAAAAACCACAATATTATAATAATAAATACTATTATTTCACAACATTTTAATAGTAAACTACAAATACAATAGGCAAACACCTACAAAAGATGGAAGTGTAGCTACCACTTTGTACACACTTGCACTAGGTTTTTCAGCCAGCAGTTACGTGTCTTTTGTGCCAATCTTCGGGGTCAAGCATAGCGCTACATGTAACATTTTTCTTTCTGTCAAAATGCCTTCAACCATGATGACACCCCATTATAAGTTACTGGAGTCTGCAAATCTATTGTACATTTAGATGCATCCCAGAATTTCAGAAAAACAAAGTAATAAAGCTGCAGGAACTCAATTATGGTTAGTCGCTTGAAAGAGGAGTTTTATTGAACAATGCAAATCATGTGAATAAAAAACATACTGAGGCATATTTATCAATACTGTCGAACTTTGCATTGTCAAACTACAAATCCCATATTTAGTTGTAGATGTATTTATGAATCTGTCGTACCTAAAAGTATCAAGCATCACCAGGAGACAAATATTTGTCGTGCAAATGTTGGCGCACGACAGTAATTTATTGCACACAAAATAAACTGGCATAAATTCACAAGATAACAGCATTTTAAACGTTGTATACTTTTCTTGAGAACATCTACACCATATTCGTTCTTTTCGGTTTCATAAATGTGTCGTAAAGTTAGATACACTTATACTACGCCTGTTCTGGTGCACATGTTTCAATAGTGTTGTTTCAGTCATATTTTTCTGTTCTTTCTGACACATGTTGTTCATAAATATGTTGTAAATGTAGAGCACCATATATTTTGGCATAAATGTAGACAGAAAAGTGCAGACGATTTAATAAATATGTCCCACTGTGTTCTTTCCGACCATTCCACCTACCACTTTGGCTACCTCTTCATCACTCTTGCAATCCAGCAGTCGGTCTTTGATGGACCAAAACATTACACAGCATTTTATTCACATGAATTGTATTGTTCCAAGTAATCATAACTGAGTGCCGGAAGATTTAATACTTTATGAAGTGGAGTGAGCTCCTCACTGAGCCCCAACTATTTTGGAGTGCCATGTCACCTTGATTTAGAAAGCCACGATGGCCAGTGTGAACAATGTGATCAGAGCCTAACAACATGCAAGGTAAGTATTACTTTCCTCTATGTGTATCTAGCCAGCTTCTGACAACCATTAGGAGCAAAGACTAATATGTGAAACTACATCATTGATAGAGAAAAGAGAAATTCCCTACCCTTATTAGAGAGCCTGAGTTACTACTTATATTTATTTTTTCATACTTTACGGTCACAACATAATTGGTTGTCTACAAGAATACAAAATACAACAATATAAATAACACCCGTTTTGGGCATTGGCCAGGACTTATACTAAGTGGGTGGAGATGGAAAAGCTCTGGCTGGCTCCTATCCATCCTAATGCTTTCTTGTGGACCCGTCCATCCCCACTGCCTCCCACCCTTTTTAGGACCCATACATTTCACAAGGGCCATTTGGATTACCTACCATAAGCTCTTCTCACTTGCCTCCCGCAACTCCTCTATGGTCTTGTTCCTCTTTAACCCTCTCCTCTGGAAAGGGGGGCCTGATATGGTGCACCCCTGGAGCAGACTAGGTCTATTTCATGTTGTTGACCTAATTGACCCGTCAACCTTGGAGTCTCTGTCTCTCTCTCTCTCTCGTTGTTCTTCTGCCCTGTGTATGTAGTGTTATGTGTTCGGTTCAGACTATTGTTTAGTTGATTATTATACAATTCTTTTCCTCAGAATTTTGGGATCCCTCTACCTTTTCCCCTTCCTGTATTTTGTTTGCATTGCCTCTCTGTTTGTATTTTTTTTAAAAATTCTGTAAAAAACCCCTCAAAAATTACAGTTAAAAAAACAAAAACAAACAAAAAAAAACACACAACACGACGAATCATACAGGTTGGCCTTTGGCATACCCTATGAGCTGAAGCATTTGAACCAGGTTGCCTATTAGAAGACGATGAAGTGGTACAATTAGGTATCCTAGGAGCACTGGAAATACCAGGGGACATAGCTTTGGGTGTGACCTTTGCCCGTGGGAGAGAGTTGCTGGTAAGAGTGGATGGGTCTTTCTTTTTAGGAACTGCACCTTTTTCTGAAAGCAGAATCAAAAAAAAAAAAAAAAAAAGTTAATCGTACACTGTTACGGGTACCGTTACCCCATAAAACATTGGTTATATATTCTGTGCCACAAAAACTAAGTAACAAAAGGTTAATTATGATCACAAAGGACAATGAATTTTATAGTGACAACCATACAATATATAAGTAAAACACAAAAATGGTTGCATGAAGAACTATAGGGAACGCAGTTTTGGTAAACTATTGTATGCATACTTATAATTAATCACCTTGAAAAAGTTAAAATCCCATTTTTGAAGTCATAACGTACACTGTACAATTTACAGTGTAGAAATGTAGCGTCAGTGTTGACTTAGACAGTCATACTTGTCCATCAAACCAACACATTAATATACACATAAAAAAGGGCTGCAATTTTTTTTTTTTCTTTTGACCGTGCACGTTCCCTGATCATCTGAAGATCATACCAAAAGGACATCAACCATAGACCATAGGCAGATAAAACACCTCTTTTGGCATTTGTAAGATCCATCCATAATACTTGCTATATTATTAGTACAGTATCCCCCCATCTCAAATGCAACTGTGCTGTCCACATGAAAAAATAAAACTAGATATAAAAGTGTAATCACCAATTGTGCACCAATTTCACAAACAAAAGTGTGCGCCTACATCCCAGATTGAATTTTGTTATACCCTACCCCAAGAACATTTCACAAGGCTCCAGGGAATGTGTTCAAAATTAAGGTGACTGAAATCAGAGCCATATATTACAGCCCCAGGTTTGCACTGCTTATGTACGAGGCACATAGCTTCTAAATGCTCCGCCAATTAAATCTGAAGATATTAATATTAATATATTCACAGGGGTAAGTTCAAAATCCCTAGCTCCCCAGAAAAAAAAAAAAAAAATGTATTCATCCCCTTCATGGTCAACATACCATCTATTGCACATGTTCAAGGAAAGAGCCATACAGCATAAAGAGCACAATACTCAGCAACTGGATTGCCACTTATGACAACTTTTAACATATCAATAACTATGTTCATAACAGAGTTGAAATTTACCTCATAGGGAAAGAAAGGAAAAAAGGGTTTCAGGCTCTGTTGGCGTCAGGGCTGTGGAGGCCAAACCACCAACTGAGAATTTTTTTTTTTTTTTTTTTAAATGGCTGACAACCACGGTGAGTCAGAAGCAGTAAAGATCTTCCAACTCATTAAAAAGCTGGTGATTACATTCCTATGAAAGTAAATATGCATCTAATTATACAATACCATTAATTGTATGATATTTAAAGGGATTCTATCATTAAAAAAAAAAAAAACATTTTTAAACTAAACGCACGTAGGAATATCCTTTAGAAAGTCTATTCATCTCTTACCTTTATTTTGCAGGTCCGCGCCGCCGTTTTTGAATTTTTCTTCTTTATGCTAGTTGTGCTCTGAGCACAGCGTTGTCATCCATTCTAGCGTCGCCTCTGTCTTCTGCTCCTGACGCAGCTCCTCCTTTTCACTCCTCCTCTTACACGAGACCACTGCAAAATGGCCGATGGAACAGCCGACTGCGCATGTTCCGTCGCCATTTTGTGGTAGCCTCGTGTAAGAAGAGGAGGAGACGCGTCAGGAGCAGAAGACAGAGCCGGCGCTGGAACCTATGACCAGCCTGTGCTTTCTGAAGACCAATTTGCATAATGATGAAAGAAAACAAAACTCAAAAACGGCAGCGCGGACCTGAAAAATAAAGGTAGGAGAAGAATAGCCTTTTTAAAGACCATTCCAACGTGCTTTTAGTTAAAAATCGATTTTTTAATAATAGAATCCCTTTAAAAATTAATAATTTTATTCTGGTTTCTGTCCTGTCATTTAACAAACTTGTATATAGCCTGCTTTCAGTCGATGCAATGATGGAACAGAAAAACGGAATGTCTGAACGAAATGTGAACACACCACAAGACGTCAGAGGCTGAGCGATACTATGGCTGTGTGGAGAAAAGCAGGGGGATTTGGAGCTAACTCTACAGTGAAACCTATTTCAGACGAGCATCCAAAATTTCACAAAAATCTTTTCTGCAGGGTGTCTTTTCATTCTGTACCTTTTTCTTTGAGAGAACACCCTAAAATATGTTATCCATTACACAATGCACATGTAGCATACTGTATTCCCTGCATCTAAGGCTGCATTCATCTCTGCTACAGACTCCGCCTAAAGTTGGCGGTTTCATTATAATCTATGGGGTCCATGGGTTTCCGCAGGTATCTGCTTTTTAAGCAGTCAGGATCTCCTTTCGGGTTCCCTTGCGGACCTAAACGTCGGAAACCCGAACACTGGTGTGAACCTAGCATAAATGGTATAGTATTGCCCCAGTCTCATAACATACAGTCATATGAAAAAGTTTGGGCACCCCTATTAATCTTAATCATTTTTAGTTCTAAATATTTGGGTGTTTGCAACAGCCATTTCAATTTGATATATCTAATAACTGATGGACACAGTAATATTTCAGGATTGAAATGAGGTTTATTGTACTAACAGAAAATGTGCAATATGCATTAAACCAAAATTTGACCGGTGCAAAAGTATGGGCACCTCAACAGAAAAGTGACATTAATATTTAGTAGATCCTCCTTTTGCAAAAATAACAGCCTCTAGTCGCTTCCTGTAGCTTTTAATCAGTTCCTGGATCCTGGATGAAGGTATTTTTGACCATTCCTCTTTACAAAACAATTCCAGTTCAGTTAAGTTTGATGGTCGCCGAGCATGGACAGCCCGCTTCAAATTATCCCACAGATGTTCAACGATATTCAGGTCTGGGGACTGGGATGGCCATTCCAGAACATTGTAATTGTTCCTCTGCATGAATGCCTGAGTAGATTTGGAGCTGTGTTTTGGATCATTGTCTTGCTGAAATATCCATCCCCGGCGTAACTTCAAATTCGTCACTGATTCTTGTACATTATTCTCAAGAATCTGCTGATACTGAGTTGAATCCATGCGACCCTCAACTTTAACAAGATTCCCGGTGCCAGCATTGGCCACACAGCCCCAAAGCATGATGGAACCTCCACCAAATTTTACAGTGGGTAACAAGTGTTTTTCTCGGAATGCTGTGTTTTTTTGACGCCATGGATAACGCCTTTTTGTATGACCAAACAACTCAATCTTTGTTTCATCAGTCCACAGGACCTTCTTCCAAAATGAAGCTGGCTTGTCCAAATGTGCTTTTGCATACCTCAGGCGACTCTGTTTGTGGCGTGCTTTCAGAAACGGCTTCTTTCGCATCACTCTCCCATACAGCTTCTCCTTGTGCAAAGTGTGCTGTATTGTTGAGCGATGCACAGTGACACCATCTGCAGCAAGATGATGCTGCAGCTCTTTGGAGGTGGTCTGTGGATTGTCCTTGACTGTTCTCACCATTCTTCTTCTCTGCCTTTCTGATATTTTTCTTGGCCTGCCACTTCTGGGCTTAACAAGAACTGTCCCTGTGGTCTTCCATTTCCTTACTATGTTCCTCACAGTGGAAACTGACAGGTTAAATCTCTGAGACAACTTTTTGTATCCTTCCCCTGAACAACTATGTTGAACAATATTTGTTTTCAGATCATTTGAGAGTTGTTTTGAGGAGCCCATGATGCCACTCTTCAGAGGAGATTCAAATAGGAGAACAACTTGCAATTGGCCACCTTAAATACCTTTTCTCATGATTGGATACACCTGGCTATGAAGTTCAAAGCTCAGTGAGGTTACAAAACCAATTTTGTGCTTCAGTAAGTCAGTAAAAAGTAGTTAGGAGTATTCAAATCAATAAAATGATAAGGGTACCCAAATTTTTGCACCTGTCAAATTTTGGTTTAATGCATATTGCACATTTTCTGTTAGTACAATAAACCTCATTTCAATCCTGAAATATTACTGTGTCCATCAGTTATTAGATATATCAAATTGAAATGGCTGTTGCAAACACCCAAATATTTAGAACTAAAAATGATTAAGATTAATAGGGGTGCCCAAACTTTTTCATATGACTGTATGTACAGTAGGAATTTAATATCCAATCTGTATAATAGAGTGGACTTCTAATATAGGTTCCCAGTTTAGACTACTTGTAGTGCATTATGGGAGTTTCCATTTCATAACAGCTGGAGGACCACAGACAAAGCCCTTTAGTACACTACAGTATTATACTGTATCCTCCTTAGCCTCTCCTCTAATTCACATGTTAATGCAAAAATCGCTAACTCAATTTTTACTTTTATTTTTTTAAAGGAGGAGTAAAAGAATCCAACAACAAGAAAGCTGAGTAAATATTATCCAAAATTATTATTTTATGAGGAACACACACATTTACTAAACAGACATCAGAAAATGTGACAGGTGCTCTATAAAAGTGACAGGTTGGCACTTTCCAAAATCTTTTTTCATGAACCATACTCCACTCCTCAGCTAGCTTTCTAACATGCTACTTATCTGGATGGCCATTCTAGGGAACAAGTCACAAACACACCAAGGACACTACTAAATGACTGAGACTTAGAAGGTCATATATAAAAGAAGAGAATTGTCTGAAGATATTTACAAGCAAAACATGGCATCAGTAATGCTAAACCCACCTGGCTTGAGATGTCCATTGCGGCAAGGTAGGTTAGTACTGTCACTACAGACCTCCATTTGCTTGTTCTCACCTTGCATATCTGCTTGCAGCGTTGCTATGCAAACAGAGGAAAAGGGTAAAAATAAAAAACAAACAAAAAGATGAACAAAAACAAACTACTGCCACTGTGATGTCATACTAACAGCATACACATTACCGGCAAATAAATGGGGAATTGTGACTTGTAGCTTATTTCTTCTAATAACGTAAAGTTGTTAAATTTGGTTAAAGCATAAGTGCACTAATATAGATGTGATTTCACCGTCACCTGTGTGTATGAGGAATGATAGGAGCGCACTTCTAGCTTACATGTATCCCTATTAATGGTTCTCTACAATCGGGACTCGCTTCAGTAGACTAAGACTGCACAGAGATCTGCTGAGATAATAGAGCTTGTGCTTGCTATAGATTTCAGACATCACCAATGTTAAAAGAGGACCTATCACCACTACCACTAGTTCAAGTTCTTAGCTTCTATTAAAGGGGGGCTAAACTCCAGTGATTCAAGCGCAATTGGAATTTTCTCTCTAGCCCCACTGTTGGTGGGCAACAAGACAGGTAGTTTTGGTGTCTGATGTGCTATTTAAGCTCTGTATTGTCAGAAGGGCAGCGTCTGGTGGGTGGGGGGGGGGGGGTAATACTATTCAGAATTCCAGCCAGTGTCAGAGCTCAGACTCACATCCCTTGTCTGCTCCTGCGTGACACCGCACTCCTGACAGTACAGAGCCTAAATAGCATATCAGGCACCAAAAGTAATAGCATAAATTGCTCAGGAATGGTGGGAACTTGAGAAAAAATTCCAACTGTGGCTGAATCAGTGGAGCAGCGCCTATTACTTGATGCAAAGACCTGGACTTGGAGGTGGTGAAAGGTTCTCTTCAATCTATGTGAGACACATGAAATGACGTACACATGCAGCAGAGTTAAACTGAACTTCTGCAATTAGTTCTCTCAATCACAGAAAGCAACAAAAAACAAACAATGAAAAGTCTTTGGAAAAACATTTTTCATTTACTTTTCATAGTTTTTTTTGTGTGATAAGCTATCACACTGCAGACATTTAACCATTTGCAGAAGTTCAGGTTAACTCTGCTACATCTGTACGTAAGCTTTTTCATATATTCAAACTGGCATGAGCAGATGGGAGAAATATAAGTGCTTCTATATATTGACCATTCCTTATGTAGCCACTCTGCTTTGGCTCAAAAAAAAAAACAAAACACTGCAGTGGAAAAGCGCCACGTTTTTGACAATTGCAGCATGTCAATAATACCTGCAGAAACACTGTCATTTTTCGTATAGGTGTAATAGGGGCAGAGAGTCATCAGAGCAAAAAAGTTTAAATGAAAAACGTTGCGGGTAAAAATTGTTATGCATTTCCGAGGTTAGTTCCACAGAGTTTCGCTATGTGGGGCCTTAGCCTTAAGGTTTGTTATGCATTCCAACTTCCCCATTAAACTCAACAGGGAAAATCCGCAACAAGCTCATCACTATTTTCACATGTTGCAGATTTTACACAACACTTAGTAATTTCTGCATGTAATTTTTTTTTTTTTTTTAATTGAACACAATACTATTTAGATGCAGGTTTTCTGCCAACTCTGGGCTCAACTTATCCTAAGCGTTACTGCAACAACCACAAAAAAAAAAAAAAAAAAATATATTATATATATATATATATATATATATATATATATATATATATATATATATAAACAAATAGAACATATTACATTCTATTAATTTTACACCTCTTGAAAATATTTTATTAAACAGATATACTGATAAGGAGAAAACCCGATCATTAAAAACACTCACTTCATCTAAGGCAGGGTTCACACTACCGTTGGATTCCGTTATGAAGGTGCCCGTTAAAAAAAAAAAAAAAAAAAAAAAAAAACGGACACCTATCATAACATATTAATGGACACTTAATGGATCAGTTAAAAAAAACGGACACATTAGCATCAGTTAGTGTCTGTTTTTTTTATACTGTCCATTTTTATTTTTTTTGTTTCTGCTTTCAGGGGAAAAACGGACACAAAATAACGGACAGTAACTGACAGCTATCAGTTACTGTCCGTTATAAGTCTGTTACCCATAGACTTCAACGTTAAAAAATAATGGTCGCTTGCCGTCCATCAAGAATCCGTTTTGTTTTTTTTAATGGAAAAAAAAAAAAAAAAAAAAAAAAAAAAGTCCTGCATGTAGGATTTTTTGTCCACAAAAAAAAACGGACTTGTGACGTCTTGGGTGTAAACGGACATTAACAGACAAGATAACATCCCATTGATATTAAAGGAAATTTTAATGGGTTTCTGATGGTTCAGCTAGTGTCTGTTGCTAAAATCTTGTAGCCGACAATAGCAACGGACACTACTGACTGTCACCAACGGTAGTGTGAACGCTCCCTTACAAGGAGCTTACACAAGACATTCACTGTTAAGACAATATGCATACATTATGAAAGAATGATGGAAAAACAGACATCAAAATAAAGAACAAGGTAATTTTGATGAATTACATTTTTAGTTCAATTTCCATAAAATACATAGATGTTGTTTGCACCAACCTTTTACAATGTATTAAACACACATAAGAACACCAAATGACTGGATGGCAATAAGGAAATAAAATTGTACATAAATTCTTACACCAATGTATAATGCAATAAGAGAAGAAGAAGGGGGAGAAAGAAAAAAAAAAAAAAAACACACACACCACACAGCGCTAAAAAACAGGACATGCAAAGCTCACAAAGACTTAGTAGCATGGAGAAAAGGGCCCTAGGGGTAGGAGTGCCTCAGCCCTTTCTTTTTACAATTGCGATTAGTCTGTATCTGGTCTTTATAGACTAAAGGACCAAATGACCACAACATTGTTAGTACATTCTTATGCAAAAGTAAGAGAGTATCCAGTCAGGTCTGATTCTTTCTGATGTTCTGGAACAAAGACAAGCACTCCTATTAATATTTGATAACGAGAATATTTAAAGCGACAAGCACCAACCAACACTGAATATTTAAATAAGATAGAATCAGACATGACATCTTAGTGTGCATGTTCGGGGGGAGGGGGTTTGAGTGGGTGGAAGAAGATGAAAAAGGCCTGGGCCGACACTTCAACTTTTTTTTTTTTTTTTTTTTTTTTTTTAGTGCTACCGAGGGTGTATTCACATCGTCCGTTTAAAATAACACAGGAAAAATAAAATTGCAGTCTTGGGGGCAGTTTTTGATCTTGCACGTGAAACACATTTATAAAAAATAAAAAAAAAAATGCGCGTGTTTCACCTATAAAATTAAGGAATAGTACCATAGACCGCATCAAAACTACATGTATTTTTCTCTGACATGGTTTTGATGCAGTTTGCACCCAAGTGCGATGTGTGATTGACCCCTTATAGATTTTAAAGGATTATCCCCATCTCGGCAAATCACTACAAGTCCTGATCCTTCAGTGGCTTACAGAAACAGTCCAGCACTGCTGTCCTTAGCGTCTCCTGTTAGGGTTGCACAGCGTATCAAGTTTTCAATATCACTTCGATACTCTGGAGGAGTTTAGTAGCAGGTCCTACTCACTACAGATTCTGTACTGTGATTGGGATGATGGGACACACTACTTCTATGTACAGCTTATTACTAAAATTGTAATGACCCATTTGTTACTGCACTACAGAGAAAGAATGCCTGCCATGTTCTCTGTGCAGTGTCCTGACATTGGTACGCTCCTACTTCCTTCCTCCACTGCCACCAGCAATATTGCCACTGCAGAAGAGATTGGGTAATGTGAATGACAGTGTAGGCTTGTATTAACTAGTGACTACCTGGAATAAAAGCACTTAGAATTAAACTTCTTTTACAGTCAGACCATCCAGCATTGAGGAATATTAGGGTTAATGTGAACAACATCAAACCCATTGCTGTCATTATGTGAGGGAAATAATAGGGTCAGTTAATGTAGGCATATAGTGTTGTTAGTTCAGTTTCTCCATGTGCCTCACATTAATACCTTCCTGCCGCAGCCGTTCTTCAATTTCTGTTTTTGACTCCCTGAATTCCAAAAGCCATAACTTTATTTTTCTGTTCACAGAGCAGAATGAACGCTTAATTTTTGTGGAACAAATTGTACTTCATAATGACACCATTTCAATATTTCGTACGATGTACTGGGAAGCTGGAAAAAAATTTCAGAGTGGGGTGGAAATAGAGCACAAACAGTTTTTCAACTTTTAAGGGATTCGCCATATTCTCATAATTTTTTTGTATTTCCATGTATGGAGCTGCATAAGACATCTTTTGCTGGGTCAAATGTACTTTTTATTAATACCATTTTGGGGAGTCTGATGTTTTAAACACTTTAATAAAAAAAAAATTTTTTTTTAAGGGAGGCGAAACAGTGGGGGCAGTGAAGTCCTTGAGCTCTTTTTTTTTCCCTCCCACTACAGCAAAGTGAGAAAGAATTTTTAAATGTTTTTAGACTGGGCATTTTCAAATGCGGATATGTATAATTTAAGTTTGTTTATTTTCATATCATATCTAGGGAAAGTGTGTGTGTGTGATCTGAATTTTTATTTCTTTATTTAAACCATGAAAAATATGGATGTAAACAGAAGGATGAATAAGACCCAACGTTTAGAATATTTGCACATAAAATGATCACATAGGAGTGCATTAAAATATGCTCCAACATGCCTTGCAAGTGCCCAGAAGCACCTTCTCATTGACTAGTGTGACTACAAAAGCACTACAGGAAGTATAATTTTGGTATTTGAGAACGATACAGATACTCTCTGTGGTATCAATGAAGTCCAAATTCTGGACTAACAGCTCTAGTTCCCACAAGTTGAATTGGAGCTTCAGAAACAGCATAACACATTTAGCTACAGAAAGATAGGCAGAGAAACTCAAGACACTGGTGAAAGCTCTAGCAAGTCCACCAAGTAAGGCAATTCTCTGTAGAACACACTCAAACATCAGAAGTATGGAGGACCTAGTACAGCAATAATGAGCAGTCCTACTCTGAATCCAGCACTGGGGTGAAGTGGAAAACGTACTACTGCCATCAGCAGAGAAAGGGTTTGTGGTATTCCCTTGGCTTTCTACTACAACACTCTTTTCCCCACAACCTCTAATGAAGCCTACTGCACAATGGGTTTTATATAAGGTTGCAGATGGCTCACTTATCACTTGTGCCTCCATCTGTGGCCATTCTATGGACAGAGCAGTGCACCACATGAGGAGAGATTGTTATATGAACCAAGGGGCATGACTGCACAGTGATGAGGGCCCAGAACTTCTAAAATTAATAAGCAACGCACCAATTTCAAGCGTAACTAAACTTTTGGACAACTTTTGATTTTCTGACAGTATTTGTGTCATTAATAAATTTTCTAATATTTAAATTTTGGATCCTTTCTGTGAAGTCCTGCATTTTTTGACTTTTCTCCTTGCTTCTGTATTGAGAGCTGTTCCTGTCTCTGAGTACCTGTGTATGGAGTACAGGCCTGGAGTAGAAAATGAGGGGAGGGTCACTCCAAACAGTTATATCCCGGACATTATAAAACGCCCAAAATGAAAACAGTGTCGGGATTGGGATAACGTAGGTTTGTATGTTTTATAATATTCGAGATAACTGTATGAAGTGACTCTCCACTACCCTCATTCTCTACGTATTACACAGCCCCGTGCTCCATACATAGGTACTCAGAGGCAGAAACAGCTCTCAATACAGAAGAAAGTGAAAGAATAAAAGGGATGTAGGATTTCATAGAAAGGAGACAAAATTTGTTAATAAAAGTAGATTACAAAATTTGTTAATGTCACAAATACGGTCAGAAAATCAAAAGTTGTCCAAAAGTTTAGTTATGCTTTAAATGTTAACTTTTGGAAATACTATACCTCAGAGGTAGGCAAGCCCTTTAATCAGGGGGTTAAACAAAACTGCGATGAATACCACAAGCCATATGGAGCTTTGCAGTCTTCACACCATTTCCACAATGCAGGTCTTAGTTGTGCCATCTTAGTTTTATCACAAGTAACCTGCAGTGTTAATGCACCATGTCCATTAATAATTCCTTAACCAAGCGTCTGCATCACAGCAACCAAGGGCACCATTGATTACATCTGTACTACTTTTGTCACAGGTACTGAAGCTAGAGAGATGCAGCTGTATAGCAAGCAGCTGGTTTCCATAGGATAGAATGTAAAGTGATCACTCACTACTTTGCTTCTTGCTCTAATATGTATCAAACACATGCTAGTGGATTAAAAGGTCTGAATATCAGTGGACTCACAGTTTCCCATTATTGCTGTACTGAGCCACATCTCACAGCCTCTCTCCATACATACTTACACAGTGCTGCGTACGTCTCTGTGAAAAGTGTTTTTTTATTTCACAGCCTAGTGTACACACGAGGGTAACCAGATTTCACATATACCTCAGACTTGAGTTTATTGAAGGATCCATGAAAATTGTATGTTTTATTATTTAATGTATCAGTCACATATACTGTTAAGACTGGTGTGTAAATAGATACAGTAATGTTTTTGAGGCTGTGATCCATCCAGTTAATACAGTGATTGGTACACAGCTGGAGAACCCCCTTGAATAAGCACCAACATCACCATTTCCTAAATTGTTAAGGTGGGAGAGGTACAGGCCAATAACCTGGGGAAATTTATATTTACAGTATAAGGGATGGGATTTAAACAAATCCCTCCCATACGCCACATCACTGATCCGTAGCATGTCAATTATTGCTGGGAATTTTGCAGACAGATGCAGTTTGAAAGCCGTGAGGGGGGAGGGGGGTTACATTACAAAGAAATCTATAGGTCAGATGAAACCACCCGATTTTGCAGTGGAAAATGCTGTCAATTCTTTCTGCAATATTTTTGCTAAATGTGGACTTACCCTAAATGTGTTTTCCTAAGATCAGTATATTAATGGCCTACTCCATACCTGAAACAACAGTAAGCATAACTATAAAATTCCCTATATAAAAATAAAAATATATCTACCCATAATGTTGACATACTGTACATAACAGCAGATTTGCTGGTATATTTGCTAAACTTGGAACAGTAACTTTTTATAAGAACTTCATTCTAAGGCAGACATTGTACAGATACTTTACAAGAACAGGCACTTCAAACTCTCAGCATCTCCCTTTATACAGCCCAGTTCTCAGGTCCAACATGCAATGTAATGTGGAAAATCCAGGTTACGAAACATCTGGTTTGCGATCTGCTGCTGCATTTTTTCATTTTTAACTTCCCCATATGAGTTTATGGGGGAAATGAAGTTTTCACAGGTAAAAACAACAAGATGCGTTTTTGAAAACGCAACTTTTCCACAGCGATTTTTTCCTGCGGATGTGTGGATGAGAATAGACAGAATCTCACTTTGCTGGGACTGTAAAATGCAGAGTTTTTTTTTCCACAACAGCTACAACAATGCAATTCCACAAAGTGTGGCCCCCCCAAAACAGCAGTGTGTCCCCACCCTTAAACTAAAACTCTTTTTGATGCTCATAGCTGAAATAAGTGCACAATAAGTTGGCTGTGATAGTTTGCCATAGCTTCAGAAATCTGACCCTATATTTTGTCTTTCAGCCATTTATTTTTTTAACCATAAAACCTTCCCTGTGAGCAGCCATATTGAAGGTACACACTTCTTTCTAACAGAGTCAGTACAGCAATGGGTGTGCACTTTATGGCAGCTGAAAGAATTGCAAGAAATCACAGATTTTTGCAGTCTACAGGAAGTGATTAAATACGGCCCCTTTCCCCCCCCCAAAATTAGAGAGATCTACCGAGTCTTATCTTTACATACAGAGTCATTATCCATCCAATTCTAGGCCTCCAGCAGAACAAAAGGCAACATTAACTTGCCCACCCTTGCTCCCCCCATGCTTGCATATGATTTAGAAGCCAGATTGAAAGCTACAATATTATTTTACTAAAATGTTTTAAAAGAAAAAAAAAAAATATAATAAAAAGAAAGATTTAAATGTAATTTCTGATTATACATTCCCATTGACATCAGTAATGACTTCTTTGCCAGTATTTTACAACTGTGAGTAGCCATTGAAAAGATCACACTATTCATACAATGATAAGATGTGCCCTCTACCACACCAGTAAGAGTATGGCGAAAGAAAGTTAGTAACATGCGCTGTAGTGGACAGGTCAATATTGCTACATGCAGCCAGCATAAAAAAAAAAATAAAAAAAATCTGTCATTGGAAAGGAGATACTTCAAAGCAAAGAATCAGAAAAAAAAAACGGCACATAATATATCTTTATAAGGATTAGTCATGAATTATTTTCATTTCTTGTGAAGTTAAAGTGATACTGTAGATCACGTCTCAGGGTGAAGACTAAAGGAGAAGAGCAAAACAAAATGGCAGATTCCTTTTACAAATGACAAGTTAATGGTATTAGCAGTGCGTTCATGCAGTACTAGGACAGAAGAATATGGTCACTAAAAGTAAAGCCATCCAGTATAAAGTGCAGTTGTCAAATACATTGAGCACAATACCAATTTATCTAGATTTTCATAAACATATTGCATGAGGCCACATCAAGAAAAATAGATCAGCAGATTGTTCATAGAGTTCATTTACTTACCATACTTGTCCATGTGTGCATTGAGCCTTATATAATACATGCAGATTGTTTCTACTGCACCCACAAGCTGGATATACATTCTCACTGCATAAGGCGTTGTCTGGTTTTATGTAAATCAAGCTTAGTTACTGTATTGTAAAAAGTTATGCAACCTTCTATAGTATACTCAGCATTTTACACTATATTCACATCTCTAATGGAGGATCAGAACAATGGACAGCTAAAAACAGCTGACACATACTGAACCCCATGGACCCCAAGCTCATGCTGAGAAAACTGTAAATCCAAACCAGTGGGCAGGAGAAAAACTCTCCAGATGAAATTTAAAAGGTGCCCATACACCATCAATAGTTGTCAGACGCACAAGCTAACCCTTCCTACTTCACATTATGCATTCATCCTATGTTTAGCCATACATGTGTATGTTTTCAGTGGGAAGAGTGTTTTAAGTCACTGTCGGACAATTCCTGCAGTGGCTTATCTCCCGGAGGAGAAAAGGATATGGCATAAGATTCATTATAGTCTTGTGCACCATAAACTAAACAGAGCTTCCACCAACCACAGATACACATAAGATGGCTGACTGATCTTGCTAAAAATCAGCATTTTTGCTAACAAATCAAATGTGTATGGCCACCTAAGGACCCTGTCAAACAAACATTCAAGCCAAGAAATATGGTAGGGAATGCATTCACCCATCTTTGCCAGTTTTCTGGTATAGATGGGTGTTGTGCCGCATCTTTGGCGCACACCCCTTTATTTTCTCACTCACTACTTTTTGTGAAATGGAGCCTCTTAACTCAGGTGCGCCTCGTGGCACTTAAGGTCTTTATTAAAACTGATGTACGAAACACCAGTCTTAATTAATTCCTCCCAGTGTCTGTGTATTAGCCACATTTCTTGTCCCAACCACAGCTCTTGTGAACTTGCATCATACTGAATTACGATGTCATGGGCTTCAAAAATACTGTGGCTCCACCCTCCAGCTCGCACACAATGCTGCGAGTGAAGGACAGTAGAGCTGCGACAGTTCACAGGAGTCCACGTCAGGCCAGGAAATAAGGTCAACTCTCAGACCAAATAGATTAGTAGAAAAAGACCCTTGAAATGTGTTTTACATTAAAAAGACCTAAAGCCAAAAGAGCCACAAGCCTAAAGAACTGGTATACAAAAGTGTATTAGAAAGTTGTAAAACTTTCCACAATATAGTGACAATACAGAGGTAGCAAGACAACAAAACCATTGAAAAGCCCCCGAAAGTCAAGTTGACACACTAGCACTGTCTGTTAACACATTAAGAGATAAAGTAAACTTTGCTACATCTGTAAAAACTATTTACACAGATAAATAACTAGGCAAAAGATATATACACTTAAAAAGAAATCAGACTTTGTCTGTTTCTGCTGCCACCTGATACCAGTACTTAGGAACCCCAGAAACATTATATGGTCAGCACAGGGGCTCAGTGGTTAGTACTGGGATCCCAATGTAAACTCCAGCCAAGAAATAAATCTGCAAGGAGTTTGTACGTTTCTCCTATGTTTTTATGGGTTTCCATGCATTCTCCATACATACAAAGAATACAGATTCCGACCCCTACTTGGGACAGTGAATAATGACAGTATCTGTAAAGCACTGTGGAATATGTTGGTGCTATACAAGCAAAATAAACAAGCAAGCAAACACGAATATAAACATTCTGATTTCTCGCTCGACATAGTGCCACTCTTATTCATGGGCTGTACAAAGTGCCGTACAATGCTTTAAACATGTTTGTTTGTTACTAACAATATTTTATAAGATTTAGATCCTATTTTTATTGTTTTGTTTATTCTGTTTGGCGATGTCTTTATATCACTTAACATTGTTTCTTAGATCTGTTAAGGGCAGTTGAAACCGCTCCAAAATGTCACAGAAAAACCTACAATTCTAAGAATCACAATAAATTAATTGTTATTTAATGAATACTATTGAAACAGCACTGTTTTCAACACATACCTAATAGCTGTAAGCGATCCTTTGCCATTAGTAAATTTGTCGTCATTTTTGCTTGTAGACGTCGTGCTCGATCATACTGCTCTCCTTGAAGTGAACAGAGCATACAGTTATCAAACCTTTGGCGTATATACATAAGTAATAAAATGTCACAGCTTTCCGTTTGGTTTTACTGCTTTACTATAAATCACCAATTTTAAGTTCTAAATTCATTGTTTTTTTTTCCCTGAATTTTTCCTTCTGACAAACTGACAGAATAAACCATTAAAAAAGCCAGATCACTAGGGGTCTAGCTCGTACAGAGTCCAACTAGGTGTTTATAATATAGTCCTTATGACAAATGTGTAAAATCTCTTTGAGCAGGCTACAAATAATCCAACGAGAAAAATTAGACTATCAGGCTGTGACCCCGTGCTGCTTTTTTTGTTGCAGATTTTGCTGTGTTTTTTTTTTTTTAGTCAAACTCAGGAGTAGCTGCAAAAGAAATGGGAAAAATAAAATAAGCCCTTACATGTCTCCTTCCTGTTCAATCCACTCCTGGCTTTAGCTAAAAAAAAAAAAAAAAAAACCATGCGTTTCTGCTACGTGGGGCCTCAGCCTTACAAAAGGTCAATGAGGTAGCCACAGAAATAGACAATTTACAAGGAGAAAAAGGCAACACATCACAGACAATGAACAAACCCAGATCTAAATATAATTATCTCTCAAACACCTACAAAAGACAGACTACATAACAAGGGGCATTAAAATGTTTAGGCACAAATGTTCATCTGTGGAGCAACTAAAGGAGTAAATGATCCAAAAACAGAGCACACTTATAAGGTGTAGTTTTAGGCAACACTTCCTAGGCAGTGACCCAAACATACAAAAAAAAAAGCCCTGCAATAAGTACAGAATAATACATTGTATTCCAAGGAGTAAACCCAAAGTCTAAAACAGAAATGTGTCAGTTCACAATATATAAAACATTAAAGCGTAACTAAACTTTCAGACAACTTTTGATTTTCTAGCAGTATTTGTGTCATTAATAAATTCTGTAATATACTTTATTAACAAATTTTGGATTCTCTGTGAAACCCTGCATTCTTTCACTCTTTCCATTGCTTCTGTATTGAAAGCTGTTCCTGCTTCACACTTAATGTTATTGTGTACAGGAGTACGGGGTAGAGAGTAGGAGAGGGTCACTTCAAAACAGTTATATCTCGGACATTATAAAACATACATATTTGTGTCATATGTAAGAGGAGATTCTCTTCTTTCATACGACACTAAGGCTGCAGTGCTATCTACATTATTTCCAGAAATATCACTGGTTGAAAACAGTGTTGGGATTAGGATATTTATATACAGCTGTAGAATATATATGATTTAAAAATCCCAATCCCGACTGTTTTCAACCAGTGATATCTCTGGAAATAATTTAGATAGCAAAAGTTTGTACGTTTTATAATATCCGAGATGTAACTGTTTGAAGTGACCCTGCCCCACCCTCATTCTCTACATATTACACAGCCAGTACTCCCGTACACAGTAACATTCAGTGAGAGGCAGGAACAGCTCAATACAGAAGCAATGGAAAGAGAAAAAAAAATATGCAGGATTTCACAGAAATTATCTAAAATTTGTTAATAAAGTAAATTACAAGATTTATTAATGGCACAATAACTGCAAGAAATCAAAAGTTGTTTTAAGCTTTAAGCAACAGAAATAAATCCCACATTGTGATTATTGATAACTCCAAAGAGTAAAACAAAAAAAAAATAAATAAAATGATATCCAATAAGAAACACAAAAACTGGTATGTATAAAAATAAAGATGAACAAAAAAATATCATGACAACATCAGTGAAAACAATAAGTGTCAGACAAGTGACTTTAGCCAATCTTTGCCAACCCAGGATTTAAAAGTGATCAAGCACCAGAATCCAATATGGCTGTCTAGCACAAGCCATCAGAGAACTAACAAATTATACATGCTTTCCCCACAGTCTGCAAATGAACTGACTGTTAACGGATTGTTAGTTGCCACGCAGCTTGCCATTAACATTCAGTTCATTTGCACGCTGTGCTGACCTCAGGCTCTTGGCCGCACAGCAGATGCCATATAGGACCCTACCTCCAGTCTACCCCCATTATATGCAGTTGTTTAATGGAGTAAATTAGTCACACTCCGACATGTGTTTCAATATGTACCCAGCCATCAAAAATCTGTGACTGCTGCATTCTTTTTACATTGATCACTCTGTAGACTCAATATGTTTCTTTAATGTGTGGGATGCCAAAACTAAAACTTGTCAGACATAATACCACAGGCACAAAGACTAGGTTTCCCTAACATCACGATCACCTTTGCAAGTTCAGTGTGTGGACGCAACAGAATGGGACGTTTACCTTGTCCACTAACTTGTACCGCAATTCCTTTCTCTAGCTCTTCAATACCTTTCTTGTACCACTGAATAGCTTGTTCCTTTTGATCTGGAAAATAATATTTAAGAGATCATTGAAAAGAAATGAGAAAACAGCATCAATATAGCAAGTATTACTGCAACTACAGATCTCATCCGATGCAGGGGAAATACATCACAGCTTGGCACCCTTAGCAAAGCCAATAATTAACACTGTCTTACGGTTCGCTGCAGTAGCCATTTAGTTAACAGAAAAAAAAATATGATATCCAACTATGGCTATGCAAGAAAAAAAATGTCACCAAATTTTCTTTTGGGAAAGATTTTTCCGCATTTTGAAATGATGAAACCCAATCTCTGTTTTGGCAATAAATATATTCTTCCAACTTGGAGTCATTATACCCTAGTGTGACTAAAACCTTCAAGGTCCTGTTTATTAAAATAGTCAACTCCTCACTTGGCTCCTGGTGCCATCAGCAGATCACCTTGAGGCCGGCTCCCAGCATACAGCCAATTTTGCTAGAGGAAATCACAAGCAACCAAGTAAACTACAACAGAAATACAGCATTTCAATGAATGGCCATCTTGTAATACAAAGATAGCTGGAGCTTGCCATAACAGGAACAGTTTGTGGAGAGAGATTTTATTGTCTGGCCATACAGAACGGTCCCATGCTGGAGACCACCTTCTATGATGTGCCAGTATAGGACCTATAGACAGGGCCTGTCCTTATAAATAAACTTTCTAAGATGTCTCCTTACAAATGGAACAGTGTCTGTGTCTGGCTCGGGCAGAGTTCCTGTCACACAATTGCAGTTAGCAACAATGTGGCCAGAAATACAGTATATCATATGAAATACGGGGAGAATGTTTCTTTTTTCTGCTTTTTTTTTTTTTTTTTCTTTTAATGGAACCTGCTACAGAAGCTCCTTTAGATGTGTATGTATTCTTAAAGGGTGGTCTTATGGAGAGGTCGAAGTATACTATAATTCAGCTTTATATACATTTGGTTAGGAAAATTACCTTTAAAACTAAATCTGTAGTGTTTTTTTTTTTTATTTTAGCATGTAATATAATATTCTTTTTTATATTTCCATTTTGGATCTAACGCTTTGCTGCATTGACAGGCACATGAGATCTGCTGCTAGCCGGAAACAATGGAAAACACATTTAAATAGAAACATTATAACTAATAACCATACATTGGAGTCACCACCTCTATGTAAAAGCCAAAATTTAACAAAAAAAAAAACAAAACAAAAAAAAAAAAACACACACACATAATCCAGTTTAGAAAGGTTAAATCAATTTTTTAACGATAAAAGTCAGATTATCTCCTGTCTAGTAGATAAACCATTAATGACAATAAAAGATTCAGACACAAAGATGGGAGGATAACATAAGAGGTTTTCAGCAGGGTGCGGTAATCCAAGCATGACGGCAGGGACATTCTCCCAAACTGGGCCTCAAAAGCCAATTTATAGCGCTCTGTCAGTAAGCTTTTCCTTCGAGCCATGTAGTGAGGAGCATCCACCAGCCTTTTATGTAAACTCCAAGCAGCACAAGATCACCTTCAAAAGCACAACCAACATGAAAATACAACAGTCAAGAGTCGACAGGAAGATCCTGCCACCCACTGACATACTGTATATTCAAGCAGACACCTGAGCACTGAAGGAAGAATTTATTCACTTGACTTCTAATCCCCATACACAAGTCAATTATTAATTAACTCATTTATTACTATTAACCCCATTTTATGCTTGTGTTTATAATTTCACATGGAAAATATCATAGTACTAAAAAAAATAAAAATAAAATTAATAATTATTTTTTTAGTTACTTTTTTTTTTTAAAGTTCTTTGGAAAATACATTTATCTTCATATAGTCTTCAATCTCATAAGTAATTCATGATAATATGTTTTCCACATGAGCAGGCTTCACTTTCACCACATTACTGGAAATCCCAGCATGATATGAACTCTAGACAGGAGTTCGGGGCCTACACCATAAGTGCCCTAATGAGGTTTAACAGTGCGTCCATCTGTGCTACCTTAACCCTATAAATGCTGTATCTAAAAATCTACAGGTTAATGAGACTTTGAACAAAACACTAAGAACTTTTTAGGCCCCACGATGCGATAAAGCAATTTTCCTGCTACGGAAATATAGCTGAAAAATAAGAATAAAACACAGCATTTTTCTGTGCAAGCAAAGTGAATGAGATTCTAGCTGATCGCATCCACACATTTCGGGATGGGGGGGGGCGCGCTACGGAAAAGATGCATTTTCAAAAGCGCTGCAGTTTTTAGCTGTGTTCTGCAACATGGGGCCTTAAAACTGTAATGTTATAAATACAGCCTGAAATGGATCTGCACTTGGGCCACGCTCCCTTTTCCCAACAAAAAATAAAAGTGACTAGAGCAGCATAACATCTGGAAAAAGGGTGCAAATGCTTCATAAAGTGCAGGGCAGAGAAAGACCACAGACAGACGCAATTTATGCCAAAAAAGTCACAAGTAGTTTAACAAACGTGACCCATTTAGACTAGGGCAAGGGTACTTAAGTACTTTTAGTCGAGGCCCACTGACTAGGGTCCACCATCAGGTGAAGATCCAAGCTGAACACGTCCAATATTTACTGTATTTTCTGGACAAGATAACATGACTGACTGTAAGATGCACCTTAGGGTTAGACAAGAAAAATTAAGAAAAAAATTAAGAAAAAAAAATATTTAATATTAATTTATCCTTCCCTGGTGACCAAATTGAGTAGAGGGGTCAATGTCACTAACTAGTGAGGGGGTACAAAGGAGGTTTATAGTGTGTGTGTACGCATTAAGAAGTATTTAATTGTGAGGTTGCAGTAATGTGGCAATACAATGTGTATGGGTGCACTAAGGAGAACTGCACAGTTTAGAGGAAACTAATGTGGCATTATATTAGCAACACGGTGGCTCAGTGGTTAGCACTGCAGCCTTGCAGCACTGGAGTCCTAGGTTCAAATACAACCAAGGACATCCGCAAGGAGTTTATATGTTCTCCCTGTGTTTGCGTGGGTTTCCTCCCATACTACTGACGTACTGATAGTGAGCCCTATATGGGACAGGGAATGACAATGTCTGTAAAAGCGCTGCGGAATATGTTGGCGCTATATAAGTAAGCAAAGTAAATAAGTGTGTTGACAGCATTAAGAAGCATTACACTATGCAGGGGCACTGATGTGGCATTATACTGTGAGGGGGCAATAAATACCATTATAATGTAGGTGGGGGCACTAGTATTATGGCCCACTAGTGGCCTCTACATGTTATAATGTTCCAGCTGCTACACCAAACCAAAAACCACCCTCCACCTATGATGGTCAATGATCACACGATTTTAAATGCAAAATCTCAGTTTTAGACGCAATGTTGTATGGCCATTGGACACCATGGAGGAGTCCCAGCAGCAGCTTGAGTGTGTTTTCACTCTTAAACCAGGAAAAGGTACCCCTGACCAACTAACATTCAAAGTTGATCAAAGTTTTTTTTTTTTGTTTACAGCCGATTTTCAATTTTAATCTCAATTTTTTTGTCTGACGGAGGACCATAACAGAGAGACAGACAGCTAAGATAGCGGTAACACATGGCGCATGTCAGACCCCATTGACTATAATGGAGTCTCTTGTGTATACGTCGTTTTAAAACTGAAAGCGGTGGAGGAAAAAAGTCCTCTATGCAGGCCTTGTTCCTCTGCCAATTTTCAGGCGGACACTGCAAGGAGTCTCCAACCCAGATGTGAACAGCGCCAGATACAGGATTTCTTACCCAGATACTGACCGCAGTGAAGAAACTGTGGATCATAACTGGTAGAGGCATTTTGTGAAACAGGGACGCCCAATGTGTTTGTATTTATTGTCGTCATTTCCTTATTCTAAAGGGGAGAGGATTTGAATTTTTATACATTTTGTACCACAGACTGCAATTTCACTTTATTGCAACCCATGGTAAAATCCCCGTATAAGTATTGCGGCCTACTACAGGCAGATTTCAATATATACACCATGGCGGGCCTGGAGATCTTCAGAAGGCTCCCAGCTGCCGTACTGGAGCAGCTGGGGAAGGAAGGGGGAGGTGAAAGTAATGGAACCCCTCAAGTGCTGTGTTCATATCTGACCATAGGCCAAGTGAGATATTGTGCTACACTGTGGTGTTTGGCATATTTAGAGAAACCTTTTTTGTTGCACTGTTTTATTTGGCTCTTCTGGGAAGTGTTTTCTGCTGTTATGTGGTATTTGGTTGTTACTGGTGGATGTATTACGTATACGACACAGTACATTTGTTTGGCACTCCGTGGTAGAATCTCTTTGCTGGCGAGTCTGGCGTAACAGATTGACTGTTAAGGGCTGAGTCCAAAAAAAAAAAAAAAAAAAAAAAAAAAAAAAAAAAATATATATGAACGTGGAGCAATCTGCATTTTCCTATACAGGCGGCTACTGGAGGAAAAAAAAAAAAAACTAATTCCATGTAATTTTTTATTTTTTAAATAGGATGCTACAGAAGATGGATACCACTGTATAGCATTACGACACTACAGAAGATGGATACCACTGTATAGCATTACGACACTACAGAAGATGGATACCACTGTATAGCATTACGACACTACAGAAGATGGATACCACTGTATAGCATTTTTCACAAATCTCAGTAGACATACATGTCCACCAACAGGATTAAATACAGAGTACACAGAGCTTTATGTTCACAGGTGAGGAGTGCCAAATGTATGGAGGCCATGAGTCGTGTGTATTCCTGTGACACGTACTAGATACCTGATAGCAGTAATACATAGTTTTACCTGCACTATGAGACATCCGCATTCAGTGTGTCCTGAGCTGCAGTGTATGCCAAAGACAGCGCAGAGTCTAGTGAGTTACACGTAGATTGTATGAACATAAACACGGGGTGAAGAGAAGCTCCACATTTATAGACTTGTAACACAGCAGTCTGAATGAAGCCCTAGCAAGTATCTGAGGACATGAGATGACGGGCCATATGGTAACCAGCTGCTCATTCCTCACACCCCACAGGCCCAGAGCTGATGAGATGCTGATCATTCACAGCTCATCTGAATCAGCACAAACCCTAAGCCTGGATGGTCCTGATAAGCAAGCCTCGTGCCAGAGGAGTAATGGGCCATCTGTAGTGCTGCCCTGCCATGCCCCAGCTGTGCTAACATGTCACTGTCACCTTACTGGGCAGCAACTAGCCTGTCTGCTGATGCCCACAAAAGCAAAATAATCGGCCACACAACACACGCTATAGTGACGTCACCGTACACAGAAGGCCGCTTGTGACGTCACACAAGTCTCCTCACCTTTCTCCTGCTCATCTATGCGGAGAGCCATAGAGATGTAGTGGAAGGCCTGCTGGTGATAGCTCCGCACCACCTCCGGCTCCTGCGGCCTGTCCTGAGCTACAGCCGTCCTCAGAGACGGAGCGCTGCGCTCACTGAGTGTCCGGGTAGCGGGGAGCTTTTTGTCCGCCATGACCCTACGGGAGAGGCGTTCACAGCACCAGGCGAAGAGCAGGCCGAGCTGGAAGGCGAGAAACCGAAGGAGAGAGAAGGCAGCGAGCAGGGGATAGGAAAACAAGAACAGGTTCCGCTTATGAGGAGAAGGCGGGGCGCCCTGTACCGGAGACTCCGAGCGAGAGGGCGGTGCTGGGGACCCGGGACCTGTGTTTGCCGCTGGGGTCACCGGTTTCTTCTTGTGTCCTCTTCCACCCGGAGAATTCATTCACAGTGCCCGCAGCCGCCGCCATAACACCGGGCTCAGTGCCCGACAGCTCCCCCCCACTGCGCCTGACACGGCTCTCACTACCCGCCCGTCTCACTCGCACACTGACATTGACCACGCCCACTAATCGACCTATCCCCGCCTATATTCTGCAGGCTTCTATTACCAGCCGTCTGATGCGGGAGCGTATCCTCGCCCAGAATTAATAGACCACGCCCTCCTTGTTCATGATAGGATGACTCCTCTCACTCCTCTTGTGTGATAGGTGACATGTCCTTTGACACGCTCACTGTAAAGGGAGGCACGCCCAGTGTCAAACTGAATGTGAATTGCTAGGATCAGTTGATTGTTTTCAGTGAGGCCACACCCAATAGGGGCGAGTTCTTCACTATCATTTTTGGGTGTTGTATAAAAATCAAGAGATGTGTAGTGGCTCACCTCTGAGGTGCAAGGCTGTCCAAAAGCACGAGTCCATTTTCTGCCATCACTCCACCATCTGAAACGTGGCTACTTTATTAAATATCAAAAAACTTCCAACTAGGTAAAAAAAAAAAATTGCAGCAAGCTAAACACCGAGCATCTAGCTCTCTGATGTGTTTCTGATTCTGCTTGGATCCTTGAAGGGGTTTCTACATCTTCCTGTATTCTTCAGCAAGCTGTTTGATGGACAGGACACTATGAAGTACCTAAATGGATATAGACATGCATTTACCATGAAAGATTATTATGGTTACTGGAAATGTAATATAAATGCAGATCAACATGTACAGTAAATGTATATTACATTACACAGGTTTGTATAGAAGACTTTCCATGCTTCTACAGAGAACAGACTAAGTGTTAGCTTTGTGTTTGCACAGTAGAGATAACCTACACCGTCCAAGTATTTGTCAGCAAACTGCAATTAGCTGAATTGATTGTCCCGACCAGCAGAGCAGCAAGAGAACTCAGCCCCCCCCCCCCCCAGAAAGCAGTGACTCATCCTCCCTAACCTGTGTTATCAGATGCTGGCCAGGCATTAAGGAAACACTATGTAAAAAATGGGAGGCATAATCTAACATAGCAGGCAAATGAAGTAGCATTACTAAAGCAATGTACAATCATGGCCAAAAGTTTTGAGAATGACACAAATATTATATTTTCACATGATCTGCTGCCCTCTGGTTTTTATGTGTGTTTGTCAGATGTTTTTATCACATACAGAAATATAATTGCATTCATATTATGAGTAACAGAAGCTTATATTGACAGTTAGAATGAGTTAATGCAGCAAGTCAATATTTGCAGTGTTGACCCTTCTTCTTCAGGACCTCTGCAATTCTCCCTGGCATGCTCTCAATCAACTTCTGGACCAAATCCTGACTGATAGCAGTCCATTCTTGCAGAATCAATGCTTTAATTTTGTCTGAATTTGTTGGTTTTTGTTTGTCCACCCGTCTCTTGATGATTGACCACAAGTTCTCAATGGGATTAAGATCTGGGGAGTGTCCAGGCCATGGACCCAAAATCTCTATGTTTTGTTCCCTGAGCCATTTAGTTATCACCTTTGCTTTATGGCAAGGTGCTCCATCATGCTGGAAAAGGCATTGTTGAGCGCCAAACTGCTCTTGGACGGTTGGGAGAAGATGCTCTTGGAGGACATTCTGGTACCATTCTTTATTCATGGCTGTGTTTTTAGGCAAGACTGTGAGAGAGCCGATTCCCTTGGCTGAGAAGCAACCCCACACATGAATGGTTTCAGGATGCTTTACAGTTGGCATGAGACAAGACTGGTGGTAGCGCTCACCTCTTCTTCTCCGAATAAGCTGTTTTCCAGATGTTCCAAACAATCGAAAAGGGGATTCATCAGAGAAAATGACTTTACCCCAGTCCTCAGCAGTCCACTTCCTGTACCTTTTGCAGAAGATCAGTCTGTCCCTGATGTTTTTTCTGGAGAGAAGTGGCTTCTTTGCTGCCCTCCTTGAGACCAGGCCTTGCTCCAAGAGTCTCCGCCTCACAGTGCGTGCAGATGCACTCACACCTGCCTGCTGCCATTCCTCAGCAAGCTCTGCACTGCTGGTAGCCCGATCCCGCAGCTGAAACACTTTTAAGAGACGGTCCTGCCGCTTGCTGGTCTTTCTTGGGCGCCCTGGAGCCTTTTTGGCACCAATGGAACCTCTCTCCTTGAAGTTCTTGATGATGCGATAGATTGTTGACTGAGGTGCAATCTTTCTAGCTGCAATACTCTTCCCAGTTAGGCCATTTTTGTGCAGTGCAATGATGACTGCACGTGTTTCTTTAGAGATAACCATGGTTAACAGAAGAGAAACAATGATGGCAAGCACCAGCCTCCTTTTAAAGTGTCCAGTGGTGTCATTCTTAATCATGACAGATTGATCTCCAGCCCTGTCCTCATCAACACCCACACCTGTGTTAATGGAGCAATCACCGAAACGATGTTAGGTGGTCCTTTTAAGGCAGGGCTGCAATGATGTTGAAATGTGTTTTTGGGGATAAAGTTCATTTTCTAGGCAAATATTGACTTTGCAAGTAATTGCTGTTAAGCTGATCACTCTTTCTAACATTCTGGAGTATATGCAAATTGCCATTAGAAAAACTGAAGCAGTAGACTTTGTAAAAATTAATATTTGTATCATTCTCAAAACTTTTGGCCATGACTGTATTTTGGAAAAGTCTTGAATTTACATAACCTAGCAGTATAGAGAGGATCCTTGAGATGGGACTACCCCTTTAATCCTAATGAGGCTATAATCAAACAACACACCTGAAATACCTTAAGGTCAGCCACAGCCACCAGACTGCTAAGGGTATGTTCACACAGAGTTTTTTGCAGGCTGATTTTGAGGCGGAAACCAAATTATTTCAATGGGAGTCAGTACCAGTTTTTTTTCCAAGCTGATTTTTTCAAATAAATAAAAAAAAAGCAAAATGACCTATGCTCAGGCAGATTTCGCCTTAAAAAACCCATTGAAATGAATGGGAGGCATAAAAACGGCGATGCGGTTTTTGATGCTTTTTTTTACATATTTTTTGCAAAAACCACATCTAAAACTACAAGCATTTTTTTAAAGGTAAGTTTCCAGGTCCATACAGTCTGCTGGAGTAAAAAACCGCAGCAAGAAATGCATCAAAAATCACATCATGTAAAAAAAGTGTCAAAAAAGTTTCCTATCGGTATATATTCTGCTATATAAGTAAAGTAAAATAAATAAATTAAATATTTAAACGGTTTTCCAGGTCATCAATAACAAAAAATATGTAGGCATCCAATATCCAGGATCCTGCTGATCAGCTATTTGAAGGACCATGGTTCTTGTGTCAGAACTGTGACCCTTTCTTTGTTTATATTGTATAATTTATGTCAGAGCGACCATGTAATGTAACTACAGCCTTGTCCTATATACTTCTATGAGATAAGGCTGTATTGCATGTTCACTATAACACAGACAGCATGCGATGTAAACAGGATAGGTCATCAATAAAAATTAGCTGAAAAAAACCCTTTAATAAATCTTAAATTAAGTGGTAATTAATTTAATTAAATTAATTACCCACTTATATTATGTCCCTGATTCCCCCTGACATAAATACTGCCCCTAATGATTCCTTATATAAATAATGCCCCCTTCTATTCATAATGCTCTCTAATGAACCCTTATATAAACAATGCCACTTATTTAAATGGACCCCTTTTTATTCATAATGCCTCCTAATAGCCCTTATATAAATGACCCCCCTTATGTTAATAATGACCCCTAATGACCACATATATAAATGACCTCCATCGTCATATTGCCCCTAATACTGTTAAAAGGCCACAACTGCCCTAAAAATGGAAAAAATAAAATCTATACTCACCTGCATGAACAGAACCGCTGTCTGTTCTTTTTATATTGCTCTCTACACTCCGTCTGCCAGCCTGCACCAAGAATAAGATATCTTCTGTTTGTTCTTAGCATCCTGTAAACTGCAGACCTGCAATAGCTTATGGTTTACAAGACAGAGAGTTAATTGTAGGATGCATTTTAATTAGATCGGTATCCTGCAGACGCCCAATCTAGTTAACAGTAAAGCATGTGGGCCCAGGGAAACCACCACCTGCCCCATCCCCTTCGCTAACTACGCCTCTGATTGTTATTTATTTGATTTTGCTCTGTTGAAAATACGGCACAACCACAAGGTCTTAAGGCAAACCGCTTTACAATTAGGGCAGAAGCCTTCCGCCTGCTCACACACTGAGCAGGCAGCCTCTGGTGCGAATGTTGCTCCAGAACTCCCGGTTGGAGCTGAGCTTGATGGTTTCCACCAGTATACTGCCCCCATTGGCTCCCCGCAGCACCTTTCTAGGGTGCCTATATCTATTTTTCATAGCCCGGGGTCCAGAGGCGTAGCTATGGGTTCAGCACAGGGGGGGCAAACACGTCCAAGTGGGCCCCCAACTCAGGTATACCAACATTATCACTATACGGTAACCATATAGTGGTAGATAGTGTTTCTACACAGGGCTTTGAAGACCAGCTGCGTAAATACAGTACAGGAACACTGTTGTGACTTACAGGTGACATCTCTGACGGTTTACATTTATCGTCTCTTCCATCTGGACCGCCATGACCGCTTTTTCCAGCTGTGATTGTAAAGTTTGTAACACAGACATCTTTGGCTCCTCACTTTTCCAGGCACCCGACCCACATTGTCCTCAACTACATAAATTCTCCATCCTGCTGCTACCCCAATTATAAAATATATTATATAAAATCCCCTGGAAATTAATAATACCCCCATGTGCCTTTTTAATTTAATAATGCTCTTATGTGCCCCATTTATTTAATAGTGCCCCTCAATGAATAATTCCCCTAATTAATAATGCCCTGTGTACCCCCTTAAATCAATTTAATGCCTGAGTGCCACCTAAAATTAATATTGCCCAATTCCCCTATTATTAATTATACCCTCTTATGTCTCCTTGTATAAATTATGCCCTCTTACATAAATGCCCCTCTGTATTAATAATGCCTATTAATAACCCCTTTGTATTAAAGACGACCTTTCATGTCCTCATGCATATGTGGATTTATATACCACTAGAAAGCTGACAGTGCACTGAATTCAGCGCACTGTCGGCTTTCCCGTTATGCGCCCTGGTGGAGGAGATATCAGTGCCGTTAGTTTCGGCACTGATCTCTCCCCACCATTAGAATGGCGTTCCTGACAGTCTAGCGTTATCGCTGGGCTGTGAGGAACGCCCCCCCCCCAAGACTTGTACTGGGGGAGGGGGCCTTCCTCATAGCTCAGCGTCATCACAGGGTGGTATGGAACGCCCCCTCTGACAGTACAAGGCTATGTTAAAGTACTGTCAGGGGGGCCTTCCTCACAGCCCAGCGATGACGCTAGACTGTCAGGAAGGCCCTTCTGACAGTGGGGACAGATATGTGACGAAACTAACGGCACCGATATCTCCTCCATCGGGGCATGTAATGGGAAAGCCAACTGTTGGCTTTCTAGCGGTATATAAAATCACAGGTTCATGAGGACATGAAAGGTCCTCTTTAAAGGGGTTGTCCAGGATGTGGACAAATCACAGTGGAGGTGGGGTAGGTGATAAAAAAAGGACCCAGTCATGTATATGAGTGACATCACCGAGTCTTTTCCAGCCACTGCTGAGGCCAATCACGTGCAGTGCAGGACTTGTGCCAGGGAAGCGGTGTGCGTGTGCCTGGACAGACAGCAGCAGAGGGCTGCGGACATCGGTAGCCCGGAGACAAGTTTTTTTTTTTATGTTTCACCTTTCCCGCCTCCTCTGCAATTTTCCCAATATAATCCTTACCAGTAAACTTTATTATTCCCTAGAAAATCCCTTTAATACTGCCCCAATGCCCCCTAATATTATCTCCCCTTACATTAATACAGCCCCCACTGACCTTTCACTATAATTTATATCATCTTTTATTAAAGCCCCCTAATACCCCTTATATTAGTTATGGCCTCTTATCTAAATTCCCACTGCTCCCAATTGACCTCTTATATGTATTATCCCCATCCCCCCACCCCCAATTACAATGCCCAAAGTGAGTTAAAAAAAAAAAGTCGATGCTACTCACCTACCTCCGATCTCCTGAGGAGGAGTCTCCACCGCCAGCACTGCTGCTGCTTACTGAAGAAGCAGGACCTGCGTCCTAGCGCGGACTGCGCAGGACAATGACGTCATTGTGCAGACGTCTGTGCCAGGACGCAGACGTCTTAGGGCATCTCGTAGGCCACAGGCTTGAAGTGGCTTGTGGTTTACAAGCTACGTACGAGTAGAGAATGTAATTCAACTGTATCGGTGTCATGCAGATACCGATGCAGTTAATATGTGAGGGTAACCTGTGTTGCAGTGGCCCTTAGGTGGGCACCCGAGAGTCAGTGGGCCCGGGGCCGCCGCCCACCCTGCCTCCCTGCTAGCTACGCCTCTGCCGGGGTCTGATTAGTGACCCTGGATCTGCCCATGCCACATACCTGGTTGATCCTGCCCATACAAAAGGACGTCAGCCTATGCATCTACACGTGTATTGTAGTATATTCTACGGAACCTGCGATTAGATTGTTGATTTACATCCCCTAGTGGGACATCAAAACAATGTAAATAAAAAGTGTACAAAAAAAAAATTAAAAGTGATAAAAATAATAATAAATAAAATCCCAAAAAGTACCCCTTTTCCTATATGAAATTAATTATGTAAAAAACCTAAAAATTAATAAAAACAATACATATTTGGTATTATCACATCCATAAAAACCTGTATAATAAAACTGAAATATTATTTAACCTTAACTTTGTGAAAAAACGGAAAAAAAACGCCAGAATTAATCATTTTCCCATCTTGCCTCACAAAATATGGCATAAAATGTGATCAAAAACTCATGTGTGACCCAAAACAGTGCCAATAAAAAGCACAGCTTGCCCCACAAAAAATAAGCCCTCAACCAACTCTGTCAACAGAAAAATAAAAAGGTTACGCCTCTGAGAAGATGGCGATACAAAAACAATTGATTTTTTTCTCCAAATGGGTTTTTGTTCTGCAAACTTAGTAACGTATAAGAAAACAATATAAATTAGGTATCACTGTACTTGTACTGACCCATAGAATAAAGATAACATGTAACTTATAATGTACCCTGAATGGAAAAAATGTAAAAGGCAAAAAACAATTCAAAAATTAATGTTTTTTTGTTTGTTTGTTTGTTTGTTTGTTTTTTAATTCCATCAAGAAACAGTTAATAAAATGTAGTCAATAAGTTATAGGCACCCCAAAATGGTGTCATTACAAAATGCATCTCAACGCAAGAGAGAGAGTCTGTCTTGAGAATGGCCATATCACAGGTTATACTTAAGGTTTGATTTTTGGCATTGGGAAGCTGATCCAGGGATTGATCTTGCTTGTCAGATTGGATTTGGAGAACATTTTTTTCTTTAAATTGAGGAAAATTGGTTTCTACCTCATGGATTTTTGCCTTTCTCTGGATAAATCTTGCAGAAGGATAAAGGCGGCTGAACAGGATGGTCATACATTTCTTTTTTTTTCAGCCTTAGAAATTAAGTTACAATGCAAATTCTTCTAAATTCATTTCTAAATTAAATGCTTTTTAGTCCTGCCCTTCCTATTTCCATTTCTATATCGTTTTGTAACAATGCCTCCATTTAAATAATCTTGAGGCTAAGGCCCCATGTAGCAAAACGCACCAAAAAAAACGCTGTGGTAAAAACTGTGGCAGGAAACGCATCATGTTTTTTTTTCCACAGAATTTTACATTGCATTTTCGTAGAACTTCTGCCCCTATTATACCTATATGGAAAATGACAGTGTTTCCGCAGGTATAATTGACACGCTGCAATTTTCAAAAACGCGGCGTTTTTTCGCTGCAAATTTTTTTTCGGAAATGTGTGGCTGGGATTAGTCAGATTCCCATCCACCTTGCAGGCACTATAAAACGCAGCATTTTTTGCCGCAGTGTTTCTGCCACGTCCAAAACACTGTGTTTTCACATCGTGGGGCTTCAGCTTAAAAGTGGGATTCAATGCAGGTAGGTATTGAGAACAGAGAGAAAAAAACAGGAAAAGCAAGAATAGAAAAATGGTGGGAGATGTCAGCAGCACCACCAGGGGTGGGTGTCTGCTTACTTTTTATTTTTTATGCTCCCCCCCCCCTCCAAATGGCAAATGTGCTGATAAGAGGAAACTGAAAAATTAAATCTGAAATTCAAGATGACAGCCCCCATAGGGTCATTTGCATATATCGGAATACTGCCCATGTCACAATCCAGTTTCTCTAACATCTGGAACTAGAACCATCACATCACAGTCATATGACAGTCTCATGACTCCTTCAAGTTTTACAGCTGTCCAAGGCAGGCAGAAACGGTGAGTGTGTGCATATGCTCATCTGCTGGCGATTGAAGTCACCAGCAGGGCTGTGAGGAGGCTGTCCAAAAATGTGGTCTAATGCAAGTTTTAAACCTGCAGCAAAGCAATATGGTCAATGCAGAAGAGTCCTTTCATGTCACTCACTTGTCTGTCTTGGAATTACTGTCAGATTTTGGTGAGTACCTTCTCGATAATACATGAAATGGGTGTTTGGGAAGAAGAGATCTACCTCCAGGTTCATCTGTGCCATAGCATCTGGAGTGCTGAAGGTTGCTGATACCTATTCCGCGTTTAGACTCCGCAGGAGTAGGCAATTTAGAGCTACCTATAGAAGCAAGTGGAGCATACTGTGAGTTGTAGTTCCACAGCAGTTGAAGTGCCAAAGGTTGCTGATCCCTGGTTTGTTTAGACTCTCAAGTAAATATCGATTCCTTGCATAAACTTGATGTATTTGTCAGTAAACATAAACTCATAAAATGCTTAGAATTGTACTTCAGTATACCATGGAAACATCTAAGGCTGGTTTCACACCTGCTTCAGAGTCTCTGGAGACTAAGTCGCAGAGTGACTTGGAAATTGCCAGACAAAATAGTCCTACAAGTCCGATGATTTCAGTTTAAAAGAACAGACGCTCGACAGATCGCATTATAATCAATGGGGTCCGTTGGTTTTGTATGTGTCTATTTTAGCAGTCCACCTGTCAGTAGTTCTGAATGGATTTGGTGTGTATATAGAGGACAGTGAAGGTGATCGTGCAGGCTGAGCCAGTACAAGTCTGAAATCTGGCATTAACAATGAGTACACCAAAAGGCATTATATCACAGATCAAAAGATCGCATTGTAAAGTCCCCTTTGCGGGAAGAAAGTTTAGAAAAAAATATATAAATATATGCAAGGTGTGAAAGATCCTCAGTGCGCCAAACCGCTTTGGCCACACCCTGAGTCCTCTTTCATATAAAAACCACATTCACCGCCAGTGAGTGTCGGGTTCACAGATAAATACAAGACAAGCCTTCTAAATTTTATATATTTATTAACCCCTAAATGGGTCGGTATTAAAATCTAACATATACAGTTCAGAACAGATATGCAGATATATGCAAGCATTAACAGTTACTAGTTACAAGATACAGTACAAATAAAATAAAAGGGATAAAGGTGAAATAATTACTTTACCACACATCTCCTTGATGTGGTTCTGTAGTCCAACACTCACACATAGCATGTGGAGATCACCAGTGGAGGCTTTTTAGCATGTAGCATCAACAACAGTAATCCAGCCTGCATGCTCTTTACACAGTCTCTCAGCATTAGTCCAATAGTCTCTCTCAGTCTCTTGTAGGCTCATCATCGTCAGCAGCAGCATTCCAACCTGCCTGCTCATAGTAGCATCTCAGTCAAAGTCTGTAATATCCTGTAGTCTGTGATTGTCTGCGTCAACTCCATAGCATAATCTCCATAGCATTATCTCCTCCCACTGACTCTTACCTCATCTTTTATACCCTTTATGCCGCCTCCCAGAATGAGGTCACCGGCAACAGCATGTCTGATGAGTTAATGCAATCAAGTCCAGATCTTTTGTATGTTGATGAGACCAAATGACCTGATACAATGTTATCAGCCATATCTGGTCAACCAGTGCAGCTGGACAATGCATGTTTGTTTGATCAGCCAGGACTGTGTATGAATTCAATGGAGCCCTATTGTTCCAGTGTTGCCACTACTGCCAATATACACCTAGGCTCATAGTTGCGCACAGTATGAATAACTGGAACTAGAGAGAAATACGCTACCCAGAGACCAAAATACAGCTGAGTTATGGCCATATTTAGGCAGAATCATCACACAAGGTTTATTGAAAATTAGTAATAGTAATACATTTTTGTATAAGTTTTTTTTTTTGTGAAATCAAAATATAAATGCCATTCTCATCGCAAACAATATAAAATAGTTAACATGTGATGTACACATGTGCAAAAAAACTGCAATTTTTTCCCTCTGCTCCTCTGACACATTTAATAAAATTAATATAAGTCGGGTATGTTCACATCTGCACTCAGTGAGCGCTCAGGTATTCTGTTCCACATCCGCTTTAAAAATAGATTTTTCAGACGGAAAACCGGCAGATACCATTATAGTTTATGAGGTCCGTGGGTTTCCACGGGTAACTACTTTTTAAGAGGATTAGGTTTCTGTTTCTCGGATCCCCAAGCGGACCCCATGAACGGAAAGCCAAACGCAGGTGTGAACCTAGCGTAAGTCGTAAATCATGGTGAATGGCGCAACACTTAGAATGCACACTCAAGTGCAGAATTGTTGTTTCACATTCCACTCCTTAAAAAGAGTTAATAAAACATGATCAGTTACTAATATGTATCTTATCCTACAATAAACAAGCCCTCATATGGCAATATCTATAGAAAAATAAATAAGGCCTTAATGCTGAAACAGTATTGGTACTTAAGGGGTTAAATACTCAGCAGCATCTGTCACCATGGTAACTAGAGCCAGCAGCAACCAATAGGATTGCTGGATGTGAATTTGAAAAATCAGTTGGTTGCAGTCAGTTACTACTCAGTGAAGAGAGAAGATGGATATCCGTGTGCTCGGCTCTGCAGCGGTGATGACGTTCTGGCAACATCTTTGGTAAGTGACTGGGATCTAACCCTAATACTGAAGATCTTAAGAAATGGCCGATCATTACACAGACAGTATAACAGATATCAGCTAGGGGTGATTGTTAATAAACAACCAGTATTAGTCTCTGTTCACATGAGCCTCTCTCTATATTCTGCTCCATTGTTTATACAACATATAAGAAACATTTCCATTTATATCCTTAATAATTTTAATAAGTTTTCTTCCCATGACCAGTGGCATCTCTTGTCACCAGTTAGCTCCACTCAGCCAGTTTTGGGTTGTTCTCGGGGCAGGCAGAATAGTACCAGCTCTGCTATTTTACCTGATGTTCTGATGTTTCTGACCTGCCGTCTCATTTTATCCATTAGAAACCAAAGTCATAATCTGTCTTCATTTAGTACGTGTTCTAGGAAATGCGCTCAGCACAATACACCAAATATGTCTATGGTTGACCTACCATTAGAATGTCTGTCATACTCTTGTAGTCAGTATACAGGCAGTAGGATTATTTTCAGTGTGTAGGAAAGTGCAGCCTGGAGGCAATAAGTACACTGTGCAATATTTATTTTTACAATAGTGGCTTATGGGTGATATATCACCTGTGAGACATATACTTGCATACATTGGAGCTAACTTACATGGTTTTATCCTTGTTTCTACACAGAATGAAGCACAATGAATGTGTCAGAGGTATCCAGGTACCATGTTTGTAATGTCTGTGTGAAAGGTGTCCACTTTTTAGCAAGTATGTCTATAAATAGTATGTGTAAGGTATGTATATTATATATTTATATGTACACATACACATTTATATACATGTGTATCTCTATGAGCATATGTATTTAGGCATATTTGTAAGTAATATCTCTTATATATCAGGCGTTCCTACAGTCAGTATGTGTGTACAGTGTACTGTATACATAGATGAGAGCAGAGCGAGGTGCGGAAAGGTAGATGAAAGAGGCGAGTAGAGTGTGATAGGAGAAAAATATAGAGGGAACAAGAGAAAGAAAGATGAAAAAGTCGGGTTGAGTGGGAACGGAAAGGAACAGAAGTGTAGAGGAGAGAGCATAGAAGCAATGTGGATAAAGGGGAAAGGCATAAGTGGGACAGAGGACAGTGGAAAGAGTTGCAGAGGGGAAAACGACAAAGGAAAGAGGTGTGAGACTCGGAGAGAGGCAAGAGGAATAGAGAGGCGCAAGAGAGAGTCACAAGGCGTGGAGGGATAAAGGAGAGAGGTGCAAGATGTAGAGGACTAGAGTAGAGAGGCACAAGGCATGGAGGGGTAGAATAGATGGGGTGTGGGGCATGGTGGGGTAGACGATAGAGACACTAAGCACGAAGGCTAGAGGAGAGAGCTACAAGGTATGGAGGGGTAGAGGAGAGAGGCGTGGAGGGGAAAGTTGAGAGGCACAGAGAGGTATAGAAGAGGTGTCAGAGGAGTAAATGAGAAAGTGAGTAGGCCTACAGGTGAAAGGAATCTATGTAAAAAGTGTATGCACATGTGCTTGTACTATATGTACAATATGTGGCAGGTATATGTACTGTATATATGTGTATATAAATATGTATATATTAAGTATTGGCCACTTTTACAATAGTATAGTACTAGTAATATAGTAGAGCACTCCAGTGAGAGAGGTGTGGAGGAGTAAATGAGAAAGGAGACTAGCGATAGACAAATTGGGAGAGATGCAATAGGTTCAGAGGGGTAGAAGAGAAAGAGGACAGTAGCGAATAGTGATAGATGAGAGAGGCATGAGCCACAGTGGGGTAAAGGAAAGTGGAGGGAGGCACAGAGGGGAAGAGTAGAAAGAGAAGAGATGAGGAGTGGTAGAGGAGAGAGGCGTTGAAGAGTACTGGAGAAAGTAGAGAAGTGAGGGGCACAGAGGAGTAGAGGAAAGAGGACAAAAGCAAGTAGGGTAGACAAGAGAGGCAAGAGCCATGGTGGGGTAGAAGAGAGTTGGGAAATGCGCTGAGGGGTAGAGGAGAGAGGACAGAAATGAGTAGGGTTAAAGCTGAGTGGCATGGAGAGATAGAGGAGAGAGGAAATAAGTAAGGAGGGGAAGAGAAGAGAGGAGAGGTGGGAGGCGTAGCGAGGTACAGGAGAGAGGACAGAAGTGAGGAGGGATAAAGGAAAGAGGTGCGGGGGGGTAGAGGAGAGAGGCTAGAAACACCGTGGTGAAGGGGTAGAAGAGAGAAGCCTGAGGCACAGACAGGTAGAGGAAAGAGGCATGGAGGGGTGGATGAGAGGAGTGTGAGGTGTGGAAAGATTGATGAAAGAGGTGAGTTTAGTGGGAAAGAAGAGAGAGGCAGAGGGGTAGAGGAGAGAGCACAGAAGCAATGGGGGTAGAGGAGAGAGCCGTGAGGCCTTCCAGGAAAAGTGGTGTGAGGCTTGGAGAGAGGCAAGAGGTATAGAGGGGTGCAGGAGAGAGTCACAAGGCATGGAGGGATAAAGGAGAGAGGTGCAAGATGTAAAAGGCTAGAGTAGAGAGGCACAAGGCATGGAGGGGTAGAGTAGAGGGTTATGGGGCTAGTGGGGTAGAGAATAGAGGCACTAGGCACTGAAGGCTAGAGGAGAAAGCCACAAGGTGTGGAGGGGTAGAGGAGAGAGGCAAGAGGCGTGGAGGTGTACATGAGAGAGGCGCAGACAGGAGAGCTGAGAGGGGCAAAGTAGTAGAATAGAGAGGACAAAAGATTGTGGCATCCAAGAAAGTAAATAGGAGCATGGAGGAGAGAGGACAAAAATGAAGAAGGGTAGCAGAAAGAGGAGAGAGCTGTGGCAGAGTAGAGAAGATGAGTCAAGGAGTAGGAGAGGAAAGGCACATAGAGGGAGATTGCTGATAGGTTCAGAAGTTTAGAGGAAAGAAGAGAGTCATGAAGCAAGGAGGGGAGAAAAAAAAGGAGAGAGGATCAAGGCACTAAGGGTTAGAATACTGTTAGAATAGGTTAGAGTACTGTTAGAATAGGGTTAGAATATACAGTATGTACTGTATATATGTGTATATAAATATGTATATATATAAGTATTGTCCACTTATATAATAATGTAATAACTATCTAAATTAAGGGTAGAGGAGAGAGGAATGAGCTGCCGTAGAGTACTCCAGTGAGAGAGGTATGGAGGAGTAGACAAGAAAGGAGACTAGCGATAAGCACAGTGGGGTAGATGCAATAGGTGCAGAGGGGTAGAAGAGAAAGAGGATAGTAGCAAATAGTGATAGAGGAGAGAGGCATGAGCCACAGTGGGGTAAAGGAGAATGGAGAGAGGCGCGTAGAGTAGAAGGGGAAGAGATGAGGAGTGGTAGAGGAGAGAGGCGTTGAAGAGTACAGAAGAAAGGAGAGAAATGATAGGCACAGAGGAGTAGAGGAAAGAGGACAGAAGCAAGTAGGGTAGACAAGAGAGGCATGAGTCATGGTGGGGTAGAAGAGAGTTGAGAAATGAGCGAAGGGGTAGAGGAGGGAGGACAGAAGTGAGTAGGGGTAAAGCTGAGAGGCATGGAGAGATAGGGTAGAGAGGAAAGAAGTAAGGGGGTGAAGAGAATAGAGGTGTGAGGCATAGTGAGGTACATGAGAGAGGACAGAAGTGAGGAGGGATTGAGGAAAGAGGTGGTGGGTATAAGAGAGAGGCTAGAAGCACAGGGGTGAAGGGGTAGAAGAAAAAAGCCTGAGGCACAGACGGGTGGTGGAAAGAGGCATGGAGGGGTAGTTGAGAGCAGTGTGAGGTGTGGAAAGGTAGATGAAAAAGGCAAGTGAAGTGGAAAAGGAGAGAGGTATACTGTAGAGGGAACAATAGACAGGTAGATGAAAGAGGCTAGTTGAGTGGGAAAGGAGAGAGAGGCACAGGGATAGAGGAGAGAGAACAGAAGGGAGAGGGGTAGAGGAGAGAGTCGTGAGGTAAACAGGAACAGAAAACAGTATACAGAGTTGCAGAGAAGTAAAAGACAGAGGAAAGGGGTGTAAGATTTGTAGAGAGGCAAGAGGTATAGAGGGGTGCAGGAGAGAGTCACAAGGTGTGGAGAGATAAAGGAGAGAGAGTCAAGATGTAGAAGGCTAGAGTAGAGAAGCACAAAGCATGGGGTGTTGAGTAAAGGAGTGTGGGACATGGTGGGGTAAAGGATAGAGGCACTAGGGAATGTAGGCTAGAGGAGATAGCCACAAGGTGTGGAGGGGTAGAGGACAGACGCAAGAGGTGCGAGGTGAGTAAAGGAAGAGAGTAAAGAGAGACATGGAAGAGAGATTACAGAAATAAGGAGGGGTAGCAGAAGTAGCAGAGTAGAGATGTGTGGCAGAGTAGAGAAGATGAGTCCAGAAGTGGGAGAGGAAAAGCTCATGGAGGGAGATTGCTGAAAGGTTCGGTAGTCTAGAGGAAAGAAGAGAGTCAAGAGGCAAGGGGGGTAAAGAAGAAAGGGGTGAGGTGCACTGGGACAGAGGATAGTGTAGAGATTTGTAGAGGGGTAGATAGAGGAAAGGGGGCGTGGCTAGCCGGAGCGGAGACAGGACGCGCTTTTTTCCAGCTCCTACTGGATTTGAGTGTAATCTGCTCTTAATCGTTCACATCCTGCATAGTTTGGGCCTTCAACCACCCAAGGGCTATCCCCTGAGCCCTAGTCGATTGATCCTAGAGGTTATCGTTACATTTACGGCCTCTTACTAGCGACTCCGAGTTGGGGCCTACCTGCATCTCTTCTCCTCACCGCCATCTTCTCCATATTCCGAGCATCCCGCCGACAGCCCTGACCGCTGCGGACCTCCGCGAATTCATCTGTCCCCACTGACTCTGCTTTCGCTATTCATCCGCGGGCTCGGAGGATAGCAGAGGCGGCGGCCCCGTGTAGTGCTGGTCGCCGCGCGGGGTAGCGGAGCGGCGGCCCGCCTGGAGCGGCAGGCGCGATATTGAGGCCTGCAGCAGGAGACAACACAGCGGGCGTAACCAGCGGAGGTGGCCCACATCGCTAGGAGGTGCCGCTTGTCCAGGATTCCTGAGTCGGCTCCCAGGTAGGGGACATCCTACAGACAACGCAGGGAAGGGGAGCGCGGAGATTACACACGGGCACCAGGGGACTCCTTGTCTGACCCACTAAACAGCAGCAGAGGACCTGTGAAGTGTCCCTACCCAGGGTGCAGTTCACATTTCTGTAGGCCCACAGATTACGGGACTCACGCGATTGGTTATACTAGCCCCAAGTCAGCAAGAACCGTGCCCTGCACAGACCTCTATCTCCCCTTCAATTTACAACTACTTACGCCCTGAGCGGACCCTCACCAACATTTCTGCTCTGCAATATACCAGCCTTGCGCAGGCCTACATCTCCACTTTCGCTCTGAGATCAGCTATTGGCCTCCACTTACAAACCCCTAGCTGCAATACCAGTGAGCTGTAGCTCGCACTCTTCCCGTAGAATTCTCATTGGTACCTCTCCCCTTGGGTAATGGCGGCCTAACTGTGGGGTACTAGTGCACCTTCTAGCAACTCTTAGCGACTAATAGCCTGTTCTGGAATATCTTCCCTTTAAACGTAAAACCTTCGGAGACAAATCCCTGGCAACATGGTGAAGGGTAGGAAATCCGTCAGGAAACCTGATAATAATCTAACTAATTATTTTGAATGGGATCGTGGCACAGGAGGGGAACCAGGTCTGACACCCTGTGACCACTTAGAGCTCATACCCTCAGCGCCTATGACTGCCACGAGAGCTACGGCGACACTCTTGGAGGAAGCGGATCTTGACCACCCCGAAAAATCAGTGGCTCTTTGTCTACCTCCAACCCCTGATGATGTCCGATCTGCAACACAACAAATCCACTCTTCATCAGCTCATTCCGTCACAGAGCAGAATTATCTCCTACGTCATCCACCGTCGCCGAGTACAAGCCCGCTCAAACAAAAACATCGCATGGAACTCCAAGGAGACCTAGATCTTTCCAAGGACCAAGCTTCGTCTGACGTCCCTTCACTCACCCCAATGAATGTCCTAGACGGCTTCCCGACCACTAGCGACCCCGCCTCTGAACACACTCTGAGAGATATGCTCTTGGCCCTCCGCAGTTCCCTTCAAGCGGATTTTTCACAACTGCTCCAGCCGCTTCAGTCCTCGGTCAGTGCACTAGATGGACGCGTAACCCACATTGAAACTAAGATGGGCGAATTAGCTACGTCACACAACAAAATCGTAGATGCACATAATGACCTTGAGGAAGACGTTGTAAACCTCAAAGCGAAAATGGCTGATATGGAAGACCGTTCCCGTAGGAACAACATCAAATTCAGAGGCATCTCAGAACAGGTCCAAACGGCTGATCTGCTTCCATACCTGCAGGAATATGTTAGATTTTTACTGCCTGAGTCTTCAACCATAGATATCATCATCGACAGAGCTCACAGGCTTCCTCGCCCTAGACATCTGGGAGACGAGATTCCGAGAGATGTATTGGCAAGATTCCACTTCTTCCACGTCAAAGAAAAGTTATTAGAAGCTGCTCGCAAGCAGAAATCTTGGCCTCCCAAATTTCAAGGTGTGCAGCTCTACACAGACCTCTCAGCTACGACCCTCCGCCTCCGCAGAGAATTACTCCCGGTTACAACAACGCTCCGTAAAAACAACATCCAATATAGATGGGGGTTTCCTGTAAAATTGATTATCATTAAAGATGGGACCACCTTCACCATTCATAACTTGAATCAGGGCAAAGCGCTGCTGTCGACTTGGAGGACACCAATATCTCTCCCTCCAGATGCGGCAAACTCCTATCCTCCCTCAACTGTAGGGCGTAGATCTCCCGCAAGCCGCAAATGATATTCCGATTTGGCTACACCTCTTTTACTTTGGTGCACAACCCCCTGTTGTTCTAGTAGCTTAACCGGCAAGTCTCTAACCGATACCCCCAAACATACAGAAAATCTGTATTCGTCTTTGAACTGTCTGTTCATTTATTTTTGTTTATTGATCTTCCTACTTGTGATACTGCACGTACTTCCCCTGAAGATTTAACATACTGTGGACTTTTCCACTCTACTGTGATAACATGGTGATCAAGCTGGCCTCCCTCAATGTTCGGGGCCTAAACAGTCCACAGAAGCGTACGTACATCTGGAAAGAGGCTCTCTCACTCTCCGCAGATGTGTTTTGCGCACAAGAAACCCACCTTCTGCAAAAGGACGCTTTCAGGCTAAAACACCCCTCCTTCCCTGTAGTCTGTCATGCGCACCACAGATCGAAGAAACGCGGAGTCCTTATCGCTTTCAGAGACTCAGTGGCATTCTCCTTGACGACACAAAGAGCGGATCCCCAAGGCAGATTCCTTATAGTTGTCTGTCTTCTAAACAATGCACCCTATACTATTGTCAACCTATACGCCCCACACCAAAAGACACTGGCATTTCTGCACAGAGTTCAACGACAAATTCAGGAAATCCAACAAGGCGCATTAATAATTTCTGGAGATTTTAACAGCATCATGGACCCCTCCCTGGATTCGACTAACGCAAATAGAGATAACGCCTCCTGTCTGCACCAATTTCCGAATACTGAAAACCTCCATGATATATGGCGTGCACATCATGCGGGTGAAAGGGATTATACCTACTTCTCAGCAGTTCACGGCTCCTACTCTCGCATCGACATGTTTATAGTGGACCTTCACACCCTTATGAGTTCCAAAACATCCACAATTGAAACAATCACGTGGTCTGATCACGCAGCCGTCACTCTCACTATAGAAGAAAGGACTCCACCATCCGCTACTAGACTTTGGAGAAACAATACGTACCTCATGAGCCATCCTAACTACCGTCCGTCAATAGAAAAAGACCTCCAAGATTATTTCCAGACCAACTCCACATCGACAGACGACCCCTACACTCTCTGGAACGCCCATAAAGCGTACATCCGTGGAACCCTTATAAAAATCGCACATGGAAACAAAAAAGAACGACAGAAAGCAATTAAAGAAGCAATGTCTACACTTCGTACTTTGGACTCCGCGAACAAAATCAATCCTCACCCCACCACTTCGGAACAGCTCAGCCAGGCTAGACAACAACTACGTCTCCTTCTCTTACAAGACTACGAAAAAGCCTTGAAAAAATCCAAAGCTCGATTTTACTCCCAAAGCAACAAAGCCGGTAGATTGTTGGCTAGACAACTACGAGCAAAAGCAGCTAAATCGAGGATTCCATACATCAGACATCCTACAACCGGAGTACATTTAACAGACCCGAGAGACATCGCCAACTCTTTTAAAGATTATTACGCGCAACTGTACAATCTACAGGAGCATACCCCTCTTCCATCAGATCACCATAACCGGGTGACCGGCTTCTTAAGCAACATCACGCTACCAGGCCTGACGGATGAACATCTCTCGGCCCTAAACTCACCTATCACTCTCCCAGAAATGTTAAAAGCCATAAAGTCCTTACCTAAGGGCAAATCTCCAGGGCCAGATGGTTTCTCCAACGAATATTTAATATACTTTCAACAAACTCTCGCTCCATCTCTCCTAAACTTCTTCAACCACGCTATGTCGGGTGCACCGCTCCCACGTGAATCCCTGGCAGCGTTAATCGTCACCCTTCCTAAGCCCGGCAAGACAGCGGATGTCCCACAAAACTTCAGACCAATCTCACTACTAAATTCAGACATCAAGCTATATGCAAAGATTTTGGCAGCTCGACTGGCTCCCATTCTCCCAGATTTAGTAGACACGGATCAAGTGGGCTTCGTAAAAGGCCGCCAAGCCCCAGACAATACCAGACGTGTCCTCCATCTGGTGGACTTACTGGAACGAAAACAGATTCCAGCCCTCATGGTCGCCTTGGATGCCGAGAAGGTGTTTGACCAGATTAATTGGTCATTCGCCTTTTCCGTCCTGCAGAAATTACGATTCTCTGGCCCGATTCTTACTGCTATCTCCAACCTGTACTCCTCTCCATCAGCCAGAGTGTTTACCAATAGTACACTGTCGGATAGCTTTAACATCAAGAACGGAACAAGGCAAGGATGCCCTCTCTCTCCATTGATTTTCATACTTACCATTGAACCATTAGCACAGACCCTGAGGCAAAATGGAGGAGTTCAGGGAGTGAACATATTGGGTTCCTCCCATCTCATCTCCCTCTACGCGGATGACATCATATTATCCCTAACTCATCCAGAAACCTCTCTACCAGCTGCTATCGAAACTCTCAGAGAATACGGGGCTCTTTCCTTTTATAAAATCAATGAATCCAAAACACAAATTCTCCCCTTGGGCATTCCCATGCCACTTCTGGAGCATATCAAGGAGAGGTTTCCTTATGACTGGAGATCGACAGATCTGGATTATCTGGGAATAAAGATTACCTCCTCTATGGCACAAGTGTCCAGAGCCAATTATATGCCTCGACTGGCAGAGCTAGAGAAAGAATTCCAAGCCTACTCGAAACTTACTCTGTCATGGCTTGGTAAGATTTCCGCCTTTCAAATGACGCTGCTTCCAAAAATATTATACATATTCAGAACCATCCCGGTAGCACGTCCTCCCATATTCCTCCAGAAAATTAACGCCATGCTCAACAAATTTATCTGGAACTCCAAAAAGCCAAGACTCCCATCTTCTATCCTACACAGAAAACGGGGAGTGGGAGGTTTGGGAGTACCAAACATTTATGACTACTATATGGCCTCACACCTTTCTACACTAAAGGACTGGTGGCACAATAATGCTCATAAATCCTGGATAGGTATTGAGTCTCATCTGATACCACACCACAACCTCAAATCTTGGCTCCTCTATTCCCTCTGGACGGATGTGGCGCCTTCTCTCACGTCTCCAATTCTACAACACCTTACCAATAGCTGGCGACATATCCACCATTCTACAGGCAAGAAACAAACATTAAATATCACGCGGGCTCCGATTGAATTTTTGGAACTGGCAATCCTGTATCTCAACCTATCCGTCTGGAAGTCATCAGGTATTACCTCCATCTCCCAGGTGTGGAATGAGGAATCGCTGACCCCTTTCCAGTCTCTACAATCCGCCTTCTCCTTACCCTCCAATAGCCTTTTTACGTACCTAAGAGTCAAGCATTTTCTCTCCTCCAACCACAACAAACAAATTACGTACAACAAATCTCTGTTGGACCTCCTCAAAATTCCTAACCCGGCTGCCAAAATCCTCAGCTCCCTCTATAATACTATCGGCTCCAAGGATCATCTGGTCAAATCTACTCCACTACTTAGCTGGGAAACGCAACTTCATCAAAAATTCACGGTCATTCAATGGCAGAAAGCCATGGCCTTCACAAAGAAGACCTTTCGGTGCACAACCCACTACGAAACTACTGTCAAAATCCTCCTCCACTGGTACTATACTCCAGAGCGACTCCATCGAATATACCCGCAGACCTCGTGCTCCTGTTGGAGGGGATGTGGTGAGGGAGGATCTCTACTTCACTTACTGTGGACATGTCCTCAAGTGGTACCGTACTGGCAAGACGTTTTCCGATGGATTTCTTCTCTAGTGGGATTCTCCATACCTCCCTCACCAGCTTTGGCACTACTATTCCTGAAGATCGACTCTTTCCCAGCACTTCATAGAGTGGTGATTGGCCATGCTTTATTATCAGCATCACTGGAGCTTCTACGCAACTGGAAATCAGTTACTATCCCGTCTAGAGGAGACCTGGTGAAGATGATGGAACAGACCTACCAATATGAGAAGATCCTATCTCATGGAGCTCTTGGAGACAACCAATTCCAAAAGAACTGGCATTCATGGACATTAAATGCCCACAAATATCTGCCGTAGTTCCGGTTGTGTCACATGTGGATGATCATACTTAATGTTACTGTCATCTTTTGTTGTTTACACTTGCATGATTCTCCTTCTTTCATTCTTGAAAATTTTCTAACTCTCATCTAAAAGATATTGCCCTGCACATTAGTATACTGCTCAATATGTGTTTTTTTTGTGCCTTATAGCTACTTTATTCGACCACATGCTTATGCTTTATTGTATGTTGTTACTTGCTCCTTTATAAAAATCTCAATAAAACTGATTGAAATGAAAAGATAGAGGAAAGAGGTGGGAGGCTCAGGAAGAGGCAAGGTGCAGGAGAGAGTAAAAAGGCATGGAGGGATAAAGGAGAGAGTTGCAAGATGTAGAGGGCTAGAGTAGTGTGGCATGGAGGGGTAGAGTAGAGGGTCGTGTGGAATGGTGGGTTAGATTATAGAGGCACTAGGCACTGACGGCTAGAGCAGAGAGCCACAAGGTGTGGAGCAGTAGAGGAGAGAGGCAAGAGGCGCAGAGGAGAGAGCCATGGAGAGGAAAGTTGAGAGGCACAGAGAGGTATAGAAGAGGTGTCAGAAGCGAGTAGGGTTAGATGCGAGAGGAATCTATTCAAAAAGTATATGTATATGTGTTTGTACTATATGTACAATATGTGTCAGATGTCTGTACTGTATATACGTGTATATATTTATATATATATATATATATGTATTGTCCAATTATATAATAATGTAATAACTATCTAAATAAGGGGTAGAGGAGAGAGGAATGAGTTGCTGTGGAGTACTCTAGTGAAAGAGGTGTGGAGGAGTAAATGAGAAAGTAGACTAATGATAGGCACAGTGGGAGAGATGCAATAGGTGGTGAGGGGTTGAAAAGAAAGAGGACTGTAGTGAATAGCGATAGAGGAAAGAGGCACTGAAAAGTACAGGAGAAAGGAGAGAAGTGAGAGGCACAGAGGAGTAGAGGAAAGAGGACAGAAGCAAGTAGGATAGAAAAGAGAAGCCTGAGCCATGGTGGGGTAGAAGAGAGTTGAGAGAGTCACGAAGGGGTACAGGAGAGAGGACAGAAGTGAGTAGGAGTAAAGGTGAAAGGCATGGAGAGATAGAGGAGAGAGGAAAGAAGTAAGGAGGGGAAGAGAAGAGAAGTATGAGGCGTTGCGAGGTAGAGGAGAGAGGACAGAAGTGAGGAGGGATAAAGGAAAGAGGTGCGGTGGGGTAGAGGAGAGAGGCTAGAAGCACAGGGGTGAAGTGGTAGAAGAGAGAATCATGAGGCACAGATGGGTAGAGGAAAGAGGCATGGAGGAGAAGATGAGAGCAGTATGAGGTGTGGAAAGGTAGATGAGAAAGGCGAGTGGAGTGTGAAAGGAGAGAGGTATAGAATGCACAAGAGAGAGGTAAATGAAAGAGGCAAGTTGATTGAGAAAAGAGAGAGAGGCAGAGGAGTAGAGGAGATAGCACAGAAGGAAGGGGGATAGAGGAGAGAGGCGTGAGGCACACTAGGACTACAGTGTAGAGAGCTGCAAAGGAGTAAAAGACAGGCAAGAGGTGTGAGGCACAGAGAGAGGCAAGAGATATAGAGGGGTGCAGGAGAGAGTCACAAGGCATGGAGGGGTAAAGGAGAGAGGTTCAAGATGTAGAGGGCTTGCGCAGTGTGGCACAAGGCATGGAGGGGTAGAGCAGAGGGTCGTGTGGAATGGTTGGGTTAGATTATAGAGGCACTGAAGGCTAGAGCAGAGAGCCACAAGGTGTGGAGCGGTAGAGGAGAGAAACAAGAGGCACAGAGGAGAGAGGCATGGAGTGGAGAGTTGAGAGGCACAGAGAGGTATAGAAGAGGTGTAAGAAGGGAGTAGGGTTAGAGACGAGAGGAATCTATGCAAAAAGTGTATGTACATGTGTTTGTAATATATGTAAAATATGTGTCAGGAGTCTGTACTGTATATATATATATATATATATATATATATATATATATATGTATTGTCCAATTATATAATAATGTAATAGCTATCTAAATTAGGGGTAAAGGAGAGAGGAATGAGCTGCCGTGGAGTACTCTAGTGAGAGAGGTGTGAAGTAAATGAGAAAGGAGACTAGCAATAGGCACAGTGGGAGAGATGCAATAGGTACAGAGGGGTAGTAAAGAAAGAGGACAGTAGCAAATAATGATGGAGGAGAGAGGCATTGAAGAGTACAGGAGAAAGGAGAGAAGTGAGAGGCACAGAGGAGTAGAGCAGAGAGGATAGAAGCAAGTAAGTTAGAAAAGAGAGGCATGGGGACAAAAGTGTATGCCATACAAGGGAGTAAAGAGAGGCATGGTGGAGAGAGGACAGAAATGAGGAGGGGTAGCAGAAAGTTAAGAGAGGTGTGGCGGAGTAGAGACGATGAGTCAAGGAGTAGGAGAGGAAATTGGGCATAGAGGAAGATTTCTGATAGGTTCGGAAGTCTAGAGGAAAGAAGATTCAAGAGGCAAGGAGGGGAGAAGAAAAAGGAGAGAGGATTCAAGGCACTGATTGGTAGAATAGAGAAGACAGAGGCACAGAAAGGATGAGGTTAGAAGTGTGGAGGGGGAGGGGAGAGAGCACAGAAGAAAGGGGGGTTAAGAAGAAAGGGGTGAGGCGCACTGGGACAGAGGATACTGTAGGGCGTTGCAGAGGGGTAAAAGAGAGGAAAGAAGTAGGAGGCTCAGAGAGAGGCAATAAGTATAGATTGGTGCAGGAGAGAGTCACAAGGTGTGGAGAGATAAAGGAGAGAAGTGCAAGGTGTAGCGGACTAGAGTAGTGTGGCATGGAGGAGTAGAGTAGAGGGTCGTGTGGAACGGTGAGGTTAGATTATAGAGGCACTAGGCAGTGAAGGCTAGACAGTAGCGAATAGTGATAGAGGGAAGAGGCGTTGAAGAGTACAGGAGAAAGGAGAGGAGTGAAGGCACAGAGGAGTTGAGGAGAGAGGATAGAAGCAAGTAGGGTAGAAAAGAGAGGCATGAGCCATGGTGGGGTAGAAGAGCATTAAAAGAGTCGCAGAGGGGTAGAGGAGAGAAGACAGAAGTGAGTAGGGCTAAAGGTGAGAGGCATGGAGAGATAGAGGAGAGATGAAAGAAGTAAGTAGGGGAAGAGAAGAGAGGTGTGAGGTGTGGCGAGGTAGAGGAGAGAGGGCAGAAGTGAGGAGGGATAAAGGAAAGAGGTGCAAGAGGGAAGAGGAGAAAGGCAAGTTGAGTGGGAAAATAGAGAGAGGTAGGGGGTAAAGGAGATATCACAGAAGGAAGAGGGATAGAGGAGAGAGGCGTGAGGCACACTAGGACAGATTACAGTGTAGAGAGTTGCAAAGTGGGAGATGAAATGGGCATGGAGGAAGATTGCTGATGTGTGAGGTTAGAAATGTGGAGGGGGAGATGAAAGAGCACAGAAGCAAAGCGTGGTAAAGAAGAGAGGTGTGAGGCGCACTGGGACAGAGGACATTGTAGAGAGATACAGAGGGGTAAAAGACAGAGGAAAGAGGTGGAAGGCTCGGAGAGAGGCAAGAGGTATAGATGGGTGCAGGAGAGAGTCACAAGATGTGTAGGGATAAAGGAGAGAGGTGCAAGGTGTAGAGCGGTAGAGTAGAGTGGCACAAGGCATGGAGGGGTAGAGTAGAGGGATGTGTGGCATGATGGGGTAGAGGATAGAGGTAAGAGGCATGGAGGAGAGAGGCGTGGAGGGGAAAATTCAGAGGCACAGAGAGGTATAGAAGGGGTGTCAGAAGCGAGTAGGGGTAGAGGCGAGAGGAATCTATGTAAAAGGTATATGTACATGTGTTTGTACTGTACTATATGTACAATATGTGTCTGGTGTCTGTGCTATATATATATATATATATATATATATATATATATACATATACATATATGTGTGTAAGTATTGTCCACTTATATAATAATGTAATACCTATCTAAATTAGGGGTAGAGGAGAGAGGAATGAGCTGCCATAGAGTACTCTAGTGAGAGAGGAGTGGAGGAGTAGACGAGAAAGGAGACTAGTGATAGGCACAGTGGGGTAGATGCAATAGGTGCAGAGGGGTAGAAGAGAAAGAGGACAGTAGCAGATAGTGATAGCCATGAGCCATGAGCCACAGTGGGGTAAAGGAGAGTAGAGAGAGGTGCATAGGGGTAGAGTAGAGAGGGAAGAGATGAGGAGCAGTAGAGGAGAGAGGCGTTGAAGAGTACAGAAGAAAGGAGAGAAGTGATAGGCACAGAGGAGTAGAGGAGAGAGGACAGAAGCAAGTAGGGTAGACAAGAGAGGCATGAGTCATGATAGGGTAGAAGAGAGTTGAGAGAGTTGCGAAGGGGTAGAAGAGAGAGGACAGAATTGAGTAGGGGTAAAGCTGAAAGGCATGGAGTGATAGAGGAGAGAGGAATGAAGTAAGGAGGGGAAGAGAAGAGAGGTGTGAGGCGTGACAAGGTAAAGGAGAGAGGACAGAAGTGAGGAGGGTTAGAGGAAAGAGGTGGGGGATGGGAGGAGAGTGGTTAGAACAACAGGGGTGGAGGGGTAGAAAAGAGAAGCATAAGGCAAAGATTGGTAGAGCAAAGAGGCATGAAGGGGTGGATGAGAGCATCATGAGGTGTGGAAAGATAGATGAAAAAGGCGAGTGGAGTGGGAAAGGAGAGAGGTATAGAGGGCACAAGAGAGAGGTAGATGAAAGAGGCAAGTTGAGTAGGAAAGAAGAAAAAGTGGGGTAGAGGAGAGTACAGAAGCAAGGGATGTAAAGGAGAGAGGTGTGAGACACACTGGGACAGAGGACAGTGTAGAGAGTTACAGAGGGGTAAAAGACAGAGGAAAGAGGTGTGAGGCTCGGAGAGAGGCAAGAGGTATAGACGGGTGCAGGAGAGAGTCACAAGGCGTGGAGGGATAAAGGAGAGAAGTGCAAGGTGCAGAGGGCTAGAGTAAAGAGGCAAAAGGCATGGAGGGGTAGAGTAGAGGGGTGTGGGGCAGTGTGGGGTAAAGGATAGATGCACTATGCACTGAAGGCTAGAGGAGAGAGCCACAAGGTGTGGCGGGGTAGAGGAGAGAGGCAAGAGGCGCAGAGGTGCATATAAGTGAGGCGCAGACAGGAGAGCTGAGAGGTGCAAAGAAGTAGAATAGAGAGGACAAACGTGTGTAGCAGAGTGAAGAGAGATGTGGAGAAGAGAGGAAAGAAGTGAGGAGGGGTAACAGAAAGTGGAGAGAGGTGTGGCGGAGTGTAGAAGATGAATCGAGGAGTGGATGAGGAATAGGGCATGGAGGGAGATTGCTGATAAGTTCGGAAGTCTAGAGGAAAGAAGACAGTCAAGAGGCAGGGAGGTGAAGTGTGGAGGGGTAGAAGAGAGAATATAGAACCAAGGGGATCTAAAAGAGAGCTGTGATGCACACTGGGACATAGGACAGTGTAAAGAGTTGCAAAGGGGTAAAAGACAGAGGAAAGAGGTGACAGGCTCAGAGAGAGGCAAGAGGTATAGAGCGGTGCAGGAGAGAATCACAAGGGGATAAAGGAGAGAGGTGCAATGTGTAGAGAGCTAAAATAGAGAGGCACATGGCATGGAGGGTGTAGAGTAGAGGGGCGTGGTGCATGGTGTGGTAGAGGATAGAGGTATTAGGCACTAAAAGCTAGAGGAGAGAGCCACAAGGTGTGGAGCAATATAGGAGATAGGCAAGAGGTGCTTGGGGTGTACATGAGAGAGACGCAGACAGGAAAGGTGAGAGACACAAAGAGAGAGAGAGTTCAATAGAGAGGACAAAAGGGGCATACAAGAGAGTAAAAAGAAGCATGGAGGAGAGAGGACAGAAGTGAGGAGGGGTAGCAGAAAGAGTAGAGAGGTGTGGCAGAGTAGAGAAGATGAGTGGGAGAGGGAAGGGGCATGGAAGGAAATTGCCGATAGGTTCGGAAGTCTAGAGGAAAGAAGAGTCAAGAGGCAAAGAGGGGAGAAGAAAAAGGAGAGAGGTTCAAGAGGTAGAGGAGCACAATAGAGAGCGAGTTGAGAGGTGTGGAGTGGTAGATGAGATAGAGTACAGAAGTGAGGAGGGGTATAGGAAAGAAGCAAGAGGCACGAAGAGGTAGAGAGGCAAGAGGTATGAAGGGATGGAGAAGATGAGGGTAGAGGGGAAAGCCGTAACCCACTTATTTCTTAATACTATAAAATCTATAGTTATTTATATAAAGATTGTATGTATGGGTGTTTGTACTATTTTATATTTTTACAAATTTATAGTAAATGCCATCTTTGTGAAGATATATTTATATGTGCGTGTATGTATAAACTTACTAAGGATTTCTTTGCAATACCTTGATTTGCTGCTTCTCTTTTCAATTTGTTTTTTGTCTGTATATTTGTATATATATATATTTGTGTATATAAAATATGTTGTAGTACATTACTATTACTAATATACTATAGTATATTACTATGTTTTAGCCATAGCTATTTTTTTAAAAATTTGCATGACATGTTTTATCCCATCGACCACTTAGTGGCCTTATTAGGATGGGTCCCTACACTAACACTTTACATATAGGTCAGGAGAAAACCTTTCTAAAGACTCTCTACTACATTGCAGTTTGTGAGAACTTGATCTCTGGGGTTTTATCTATAGAGAGTGGGTGTGGGGGGCTACAGCATTTCTTCTACAAGTAAAGTCTTAGTGTAGGGATGAGGTCGCCGTGACGTGGCAGATGGGCTCGCACAGTTTACCAAACTGTGCGCCAAGAACCTCACATTTTAACCATAATCAGTGATACATGAAAGTTTAGTCTAATAATTTTATTGGTTAAAGCTCCGCACCAGATGTATCAGCTCAGCTGGATCTATTTTGTGTGTCTACAACTATCTAGGCTCTAGTCCCTGGTTCCTCTACAGCTTATTCTGGGTGCATCAGTCCTCATGTAATCTACCTGGTCATTTACGTTCCCTCCATGAAAGTAACTGTTTAATTTTTTTTTTTTAAGTATAGTGTAGGAAATGTTTTATGAAGCTTTATTTTGTAGTATACTTTATTGGCAGATGTGGCTTCTTTTTCATAAAAACCTCAGGGTGACAGCGCCTATCAAATCATGTATGCCATTTGGGCTTTTTTTTAGACCTGATATCAGAGCTTCTTTAAATCTTTACACACACTGCGTCCACCTGTCATGTATTGTTGTTAATGAGGTTGTATTTACCTCATTTTAAGACCTTCTTATTACCAAATGTTTTTTTTTAATTACACGCGTGGACAAAATTGTTGGTAACCCTCGTTTAATGAAAGAAAAACCCACAATGGCCACAGAAATAACTTGAATCTGACAGACTGGAATTTGCCCAACTACATGTTGACAAGCCACAAAGCTTCTGGGAGAATGTCCTATGGACAGATGAGACAAAAATCGAAATTTTTGGCAAGGCACATCAGCTTTATGTTCACAGACAGAAAAATGGAGCATATCTTGAAAAGAACACTGGCCCTATTGTGAAACATGGAGGAGGCTCTGTTATATTCTGGGGCTGCTTTGCTGCATCTGGCACAGGGTGTCTTGAATCAGGGTACAATGAAATCTCAAGACTATCAAGGGATTCTAGAGAGAAATGTGCTGCTCAGTGTCAGAAAGCTTGATCTCAGTCGCAGGTCATGTGTCTTGTAACAGGATAATGACCCAAAACACACAGCTAAAAACACCCAAGAATGGCTAAAAGGAAAACATTGGACTATTCTGAAGTGACCTTCTATGAGCCCTAACCTAAATCCTATTGAGCATCTTTGGAAGGAGCTGAAACATGCCGTCTGGAAAAGCCACTCTTCAAACCCGAGACAACTGAAGCAGTTTGTTCATGATGAGTGGGCCAAAATACCTGTTGAGAGGTGCAGAAGTCTCATTGACAGTTACAGGAATCGTTTGATTGCAGTGATTGCCTCAAAAGGTTGTGCAACAAAATATTAAGTTAAGGGAACCATCATTTCTGTCCAGGCCTGTTTCATGAGTTTTCTTTTTAAAAAATTCTGTTGAAGCACGGTTGATAAGCAATGTCTGACTTTCATTTGTTCCTTTTCATAGAATTTTTATATATTATTACTTTTGTCAGATTCAAGTTATTTCTGTGACCATTGTGGGTTTTTCTTTCATTAAACAAGGGTACCAACAATTTTGTCCATGTATGTATGTCCTGATAGTAAAACCAAATAATTTAAAGATGATGTACTTTGATTTTCCCATGGCTATATATAATCACTGCAGTGGTGACATGTAATATTAACATGAATGCTGTAGTGGTCACATAATATATCACTAATACATCTTGCAATTGACTGCATTGGTCATATGTCATTATGCCTTTTCAATGCTTCACTGATGTAAACAGAGATCAGTAAGGGACCATGGAAACTGCAGGATTAATAAAGTCTGTTTGCAGTTGCCCATAATGCTAGGTTCACACCAGCACTTGGTTTACATTTGGGGATTCCTTCCTCATTCAGTCCTGCAAGCAGGACTTTCCTCTCCACATTTTGGGTTCTGCGTGAAACCGTTTTTTAACCAGATTGGGTTTACTTTTTTGGGGTCCACTTGGGGAAACCCAAGCACAGGTGTAAACCTACAGTAAGCAGCAGCTAGATTATTTTTTGTTTTTAGAAGATGGATTGTCTGTAAGGCCTGTGGTACTTTTGATGATGCCTTATGTGTTAGCTACAGTACTGTACATAAATATGTTGTCCAAAATGTCCCATCCCACCACAACATTTTAAGGTCCTTTTACTCACATGTTTCCAATGGGAGTTTTTCAATGAATAAGGTCCACAAACCAATCAATATCCCGAAGCCACGCCCTTGTATTATCGGTGTAAAACTGATCTTTATATTTGCTCTGAAATGGTAGCAACCCTAATCACAGCACCATAATAGTATGGTGGCTAATCGTAACTAAATAAGTTCAGCCAATGTACTATTATGGTACTTCGTGGGAAGGAATTTTACACTATAGACACAGACAGTTGATCTTTGGTTTGATCTTAAACCAACTTATATTATCATTGAAGACAGAAGAGCTTGCGATCCCATTAGTTTCATCTACTAGTGAACAGCATTTCATAAATACAATTTAAAATAAAATGATCTAAAGGTATCCATAGCCTTTAAAGGGGTCTTCCAGGTTGGAGGCCATTTTTTTTTAATATTGGTAATCAGATCGGTAGGGTTCTGACATTCATACATTGCAGTGATCAATTGTTCCAGGAAGCCTTCACATCTGGGTTAGGAGCCTCCACTGCAGATTGTGTTTAAAATGTTGGATAAAACAGTACAGTATACTGGGCTTTCCTATGCAGTGCTTGGCCATGCCCATGACGCAAACACCATTAGAGTTAATGGAGACCCTGGGCACAGTTCATGTCCATCATACAAGGGATCTGGATCCTTTATTGTTGTTCTTTGGCTTCTATAATGGAACAGAACAACATAAACTATAAATGCATGTGTGAATAGCACAAAGTGGGAACACATTTTACTCTAAGTTTTGTTGAGCAACTCATGGACAAAAGGACTCCAAAGCTCCCATTGTAGAAAAGAAAAGATCTTTCCATGAAATAGTTATTACCTGTCCATGAAGATGATGTGATTATACTGCTTAAAGTCTGTCAGCAAAACCCAACATATCAAACCAGCCTGTAAATAGATAGGTCACCTGAATTGAACAGTGTTTTCCCCTTCTGAATCGGTGCCTTTGTTGCCAAGAAATCGTCAATTTTATCAATATGCAAATGAGCTCTTTAGAGCAACAAGTGCTTTGCTACTTACCTCTTTGCAGCAATGGTGACGCCTTATTGATGCAAAGAACTCATTTGCATTTTGGCAAAAACAGTGATATCTTCACCTTGGAGGCACTGATTCCCAAGGAGAAAACACTGTTTGATTCATCCGGTTTGATATTCTGAGTTCTGGTAACAGATTCACTTTAAAGCTGAGGCCTCACAATGCAGAAACGCAACCTTTTTTGTTGCAGATCTTGCTGCATATTTTGAGTCTAAGCCAAAAATGGCTACAAAAGAAAAAACTATAGGATGTTCTTATACTTCTCCCTTCTGCTCAATCCAATCCTGGTTTTGGCTCAAAAAATGCAGCATAATCTGAAACAAAAAAAGCCGCATTTCCGCAACGTGGGGCCTCAGCCAAATGGAGGATTAATGGAGTAGTTGTATGGAGAACCTCCTTATAGGAAGTACAGTCTATACATAAACCATGGTGTGAAAGATCCTCAGTGTGCCAACACCGCTTTGGCCCACACCTGAGACTTCTTTCATAAAAAACCACACTCACCGCCAGTGAGTGCTGGGTCCACAAGATAAATACAAGACAAGCTTTCTAAATTTTATATATTTATTAACCCCTAAATGGGTCGGTATTAACATCTAACACATGCAGTTCAGAACAGATATGCAGATGTATGCAAGCATTAACAGTTACTAGTTACAATATACAGTACAATAAAATAAAAGGGAATAAAAGTGAAATAATTACTTTACCACACATATCCTGGATGTGGCTCTATAATCCAACACTCACACATGCTCTGGTATGTGTGAATAACCAGTGGAGGCTCCTAGCAGCAGCATGCCAGCCTGTCTGTTCATCACAGTATATCCTCATTAGTCTCAGCACAGTCTCATCATATTATTCTGTTGTAGTCTCAGCCCAGACTCCCTGTAGTCTCATCATAGTATTCTCCTTGTAGTCTCAGCCCAATCTCCTCCCACTGACCTCTTACCTCATCTTTTATACCCTTGATTACACCACCCAGAATGAGGTCACCGGTGACGTCAAGTCTGATTGATTAACGCACTCAAGTCCAGATTCTTTGTAAGGAGATGGGACCAAGTGAAATGATACAATGTTATCAACCATGTCTGATCAACAGCCCAGGCTGAACAATACATGTTTATTTGATCACCCAGGGCTATGTAGGAATTCAATGGAGCTATTCTGGGATGGATACAAAGCCCTATTGTTACAAGGTTGCCCTACTGACAACATACATCTAGGATTATAGCTGCGCACATTATGAGTAAATGGAACTAAGAGGGAGATACGATACTCAGAGATCAAAATACATCTTTGAGTTATAGCCATATTTAAGTGGAATCATCACACATGGACCTTAGTATAACAACTCCTCACTGGTCAGGTCAGCAGTGAGCCAGCTAGAATGGATTTACTGTATGGAGGACCTTCCTATAACAATTACATTCTGCACAGAAACCATGAACCTCCAGTCAATAGTCAATGCAGCAGTGAGACAGTTAGAATGGAGATATTTCATGTAAAACCTCCCTATAACAACTACAGTCTTTAGAGAAAGAACAGATCTCTTTATAACAACTTTAAAGATGTAAGTTCAGCAGTGAGCTATATGTAATTGACCTGCCCCATGGAGAACCTCACTGTAACAGCTACAGTCTATATAGAAACTATGTAACATCTCCATTGAAAGCAGTAATCCAGCTAGAACAGAGCTGTTACATAAAGGATCTCCCTATAACAATTGCAGTCCACAAAGAAACCATGAACCTCTGTAAAACAACTCAATCTAGTCAGTTCAGTAGTGAGACAGCAAGAATGGAGCTGCTGTATGGAGAACCTCCATATAAAAAGTGCATCCTTTACAGAAACAATGAACCTCCATAAACACGTCCATTCTACAGTAGTAAAATAGTTTTTTTTTTTTGTTTTGTTTTTTTTTTCCAAGATGGCGCCGCTGAAGTGGCTGCCTGTTAGGCAGCTCTGAGACTCTCTCTCTTATTTTTCTTTCTTTGTCTGTTTTTTTTTATCTCTCTACTTAATGGACTTTACATTATGAAAAAATGAAGAAACAAAGACTTGGAATTGGACCTTTGTGATACTTTTTTTTGTTTTTATCTGTCTTTTTGTCCTGCTGAAATGGGAACTCTTGTGTCTGCAGGTATTTCTTTTGTCTACACAAGAGAGAAATTACTGCAGCTTAGAGTCACAACAACAGGGCTGCATACCATTTGCCCACCCATCCCCCAAGAACTCTGGAGAAAGAAAAAGCGGGGGGAGGGGCTGCAGAGCAGGAACTCTTCAGAAGATTAAAAAGAGGCGTTACCGACCAACTGTTCCCTCCATCATTATGGGCAATGTGAGATCTCTTGCAAACAAGATGGATGAACTAACAGCGCTCACCAGGCATCATCAGGAGTTTCGGGTGTGCAGCATGATGCTACTTACAGAGACTTGGCTCACTGAAGTTACTCCTGACTCTCTGGTCTCCTTGGATGGTTTTAAACTCCTTCGGGCAGACAGGACAAGGGAGAGCAGTAAGAGGAAAGGAGGGGGGCTGGCAATGTTTGTGAATAATAGATGGTGCAATCCTAGGCACATTGTGATTAAGGAGCAAACTTGCTGTAAGGACATTGAACTATTAGCTGTGAGCAAGAGACCTTTCTATCTACCAAGGGAACTATCACATGTCATCGTGATAGCTGCATATGTCCCCCCCTCTGCGAAAGCTGACGCTGCCTGCGAGGTCCTACAAGCCACGCTGAGCCAGTTACAGTCTCAGCACCCCCAGGCCCTCCTTCTTGTGTCTGGCGATTTCAACCACGCCTCTCCATCATCCACACTTCCCAGTTTCACACAGTATGTAACCTGCCACACAAGAGACAACAAAACACTGGACTTGTTCTTTGCCAACGTGAGGGAGGCATATAACTCATCAGCCCTACCGCCCCTGGGAAGATCGGATCACAACCTAGTACATCTCCGACCTGTGTACAAGCCACTTGTACGTAGAGAACCAGCTGTCACCCGCACAGTGAGGATATGGTCCGAGGAGAGTGATGAGGCTCTGAGGGATTGTTTTGACACAACCGCATGGGAAGTTTTGCAGGATTCGTATGGAGAAGATATAGAAGGACTCACACACTGCATAACGGACTACATTAATTTTTGTGTGGACAACACAGTACCCACAAAAGTGGTGAGGTGCTTCTCCAACAACAAACCATGGATTAACTCTGATATAAAAACACTACTTAAGGAGAAAAAGATGGCATTCAGGACAAGAGATAAGGAGGGGTTGAGGGAAGTACAAAAGGAGCTGAGGCATCTAATCAGGCAAGGAAAAGCCAGTTATAAGGAAAAAAATGGAAAAGTAAATGGAAAGAAAAGACATAAGGGGGGTCTGGGAGGGGCTTAAGTCAATTTTGGGTCATAAACAGTCTGTCTGCCAGATTGAGGCAGATGTTAACTGGCTTAATGAACTAAACCTATTCTTCAACAGATTTGATCACACACCAGCTCCTCCCACCCCAGCATGTCCTTCAGCTCCCCTCACCACAATGACTTCACCCCATTCACCCCATGTGGCTACTTCCCAACAGACCAGTAAATCCAGAAATCTGTCTTTATCTGACCACAGTCTGACCTTCACACGGGCCCAGGTGAGGAAGGAGATGAAAAAGATCAAGGCGAGGAAAGCCGCAGGGCCAGATGACATCAGTGCAAGGCTAATTAAGACTTGTGGGGACCAGCTGTGTGGTATAATTACATATATGTATAATATGAGCCTGAGGCAGGAAATAGTCCCTGAATTATAGAAATCTTCTTGTGTGGTACCAGTTCCAAAGAAACCTCACCCTATGGACCTCAACGACTACAGACCTGTAGCACTGACATCCCACTTGATGAAGATCTTAGAGAGATTGGTTCTCACACATCTTCGCCCTAGTGAGCCCCGCTATGGACCCTCTCCAGTTTGCTTATTGACCGGGCATTGGGGTAGATGATGCCATCATCCACCTTCTGCACAGGGCTCTGTCTCACCTGGAAAAACCAGGGAACACGGTGAGAATAATGTTCTTTGATTTCTCCAGTGCTTTTAACACCATACAGCCCAGGTTACTGAGAGACAAGCTGGGCCTTGCTGGAGTGGACCACCACCTCTCCAACTGGATCCTAGACTACCTCACAAATCGACCTCAATACGTGAGAGCCCAAGACTGTGTGTCAGGTACCGTGATCTGTAATACGGGGGCACCTCAGGGTACGGTTCTCGCCCCTTTCCTCTTCACTGTACACTGCTGATTTTAGGTGCAACTCATCCAGCTGCTACCTACAGAAGTATTCTGACGACTCTGCAATAGTAGGCCTCATCACAGACGATGATGACAGGGAGTACAGAGAACTGAACTGTTTTTTTGTGGACTGGTGCCACCAGAACCACCTGAAGATTAACGCGGGGAAGACCAAGGAGATGGTGGTGGACTTCCGTAAAGGCAGATGCCCTCCAAAACCAGTGGACATCCTGGGGACGGGCATCGAGATTGTGAACACCTATAAGTACCTGGGTTTGCTCCTTAATAATAAGCTGGACTGGGCAGATCATATGGAGGCCCTGTACAGGAAGGGCCACAGCAGGCTCTACCTGCTTAAGAAGCTGAGAGCCTCTGGAATCCGGGGGGCACTTCTTAGGACTTTCTTCAACTCGGTAGTGGCATCAGCCATCTTCTTTGGAGTGGCCTGCTGGGGGAGCAGTATATCAACCAGGGACAGAAATAAACTTGACAAGCTGATTAGAAGGGTCAGCTCTGTCCTGGGGAGCCCACTGGACCCAGTGCAGGTGGTGGGTGACAGAAGGATACTGTCCGTGGTGAGCTCCATGCGGGAGAATAACTCCCATCCCATGCATGAGACTGTGATTGCGCTGGGCAGTACTGTCAGTGACCGACTGCTCCACCCTAGGTGTGAGACGGAGCGCTATCGGAAGTCTTTCCTCCCCCACCACGGTTAGGCTGTACAACCAACACCGACCTAAGCGGAGATCATTACATACAGAGAACTGAAATATCTCTCTGCCTGTTAAATTCCCCCCCCCCCCCCCTCTGCTACGTCCTATCTGTCTGTCTGCTATTAATGTAATGCTCTCACCTTGGAACATTCCTGTACATGTTGTATTTGTATTTGTATCTGCTTATCTTATCTTATCTTATCTTTGCTGCTGTAACACACTGAATTTCCCCACTGTGGGATTATTAAAGGACTATTATTATTATTATTATTATTATTATTAAACTTACCAGTGAGCCACATGGATATTAGGATTCTGAATATGTGTTTTCTTTCTTTCAGCCATCATACTTCTCACTACAGCACTGCTCACAGCCAACGCTTTAAGGATGTTATGCTGACAAGTGAAGCTTTGGCTGTGTCTGCAGCCAGTCTAAGTTCTGAGGCACTGAGCCAACCAGAGTGCTGCCTCATTCTCAAAACATTGTTTCTTTAAGAGGCAATTGCATTACAATGGAATTGAGTTACAATATTGAGGACTTTCTTATATTAAGTACAGTCTATAAAGAAATTACCTCCAAATACTAACTCTATTATAGTCAGTTCTTCAATGAGCCACCTAAAATAGTCCTCCCTATAAAAACTGTTTGTACATGGAGTGGCTGCAGCAGTGACGTTGTGCTGATGGAACCACTGCAGCAAATCATTGCTCAGTGGCTGCAGTGCTCCTGTTTAACTGACATCACCACTGCACTCACTCTGTATAGAACCAGAGCAGTGGAAGTGAGGGCCAGTCCAGCACAGGAATGAAGGGGCGAATGTAGATAAGTATAAATGCATTTTTATATTCTATAGCTCATAGACATAATGAAGGTATGATTTGTAAGTACGTCACAGCATCAACAGTGCTATGGTGTCAGTTCGAAGGGGTTGGGAGATGTGATAGATATCATTATATTAAAGGGAGCCTAACATTGAATTAAGGGAGCTCTTTAAGTTATCCATAGCTGAATGGGAGCTCCTCTCCTCCCCCAACATACACTTATTTACTGACAATGATGGAAGATCTCCCTTATTTTGTATGGGTGGGGGCCCACCTCTTAGACTGCCTGCTGGCCATCCCTGCAGTACTAGACGATTTTAAAATTTCAAGTCATACAGGGCACTGGGAAGGGTCTGCTGACTGTAATAGTTTAGTACCTTCTTCAGCTTCTCTCCATATCTGTGATGCAGCACAAATAACACTGGCTTGTGTACTGTGTCTGGGGAATAGTAGTAATAACCCTAGTATATCATGGTAGTGATACTGGCAATCAATGTTAGGCATTCCAGTAATACAGACCAGAGAGCAGAGGACTTAAAGGGGTTTTTCCATTTCCCTCTCTCAGCAGCTTTGCCCAATCTCTCTTCTTACTTCCTGTATTCTTTAACAAGCTGGTGGTTGGGACTCTTTGATGGTCAAGATACTATGATGTACCTCAGTAGGTATAGACATTACCTTTACCATGAAATATTATTTATTATGATTACTAGAAATCTAATATAAATGGAGATCAAATAATATGCACAGTAAATCTATATTACATTACACAGGTTTAGAGAGAAATAAAACTTACATGCTGCTAGGACGGAGTGTGGGATTACATTAATCTCAATATTTATCTCTATGAGATAACAGGCACTAAGCAACACCTGTCCAGGCCCTTATCAGCAAAATGCAATTAGCTGACATGAAAAGAGCAGAATATAACAGCACTGAGAGCTAGCATGATCTGGAGAACTCAGCCCCCCTCCCCTGCAGAGAGCAGTGAGTCAAGTCACCCATCCTGAGATTAGATAAGAGGCCAGGGACCAAGCAAATGTTATGTAAACAATAGGAGAAATAATCTCACAGGTAAACGAAGAAGCATTTCTAAAGCAATATATTTAGGAAAATGGTTAAATTTACATAAATTAGCAGTTTAGATAGGTATAGATTCTTAAGATGGGAATACCTCTTTAACTAGTACCACTGGTCAGAGTCTAGTCTGAATGTGCAGAAATGAAAAGCATATGACGGTCAGTAAAATGCCACAGCTCCTGCATCAAGGAGCCCACTGGCCAGAGAATGCAGGAACCACACGATGAAAAGCCAGTGCCAGGCTTGGTCCCTCTGGAGTAAGTCGGACACTGGTGGATTTCAATGCAGGTAGGTGTTGTATTGCCAAATGAAAACAGATTCTTTGGATTCCATGTAATAGAATAAAGTTATAGAATAAAACACTAGACTATCCCCAAATGGCTTAACATTTTATTAAGAAGAGTATAAGAAGATAGCAAAAGGTAAGAAGATATCAAAAGGTAACATTTCACTAAGAGTATAAGAAGAAGGTCTTACAACAAGGAAAAGTATAACAGATATTAGAAGGTATAATCAAACTTAGTGAAACTGTGACTTAATCAAAACTTATACTAAAGCAAGGTATATTCAACACTAGCAATAAAGCAAGGTATATTCAATACTAGCAATAAAGCAAGGTATATTCAACACTAGCAATAAAACAAGGTATATTCAACACTAGCAATAAAGCAAGGTATATCAAATATCAAAAGTCAATCAAACTATGATATATTCAACACTTACAATACAACAGGTATAGCAAGGTGATCAAATCAAATACTTACAACACTGTCAAGCTTCATAGAGGAGTTCTGATAAGGGTATCAGTAGGAAGCATCACTCAAGCCATGTGACAGGTATCATCAAGCAGAACCAGGTGTCCCCAAGGATCTGCTATCAAGAATGCAACTCCATGCTGAGGGATGTCTTCCAATCTTATACCCTTTGTGTGTGTCATAAAGTGGGCGTCTACAGAAGTGATACACCTCTGTAAGGCCTCACTTATCTTCAAGATCATATTCATGTGGAAGGGGCCAGTTTTCACTAGAATATGTCTTGTGACATATATGCTTTAAACAGAGTTGCTCTTTTGATCTAATCAGTATGGACATACAAATATAACCTGTTGATCTGGTTGGTATAGATATGTCCTTAAACAGCGTCGTTGATCTAATCTGTATCTAATTAGTATGGACATACAAATATAACCTGTTGATCTGGTTGGTATAGATATGTCCTTAAACAGCGTCGTTGATCTAATCTGTATCTAATTAGTATGGACATACAAATATAACCTGTTGATCTGGTTGGTATAGATATGTCCTTAAACAGAGTATATAGACATTACTTTATACCGGGTTCAAATTAAGGTTACTTATGGCCTGGCTATCATAAACATTTTGTTATAAGCAGCCATTTTGTCAAGGGCTGCTATTTTGCAATACATTCCACCCTAGACAGGTCAAGTAACCTCATATGCACTATAAGCTACTTTTATTGTTTGGTGCCTAGTGGGTTTTAACATAGTGTATAAGGATGGAATACATTGCAGACAGCAACAGCTCATAATTAAAAGAGTTATTATACAAAGGATAATTTCGACAATTTGTCGAAAATATCCGAAATCAGGTAGGAAGGCTAATAGCCAATCCCACCACCCTTGATCTACATCTTGTTTAATGTGAGTAATCATTTCCTGCAGTTGCTGCAACCTGTCATAACATCTTCTGAATGATCAGACAAATTGAAGCAACACATTCCTGCAAAGCTGTTACATCCATAACCATGCTTAAGTAATAAGTAATCTATAGCAGCTCTATTCTGTAATATTGCTTTCTTATATGATTGTAAATCTAACAAAACATCTTTTATAATGGCACTAGTAATATTCATATTCTTTACCATAAAGCAAGCCATACGTGATATAGTTTTATGATTATATACCGCTAAGCCTGGTATTCCTACCAGTGATACAGCCATACTTATATATATATACACATGTTCTGATGTTTGCACAATCATAATAAGGACATATCCAATCTACATGGAAATGTAGATCGGCTTCCTGTAAGTCAGTATCATTTAACTGAATTTGTAACAATTTAGTCCATACTGCAACAGAAGTTGGTACAGCGACCAAACAAGTTTCCAGGACATTGCTGGAATATGCATTTTTCAGGCAAAAGTCTGTCATATTCAGTACTCGAGCTAAGTACAGCCACATATTCTCTTTTGTTCTCCTCACTCCCCGATTTGGATTGTCCTCTGACCCACGGTGGTCTTGATAATGCTGGTGCAAGTCCATAAGAACACTACCAGAAGGCATCCACTGAGGGCTAACAAAATCCACACCTGAGAGGGAACACAAATTACTCACGTAAATACACATTATTGGCTGGAGTGTACTAATATCAAGTAGTACCAGGAGTCATATTAACTAGCACATTGTCAGTCCCTTTTGCAATCACTTCAGTTGGTGTGGGAGGACCTTGTGGCTGTTTTACCCACACCTTGGCTCCAATTTGAGTGTCCAAAACCATCAGGGCCTTGTACAGTCAGCTGTGTAGGAGCCTCTCCTTTAGCTAATGTGATTAGTAAATATAACAAGACTAACAATTGTGCTAGTTTTTCTCCCTCCTGTATTCCCAATGCTTCTGCTCCAGCATTGTGTAAAATCACTTTAATTTCACCTTGGTAATCAGGATTAATTACCTCATCAGTTAGCTATTGCAACTGTTGTTTAAACATCCCATTCATCCGCTCAATTAAGCCTGCAGCCCGGGGCAATAGGGGACATGAAAGATCCACTCCACATGGTGCTCCTGGGCAAATTGCTGCACTCTATTGTTTTTAAAATGGCTACCATTATCTGATTGCCTTTGCAAAGGTATGCCATAATACAGTACTATATTTTCTAGCAGGCAGTGGAATTAGCATTGGCAAACTTACAGGGGTGTACCATCAGTACACCTGAGTATGTATCCACTGCTATGCAGGCAGATTTACATCCTTGGGACTCAGTTAATGATCCAATGAAGTCTATCTGCCAAATCTGGCCAGGCAATGTGCCTAGCAAGATATATCCATTTACCACCCTGGGCACTACCCTGTGTGTGAATGTTGACACACAGGACACTGTTATATTATTGTTTTTATAACCTCTAACCTGAGGGGAACACCTCTGGTCTGTTCCCACTGGAAGGTGGCTTTTTGGCAATCCTTGATTGTTCATCAGCTATGCTGTTGTAAAGTCTGTCAAGAGAATTGATATTAGTATGGGCATCCACATGAAAAACGGTTGCATTCGTTTTATGACATATTCCCTATATTTCTTTGGTCCCTATTTTCCAATCGTGAGAATGCCAGGTGGGCATCCATTTTACTAACCCATTTGCCACAGACTATGAATCAGTGTTTTTTGTGGCTCTGGGAATCTTAACAGGTTTCATTTTCAATTTCCCTATCAAAACAGGATTAATTTGCACAGATTTTACTCCAAAAGAATACTTACTATCAGGCAAGTGTAACTGCATTTCCTTCAAAATGTCTTCAGGCACTGGAACTACAATTACACTGTACTGCCTAACAGGAAGGTCTCCTATTGTTAGCCAAATTTGCTTATTTGGGTTCCCATAAATGAGTGTAGCCTCCGCCCCCGTATCTACTAATGCAATTACATTTTGTTCATTTTTGTGTTTCCAATCAATCCTCAAATTTACATATAGTCGGGCATCTACACAATGGGCTTGGCTAATCTGTTAATCATATTGTTCCTGGGAATAATCTCCCTGGAACATTCTTTCTCTTTCCTGTGCTTTGTGTTCTAATAACAATGCCTTCACCTCTTTGAATAAATCTGTGAATTCTGCAGAGGGAGGAGCTGTGTCCTGATTATGCTGTCTCTTGTGTGATTCCCTAGTACTAGCTTTGGACACATTCTTTCCTATTTTTTCCTTATACATTTTCCATAACTCAGAAGTTGGAACCCCGTTAATATCTTTGGCAGGTACTCCAGCTTTCAGCAAAGCTTTACACATCTCAGTTCGGGACACCCTCCTATCTTTGCCTTGATCTCCTGTCTTTTTCTCTTTCTTCCTGTCATTAGGGGTCTCTTTCTTTACAGCTGCTGTAATCTCTTTACCCCATTCTCCAAAATCTCCTAACTCTCTGATAGCCTGAACTACCTCATCACAGGGATGCCCTACTTGGTTAATCAATAGAGTCATCATCACAGTCTTGTATGCCGGGGGAGCATGCTTAAGTATCTTATTTCGCAGACTAGTAGTAAATACCTCACTGAGGTATTCATCTGCTGTCTGGGTGGGGATGGATAGTTCCATAGCTTCTTCCATCCTCCTTTGTGCACATTCCCTAAGGGAATGCCACATGTTGCCGTTTTCAGGCCAATCAGTTGCAGTAGGATACTTATCCAAGACTCCCCGACTCAAAACCTGCAATAAAGTGGCATCCTGATTCTGTCCAGCAAATACTCTCATAAAAGATTGTATGGCTGGTTCATGAGTTATGGATATGAATTTCATCACATCCACATTATCTACTCGAATGGTAGATATCCCTTCATTAACAATGCGAACAAACCAGGCTATCAATTTTTCTCCAGGTTTTTGAGAATATCTGGTTAGGATATCCCCAATTTCCTGAGTGGAAAAATCATTGAATATCAATTTGGTGCTTGGGGCATGATTTGGGCGAGCTGTCTGCTCCCGTCTGATAATGGGTTTAGCATTCACTCGGGGAGGATCTATGATTGGGTCAGGAGGAGTTTCCCAATCATCATCCCCCTCAAAATCACCTGGGGGGGTCTTCATCAGTGGAGGAGAACACTGAGGCATCAATTTGTTTCTTATCCATTTTCCCTCTCCTCTTCCTATATTTATATTGAGCAATCCTAACCGCTGCTCGTCCATCATAACACTTGTATTGATCCACTTTATCAGCTAAAATCTGCTTTTGACATTTATTCATAGTTTCCTGAGACTGAAGGGTTATCAATTGCTGTGACAACATCTGTTCCTCATTCTGCTGTCTGTAAGCTGATAGCAAAATCCCGCCCCTCCTCCTACACACATCAACATATTCATTGTTTACCAACCCCCTTTGTAAACATTTCACTGCCAGGCTGCCAGTTTCCAATTGATCTATCCAATCCTCCCCCAGCCCCGTGAATTTAGCACATTCCTGAGCTAGAGACACATTAGAACTAGCTTGTGTTTTACTATTAAACATTTTATTCTATTAAAATGGAATCCTGCCGACTACGCCAAAAATGTATTGCCAAATGAAAACAGATTCTTTGGATTCCGTGTAATAGAATAAAGTTATAGAATAAAACACTAGACTATCCCCAAATGGCTTAACATTTTATTAAGAAGAGTATAAGAAGATAGCAAAAGGTAAGAAGATATCAAAAGGTAACATTTCACTAAGAAGAGTATAAGAAGAAGGTCTTACAACAAGGAAAAGTATAACAGATATTAGAAGGTATAATCAAACTTAGTCAAACTGTGACTTAATCAAAACTTGTACTAAAGCAAGGTATATTCAACACTAGCAATAAAGCAAGGTATATTCAACACTAGCAATAAAGCAAGGTATATTCAACACTAGCAATAAAGCAAGGTATATCAAATATCAAAAGTCAATCAAACTATGATATATTCAACACTTACAATACAACAGGTATAGCAAGGTGATCAAATCAAATACTTACAACAGGTGTTGAGATCTGAGAGAAAATAATAGAAAAATGGTTGAAGATGTCAGCAGTACCTCCAGGGGTGGGTGTCTACATGTTTTTCATTTTGTATACTCAGGGGAAGTAACATATTAAAACAAATTGTAACAATACATTTCCATAACAATGCAATACAATTATCATATCCTGAGTGAAAGTGCTTTGTGACTGAGTGAGGTCTTCATATTATCAGCTCAGCCAATCACAAAACAAAAAAAGTAATAAAAAACGTATAATAATAACCATGGGTGGGGGAAAAAATGGCAGTGTCATTTTGAAAGGAGAGCAAGCATGCACAAAATGGTTTATGTTAGTGCTGCCTTTGCCCTGTCAAATTCCATGCACCAGCTCCTCCTCCAAACGTTATACTGAATGAAAGATTGGTGGGACTTGTGCACAAACTGAACCCTACAACCCCATGATACAGTGTACAATGCTATATACTGTATACTGTGGAGATGCAGCATTCCAGTGCACATATAACACACATTGCCTTATATCATGCTGTATGCCCTCCAATGTTGTGTATTGTGCCAAATGTACATAGTATATACTGTTGTGATGTATCAATCCTGGGTTTTGGGCTGTTCCACTGCTGTTGGAGGAACACCCCGAGTCCGTTCCTGCACTTACCACCAAGGGCCCTTCCAAGTTCCAACAGCAAGCTCAGTGACTTGAACACCATCAAAGTGTTCATCAAAACACCATCAAAACTACCACCAACTTCAGTTACCCTTCAGGCCCCCTCAATTCTGCACCAACTCAGGGGTGGAGGGGTTTTTGGTTACCATGACAAATGCTACTGTTTTAGTTGCTGCAACTTCTTTTGCACCATAAACAGGATACATCACCTCTGTGTCCTTACATCAAATCCAACATCATTAGTGGAGGGCAAAATCCTACATGTTGTGTGATAGATTGTGTAATAACATCTGTTAGTAAATTGTGCACTAGCCACTACCAAAGCAGCCCCCAAGGGTCTGAGTATAACATTGTACAGACTGTGCAAAGATAGTGAAGTTGATAGCACAACTCATCTGTAACTAAACTATGTTTGTTGTGTTATATCTTACTGTGTACTGTAAAGTGCTAGAAAGTACAAAAACTGCAACCACTCGAAAAGTACAGCCTGCAACCATTTAGTGAATTTATTGTGGAACCTTAGAGACAGGGGCACATCTTCCACGAAGCAACCTGAGGTTATGGGCTCAGGTAGCACCTCATGAAATAAACTGGAGGATGGCATTTTTTTAAAATCGGCCACTACTTATTGTGTTATTGCAATAGATAGCGACCAATAATTTTTACTCACCTGTCACATTCCTGTCCAGGCTGCACTCCAGTGCCTTCTCCAAGCGGCAATACACTTACATTATGACACTGAAGGACACCATGATGATATGTACAGCATCCTGGCGTTCTTCAGTGTTGGCTACAGCTCACTCTGGAGATGGCAGCGGAGGGTGGCCTGGACAGGAGCATGGACAGGTGAGTAAAGATTATCGTCCGCTATCTACTGCAATAATACAATAGGTAGCGGCATAACATACTACATGGTGGGCCAGAAAAAGGAAGTCATATATCATGTGGGGGGCCAGAAAAAGGAAGTCATGTATTGTGTGATGGGCCAAAAAAAAAAAAAAGAGGTTTTATATAGTGGCCAGGTTGGGGGAGCCTTTATCAGCAAACTGCAATTAGCTGAACTGATTGTCCAGGCCGCTGAGCAGCAATAGAACTCAGCCTCCCCCCCCCCCCCCCCAGAAAGCAGTGACTCATCCTCCCCAACCTGTGTTATCAGATACAGGCCGGGCACCAAGGAAAAAATGAGCAAACAATGGGAGGAATAATCTAACAGAGCAGGCAAATGAAGCAGCATTGCTAAAGCATAAGTCTTGAATTTACATAAACTAGCAGTATAGATAGGCTCCTTGAGATGGGAATACCCCTTTAACCACTTCCATGCCAGATGCTTTACCCCCCTTCCAGACCACACACATTTTCAAGTTTTTTTGTATGTGCGGTTTTGGAGGGCTATAACATTTTTATCATTTGCGTTATTCAACTAATTTCTGTGTCTTTTTTCAGTGACACATAGGGCTTTATTTTTATGTTGTTTTTATTTTCGCATGTGTTTTAATTTTTTTTATATTCAGGAAAATATAAAAAAAGAGGAGGGAAAACGTGTCTGATTTTCACTTTTTATTTTTTTTTTAAATTTAATAACACAAAGTGCTACTAAAAAACTTTATAAAATAGTTTTTACTCTCCGTTTCGGTAATTTTTATTTTGTATGGTGTCGTCGGGGGTGGGGCTATAACCTTTAATAATGGCGTTTTATTGGCGTATTATTTTATTTATTTTTTAAATTATTTTATTTACTTTTTTTTTTACTTTTCTATTAATTATTTTTTTTTTTTTACATTGTGTCCCCATAAAATCATAATAGACCTTTGGGGACATCTGATCACTTTTTTTTTTTGGTATCCTAATCCTAATCCTAATCCTCCTAAGGGAGATTAGGAGACCAGCGTATGGGAGTTTATGGAGACTGGGGCAAATTCTAATTCAGTTATCCTACTCATATGCTCCCGATATTTGTAAGTGGTCTGGGGATAGACATGCAACATGACCGGAGGGTCATAATTATAGTTTACCAGCCACCTTTCTCTAACCAGTATTCTATAATCGCCTAAGCGCTTATCTACTTCTCCTCCATTTGCTATATTTTGTTGGAGAAGTTATTTCTCAGATTCGATATGACAAAAGAGGGTATTATTCTGTTACATACAGTGCGCCCTTAAACTGTTTATTTGTGCCATATCGATTTGACATTGAATATTTTATAATTCAATATTATTTAGTCATATATCAGGGTTTTAATATCTCTTATACATATATAAAAATGAGTTTCTGTCTAGCTGTCTGTTCTTTATGCGGGAGCAAACAACTGGCATTGTCAGCCACACTCACACAGCTGCACTCCAGGTTTCCATAACAACCCAGCCATTTTTCTTCACTGCTGTAGGTCAGCTTTAAAGGGGCAGTGCGCTGTGGATAACACTGTTACACAAGGTCACATACACACAGCTTTACTCCAGGTTTTCTATAACAACTGACCGCAGGTTTTTCATTGATATCCAAACTGAGATACACATGATCACACAACGCTTATGGACCAATGGAAAATCGCAGGTTCTTCAGTCTTGACATACACACAGATTTATACCAGGTTTCCATAGGAACCAAGCTATTTATGACCTGTATGAGTCAATAGCAGTTCGCAGGTCCTTAAATATTCAGTCATATGATGTGTATCAGCCAATATAAGTTCACATTTCAGTTACCAGGTTTCCATAACAACACAGCCATAAATAGACTGTACCTATACTGGACTGCCATACTGGATGTCAAGTGCAAAACTGGCCAATTCTTATGGGGCCACTACACAAACAAAAAATGAAATATACCCGTGCGAAGCCGGGTCCTTCTGCCAGTACCTAATAAAAGTTGAGTTTTATATTGATTTATTTTTGGCCATTGCAGTGGTAGGAATTTGAAAATATTATGTGACCGAAGTGTGAGGTTCATTTGCATAGGCGGAATAGTGCCCATGTCACAATCCAGTTCCTCTAGCATCTGGAACTAGAACCATTACATCACAGTCTCATGACAGTCTCATGGCTCCTTCAAGTTTTACAGCTGTCCAAGGCAGGCAGAAGTGTTGAGTGTATGCACATGCTCATCTGCTGGCGATTGGAGGCACCATCAGGGCTGTGAGGAGGACAAGGCTGTCCAAAAATGTGGTCTAATGCAAGTTTTAAACCTGAAGCAAAGCAATATGGTCAATGCAGAAGAGTCCTTTCATGTCACTCACTTGTCTGTCTTGGAATGACTGTTTTTGGTGAGTACTTTCTTGATAATACAGTAAATGGGTGTTTTAGAAGAAGAGATCTACCTCCAGGTTCATCTGTGCCATAGCATCTGGAGTGCTGAAGGTTGCTGATACCTATTCTGTGTTTAGACTCCGAAGGAGTAGGCAATTTAGAGCTACCTATAGAAGCAAGTGGAGCATACTGGGAGTTGTAGTTCCACAGCAGCTGAATTTCCAAAGGTTTGTTTAGACTCTGAAGTAAATATTGAGTCCTTGCATAAACTTGATGTATTTGTCAGTAAACATAAACGCATAAAATGCTTAAAATTGTACTTCAGTATACCATGGAAACATCTAAGGCTGAGTTCACACCTGCTTCAGAGTCTCTGTTTGAAGACTAATTCACACAGTAGTTGGAAATCGCCAGACAAAAAAAAAAACTGCTGGTCCGAAGACTTCAGTTTAGAAGGACGGACACCCAACAGATCCCATTATAATCAACGGGGTCCATCGGCTTTGTATGTGTCTATTTTAAAGGTCCACCTGGCAGTAGGTCTGACCCTCCAACGGATCAGAACAACGGACACCAAAACACTGATGTGAACATATTACAAAAGGTCTAAAAACACTAAAGCAGCAGACTTTGTGAAAACTAAAATTTGTGTCAGTTTCAAATTTTTTAGCCACATCTGTACTCCATTTTGACCATTGCCTGAATGCATTTGGTGTGTATATACAGTAGAGGACAGTGAAGGTGATCATGCAGGCTTGAGCCTGTACAAGTCTGAAATCTGGCATTAACAATGAGTACACCAAAAGGTATTATATCACATTATATCAAAAAGATATCAAAAGATCGCATTGTAAAGTCCCCGAGTGGGAAGAAAGTTTAGAAACAATATATATAAATATATGCAAGGTTTATTGACAATTAGTAATAGTAATAATTTTTTGTATAAGATTTTTTTCTTTGTGAAATCAAAATGTAAATGCCATTCTCATTGCAAACAATATAATATAGTTAACGTGATGTACACATGTGCAAAAAAAATGCAATTTTTTTCCCTCTGCTCCTCAACCCTAAAAATGAAAGCCAGTCAATAGTATACCGACTAATAAATAATATAACTTGTTTCACAATAAAGTCCTCATATGGCTACATCAATGGCAAAGCAAGAAAATCTTTTCAATCTTGGATTCTGGGAACATAAAAACTATTTTCTTCGATGAGATGTTCTATTAGGTTGCAAAAGCAATGAGACAAAAAAATCTATACATATTTATTATGAATGTACATGTAGTGACACATTGAATAAAATGAATACATGCAAGTTGTAAATCATGGTGAATGGGGCAACATTTAAAATGCAACGCAAGAGCAGAATTGTTGTTTCACATTCCACTCCTTAAAAAGAGTTAATAAAACATGATCAGTTACTAATATGTATCTTATCCTACAATAAACAAGCCCTCATATGGCAATATCTATAGAAAAATAAATAAGGTCTTAATCCTGAAACAGTATTGGTACTTAAGGGGTTAAATACTCAGCAGCATCTGTCACCACGGTAACTAGAGCCAGCAGCAACCAATAGGATTGCTGGATGTGAATTTGAAAAATCAGTTGGTTGCAGTCAGTTACTTCTCAGTGAAGAGAGAAGATGGATATCTGTGTGCTCGGCTCTGCAGCTGTGATGACGTTCTGGCAACATCTTTGATAAGTGACTGGGATCTAACCCTAATACTGAAGATCTTAAGAAATGGCCGATCATTACACAGACTGTATAACAGATATCAGCTAGGGGTGATTGTTAATAAACGACCAGTATTAGTCTCTGTTCACATGAGCCTCTCTCTATATTCTGCTCCATTGTTTATACAACATATAAGAAACATTTCCATTAATATCCTTAATAATTTTAAGAACTTTTCTTCCCATGTCCAGTGGCATCTGTTGTCACCAGTCACCAGCACATACACCAAATCAGTATATAGACAGTAGGATTATTTTCAGTGTGTAGGAAAGTGCAGCCTGGAGACAATAAGTACACTGTGCAATATTTATTTTTACAATAGTGGCTTATGGGTGATATATCACCTGTGAGACATATACTTGCATACATTGGAGCTAACTTACATGGTTTTATCCTTGTTTCTACACAGAATGAAGCACAATGAATGTGTCAGAGGTATCCAGGTACCATGTATGTAATGTCTGTGTGAGTGGTGTCCACTTTTTAGCAAGTATGTCTATAAATAGTATGTGTAAGGTATGTATATTATACTGTATATTTATATGTACACATACACATATATATCCATGTGCATCTCTTTGAGCATATGTATTTAGACATATCTGTAAGTAGTATCTCTTATATATCAGGTATCCCTACAGTATGTGTGTGAAGTGTTTACTGTATATTTAGATGTAGCAATCTGTAAGGTCAAGTCTGACACGTTGCTGGCATAATATCTCACAGCCACAGGGACAGAGGAGGAAGGTGCTGCCCAGTAGTTCATATGAATTGCACAGGGGTGGAGGAGTAGAAGAGAGAAGCAACAGGCACAGACGGGTAAAGGAAGAGGCATGGAGGGGTAGATGAGAGCAGCGAGAGGTGTGGAAAGGTAGATGAAACAGGCAAGTAGAGTGGTAAAGCAGAGAGGTATAGAGGGAACAAGAGAGAGGTAGATGAAGGAGTCGAGTTGAGTGGGAAAGGAGAGAGGTACAGAAGTGTAGAGGAGAGAGCACAGAAGCAAGACAGGGTAAAGAAGAGAGGTATGAGGCGCACTGGGACAGAGGACAGTGTAGAGAGTTGCAGAGGGGTAAAAGACAGAGGAAAGAGGTGTGAGACTCGGAGAGAGGCAAGAGGTATAGAGGGGTGCAGGAGAGAGTCACAAGGCGTGCAGGAATAAAGGAGAGAGGTGGATGATGTAGAGGACTAGAGTAGAGAGGCACAAGGCATGGAGGGGTAGAATTTAGGGGTCTGTGGCAAGGTGAGGTAAAGGATAGAGGCACTAGGCTCTGAAGTCTAGAGTAGAGAGCCACATGGTGTGGAGCAGTAGAGTAGAGTGGCAAGAGGTACAGAGGAGAGAGGCGTTGAGAGGAGAGTTGAGAGGCACAGATTGGTATAGAAGAGGTGTCAGAAGCAAGCAGAGGTAGAGGTGAGAGGAATCTATGCAAAAAGTGTATGTATATGTATTTATACTATATGTACAATATGTGTCAGGTGTCTGTACTGTATATATGTGTGTATATATATATATATATATATATATATATATATATATATACATTGTCCATTTATATAATAGTGTAATAATTATCTAAATTAGGGATAGATGAGAGAGGAATGAGCTGCCGTGGAGTACTCCAGTGAAAGAGATGTGGAGGAGTAGATGAGAAAGGAGACTAGAAACTCACACAGTGGGAGAGATGCAATAGGTGCAGAGGGGTAGAAGAGAAAGAGGACAGTAGCAAATAGTGATAGAGGAGAGAGGCATGAGCTACAGTCAGGTAAAGGAAAGTGGAGGGAGGCACGGAGGGGTAGAGTAGAAGGGGAAGAGATAAGAAGTGGTATAGGAGAGAGAACAGAAGCAAGTTGGGTAGCCAAAAGAGGAATGAGCCATTGTGGGGGTAGAAGAAAGTTGAGAAATGTGCAGAGGGGTGTAGGAGAGAGGACAGAAGTGAGTAGGGGTTAAGGTTGAGAGCCATGGAGAGATAGAGGAGAGAGGACAGAAGTGAGGAGGGATAAAGGAAAGAGGTGTGGGGGTAAAGGATAGAGGCTAGAAGCACAGGGGTGAAGGGGTAGAAGAGAGAAGCATGAGACACAGATGGGTAGAGGAAAGAGGCAAAAAGGGGTGGATGAGAGCAGCGTGAGGAGTGGAGAGGTAGATAAAAAATGCGACTGGAGTGGAAAAGGAGAGAGGTATAGAGGGTAGAGGTAGATGAAAGAGGCGAGTTGAGTGAGAAATAAGGGAGAGGCAGGGGGGTAGAGGAGAGAGCACAGAAGCAAGGGGGTAGAGTAGAGAGGCGTGAGGCACACTGGAACAGAAGACAGTGTAGAGAGTTGCAGAAAAGTAAAAGACAGAGGAAAAAGCTGTGAGGCTTGGAGAGAGGCAAGAGGTATAGAGGGTTGCAGGAGAGAGCCATAAGGCATGGAAGGATAAAGGAGAGAAAAATGTGTGTACATGTGTTTGTACTATATGGATAATATGTCTTAGGAGTCTGTACTGTTTATATGTATATAGATTTATATATATATATATATATATATATATATATACAGTATATATATATGTATACTGTATTGTCTAATTATATAATTATGTAATAACTATCTAAATTAGGGGTAGAGGAGAGAGGAATGAGCTGCTGTGGAGCACTCTAGTGAGAGAGGTGTGGAGATGTAAATGAGAAAGGAGACTGGCGATAGGTACAGTGGGAGAGATGCAAAAGGTGCAGTGATGTAGAGGAGAAAGAGGACAGTAGCAAATAGTGATAGAGGAGAGAGGCATAAGCTACAGTGGAGTAAAGGAGAGCGGAGAGAGGTGTGGAGGGGTAAAGTAGAAAGGGAAGAGATGAGGAGTGGTAGAGGAGAGAGGTGTTGAAGAGTACAGGAGAAAGGAGAGAATTGAGATGAAGGGAGGAGTAGAGGAGAGAGAACAAAAACAAGTAGGGTAGAAAAAGAGGCATGAGCCATGGTGGGGTAGAAGAGAGTTGAGAAATGCGTGGAGGAGTAGAGGACAGAGGATAGAAGTGAGTAGGGGTAAAGGTGAGAGGCATGGAGAGATAGAGGAAAGAGAAAAGTAGTAAGTAGGGGAAGAGAAGAGAGGTGTGAAGCATGGCGAGCTATAGGAGAGAAGATAGAAGTGAGGAGGGATAGAGGAAAGAGGTGCGGGGGGTAGAGGAAAGAGACTAGAAGCACAGGGGTGAAGGGGTAGAAGAGAGAAGCATGAGACACAGATGGGTATAGGAAAGAGGCATGGAGGGGTGGATGAGAGCAGCGTGAGGTGTGGAAAGGTAGATGAAAAAGGTGAGTGGAGTGGTAAAAGAGAGAGTTATAGAAGGTACAAGAGAGAGGTAGATTAAAGAGGCAAGTAGATTGGGAAAAAAGAGAGAGGCAGAGGTGTAGAGGAGAGAGTACAGAAGCAAGGGAGGTACAGGAGAGAGGTGTGAGGTGCACTGGGACAGAAGACAGTGTAGAGAGTTGCAGAGGGGTAAATGACAGAGGAAAGTGGTAGGAGGCTTGAAGTTAGGCTAAAGGTATAGATGATTGCTGGAGGGAGTCACAAGGCATGAAGGGATAAAGGAGAGAGGTACAAGCTGTAGAGGGCAAGAATAGAGAGGGAAAAGGCAAAGAGGGGTACAGTAGAGGGGTGTGGGGCACTGTGGGGTAAAGGACAGAGGCACTAAGCATTGAAGTCTAGAGGAGAGAGCCACAAGGTGTGAAAGGGTAGAGGAGAGAGGCAAGAGGCACGGAGGTGTACATGAGAGAGGCTCAGACAGGAGAGATGTGCAAAAGAGTAGAATAGAGCGGACAAAAGTGTGTAGCGTAAAAGAGAGTGAAGAGAGGCATGGAGGAGAGAGGACAGAAATGAGGAGGGGTAGCAAAAGAGGAGAGAGGTTTGGTGGAGTATAGAAGATGAATGGAGGAGTGGATGAGGAGTGGAATGGAGGGAGACTGCTGATATGTTCAGAAGTCTAGAGGAAAGAAGAGAGTCAAGAGACAAGGAGGGGAGAAGAAAAAGGAGAGAGGATCAAGGCACCAAGGGGTAGAACAGAGAGGAGAGAGACATAGAGGAGGTAAGGTGAGAAGTGTGGAGGGATAGAGGAGAGAGCACAGAAGCAAAGGGGGTAGAGAATAGAGGTGTGAGGTGCACTGAGACATAGAACAGTGTAGAGAGCTACAAAGGGGTAAAAGACAGAGGAAAGAGGTGAAAGGCTCAGAGAGAGGCTAGAGGTATAGAGCGGTGCAGGAGGGACTCAAGAGGATAAAAGAGAGAGGCGTCAAGGTGTAGAGGGCTAGAGCAGAGGGGCACATGGCATGGAGGGTGTAGAGTAGAGTGGCATAGTGCATGGTGGTGTAGAAGAAAGAGGCACTAAAAGCTAGAGGAGAGAGCCACAAGGTGTGGAGGGGTAAAGGATAGAGGCAAAAGGGGCATGGGGTGTACAGGAGAGAGATGCAGACAGGAAAGGTGAGAGGTGCAAAGGAGTTCAATAGAGAGAACAAAAGTGTGTGGCATAGAGGAGAGTTAAGAGAAGCATGGAGGAGAGAGGACAGAAGTGAGGAGGGGTAGCAGAAAGAGGAGAGAGGTGTGGCGGAGTAGTGAAGATGAGTAGGAGAGGAAAGGGGCATGGAGAGACATTGCTGATAGGTTCGGAAGTCTAGAGGAAAGAAGAGAGTCAAGAGGCAAGGAGAGGAGAAATAAAAGGAGAGAGGATCAATCCACTGAAGGGTAGAATGGAGAGGAGAGAGGTACAGAATGAGTGAGGTTAGAGGTGTGGAGGGGGACAGGAGAGAGCCCAGAAGCAAGGGGGGTAAAGAAGAGAGGTGTGAGGCACACTGTGACAGAGGACAGTGTAGAGAGTTGCAGAGGGGTAAAAGATAGAGGAAAGAGCTGTGAGGCTCAGAGAGAGGCAAGAGGTATAGATGGGAACAGGAGTGCCACAAGGTGCGGAGGGATAAAGGAGAGAAGTTTAAGATGTCGAAGGCTAGAGCAGAGAGGCACAAGGCATGGAGGGGTAGAGTAGAGGGGTGTGTGGCATGGTGGGGTAGAGGACAGAGGCACTAGGCACTGAAGGCTAGAGTAGAGAGCCACAAGGGGTAAGAAGAGAAGCAAGAGGCACTGAGGAGACAGGCATGGAGGGAAGAGTTGAGAGGCACCAAGAGGTATAGAAGAGGGGTCAGAAGCGAGTAGGGGTAGAGGCTAGAGGAATCTATGAAAAGTTGTATGTACATTTCTTCGTCCTATATGTACAATATGTGTCAGGTGTCTGTACTGTATATATGAGTATATATATATATATATATATATATATATATATATATATAGTCCACTTATATAATAATGTAATAACTATCTAAATTGGGGTAGAGGAGAGAGGAATGAGCTGCTGTGGAGTACTCTAGTGAGAGAGGTGCGGAGGGGTAGATGAGAAAGGAGACTAGTGATAGGCACAGTAGGGGAGATGCAATAAGTGCAGAGGGGTAGAAGAGAAAGAGGACAGTAGCAAAGAGTGATAGAGGAGAGAGGCATGAGCTACAGTGGGGTAAAGTAGAGTGTAGAGTGTGAGGAGGGGTAGAGTAGTAAGGGAAGAGATGAGGAGTGGTAGAGAAGAGAGGCGTTGAAGAGTACAGGAGAAAGGAGAGAAGTTAGAGGCACAGAGGAGAGAGGACAGAAGCAAGTAGGTAGACAAGAGAGGCATGAGTCATGGTGGGGTAGAAGAGAGTTGAGAGAGGCGCAGAGGGGTAGAGGAGAGAGGACAGAAGTGAGTAGGGGTAAAGGTGAGAGGCATAGAGAGATAGAGGAGAGAGGAAAGAAGTAAGGAGGGGAAGAGAAAAGAGGTGTGAGGCATTGCGAGGTATAGGAGAGAAGACAGAAATGAGGAGGGATAGAGGAAAGAAGTGCGGAGGGTAGTGAAGTGAGGCTAGAAGCACAGGGGTGGAGAGGTAGAAGAGAGAAGCATGAGACACAGATGGGTAGAGGAAAAAGGCATGGAGGGGGTGGATGAGAGAAGCATGAGGTTTGGAAAAGGAGATGAAAAAGGCGAGTAGAGTTGGAAAAGAGAGAGGTATAGAGGGCTCTAGAGAGAGGTAGATGAAAGAGGTGAGTTGAGTGGGAAAAGAGAGAGATAGAAGGGGAGAGGAGAGAGCATAGAAGCGAGGGGGGTAAAGGAGAAAGGCGTGAGGCGCACTAGAACAGAAGACAGTGTAGAGAATTGCAGAGGGGTAAAAGGAAAGAGGTGTGAGGCTCGGAGAGAGGCTAAAGGTATAGAGAGGTGCAGGAGAGAGTCACAAGGCGTAGAGGGATAAGGAGAGCTGAGAGGGGCAAAGTAGTAGAATAGAGAGTACAAAAGTGTGTGTCATACAATAGAGTAAAGAGAAGCATGGAGAAGAGAGGAAAGAAGTGAGGAGGGTTAGCAGAAAGAGGAGAGAGGTGTTTGCGGAGTATAAAAGATGAATCGAGAAGTGGATGACGAATGGGTCAGGGAAATTGCCGATAGGTTTGGATGTCTAGAGGAAAGAAGAGAGTCAAGAGGCAATGAGGGAATAAGTAAAAGGAGAGAGGCTCAAGGTACTGAGGGGTAGAATAGAGAGGAGAGAGGCAATGAGCGAGCAAGTTGAGAGATGTGGAGGGGTAGTGGAGAGAGAGCAGAGAAGTGAGGAGGGGTAGAGGAGAGAAGCAAGAGGCACTGAGAAGTAGAGAAGAGAGGCAAGAGGCATGGAGGACTAGAGGAGAGAGGTGAAAGGCACAGAGGGATGAAGAAAATGGGGGTAGAAGGGAAAGCCCCTTATTTCTTAATACTATAATATCTATAGTTATATATAAAAATTGTATGTATGGGTGTTTGTACTATTTTATATTTTTACAAATTTATAGTAAATGCCAGCTTTGTGAAGATATATATGTGCGTGTATGTATAAACTTACTAAGGATTTCTTTGCAATACCTTGATTTGCTGCTTCTCTCTTCAATTTTTTTTGTCTGTTTACTGTATGTGTAAGGTGTGTACTGTATGTATATATTTCTACAATTACATACTGTGTAGGTGTGCATATTTAGATCTGTTTTTGGGTTGTGCGATTTATCTAATATGTAACTCTACAGTATATACAAGAAGTGTAAGGTTTACTGTGTATATTTAAATATATATGTATAAGAGATTTTATCCCATCGACCACTTAGTGGCCTTATTAGGATGGGTCCCTACACTAACACTTTACATATAGGTCAGGAGATAACCTTTCTAAAGACTCTCTACTACCTTGCAGTTTGTGAGAACCTGATCTCTGGGGTTTTATCTATAGAGGGTGGGGGTACAGCATTGCTTCTACAAGTAAAGTCTTAGTGTAGGGACCCATCTGAATGAGGTCGCCGTGACGTGGCAGATGGGCTCGCACAATTTACCAAACTGTGTGCCAAGAACCTCACATTTTTAACCATAGTCAGTGATACATGAAATTGTAGTCCAAGAATGTTATCAGTTAAAGCTCCACACCAGATGTATCAGCTCACCTGGATCTAGTTTGTGTGTCTACAACTATCTAGGCTCTAGTCCCTGGTTCCTCTACAGCCTATTCTGGGTGCTTCAATTCTCATGTAATCTACCTGGTCATTTACGTTCCCTTCATGAAAGTAACTGTTCAATTTGTTTTTTTTAACTATAGTGTAGGAAATGCTTTATAAAGCTTTATTTTATAGTATACTTTATTGGCAGATGTGGCTTACCTTTAATACAAACCTCAGGCTGACAGCGCATATCAGATCATGTATCCCATTGGGCTTTTCAGACCCGGTGTCAGGTCTTCTTTAAATCTTTACACACTGCATCCACCTAGTCGTTGTTAAATAAATAATGACACGGTGTAATTTGTCATGTATTGTTGTTAATCTGAGATTGTATTTACATAATTTTAAGACCTTCTTATTACCGAACCATATAATTTAAAGGTGATGTACTTTGATTTTCCCACGGCTATATATAATCACTGCAGTGATGACATGCAATATTAACATGAATGCTGTAGTGGTCTCATAATACACCATGACTACATACCTCCCAACGGTCCCGGATTCAGCGGGACAGTCCCGGATTCTGGGTCTTGTCCCACTGTCCCGGTCGGCAGGAGGTATGTCCCGGGTTCAACTCATCTGCGTCGGAAGCAGCAGGGGAGTGAGGAGAGGTAAGTATCAGTGTTTTTTATATTTGTTCGTTACCAGAAGGAAGACAATATACTGGGGGGCCAAATGGAGGGAAACATTAAACTGGGGGGCCAGATGAGGGGGGAATTAAACTGGGGGGCCAGATGGAGGGGACATTAAGCTGGGTGGTCAGATGATCTGGACATTAAACTGTTGGAGCAGATGAGGGGGACATTAAACAGGGAGATTAGATGAGTGGGACATTAGACTGTGGGGACAGATGAAAGGAAACATGAAACTGGGGGGGCAGATGATGGGGACAATAAACTGTGGGGGCAGCTGGAGGGGGACATAAGACTATAGGGGCAGCTGGAAGGGGACATTAGACTGAGGGTAGCTGAATAGGGTCATTAAACTCTGGGGGGCACAAAGAGAAATTGATGGGAATGGGTGGATTCAAAGTAGAAGTGGGTGGAGCTAAATTTGTCGCAGAGCGCAACAAGCGCCGCACATTGCGTCCCTCTTTCTGTTCTTTGAAAGTTGGAAGGTATGCGACTACATCTTGCAATTGACTGCATTGCTCACATGTCATTATGCCTTTTCAATGCTTCACTGATGTAAACAGAGATCAGTACGGGACCATGAAACACTGCAGCATTAATAAAGTCTGTTTTCAGTTGTCCATAAGCTTCAGCTACAATATTTTTTGGTTTTAGAAGATGGATTGACTGTAAGGCTTGTTGTACTTTTGATGATGTGTTAGCTACAGTACTGTACATAAATGTGTCCCATCCCACCATAACATTTTAAGATCCTTTTACTCACACGTCTCTCATGGGAGTTTTCCATGAATAAGGTCCACAAACCCAGGGCTGTTTTAACACATTGGTGGGCCCAGTGGAAAGGTTTCATAAGTGGGCCCCTGTGAAAGATCCTCAGTGCGCCAAACCGCTTTGGCCACACGTGAGTCCTCTTTCATATAAAAACCACACTCACCGCCAGTGAATGTCGGGTTCACCAGATAAATACAAGACAAGCTTTCTAAATTTTATATATTTATTAACCCCTAAATGGGTCGGTATTAACATCTAACATATACAGTTCAGAACAGATATGCAGATATATGCAAGCATTAACAGTTACTAGTTACAAGATACAGTACAAATAAAATAAAAGGGATGAAGGTGAAATAATTACTTTACCACACATGTCCTTGATGTGGTTCTATAGTCCAACACTCACACATGGCATGTGTGAGTCACCAGTGGAGGCTTCTCAGCCTTAACTCCTAGCATGTGGCATCAATATAATAATCCCACCTGCATGCTTTTCACAGGAATCTCAGCATTAGTCTCTCTGTAATATCTCTCAGTCTCTTGTAGGCTCATCATCATCAGCAGCAGCATTCCAACCTGCCTGCTCATAGTAGCATCTCAGTCAAAGTCTGTAATCTCCTGTAGTCTGTGATGGTCTGAGTCAACTCCATAGCATAATCTCAGCACAGTCTCCATAGCATAATCTCCTCCCACTGACTCTTACCTCATCTTTTATACCCTTTATGCCACCTCCCAGAATGAGGTCACCGGCGGCAGCAGGTCTCATAGAATAATACACTCAAGTCCAGACCCTTTGTATGTAGATGAGACCAAGTGACATGATACAATGTTTTCAGCCATATCTGGTCAACCAGTGCAGCTGGACAATGCATTTGTTTGATCACTCAGAGCTGTGTAGGAATACAATGGGTCCCTGCTGTGATGGATACAAAGCCCTATTGTTCCAGCCCGGCCACTACTGCCAATATACCTATGAGTAGGCTGTGCACATTATGAATGAGTGCAAGCAAGAAGGGAGACCCTATACCCAGAGACCAAAATATAACTTTGAGTTACAGCCATATTTCAGCAGAATCATCACAGCCCCCCTCCCACAATCAACACCTTCTATTATACCCATCTGAAAGCTGCCAAAAACTTGGATTTTATATGGTGACATTCAATGGGTGACAATGTGTTATCTGACTGATGAAACTTTTCCGCCTGTCAGAAATGTTTTATATGTTCATCTCTAGCGATAATCGTTATAGCTATTATTTTAGCGTGTAACGGATATCGCTAGAGAGGAGGTTGGCGTATTTTACTCTATAAAGATCAGGTATGGACAGGACAGGGACAGCGAAAAAATGTAAACTTTATTGATGACTTTGAGTATGTGTTGTGTAAGTGTTTGGTGCAACTCTTTTGGCGCTGCAGCCTAGACGATGGTAAATGTCTGGGTCACAGTGCAAATAAATTTCCTGGTTATGTTCAGAGGGGTGTTACATAAAAATACCCCTGTGATTAGGCTCAGAGGGGTATTATATTATACCTCTATGTGACAATCAGAGAACAAAAGTATAGTTTGCTCTCTGATTGATAGAAGAGTACATAGACAGAAGTCCCTGCTATCCCCCACCCCAGGATCACATACAAGGTATGCACAGACAATGATGATTTCTCAATGTCTCTGCAGCTCTGCTCCGTCCCCCTCCTTCCTCCTTCACACAACTCTAATATGCTGCCTGAGGTAGGAGAGGGAGGACACTTTAGAGCCCCATATCTCAGGATCTGTTGGGGCTATGAAGATGAGCTTTGGAAGAACACCAGGTAAACTTAAACCCAAAACAACAAGCTTTAACACATGGTATGATAGAGCTGCACTGTCACTTACTATCTTAGCAATTGTCTTCCTGCAGAACTCCCCTCCATCTTTACCACCAGTGCACACTATCCACATCAGTCCTTCTCTTCTTCCTTTTCCCATGCACAGCTCTCACACACTTTTCACTCTCTTTAACCTCCCTAGTCCCTATACTTTTAGCAGTGAACATAAAGCGTCCACATAAATCACTGAACCACCTTCTGTCTCTTTCCATTTTGCTCCTCCTAGCTGCTGGGTACATCTCTCCAAACCCTGGCCCTCCTTCTTTCCCTAATTTTTTCTCTTCCTGCACACATAGAAATCCTACAAACCTCATCAATATTCACCGTGTTCCCTCTCCTTATCTTTCTCCTGTCTCTTTTAACTGCTCTCTCTGGAACGCCTGCTCAGTGTGTAACAAACTAGAACATATTAATGACTTATTCCTCAGTAAATCTCCTAACATGCTTTCCCTTACTGAAATCTGGATCCAGCAGTCTGATACGGTCTCCCCTGCTGCTCTGTCTTATGGTGGCCTACAATTCTCACACACTTCTAGGCCTGACAACAGGAAGGGTGGGATACTTCTGTCACCGTAGTGCACTTTTCAGTTCATCCCACCACTACCCTCACTCACATTCCCTTCAGTTGAAGTCCATGCTATCAGACTTTTTCGCCCACTCTCCATACACATAGCCGTGATCTACCGTCCACCTGGCTCACCATATCAATTTCTGGATCACTTCGCTTCTTGGCTTCCCCTCTTTTTATCCAGTGAAATTCCTACCCTCATCATGGGTGACTTTAACATCCCCATTGGCATCCCTGTCTCCCCAGCTGCCTCACAGTTTCTCTCAATAACCACTTCTCTTGGTCTTTCACAACTTTCCTCTTCCACCACACATGTAGATGGCAACACCATTGATCTTGTCTTCCATCGACTCCTCACAGTTTCTAAATTTACTAACTCTTCTCTGCTACTCTCTGACCGTAACCTTCTGTCTCTCACCATCAGTGCTTTCTCTCCTTCACAGGACACGCCTTCTCATCATACATATAGGAATTTCCATGCTATTAACACCCAGCACCACTCAGATACTCTACAGTCCTATCTGTCCCCCATCTCTTCACTCTCCTGCCCCAATATGGCAACCAGTCACTATAATGAAACCCTTAAGAGTGCATTGGATGAGGCAGCTCCCCCCTCCACTCGAAAAGCAGGAGGCAGCAACCCTGGCACACGCCACAGATGCGTTTTCTTCAGCGGTGCTCTAGGTGTGCTGAACGTCTGTGGAGAAAATCACGTACACTTGCAGACATCCTCCACTTCAAATTTATGCTTAAAACTTATAGTTCTGCCCTTCACCTTGCCAAACAAGCTTATTTCACCACTCTCATCTCTTCTCTCTCCTGTAACCCTAAAAGGCTCTTTGAAACTTTTCACTCCTTACTCACTCCCAAGTAAGGAGTGGCAGGCGCCATTCACAGACCTCAGTGCAGAAAACCTGGTCACTTATTTCCATGACAAAATTGATAAGATCCGTCAGGAAATAATTGTCTAATCCCCAGGTGGCATTGATCCCCTCACCAAATGCACTCCAGACTGTTCATTCTCATCTTTTGAACCTGTTACAGAAGAATAAGTATCTCAGCTACTTTCTTCTTCTCGCCCTACGACCTGCAGTAGTGACCCTTTCCCCTCACACCCTCACACCTTCACCAGTCTCTGTCTCCTGTTGTCATGACTTACCTTACTAAAATATTTAACCTCTCTTTCTCTTCTGGAATTTTTCCATCCTCTTTCAAACATGCTGTCATAACCCCACTATTAAAGAAATCCTACCTTGACCAGTCCTGTGCTGCTAACTATCGACCTACCTCTAACCTCCCCTTCATCTCCAAAATCTTGGAACGTTTGGTCTATTTTCGTTTAATCCGCTATCTTTCTGCTAATTCTCTTCTTGACCCCTTACAATCTGGCTTCCGCACTCTGCACTCTATTGAAACAACCATCACAAAAGTCTCCAATGATCTCCTGACGGCTAAATCCAAAGGTGACTTCTCTCTTCTTATTCTTCTGGATCTCTCAGCAGCATTTGACACTGTTGACCATCAACTCCTCCTCACTATTCTCCGTTCTGTTAGCCTCATGGACACCGCGCTCTCCTGGTTCTCCTCTTATCTCTCAGACTGCACTTTCTATGTATCATTTGCAGGTTCTGTTTCTTCCCCTCTTCCCCTTGCAGTTGGGGTTCCTCAGGGCACAGTCCTAGGTCCCCTGATCTTCTCCCTCTACACAGCACCCATTGGACAAACCATCACTAGATTTGGCTTCCGGTACCATCTTTACGCTGATGACACCCAATTATATACATCATCCCGTGACATCACCCCTGTACTAATATAGAATACCAGTGACTGTCTCTCTGCTGTTTCAAATATCATGTCTTCGCTCTATCTGAAACTGAATCTCTTAAAGACTGAACTACTGCTGTTTCCACCATCTAATAGATGTGTCCCTGATATCTCCATTGCAGTCTCCAGCCTTACCATAACTCCTAGGCAGCATGCCCGCTGCCTCGGGGTTATGTTTGACTCAGACCTTTCCTTCACCTCCCATATCCAATCACTCGCATGCTCATGTCATCTCCACCTCAAAAACATCTCCAGAATACGCCCTTTCCTTACCAGAGATACACTAAAGACATTAATTGTTGCCCTGATTCACTCTCGCCTTGACTACTGTAACTCCCTACTAATCGGTCTTCCCCTTACTAAACTCTCCCCTCTACAATCTATTCTGAATGCAGCAGGCAGGCTCATCTATCAGTCTAGACTGTCATGTCCCAGGACTTGGTTTAATTCACTGACATGTATCTGTGATACTGTTTGTCTTTGTAGTTTGTCCCTTTTCTCTCTCTGTATCCTTAGCTGTGATGCTGTAGCTCCTCCTCTCTCTCTCTCTCTCTCTCCAGTTTAGTTTCACTTCTTTGTAAGCAACATGTCTGCTCAGCTCCTGGTATTTCATCATTTTTCACCTACTGCTGTATGAGGTTCTACAAGATTTACCTGGATTAAAGCATCTGGAATCTTATCTACGCCTCCTCAGTTGAGTTGAACACTATCTGATAAATATCTTGGTGTAAATTGCTGGTTAGCATAGAGACTACAGGACACTCTCACAACCTCACACTTGCAGCCAAGCTATTGAGTCAGAACAGTGAAAAATGATGCATAAAGACTGCCAGATACGGCTGTAAGACAGTTCACCAACTTCTGACATACAGTCAGTCACAGCAAGTTACCTGAAGCCAGAAGGAATCAGCATTGTGTAAGTTGCATCTGCAGCTCAGACTCCCTCAGCATAAGAAGATTCTAGCAAGCAGCCATCTTACTCCAGCAAAGTTATATTTATCCTGTTTGAGTTGCATCATGGCTGAAGGGCACCCTGAAGCACAAGGTAGCATGGACCTCAGTCTGCAGCCCAGTGAGAAGGCTAGACGCTCAATTAAACAGGTTAGAGACAATCTAGAAGGTTTAAAGCATGAACTTTCCTGTGAACTCTCAAAATGGTGGCAGAAAATACAGACTAAGATGTCTGCCATGTGCTTGCCTGCATACCATGTATCACCACTAGAGGGAGCTCTGCAACAACTTTGTGCTATGCATGGACATTATAAAATGAAAGCTGAGGAGTATGAAAGCATATTGAGGAAACTTCATACAGACGATTCTTTAGCTGAATTGCAAAGCTTCCAGCATCTCAATTCAGAACGAGAAAGCTTAGTACATGAAACTAAGTTAAGGACAGAGGCAAGAATTGCGCAACTGCAGGAAATGGCATCCCATGTTTCTGAGTCTACCAAGCGTTCAAAGCGTACATCTAAGTCACGTTCCTCAAAATCTTCCACACTCAGTGAGCAACTTATAAAAGCACGTGCAGAGGCGGAAGCTACTAAGATACAGGCAGCCTTTGCACAACAGAAAGCAGAGATGGAAGCTAAGGTAGCACAACAGAAAGCAGAGATGGAAGCTAAGGTAGCTCAACAGAAAGCAGAGATGGAAGCTAAGGTAGCTCTACAGAAAGCAGCGATGGAAGCTAAGGTAGCTCAACAGAAAACAGAAATGGAAGCTAATGCAGCAGCAATGGAAGCTAATGCAGCTCAAAAAAGGGCAGAACTAGAGGCTCTAGAGAAACAGAATGAGCACGCTGCAGCCATGGCAAGGTTAAGCATTTTAGAACAGGCCATCAGTGGAAGTGAAAGCGACAGCACCAGTTTGTGTGATGTGGAAGCAGAGGATCCCCTCAAGCGCACAAGAGACTATGTACTAAGCCAAAGCAGTGAATCCCTATTTGCCACAAATGTTCCTGTCAGGGACAACATTTCTCCAGAGCAACAGGGCACAGTATCTTCTGCAGCACACCGCATTCAAGGTCAGTACAATGCCCTGCCTGTCCAGCATCCAGTTTCTTCTTCCTTCATGGATTCCCAAAGCCTTGCACCTCAGCAAATGCAATATATTGATACTCAGGTAAACACCAATGTGACACCATACTACCAGACTGCAAACAACCGTCCAGTCTCACATCCATATGTGGCTAAACCTATGGACTTTAAGCTAGCTCCTAGGCTGAATGCCTACGCAGCCCCTACACTACCTACCTCTGTTAACCAGAACCCCACTAACAACGTAATCACCGCTACTCAGCCAGCAACTCAATATTTAAAGTCAGAGAGAACAGACATGTCAGAGTTTGCAAGGTACATGGTTCGCCGTGAGCTTACTAAGACTGGACTCACAAGGTTCGATGACCAACCTGAGAACTACAGAGGCTGGAAATGTGCCTTCAAAACTGCAATTAGTGACCTTGGCATTACTGCAGCTGAAGAATTAGATTTGCTTATCCGGTGGCTTGGCCCACAGTCCACAGAACGTGCTAAAAGACTCAGATCCGTCCACATTTACAACCCCATAGCAGGCCTTACCGCTGCTTGGGAAAGACTGGAGAAAACCTATGGCAGTCCTGAAGCAATAGAGAATGCTCTGTTCAAACGGTTGCAAGGGTTTCCAAAGATATCTGGTAAGGATCATCAGAAATTTCAAGAACTTAGTGACCTACTCATGGAGCTCCTACTGGCTAAGGCGGACACTCTCCTACCGGGCCTCAGTTACCTGGACACTGCTCGTGGGGTAAACCCGATAGTCACCAAGTTGCCATATAATATTCAAGAAAGGTGGACCACAGTTGGGTCAAGATACAAAAATGAGAATCAAGTCTCCTTTCCTCCATTTTCCTACTTCTGTGAGTTTATCAAGAACATTGCAGAATCCAAGAATGACCCAAGCTTTTCCTATGGGGATCCCAGTGTTCCTGGTTCACCTCCTATTAAGTATGACAGCTCACATTCTAACTACAGAAACCGCAGAGGCCCAGTTTCGGTGAAAAAGACTGATATTCTTCCTATACCTACATCAGCACCAGAAGAAAGCAGTTGCAACAGCAACCAAGACGAAAAGGTAGAAAATCCTAACCGTCTATGTCCTATTCACAAGAAGCCTCATCCCCTCAAGAAGTGTATTGGCTTCAGGAGGAAACCAATCCAGGAACGTAGAGAGCTTCTTAAGAAACTAGGGATATGTTTCAAATGTTGTGCCTCTACTGAACATGTTGCTAGAGACTGTAAAATTGCTATTAAGTGTATAGAGTGTGGCAGTGAGAACCATGTACAAGCTCTTCATCCATCCCAGCCTAGTGCCACACCACCTAGAGGTTCCCCTTCCCCAACTAAGCATGGCGGGGAGAACACAGATCAATCAGCAAATACTACCACAGTATCTTCCTCATGTACAGAAGTCTGCGGAGAAGACCTTTGTGACAAGTCCTGTGCAAGGATATGCCTAGTCAATATATACCCCAAGGGCCAACCAGAAAGGGCTCTGAGGGTGTACGCCATTTTGGACGACCAGAGCAACCACTCACTTGCAAGGTCAGAACTCTTTGATCTGTTTAACTTAAAGGGTGATACTTATCCGTATACCTTGGGTACTTGTAGTGGCATATCAGAGGTTTCTGGAAGAAGGGCCAGTGGTCTTGTAATAGCTTCTCTCAAGGGCAATTTGGAGATATCTTTGCCCACACTTGTTGAGTGCAACCAGATACCATCAAACAGAGAAGAGATACCCACACCAGAGGCGGCTTTCCATCACCCTCATCTAAGGGCTATAGCCAGTGAAATACCATCCCTTGACAAAAATGCAGACATTCTAGTTCTGCTAGGTAGAGACATTCTCAGACTGCACAAAATACGCCAGCATATTAATGGACCACATGATGCACCATTTGCCCAGCGCCTCGATCTAGGATGGGTTATCATTGGCAACGTCTGCATAGGTAGGATGAAAAGGCCCACCAATATTTCTTCATTTAAGACGCATATGTTACCAAATGGTCGCAGCACTTGTTTTCAGCCATGTCCACATCACTACCAAGTGAAAGAGAAGATAAGCAGCAGTAAGTGGCTGCATAATCACCGAGACAACGTGAATACTTTCCTGCCTGGGGACGACACCCTTGGATTAACAGTGTTCAATACAACAAGTGATGACAACAAGCTGGCACCGGCTATAGCTGATAAAGAATTTCTCAAACTTATGGACAAGGAATTCATTCAAGATGATTCCAACAGCTGGGTAGCACCCTTACCTTTCCGCTCCCCGAGATCAAAACTACCAAACAATCTAAGCAAGCAGTTTCTAGATTTTCCTCTTTAAAACGTACCCTCAAGAGGAAACCAGAGATGGAGAAACACTTTGTAGGTTTCATGCAGAAGGTTTTTGAGAGAGATCATGCAGAACCTGCACCTCCACTAAAGGAAGGAGAAGAATGCTGGTACCTTCCATCATTTGGCGTGTATCACCCTCGCAAACCTGACCAAATCAGGGTCGTGTTCGATTCTAGTGCTCAGTATGAAGGCGTCTCTCTCAACAACCTGCTCCTCACTGGTCCTAACGTAAACAACAGCCTCATAGGAGTCTTAATCCGTTTCAGACAGGAACCAGTTGCAGTGATGGCCGACATCCAACAGATGTTTCATTGCTTCATTGTTAAGGATGATGACAGAAACTATCTCAGGTTCCTATGGCATAAGGACAATGATGTCAACAATGAAGTCATAGATTACCGGATGAAGGTACATGTCTTTGGCAATAGCCCATCTCCTGCAGTAGCGATCTATGGACTGAGAAGGACCGCCCATGAAGGTGAGAAAACGTATGGATCTGATGCTCGTCAGTTTGTTGAGAGGAACTTCTATGTTGATGATGGTCTTAAATCCTTACCTGCAAGTGAAGTGATCGATCTCCTCTCTAGAACACAGGAAATGCTGTCTGTAGCTAACCTCAGACTTCACAAGATCATCTCCAACAATATGGAGGTAATGAAGGCATTTCCCTCTGATGATCATGCAATCAACTTGAAGGATCTTGATCTCAGTTCTGATGCTCCTCCTATGCAACGCAGCCTAGGATTGCTATGGAACACTGAACAAGACACATTCACATTCCAAGTGTCTTCTTGTGACAAACCTTTCACCAAACGAGGAGTTTTATCTGTTGTGAACAGCATTTATGATCCTCTTGGTTTCATTGCTCCCATCACCATTCAAGGCAAGCTACTACCAAGACAGCTTACCACTGAGAACATGGACTGGGACACTCCACTGCCTGCTGAGAAACAACTGAGGTCTGACTGTGGCATTAACTTCGTTGGAGCCTGCAAAGAACTGCAGTTAGACAACTTCTTATCCAACAATGGGTGCACTTGGACGTTTAACCCTCCACATTCATCCCATATGGGAGGTTCCTGGGAACGTATGATTGGGATCACACGCAGAATCCTTGACTCTATGTTGATGGACCACAAGTCGACACTGCTTACCCATGAGACGTTAATAACCTTTCTTGCTGAAGTGTCTGCGATAATCAATGCAAGGCCACTTGTCCCAGTATCTTCAGACCCTGAATCTCCAATTATCTTAACCCCAGCAACGCTTCTTACTAAGAAAATTGGTACTGCTGCTACCTCTCCACGTACCTTAGATCACAGTGACATTTACAGACGCCAATGGAAACAAGTTCAACACCTGTCCAATGTGTTCTGGCACTGCTGGAAAACAGAGTACCTCCACATGCTACAGAGTCATCACAAATGGCAGACCTCAAAACCTAATCTCCAGGTGGGTGACCTCGTCCTTCTAAGGGATAAAGAAGTCCATCGGAATGAATGGCCTATGGGTCTCATCACTAAAGTTGTCCCTAGTGATGATGGGAAGACTCGGAAAGTGGAGGTCAAGGTAACCAAGGGAGGCTCAGTGCGAGTTTTCTTCCGCCCAATTAATGAGCTGGTGCTTCTTCTTCCAAGAGGAGATGTCACATAAAAGAAGATAAGGACACCATTCACAGCTCATGGCGGGGAGCTTCCTTCCATGAACTAAAACCGTGTTCTTGTGGATTACAGTGTGGGTCGGTGGAGGTGTTGGCAAATTGCGGCTTCCCGACCTGAAGATTGGTTTATTTGGACTAACTGTTGATTATTGTTTGTTGTGCATGTTTCTTTTTTGTTTTTCAGGTTTGAAGAGGACCTTATGGACATCTCAGGACATTTAATGTTTGTTTTCAGTGAAATCTAAAGATTTCAGGCGGGGAGTGTCATGTCCCAGGACTTGGTTTAATTCACTGACATGTATCTGTGATACTGTTTGTCTTTGTAGTTTGTCCCTTTTCTCTCTCTGTATCCTTAGCTGTGATGCTGTAGCTCCACCTCTCTCTCTCTCTCAGTTTAGTTTCACTTCTTTGTAAGCAACATGTCTGCTCAGCTCCTGGTATTTCATCATTTTTCACCTACTGCTGTATGAGGTTCTACAAGATTTACCTGGATTAAAGCATCTGGAATCTTATCTACGCCTCCTCAGTTGAGTTGAACACTATCTGATAAATATCTTGGTGTAAATTGCTGGTTAGCATAGAGACTACAGGACACTCTCACAACCTCACACTTGCAGCCAAGCTATTGAGTCAGAACATAGACTCTATAGTGATGCCTCCGGTCTGTGCCGATCACTACATTGGCTGCCTATTCAATACAGAATACAATATAAACTTATCACCCTCATCCATAAGGCTCTCTATAATGCTGCACCTTCTCTTACATTTCCTCCCTCATCTCTGTCTCACCCAACCCGTGCTTTCCTAAGACTAACATCCTCTATTAACAGAACCTCCCATGCTCGTATACAAGACTTCTCCCGAGTGGCACCACTTCTCTGGAATGCTCTATGATGGACTATCAGATTAACCCCCAATTTCTACAGCTTCAAGCGCAAACTAAAGACATATCTTTTTAGACAGGCCTATCACAACTCCTAATGTAAACCTTTCCATACTTAGAATCCCTAAAACATACCCTCCTCTGTTCACCCTCCCGCATTACCCCACAGGATATGATGCCGTTTCAGACTAACTTTATATGTCCAGGCACCATCTGCACCTTAAAGGACACAACTGGTTACGGCTCATACAGCTTTATATATGTGTAATGACAGTAACCTCTATTACAAAATAGTCTGACCATTGTATAAGCAATGCTAGCTCCGATGCCGCCCCTGCTACCTCTTGTGTCACCCCCTCTACCTCATAGATTGTAAGCTCTTGCGAGCAGGGCCCTAAGTCCCATTGTGTGAATTGACTATTTCTTTGTAATGTATCTTTTTGTCTGTACTTGAATCCTACAGTGCTGCGGAATATGTTGGTGCTATATAAATAAAATGTATTATTATTATTAATTTTAAAGATGAGATTTTATCTTTAAAATGATACCAAGTTCATCATGATAACCCTTACAGTTTCTGAGTGATTCGCTGTTAAAAACGCTGTCGGGAATTGCGATCTGCGATGAGCTCTCAATGCCGAACATTGTTTTCACCAACATCGTTTGTATGCAACTGGGACAGCCCTGCGAGACAACATATGCAGGACTATCCCAACGTATACCTCCCAACTTTCAAAGGATAGAAAGAGGGACAGAATGTGCAGCGCCGCAAATTTAGATCCATCAACTTCTACGTTGACTCTGCCCATTCTAATCCATTTTTCTATGTGACCCCACACAGTATAATCCTCCTACAGTCACCCTAACATTATATGTCCCCTTCAATTGCCCCACAGTATGAAGTCCCATCTCCTGGTGCCCCATTTTAAACTGGGGGCAACTAGAGGGGGACATTAAACTGGGACAGCTGTAGGTGGACATTAAACTGTGGGGGTAGCTGGAGGAGGACATTAAACTCTGGGCAACTAGAGGCAGACATGTCCTCCTCCAGCTACCCCCACAGTTTAATGTCCTCCTCCATTTGCCGCCAGTTTAATGCCCCTTTCCAACTTGCCCCACTTTAATGTCCCCCTCCAGCTGCCCCAGTTTAATGTCCCCCTCCAGCTGCTCCCAGTTTAATGTCGCCCTCCATCTACTCACCCAGTTTAATGTTCCTCTTCATCTCCCCCAGTTTAATGTCCCCCTTCATCTGCCCCCACTTTAATTCCCTCCTTCATCTGCCCCCCTAGTTTAATGTTCCTCTTCATCTCCCCAGAGTTTAATGTCCCCCTTCATCTGCACCTAGTTTCATTCCCCCTTCATCTGTCCCCAGTTTAATGTCCCCCCTCCGTCTGCCCCCAGTTTAATTCCCCCCTTCAGCTACCCACAGTTTGTCACCCTCCATCTTCCCCCCTAGTTTAATGTTCCTCTTGATCTGCCCCCAGTTTAATGCCCCCTTCATCTGCCCCCAGTTTAATGCCCCCCCTTTATCTGCCACCATTTTAACATAATAAAACACTGATACTCACCTCTCCTTGCTCCCCTGCTGTCTCTTCTCCACGGCTGTTCAGAGAGCTGCAGGCATGATGTGAGCGACATCATCACATCGCACCTACAGCTCCCGGGGCTGGAGCACACCGGGATGCACTTCAAACAGAGAGGTGAAGCAGGAGCTGTCTGCGGATGGCTCCTGCTTCACCATTGTAATTAACTCATCTGTGTCCAGAGAGGATGCATATGAGTTGATACCTGGACAAGCCTTCCGCCAACCTGGACAGGACCCGGGCGCTTGGGAGGTATGCAGAACGGGGCCCCCAGTACCATAGGACCTTGAGCAAGTGCACCATTGGCCATATGGTTAAAGTGGCCCAGCACAAACCAATCAATATCCTGAAGCCATTCCCTCAGATACACACCTTGTATTACCAGTGTACACCTGTATACAGTGTCGGACTGGGATGTCTAGGGTCCGCTAGTGAAATTGTTTCTAGGGACCCCTGCAATTCAGCTGTACAGTCACAACGCAGTTACAGGTAACCACAATGCCATGTTGCTCACCTGCCATACGATGTGCACCACTGCACTACCTAAAACCATCTCTAAACTATGTATGGCAAGCGAGCAGTGTGGCTCCTGGAATTGTTATCATTAACAAGGCCCATAAAACTATAGTACCCACAACTGCAGTTATCAAGAATATGGTGAGTGAGCAGCGCAGCGCCCGGCATTGAAACAATACTAGGAGCTGTGTGTTTTGATAAACATCTGATCTGCAGGGTCCTAACAGTCAAAGAGATCTAAGAGATCAGTGGGATCTAACACCCAGGGCCCCTGCTGATGAAATGTTTGAAAAAAGCATGGTGTTTTTGCGAGTGCCCTCACCCCTTTGCTATTTACATCTCACAAATCTGTTTTATAGTGATAGTGCACTGTAATAATATCACATGTCTGCTATAAAATTGATGGGTTGTGATGTAAATAATGATGGGGCCCCACACAGTATAATATGCTCCACGATGGCCCCCACATAGTATAATGCTCCACGGTGGTCCCCATGCAGTACAATATGGTGCAGTGGCCCCCAGACAGTATAATTTGCTCCACAGTTGCCCCACACAGTATAATATGCTGCACAGTGGTCCCCACACAGTATAATATGCTCCATAGTAGCCCTCACACAGTACAATACGCTCCACAGTGGCCTCTACACAGTATAATACATTCCACAGTGGCGTCCACACAATATAATATGCACCACAGTGGCCTCCACACAGCATAATGTGCTCCACAGTGGCCCCTACACTGTATAATATGCTCCACAGTGGCCCCTACACAGTATAATATGCTCCACAGTGGCCCCACACAGTATAATATGCTCCCCACAGTGCCCCCAAACAGTATAAAATGCTCCCAAGAGTTCCCCTTAAGCTGCTTCAGGTGCAACCCATGAAATTTGACGAATATTCGTGAGGTTCAGTACTCCGATTAGTTTTAGTGCTGTTATTATATACTGGGGTTGCCTCAGACCCTTGAATATAATAATCGGAGGCCCAGGGTAGGTGACGGAAAATAACAACCACTTATACTCACCTTACCTTACCTCTCCTGGGCTTCCTCACTTCATCCGGCTATGAAAGCTTATACATTTATAGAACAGACTGCCCAGCAAGACCCTGCAGATATTTCAGTTTTTCATGTAAACTCAGGTACCCTTTAAGTCCTGGCCCCGTATGCAAAAGCAAAATGTGGAACAGACCCCAGATCGACTATGTGACATATTTGAAGATAAGACTCCTTCACAATAAAGGATGCCCCTCTATAGCAAAAGACATCAGCCTGGTGAGTCCCACAGAAACTTTGTATTATCTTTGTAGGAGGCCCTGTGGGTAGTTTTCCAAATAGACTCCTGTGAGGCTGAAAGTCTTGATGGTACCCTGAGGGAACAGTTCATTGAAGGCGTTGCATCTGATGCCTTAAAGCCAGCTCAGAATGCTATTTGCACTGGATTTTAAATATCTTGCAGTCCAGATCCTATTAGCTGCTAGAAGCACCCAAGCTTGCCCTTCTGGTTGTCATCCCCACTAATGATGCTGAGTCCCTGTCTCTGGTGTATACTAAGGCCAACATGGCGACCACTCAGATCATTGCTGCCTCAGTTCCAGAGACCATTGCTGATCTGTGTGAGCAAATCACCCTTCTGGTATGGAAGTGTTGAGTCAGAAGTTTGAACATCGAGAAGGGAGTCCAAAGTCAAAATTTGGCCTTTTTCACCCAGAAAGACCCTGCCTAATAGTTCTGGGTACTAGTAGTAGATTTCCATTTGAACTTTTTAACAGCCATTTAATTGCCATAAAATGGGACATCTTTAAAGAGGACCTTTTATGTCCTCTGGAACCATCGGTATCCTATACCGTTAGAAAGCTGACAGTGCACTGAATTCAGTTTCAGTTTCAGCATCGATATCCCTTCACCGTCAGAAGGGTGGGCCTTACTGCTCAGCGTCATTGCGTCATTCCTTACTGCCAAGCAATGACAATAGGCTATAAGGCCCTCCCTTCTGACAGTGAAAGGATATCAGTGCCAAAACTAACGGCACCAATATCTCCTGTACCGGGGCACATACTAGGAAAGCTGACAGTGCACTGAATTCAGTTTCAGTTTCAGCATCAATATCCCTTCACCGTTAGAAGGGTGGGCCTTACTGCTCAGCGTCATTGCGTCATTCCTTACTGCCAAGCAATGACAATAGGCTATAAGGCCCTCCCTTCTGACAGTGAAAGGATATAAGTGCCAAAACATACGGCACCAATATCTCCAGCACTGGGGCACATACTAGGAAAGCTGACAGTGCACTGAATTCAGCACATTGTCAGCTTTCTGGTGCCAGAGGACGTGAAAGGTCCTCTTTAACAGCAGAGCTTGTTGGCAGTTAAAGGGAATCTGTCAGGGCAATTTGGGACACTAAACCACCCACACGTCCATATGGACCTGGGGTTTGGTGTCCCAAATCACCCTGTTATAACACAATCCATGGCCACATTAAAAATAAAAAAGCTTTATACTCACCCTGCCGCTGTACTCCCCGGACCTGCGCAGTTCTTCAGTGAAGCCAGAGGAGTATATCTCAGCTTCAGTGCGCATTCCCCGCAATTATGAAGTGAAGCCGAGGTGTCCATCTTTGGCTTCACTGAATAATAGCACAGGCGCCGGGAGGCGTGCCAACAAAGAAGCTCATGAATAAGCCGGACTGTTCTCACAGAACAGCATCAATCGGACCCTTCTCTAGGTAAGTATGAAGGTTTTTTATTTTTAATACGCCTGCGGATTGCATTACAACAGGGCGATTTGGGACACTAAACCCCAGGTCTATAAGGACCTGTGGGTGGTTTAGTGTCCCATATTGACCTGACAGATTTCCTTTAAAGGGACCTACCATGAAGCAGAGGCCTGCCCTCAAGAGCAAGAACAGTAGGTCTACAAGATCCAGACTGGTTTCAAATGGTGGGCCCCCTCACCTTCTGAATCTACTGGGTCCCCTTTACTGTGTTCCTTCATGTTTGCTCTCAGGTCACCACCATTCAGGTGGCCACCTTTTGAAAAATTCCAAATGAAAACTTGGTGAATGTGCCCCATGAAAACTGAGTGAATGTAATGGTCAGTAGTGCACATCCTGCCCCCTACAGGGGTACCGGGAACCTAACATACAAGTAAAAAAAAAAAAAAATCAGAAAGGTTGAATAGGTTCCTCCTGTTGTAATGAGAATGATTGTGCTACGCAACTGTTACAGTAAAATACTGGAGGCCCTTTAAGTCTCTACGCATAACCCCTCCAGAAGGTGATCCAAATAACAAGGAGGATGACCAAAGTGATGTCACAGAACCAGGATAATGCACCCACCTCAAGGATAATATAGACAGTAATCACAGTATAGGCATAATGAGGACAGTTATGTCACACTACAGGGCAATGCACACAGTAATGTCACAGTATAGGGATAATAAACACAGTATACAGGGATAATGCATACAATGATTTCACAATACATAAATAATACACACACCCAAAGATCACTCTGTAAATTGTGACATTGTGGCATATAAAAGAAATAATTATAATGAGGTCATGTACAGGCATTATGATGTCCCAGTAATGTAATGGAGGCACAGTTTTCTACTTTCCCTTCCATTATTCATAATTATTATTTGCACCCTAAGTTATTGCTAATATTAAACATGTTAAATTTAAGTGAACTGCACAAAATATGTCACTAATCATGCCAAGTTAACTGATACATAAAGGAAATCATGCATGCACAATATTATACAAGTGAATTTTTAAAACATTTTCTTTAGCTATTTTGCACTAAAGACTTGTTCCACTAGATGGCAACCATAACCACAATTTCAATATAACAATTACATACCAGTTAGCCTAATACTTGAAATGGCAAGAGTAGCAGAAACACCTGCGTTCATGTTTCTGTTCATCGGGTCCACGTGGGGACCCAACGAACAGAAACCTAATCTGCTACCGCGGTTACCCGGCGGAAACCCACGGACCCCATAGACTATAATGGGGTTCGCCGGGTTTCCGTCCAGTTTCCGCCCAAAAAAGGCAGAAAAATGAGAAGAGAAAAGTCCTGCTTGCAGGACTGGACCCCAATACAAAAATTTAACAGGGTCCCCACTTACCATGTTCTATCCATAATACAGGGGTCTTTTATATTGCTGAAAGGCCTTTAGGCCCTCTGAGGCTCCAGGGCCTAGTAGTGATTGCTACCTTTGCTCTATAGCTACACCCCTGTATCTATTCCCTGTAGATAGCTCTGTACCCTTGTATAGTGGTTACCACATTACCACAGCTCAGCTCCCATTGAAGTCAATGCTCCACAGCCTCTGCCAATAGTATCATGACAAGTATGAGAAGAAAAATAAAGAGCAGCCAGTACAGTATCTGGAACATGATGAACCAGATTTTTTTTTTACTTCGCAGCCCAACTGGATGCACAGCAGCTAATGGACAGACACTGCTTGCACAACCAGGTTCAGTTGTACCCAGATTGTTCACTTACTCCAGCAGATAAACTTAACACCATGGACTTCTGACCTAATTTGTGATGGGTATACTGTCTTGTCCAGCCTCAACTGTAACAGCAGAGAGGATATTCAGTGCTGCCGGTGTTGAAAATACTGTACTGATGTTGCCACTGGTACCACCACCCAGTGGCATAACTAGGAATGGCTGGACCCCAAGGTGAACATTTGACATGGGGCCCCCCCTGACCCTGACTGCCCCCTACCCGCACAAACCGCATTCCTGCACACACTACCATGCACCTCAGTGGCCTCTACACACACTATTATGCGCCATGGTGGCCCCTGCACACACTATTATGCCCCATAGTGGCCCCTGTACACACTATTATGCCCCATAGTGGCCCCTGCACACACTATTATGCCCTATAGTGGCCCCTGCACATAGTATTATGCCCCATAGTGGCTCCTGCACACACTATTATGCCCTATAGTAGCCCCTGCACACAGTATTATGCCCCATAGTGGCCCCTGCACATACACTATTATGCCCCATAGTGGCACCTGCACACACTATTGTGCTCCATAGTGGCCCCTGCATACACTATTATGCCCCATAGTGGCCCCTGCATACACTATTATGCCCCATTGTGGACCACCCATGAACAATTATTATACTCTGGGGTCTTTTCAGACCCCAGATTATAATGATCGGAGACCCAGGGCAGGATAGAAACATAAAAAACAATGTTACTTACCTCTCCCTGGCTCTGATGCACTCCCCGCTGATTTTGGCCATCTTCAATGTTGGTACAGATGTCAGGTGAGCCGGGCCTGCGTCGCGACGCATAATGACACAAGCCTGGCCCAGGTGATGTCTGGGACGTTACCAAATAGGCCCGAAGCCTGCCAGAGTGTAGGAGAGGTAAGTAAAAGTGTTTTTTTATGTTCCCTCACCTCCCCTAGCCCTCCGATCATTATACTCGGGGGTCAGAAAAGAACAGGAGCGGGGATCGGTAAGTAAATAGGACGCGTTACCTGCTGGGGTTACACCAGTAGGTAACGGCCTATAAAAAAAAAAAAAAAAAAAAATCAGGGGCCCACCGGGCCTCATAATGTCCTGGTCCCTGTGGCAGCAGCTACCGCCGCTACCCCGGTAGTTACGCCCCTGCTACCACCGCCACCACTAAGCTAAACATCTCCTATGGGCTGATCTGTCATGTTGTTTTTTTATACTGTTCATGTCGCTGTTGATATAATAAAAAAATATAAAAAAAAAAATAACACCTCCACCAAAAAAATAAGTAAAGAAAAGCCATTGCCATTAACCTTTTTTTTTTTCTTCTTTACAATTCAACTACAAATATCTCTTCAAAATAATACCTAACCTGTCTCCAAAACAGGATAATTTTTGAGCACTTATAAAAAATATTACTTCTTCCAATACAACCACCATCCGTATGAAACAGACTAATTTGTAGAAAAAAACAGTAAAAATTGTGACAGTGCAGTTTTTATATAAGCAAGTGACCTGTATTTCCACTGCCTACCGTCTGTTTTCCCATGACATTACTTTGCCTGTGTTTGCCTTAAAGAGTTAGAAACTAGTTAAATAGGGTTCTAGAAGCCCTGACAGTGTCATACATGATCTCTTAAGCAAAATGGACTGAAATTAAATTTGGGACTGCACAAGCCAAACCCGAAATGAAATGAAACTTGGGTGGTTCACCTATAATTAGTTATTAACATTAACCCTTAAGGATCAAGACAATTTTCATTTTTGCATCTGTTTTTTCCGCCTCACCTTCCAAGAGCCATAATTTTCTTTTTTGGTCCACATGGTGGATTATTGTTTGCGGGACAAATTGTACTTTGTAATGGCACCATTCAATATGCTGTGCAATGTACTGGGAAGGTGGAAAAAAATTCAGAATGAGGTGGAATTGGAAAAAAAAAAATGCATTTGTGCCAGTTTCATATGAGTTTAATTTTTACGGCCTTCACTGTGTGGTAAAAATGACATTTTACCTGTATTCTGTGGGTCAGTACAAACACGGCGATACCAAATTTATATAGTATTTGCAATGTTTTGATACCTTTTAAAAAATGAAAAACTTTGCAAAATAGAAAAAAAAAATTTGTGTCTCCATGTTCTGACACCTGTAACTTTTTCATATTTACATGTATGGAGCTGGATATGGCGTCTTTTTATGTTGGACAAGATGACGTTTTTATTGATACCATTTGGGGAAAGATCTTATGGTCTGATCACTTTTTAATCAATTTTTTTTTTTTTTTTGAGGCAAAGTGTTGAAAAAAATCGCCATTTGGCTATTTTGATTTTTTTTCCCCGCTACGCCGTTCACCATACAGGTTAAATATTTAAATATTTTAACAGTTCGGGCATTTTTGAGCACGGGGATACCCAGTGGCATAACTAGGAATGGCTGGACCCCAAGGCAAACATTTGACATGGGCCCCCCCCCCCCCCCCCGAACCGGTTACGGATGCCCAAACAGTAAAATATGCTCAACAGTGGCCCCAGATAGTATTATATGCTCGACAGTGGCCCCCACACAGCATTATATGCTCCACAGTGGCCCCCATACAGCATTATATGCTCTACATTGCTCCCCCCACACACAGTATAATATGCTCCCCACAGTGGCCCCACACAGTATAATATGCTCCACACAGTGGCCCCCACCCAGTATTATATGCTCCCTACAGTGGTCCCACCCAGTAGTATATGCTCCACAGTGGCCCCCACCCAGTAGTATATGCTCCACAGTGGGCCCCACTCAGTAGTATATGCTCCACAGTGGGCCCCACCCAGTAATATATGCTCCACAGTGGGCCCCACCCAGTAGTATATGCTCCACAGTGGGCCCCACCCAGTAGTATATGCTCCACAGTGGGCCCCACCCAGTAGTATATGCTCTACAGTGGCCCCCACTCAGTATTATATGCTCTACAGTGGCCCCCATCCAGTATTATATGCTCCCCACAGTGGCCCCCACCCAGTATTATATGCTCCACAGTGGCCCCCACCCAGTATTACATGCTCTACAGTGGCCCCTCCCAGTAGTATATGCTCTACAGTGCCCCCCACTCAGTATTATATGCTCCCAATAGGCCCCCTCCGCTTTGGTGCTCAGTGCTCTCCTCAGACCCCAGAGTATAATAATCGGAGGCCCAGGGAAGGTGATTAAAAATAACAAACTCTCATACTCACCTTGCATTAGCTTTCCTTGGCATCCTTGCTCCATCCTGTCGTCTTCAGCATCTTCAGGCCCTCCTCCGACGTCGCTGCTGAGGCCTGTGATTGGGCCTCAGTGGTCACATGGGGGCGCACTGACGTCATTACGCGGCCGCACCCCATGTGACCGCTGGGGACTAATCACAGTCCTCAGTCATGACGGAGGAGCACCGGAGAGAACGCTGTGCCCAGGAGAGGTGAGAATATGTATTTATTGTTTTCAGTCACCTCCCCTGGGCTGCCATCTATTGGAAAGGGGCCTTCAATATGCCAGGGCCCCTTTCCAATAACAGTATGTATAGAGGTCTGGGAACCAGGCTTTCCCCGACCGCTATCATAGTGGTCCGGGGCCCGGCCATCTCCAGCTGGCCGCAGGGCCCGTACCCTGCCGGGTCCGGTCACGGTTGCACACCCTGCGACCGCGATCGTTATGCCACTGGTTTGTGGGGTTCACAGTAGCGGCTGCCACAGGGCTCCCGGGCCCTGTGGCAGCCGCTACCGCGGCTACCCCGGTATTTACGCCCCTGGGGATACCTAAAGTGTTTATGTTTTCTTTTGTTTATTTACTTTTATATGTGATCTGGGGAAAGGGGGGTGATTGGAACTTTTGTGTTTTTTTTTTATACTTTTAAAAACTTTTTTTTTTCTTATTTTAGTTTTATGATCAGACCCCCTAGGGACCTTGAACACTTGGGGATCTGATTGCTCAAACTATTCACCTCAATACTAATGTATTGCAGTGAATAGTAAAATCCCTTGACTTCTATTACACGATGCCTATGGCAATGTGTAATAGAACTGATGTAATGACAAGCCTGGGAGCCTTCAATATGCTCCCGGCTGTCATGGCAACCGATCGCCGGTAAAAGATGGTGGCGCCCGTGACGCCTGCACACTTTAGATGCCACAGTCACATTTAACTATGGCATCTACAGTGTTAACAGCTGTGATTGGTATCGGCACCGATTGCAGCTGTTAGCAGGTGCTGGCTGTATTATACAGCTGGCATCCGCCGTGTATGGAGAGAGCACAGCTCCTGAGCCCTCTCAATACAGCCCCATACGACCTAGGACGTACTATTACGTCCTGGGTTGTTAAGGGGTTAAAGTTTTGTGCTCGTCCTACTTCTAATATAGAGTTCACCAAGGGACATCACAGAGACGCCATGGTATGAGAAATATAGGTCCTCACTGAGTCTTAAATTTTATCATAGACATATAGGATTTGTCCCTAAATCCATGAACGATAAGGGGAATATGTGGTATATCATCCCTTTTTCAACACCTTTCAATAGATATAGAGATAATATTAATATATAAGTATAGGTCACCTTGTATGCTTATTAAAATAAACTGAATGTGGTGGTGATTTTATAGATGCTACATACTACCTTGCCAGCATGCTACACAAGGTTTACATATTTAACAATAGTTGAAAAACTGGGATGTCCCAATCAGCTAATATGTTTAATCAATGCCATATGCTTAAGACAGGACCACGAAGCATAATTAATTGGTCTGAATGGCTGTTGTTCTGGTGCTGTTCCATTGGGTGTACATATATCTGCAGATTATCTGAGTTGCAGTTGACTTTTAAATGGGTACTGTGGTTTCAACAAGCTTTGCATAAATGAATAGTATACGTGAATATAAGAGGCTTTGCAATATATCTTATATATGTTTTTTTCTCAGTCTCTTTTCCTCTTGCCTAATTCCTCGTAAACTGAGGTTACAGAGCAGAGTGCACAAGTCCATAGAAATATATGGAAAAGGGGTGTTGTAGTGGGCAAGAGCTGAAGAAGACAGAAGGAGACACAGATTGATGCTGCAGCTAAATAGGAAATTTCTATCTCAACCCAAATTCTTTTTGCACTGTCAGTACTTCTCTATATATGCCCTGTATGATCCTTCTGATTGGAGTAAGAAAATGTTAGGGAGCAGATTCTTCTCTACTTACTGGGGGGGAAGTTATCATTAGTCCTATACTACTTTCCTGGCATAACAAAGGCACATTTTTTGGAACATGTTGAGTGGGGTGAGGCCTTCATAACCTAACTTATTTAATCTTACTTACGCCAGAAAATTGGCATAAGCAATGCCATAAATCTATGCCAGGTCATAGCGGAAATGGATTTCAGTTTATGGCTCGCAGATTGCCAGAACTGCACCAAAATTATACACAACCTTCACACTGATCATCTGTTCTCCGTACAGTGTACGAAGCCAAAAGTAGGCAGTTCTGGGGGCTGCAAAGACTTACGTTCCTAAGGTCATTAATTTTTGGCTTTGGATAACCCCTTAAATATCTTGGCCCTGTTGTCTACTGCACCCTCAACTACAAAATAGAGCCTGCAGAGGGGAAAAAGGACAGTCATATAATGGCCATAAATATCCTCATGTACACAAACATGGCTGCAGAAAGTCATAATACCTAATTAGTAAAGTCTTATTTTAAAGTATGGGCTTTGAATTTGCAGAAAGTGTTCTTTAAGTACCCTTGTAGAGTTCTGAGCAGGGGCGTAAACACCGGGGTAGCAGCGGGAGCGGCTGCCACAAGGCCCAGGGCATTAGGGGGCTCGGCAGGCCCCTGATGTTTTTTTTTTTTTAATAGGCCATTAACTGCTGGTGTAATCCCAGCAGGTAACGGGCCCCATTTACTTACCGATCCCCGCTCCTGCTCACGGCCGCCTGCACTTCCCATTCTGTGGAAACGTAGGTCGCTGTGAACAGGAGCGGGGATCAGTAAGTAAGGCAGCGGGCCAGCGAACCCCACAAACACTGCTATCATTATACTCTGGGGTCTTTTTAGAGTATAATGATTGGAGTCCCAGGGGAGGTGAGGGAGCATAAAAAACACTGTTAATTACCTCTCCAGCACTCCAGCAGTCTTCGGGCCTCCTTGGTGACGTCCAGGCCGACGTCATTATGCGTCGTGACGCCAGCTGTGACGCCTGGTCCAACATTGAAGAATGGGGGAGTGTGCTGGAGCCGGGGACAGGTAAGTAACACATTTTTTTATGTTTGTATCCTCTCCTCCCCTGGGTCTATGATCATTATACTCTGGGGTCTGAAAAGACAATATCTTACTGTGTGCAGGGGCCACTATGGGGCATAATACTGTGTGCAGGGGCCACTATAGGGCATAATAGTGTGTGCAGGGGCCACTATGGGGCATAATACTGTGTGCACGGGCCACTATGGGGCATAATACTGTGTGCAGGAGTCACTATGGGGCATATTACTGTGTGCAGGGGCCACTATGGGGCATAATACTGTGTGTAGGGGCCACTATGGCGCATAATAGTGTGTGCAGGGGCCACTATGGGGCATAATAGTGTATTATATAGGAATAAGGGGAATACGGCTTGTTCGGAGGGGGGGGTGCCAGTTGCCGGTGGGTGAACATGTGAAATGTTCGTCTTGGGGCCCAGCCATTCCTAGTTATGCCACTGGTTCTGAGTTATTTTCTGAGTTATAGTGAGATAAAGAAGCTGGGATAGCTGTCTACTACAAAAAACCTGCTTGGTCCTGAGAGACTTCATGCAGCAGTGTGACTTCAAGACCACATGTGCCTCTTATCTACAGTATATCTATCACAATATTCAGTCAGGTGGCTGTTGTCTTGGTTAGAGTCCTTTTCCATGAAATGTATGCGCTTCAAGGGAGCTTACTCCCAGATATATCAATTCTTACTCTCCTTGGCTACAGATACCCAAGCTTGGTTCCTACTGAAATGGGAAAAGGATCTCATGATACCCTTTTCAGACAATGATCGCAGAAGGATTCTGTCCAATGAACATGGCTTCTCTCGTTGCGTTCAGATACAAAAAAACTCCTTTAAAATACTTACGCGTTGGTACAAAACTCCGGCGTGGCGGGTAAGGAAAGCTTTAAAATAACAAAAGAAGCCATACCCACCTGTCATAGGCTCCACCATCCCTTCCAGAGGACCACGAACTTCTGTAGTGTTGATGTACTTGACCACCCAGATGTAACCATTGAGGGAAGTGACTGGCAGCTGGGACAAGACACATCTTCACTGGAGTGCCAGAATAGACCAGCACTGGGGATGATGGGGCAGGAGTATGCCTTCTTTTGTTACTTTAACCCCTTTCCTGCCCTATGTAAATTTTTATATCTGGGCCAGAAAAACCCTTTAATAATGAAGGAATTGATCTACTTTTGGAAAGTAAATACTGATTTGGAATCAAAGGTTATGAAGGCATTAAGCATACCTCCCAAATATCCCGGATTCATCAGGGGTGTCCTGGATTTTGGTATTATCCTGTGGTGGGAGGTATGTCATGGTATTAGCGCTATCTGTAGTTGAGTACAATGGCGAAGTAAGGATCTGTGCACTCCCTGCATCACCATTCAGCCCCTTTCTCTGCTCCCAGCCTTTTCGAAACAGGCATGGGCAATGTAGTGACGTCACTACATCACAGCTGCTGCTCCGCAGATTGCCAATAGCAGAGAGTAGAGTGTACTGTAGAGGAATGGGGTAAGGTGAGCATTACCATTTTTATGTTTGTTTGTGAATTCTACTGTCAATGCAACAAAGAAAGGGTATTAAAATGGTGAGGACACAAGAAGTGTACAGTCATGGCCAAAAGTTTTGAGAATGATACTAATATTAATTTTTACAAAGTCTACTGCTTCAGTTTTTCTAATGGCAATTTGCATATACTCCAGAATGTTATAAAGAGTGATCAGCTTAACAGCAATTACTTGCAAAGTCAATATTTGCCTAGAAAATGAACTTTATCCCCCAAAACACATTTCAACATCATTGCAGCCCTGCCTTAAAAGGGCCACCTAACATCGTTTCAGTGATTGCTCCATTAACACAGGTGTGGGTGTTGATGAGGACAGGGCTGGAGATCAATCTGTCATGATTAAGTAAGAATGACACCACTGGACACTTTAAAAAGAGGCTGGTGCTTGCCATCATTGTTTCTCTTCTGTTAACCATGGTTATCTCTAAAGAAACACGTGCAGTCATCATTGCACTGCACAAAAATGGCCTAACTGGGAAGGGTATTGCAGCTAGAAAGATTGCACCTCAGTCAACAATCTATCGCATCATCAAGAACTTCAAGGAGAGAGGTTCCATTGGTGCCAAAAAGGCTCCAGGGCTCCCAAGAAAGACCAGCAAGCGGCAGGACCGTCTCTTAAAAGTGTTTCAGCTGCGGGATCGGGCTACCAGCAGTGCAGAGCTTGCTGAGGAATGGCAGCAGGCAGGTGTGAGTGCATCTGCACGCACTGTGAGGCGAAGACTCTTGGCGCAAGGCCTGGTCTCAAGGAGGGCAGGCAAAGAAGCCACTTCTCTCCAGAAAAAACATCAGGGACAGACTGATCTTCTGCAAAAGGTACAGGGAGTGGACTGCTGAGGACTGGGGTAAAGTCATTTTCTCTGATGAATCCCCTTTTCGATTGTTTGGAACATCTGGAAAACAGCTTATTCGGAGAAGAAGAGGTGAGCGCTACCACCAGTCTTGTCTCATGCCAACTGTAAAGCATCCTGAAACCATTCATGTGTGGGGTTGCTTCTCAGCCAAGGAAATCGGCTCTCTCACAGTCTTGCCTAAAAACACAGCCATGAATAAAGAATGGTACCAGAATGTCCTCCAAGAGCAACTTCTCCCAACCGTCCAAGAGCAGTTTGGCGCTCAACAATGCCTTTTCCAGCATGATGGAGCACCTTGCCATAAAGCAAAGGTGATAACTAAATGGCTCAGGGAACAAAACATAGAGATTTTGGGTCCATGGCCTGGAAACTCCCCAGATCTTAATCCCATTGAGAACTTGTGGTTAATCATCAAGAGACGGGTGGACAAACAAAAACCAACAAATTCAGACAAAATTAAAGCATTGATTCTGCAAGAATGGACTGCTATCAGTCAGGATTTGGTCCAGAAGTTGATTGAGAGCATGCCAGGGAGAATTGCAGAGGTCCTGAAGAAGAAGGGTCAACACTGCAAATATTGACTTGCTGCATTAACTCATTCTAACTGTCAATATAAGCTTCTGTTACTCATAATATGAATGCAATTATATTTCTGTATGTGATAAAAACATCTGACAAACACACATAAAAACCAGAGGGCAGCAGATCATGTGAAAATATCATATTTGTGTCATTCTCAAAACTTTTGGCCATGACTGTATATTATAGTGTGAGAGCCATAAGAAAAGGACATTATAATGTAGGGGCCTCAATAAAGGGGCATTATAATGAGGGGGCCACAATAAGGGGGCATTATAGTGTGGGGACCACAAGGAGGAAGCTTTATAGTTTAGGGACCACAAGATAAGGTCATTTTAGAGTGAGGGCCACAAGAAGGGGGTTACTATAATGTGGGGACCACAATAAGAGTGTATTTTACTTTGTGGGGGCCACAATAATGGGACTTCTAGTGTGGAAGTCACAAAGAGGGAGCGTTATACTGTATGGGACCACAATGATGGAGCATTATACTGTGTGGTGGCTACACAGATGGGGAATTATACTATGGGGGGCACAAGGGGCACATAATATTGTGTAAGGGCCAAAATGGGGCATGATACTGTATGTAGGCACTGTAATGGGGCAATATACTATGTGAAAGTACTAAGGGATATGCAGAGGGAAAGTTAGAGGCATGGTTTATTATACATAAATATGCAGAGTTGCACTCTGCATGCTGCAGAATTTGTCCCTCTTTTAGTCCTCTGAAAGTTGGAAGATATGATGAGTTATGCTGCCAGTTTTATATGTATAGTTTATATATGTTTTAAGTATTTTCAATAGAATGCAAAGTATGTTGTATAAAAGGAAGTACAGATATTCTGATACTAATCTGCTGTGACTGAAATGATGTACAAAAGAGGATTAGAAATTAACACTCCATTATTTTATTTATTATTATTTTTATTATTTATGCTTACTTACAGTGGGGAAAAAAGTATTTAGTCAGCCACCAATTGTGCAAGTTCTCCCACTGAAAAAGATGAGGCCGGCCTGTAATTAACATCATAGGTAGACCTCGACTATGAGAGACAAAATGAGAAAACAAATCCAGAAAATCACATTTTCTGATTTTTTAAGAATTTATTTGCAAATTATGGTGGAAAATAAGTATTTGGTCGCCTACAAACAAGCAAGATTTCTGGCTCTCACAGACCTATAACTTCTTCTTTAAGAGGCTCCTCTGTCCTCCACTCATTACCTGTAGTAATGGCACCTGTTTAAATTGTTATCAGTATAAAAGACACCGGTCCACAACCTCAAACAGTCACACTCCAAACTCCACTATGGTGAAGACCAAAGAGCTGTGGAAGGACACCAGAAACAAAATTGTAAACCTGTACCAGGCTGGGACGACTGAATCTGCAATAGGCAAGAAGCTTGATGTGAAGAAATCAACTGTGGGAGCAATAATTAGAAAATGGAAGACAAACAAGACCACTGATAATCTCCCTCGATCAGGGGCTTCACGCAATATCTCACCCTGTGGGGTCAAAATGATCACAAGAACAGTGAGCAAAAATCCCAGAACCACACGAGGGGACCTAGTGAATGACCTGCAGAAAGCTGGGACTAACGTAACAAAGGCTACCGTCAGTAACACACTACGCCGCCAGGGACTCAGATCCTGCAGTGCCAGACGTGTCCCCCTGCTTAAGCCAGTACATATCCGGGCCCATCTGAAGTTTGCTAGAGAGCATTTGGATGTTCCAGAAGAGTATTGGGAGAATGTCATATGGTCAGATGAAACCAAAGTAGAACTGTTTGGTAGAAACACAACTCGTCATGTTTGGAGGAGAGTGAATGCTGAGTTGCATCCAAAGAACACCATACCTACTGTGCATGGGGGTAGCAACATCATGCTTTGGGGCTGTTTCTCTGCAAAGGGACCAGGACGACTGATCCGTGTACATGAAAGAATGAATGGGGCCATGTATCGTGAGATTTTAAGTGCAAACCTCCTTCCATCAGCAAGGGCATTGAAGATGAAACGTGGCTGGGTCTTTCAGCATGACAATGATCCCAAGCACACCGCCAGGGCAACGAAGGAGTGACTTCGTAAAAAGCATTTCAAGGTCCTGAGTGGCCTTGCCAGTCTCCAGATCTCAACCCCATAGAAAACCTTTGGATGGAGTTGAAAGTCTGTGTTGCCCAGCGACAGCCCCAAAACATCACTGCTCTAGAGGAGATCTGCATGGAGGAATGGGCCAACATACCAGCAACAGTGTGTGCCAACCTTGTGAAGACTTACAGAAAACATTTGACCTCTGTCATTGCCAACAAAGGATAAATAACAAAGTAATGAGATGAACTTTTGTTATTGACCAAATACTTATTTTCCACCATAATTTGCAAATAAATTCTTTAAAAATCAGACAATGTGATTTTCTGGATTTGTTTTCTCATTTTGTCTCTCATAGTTGAGGTCTACCTATGATGACAATTACAGGCCTCTCTCATCTTTTTAAGTGGGAGAACTTGCACAATTGGTGGCTGACTAAATACTTTTTTTTCCCCACTGTATATAGCGCCATCATATTCCACAGCGCTGTGAAGCCTATATGTAGTTTTACTGCAGAGAACTCAGGGACTTTTATACATACAATGTCCATACATCAGCCTCTATATAACAGGCTTCAATGCTCACTATGCTTCCATAGAAGCCCCCGTATAGACATGTATGTATGTACTGTATCAACAAACACAGCACCTACATACTGCCATGGTTCCCAACTTCTAAGCAAGGGACAAAGTTTTTAACTGCAAATTTAATAAAAAGCATCAGAGTTGATAGAAGTTGTGGAACAAAAATTCTAAGAAAATGTCAGAAGAGCACAGTAGTATGCAATCATTTGTCATATAATCATGCAATCATTTGTCATATAATCATAATGACTTTGCTCCTAAGCATTTTCTTTCACTTGAAAAGACCTTTGTCACTTGTGGTGACGGAGACTCTGTTTCATAGCAACCTTACTGGAGTAGTGCAGGAGGCGGCACTGTACAGGCTGTCAGGGAGAATTTAAAGAGCTACTATTCTCAAGCAGCTGATATCTTAGTGGGACAAGGAGGGACACGCACCAAGACGGGAGGCCAAATATTAAGAATAATAATTAAGGTGATTTCCACTCTTCTTATCTTCTATAACACTTCAGTGATTATTAGTCACCTCTTTGTATGCACTCATAGAGCTTGATAATTGAAATAATTGAATTTGCAGGCTTGTATATTTTATAAAAAAAAAAAAAAATATTACCTTTTTCTAGATTTTTGTTTCTTTGCTTATTATGATTTTTAATGTGCATCCTTTCTTAAGATGGACAAATTGATACAGACACATAATATATAAAGAGCATATTAGCTCGGAAAGCTTGATATCATAGTGTAGTGATACAAATATTTCACAGCAATGCAAGCCTTAGCTTGGATGGCACCTTGTGCAGAATTTTATATATTTTAAGGGTCAGTTGGACATCCAAACTTCATCATAAGATATAAAATATTTTTTTGTTGGAATATCAGTTTGAGGCCGGGGCCCCACATGGCGTAAATGCCGCGATTTGCTTGTGGTGGAAGCGCCGCAGAAAAAATCGTGGCGTTTTACAGTCAGGGCAAAGTGGATGGGATTCTAGCTCACTTTACGGTAAAAACTGCGCTGCGGACATGCGGCGATTTCCAAAACCGGCGCAGTTTTGTAAATCGCAGCATGTCAATTATACCTACGGAAACGCTGACAGTTTCCCCATAGGTATAATTGAAACAGAAAGTCTGCAGAGGAAACCTCTGCAAACTTTCTGTCTAAAGCGCTGCGGGAAGAACCGCAATACATTGCCGACGCGGTTTTTCCCGCAGCGCTTTTTTGCTGCGGGACGCCACATGGGGCCTTAGCCTAAGGGAGTACTCTAGTAAGGCTGCTGTTAGACTGCATTTTACAGCTCCATCTATCACCCATTGGCTTTAACTGCAAAACAATGCAATATCTCATGATATACTGTATGTATTTTATTGGATTGTTCTCCAACTGGTGCACGATTCTATACAGCAAAAAAGGTATACCAAGGTATATTGGCCTCTGGGGAAAATAGGGGCCTAGGAATATGTTTGATGTATGGAAGGGAGCTTACCTGGCATATACACCAAATGTTCGCTGCAGATGCAGTATAGAAGTAGCCTAAGACCATTATGGCATAGAATAATATCACTTCAATATACTGTACAAACTTTTAGGCATGTGTGGAAAAAAAGCAGCAAAGTAAGAATTCTTTAAAAAACAGAGTTTATTTGTGTCAGTTAACAAAATGCAAAGTGAATGAACAAAAAAAGAAATCTAAACCAAATCAATATTTGGTGGGACCATCTTTTGCCTTCAAAACCATCATCAATTTTTCTAAGTATGAAAACAAAATACATGAAAAGACAAAGGAAAGGAGGAAAAAAAAGTTGATGAAAGTATATAAATTTGATGTGAATTAGATAAAGCATAACCTTTATTCACTTACTAGAATAAAGTATAAATACATAAAATATAGAACTAAAATAGACAAGAGTAGCGTGATATGTGCTATCATGGAAAGGTGGAATGACCCCTTTATTTATTGTTTCCACCAACCCATAATAATATATATATAGCACAGTTTGCTATGTCACTTAAGGATCATACACATTCTATGAAACAGAATGTTCCTGCACTTAAGCCTATACTGCAAAAAGAGTCTCAGTGCTGCTGGACCAGTGCACACATGTGGCTTCAGTCCCCAGCTCCCTCAATTGCTTCAGTTCTCATGGACCACCTACATGCTGGTATCAGCTGGACCATCCCTGACTTAAACACTGCCTTGTGTTATACCGCTGTGTATATCAGACTGATTAATAATAATAATAATAATAATAATAATAACTTTATTTCTATAGCACCAACATATTCCGTAGCACTTTACAAATCAGAGGACACATGAACAGACAATATAAGACATTACAATGTGACAAAGAAATAAACATATCAAACAATAGGAGTGAGGGTCCTGCTCGCAGGAGCTTACATTCTATAAGGAGGGATATGATGAGATAGGGGGATACAAAAGTCTTGTTTGCTACAATGGTTCAGCCATCTTTTAATAGAAAAGGTTGTGTAACTGAAGCTGTATGAACCCGTCACCAGCCAGTATCTGTGAATAAACAGATACTAAGTGCAAGGAGTGCAGTGTAACTTCTAGATGGAGAGGACAGGATCTGAGGATGAAGCATAAAAGGTGTTATTATTTTACAGCTCATACACTACACTGTGATTAGGGCACGTGATAAGCCTGACCATACAGATGTGATTTTAGGGCCTTTTTTAAGCTGCTGTAGTTGGGGATTAATTGGATTGTCTTGGGTAAAGCGTTCCAGAGCACCAGTGCAGCTCGAGAAAAGTCTTGGAGACGGGAATGGGATGATCAGATAACAGGCGATGCAAGTCTAAGGTCATTGGCAGAACGGAGAGGACAGTTAGGGCGGTAGACAGTGACGAGAGAGGAAATATAGGGGGGCGCAGCACTATGGATGGATTTGTGGCTCAGTGTGATAATTTTATATTGTATTCTGTGATGGATGGGCAACCAATACAGCGACTGACACAAGGACTGATTGGATAGACTGTGTGCTGTCATCAACTACTATACTCGTCCAGCTCTGAACCCACATGCACTTTGCTACAAGCTACACAACCATGCACAGAAACAATGGAATTGGAGTGCAGTAAAGTGGCAGCAGGTGTTCTGGGCAGAGGAGTCAGAATTTGAAATATTTGGCAGTTTGTTTGCCCTAGGGCTGGAGAGTGGTACAATAATAGGTGCCTGCATTAGTAAATGACTAATACAGGTAGATACCTATCCGTCATGCAATGCTATGATAACGTCTATGTTTATCCTACAGCAGGACAATGACCCCAAACATACAGCCAATGTCATTAAGAACTAAGTTCAGCACAAAGGCATAGCTAGGGGGTCAGCATGGGGGGGACAAACGCATCTGAGCGGGCCTTCTAGCCAGGTATACTAGTATTACCACCATACTGTGACCATCACAAATCCTAGACTACCTCACAAATCGACCTCAATACGTGAGAGCCCGAGACTGTGTGTCAGATACTGTGATATGTAATACGGGGGGCACCTCAGGGTACAGTTCTTGCCCCTTTCCTCTTCACACTGTACACTGCAGATTTTAGGTGCAACTCATCTAGCTGCTACCTACAGAAGTATTCTGACGACTCTGCAATAGTAGGTCTCATCACAGACGATGATGACAGGGAGTAGAGAGAACTGAACTGGGATTTTGTGGACTAGTGCCACCGGAACCACCTTAGGATTAATGCTGGGAAGACCAAGGAGATGGTGGTGGACTTCCGTAAATGCAGATGCTCTCCTAAACCAGTGGACATCCTGGGGACGGGCATCAAGATTGTGAACACCTATAAGTACCTGGGTTTGCTCCTTAATATTAAGCTGGACTGGGCAGATCACATGGAGGTCCTGTACAGGAAGGGCCACAGCAGGCTCTACCTGCTTAGGAGGCTGAGAGCCTTTGGAATCCGGGGGGCACTTCTTAGGACTTTCTTCAACTCGGTAGTGGCATCAGCCATCTTCTTCGGAGTGGCCTGCTGGGGGAGCAGTATATCAACCATGGACAGAAAGAAACGTGGCAAGCTGATTAGAAGGGCCAGCTCTGTCCTGGGGAACCCCCTGGACCCAGTGCAGGTGGTGAGTGAAAGAAGGATACTGTCCGTGGTGAGCTCCATGTGGGAGAAGAAGTCCCATCCCATGCATGAGACCATGATCGTACTGGGCAGTACTGTCAGTGACCGACTGCTCCACCCTAAGTGTGAGAAGGAGCGCTATCGGAAGTCTTTCCTCCCCACCGCGGTTAGACTGTACAACCAACACCGACCTAAGCGGAGATCAATATACACAGAGAACTGAAATATCTTTCTGCCAGTTAAATCCCCCCCCCCCCCCGCTACTTCCTATCTGTCTGTCTACTATCAATGTAATGCCTCTTACCTTGGAACATTCCTGTTCATGTTGTATTTGTATTTGTATCTGCTTATCTTTACTGCTGTAACACACTGAATTTCCCCATTGTGGGACTATTAAAGGACTATTATTATTATTATTATTATTATTATTATTATAATATAGTGGTAGATACTGATTCTGTACAAAACACTGCAGACCACTTAAATGAGTACAATACAGGAAAAATGTAGTGACTTAAGTCTCTGACTGTACTAATTCTCAGGGCCGCTTAACCATAGGGCCAACGATGCACTTCCCCAGCTGCATTCACCCTCTCTTCCCTGGGAGCTGTAGGCATGATGTACTGTAAGTGACATCAGCTCCCTGAAGACTCCAGCAGGGGAGGGAGGAGAGGTGAGTATTAGTGTTTTTTTTTTCTGTGGTAGGAGAGGCGCATTAAAGTTGTGGGGAGAACTGCAGGGCTATAAAGATGACCTTGGATTCATTTTAAAGATGAGAATCTCATCTTTAAGATGATACCAAGATCATCATGATAGCCCTTACAGATCCAGAGAAATTCGCTGGTGAAAATGATGTTTGGCATTGAGATCCCAATGCAGATCTCAATTTCAGACAGTGTTTTAAACAGCAAATCGCTCCTCATCTTCATAGCCCTAACGGATTCTGAGATATGAGGCTTTAAAGTGTCATCCCCCCTCCTGCCTCAGGCAGCATCTTAGAGCTGGGTGAAGGAGGAAGGAGAGGGAAGGAGCAGACTCAGCCTGCAGAGACAATGATAAATCATTATGGTCAGTGCATAACCTGTATGTGTCCCCAGGGGGGGGTAGCAGGGACCTCTGTCCATGTTATCCCCTCTCCTATCATTCAGAGAGTATACTTTACTTTTGCAATCTGATTGTCACATAGAGGGTTAATGTAATACCCCTCTAAGCCTAATCACAGGGCTATTCTTCTGTAATACCCCTCTAAACATAACCAGGAAGTTATTGCCGCTGTGACACAGACATTTACCATCGTCCAGGTTGCAGCGCCAAAAGAGTTGCACCAAACACTTACACAACACATACCCAAAGTCATCAATAAAGTTTACATTTTTTTTTACTGTCCCTGTCCTCTCCATATCTGATCTTTATAGAGTAAAATACGCCGACCATCTCTCTAGCGATATCCGTTAGATGCTAAAATAATAGCAATAATGATTATTACTAGAGATGAATATATAAAACACTTCTGACAGGTGGAAAAGTTCCATCAGTCTGTTAACACATTGTCACCCATTGAATGTCACCATATAAAATCCACGTTTTTGGCAGTTTTCAGATGGGTATAATAGCGGGTGGTGATGGTGGGACCCTGCTCATTCTCATTTTCCATTGCTTCCATCTGGATTGGACCAACACTTCTTCCAGCTGTGACTTGCCTCTGTACAGTTTGCAATACAGATATCTTTGGCTCTTCAGTTTTCCAGTTATCTGACTCACATTTTCCTCACCTATACTATGTCCTCATCCTGTTGCTACCCCCAATTATAAACTATAAATTATAATAATAATATAATTATATCAATAAATACACCCTGTGTGCATCTTTGAATTAATAATGCCCCTGTATAGTGCCTCTGCAATAAATAATACCCCCTGAATAATAATGCACCTAGGTGCCACATCAGCTTAATACTGGCCATTTCCCAATATTCCCCTTATATTAAATATAGGCTATAGGCTATTCTTAGGATAGGCTATAAATATTTGATTGGTGGGGGCCGACATTTGGCCCTTGCATGGATCAGCCAGTGCATCCAATGCCTTTCTAACAGTCTGCTCTCTGCTAATGTGTACTGCAATAGCTAGACAGACTGTGGTGCTGACATGGCCGCATGGTCCTCCTTTCATAGGGTAAGAGAATACATTCTGCTTACACAAACCTAAAGCTAGCTGTGTTTCCAAGACTTGAAGGATCTCAGATCCCAGTTTCCCACTAATGCAGAGTCACATGTCACTATACATAAAGGTTCACATTCCAATTAGGAACGCAAAGCAATTTGCCATATGTTCCATCACACTGTTTTAGGTAGCAGTATAATTTTGTACAGTGTTAGCCATAGAAAGTAGTGGAAGAGTGAAGAAATCAGGCAATACCTTTTAGAGGCTAACTGAGTATATTTGATAGTAAGCTTTCGAGAGTCTAGCTCTCTTCTTCAGACATACAAGAAACTGAAAATTCACAGACTCTTAATACGCACAAGACCTGGATCTTCAAAGGATCTTAAAATCTTTAAAGAAAATCAAAATGCAATATAAGTAGAGAAGTTATTTACAACAGGTCAAGAAATAAACAATATGGAAACTTGTGGGACGTGACCAAGGGACCAGTAATTCTTGCTGTTATCTGTTTGCAATCAGGTGGTGATTTGTGATCCTCACAGTTCATACATAGTGTGACATGAAACTGGCATGAATATTAAGTCCAAATTGCAGAGTTTGAAATTTTTGCATTAACTTATATTCCCATTCCTTTCTCTCCCTCTGCGTCTTAAAATGTCCCATTAAAGCCACAACCCGCAAATCTTCAATAGAGTGGTCTTCTCCGGAGAAATGTGCGACCACTGGGAGATCTCTTTTGCTGTTAGTAATGGTGAATCTGTGTGAGTTCATGCGCTGACTAAGTCTCTACCCTGTTTCCCCCACATAGAGGCCTGTAGTGGGACATTGCACACACATTAAGAGATACACCACATTGGAAGACCTGCAGGAAAATGTCCCCCTAATTCTGTGCACCTGTTGTGACTGTGGGACAGGTACACTGTCAGCGGTGTGGATGTGCCTGCAGGTCTTGCACCAGTTTTGCAGGCAAGGTGAGGTGCCATTTTCAGTTGGGGCCTTCAGGGAACTCCGGACAATAATACGTCTTAGTTTTGGTGGTTGTCGAATGGAAAGGAGAGGGGGGACTGGAAATATGTCTTTGATTCTGTTGTCCCTATGTAGCACAGGTTGAAGCTCCTTGGCAATCCTTCGTAGGATCTCCAGCTGTGGGTTGTAGTTGACAACTAGGGGCACTCGGGCTTCTTTCTGGGTCTCTTTATATGTGAGCAGATTGTCTCTGTTAATGGCTGCCGCCTTGTTTAATTGGTTGTCTGTCACTTTTGGTTTGTATCCCAATCGTAGAAATTTCGTCCTCAGATCCAGGAGGTGCTTGTCCAGGTCTGCTTTGTCGGAGCAAATACAATTGTATCGTATAGCCTGGCTGTAAATAATAGATTGTCTTGTGTGCTTGGGGTGGAAGCTGTCGTTTCTCAGGTATATCTCATAATGTGTGTGCAATATCCCACTACAGGCCTCTATGTGGGGGAAACAGGGCGGAGACTTAGTCAGCGCATGAACTCACACAGATTCACCATTAATAACAGCAGAAGAGATCTCCCAGTGGCCGCACATTTCTCCGGAGAAGACCACTCTATTGAAGATTTGCAGGTTGTGGCTTTAATGGGACATTTTAATATGCAGAATGAGAGAAAGGAATGGGAATATAAGTTAATGCAAAAATTTCAAACTCTGCAATTTGGACTTACTATTCATGCCAGTTTCATGTAACACTATGTATGAACTGTGAGGATCACAAATCACCACCTGATTGCAAACAGATAACAGCAAGAATTACTGATCCCTCCGTCACGCCCCACAAGTTTCCAGATTGTTTATTTCTTGACCTGTTGTAAATAACTTCTCTACTTATATTGCATTTTGATTTTCTTTAAAGATTCAAAGACCCTTTGAAGATCCAGGTCTTGTGTGTATAAAGAGTCTGTGAATTTTCAGTTTCTTGCATGTCTGAAAAAGAGAGCTAGACTCTCGAAAGCTTTCTATCAAATATACTCAGTTAGCCTCTAAAAGGTATCGCCTGATTTGTTCACTCTTCCATTGTTTTAGGTAGTATTCTTTCTTAGAACCAACTGTAAGGTTTTGCACTATACAGTGGCACATGTACTTATGGCTCCTTGCTGTGCATGGGGCATTAAAGTCCTTGCTGTGCATGGGGCATTAAAGTCAGTAAAACAACAGGTTAAAAATATTGAAAACTGTTTATGCCTTATTTTATTCACTTGATTTAGGATCATTTCGCTCTTATGTTTAAATCTTTTGCTGGGGTTCCTTCAAGGTTTCTGTAACTTTTGACGGCAAGAGTAGCCAAAGGCAGATTATAATATGTGTGAAATGTCCAGCAACAACTGCACATTTTCCCCATTATAATCCGACCTTGTAATCAACTGTATCAGCACTCGCCGATATAGTTGATTACTGTGGCAGGGCACGTGAGTCTTCTGGAGGTGAATATGTGCTGAGCGAACTTTGTGATATTCATCTCACGAATATTTGCAAGGTTTGCCCCTCAGTTTTGTTCGGATCAAACACGTCCAATCTGGAACTGCCATTATTATACTCTGGGGTCTCATTCTATAAAAAAGGATAATATATTCCTATTGGAGCTAGTGACAGTAGATTATCTTTATCGTCATAACGCTTTCAAGAATGTGGTGACCTTTCCTATGTAGGAAACAACCGAGGTCACTGTTCTCTGACGTAGATAGACATGACTAGGCGAGAAACTGCTTCTTAAACTCCAGTGACAATTGTAAAGGCAATAGTCACCACACTTGAATATATCAAAGGAAGTTTCTTATTAAGGTTTATGCGTATTCTAGTTATGTGTCCAAACTGTTGACACAATATAATTTATACTGGAAAGTCAACACACAGGCCCTATTATAGAGAAATGCACATTCATTGCTAGGAGTAGACTATTTGTTTATAGAAATCAAACAAGAATTGTCATACGTAATCTGCCAGGTACATTGCCATGGCTTTAGGTTTGCTTTACCCAAAGACTGAACTTGGGATGAACCTGCATAAATGTATACAATTATTTATCAGATGTAATATAAGTAATATAACCTCTTCTGTATGGATGGGGTACGCAGGCTCATTTTACCATGCTAGCCTCAGTCCAGAAACATTTTAAAATACTTCAGCATTGCTTCAGGATTGTCCCTCACAAGACTACTGCAGGAAATTCAATGCTCTCTCACTCCTATAGCATTATTTATCTTGAGTGTGCAATTTTGGAACTCTGAGCAGACCCAGAACATGACAACTATGTAGTATTATCAGAAGCTGCCTGAGATAGTACATGGTCCAGCAGTAGAATAATTTATTCCACAGACTCTTCTTTAGAATGGTACTTAAATAATGTGTAAAGAGAAGATCATGAAAATAGGACATTAAAATAAGTCTTGTAAAGGTGGGCGGTTCTCTAGCGCAGGACTGGCCTTAGGTTGTGTGGAATTTTTGTGTCACCCATTCATTGAAAGAAAAACAGGATAACTTTTTTATTTTTTTGTAAAAAAAAAAAGTTATAGCTTTTGCCATTTTGAGGTACACAATTTATTGGTCTTTTGTATTTTTGGGGGAGGAAAAAATGTTAACTCAGCTTTTGTTTTTCATGGGTTTTTAAGGCATGCACCATGCAATATAAATAATTAAATGTATTCTTAAGGATACAGCACAGTCACCCAAACATATGTTACCCCTAAAAAAATATGCACATACTGTGCCCCTGAATAAATAGCATACTGTGACACAATTTAAAAAGTTCCCATACTATGACCCTGATTGAAAAAGACCATATTGTGCCCCTGATTATAGCAAATATCTGCAGTGTGTCATTCACTTTGCACACTGAATTAATTACTGAATTAAACTTTGTCCTTTGAATAAGATAACATCCTAAGTAAATTTACATCTCACTGTGATTAAGATACTCCCATACTGTTCCCAGCTGTAGCCCAAAGATCTGACACTATGCCCTTATTTAAACAAGCAGCCCCTATGACCCCATTATACAATATTCCTCTAATGATGCACCAGCACAAACATCCATCCACCTGTGGACTTCCCCTGGGGAACAGCATCGCTTGATGACATTATAGTGTTACCTGCAGCACAAAGAAGTTGCTGAATGGTAGTGCAAGAAACCTAGTCATGTTCTATTGCGCCTATTAGCACAGACACTGCAACTATTTCTTGCAGGGCACAGATTTAAAGAAGAGGGATGAGCTTGGAGGTTTCCCCCCCTTAAAGTCTGGTGCCCTGTGCCTGGATTGCATGGGTTGCACATAGCTAAGACCGGCCATGCTCCAGAGTAAGAGATGCTCTCCAGTCTGGTCAAGAGATGAGAGTCTGGAAAAGACAGTGAAAATGTTTTTTTCTAAACTAGGCAACCCTTTTAACATTGGTTATCAAATAAGGATAAAGATCTGTAATGTTGCAGAATATATTTTAATTATATAATAATAAACATTTTACTTAACATTTATAAATACCATTATTTTTTTACAATTTCATTATTGTACAAAGAGTGGGTACAAAAGTATTTACACTGTACATTGCCCATGTATTCCTATTCTAATATGCAATGGAAAAATGGAAGTGGGCAAATGATTGGTCACTTGGGGCAACTGGTACAGCAAAGGTGTAACTTGAAGCTCATGGGTCCATATGCATAATCTATAAAAGCGATCTCCCATTTATTACGTGTATTGTGGGACGGTAGCTTTTGGGTCTTTATGTGACTGTTACCTCTGCACCCCTATAGCTACATCCTGTGTTTCAGGTTGATTTTCATGGTATTACTGTTTGCTACTTTTTTTGTAGATAAGTGTTAATGGTGAAGTTTATATGTCACCATGGCAGAAGGGGATGATGACAACAACTCATCGCAAGCTTTAGTGTTTCGTCTTCATGTCAGTGCACCAAGAGTTGTACGGGAGGTATTACTGGAACGTGGTTGGGAGGAATTTGATGAAGAGAAACAAAGTGAAACAGAGTGGAACCTGTACTGGAGAACATCAGCATTCCGAACATCTGACCATGATAATATAAAGCCATGGCAACGGCTTAATCATCATCCAAGGACGGCACAGATGACAAAGAAAGACTGTTTAGCCAGACATTTAAAACGAATGAAAGGAATATATGGATCATCCTATTTTGAGTTCAGCCCTGTTGTATTTATTTTACCAAATGACTACACAAAATTCTTAGCTGAATATATCAAAGAAAAACATGAAAAAAAACCAAGTTATTGGATCTGCAAGCCAACTGACATGTCAAGAGGCAGGGGCATATTTATTTTCCAAGACATCAAGAACTTGGCTTATGACTCCACTGTCATTGTCCAGAAATATATCACAAACCCATTACTAATATCTGGCTATAAATTTGACCTGCGTATTTATGTATGTGTTACATGTTTCTGTCCACTGACTATATACACCTACCAAGAAGGACTAGTCAGATTTGCAACAGAAAAGTTCAACCTTAGTTCACTTGATAATATATTTGCTCATCTAACTAACTCCAGTATTAACAAATATAGCACTTCATACTCGGCAGACAAGGAGAGGGTTGGGAGTGGATGCAAGTGGACGCTTGGACAGTTTCGATCTTATCTCCGCAGCTTAGAGGTTGATGATGTTTTACTGTGGCAGAGAATATATAATATAGTAACAATGACCATATTATCTATTGCTCCATCCATACCTCAGTATCCCAACTGTTTTGAGCTTTTTGGTTTTGACATTCTCATTGATGATACATTGAAGCCATGGCTTCTAGAAGTGAACTATAGCCCTGCTTTGTCTGTAGACTGCCCTAATGATATAACTGTGAAAAAAAGTCTAGTCAATGACATTATTGATCTTCTCAACTACAAATCTTCAGATCTGCAAAGAGACAATAGCAAAAAACTCAGTACCACATCAAATTTCTTGCAGCCTTCTATGAAAACAATACCACATAGCTATAATAGCATTACACAGAATTCTGTTGAATTAAAAAAAAAGCGGTTTGATTAAAAATAACAACTTGAAAGAAAACTTTGATCAGTTTGAGAATCCTAGAAGTGATTCTTATGAAAATTATGTATTGCACAGTGATAGAGAAGAAACATTAGTCCAAAAGGACCTCAATGGGGTTTGTTGTAATTGCAGTTCCATGGGAAGTCGCTCTTTAATAGGATCAAGTGAAGATATTGTGAACAGAGAGGTTGTGTCAAGTGGGAAGACAACAATGTGTCCTCGAAAAACATTGACTTCAAGATTACGAGAAAAAATGAATATGCCTAAAAGATTAAGTTCTTCAAAATTGCCATTAGTTCTGAGCATGCCAAGAACCAAGGCAGGTGGAAACAATATAGTGAAGACACAGTGGAGTCCCATCGACTATCCTATTTTTCCTTTATATTACATTTCAGATGCAACCCAAATGCCACCTGCTCATGTAGGTGATTTTCTTCTCATCTTCCCTTTTAACCAATCTTCATTTCTTGCATCAAAAAATGGAACAGATGTCAAAATCATAATTCAAGAAATGTACAAAATCATGCAAAAAATGTCAACAAATATTAAAGTGGCCTAGTTTTTTAATACATCTTGTTTACCAATACATTTCTGTAAGCAGAAGCATAGCATAAAGCTCTTGGGCCCTAATTTAAAATCTCCACTCCAATGTAACATTTTACAACACAGATATGCCTAGCTATTATTATGCAGTTTTTTGATACAATTTTGCCCTTTCTCTTCACATGCAGTAGATAAGTCACATATGAAGATCACCAGGGGGGATACTTTAAAGGGAACCTGTCACCAGGATTTTCACCACTAAACCCATAGCACTGTCAGATAAAGTATTAAATAACCTTTTTAGATTTCCCTCTGTTATGTTACAAATCACCCATTTACCTATAAAAATCACCTAAGAAGTATGTATGCAAATTAGCTTAAAAGAGTCAAGTTGAGAGACTAAATAAATTATTATTTTCTACTCTATCAATTCCCTCCTGAAATTCAGATGCCAATATGGCAGGCTCTGTTGCACCTAGATCTATGGTTCTCATGTTGTGTTAAAGAAGACCTTTCATGTCCTCATGAATATTCGGTTTTATATACCGCTAGAAAGTCGGTAATTTTGGCACCAATATCTCCCCACTGTCAGAAGGGAGTTCCTCATAGCTCAGCGTCATTGCTGGGCTGTGAAGAAACGCCCCCTCTGACACTACAAGGCTATGGACGAGTACTGTTGGGGGGCATTTCTCACAGCTCAGCGATGAAACTAGACTGTGAGGAACGCCCTTCTGACAGTGGGGAGATATCGGTGCCAAAACTAACGGCACCGATATTTCCAGCCCGGGGCACATACTGGAAAAGCCGACAGTGCACGGAATTCAGCATTTTCATGAGGACATCAAAGGTCCTCTTTAAAGCAGAGAATCTCAGCTTTAAATCCTCAGAATGTGGTTCTATGTGTTACAGAAGCAGAGCTAGCAGCAGTTAAAAACACAATTGATAATGGGAGCTGCAGATACAACTCCCATTCCTAAATGTGTGTTTAAATGCCTGTATCTCCACCTTCTGTAGCAAGTAGAAGTCCTGGACCCTGATGCTGAGATTTTCCACTTTAAAACGACACCAGAGCCATGCTTCTAGGTGCCACAGAGCCCAACATGTTGGAATCTGAATTATTCCCATCCCCAGCCTCTCAGAGTGACTCATCTCAGAAAACAAGCCAGCTACTTTGCAACTTTGACTTCTGATTTTTATAGGTAAATTGGTGATTTTTAACATAAAAGACAGAAAACTATAAAGGATATTTTATAACCTACCTAGCAATGCTGTAGGTTTAGTGGTGTAAATTCTCATGACAGATTCCCTCAGAATAATATACTAAAAGGGTTTCGCCAGTCACAGCCGGACACATTTCCCTGCCATGGCCATTAGAGGGAAGATGTAGCGTTACATGGCAGCCGTTTAGATGAGAGGCTGCCTTTATTATACATTCATGGTTCAAGTTTGCCTTTCTGGCTTTCAGAAGGAGGGTCCTGAGGAGGGGACACTCTGTACCCATGATGCCCACATACACTAACAGGCTTTATGCACAGAGGTTGTTTTCTTGAGAAAATCCCTTTAAATGTTTCATAATTTAAGTAATACCACAGTCAGTTGAGCTTGAGTTGTGTTAAGATGAGGAATTTGCTCAATAAGTATTTCCATTAAGGTATGACAGTAGCATACCCCCTGCAAATCTATGACATCATACCCAGCCGAGTGAATTACTATTATGTCTCAGTGATCAAAAACCTGTCTAACCATCATTATCTCAGGATGGATGCAAATTGTATTTTACAGGGGATTTAAATGTACTGTAGTCTTTCTATTGCTATTTTAATGAGTGCACACGTTTCATTGAATAGATTATTTTGTTTGGCCTTAATTCTACAATGATTTTTTTTTTTTTTGTTTTTGTTAAAGCAGTTCATGGCTGAAGCATTTTGCAGAGCTGGTCCCTGTTTTAAACACAATGAATAAATATGCAAAAAAGTATCATCTTTATTTTACTCATGATAGAAAGGTAAATATTAAGATACATAGTTTTACATGGAAATTTGATATGTTCTCAAAGTAGACTCTGATGTCATATATGTCAATATAGCTATACAAACAACACTTAGGCTAAGGCCCCACATTGCAGAGAACCTGCTTTTTTTGTTGCAGATTTTGCTGCAGTTTTTTAAGCCAAAGTTAGGAATGGATTGAGCAAAAGGGAGAAGTATAAATGCTTCCCAGATATTTTCCGCAACGAGGGGCCTTAGCCTTAAAGGGATTTTCCCATAAAGACAACTTATCACCTATCCACATTCTAATCACAAGGACTGGGCTCTTAATGGAGTAGTGGTTGTGTAGGAATGTTGCCAATGCATTCATTGTAATGGCCAGTGGGTTGTAGTCCCACTATGTCACCAAAGTGGTTTGACTTATGGCTACTGCTAAGGGCATTGTCTAAGTGCTCCCCCTAGTATTTACCCTTTACCTTCTTTATGGGGATGTGGACCTTGCTGCAGGAAGACCACCATATTGCTAGATCTCTGCTCCTTGAAGTGGTCTCTGTGTTGACGAAAGCTGACTAGATAGGTTAAGGACCATGGAGCAGCACACCACAGAATCAGACAAACGTAGAATGTAAATACAGTCAAAATTAGAGCAGTCAGTATACATGCACAGAATAAAAACAAACAGGAGTTCAGGACCGGTAACCCAAGATACTGAATCAGGAACAGGCCAAAGCATCCAGATAGCAGAATCTGGGTTTAGCACAAAAATCCAAGGCAGGATATCAGGACAGTCAGCAGAGGTATATACATGGCAAAAGACCTCGAGGCAAAAGATAACAGAGTTACATATATAGTTAAATCCTGAAGATCAAATATTCATAGCAGAAGGCCCAAAGGTCCAGACTGGTAGGAGAGATTCATACATGGTGGAAGCCTGAAGGCCAAATATTTATAGCACAACACCCAGAGAGGTAGCAGAGATGCATACGTGGTGGAAGCCCAAAGGCCAGACATTCATAGTAGAAAGCCCAGGGGCCTTTCTACCTTACATGGGTAACAGAGATGCATACCTGATGGAAGAACATAAACATCCACACAGAAATACTTAGCTGAAAGATCCACTCATCCACAAAATAGCAAAGATGCATACATGGGAGAATGATTTACAGTATGTGTCCACATAGGAACACATGGCAGAAGGGCATACACATCCAAATAAATAAATGTCAGAAGGACATACACAACCATGTAGGAATATATGGCATAAGCACATATACATCCACACAGGAATACATGGCAGAAGAACATATGCATCCACACACATAGCAGAGCCCAGACAATTACACAAACTTACAGATAATTGAACAACATAAGTTCGGTCATCCAGGCAGAAGGATTTGAGTCCAAAGATAAGGTCATGCAGGGTGAGAGAGGCAGAAGGACAGCATGCATCCAAACAAACAAACAAGTATACAGGCATAAACTAGGACACTGCTCATGAGGGCATTGCTAGAGAAGCAGACTTTTGTACACACAGGCAGAAAGTGATTGGCAGAAGGAAGCTAGCAGGTAAGCAACAGGAGTATGCACAGAGGTAACCAGGAAGTTAGGTGGTACGCTGACAAGCGCAGGGTTACATTCATCAATAGGGGATTACTAGAAGAACCTGAGAACAGAACATGGCTATCTCCTGCAGTTCATTCATTCATGAATGAAGCAGCAGAGCCCAAGTACGACTACAAGGAAGGAACCCCTCTTCTATTGATCGGTGGTGTTTGCAGCGTGTGGATCCCCACTGATTAGACACTTATCCACTATCCTGTGGATCGTTGATAGACTATCTTCATGGGAAAACCACTTGAAAGGGAACCTGTTACAGCAGCATTGCATAGAGCAGGGACAACTGAGCAGAATTATATAAAGTTTTGGGAGAAAAAATATAATTCAGTATAACTTGTAAATTAATGACTGAAATCTCTACTTCAGCTGTGCTCAGGAGTCCTGCTATCTCTATACATGGCTATACAATGGGTTATCAATCGTGGGAGACTTCCCACTAGAGTTCTAAGCATAGAATAAACATGTACAGTAATATCTCGTACATTCACAAGGTTATGTTCCAGAGCCGTTCACAGATCGCGAGGATTCGCGATTGTTTGGTACGAGTGCTTACAAGTGCTTACAATACTAATTGAGGGCGGTTTCTAAAGTTTAATCCTTAAACTTTACCCTACAGTACTGTACAGTATACTCATACACTCGCGTTTCCAAATTTGCGAATTCACAGATTCGCAATATTTTTATTGGAACCTAACACATAAGGATTTTTCTGTTTTTTCACAGATCTGCGAAATTTAAAAAAAACCAAAAACCTTCGCTATTGGGTAGTAGCATCCCGTTCGTTATGTACAGTACTGTACCCAGTAATTGGTGTCATTTTACTGTTCATTTTCATAGAATTTTTATAAATTATTACTTTTGTCAGATTCAATTTATTTATGTCACCATTGTGGGTTTTTCTTTCATTAAACGAGGGGGTACCAACAATTTTGTACACGTGTGTATAAACATTTGCATGTTATATACAAGGAATTTTATCCAAAATGCATAAGTAGTCTTCTTTGTAATTGTGATAAAACCTTGCTTAGATTGTATTCAATGCAGATAAATAAAGTCATTTTTATGGGAAATGAGAGTTCTGGCTTTTTTCCTATGTATTTGGCCTTTGAGTGTGTCCCCCAGCATTTTAACACCTCTAAGTAATAAGAAATAGATAAACATAATTAAATTTGATCCAATATCAGGTCCATATTGTACATACCTTAAAGTGAACAGTCAGCTGCAAAGATGATCTTAATTAAATTGAAAGGTATTCTACTTCAGGCTCAGGCAGTGCCGACTGCGCATGCGTGGGATTTCGATTCCCGAAGCGGCGCTCGTCGGCTGCTGAAGCAGTGAAGAGGAGGAGAAACACAACAGAGGTGTCAGGAAGAGAAGACAGAGGCGGTGCTGGGAGCGATGACGACGCTGTGCTCTGAGCATTATTAGCATAAAGAATAAAGGATGAATAATTTGAAAACGCCGGGGAGGACCTGCAAAATACAGGTGCATCTCAATAAATTAGAATATTTTTGAAACGTTCATTCATTTCAGTAATTCAATTCATAATCAGCGTCTTCCATGATTGCGTGTCCTACTGCACCAGACTGATGGACCATTTAAAGGCTTAGGAAACCTTTGCAGGTGACACATTAAATTTACAATACAGTAATACCTCGTACACTCGCGTTTCCGAATTTGCGAATTCACAGATTCGCGATATTTTTTTGGCAACTAACATATATAGATTTTGCTCTTTTTTTTTCAGATCTGTGAAATTTAATTAAAAAAAACACCTTCGCTATTGGGTAGTAGCGTCCTGTTCGTTACATACCCGGTAATTAGTTTCATTTTACTGTGAGTGTATAAGAAAAATGAATGAATGTATTAATATACAGTACTGTACAGTATACTTTAGTATACTTTAGTATACTGTACAGTACTGTAGGGTAAAGTTTATTGATATTTAGGGGTTAAACATTAGAAATCGGCATTGTAAGCGCTTCTAAGCGCTTGTACCAAACATTCGCGATTCCTCGCGATCCGCGACCCGCTTTGTCACCTAACCTCGCGAATGTACGAGGTATTACTGTACTGAACTTTTTTACAATATTCTAATTTTCTTAGATTTGGGTTTTCATTACCTGTAATCCATAATCAACATTTACAGAACTAAAACACTTGAAACAGAACACTCTGTAAAGAATCTAGAAAATATAGGAAGTCACTTTTTTAATTCAATTACTGAAATAAATACAGTCATATGAAAAAGTTTGGGCACCCCTATTAATCTTAATAATTTTTAGTTCTAAATATTTGGGTGTTTGCAACAGCCATTTCAATTTGATATATCTAATAACTGATGGACACAGTAATATTTGAGGATTGAAATGAGGTTTATTGTACTAACAGAAAATGTGCAATATGCATTAAACCAAAATTTGACCGCTGCAAAAGTATGGGCACCTCAACGGAAAAGTGACATTAATATTTAGTAGATCCTCCTTTTGCAAAAATAACAGCCTCTAGTCGCTTCCTGTAGCTTTTAATCAGTTCCTGGATCCTGGATGAAGGTATTTTTGACCATTCCTCTTTACAAAACAATTCTAGTTCAGTTAAGTTTGATGGTCGCCGAGCATGGACAGCCCGCTTCAAATTATCCCACAGATGTTCAATGATATTCAGGTCTGGGGACTGGGATGGCCATTTCAGAACATTGTAATTGTTCCTCTGCATGAATGCCTGAGTAGATTTGGAGCTGTGTTTTGGATCATTGTCTTGCTGAAATATCCATCCCCGGCGTAACTTCAAATTCGTCACTGATTCTTGTACATTATTCTCAAGAATCTGCTGATACTGAGTTGAATCCATGCGACCCTCAACTTTAACAAGATTCCCGGTGCCGGCATTGGCCACACAGCCCCAAAGCATGATGGAACCTCCACCAAATTTTACAGTGGGTAGCAAGTGTTTTTCTTGGAATGCTGTGTTTTTTTGACGCCATGCATAACGCCTTTTTGTATGACCAAACAACTCAATCTTTGTTTCATCAGTCCACAGGACCTTCTTCCAAAATGAAGCTGGCTTGTCCAAATGTGCTTTTGCATACCTCAGGCGACTCTGTTTGTGGCGTGCTTTCAGAAACGGCTTCTTTCGCATCACTCTCCCATACAGCTTCTCCTTGTGCAAAGTGTGCTGTATTGTTGACCGATGCACAGTGACACCATCTGCAGCAAGATGATGCTGCAGCTGTTTGGAGGTGGTCTGTGGATTGTCCTTGACTGTTCTCACCATTCTTCTTCTCTGCCTTTCTGATATTTTTCTTGGCCTGCCACTTCTGGGCTTAACAAGAACTGTCCCTGTGGTCTTCCATTTCCTTACTATGTTCCTCACAGTGGAAACTGACAGGTTAAATCTCTGAGACAACTTTTTGTATCCTTCCCCTGAACAACTATGTTGAACAATCTTTGTTTTCAGATCATTTGAGAGTTGTTTTGAGGAGCCCATGATGCCACTCTTCAGAGGAGATTCAAATAGGAGAACAACTTGCAATTGGCCACCTTAAATACCTTTTCTCATGATTGGATACACCTGGCTATGAAGTTCAAAGCTCAGTGAGGTTACAAAACCAATTTTGTGCTTCAGTAAGTCAGTAAAAAGTAGTTAGGAGTATTCAAATCAATAAAATGATAAGGGTACCCAAATTTTTGCAGCGGTCAAATTTTGGTTTAATGCATATTGCACATTTTCTGTTAGTACAATAAACCTCATTTCAATCCTGAAATATTACTGTGTCCATCAGTTATTAGATATATCAAATTGAAATGGCTGTTGCAAACACCCAAATATTTAGAACTAAAAATGATTAAGATTAATAGGGGTGCCCAAACTTTTTCTTATGACTATAAATGTTTCAAAGATATTCTAATTTATTGAGATGCACCTGTAAAGGTAAGAGATGAATAGCCTTTATAAAGGCTATTCCTACATGCTTTTAGTTTAACAAATGTTTTTTTAATGATAGAATCCCTTAAATAGCAAATTCCCACTTGGACAAAGAGAATAAAAGTAGATTTATAGCTCCCTTGCCCCTATAAATGCAGGCAGTCAGCCACCAAGAGGACTTAAATTTATTTGGCAAATCCTCACTTGGACAAAGTGACTGAAAGAAAATATACAGCTCCCTGTCCCTATAAATGCAGGCAGCCAGCCACCAGGAGGATTTAAATTTAATTTGTTTTGACAAATTGTCACTTGGACCAGGTGACTGAAAGAAGATATACAGTCATATGAAAAAGTTTGGGCACCCCTATTAATCTTAATCATTTTTAGTTCTAAATATTTGGGTGTTTGCAACAGCCATTTCAATTTGATATATCTAATAACTGATGGACACAGTAATATTTCAGGATTGAAATGAGGTTTATTGTACTAACAGAAAATGTGCAATATGCATTAAACCAAAATTTGACCGCTGCAAAAATTTGGGTACCCTTATCATTTTATTGATTTGAATACTCCTAACTACTTTTTACTGACTTACTGAAGCACAAAATTGGTTTTGTAACCTCACTGACCTTTGAACTTCATAGCCAGGTGTATCCAATCATGAGAAAAGGTATTTAAGGTGGCCAATTGCAAGTTGTTCTCCTATTTGAATCTCCTCTGAAGAGTGGCATCATGGGCTCCTCAAAACAACTCTCAAATGATCTGAAAACAAAGATTGTTCAACATAGTTGTTCAGGGGAAGGATACAAAAAGTTGTCTCAGAGATTTAACCTGTCAGTTTCCACTGTGAGGAACATAGTAAGGAAATGGAAGACCACAGGGACAGTTCTTGTTAAGCCCAGAAGTGGCAGGCCAAGAAAAATATCAGAAAGGCAGAGAAGAAGAATGGTGAGAACAGTCAAGGACAATCCACAGACCACCTCCAAACAGCTGCAGCATCATCTTGCTGCAGATGGTGTCACTGTGCATCGGTCAACAATACAGCACACTTTGCACAAGGAGAAGCTGTATGGGAGAGTGATGCGAAAGAAGCCGTTTCTGAAAGCACGCCACAAACAGAGTCGCCTGAGGTATGCAAAAGCACATTTGGACAAGCCAGCTTCATTTTGGAAGAAGGTCCTGTGGACTGATGAAACAAAGATTGAGTTGTTTGGTCATACAAAAAGGCGTTATGCATGGCGTCAAAAAAACACAGCATTCCAAGAAAAACACTTGCTACCCACTGTAAAATTTGGTGGAGGTTCCATCATGCTTTGGGGCTGTGTGGCCAATGCCGGCACCGGGAATCTTGTTAAAGTTGAGGGTCGCATGGATTCAACTCAGTATCAGCAGATTCTTGAGAATAATGTACAAGAATCAGTGACGAATTTGAAGTTACGCCGGGGATGGATATTTCAGCAAGACAATGATCCAAAACACAGCTCCAAATCTACTCAGGCATTCACGCAGAGGAACAATTACAATGTTCTGGAATGGCCATCCCAGTCCCCAGACCTGAATATCATTGAACATCTGTGGGATAATTTGAAGCGGGCTGTCCATGCTCGGCGACCATCAAACTTAACTGAACTAGAATTGTTTTGTAAAGAGGAATGGTCAAAAATACCTTCATCCAGGATCCAGGAACTGATTAAAAGCTACAGGAAGCGACTAGAGGCTGTTATTTTTGCAAAAGGAGGATCTACTAAATATTAATGTCACTTTTCCGTTGAGGTGCCCATACTTTTGCAGCGGTCAAATTTTGGTTTAATGCATATTGCACATTTTGTGTTAGTACAATAAACCTCATTTCAATCCTGAAATATTACTGTGTCCATCAGTTATTAGATATATCAAATTGAAATGGCTGTGGCAAACACCCAAATATTTAGAACTAAAAATGATTAAGATTAATAGGGGTGCCCAAACTTTTTCATATGACTGTATAGCTCCTATAAATGCAGACAGACAATGATGATCTGAATTCAATTTAAATTTAGTAGAAAATTCCCACTTGGACAAAGAGACTGATAAGAGGTATATAGTCCCCCGCCCTCTATAAATGCAGGCAGCCGCCAGAAAGATTTAAATTACATTTAAACTAACATTTCTTTGAACAAAAATATGTCCAGGGTCGGACTGGCCCTGTGCATTTAGGGGGTCCTACCAGACCCTCACTGCTTTTTTATAATCGGCAATGAAGGTGCAGTAATGACCCCTATTCACTTACCTCTCCCTGCTTCTGCTTCGCCTTACATTATCACGATGCACAGGGCCCAGGCTGAATCGGGAAGAGGAGAGGCCAAAAGCAGGAGCAGGGTGAGGTAAGTGATGCAGCCAGGTTCTCCCCGGTTTTGCAATACGGTTTTGCGAACCAGATCGCAAATCGGGGAGAAATGGTACAGCCGACCCAGTTCTGATACTAGTAGAGCACTGGCTTCCTGCTCTATCACTCACAGAGTAGTCCACACTGAGCCTATGGCCTACAAGCTACATTCCAATATTTACCTGACTACTCTCCAGTGCCTCCTGCTTCTTCCTGCTCTGGATACACATAATGTCACATCAGTGCACACGGAGCTGGATCTGGGAGCGGACAGTGGCCCCTTCACTATTCCCCCATACAGTGGTCCTCTGTTGCTGTTTTCTGCCATATAATCCTAAAGTTCCTGCCACTAGGTGTCTCCCTCCTTCCTAGTTGCTGTTCACTGCCTCTTACTAGGTTAGGTCTGCCTTTAGAAACCAAGAGGCTCAAAAGTAAACAGAGAAAGTGAGGGAGGGGCAAGTCTCTCTTCACAGCCTGTGTGTGTTTAACACCAACTTTGCTGCTCCCTGCCTGTACACTGTTCAGAGAGGAGTCTACTGCTTCTCACAGCACACAGTGAGTGTAAGGAAAGTCAATCTACTTCTCACTAGCTGCTTGTATTATTGCTGAAGGGATAGTAGCCATAGATAAGCAGCAAGCAACTTTCCTGATTGTGCTTAAATGTTTTTTTTTCTGTGTCAGTGATTTGGAGCCCAGTGTCCCTGGAAGTGTTACGTTCACTAAGGCTTTTCTCAGCTAATTGTTTACTATTTTACAGTTACTTCTGGAAGAATTACATCTAAAAGAACAAGTAGTTGAAATAATGAATGGACAGACTGCTATATATTGTAGCCAGAGAGAAATGCAAAATGTGCTTCAGCCACAATGGGGCTATTAGCAGCAGGAAACTCATAGGACTGAAGGCTTATACAGCTGGAGAACAGATTTACCAGCAAGACCCTGAAGATATTTCAACCTTTGATGAAAACCCATGTACCCTTTATCAGTAGTGTAAAAATTTATTGTTTACTTGTTGCAGGAAATATGGTAATGGAAATTATGGGTGGCGCTGATATCCTGCCTAACATTGTGATATTAGTACTGACTCCTCATTCTCCCCACTATCTATCTAGACCACGTGTCAAACACAAGGCCTGTGGGCCGAATCGTACCCCCCAGGTCATTTTATGTGGCTCGCGAGGTCTCTCACTTAGTTCAATCACTTTTTCTGGAGGAACGATGCAGATATTTGCAAGAGGGAAGCACCAACACAGGGAGCAAGGGTGGCATCTTAGTACGCAGAAACTAAGTAGTTTTAAATCAGTTCACAAGGTATCTTGAGGTGTGGGGGCCCTCTTGGTGAGTTGTTTGCAGTAGTTACACATGAGTCAGTGAGGTATCTTAGTTGGGGACACAGCACTGGGCAATGGAGGTATCAGCACAGGGAGTGGGGGCCACCTTTCCAGGCAGAAGGACACAGAGAGCTGTATTTCCACATCAAGCAGTTCTCTAAGTGAAGTTGAGAAATAATTAATAAATAGATGAAGACAGTTTAATGAAAGATAGGAAAGTTATTACATGTTTGTGCTTCAAGGAAATTAACTGATATGTCTTTTGTGTTATAAGGCAATGTCAGTGGTAAAGGACAACATCGGCATTTTGATAATAAACATGGCCCTTTGAGGGCAACAATAATCCTGAAGTGCCCCTTGGTGAAAATGAGTTTGACACCCCTCTTCTAGATTCTGCGTATTTTACTGTTTCTCTATGTCTGAAATCTGATATGCTGTTTCTGATATGTCATTGAAGACAGAGATGATGGAATAGAAAAGTCGCTATGGAGATAACCAAGTCTTATAGTGGAGGGGGTGGCAGAGGAGGAGGAATGCACTGAATTTGCTGAACACTGGCCAAACTTTCTAATATTGATGGGAAGTCCATGGGGGCTTCCTGACTCTACTCCAACAGTAGATCTCAAGAAAGATATGGATCCAACTGTACAATCCTTTTATTCTCAGGAATAGCAGCAACTTTCTCACCTTTGCCAATTCAGTACATATGCACTGCCTAGCTGATGCTAGGTTCATGCTAGCGTTTGGCTTTCCGTTCTTTGGGTTCACTTGGGAACCCAAAAAACGGAAAGCTAATCCACTTAAAAAGCAGTTACCCGTGGAAACTTGCGGACCCCATAGACTATAATTTTTCGAGCGGATTTGGGGACGGTAACCCTGAACGTAGTTCAAACACTGGTGCATGCATGTGTATGGAGGTGTTGGGTAAGATATTTGCCAGTCAAACATCTTATGTCTAATGATCCTCTTCAGTCTCCTTTAATTTAGAAATGGTGGAAAGGGGATTAACATTTATGCCGGGGCCCCACATAGTTTAAACACCGTGGTTTGGCTTTGGCAGAAATGCTGCAAAAAAAAACTGCGGCGTTTTACAGTCACAGCAAGGTGGACTAGCGAATCCCATCCACACCTTGCGAAAAAATTTGTGCTTCGTACACGCTGCAATTTCCAAAACTGTTGTGGTTTTGGAAATCGCAGCATGTCAATTATACCTACAGAAACGCCAGTGGTTTCCCTATAGTTATAATTGAAACAGAAAGTTTGCAGAGGAAACCTTTGCGGACTTTCTGTGAAAAGTGCTGTGGGAAAAACCGTAATACGTTGCCGCTGCGTTTTTTCCCGCAGCGTTTTTTTGCTGCGGGACACTATGTGGGGCCTTAGCCTTATTGTCATAACACCAGCAAGGCCCTTTAAATTGTTTAACTGTACTACTTTTGTGTTTCGTATACAATAGTTCATATTGTGCATGTATATAAGAATCTGAGCTTGCACATAACAACTGTAAGATATTGATATACAAAATTAATTAGAACTAGTAGCATAACAAAAGCCAGACGACGAGGGCTTTAATTTCTCCCAGGCCATGCACTCTCTCCTTTGTACGTTCATCTCTTTATATTTAGACCCTCATGAATTATAGATAATGGTGCATTACAGTTCAGAAATTACTTGTAATACATAATTTAAATATGTGACCTTGGTAGTGTTAAAACAATCATATATATGTTATTGTAAAAATCATCACAGTTGTCAGTTCTACATATATATGAAATCCTATATACTTGTTATAAGACTTGTTTTCTCATGCTGAACAATGAAAGGGTTGGTATATACAGTAAGAATAAAGAAATGGAGACAATGGAGTTTGTGAGGAACACCAAGGGAGCACCTTACTTTTTTCTTCCTGCTTTTTGTAGCTAATAAAGAACTTGTGAAGTCTGTGGATACATATTCTTTAGCATTGGTCTTGAGTTGGGGGGGGGGGGGTGGTGGTAATTTATGAATAGCTAAGAGTACTGGCAGGAACACCAACTTAAGGGTTGTAAGGTGTTGAAAAAAATGATAGCGTCAAAGGGCATACAAGGAGCCTAGAGGACAAGGCTTGTGCATTGCTGAGATGGACCAGGTATTAGATTTGAGCAGTATGCTTCAGTTTTATCCTGGGTGCCCCAAGTACAAAATGTTGAATCTTCCAATGGTAAGAAATGTTAGTTTTTCCAAAGCTATGGGATGAGTATGGCTAATGGTGAATTATGTCCTTAAGGTTCTATCAGTGGTCTCCAGTGAGGACAGTATGTGGAAATGGAGAAGGGACATGTGCAAAGCCATTTTCAACAGGTGCCAATAACATGAACTTCTCATAGCATCACTGGTTGTCAACTCTCATCTGGCAGGCAGTCGAGTAGTATGCCAAATGCCAAAAATCCCTAGATCCTTTGGTCTGTAAAATATACATTCTTTATTTAATCACTGTTGGTTTTCCCACTCATAAAATTTTTTTGCTTGCTGGAGGCCATAAGTGTCATAATAGTCTTGAAATGGATACACCAACTAGTGGAAGGCATTTATTTTGAGCATGGTGCTGCAGCTAAAGCAACACATTCAAGTGTCTGTAAGTGTGGGCTGCACTGGCGTGAGCCTTGGCAGAGTCACTGGGCTTGTGGATTATATGCGAGAACAATTTATTAAAATTTTTGTAAAACAGACTTAACTAAAACACCACATTTACTAGGACTGCTACATCTGGGTGGTTGGTTACTTTCTCTCTACTCCTGTGGGCGGATTTGCTATAAATCCTACAAATGGGAATAACCCTTTAATAGACAACTACAGAAAATATATTTTTGCTGGGTGTTAAAAAGCAGTGTGATTCCTGAAACATGAAAGCAGTAGTGAAATTTGATCAGGTTTCAAGTCTATTAAAGAGCTATAGGTGAGGAGAGGTTTTATTTTGTGTCTGGTACCACAGAAATTCTTAACCCCTTGCCACCGCAGGCATTTTTCAATTTTCGTTTTTGCCTCCCTGCCTTTCAAACCCCATAACTTTGTGCAGCCCAAATGAGTACAGCCAATATAAGTAACGTGTCAGTACTATTACAAAAAAAAAAAAAAACTTTGCAAAAAAAAAATTCTTGGAGTCGCCATATATCTGGCAACCCGATGCGAGTCTCATAGGAATGTATAGAGAAATTGACTTTCTGTTCAAACATAAGAGTCTGCCTCAGTTGGAGAGTCAGTGTGCCTGTCACATGACACAGCTAAGGACCAGTCTTGTGGGGTGTTCACTTTATGCAGTTCTTGGTACCTGTTATGCTACTATAGGTTCACACTAGCATTCGAGTTTTTGTCATTTGGGTCCGCATGGAGACCAGAAAGACGGAAATCCTGTCCACTTAAAAAGAGGCTCCTTCAGTTTTAAGCTTAAAAATAATACATAATAAAAATAATAGAAAAACTCTGGCATTCCAATATTAAGAAATTTTATAGCAAAACTTTATTATGACATCTTAAAATACTAATTTATCATATGGCAGCATATTAGTGTATCAGTAACGGTTAGGCATCGTTCGTCAATAAACCCTGGACGTTTCGGTCATATAGAAAAAGGGAAAGTGTCACCAGGAAATTACCTATTGTTTAACTTACAAATAATTTTAAATTATGTGTATTTTTTTATTTGCCATGTTATATATATATTTAAAAAAAAATCTTGAAATTCCAACTCTAGCCACTCAGCCTATCTACTGAAGATGGACCATGGGCCATAGACACAATGGTCTGGAGCAGACCCTATTCACTTCTATTTGACAGTTTTCTAGGCATGCTTTGTGACCTCTGTAGAAGTCACTGTACGGGGGGGGGGGGGGGGGGGGGGGTTATGGGGGGGAGTAGATAAGCAGTGAAATCCCCTATTTTGATTGGTGGATTCTGTGTCTTATCTATCTATATAGTATATATATACATGAAAGCTGTGATCATGAGTGTGCTGATAAGTGAGGAGGCTGCTGGAAAGAAAACAGAAACTTTTAACAAATTATTTGGCTTAGTGGCCAGAACTGCAGGCTTTTTAGGATGTTTTAAAAATATTAAAATTTTAAACTTATAAAACCTCACCAAACTTTTTTTAAAAATATGTTTAACATAAAACTTAATTAAAAAGTAAAATCTTCTGGCAACACATCCCAATTAAGATCAGTTTTGGCCTTAAATGGTCACAACATTTTCAGACAATTTAGTCTGTAGTAATTTTAGACCAAAATTTAGACACTTTAATCAAAAATGTGTCTGCTTTCTGCCTAAAAAACCTCTCTAAAGTTCCTGCCACTAGGTGTCTCCCTTGCAGTTCACTCCCTGTTAGGCAAGCTTTGTCTCCACAGATGCAAGGCAGGTTCATAGTGAGTGGAGGGGGTGGGTTTGAATGGAGAGGGGAGGGTTTGATTTTTCTCACAGCCTGCACATACATCCGCAAACACCTCTGTGCAAAGGACTGAACATTCTGCAAATATCACAACTTACAATGTAATAAAAAAAAAGTCTTCTAAGTACTTGAATATATACTTCTGACTGCTTGTGTGATTACAGATGGGATATTATTCTCAGACAGCAAGCTGCTTTCCTGACTGTGCTCAGAGAGTGCTCATTTTCTGTTTGATGCCTGCATGTACTTCCAGTTCAGTATTCTTGGATCTCCTATTTTATGGACACTTAGGCTTTTCTCTGCTATTTGTTTGCTATTGTACAGTTACTCTTGACATAATTACATGTAAACAAACTATTTATAATGGGGGGGGGATTGAGACAAAGGTCCCGATTCTGCTTGAAATAGGTGGAGAGAAAGGTTCTGCGCCGATTTCAGTATTAAATCAGCGATAACTGGGCGGACCCCATTCTACACTATCCGCGGGTAACTGCTTTTTAAGCAGATAGGGTTTCCGTTTTTCGGGTCACAAAGCGGACCCAAAGAATGGAATCCCAGACGCTAGTGTGAATCTAGCTTTATACAATAATAGAACAGACTGCATTTAAGATTCAGACCGCATTTTCAAATATTTCATCTTTTACTTTATGTGACATTAACTTCATAATACATTTACCTATTAAAAGTAATTTCAATAATGTTTTTTTCATGACACATTGTACATAATGTTGATTGAAAATTTTAGCTGTTACGCTTTATTTATTTATTAAAATTAGAAATTTATTAAAAATATCACCAAATATAATTCCTAATTAACATTTACCATATGTCTATCTTACATTGGCTGCATTTTTAACCTCCTTTTATTTTTGTAAGCTGCTTGACTTATACATTTAATAACAAATTTTCAAGAAAATTTCAAAATTCCATTTTTTAGGGACTAATTCAGTTAAGAAGTGATTTTGAGGGGCCTACAATAATAGTAAACCCCATAAATGACTCAATTTTAGAAAGGACCCCAAAGTATTTAAAATATCGTTCAAAGACTTTGTTAACCCATTAGGTGTTTCATGGAAATTAATGCAAAATGTAGGTACATTTTAAAACAGTACTTTTTTTAAATAAAATTTTCCATTAACCCCTTAAGGATGCAAGGTAGTTTGTACGTTTTTCATATTTTTCTTCCGTCTTCCAAAATTCATAACTTTTTTATTTTTCTGTCGACATAGCTTAGGGCTTATTCTTTAGGTGACAAGTTGTACTTTCATTTGGCACCACTTTGGGGTACATATAAGGTTTTGATTATCTTTCATTAATGGTTTTTGGGGGTCCATGTGAAAAAAAACCACAATTCTATCATAATTTTTTGCTTTATGTTTTTATGGTGTTCACTGTGCATTAAAAATGGCATGGCAACTTTGTCTGGTGGGACATTACTATTACAATGATACCATATTTATATTGCTTTTATTAGGTTTTGCCACTTTTACAAATAAATGTCATTTTTTGAAAATGAATGATTTTCCTGGGGTCATCGTATTCTGACACCTATAACATTTTAAATGTTTTGTTGACGGAGATATGTAAGGTCTCTTTATTTGTGGGGCCAGCTGTACTGTTTATTGGTACCAATGTTTGGTATGTATGATTTTTTGATAACTTTTTATTGCTATTTTTGGGAAAGTGAGGTGACCAAATACGCTAATTTGCTCATGGCGGTATATATTTTTATGGCACTGATCGTATGGGATAAATAACTCAATTTTTGTGTAGTGCAAACTTATATGCACATGGAAAAACCCAGCATGTTTATTTTTTTGGTTTACGTTGTGTTTTTTAAATTAAAAGGTGTTTTTTTTTTTTTACTTATTATTTATTTTTTATACGTTATTTTTAACTCTTTTAACATCTTTTTTACATTTTACCTGTCCTACAAGTAGACTTGAACCTGGGATCTCTGATCTCCAATGCAATGTACTGCAATACATTGTATTGCAGCACATCGCACATAGGTTTCCTATGTGTTATATGGAAAGACAGTTTGGAGGCCGTTGCTCAATCTCATGGCTGCCATGGCAACCCCTTGGACATTGCGGGGGATCCAAGGGCTGGTGATCTTGTCCCCAGACCTCTCGGATCCTATGATCGCTATTGATGGCATCTGAGGTTAATCCACTGGACTCACAGTATTTTCTGACTCCTGTGGCTAGTCTCATGTCTCGTGCTAGTCTAAGTGCTGTTCGGTTTTGGAGTGCAGATTTCATTGGAATTATTATCAGGTGACACATTTGCAAAGCCACTGAGGTATCAGAACAGTGGACACCGCCAACAAGGGGCCCCAATGCTGGAACAACTATTAAGCTATTATCCAGGGGCAAAGTGAGCAGAACACCCTTGCTTCTTCCCTTCCTGGCACTTTGGGGAACTTCAACTAGAAAGTGTTGTCCTCGTACTATTCATGTTGCCTAAATTCCAGAAGTACTGGCTCCCCATCTACCTCGTAAGCAAATATCAAAGACTTATATGGTCACTAACATTTCAGACAACTTAGTCTAATATTACAGACCATGTGATTCTGGACCAAAATGTAATACACTTTATTAAAAAATGTTGCTACTTTCTGCTTGAAAAACCTCTCTAAATTTCTTGATACTAGGTGTCTTGCTTCTAGCTAATTTGTTGTTCACTCTCTGTTACCTGGGAAGTCCCATCCACAGATACCACTAAAAAGCAAGACAGGTTTACAATGAATGGAAGGAGGAGGGTCTGTTCTGTCTTCACACAGTGAATGGAAAGGGGAGGGGCTGATTTTTCTCACAGCCTCCATACACATCTGGAAACAGCTGCCTCTGTGCGCTGGACTCAACATTCTCTACACCTCACAGCTTACAATGTAAGAAAAGTCTACTTATGTCCTTAAATCTACTTCTGACTGTTTGTGTATTTACAGATGGGATGTTAGTACCAGACAGCAAGCTGCTTTCTTGACTGTGCACTCATATTGCTCTTTTTCCTGTGTCATGGATATTTTTAGTTGCATCATGTATGTATTGACATGTATTGGCAGTATTCCTGGATCTCCTATATTATGTTCACTTGGGCGTTTCCCAGTTTCATATTTTACAGATACTCCTGGCAGAATTACATGTACATACTCCTGTAGTAGCAGTAATAGTGGGGGGGGGGGCAGATTTATTGTACTTGTCCGTAGCCTGAGAAACAAATGTAAAATGTGCTGCAGCCACAATGGGACTATTAGCGGCAGAAAAACTGATATGACACAAAGTATGAAGGCTTATACAGTCGTCGAGCAGACTACCCAAAAGGACCCTGCAGATATTCCAACTTTTCATGAAAACTCAGGTAACCTTTAATAACCACCTCCTGACAATCCAGGAAACTCATTTGTATGATCTGCATGGCCAGTTTCTTATACCACACCCTTGATTTCCAAATAGCACTGCAGGGGTTTTGGACTTGATCTGACAAGTCAACCCCTCCCATCTAACTATTATAGTCTAGGACAAAATCTGGTTTGGCTGTTGCTTTATCGGTACTTCATAGTAGTACAGAGGTGCTGGTGTGACCATGTATTGTCCCAGTAGCAGTAGTAACTCTGGTCTAGCAGTGAGTGCCTCACATCCCATGAAACTCCCAGGAAGGGAACATACTAGGGGCTCAGTCCTGAAATCCTTCTCTTCATATATCCTTAGCCTGTGTGTGTGTACCCAGTAGCATCATACCTTCTCCTCTTACATGGCAAGTACTGGTGAAATTGAACCCTTCCTTTAAAATTCACCAGGGACTCATCTATTGAAATGCACTTCTAAAGGTGTTTGCACTAAAACTTGGCACTAAAATGGTTAATGAGGTGCCAAGTTTTATACCAGTGATCAAAGAGAGGGTCATCATATAAGAATCTAAGGATCACTTCAAAGTGCATCCTACTCATGGCCGCGGCCATACAGACTATTAGAGCACTGATAAAATATCTGTGTAAGGGAATTGCTAGAGGGGCAATTCCCCAGTGCTGCTGCAGAACCCTGGGGGGGAGGGGCACAACAAGACAGTGAGCCCTAATCTGAACCCCCCCACTGTCCCTGGCTAACTTGCCTATCTGTCCTAGGCAACAGCAGCAACTGGTCGACAGGCCCTACCTAAAATAGGTGACAACACAGAACGCAGACAGGACAAACGACAAAAAGGGAGGTCAGAAAGCCAAGGGTTCGGTAACAGTCGAGCAATGCAGTACAGAATCAAAATCCAAAAGAATAGTCAAAAGTCAAGGCCAAAGGTCAAGAATAGGAATACAGGTAACAAAAACAGGAAGGAGTAATAGACAGAACACACAAAGCAATAACCAGCGCCAATGTGAATGTGAGCAAAGAATAAATAGGAAGAAAGAACCCGCCCCAGACTTGATAGGAGGAAAGGCTGTCAATCACACAGGCAAGGCCAAAATTAACTATTAGTGGAGCAGAGGAAAACCAAGGTGAAGTAGACGGGTGTGGCAGAAAATCAATTACATAATCTAGGACAGTGTTCAGACTGAGCAACAAGAATCTTAAACAAGGAATCAAACTGAACACGCCTCCTGCGCCGCAGCGTGCAGGCAGAGGGTGGTGCAGAGACCCGAACAGGCAGACACGTTACAATCTGTACTCAAATAGTCCCTGATTTTTGGCTTCTTCACTAACTCCATACTCAATACTATGCCCCAAAATTTGTCCATCTCGGCTGCAGTAACTGGGATCTACCCGTGGGGTTCAGCATAAAGGGAGGAGGAGTGCTGGGCAATGAAAGCATATAGGTTGGTATTCACAACCATAATATCAATAAGCTTGTCAGAAGAGAAAAAGCTGAAAAAGTCCACCTTTTTCAGGACTGCCATGTTGAAATGTATCCATGAATTCCCAGTAAATTGAGGGATTTGGGCCACAAAATTCTTGGGCGTTGCCCATGTGGGGTCAGGAGACTCAGGGACACCTCTTTGGGGCTACTGAGCTATTGAATGCAGAAGATGATAAATAGAGTATGTTTCACACTAAATTTTAGGTTATATATACTAGTACAAAAATGCATACTACCAATTATGCAGAAACTACTATGTAGAAGCATATTGCACAGAGAGGTGATATGTGTTAACACAAAAACATGTATTACAAATGATGTACTGGTATACTGTAATGTACGGACAACATAGGGAAGTGATATCTGTTAGCACAAAAACATGCATTACATATTACATAGTAGCATAGTGTACAGTGTACAGTACATACCACACAGGGAAGTGATATGTGTATAGCGCAAAAACATGTACTACCAATTACACAGTAGCACACTGTGAAGTACGTGCCACACATAAGGTACAGTAACATGCAGTGTAAGACTGGTGTGCCTAGGGCTAGTCCACCAGTAAAATTCATTTTGGGAGTCCACTAAACAGCTACAGGCAAATATTAGGAATCATTTTCAGATTTCTAAAATGTATCCAACATAAATGTATTTTTCAGTAGTGTGGCTATTGGCTATATGCTCAGACAGCAGCAAGCCTCAAGAAAAAGCAAAATGCTACAAGATGATGGGTGATCCAGGCCTATGTAGTGTGATTGGGAAAAAGAGGCTCATATTTACATGTATGGAGCAGGGTATGACATCTCTTTATGCGTAACAAGATGATGTTTTTATTGATACCATTTGGGAAAAGATCTGATGACTTTTTATTCAATTTTTTTAGGAGACAAAGTGTTAAAAAAAAAAAAAATCACCATTTGGGCATTTAAATTTTTTCCCCCGCTACACCGTTCACCGTATGGGTTAAATATTGTAATAGTTCGGGCATTTTTGATCATGGGGATACTTAACGTGTTTATGTTTATTTATTTACTTTGACATATGATCTAGGGAAAGGGGGGATTTGAACTTTTGTGTTTTTTTTTAATTTTAAAAACTTTTTTTTTTCTTCTTTTACTTTTATGATCAGACCCCCCCAGGGACCTTGAACCCTAGAGGGTCTGATCACTCATACTATTAACTGCAATGAATGTATTGCAGTGAATAGTAAAATCCCTAGACTTCTATTACACACTGCCTATAATAGAACTGATGTAATGACAAGCCTGGAAGCCTTCAATGGGATCCCAGCTGTCATGGCAACCGTTCGCGTTCCGATGACGTTCCGGAGGATGGCAATTGGTAAAAGAAGTGTCACGGTCACGTTTAACCGCGGCATTTAAAGTATTAACAGCTGCAATCAGTGTCACTGTATTATACAGCCAGCATCCGCCGTGTATGGAGAGAGCATAGCTCCTGAGCCCTGTCCATACACCCCCATATGACCTAGGACATGCTATTACGTCCTTGGTCGTTAAAGGGGTTAAAGGGAGTCCCCAGTACCTTATAGTGTTCATAATTTGTTTGGAGAATGGCTGCTTGATTTTGACAAACTGCTTTTTATTCCTAGGCAAATGAGCTAGGAGTGCACTAGGGGCATGTTCTGGGGAGGCTGAGCATCGCAGCAAGATGTTCCTCTTACTCGATACCCATGCCATCAACACTGATGGAATCAGATCATTCCATGGCCTCCTCCTGAGCAAAAGGAAGCTCTTGCTGCGATGCTCAGCCAACTCTGAACACGGCTCTGGTGCACTTAGTTCATTTGCATAATAAAACAGCTTTTTCTAAAAATTAAGCGACCATTGTACAGACAAATTATAGCACTGTGCTCACCACCCTGAGCAGTATAAGGTACTGGGGCTCGTTTAATAACATTTTTGGTGCTGACAGATATTATTAGCCCTTATAAAATAATATCCCCAGTATATTATAGTGAAGCATAGACTGGTTGAGATACTGTACAATGAGTATCTGTATGAAGTACAATGAGTGTACTGTGCAGGGTGAACTGGGAGCTCACCTGCCTCTGGGACCCACAGGAGGCTTCAGCTGTTTGTCAGTCTGAGCCTGGTAACCTGTGTTAGTACAAAAATATATATTACCAATTACATGGTAGCGTACTGAAAAGTATGTGCCACACAGTGAGGCAAAATGTGAAACATATTCATTCACAAAAGAAGTACTACCAATGACAGAGTAGAAAAAAAAAATTCAAATTGAAATTCATCTTTTTTTAACAGTCCATGAAAAACATATGCAAAATGGATGACACTTGGCCATCAGAAATGGACACATAATGCAAAATGGGTGCACAACAGCCGTTAAAAACGGATTGCTTTGTCTTTTTAAACCTGTATTCAGACAAACAATATTAATGGCCGTGTAACGGTTTTTTAACTGCCATGACACGGTTTCATTAAAATCAATTCATTTGAATTGAGCTATTCACATGAACGATTTTTAGACATGTCTTATTTTATCCCCGTTTTCACAGATCTCTCAATAGACTCAAATCTATGAGGTCTATTGCCATGGACCGTTAAAATATATGTCATGCTCTATTTTTCTCCGTTATCACAGATCCCTCCATACACTGTAATATATGAGGGACCTGTGAAAACGGCTGCCCCTCGGGTGCAAAACAGCCGTGAAAAATGGACGTTTTTTATGGTAGTTTTGAACCATGGGCTAGTGAATGTAGGCTAAGTCAACTCACATATTTGTGACAATGGACAAAAATAGGACATGTCCTATTATGTGATGATCTGTTAACCCCTTAATGACCTTGGATGTACTATTACGTCCTGGGTGCTAGGTACATCGCGCACCAGGGCGTAATACTACGCACAAGGCCGGCCGGCCGCCTGCTCGTTATCTGGCCGGGCAGCATCGGAACTGGGTGTTAGCTGTAACTGACAGCTAACACCCTGCTCCATAAGCCCCAGTTGGAACTTTTTAACCCCTTGGATGCCACATTCCGCCATGTTGCTGCCCCCCCCTGCGGCAAGATCAGGGGGTGCTGATATCTATAATCTGCAGCCCGGGGTCTGCCCAGTGACCCCAGGCTGCCTGGAGCTCCCACTACCTGGTTGATTCTGCTGGGACCTCCAGAAGTCAGGCTATGCATCTGCATAGCGCTGACTTCCTGTATAGACTGCAAGACACGTGTATGCTCGTGTCTTGCAGTCTATAGTACTTAGCCAGCGATCAAAGCATCGCAGGCTCAGGAGTCCTAATGGGACACATGAAAAAATAAAAAAGTGCAAAATAAATAAAGTATGTAAAAAAAATTAATAAAATAATAAAGCCCCAAAAATTCCCTTTTCCTATATAAAATGAATTATATAAAAAAAACCTAAAAATTAATAAAAACAATACATATTTGGTATCGCCGCGTCCGTCACAACCTGTAAAATAAAACTGAAGCAATATTTAACGTACACAGTGAACGTCGAAAAAAAAAAAGAAAAAAAACGCCAGAAGTAATGATGTTGTGCCATCTCGCCTTATAACATATGCCATAAAAAGTGATCATATCTACCAGTACCAATAAAAAGCACAGGTTGTCCTGCAAATAATAAGCCCTAAACCAACTCTGTAAACTGCAAAATAAAAATGTTACGCATTTCAGAAGATGGTGATGCAGAAATAATTGATTTATGACCCCAAATGGGTTTTTGTTCTGCAAAATTAGTATTGCATAAAAAACAATATAAATGAGGTATTGCCGTAATCCTACCAACCCGCAGAATAAAGGTAACCTGTTACTTACGCTGTATGCTGCATGGTAAAAAATTTAAAAGGTAAAACACAATGCCAGAATTGATGGGGTTTTTTTTAATCCAACAAGAAAGAGTTAATAAAATTTATTTAATAAGTTGTAGGCACCCAAAAATGATGTCATTACAAAATACATCTCACCCTGCAAACAACAAGCCTTCATATGGCCACATCACCAAAAAAATAAAGAAAATATAGCTCGTACAATGTGAAAATAAAAACCCCAAAAATCGCCAAATCATTAGAACAAAACTGGCTGTGTCAGGAAGGGAACGTATAAGCTGTGCAAGCGTATTTCAGGGTACAAACCAGATTTAGAGCTTACGAGGGATAATAAACCAGAAGTGACCCCCAGAGTGACCCCTCCAATAATAGGGGCTACTGGGGAAATAGTAGGGAATTTAGTGTACCCATTGAATCTGCACTCCAAAAGCCACATAGCACTCCTTCCTTCTCTACCCTGCTGGGTGCCCGAACTGCAATTTATGCCCACATGTATGACACTGGTGTACACAGGGTAACGTACTTAATGTCATATGTCGGTATAAACTGCTGTTTGGGCACAGCCGGGCACAGAAAGGAAGTAGCGCTATTTGGTTTTTGGCGCACAGACTTGGATGGTTGGGTTTTTGGACGCCATTGCACTTTTGCAGAGCTGAAATGCCAGTAAAGTGGAATCCCCTGAACCCCATTTTGGAAACTACACCCCTGAAGGATTTTATTCAGGGGTACAGTGAACATTTTTAACCCCCAAACATTGCTATAATTTATTATCCATAAATGAATACGCAGCTGATGGTGAAAATGACAATTTTTCCAGGAATACGTCATTTCAGTGCGTAACATGTTGTGCCCGGCAAACGCTCCAAAAGCTGTTGTGCCCGGGATACCCGCTTAACAGTTTTTGGAGTGTGTGTCTGTGCAGACATAAGCTTGTACTGGGGGAGCGGTCCTTACAGCTCAGCGTCATTGCTGGGCTGTAAGGAACGCCCCTTCTGATAGTACTCGGCTCAGAGAGAGGGGGAGATCCTTACTGCCCAATGATGACGCTGAGCTGTAAGGAACGCCCCCTCAGTACAGCGCAATGGATGAGCACAGTCAGGTAGGGTGTTCCTCACAGCGCAGCTAGACTGTCAGGAACGCCCTTCTGACAGTAAACGTTGAAATTTAGACCCCCGATATCTCCAGCCCTGGGACATATAACAGGAAAGCCGTCAGTGCGCTGAATTCATGAAAGGTCCTCTTTAAGGGTTAATAATGCTCGCTACCCAACTTAATAAATCCCTTGAAGGGTATAGTTTCCAAAACGGAGTGATATGTCTGCAGATTCCACTTTACTGGCAATTCAGGGGCTCTGCAAAAGTGGCATGGTGTCCAAAAACCAAACTGTGCTCCAAAAACCAAAATAGCGCTCCTTCCCTTTTGTGCCCGGCTGTGCCCAAACAGTAGTTTATACCCATATATGGCATTAAGTACGTTATCCTGGGTACACCAGTGTCATACATGAGGGCATAAACTGCCATTTGGGCACACAGCAGGGTGCAGATGTGAAGGAGCACTATGTACTTTTGGAGCGCAGATTTAGATTGTTGGTTTTTGGACGCCATGTCACATTTGCAGAGACCCTAAAATTGCCCCTACAAAATGGGATCACTTCTTGGGGAATTCCAGTTTACTGGCACCTCTAGGGCTCTGCAAAAACAACATGGCGTCCAGAAAGTCCTTCTAAATGTATACTCCAAAAGCTAAAAAAACACAGTGCTCCTTCCCTTCTGAGCCCTGCTGTGTGCCCAAGCAGCAGTTTATACCCACATATACAGTGCTGGCCAAAAGTATTGGCACCCCTGCAATTCTGTCAGATAATACTCAATTTCTTCCAGAAAATGATTGCAATCACAAATGCTTTGGTAATAATATCTTCATTTAATTTGTCTTCAATGGAAAACCACAAAAAGAATTGTCAAAAAGCCAAATTGGATATAATTCCACACCAAACATAAAAAAGGGGGTGGACAAAAGTATTGGCACCCTTTGAAAAATCATGTGATGCTTCTCTAATTTGTGTAATTAACAGCACCTGTTACTTACCTGTGGCACATAACAGGTGGTGGCAATAACTAAATCACACTTGCAGCCAGTTGAAATGGATTAAAGTTGACTCAACCTCTGTCCTGTGTCCTTGTGTGTACCACATTGAGCATGGAGAAAAGAAAGAAGACCAAAGAACTGTCTGAGGACTTGAGAAGCAAAATTGTGAGGAAGCATGAGCAATCTCAAGGCTACAAGTCCATCTCCAAAGACCTGAATGTTCCTGTGTCTACCGTGCGCAGTGTCATCAAGAAGTTTAAAGCCCATGGCACTGTGGCTAACCTCCCTAGATGTGGACGGAAAAGAAAAATTGACGAGAGATTTCAACGAAAGATTGTGCGGATGGTGGCTAAAGAACCTCGACTAACATCCAAACAAGTTCTAGCTGCCCTGCAGTCCGAGGGTACAACAGTGTCAACCTGTACTATCCGTTGGCGTCTGAATGAAAAGGGACTCTATGGTAGGATACCCAGGAAGACCCCACTTCTGACCAAGAGACATAAAAAAGCCAGGCTGGAGTTTGCCAAAACTTACCTGAGAAAGCCAAAAACTTTTTGGAAGAATGTTCTCTGGTCAGATGAGACAAAAGTAGAGCTTTTTGGGAAAAAGATTTTACAGGAAAAAAAAAGAGGCCTTCAAAGAAAAGAACACGGTCCCTACAGTCAAACATGGCGGAGGTTCCCTGATGTTTTGGGGTTGCTTTGCTGCCTCTGGCACTGGACTGCTTGACTGTGTGCATGGCATTATGAAGTCTGAAGACTACCAACAAATTTTGCAGCATAATGTAGGGCCCAGTGTGAGAAAGCTGGGTCTCCCTCAGAGGTCATGGGTCTTCCAGCAGGACAATGACCCAAAACACACTTCAAAAAGCACTAGAAAATGGTTTGAGAGAAAGCACTGGAGACTTCTAAAGTGGCCAGCAATGAGTCCAGACCTGAATCCCATAGAACACCTGTGGAGAGATCTCAAAATGGCAGTTTGGAGAAGGCACCCTTCAAATCTCAGGGACCTGGAGAAATTTGCCAAAGAAGAATGGTCTAAAATTCCAGCAGAGCATTGTAAGAAACTCATTGATGGTTACCGGAAGCGGTTGTTTGCAGTTATTTTGTCTAAAGGTTGTGCTACCAAGTATTAGGCTGAGGGTGCCAATACTTTTGTCCGGCCCATTTTTGGAGTTTTGTGTAAAATGATCAATGATTTGGCTTTTTTTTTCATTCTCTTTTGTGTTTTTTCATTGCATGCAAAATAGATGAAGATATTATTACCAAAGCATTTGTGATTGCAATCATTTTCTGGAAGAAATTGAGTATTATCTGACAGAATTGCAGGGGTGCCAATACTTTTGGCCAGCACTGTATAATGTTTTTGTCCCCGGGATAGCCCACTTAATAGTTTTAGGAGTGCATGTCTCTGATGTCACAAAGTGGTCACAATGTATTAGGCACTGAAATTGAATATTTCTTTAAAAACTTTAATTTTCACTTTGTACATTAATTTTTGGGAAGCATTTTAGGCTCAAAATGATAATACCCCTTGATACATTCTTTCAGGGGTTTAGTTTCTAAAATGGGGTCACTTTTGAGAGGTTTCCGTTGTATTGGTACTTTAGGGGCTCTGCAAATGCGACATGGCACCTGAAAACTATTCCAGCCACTTCTGCCCTCCAAAAGCTAAATAGCGCTCTTTCCATTCTGAGCCCCACCATGTACCCATGCAGCAGTTTACGACCACATATGGGGCATTTCTGTTTTCAGGAGAAATTGTGTAACAAACTGTGGGGTGTTTTTCCTTCTTTAACCGCTTGCAAAAACTAAAAATATGTCGCTAAATGGACGGTTTATTGGGAAAAAAAAAGTAATTTTTCATTTTTACGTCCCAAAGTCAATAAAATCTGTGAAAAAGCTGTGAGGTCAAAATGCTCACTATACACCTAGATAAATTCTACGAGTGGTGTAGTTTCCAAAATGGGGACACTTTTTGGGAGTTTCCATTGTATTGGTACTTTAGGGGCTCTGCAAATGTGACATGGCACCCGAAAGCTATTCCAGCAAAATCTGCCCTCCAAAAGCTAAATAGCGCTCTTTCCATTTTGAGCCCTGCCATGTACCCATGCAGCAGATTACAACCACATATGGGGCATTTCTGTGTTCAAGAGAAATTGTGAAACAAACTTTGGGGAGCTTTTTCTCCTTTGTCCTCTTGTGAAAATGAAAGATTTGGGGCTAAATTGACGGTTTCTTGGAAAAAAAGTAATTTTTCATTTTAATGTCCCAATGTTAATAAAATCTGTGAAACAGCTGTAGCGTCAAAATGCTCACTATACCCCTTGATATGCTCTGTGAGGGGTGTAGTTTCCAAAATGGGGTCACTTTTAGGGGGTTTCCACTGTATTGGTACTTTAGGGGCTCTGCAAATGCGATATGGCACCTGAAAACTATTCCAGCAAAATCTGCCCCTCCAAAAGCCAAATAGCACTCTTTCCATTCTGAGCCCTGCCATGTACCCATACAGCAGATTATGACCACATATGGGGTATTGCCGTGTTCAGGAGCAATTGTTTTATAAACTGTGGGGTGCGTTTTCTCTTTTAACCCCTTGTGAAAATGAAAACTTTGGGGATAAAGTGACGTTTTAGTAATTTTTCATTTATACATCCCAGTGTTAGTAAAATCTGTGAAATGGCTGTGGGGTCAAAATGTTCACTATACCCTTTGATGAATTCTGTGGGATGTCGTTTCCAAAATGGGGTCACTTTTTGGGGGTTTCCTTTGTATTGGTACTCTAGGGTCTTTGCAAATGAGACATGGCACCTGAAAACTATTCCAGCAAAATCTGCTTTTCAGTTGCCCAGATCGCTCCTTCCCTTCCGTGTGCTGCCATTCGCCCAAACATTAGTTTACAACCACATGTGGGGTATTTCTGTACTCAGGAGAAATTGCACAACAAACTGTGAGATGCATTTTCTACTTTAACCCTTTGTGAATGTGTTAATTTTAGGGCTAAATGAATGTATTAGTGGAAAACAATGAAATGTCTAAATTTCACCTCCATATTGTTTTAATTCCAGTGAAATGCTTAAAGGGTTAAAAAACTTCTCAAATGCTATTTTGAATTATTTGAGGGGTGCAGTTTTGAAAATGGGGTGATTTATGGGGGTTTCTAATATATAGGCCTTTATAATCCCTTTCAGAACTGAAGTGGTCTCTAAAAAATTAGTTTGGGAAATTTTCTTGTAAATCTGGAAAATCGCTGTTACACTTGTAAGCTTTATAACATCCAAAATAAATTACAGGACGATTAAAAGATGATGCCGATATATAGCAGAGATATGGTAGATAATATGTATTAATGTATTTGGGTGGTATCACTGTCTGAAAAGCAGAGCATTTCACATTTTGAAAAGTGTGATTTTTTTCTAAATTTCCTATTTTTTTTTATAAATAAATAAAAAAATATTCATTAGTGTTTACAACTAATATGAAGTACAATGTGTCACGAAAAAAAAAAATCTCAAAATCACTTGTGTAACTTAATGCGTCTCAAAGTTATTGCCATATAAAGTGACACATGTCAGTTTTGAAAAACGAGGCCTGGTCCTTTACGCACTTTTGGGCTGGATCCTTAAGGTGTTAAAACAGGCTGTCAAACGGGCATGTGAAACGACCCACTAGAGTCAATAAGCTGGCGTAAATTTCACTCTAGGCGCAAGCCTCGGCAGATAGTGTGCCTCATTTATGAGGCATGCAACTGGTCATAAAGGTGGTGACCCTCTGCAGGGGATGTGAATACTTAATCTTATGCATTGTTTTCAATGGGGCTATTCACATTTATTTGATGTTGTTTTAAAAGACTGTCAAAAATATAGGACATGTCCTATTTTTTCCATTTTCACAGATCCGTTAATAATAATAATAATAATAATACATTTTATTTATATAGCGCCAACATATTCCACAGCACTTTACAAATTGCAGGGTTCAAGTACAGACAAAAGAGATACATTACCAAGAAATAGTCAATTCAAACAATGGGACTGAGAGCCCTGCTCGCAAGAGCTTACAATCTAAGAGCTAGATTCAAGTATGTGAGGAATCTGGATGCAAAATGACTGAAAAAACAGATGTTGCATCCATTTTTAATGCCCATTTTTCTCAATATTTGTAAAGGAGGTCTTAGGCTATTTTTACATGACCATGTCTACTTCTCAGCTGTGATAAACAGATAATTCAGCCCATTTTTAACAGTTATTTTGCATCTGCGCCATGTCCATTTGTTCCTTTTTTTGATGGCCTAGTGTGAATTGTTTTTAACCACTTTCATACTAGATGCTTTACCCCCTTCCAGACCAGACACATTTTCAGGTTTTTTGTATGTGCAGTTTTGAGGGCTGTAACATTTTTATCATATGCGTCATTCAACTAATTTCTGTGTCTTTTTTCGGTGACACATAGGGATTTATTTTTATGTTGCTTTTATTTTTGCATGTGTATTAATTTTTTTTATATCCGGGAAAATATAAACAAAAGAGGAGGGAAAACGTGTCTGTTTTTCACTTTTCATTTTTTCTTTTATTTAATAACACAAAGTGCTACTAAAAAACTTTAAAATAGTTTTTCCTCTCCGTTACAGTAATTTTTATTTTGTATGGTGTCGTCGGGGGTGGGGCTATAACCTTTAATAAGGGCGTTTTATTGGCGTATTATTTTATTTATTTTTTATTTTTTACATTGTGTCCCCATAAGGTCATAATAGACCTTTGGGGACATCTGATCACTTTTTTTTTTGTGGGGGAGGCTGATTTCCCCTGTAACTGGGGCTGGTACATTTAGGCCCAGTTGCAGGAGGAATACAGCCTCCTGCACATTACTAAAGAGCTGCTCTGGGTTCTGTAGGAACCAGAGCAGCTCTAACACATGCTGATCCCAGCGGATCCCATAGCAATGTATACAGCGCTCGGGATGGCATGGAAGGTAATAAACCTTCCCTGTCTTCTCTCTGGGAGCTACGGGTGAAGTTACTCTGCCGGCTCCCCATTTCAGAGTTCTGCTTGAACGTTGAACGTACCGATATGTCCTTGCAGAAATAGACAACCACCTTCCAGACGTATATAGTCTATGGGCGGTACGGAAGTGGCTAACAAACCGCTAAAAAAAACATTTGAATTTCATTGACCTTTTCTTTGACCCAACACACTGGTCCGTTTTTAATAGACATAACTCAAATGTCAAAAATGTCATTATATAAATTAAAGGGGCTGTGCCATCAAGGGCATTAATCCCTATCCTGTGGACAGAGGATAAGTGTTAGACTGCTGGGGGTCCAACCACTAGGAACCCTGGTGTTGAAGAGAACAGGGGACTAAAAGTTCCCATGCCTCCTCCTTGTGAATGGAGCACCAGACCTTTGGTCTTCACTTATCCCCTATCATTATGGGGAATAAGTCTGTTTAAAAACAGCACCATTGATTTTAATATAGGGTCTTTGTATCCGACAAAACACGGTCCGTCACACACAAACCACAGTGCAATTCAAAAATTAAATTTGCTGTAATATTTTTAATAAAGATAGTGTCACATTTCCCTGAGCAAAAGAGTATATGTGAACATACCTTATGCAATTTTACATATCAACTCAGAATTTAAGGTACTTGAAATCGGTGTATTTATGGATCTTCAAAGAGAGCAATCCAAACAGTATGTAACGTTTTAGCCGCTACATTGTGACCTTCTTCACATTGACACCCTGTCTCCTGGCCCTAGTGTGCCTCTCTCCTGGCATCCCATTTTTTTCATTCCCTCCTGGCAATCTGTATCTGAAGAAGGTCACATTGTGATGACCGAAACGTTACATACCATTTGGATTGTTCTCTTTGATGATCAATAAATACACCAATTTAACATCAAGTACCTTGGTATGTATATTCCTATGTATAAATAAAATAACTATTCCTACATATGTAAATTATCCCTTCTCAAGCACTCCACTGTCTCTTCCCAAATCCATACCTTAAAGAGGTTGTCCAGGATAAAATGCATTTTCTACACTAATCTAAACACCCTCCCCCTGACTACTTTCTAAATTACATACTTTAGCAAAATTGTATATTTACCCATATCCCTGGTCACATTTTATTATCCGGTGACATTCCGTTTCCGGAAACGGAATGTCACCAATACTCTCCCCCCTCCCTCCCCATCATATTTACCTGTCTTCCTCTCCAGACTTCCCTTCTGCGGGGACAGCTCCTCCTTGACTCTGCTGGAGTGTGCGCAGGCCAGAGGTGCCTCCGATGCCTGCGCAGTAGATGCAGATGGAGAGCCTGGCTACAGCACAAAGCCGGGACTATTGTGCACGCGCCGGCAGAGTCAAAAAAGAGGAGGAGCCATCCCCGCAGAAGGGAAGTTGGAGAGGAAGACAGGTAAGTATGGGCAGCGGAGTCTTCGCCCAGCTGTTTCGATCGGACTAAACACAGCCGAAACTACTATTATTATACAGTGGGGTCTTCAGACCCCAGAGTATAATAAGCTCAGGAGAGGTGATGAAACATAAAAAACACCTATACTCACTTTCCCTGTGCTCCGTGGAGGCTGTGTGCTCTGCAGGCGTTTCTGCTGACGTAAGAGACCGCTGACAGGACCTCAGGGGTCACGTCCGGTGTCATTACGCATAATGATGCAACATGACCCCTGAGACCCAATCAGCGGTCGCTGACTTCAGGCAGAAGTGCCGAAGAGAACAGAGCGGCTCAGGAGCACAGGGAAGATGAGTAACACTGTTTTTTATGTTTGTCACCTCTCTTGGACCTCCACTTATTATACTGTGGGGTCTGAAGAGACCCCACAGTATAATAATAGCTAGTGAGTGGCGAAAATTGGAATATTATAAAAGTAGAAATATTATACTGTGTGCAGTGGCCACTATGGGATATAATACCGTGTGCAGGGGCCACTATGGGACATAATACCATGTGCAGAGGCCGCTATGGGACATAATACTATGTCCAGGGGCCGCTATGGGACATAATACCGTGTGCAGGGGCCGCTATGGGATATAATACCATTTATAGGGGCTGCTATGGGACATAATACCGTTTGCAGGGGCCGCTATGGCTGTGGGACATAATACCATGCGCAGGGGCCACTATGGGACATAATACCGTGTGCAGAGGCCACTATGGGGTATAATACTGTATGCAGAGGCCACTATGGGATATAATACCGTGTGCAGAGGCCGCTATGGGATATAATACTGTATGCAGAGGCCGCTATGGGAGATAATACCGTATGCAGAGGATGTTATGGGATATAATATCATGTGCAGAGGCCGCTATGAGACATTATTCTGTATAACAGTGTGTTTTCTGTATTAAGGATGTGTTTTTGCACACAAAACACAGGCATTTTTTTATGTGTGCAAAAATGCACCATGTGAACACAGTTTTACATCAAAGTAAAAGTTCCAGTGGCCTAAGAATATAGCTGCATCCAGATACATAGTGTGTTTCCACCACAAGGATGCCGCCATACGGTACTCCACTAATTGGGGGCCACACATCTACTTTCATTGCTTCTAATCAGAAAGTACAGGTGCATCCCAGGTATCAGCAATAAACACGTGTGCTAAAGCATCTGGTGGCAGCACTTCTGTATTATGGTTTGTGGTATATGACTTTACAGTAGTTTAGGGTTCGTCGGACTTACAATTATTGACCGGCACTCCGAGTACCTCATCTTTGATTTTTTTAATTAAAATCGGCACGCAGATCAAAAAAAAAAAAAAAAAGGTTGCGTACCCCTGATCTATACCAATTGTTATAACAGTGCCGACTGTTCGCACCACTAGCTTCTTTATATACGGCTATGCCCTACTAGTGCGGCTGTAGCCAGCAGCGTGCTGTCTTGTAGACTCCTCCCATTCATGACGTCCCTCTTCAGTCCCCGGGTCATCCTGTCAGTCGCATCTACGCTCGCTTCCACAGAAATGTGCCTCCGCGGCTTCCGTAAGTGGTCACCCCTGGAGTAGCAGTGTTGACACTACGGCCGGTGAAGCGGCGGAAGGAGAGGCAGCAGCTGCGCCGGAACTACTTTGACGTATCATTGTTTAATCCCAGTCATGTTTCTATAACGGGAGCTGGAGTGAGGGCTCGAGAGAGGATGCGGTTTATAGTGGGCGCTGCACGGCTGCCTCCACCGCTGCCCTATAACCGCTCCCGCCTGCTCTGTCCGGGCTCCTGCCCAGCTCTGTGACTTGTGTATAGAGCCCTTTAACCCTCCGCTGTCCGGTCATGACCCGTGTAGCAGTCTCAGCCCCGCAGTAGAAGGAAGAGCCGGCTCCGGGGGGAGGTAAACTTCGACGGCTCTGTCTGACGGCAGCCCTCGGTATTTTGTCCTGTCCTGCTGCAGGAAAAGGCTGAGCCGTGGGTTACATGAGGAGAGATGGCCAACCAGCCGGTGATACTCAATGTGTATGATATGGTGAGTATACCGGCGCACATCCCCCATCCTTCCCCTGCCATATACACTGTATACTATATCCTGCTAGCCATGTATACCGCACTGCATATCGGTTTATACTTGGCACTATATAAACCCACAATATGGGATGGTTTATTGTTATTAGCAGCCTCCGATCTTCCATTGCTCACGATTTGTCCGGCTTTTCACTACGTCACCATTCACACAATGATCAACAGTGTATTTACAAACATGTCTGATCCCTAAAATGTTAATGTCTTGTTTTGGAACCGTAGCAGTAGCGCTGTCAACTACTTGACCGTTGTAGATGGCATGTCTTGTAGTTGTCGTTCATTAGGTTATGGTCAGGACCTCACATCACCCTCCTATGGGCTGAAGACATGTATGTGTGTATGAGGCTGTGACTGGTGGCTTCCCCTTTGTTTCTGGCTTTGTAGTGAGTCATGTTGGGTCAGGGTGTAGTCATCAAGCAGCAGGGAAAGTGCTCATTGTTGGACTGCTATCTGGGCTGTTTGGCTTCTATTAAAATGACTGCGTCTTACCAATTATTAGGGGTTTTGCACACACAAGTCATTGCTTCTTTGTTTCCAAGAGCCACCTGTTCACAAGAAGAACAGAGAAAAGGATGTGAGAAATGTGCAGACTGATCCCGGTGTAAAGAAGGAATTAGCGGGCTCTGTAAACACTTAGAGTAGTTCTTTTACATCAGGTATTTGAAGGTCACAGTAGTGTAGCAGGCTGCACTATTCTAGGTGGTGATATGGCTGTTATAAGGGTATGTCCACAAGGAGCACGTATAATAAAGATTTGTCATCACAGACTTGCGAGCGGCTACCAATAGTACTAGCAAAGTGGATGAATTTCATAAAATCTCATCCACACACTGGAGAGAAAATATATAGTAAAATCCAAGGAACACAGGAAGCACATGTGCTAGGAATTTTTACTCTGCGCCATTTGATACGTTTTTTGACGCTCCCTATTTTTCTGCCGAAAATCTGCAACATTTGTCCCATGTGGGCACAACCTTGGTCAATAGGAGAAAGAATAATGGATCACGACAAATAAGACCTGTTGTAAGCCTTGAAAATGGAAAGCTTGATGTCAGTATAAACAGAGGCTTATGCTATTGTGAATGACTTGTACAATGATGAGGCTCATATCTGCGCCCGAGCTTTCCTATGGCAGAACAGAAAAGCGGAAATGGGGGCACAGATTTGAACCCAACTCCTTACATAGGACTGTTTCCTTAATAACTTTGATTTGGATGCACATTTATTACTAAACTGATGACAGATGGGTTCCTGTTTACCATAGGGCCTGTCTGTTGTCATACGTGTCTGTCTTAATAGCTGGAATTATGGTTAATAGAATTCAGTGGTGTGTTATTTGCATGTTACTAGTATCGGCAGATACAGTGACAAATCATTCCTGTGATCAGTTTCTCTTGTAGTATACAGAGATTCTTGTACATTTGTGCTTACCTTTACAGCATTTCAATTTCTGCTTCTCATTTAGGATTTCATGATCCATAATCCTGTGTGAGACATATGAGCAGATGTCCAATAATTCCAGAGTATTGCCCACAGTCTGTGCATTGTCTAACACTTACAATACTCTTCAATGCATTAGTCTAGGTCCAGAATGTTATCTGCCATCGACAGTTTATTTGTGCAGGTAAACGCTAGGAAATTTCTGTTCTTATGATGTGTTGGGTCTTAATGCTTGTGGCAGAGTTGTGCTCCTGACTGCAACTTGCCTTATACTACATTGCTGTCACTGTCTTCCTATGCCATGTTTACCTAGGAACAAATAAAAGCAAGAAACCCAGCTTTGTGTATTTTTATGGGAACTACAATCAATAGGATGTGTGGTTTTACAAGATTTGTTTGGATGTCTACCACTAAGAAGAACTGGCCATTAAACCAAAATGTGATTCATATAAAATCAGAGGTACACAGTGGGGCCCCATACACAAAGCTTGTATGGAGCATAATACAGCAGTTGGCATAAGCCTATATAAATGTGTACAACGGACAGGAGGGACCGTTCACTGGTGGATACATAGGGAGCCCAACTGACCCCTTTGATGATAAAGGGATCCGTTGGGTGTCCATTGCTTTTAAACTGAAAGCGGCAGATGAAGAAGCCATGCGTGCCGGTCTTTATCATCCACCAATTTCAGTCGGACACTGTGACTGAGTCTCTGACACAGATGTGAACTTAGCCTGAAGTGAAAAGCTGCATAACTTCATTATACAGCACTCTTGAAGGGGTATTGCCATCATAAACATTTGTAGCATATCCACAGGATATGTTCTAAATGTCTCATAGATACAAATCCCACTTCTGAGATTTGTATTTATCTCCAAAGTGAAGGCCCCCCTCGGGTCATACCTAGCCACTGAATCCATGGAGATATAATGGAGAGGTGGCCTTATATGTACAGTGGGGAAAAAAAAGTATTTAGTCAGCCACCAATTGTGCAAGTTCTCCCACTTAAAAAGGAGAGGCCTGTAATTGTCATCATAGGTAGACCTCAACTATGAGAGACAAAATGAGAAAACATATCTAGAAAATCACAGTCTGATTTTTAAATAATTTATTTGCAAATTATGGTTGAAAATAAGTATTTGGTCACCTACAAACAAGCAAGATTTCTGGCTCTCACAGACCTGTAACTTCTTCTTTAAGAGGCTCCTCTGTCCTCCACTCATTACCTGTAGTAATGGCACCTGTTTGACCTTGTTATCAGTATAAAAGACACCTGTCCACAACCTCAAACAGTCACACTCCAAACTCCACTATGGTGAAGACCAAAGAGCTGTGGAAGGACACCAGAAACAAAATTATAGACCTGCACCAGGCTGGGAAAACTGAATCTGCAATAGGCAAGCAGCTTGGTGTGAAGAAATCAACTGTGGGAGCAATAATTAGAAAATGGAAGACGTACAAGACCACTGATAATTTCCCTCGATCAGGGGCTCCACGCAAGATCTCACCCCGTGGGGTCAAAATGATCACAAGAACGGTGAGCAAAAATCCCAGAACCACACGGGGGGACCTAGTGAATGATCTGCAGAAAGCTGGGACTAACGTAACAAAGGCTACCGTCAGTAGCACACTACGCTGCCAGGGACTCAGATCCTGTGCCAGACGTGTCCCCCTGCTTAAGCCAGTACATATCCGGGCCCGTCTGAAGTTTGCTAGAGAGCATTTGGATGTTCCAGAAGAGTATTGGGAGAATGTCATATGGTCAGATGAAACCAAAGTAGAACTGTTTGGTAGAAACACAACTCGTCGTGTTTGGAGGAGAATGAATGCTGAGTTGCATCCAAAGAACACCATACCTACTGTGAAGCATGGGGTGACATCATCATGCTTTGGGGCTGTTTCTCTGCAAAGGGTCCAGGACAACTGATCCGTGTACATGAAAGAATGAATGGGGCCATGTACCATGAGATTTTGAGTGCAAACCTCCTTTCGTCAGGAAGGGCATTGAAGATGAAATGTGGCTGGATCTTTCAGCATGACAATGATCCCAAGCACACCGCAAGGACAATGAAGGAGTGGCTTCGTAAGAAGCATTTCAAGGTCCTGGAGTGGCTTAGCCAGCCTCCAGATCTCAACCCCATAGAAAACCTTTGGAGGGAGTTGAAAGTCCGTGTTGCCCAGCGACAGCCCCAAAACATCACTGCTCTAGAGGATATCTGCATGGAGGAATGGACCAACATACCAGCAACAGTGTGTGCCAACCTTGTGAAGACAGAAAACGTTTGACCTCTGGCATTGCCAACAAAGGATATATAACAAAGTATTAAGAGGAACTTTTGTTATTGACCAAATACTTATTTTCCACCATAATTTGCAAATAAATTCTTTAAAAATCAGACAATGTGATTTTCTGGATTTGTTTTCTCCTTTTGTCTCTCATAGTTGAGGTCTACCTATGATATCAATTACAGGCCGGCCTCATCTTTTTAAGTGGGAGAACTTTCACAATTGGTGGCTGACTAAATTTATTTATTTTTTTCCCCACTGTATGTATGGCACAACCTGTGGATATTCTTAAAGAGGACCTTTCACGTCCTCATGTATATGCGCACTGTCGGCTTTCCCATTTATATGCCCCGGGGACAGGTGCTATCGGTGGTCTTAGTTTCACAGTTCCACCGTCAGAAGGGCGTTCCTGACAGTCTAGCTGGACTGTCAGGAACGCATGTTATAAAGTAACCGTGAGCCTTGAGGGGGTTGTGATGAACAGCGAGTCATGGGGGGGGGAGGTGTAATGGAGACACCGTGATGCTAAGTTTACACTAGTGTTTAGGTTTCTGTCCTTTGGGTCCACATGGGGACCTGAAAGACGGAAACCATATCTGCTTAAAAAGCTGTTACACGCTGAAACTCGTGGACCCCATAGATTATAATGGGGTCTGCCAGTTTTCCGTCGATTTTTATGCTGAAACTGGAGGAGAGAGAAGTCCTCCTTGCAGTACTTTTCTCTTTGGCAATTTTAGGCAGATTCAGTGGTGGAGACTCCAACACTAGTGTGAATCCAGCCTGAGCTGTAGGAGTGGGGGTTATAATGGAGTATGGTGAATCTCATGATATGGCTTGGGTGGGTCGTAATAGAGGAATGTGATTACTGGAGGAGGATGCGATGGGGAACAAATCTAATGACCACTTTAAGGGATGGTAAACCTGAATGTGAGCAGCAAGGGTGCACGCTCACTTAACAGTAGCTGTATGTGTCCAAAATCCCACTCACACATGGCTGACAGTCGTTGTACAATTATACCGTATATTCGTGTGATCATTGTCGGCAGCTTGTGAGCAGGGTTTTGGCCGCATTTAGCTACCACTTCATGAGCCTTTTAGGGTACATGCACATGATCGGGATTATGTGCAGATTTTCCACACCGACTTCAATGTGGAATATCTGCACCATAATCAATTAGTAATAGAGACAATGAGAAATTCTATTTCTCACGCACATGTTGTGAATTTTTGTCTGCATGAATATTGATCTGTTTCATATTTTAAAACCAGCCCCTAGAAGAAGCTGGTCAGAATACTGGTGAAACGCGTTTAGGGTCAGAATGCTACAGGGATAGATTCAGTAGTCCTTCATACTCTGGGATATCAGCCTTTCATTATACAGTGGGTATGGAAAGTATTCAGACCCCTTTAAATTTTTCACTTTGTTTCACTGCAGCCATTTGCTAAAAGCAAAAAAGTAAATTTTATTTCTCATTAATGTACACTCAGCACCCCATCTTGACAGAAAAAAAACAGAAATGTAGATATTTTTGCAAATTTATTAAAAAAGAAAAACTGAAATATCACATGGTCATAAGTATTCAGACCCTTTGCTGTGACACTCAAATTTAACTCACAAGCTGTCCATTTCCTTCTGATCCTCCTTGAGATGGTTCTACTCCTTCATTGGAGTCCAGCTGTGTTTGTTTAAACTGATTGGACTTGATTAGGAAAGGCACACACCTGTCTATATAAGAGCTCACAGTGCATGTCAGAGCAAATGAGAATCATGAGGTCAAAGGAGCTGCCCAAGGAGCTCAGAGACAGAATTGTGGCAAGGCACAGATCTGGCCAAGGTTACAAAAGAATTTCTGCAGCACTCAAGGTTCCTAAGAGCACCGTGGCCTCCATAATCTTTAAATGGAAGAAGTTTGGGACAACCAGAACTCTTCATAAACCTGGCATCCAGCCAAACTGAGCAATCGTGGGAGAAGAGCCTTAGTGAGAGAGGTAAAGAAGAACCCAAAAATCACTGTGGCTGAGCTCCAGAGATGCAGTAGGGAGATGGGAGACACTTCCACAAAGTCAACTATCACTGCAGCCCTCCACCAGTCGGGGCTTTATGGCAGAGTGGCCCGAAGGAATCCTCTCCTCAGTGCAAGACTTATGAAAGCCCGCATAGAGTTTACCAAAAAACACATGAAGGACTCCCAGACTATGAGAAATAAGATTCTCTGGTCTGATGAGACGAAGATTGAACTTTTTGGCGTTAATTCTAAGCAGTATGTGTGGAGAAAACCAGGCACTGCTCATCCCCTGCCCAATACAATCCCAACAGTGAAACATGGTGGTGGCAGCATCATGCTATGGGGGTGTTTTTCAGCTGCAGGGACAGGAGGACTGGTTGCAATTGAAGGAAAGATGAATGCGGCCAAGTACAGAGATCCTGGAAGAAAACCTCTTCCAGAGTGCTCTGGACCTCAGACTGGGCTGAAGGTTCACCTTCCAACAAGACAATGATCCTAAGCACACAGCTAAAATAACAAAGGAATGGCTTCGGAACAACTCTGTGACCATTCTTGACTGGCCCAGCCAGAGCCCTGACCTCAACCCAATTGAGCATCTCTGGAAAGACCTGAAAATGCCTGTCCACCAACGTTCACCATCCAACCTGACAGAACTGGAGACGATCTGCAAGGAAGAATGGCAGAGGATCCCCAAATCCAGATGTGAAAAACTTGTTGCATCATTCCCAAGAAGACTCATGGCTGTACTAGCTCAAAAGGAATGGGCTTCTACACAATACTGAGCAAAGGGTCTGAATACTTCTGACCATGTGATATTTCAGTTTTTCTTTTTTAATAAATTTGCAAAAATATCTACATTTCTGTTTTTTTTTCTGTCAAGATGGAGTGCTGAGTGTACATTAATGAGAAATAAAATGAACTTTTTTGCTTTTAGCAAATGGCTGCCATGAAACAAAGAGTGAAAAATTTAAAGGGGTCTGAATACTTTCCGTACCCACTGTATGTGCCTATCCTACGCAGGGTCTCTTACTTGGTAGCCAGCGTGATGCATATTAGTGGGAAAGTGGTGTTTGATACAGCTCACATCTCTGCCGTGTCCACAGCATGTGTATTGCATGTAGTAGTAAATTAAGACTGTCTCACTTCTTAGCATATAGTGTAGCAGTAATTTGACATACTTGCTCTGACCACTGCTACACTGTATTTAGATACAGTCCCAGTCTATTCATATAGGGGATCGCGTTTCAGCCAAGCCAATAGTCTGTCTTCCAGACGACTCCAACATACTTTGGCGGTTCCCCGAGCGCCAGCCCGGGACCACACAGCACTACAGATACACCTGGTGACCCTCCAGGTTATAATGGCTTACTATAGATCATAATGATCTCAAATTTAGAATTAGTTTTTCCTGATAAGTAGAACATATTAGCTCTTTATAAGGCTATCCATTTTCAGCACATATATTAGATATTCAATACAGCAACATGCATGGTTAGCATTAGGAGACTCCTCACGCTCTGAATCCATTAAAACCAGGATGTTTTTATGTCCGCAATTCAGTAAATACATGTATGAAAATCCCTACCTAAATCTGCTTAAGGTGGTACATATATCCTGATTGTATGTACTCTTATTCAGAAAAGGAAATATTTTGACAGTTCAATGTTGTCACACTGTTGACTGCCAGTTGTAAGAAGAGACATGGTCTGGCCATTCAGAAGCTCGCTGCTTCATAGTTGACTATGTTCAGTCAAGGAAGTAAAATCCATACGTGGCCATATTTCCTAGACTCAGCACAGAGGTTTGAACACAATTTTTATTATATGTATTGAAATTTGGCTCCTAAATGTTTTTTACTGCAGGCATGGCATCCTTACACTAAAAAGTATGCACGGGAGAGGCACTGCTGACAAGCAGAATCCTTCTTTTACATAGTCCTCCCCTTCATGCTCCTGTCTGTGCAGTAACACCAGGAGCACAGGCACTAAAGCAGCAGATCAGTGCTGCCAGCAGGCAGAGTCCTGCTTTTGCCCTCCAGACAGCAACATAAGGGCCCTATTAGTCAGCGCGATATTCGGGGCGATTGTTGGCAATATCAGAAGAATACGTTTTGCCAATAACAGGCCTGTCTAATAGAGCTGCTGATCAGCTGGCTAGCGAGAAAACACCTGCTGGTTGCATCTTTAATGCAAGATAAAAGATGCGGATTATCGGCAGCGCATCGCTCTGTGTAATAGCATAATAGCAGTGCTGCCAATAGTCAATGGGGGAGAAATGATTATTCCTTATCCATTCAGTTTGCATCCGGCTGTGTAAATAGACCTTGTGGATCAAAGTGTTTGGCTCTTTGACCAGTTACAGATGTGTGCACAGTGCTCTTTATCTGTGGATCTGTTCTCACTGCTCCCCCATCAGAGGTGGTTTACTCTGAGTGCATAGGCTGTGAGAGTACTATTAAAGATATGGCTGAGCTGCGGTAAATGCACATAGACTGCCGTGCTGCTCTCTACTTGCTATTGCTTTTATTCTGCAAATACAGGTACAATATGGCAACTAGCTGTACAGTGTGCAGCTCAGCAGTAAATGTGCACTAGCACCCTTAGGTGCATGTGCTGTGTGGGTGGTGATAAGCTATGTACTGTCACACGTAGGCCTGTCTCCCAAATTAGTTTTGAAAAGCGTGAAATGTGAATTTGCATTGAAAGTTTGATTTTTTTTTTTTGACAATGTACCTGTCAAATGCGGTTGTTATGGCAACAATAGTATGAGGAGCTGCAGACAACAGGGCATATTGTATTTAGACTAATGTTTCTCCTAGTTGTATATAACTATGTACCAGTGTGATGCAAGCACTAAGGTCCAGCAAGTGTGAAGTGGTCCATGGCTAGACATTCCTCAGATCTCAATCCCATTGAGAAGCTGTGGTCCATTGTCAAGAAGCAGGTAGCAAACAAAAACGGTAAAAAATTGTGGTAAACACTGGTTAGACAAGAATGGGTTGCCATCAGTCAGGATTTGTCCCAGAAGCTGATATCCAGCATGCCAGGGCGAACTGCAGACGTAATGAAAAATAAGTCAACACTATTTTTCTTTATGGCAGCAGCCATGTCTTCCCGCTCCCTCTTCCAGTTTAACACTAGTGCACGTGAGCCAGGAAGTTTAGGCGGAGAGGGCAGGGTTAAGGCTGGACATTGTTTGGCTATACAGTGAGGATGGCCGTATTGGAAGGATTCTCCCAAGTAACTATCAGTATAAAATCGATAGAAACAGAAGTACCACAATTACCAGCTGTAACTGTGCCAGCAGTGGCATACATAAAGTGACTCCAGCACTAACTCATAGTGAAAACCATATAAAACCAGTACTGCTCCACAGTCACCCAACTTTCCCAGACTCTGGAATGGCAACTATGTGTAGTTATGCTTGGATAGTTCCCCTCTTTCCTATATCCCTGCAATATTATGCATGTTTAGCTCTCTTAAGGTTTGCAAAGCTGAGTAACAACCAATGCATAGTCATTCTGGATACCAGACCTCAGTGGTGCCCTGAGGTTTTGAGAAAGCTGGATAATATACCACATAATAATAGAGACTGCTGATTAGTAAATATACCTGAATAATTCCCCGTCCTAGCTCTGTAATTGTTTAATAACTTGCCAGATATCAGGATCCTAGGAAAGCTGGGTAACGTACTATGGTTAGCTGTTACACAGACCACTTTAAGCCTAATCTACCTAAATTAACCTCCCTACTAATTGTGTAATGCCATGTCAGGTTTTACATTCCTGGGAAATCTCAGTAAGATACGAGGTACTTTTGGAATAGGGACTGCCAAGTACTAAATCTACCTAAGTAAACACTCCTCCTTGCTCTGTAATTGTTCCTTAACTTGACTGATGTATTTTTCAGAATCCCAAGAAAGCTGGCCAACCTACCGGTCAGTGCTATAATAGACTGCCGCTGAATCAAAATCTACCCATATAAACCTCTTTCTAAGTTGTGACACACCTAGCTAATGTTACCTATCAGGATTCTGGGAAAGCTGGGTGATTTGCACAAAGATGAAAACTACACACGTAATCCTCCCCTCTCCATGGTGTAATTCATGCTCTGCAGCTGCACTGTTTCTATTGAACTCAATGGACCTCATTACACCATTATAGTGAATGGGCGCTAAGTCCTGCTGCTCCCGAACTTCCTGTGATGTCATGCAAGTGCTTGTAGCAGTTCTCCAGCCTGTAATAGAAGTGTTGTCTTTTTGCAGGGCATTAGCTTTTAATGCATTGGGGTTTATTTGCAAACTTTTTTTTAAGGGTTAAGACGTAAAAAACACTAGATAAAATTGGTGTCCTCTGAATTGTACAGACCCATAGAATACAGATGACTTGTAATTTTGGCTTCACAGTGAACAACGTAAAAACATAGCCAAATTATTTTTTTTTCCTCCTTCCCAGTACATCATATGGAATATTAATTGGGATGATTATGAAGTACAATTTGTTCCACAAGCATTAAGCACTCATACAGGTCTGTGAACGGAAAAATAAAAATTTATGACATTTGGAAGGTGGGAAGTCAAAAACAACAAAAAAAAATTGAATATTGCCTGCAGTAGGAAGGGGTTAAAGTCAGTTTTTGGGAATGGACGTTCCTATAAACTGTTCCTTATAATTGCCTTGATACTAGGACTGTGTTTTGGTACCTCTAGTAGGTGACCGTGAGTTGTCTGTCTGGGGTGTTATTTACAAAGCTGTGGAGTCGATGGGCCAAACCACCGACTGACTCCTCCATTTTTCCTCAGACTCTGACGTCTGCTCTGACTCCTTCAGAAATCACTGACGGCCATCATCAGTGAGAAGCAATAAAGATCCTCTAATTCAGGAAAAGGCCATTTATTGAATTCTTACGAAAATAAATATGCAAAAAATTATGCATATAATTATACAATATTAATAATTACATAATTAAACATTTAAGGTTTCACTGGCCATGGAAGCACAGCTGCAAAACCGGACAGGAATAGGACCTGTCCTGAGTTTTGCGGCCCAGACTGTCGGCCCACACACTGATCCGTGTAATTACATGGTCATGTGCACGGGCCCACAAAAATTAATGGGTCAGTGTGCTATCCGGGAAAAACCCAGATAGTACACTTACTTAGCACACGTCATGTGCAAGGGGCCTTAGACCGATAGATGAGCCTGGGTGCTTCATTCAGAATAGATTGTAGAGGGGAGAGTTTAGTAAGGGGAAGGCCGAGTAGTAGGGAGTTACAGTAGTCAAGGCGAGAGTGAATCAGGGTGACAATAAGTGTATTTGTGGTAAGGAAAGGGCGGATTCTGGAGATGGTTTTTGAGGTGCAGATGACATGAGCGTGCAAGTGATTGTATATGAGGTAAGGAAAGGTCTGAGTCAAACATAACCCCGAGATGCTGCCTCAGTGTTTTGGTAAGACTGCAGACTGAAATGGAAATATCAGGGTTAGGTCGGTTAGTAGATGGTGGAAATAGCAGTAATTCAGTCTCTGAAAGATTCAGTTTCAGATAAAGGGAAGACTTGATATTACAGACAGCAGAGAGGCAATCACTGGTGTTCTGAAGCAATGCAGGGATGATGTCACGAGAGGAGGTATATAGTTGGCTGTCATCAGCATAAAGATGGTACCGAAAGCCAAATCTTATATTAAAATTGTGGCTTAGCACTGGGTGATGGATGCTTTAGTAAGCTAGACTTGATTGAAGTCAGTAAGTTGCACTTTGAGTCTCTTGGGGTTTATGTAGGATTGGGACTGTTTGATGATGTAATCATTTACTGTGAGCGTTCATTAGAGGTTCTGGGGAACATTATCATAACAGCAGAGATGAGTTGAATGCTGAGCCTCCTATATATAGAAGTCATATACTGTATCATGAGTGGTTGCGGGCCTCCTACTCCTGTCATGTAGGATAACAGTGGTCTTCATTCTTAATCAATCTCACTGCCAGTGTTTATGGAGCCTCCATTATGTTAATAGTGAGAGTCAATGGTCTGTTGTGATAGCGGCTTATCTTAGTGGATACAGGAACCTTACATGGCGGCTGAGGGGGGAGGCACTGAGAACTTGCTGTCTATTTCTGAGTGTATACTACCATTAAAATTATTTAATGTCCATCTGCTGGGGCTGGGCGATTAATCAAAAAATAACCAAAACTGATTTGATTCACGTTTGTTATTTCAGTTTGGTTATTACAATATTTTCAGTTTTCTTCAGACCGAACTCATCCAAACCCCAGAGTATAATAACCGGAGTTTAGGAGAGGTGAGCAAACAAAAAAGTGTTACTCACCTCTCCTGAGCTTCGGCGTGGCTCCCTTTTCTCTTCAGCTCTGCTGCCTGTTGTCATGGACAGCAATGCTTGCGTCTATGCATCGCCGATTAATCACGATTTAATTTAGGTCATAATTGCCTAGCCCTACCATCGGCTGTGTACTGTCTGTGTTTGTCCATAGACAGTACACAGTCTTATCGATTGTATGGCCTGTTTTGTAATAGGCTAATCAGTTTGTCATGTGATTGAAATAAACAGATCAGCCATATCTTTAACAAAATTGCTACAATTTTTGAAGTCTTGAACATGTGAAAAATGGACAGTGCACAAAGGACATCCATGTGCTATCTGTGGTCTTTTTGGATCCATTGACTTAAAGGGGTTTTCTGGGCATAAAAATTATTTTTAAAAAAAGGTCTGTTATTTCTATCAATGGGTTAATAAGTGCACCCAAATACCTTTAACAGTGTTTTGAGTGATTTCTGGCTTTCTATGGAAGCTCCTGGTATCCTCTGCATTTGTTTACATGGGTAGCTTCCTGCTGTCTTAGCCTACAACTATCATGATGCATTGCAGTTCTCAGATTTCCCCTCCCTCTCTCTTCCTCCCTCACAACCCCCTCCCCTGTTTCCCTAGCCAGCCCGTGGACTACTAGCCCTACCTATCTAACGAACTAACTCAGTCCCCTCCAACCCCCTCCCCACCCCATCATACTTACCTGTCTTCTAGTCCTGGAGATGACTTTCGTCTGTGCGCGTTCTATTGCGCAGGCGCCAGCTTCCAGGTGCAGGCAGAAGAGAAGCTGCAGCCTACCACGCATGCACAATAGAACGCTACTTCTCTTTGCTTCTGCCGCTGTTATATTGCACAGGCTCCGGCTCCAGATCCCTTGTGAAGGAAGCGATGCCCAGCAGAAGAGGACGTGCGGATTGGTGAGTATGGTGAGACCTCCTGTCTCTGGAAACAGCGAAACGGAACGTCACCAGGAAATCAGAAAATGTGCCTGTGGTGGTCACGTGACCGCCCAGGCATATGGTTAAATATACTTTTTCTCCCTTTAAAAAAAAAAAATAGTTAGGTGGGGGGAGGGGGGTTTAGCTTAGTATTAAAGTTTTTGTTTATGCCGGACAACCACTTTAAGTAATGGTGTTTATGTGGTCCAAGCAATATAATGTGTCAATTGTTTTCCTATGGACTATAATGCCACTAGTATGACTTGGGACGATTGGGGCTACAGATGCAGACAATTGATTGTATTGTTTGGATTTTTCATCTTTATTTTAATGATTGTGTCTTGAGGGGTGGCCGCATACATGTGAGTATTTCCATTTACTTGAACGGGAGTTCCAAAAATAGCTGTATATGCACGGGTCTCTCCAGTCACATACCTGGCTCTTTCCCTCTACCGCAGATGAAAAACGGTAGATAGGAGCCGTGACCCAAATATGGCCTTTAATCTACTGGCCATTTATGGCCCCTCCTATGTATATAGCCATAAATGCCCAGATGGGAACATCTCTTTTAGCATCTGACTAGTTTTAGATTGCACAATTGATTTAACAGCCTTGTGTAAGCCTATATAGTATATGTTGTCTTGTACAGTGGCTGGCAGGCTTCTCTAATCCTTGCACCCAGTAGCAGGTGGAGCCTGTGGGCAGGGTACCTTAATGTGAGCAGGATAGCAGGTGGAGCCTGTGGGCAGGGTACCTTAATGTGAGCAGGATAGCAGGTGGAGCCTGTGGGCAGGATACCTTAATGTGAGCAGGATAGCAGGTGGAGCCTGTGGGCAGGGTACCCTAATGTGAGCAGGATAGCAGGTGGAGCCTGTGGGCAGGATACCCTAATGTGAGCAGGATAGCAGGTGGAGCCTGTGGGCAGGATACCTTAATGTGAGCAGGATAGCAGGTGGAGCCTGTGGGCAGGATACCCTAATGTGAGCAGGATAGCAGGTGGAGCCTGTGGGCAGGGTACCCTAATGTGCGCAGGATAGCAGGTGGAGCCTGTGGGCAGGATACCCTAATGTGAGCAGGATAGCAGGTGGAGCCTGTGGGCAGGATACCTTAATGTGAGCAGGATAGCAGGTGGAGCCTGTGGGCAGGGTACCCTAATGTGCGCAGGATAGCAGGTGGAGCCTGTGGGCAGGATACCTTAATGTGAGCAGGATAGCAGGTGGAGCCTGTGGGCAGGGTACCTTAATGTGAGCAGGATAGCAGGTGGAGCCTGTGGGCAGGATACCTTAATGTGAGCAGGATAGCAGGTGGAGCCTGTGGGCAGGATACCCTAATGTGCGCAGGATAGCAGGTGGAGCCTGTGGGCAGGATACCTTAATGTGAGCAGGATAGCAGGTGGAGCCTGTGGGCAGGATACCCTAATGTGCGCAGGATAGCAGGTGGAGCCTGTGGGCAGGATACCCTAATGTGAGCAGGATAGCAGGTGGAGCCTGTGGGCAGGATACCTTAATGTGAGCAGGATAGCAGGTGGAGCCTGTGGGCAGGATACCTTAATGTGAGCAGGATAGCAGGTGGAGCCTGTGGGCAGGATACCTTAATGTGAGCAGGATAGCAGGTGGAGCCTGTGGGCAGGATACCCTAATGTGCGCAGGATAGCAGGTGGAGCCTGTGGGCAGGATACCTTAATGTGAGCAGGATAGCAGGTGGAGCCTGTGGGCAGGATACCTTAATGTGAGCAGGATAGCAGGTGGAGCCTGTGGGCAGGATACCTTAATGTGAGCAGGATAGCAGGTGGAGCCTGTGGGCAGGATACCTTAATGTGAGCAGGATAGCAGGTGGAGCCTGTGGGCAGGATACCTTAATGTGAGCAGGATAGCAGGTGGAGCCTGTGGGCAGGATACCTTAATGTGAGCAGGATAGCAGGTGGAGCCTGTGGGCAGGGTACCCTAATGTGCGCAGGATAGCAGGTGGAGCCTGTGGGCAGGATACCTTAATGTGAGCAGGATAGCAGGTGGAGCCTGTGGGCAGGATACCTTAATGTGAGCAGGATAGCAGGTGGAGCCTGTGGGCAGGATACCTTAATGTGAGCAGGATAGCAGGTGGAGCCTGTGGGCAGGATACCTTAATGTGAGCAGGATAGCAGGTGGAGCCTGTGGGCAGGGTACCCTAATGTGAGCAGGATAGCAGGTGGAGCCTGTGGGCAGGGTACCCTAATGTGAGCAGGATAGCAGGTGGAGCCTGTGGGCAGGATACCTTAATGTGAGCAGGATAGCAGGTGGAGCCTGTGGGCAGGATACCTTAATGTGAGCAGGATAGCAGGTGGAGCCTGTGGGCAGGGTACCCTAATGTGAGCAGGCAGTGTTGTGGCAGGTTATCAATGTAAGGTTATGTAGTAGGGGCCGGATGCTGAACTTCTCATAACTTATACATGGAGCTTCAGGCCGTGGTAAAAGAGCATTTATCACTGACCTACCGCTGGCCTTGGAAGGTTTTATTGCTGAAATCTATCATCTGACACTGGAGGATCATTACTAAGGCGCAGAAGCCATAAAACTAACCTGTTGTATCAGTTCCACTGCTGACACATACTGCATGTATATACTATTACATCATATGATATACAGTCATTTGTATGACAACTGTGCTTATGTCATACACCTGCATTTGCCACCAGTCATTAGGGCTGCTTGTTTAGGCATTGTTCACTTTTGTGTACCTAGTAGAGAGAAAGGAGAAATGTAAACTGATGCTTCTGCTATGTGGCGTAACCATGTAATAGCCTGTTTTGCCAATATTTCACTTTTTCTCTAGGTTTGCTATTAGTTTCTCTGGTGTTTAGTATTCTATTTTAATCAGGGCGTCTGCAGCAAAGTGACTTGTAAGACTGCACTTATAGTGTCCATTAATGTTTTACTATTTTTAATAGTTTTATTTACATTTAGTGGTATCGCAAGCAATACGGGAAAAACGTGGCCATATTGCATTTTTTCCTGCAGCGATCTTCACGGAAAGTCTGCAGGCCTCTGCTTCCATTATACCTATAGGAAAACTGCTGCCGTTTCCATAGGTATAATTGACATCCTGCAATTTCCAAAACTGCGAAGGTTTTGGAAATCACAGCATGTCTGAAGCACGTATTTTCCTGCATTGTGGGGATAGGATTCACTAGAATCACTATACAGTGATTGTAAAATGCCACAGATTTTGGCTATGTCACTAAGGGGTGAACACTCAACCCAAAGATGACTGATACAAATGGAAGGTGGTCCATTTGCACCAGCCTTTCATTGTTTTGAGATATATATGTAACATGTAATAAAAAAAAAATAAATAAAAAAAATGTAACAATGGACGGATTTTGAAGTGCGTGTTTTTTTTTTTTTTTTTTTTTTTTTTATCTGCACAAGAAAAGAGAAATAAATTGACATACTGCAGATTTTAAAATCCCCATCAAAAATTGGACTGTGAATAATAGTAGTGTGAAAGAAGCCTATTTTTTTTTCTAGTGGCATGGAAGCTATTTATTGAATCTCCAGATGTGTTGTTCCCCTTTAAAGACGACCTTTCATGTCCTCAGGCACATGCGGTTTTATATACCACTAGAAAGCCGACAGTGCGCTGAATTTCCCGTTATGTGCCCCGGAGCTGGAGATATCGGTGCCGTTAGTTTCGACACTGATCTCTGCCCACTGTCAGAAGGGCGTTCCTGACAGTCTAGTTGGGCTGTGAGGAACGCCCCCTCTGACAGTACTCGTCCATAGACTTGTACTGGGGGCATTCCTCACAGCTCAGCGTCATCACATGGTTTGTATTATCATTATTTATGATTCAATAAAATTTGTATTTTTTTGTTTTTGGCTTATGAAAAAGCACAAGAGATTTATATTTTTATATATAATATATATATGCATATATACACACACAGATAGATAGATAGATAGATAGATAGATAGATAGACACACACACACAGGGTGGGCCATAAGTATGGATACACCCAGATAAAATGGAAGTGGCTGCTGATATCACCTTACCGTTTGTGGCATATTAGTACATGGGAGGGGGGGAAACATTTGAGGCCGGGTGACGCCCAAGGTGGCCATCTGCAAAGCTGCCATTTTGGATTCAACTTTACTTTTTTCAATGGGAAGGGGGTCATGTGACACATCAAACACATGGAGAATTGCACAAGAAAAACAATGGTATCTGGGTGTACCCATACTTATGTCCCACCCTGTACTGTATATAAATTTTTATTTTTCTTCTTATTTTGGGTTTTGTCATTTGACAACAGAAACCTCATTTGTTTCTCTTTTTAGTATTGGATCAACGAGTACACATCATCCCTGGGAATTGGTGTCTTCCACTCTGGCATTCAGGTGTATGGTAGAGGTATGTCATTTTTAAAGACTATTTATGATTTGGTCTAAAAGTGTCTTTGTTGCTCATGGCAACTGATCAGTGTAGCTTACTTTTTGTATGAAATTAAAGCTGCGTCATGATTAGTTGCTATGGGAAACAAAAGTTTTTATTTATTTTAAATAAATCTTCATATTTCTAAACTTGCAGTAGCAAAAAGTTAGAAGCATCCTTCCCAATCCTGCTTTCCTGTACTTCGTCTGAATTTAGAGGTTTTCCCGCAAAACAAGATATCCTCTATCTCTTGGATAGGGGATAACTCGCAAATCAGTGGGAGTCCACCAGTATTCAGGAGAACAGGGGATTTTTGTTGGTCAGCATGAGCACTGCTCCATTTAATTTAAAGGAAGTGCTTGGCTATCTCCAGAACTCCCATTAAAATTAATGGAGTGGTGCAAGCTCTGCTAGACATCAGCCCCATTCAGAACAAGGGATGAATGTTCCTCCATCCTCCTGATCAGTGGGAGTCTGCGCTATAGATAGATAACTTGCTTTTGTGGGAAAGCCCCTTTAAATTTGGCTATATTTTTATAAATTTGAGTATGAGTGGGCTATGAGATATAGAGATATATACATACACACCTATTATATATGTGCTTCTCTTGATTTCCTCCACCACTCTGGTGGTTCCTGACACTCCTGCAGAGATGATGTCAAGTACATTGTTCACATGACTACAGCCAATTCCTGGCATCAGCGCCGACTCTTGCATGTACAGTAGAGAACCACTGAGAATAGTATTTGGCTGCAGTGTTTACAATGATGTACTCGATGTCATTGCTTTGCTGCAGGAACTGCTGAAGTGCTAATATCATTACAACTGAAAATAGATAAAGGGATCAAACCTTTCAGTACAATAGCTTCTCATAATAAAAAGATGTCCACAGATTGCTCTTATAATTTCACTGAAATAAGAATGGGGAAACAATAGGTTCTTGAGATGAGTTGATGTCCATGTGTCAAAGAGACAGAAGATCAGCTTTTTTTTTTTTTTTTTTCTCCTTTTGTTTTTTATGCTATGTTCACAATAGCATTCAGCTTTCTGTTCTTCGATCCACTTGGGGACCCAAAGAACGGAAACATAATCTACTTAAAAAGCTTTTACCCATGGACCCCATAGACTATAATGGAGTCCGCCGATTTCCGCCCAAAAAATGTGGAGAGAAAAGCCCTGCTTGCAGGACTTTTCTCTCTGCATTTTTAAGTGGTTTTGGGGACGGAAACCCCAACATAACGCAGGTGTGAACCTAGCCTGAATTTGTCGAAGATTCCTGAACAGGATTTTTGTTTTTTCCTTCTCAGGAATCTTCCAATTTTAAAAAAACAAAAACAAAGCTCCTGTCCTTTTTAACATTGAATGATGGTGGATGCAGTGAAAGCTGCTCTGACTTATCTGTCATTCTGATCCTATGATGATCAAAACAGTGGCCTGAAACTGCAGTACGGACATAGTAAATTGATGAGGGAAGCCCTTCAAACAAAAAAACAAAAATTTTAATGGAAGTCTGTGTAATTTACCACCAGTACACTATTATAGTGTTAAATTGAGTCTGCAAAATCCAGACAGCCTTTCAAACCAATACTTCCTGTGTGACCACAAACCGATCAAGCAATGCAGAGGTTCACTTCTATGGACATGCAAACTAGCCTGCAGTTGCCTACAAGGCGGAGCTAGTTTGCTTTTTGAAGTCAAATCATGCCCGCCTCCACTTGCAGGATAAATTGCATATCCATAAAAGATGATTTCTGCATTGTTTATTGGTTTGTGGCCAAAGGTATGTATGTGTTTCTATGAAATGCCCCTACATGGCTTGGTAGTTTTTTGTTTTTTTTTGTTTTTTTTTTTACCTGACTGAATCTCTCTTAATAACCTAACATCTAATAATTGTTCTCCATGCAGAGTTTGCTTACGGTGGTCACCCATATCCTTTCTCTGGAGTGTTTGAAATCTCGCCTGGGGATTCTTCAGAGCTGGGAGACACATTTAAGTTTAAGTAAGTAGGTTTTTTGTTTTGTGTTTTTTCATACAGAATTGATTCTAGAAAAATCCTATACTGCAGTACAATCCACAAATCCAATTTTCATGCACAGTGTCATCATTTGAGGCTCATAAAAATGGTTATGAAGGATTTATATATGCAAAATAGCCAAATTCAGCCTTATCTGTTAACTGTATAAAAGAAAACAGTTGTTCAGTTCACATTACCGCTCATGTATTCAATGTAACTTGAGTAATAAGAACGGTGCTCAGAGAGAACCCAGGTTTCTTTTTTTTTTTTTTTTTTATGTTTATGGCCTCTTCAGCAGCACAGTTAAATAATTGAGTTGGAACACACCTTTTAAGTATGCTCAAATTAAGAAACTCTAATTTTCGCTATAACATAAATTAAAACACAAGAGAATTTGGTACCACGAACAATAAATCCAACTGATTGTAATTCAAGCCTGTTCGTGACCTGGTGTCCAGGACCATTATACAAAACTCCTCCAGATTTAAGAAGAGCATGTCTGCAGAAATCCTAACACCGCCTGTCCCTCCGCAGACACACACTCACACTATCTAGTATAATTTCGGCACCTGAAGGGTTTTTATGGGCTTTGGCCGATCCCATCGGTAGGGGATAACTTGCTTTTGTGGGAAAACACCTTTAACACTGGCTCCTGCTCACTCTTCCCCACTTCCCTCTTTATAGACTTCTCTGTAATTTGTTACTTTTTATAACCTGCAGTCCATATTGTTCTAGCAAGACAAATGCAGATGACACTTTACAGTGAAAAAAGCCAGATAAGTAGAGAAATAAGCATTTTTCTTTGTGTATGTTATAAAGTTTTATACTTGTCTGTATTGTTGACTATTTAAGCTCTTACTATCTTTATTGACACGGATATGTTCTAAATATGAAGTTCATTCATTTAATTAAGTATGTAAAACGCTTGCAAAGTGCTCCTAGAAGTGCGTTTTATGTTTAGGAATATATTGGTGCAATATATGTTTGTGCAAAAATGATTTTTTTTTTCTGATTTAGACTAAAGGAAGAAAGAAAAGTACCAATTTTCATAAAATTCAATATAATCATGTACTGCCATGATTATTGAAAATTTAGCGTGATATGGGCTGAAAGCTGGTGCTTTCATCACTACATGAGCCAATCTGGGATGTAATTATGTGTTCGCCACATGGTGGGAAGCCTTTTGTGTAGCTGCTTTTTACAGTGCTTTGTTCTGCTTGGTATAAAAGACTGATATAGTCTGAGTATGTATGTGGGAGGAGAGCTGCTGCACACCTTACCAATTTCATCTTGAGCAGATCACCAGGCATCCAGTTTTTCAAAGGAAATGTCTAGATTTAGTCGGACTGCTTCTGAACACTGCCGAGATGTCAAATAGAACAGTGTTTCCTATTTGCTTAAAAGGCTAAGGGACATAGAGGACACCCTGGATACAATTAGGCGGCATTCAAGTGACTTGTGTCACCAGATCCTGACTTTGCTCTCAGCTAGGGCTAATGTTTTATGCTTTGATTCAATGTATTAACAGACCTGTATGAGAACAACATGACAAAAATTTAGAAAGTCTTTTTCATTCTAATGTATTGTATAAGAGAGTATAATGCATTTATGATGGTTTCTAGTAGAGAATATCATGAAGAACATGCAGCTCTTTTGACACAACTGTGATACTCTGGGTCTCATCAAAACCTCCTTGGAAAAGGTTGGGGTTTTTTTTTAGTTTTTTTTAAACCATAGGTCAGCCCCCTTATTTTTTCAGGTCATACAGGTAATTGGATACTGAGCTACTTATTAGTTGCTACAGACACCAAATCTTTATTTCACATTGTATTAAAAAGGTTTTCCATTCAAAATGCAAAACTGGCCATATATTTGTGTATCACAAGTTGGAACTTTCTCCTTTATTAATTTTACTGATATTTTTATTTGGATAATGGTGTACACATGTATTAATGTATTGACATTCTACACCATACCATGACAGCTAGAGTCCTAACAAAGAGTCCCAAGGTTTGCCATTGGACTAGTCTGGGGAAAGAGGAGGCTGGACTCACAGTTGGTTTCTAAATGTACACAAACAATTGCTGTGACATCCACTGGCTGTAACACACAGCATTTCTGTTAACTGTATGGTATGGTATGGTATAAGCTATGGTTACATGACTTTTTCCAGTGAAGCTCTATGCAGTTCCCTGGTAGTGTGCCAGTAGTCCACGCTAATGGATGGATGACTTTTTATTTTCCTACAGCGCACACACACACCCTTAAAGACAATAAAGGGTTACTACACACTTGGTTGACATGAGCAAATTCACATATAACTTACCAGCAACCATATCTTTCTAACAGGTGGATGGATTTAAAAAAGAATGCAAAATTGATCTGGGGTACAGTCAGAGGTGGCAGTAACTCCTATACAGGCAATATTCTGCTTTGAAAAAGTCTCATGTGTATTACTAAGTTTTCTTTTCACTTGCCCACATCTGCCATACATGTGCGGCAGATGTCAGCACTCCATTTAAACTTGCCGGATGCCATAGATGCGGGGACTTAGCAGAAGTGCCTGTGATCAAAGACCTCTCAGAGTCAGATGTAACTATGGTATTTGAGGGGTTGGGAACTTTCACTAACCAGTTGGCTCCTGCGCATCAAGATCATGGTAGCTGTTCAGTTCCTATGGCAGCCGGGAGCCTTTTGAAGGCTCCCAGGTCTGCCATAGCAATATTACAATTGAGGCCTGTCAATGGCAGAGCTCAATAGAATACAGGAATTTTCCTATACTGTAGACTGCAATACTACTGTATTGCATTCTATAAAAATTTTTTTAGAAAATTGTATTAAAAAAAAAACTCATCACTAGCCTTTACCCAGGACACATACACAAAACACATTCGCATACCTACATCAGTAAATGGCAATAAAAATTCTAATCCCATACAGTGCTAAAAATTGAAGATCCCAAATTCTGTTTTTATTCAAAACTTTTGAAGTGAAACAGCAAAAAAGTGATCTAAAAGTCACTCATTCCCCAAAATTGTATGAATGAAACCTACATATTGACATTGAAATTGACACCTTTTTAGATTTGCCTAAATTAATTTGGAAGAAATTATAATAATGGTTTCCCTGCATAAATAACTTATGTATGCCTACATTACTGCAAATTCTTAAATCCTCCTTTGCTAAACATACTGCTAAAAAATGAGTATTAGTCTCAAATTATTGAATTTTGTGTTTTGGAATTGATAACTTGTCCTTTTTAATTCCTTATTACTCCTTACTTCATGCATTCTATTAAAGTCTTTATATTTGACTTGACTCTTATATTCACAAATCTAAGCACGTTAAAGAAATGTGCGTAGAAGTAAATAATTTCTAACATGTCGGGCTTTTTTCTCTAAAGGGAAGCTATAGCTTTAGGAAGCACAGATTTTACGGAGAATGACATTGAAAAAATTGTTGAAGAACTTGGCAAGGAATTTAAAGGGAATGCCTATCACCTCATGCACAAAAACTGCAACCATTTTTCATCAGCTTTATCTGAGGTAAATGAGTGTTTCTTTCTTGTACAACAATTGCAGGGGGCAACCAATCCTTCTGAAATGGGTATCCCCATTTTAGAATGATACTGAATATGTTCAGGAGCTCCTCTGACTGTCAGGATGTTGGGAATGGTATGGGTCCTAATGGTTAAACGCCCACTATTCAGTTCACAACTCTTCCTAGTGACATGTAATAAAACAAATAACTATGTCCAGCCAAAGACTTGTGCAATGTGAAAATTCTATACATTTGTATTGGGTTCTTTTATAAATAATGTGCATGTTATGTTAGTGAATTCAATACAAAAAAGGTTATATTAGATTAGTAATGCAGTCAGTCTGCATTAGAGTCAATACTATGACTGTTTATTGATGAATGCTTTAAATGGCTCCTCAAATATAATTTTTTTTTTTTTTTGGTTCTGGTTAAATTGGTTATACTTTGGTTACAGGAATTATAGGCCAAATGTAACTTACACTAGCTACATGAGCAGATCACACACAATGCTACCATTGACTCCTTCAAATATATTGTATCTATAAGAGTCTGTTGCTCCAGGGCTTACATTTGTTTATTACATCATTGCGCAAGTCCAATGGGCAAATAAAACCTGTTTGGAAACCAATATCCTGAACATTTATTGCTGTATTGACATATTTATAATGGCTATTGAGAACCTACCTGTTATATGAACGCCTTCATTTCTGGTGCAAACAGTTGAATATACATTTTTGGTATACAGTGGAACTCTCCATTATAAAAAGATACTGAGCTCAGTAGACATATTAGAAAATGCCATACAGTTGTGGCCACATTAGTGTTTTAGGCGTCTTGCAAGGTTTTTGATTGCCTTCTCATGATTATATAAGCAAAAATAATGGTCTGTTGCTCTATTCTTACCATAAAATATAATGGGGCACTGACCCCTTTAAGGGTCGCTGAAAGTGCAGTAGAGCTGTCAAGACAGTTTTATTAGTCATCTCTGAAGATTTTCCGTCTCTTCTTATAGTCCAGCGATTCTCAACTGGGCTTCTGTGGAAACCCACCATGAGTGCCACAACTCTCTGGTGAGGAGATGAACGCATTTGTTTTTCTCAGGACACAGATATAGTTGAATACAATAGTGAAGCAGAAAGCTTTGGGCTTCCTGCTCCATCATTCAGGTTTCTGCTAGTGATGTATGCAGCTCTGCATTGAGCCAGGGATGAGAGGAAGAGAGTTGCAGTGGGAATGGGGCTCGGTAGGTATGAATTTACAGTGAGTGATACGTGCCGAGTGGAGGTGGTCGGGTTAGAAGTATGGGATGGGGTAGCTTTGAGGGTGCATTAACAGAGTGTAGTTGTGGTGCAGTTAAAACTGGATTGGAAAAAAATGGTGAGGTTTTTCAAGTGAAATCTATTTAACGTGTTTTAGCTGTAAACTCAAAAACTGTGCTAAAAACCACTTTAAAACTTTTTTTTTTGTGGTCAAAATTTAGTAGGGGTGCCCCAAGGGAAAAAAAGCAAACATTTTCCAAGGAGGCCCCGAGTGTGAAAAATTTAGAATAAAGTGTTATAGGTCAGTAGCTCGTATAAACCTAACTTTTATTAACCAGATATTTTACATTTATTTTATTTTCTACAGATTTTGTGTGGTAAAGAGATTCCTCGTTGGGTGAACCGGTTGGCATACTTTAGTTCTTGTGTACCTTTTCTACAAAGCTGTCTACCTAAGGAATGGTTGACGCCTGCTGCCCTCCAATCCAGTGTCAGCCAGGAGCTGCAGGAAGAACTGGAAGAAGCAGAAGATGCAGCTGCCTCAGCCACAGCCTCCACCTCCACATCCCTAATGCCCAGGCCTGGACGACACACCAAGCTATAAGAGGATATTCATGGAGAATTTCTAAGAACTGACAAATTTTTTTTTTTTTTTCTTTTTTGCTAATAAAAGTGTTTTAGATTGATCTCCAGCAACTGACACTTCTTTTCTTCAGTGGACAATTTTTTCCACATTGGGACATAAAAGGCCACATTCGTTTGACATATTTTCTGCTCAGGATCATGTTTGTATTCAGAAGAGTCCACACGCCAGGACTTACGACACCGTAACTATGTTTCTATATATGTAACCAACATTATACCAACTTTTTTTTTTTTTTTTTTTTTTTTGTAGTTTTCTCCTTTTTTCAGTATTTATGGGCTCTTTCCATTCACCCACTTTTTAATGTTTTTGCCTGCCAATAATGGTGAAGGGCTATTATTCCCTACATGTAAATGACAGAATGGAAAGCTGTTTTACCTCGGCTGTACAATCCAGTAGCATCTATATGCAGCACATACTCCTCAGGAGTGTCCATGTATTTTTCATACGATGTTCTACCTGAATATTTTAAAGTGGAATTGGTCATGTGACTGGGTAAATCACGTTGCACTTTTAGTGATTTTTAACTCCCTGTAGCCACTGACCATGTATGTCTTGATAAATAGTGATCTTATGCCACCTGATCTTTTACCTGACCTATGGAAACTGTTTTTGTCGAAACCAAATATAATTGTGAGAGGTTGATATAAGATCCACCAGCTTCATGCAAATCGAGTGACTTGTAGCCTATTTATGTATGATTGTTGACTTCTGGGTGGAGCTGCTGTAGTGCTGGTTAGCTTCAGGTTTGTCGCCTGTATGAGGTTATACGCCTCCTGGTTAGCTGCTGAGGTTCAAAAGTATTAACATTTAAGAAGACTTCTTGTATGTTGTAAAGATATATCAAAAGCTTTCATAAGTGGGTGCCTGCACTGTGAGACTCTTACTGTATGCTTTAAAGAAGCTACTAAGGCAGACCACTGCCAGGCTTTACTTGGAGAGCTGAACAAGGTCAGTCGACTAGAATACTGTACAAGTCTACCTGCCATCTTCAGTGCTCCTGAGCAAAGCTGACAGGAGCCAAAGTCTCAGACCTGGCCCCGAGCTTCGAAATCTCTAATATCCAGTTTTCTGTAACTGGAGAACCACTTTTAAAGGGCTTGTGCAGTGGGGAAAAAAGTTAAACAAAAGGCTTGGAATGGGTTTTAAAAAAAAAAAAGCAGCATTCACCTCACCTATGTATTGCCACTTCTGCTCCAATACTGCCCAGGCCCTCACTGATCCCTGTTTCCTGGTCTCTTTACATATAGTGACTGTTCAGCCAGTCACTGGCTGCAAAGGTGACCACCTTGGCCATGGGCTTTTCCTCTGTTGAGAGAGACTTTAAGACATTGCTGGAACAGGAGTACTACAGTAGCAGTAAGGTGAGCATTGCTGCGTTTGTAATCCATTCTGAGCCCTTTATTAAAAATGTTCCCTGCTGGATGACCTGCTTTAATTTACTAGCAAGTATTTGAGGGTTTTTTTTTTTTTTGGGTTTTTTTTGTTCATTTACCTAAAATGAAGCTCCCGTACACTTCACTGTGGAGTGAAAACTAACAAGTACTGTGCTTTTTCTACTAGATCAGGGATTTTGCATGACATTTTACACCAAGGTCTTGTTAAGTGATATATATTTTTTTTTTTTCTCCTAATAAGATGTGTAGTCTAGCTGGTCTGATACATTACCAGTCTTTGCACTTAGGGCCTGATTAGATTTTAATACCAAATCCATGATTTTCTAGTAAAATTTGTACACTAAATAATGTCTGGGGAAAGCAGCAAAACTGCAGAGCAATCCAGATGTTAATAAAACGGAACAGTTTTTTTTTCTAGAGAGTTACAGTCCTGTACAAACACTAAATTGTAATCCTCTTCTGTTTGTGCTATTGTGTAATGTGCAGGGATTACATTATGCTAGGAGCGTATACTTAAATATGGATGAGCATTTGCAAAAAATGTAATGAGAACTTCTCAAATATGAAATCTCCTTTTCTTGAACACCTATATCTATGAGTACTGTGCACACAGCAGGATTGAAACAGGCAAACAGGAGCGTGCCCTACCTGGCTACAGTACTCCGGTATGATAAGGCCTTGCCAGCATGTTACAATGTTCATATATACAGTAGCATGGCTCTAATAAATGTAACCCTTCAAAAGAAAGCCCTGCACGTTGCTGCAAGGCAGCCTACAGAAGAGGAACTCTATACTGTAAGGACTCATAGCAAGGTCATGTTCACAAGCATTTTGCTGGTAGCACTTTATACCCCATTCACATGCTCAGGAAAACATTCATACTTAATAATTAATACACTATGGATTTTATAAGCTACAGCATGCTTATTATTGCCATGGATCAGCTCAATTGAATTACAATGTGGCTTAGCCATGGCAGAAATCAGCTCTGAATTTGCCAATGATCAATCTCTGCTGTGTGAACATATATTTGAGTCTCTCTAAACTTAAAATTTTCTCTATATAGAGCCGTGCAATTGATTGGCATCATGGACATGTAACTGAAGGAGCTGCCCTGACCTCTGGGAGTAGATACTGTTCATAGCATAGAAACACAGGAGCCTGACATAATCCCAGAAAGTTGTAGTTCTTAGTGGTGTAACAGTTGATAAGGTTGGATAAAGACACAAGTTAAACCTATAACCCTATCAAGTTGATTTAGTAGTGGAGATCAAAAAAAAACAATGAGGCAGATGAAGTCTTTGGATCAACAGTCTAGCTTCTATAACTTGATATTTTACTTTCATGAAAGTTACCCGTTCCGCTCTTGAACTGCTACATCCACTATTACCACAACCTGTTTGGTGGTAATATTTTCTGTCAATGCAGTTTCTTACTACATTATATATAATCAACTCCAGGCCCATCGGACTTCAGTGTGCCTCATCCTTTGCTATCCAGCTGCACAGTGACTTCTGTCTGTGCAACGTACAGTAAAATTACATATACTAAAATGTGTGTTTTTTTAGTATATTGCTGCAAGTGTTGAAGAAACAAAGTGTAGATAGAAAATTATCTGCTCGGTATCCTTTAATTTTATATCCTTTTGGCTTCCTTAGGTGGAAGCACAGTCTGAAATCATTGTCTACAATACGTAAATTTGTTGTTTTGCTCTGTAGTGCAGCAAAAATGAGCATAAACTTTTTAATTTCTCTGCAGCAAACACATGATCTGAGGGATTTCACAACAGTTAAGCTGACCATACACTTTAGATTTTGGGCTGCTGTTGCACATCTGAAATGAACTGTGGTTGGTTGGCTGTATGGCCAACTACATGAATAACTACAAAGCTTCCAATAAATGTTTGACTACCCCAGGCACATGGAAAATTTTACAAATTAAAGTCGTTCAGTGCTAATGAAGTGATGAAAAGAGGAAATGACACACTTGTGGCTGTTTTAGTAGTGCAAATACATGCCCACAATACAAAAACTGCCCACAGGTCTGTTAGTGCAGCCCATACAGTACAGATCAGAGCAGATGGACTGCAGAACACAATCCAACTCAACTTTAGTTGATGGTTGGCTGTATAGGTTGAACTATCGTAGGTTTATGTATGACCAACCAACAGCCGACACTATCTGCCACGTCAACGGTCTAAAATCTAACGTGTATGGAAGCTTGGTGGACAATATTCTGAGAAGGATATGCCCACACCGGACCTTCCATTTGGACAACACCTACTAGTCCTTTTTACAATTAGCAGATCAGTAAAGGTTCTCTAGCTGGGATCCTCAACCAGGGGAACCCTGACAATAGGTGCTTTTAGTTTTTTCAGTAATTGATCTATAGGGAAATCAAGTATATCACTGTGTCCTTTCAGATAAGGGCTTGTCTGTGTAATAACTTTATACTGGTCTCAACTATGACCGAAAAGATGAGGGACCCCCCACTCCCTCTATTAATAGAGTTTGTATATAAAATGACAATTTAGATTAAAGTGGTTTTCCTACAAATGACATTTATGACATGTCCATAGTATATACCATAAATGTCTGATAGAGGTGTGACCTGCCCCTCTCTCTAAAATAGAGAGAGGCTCTTACCTGACTGTAACCTCACTGAGAAGACTGTGCTTGATGCTTGGGATTGTGCAAACTGTGTCACCTAGCTATGCAGTTTCCTTAATTCCAAAAAATAGTGAATGGGAACTACGGAAATGGTGTAGAACAGTGAGCGATTGTTATTTCCATAACTCACATTCACTTCTATGGGAGTTGTGGAAATGGCATAGCTCAGTTTTTTTTTTTTTTTTTTTTTTTGGTTTTCCCCTCCCCATAAGCATGGCCATGAAGTGCAGTCTTCTCTGCAAAATTGTGGTCATGTAAGAGTTCATTTTAGAGAGAGGTACCGTTTCCAGAGATGGGACCCGCATCAATCGGACATTCATGGCATACCCTGTGGATATGTTGTAAATGTCATTGGTCAGAAAACCTCTCTAACTTTCTCTCCACATATAAAGATGAATGCTTCAGAAGTAGGGATGTTTTGCATAAGAGAGCCAAGATTGTTATAGGATGCACCGTTGTGGTTTTTGTTTGTTTTTTTTTCTTTTTATCCTTGGCACTGCATATAAACCTACTGATTTAGAGACAGAAAAAAGTGAACTGATAAACTGAGCTCTATCAAATCTGTAACACTTTGTTCATACTATTGTCATGGCTTCTGTTTTATAACTGAACCAAAGCAGCTATAACAGGTCAAATAAATCCTAAAGGGTCCGTATGACTTATATTGGGGTTCATCATGGTTCCAATATTGGGGAAAATATTCTTTCCATTGAATTGGTGTACAGACCATTCCATGTTTGTTGTCATGGTATAATGCAATGGTACTCAAATTTCACTCTTCAAAAACTATTACATCTTTGTCTTGGGATCATAACTAGAGGTGTGGAACGGAAAGACACCGAAAACGTCAATTTAAGCTTAAAGAAGTTGTCCAGCAGGGAAAAAAAAAATACAAACGCGCTCCAAATAGGTTAAAAATTGTCAGGGCATCAGTGAACTAATTCTGAGTCCATCTGAATTTGTTTTCTCATTTTAAGAAATCTTATTGGTGACGCTAGCTATGAACAGATGGTTTTTGCACGTTGCCACAATGTGTCACATGAAATACATTAGTTAGTGGCAGGGCTGGGCAGTTATTCAAAAAATTACCTGAAACCGAACATCAGCTCAGATAACCAATGAGATTTTATGCACGTCATTTATTTCGGTTTGGTTATTGCAATAGTCGCGAGGTTCCACCTGCAGTTTCATTTGGACCGAACATGTCTGAACTGAAACTGCTCTTATTATACTCTGTGATCTCTTCAGACCCTAGAATATAATAAGCAGAGGTCCAGGGTAGGTGATCAAACATAAAAAACAGTGTTTCTCAGCTCTCCTGGACTCCGACGTGACTCCCTGTTCTCTTTGGGTCTTCTGACTGACATCAGAGACTGCTGAGGCCTATGATACTTTAAAAGGGGCGTGACCATTAATTGTAATTGAGGTAAAATGCCTGATTAATTGCAATTTTGATTTAGGTCATAATCGCCCAGCCCAAGTTAGCGGGATAGCTATACGGTCCTGCTCATAAACGTTTGTGTAACCTAAAGCGTAGATTTTGGCTGTTAAAGTGAAATAGATTGCTTCAGAGCATTTTAGTTTTGGATGAAGATGGTTATTATTGGAATATAATTATTACATCAGCCACTCTTAGATTTTCTCCTACAGCATCTTTTGGTTATGGCTATACTAGCAAATTATAGGACAAAAAACTATGGTCATTGCATTATAGAGGTTCTCCAGGTCTACAGATAGAAAGCTCACTAAGACCATCAGTATCATATTGGTTGGGTTCCAACTCCTGGCAATTGACTGACTGGACCATGGTACAGCATACCTTTCATTCTTTTCCAGATACAGCTCAGTGCATTCAGTAGTGACTGAAGTAGTTCAGTCCAATTTGCAGGCGCAGTTGCCTGTAACACAAGGCACTATTAAGAGTGGAAGAGTAAAACAATGACCGCACTTGCGGAAGTACGCAGCCACTTCAGTCTGCCAAGGGTCATAGCCCCACTATTTTGATACTGATGGCCTATCCTGAAGGATGACAATTGGCTATTAAGGTTACAGCTGTGGCCACCTTAAGGGTAAGGCCAGGCATGGCAGCCATAAACCATATAGCTATGGGTAACAGACATCCCATACACAATCAATTTATAATGATCTATTAAAAGTCCATAGCAGCTTGCATTGTCATGCAGACTTGTATTCATTTTTAATAAATCTGTCACTATACTTTACCCTAAAAGGGTTTTTAGGCTCCCCCCTCCCCCATGTGGCTTTTTTTTCCTTGGTGATAACCAATGTGTAGCAGTGATGTTGGGGTATTGCAGCTCTGTGTCTATTACTTGAATAAGAACAGAGTTGCTTCTGGCCCTTGGAGTATGGGGCTGTGTAAGATGTAGAGGAAATGGGGAGGGGAGGGGTTGTCACTTCAAACAGTTAGTTATATCTCAGGCATTTATAAAACCATACAAACTTGCTTTTGGTGTCATATGAAAGCTGAGGCTAAGGTTGCAGTGCTGTCTATATTATTTCCAGAGATATCACTGGTTGAAAACACAGTGGGGATTAAGATATTTCTATGCAGCTGCTTAATATATATAATAGAAACATCTTAATCCCCACTGTGTTTTCAACCAGTATATCTCTGGAAATATTAGATTTCTGTTTTATAATGTCCAAGATATAATAGTTTGAAGTGACCCTACGTCCAGGCCCGTACTCCATACACAGTTACTCAGTGGAAGGCAGAAGCAAGAGGGAGAATAAAGAGAGGAATAATATAAACTTTGTCTTATTCATCTTTTCCAACTTCCTCCATGGAGACAGCACAGTGTTTGCCACCTGTCCAGCCTTTCACAAACCTTTGTCGTCATCCTTTTAATAGGGGTGCATGATATCTCTCTTCTTTTTGGTTTCTTCAGATTTTCCTTTTCTTCCCTAATCCTAACTGTTTCCATGATGTCACCAGTAAGCAGAATTGTTCCATATTTAATATGTCTTTTAGTCATGGATACTTTTTTTAGGTTATGTTTAATAGTGTAATCTGTTTTCAGCTGACACTGTACAACCATGGCCTTTCTACCATCTTTTTGGGCAGATTAATTTATTGCACTAATTTTTTTGTCCCTATATATGTTTTCTTATATATAGCATTATTTATGTGAAACTTATTATTCTTTTTACACATTACCTAGCACACTAATCTGTGTATATTAATGTAACACAGCTTTAGTTTTCATATAAGTGTTTATTTTATGTTTTTTCGGCTATTTGCACGACATTTTTATTTATTGGATTAGCTATCAAAATGTTTTTCCCACGCTCAACAGACATTTCTTTAGTTTATTTAGACTGTTATTTTTCAGTATAACTGTGCAGGGTAATCGTCAGAAAAATAGCTTTCTTGACAAATGCATGAAATATCTACCTTATGTATCAACTGAATGCATATAAAACACGTTTACATTTATTTAGTCTAAGAGGGACATTTTACACATTTAGGTCATTTTATCTTAGGATGTGTTTTATTTATGAATCAGTCCTATTAATATGCATGTTTGCTCTGGCTTTTGAAGGGTATGACATTGTGAGTGTGTTGGAGCGTGCCCAGTACAGGAATCTGTCATTTGCCAGGACTGGTATTTTAAGCAATTTTTTTTGTTTAATTAAATCACAGTGAACACCGCACATTACAAAATAATACTGACATCTGTTCATTGATTTGTGTGCCTATCTTTACATTGAGGGTTAGCACCTTATTATAAATCATATTGTATAGTATTCATGCTTTGTGACCGTGTTTTATTTGTGTGGCCGTCCAATTGGCATTATATTATGATTTTGTGTTATATTTCAGTTTTTCTATGTCCCATTACACTCAGGATACCAAGTTATATCATTTACTTAAATTTTGTGAAAAATACAGGTTGGTAAAGTAAGCCTAAGAAATGAAGCGTAATGTTTTCTGTAAATTTTGCAAGTAAAAAGTGTCTATTTTTGTTCTGTAGAGAGGGTTGTATTTCTAGTAGGTCAGTTATATGAATGTCTGGGAAGTAGCCAATTAAATGTGAGGCTATTAGATAAAAGTAAGTTTGGTGCAATAGGAGCTCTAAGGATATTGCTTGCAACATAGACAATCTGACGTATCCGTATTTTGTGTTTTATTTCTTAACTCTATAAATGCGAATTGCAGTATTACGATGTGATAAGAAATCCTGAAGTCTCATTCCATCTAGATAGGTTGTTCAAGCAAGAAGACTATGGAAATGTTGGCTTTTTTGGGCAAAGCTACCATTTTACACATCTAGTCTAGAGGATAAATCACACTGCCATGGGTATCGTTTACAGATGTTACATTTTTATAATGAGAACTCCTGGTTTTTACGCAATGTATTCAAAAAATTTCATAATCAATGATTTCTTCTGTTTGATGTTTATTGTATATATAAAGTTTTCTTTGTTGTTTTCCAGAGCTTTTTTTTTTTCCTAGATGCTAATCTGTTACTGCATTTACTGTGCAGTTCTCCATTTAGTTTCACACCTGGTGGATATCTGCGTTACTACTATGAGTATCGATTCAAATTGTATTCACTATATAATATATAGTAAATTTTGTGTTTCAATTCTTTATTTTTAAAGAGGACCTTTCACGTCCTCATGTATATGCAGTTTTACATACCGCTAGAGAGCCGACAGTGTGCTGAATTCAGCGCACTGTCGGCTTTCCCGATATGTGCCCAGGGGCTGGAGATATCAGGGGTCTTAGTTTCACCGTCCACCATCAGAAGGGCATTCCTAACAGTCTAGGGCTATGGACGAGTACTGCCAGGGAGAGCATTCCTCACAGCCCAGCCAGACTGTCAGGAACACCCTTCTGACAGTGGGATAAGATCGGTAACGGCGCCAGTATCGCCAGCCCCGGGGCACATAATGTGAAAGCCGACAGTGCGCTGAATTCAGCACACTGTCGGCTCTCTAGCGGTATGTAAAACTGCATGTGCCTGAGGACATGAAAGGTCCTCTTTAACATGCTTGCTTGCATTGAATGGAAATATTTTTATGGTACATTCAAATCTGCGTCCTTTGATGTGTTCTTCCAATTTGTCATGGGACCGGAACAAGGATTTAAACAGTAAAGACGGACAACAATAGATACTGAGGGACCCCATTGACTGCAAGGGCGTCTGTTGGGTATCAGTTGTTCTGTTGCTGATGAACTAGTCCTGCTTGCATCCAGCGCAGATGTGAATATAGCCTTACAAAGCTGAACTGCCAGCCTCAGATAGACATGAGGATATAATTTTATCCTTTGAATGTTTGATAATGTCTCCATTACTGACAACAAACAGACTTCTCGAAAAGAATTGACATATGTATGAGAAATATCATTATACAATGATTGAGCTTGATTTAAATAAAAACAAAACACCCTTTAAACTTTTGTTCAGAAAGGGAATGTTTTGGCAGAACCAGTTGACCATATAACGTGTATTAAATGTTTGGCTGATGTTTGTTTAGCATATGTTGGGCTTGAATTTTAACATACATGATCCTTTGTTGTCAAGTGAAATAAGCCACTAAAGATGTCTGGCAGAAGGTTACTCCCCCTCCCCTCTGAAAACACATGCACAATCAGGGAAACCAAGTTTGCATTTTTATGGAGGAAGGGGTCAGGAGGAATAGCTGTCAGCAAAATGAACATTCACACTCCAAAGTGTATGGCCACCTTTTATACAGTACCAAAATTGCATTATGGGAACTAGTCCTACAGGCAAGCACTCTAGTTATACTGTCATGTATTTCCAATGTCTTGCCTTCCTCCTTATTTTGTTTCATTTGCATTGAGATATCTTTCATGTTTTCAGTCATGGCTTTGTTACCTGTTAACCCCTTTTCTGTTTTCTTTCAATTTAACTAATACTTTTTGATAAAATGGTGCAGATCTTGCCTTTTATGGGCTCTTTTTCCACCTTAAGAGAAAATAAAACTGTATTTTTTTAAACAATAAAGAATTGTGTTGGATAAATAAAGAAATTTAAATGCAGTTTAAGATCTGTTTTTGTGTGTTTATTTTAGGAAATATGATCCACTTCAACCCCCTTCTCATTCAGCACTATTACATCACACTGAGCCTATCGTTAAAGGGGTTGTCCGGGCAAAAATGTATTTCTTTTTTTTTTTTTTAATAGGCCGGAGGAGGTGAAAAATATATTTTTTTTAAAAAAAAACCATGCTCTCCTGTCCCCGACTCTCCCTGTGCGGTCCAGGGACACTAGACTTCACAGCCAGCGAGGTATTTCACTTCAAGAAAACAGCTGAGCAGCAGGACTGGACTGCCCTGGGATGATACCAGAGCATTGGGGACAGGTGTGTATGATAGATAGATAGATAGATAGATAGATAGATAGATAGATAGATAAAATATCTTTTTTTTTTTTTTTTTTTGCCCGGACAACCTCTTTTAACACTCAAGGCAGTAATAGTACAGTGCTGCAATGTTCGAACAGTATTACAGCCAGGACTCCGCAATCACTGCCAGAGTCTGGGAGTATGCCGATTCCAGCATATTAACCCACCCTTACATGTCGTAATTATAGCATTTTAGTGATGAGAAACCTCTTATCTCGCATACTCTGAATAATGGCCTGGCTGCCATGAACATTGTGTATTGGAAACAGAGCCTAATCCACGTCTACAATAATGTACAATATACTGCAATACAAAAATATCATAGTATATTGATCAAGTTCCCTTCTGGGACAGTTGGAAAAAAAAAAGTGTTTAAAAATATTCTGGAAAATAACTTTCATATTTCAAACATAAATAAAATAAAACAAAATAACATATTGGGCATTGTTGCGTACGTAAAACTCTGGGCTATAGTTGGGATCAAAGTAGACGTTTATATACACTGGGCTAAATTGATTAAGACTGATGTATCATACTCCAGTCTTACTAAACTGCCTGACTGACGCAGAGGCCGACAGATTTAGGAAGAGGCTGCGGCCTCTTTGTAAATCTGTTGAAGGTCCTGGTGCTAGAATGGAATTCTGTCACGTAGGAACTGGTGTAGATTTCCATTCCAACTCAAGCCAGGAAACTGACATGAGTCTTAAATCAGTCAGAATGAGGTAGGGATGCAATTAGCAGACTGTGGAGGGCAAGTCCCGTATCTGGGCTTGAGGTGCACCTTTGGCACAAGAAAGAGCCTTGTACCAAACGTGCATCTCAATATCATCCCTCCACCAGTTTTCTGTCATAGAGTAGTTTATCAGCTTTGTCTTTATAATGCATTGGTCTTTCTCAAGTTATACTGGCTGAGGTTATTATTTGTTTAACATATAATTATTTAGATAACGTGTATAGCATTATCATATTCCGCAGCGCTTTACAGACATTGACAGTCACTGTCCCATATAGGGCTCACAATCTACATTCTCTATCAGTATGTCTTTGGAGTGTGGGAGGAAACTGGAGTACCCGGAGGAAACCCACAAAAATACAGGGAGAACATACAAACTCCTTGCAGATGTTGTCCTTGGCAGGATTTGAACCCAGGATTCCAGTGCTGCAAGGCTGCAGTGCTAACCACTGAGCCATCGTGCTGCATAGATATAGATATATGTACACATGTGGACAAAATTGTTGGTACCCCTCGTTTAATGAAAGGAAAACCCACAATGGTCACAGAAATAACTTGAATATGACAAAAGGAATAATATATAAAAATTCTATGAAAATGAACAAATGAAAGTCAGACATTGCTTTTCAACCATGCTTCAACAGCATTTTTTAAAAAAAAAGAAAACTCACGAAACAGGCCTGGACAGAAATGATGGTTCCTTTAACTTAATATTTTGTTGCACAACCTTTTGAGGCAATCACTGCAATCAAACGATTCCTGTAACTGTCAATGAGACTTTTGCACCTTTTAACAGGTATTTTGGCCCACTCCTCATGAGCAAACTGCTCCAGTTGTCTCGGGTATGAAGGGTGCCTTTTCCAGACAGCATGTTTCAGCTCCTTCCAAAGATGCTCAATAGGATTTAGGTCAGGGCTCATAGGCGGCCACTTCAGAATAGTGCCATGTTTTCCTCTTAGCCATTCTTGGGTGTTTTTAGCTGTGTGTTTTGGGTCATTATCCTGTTGCAAGACCCATGACTTGCAACTGAGACCAAGCTTTCTGACACTGGGCAGCACATTTCTCTCTAGAATCCCATGATAGTCTTGAGATTTCATTGCACCCTGCACAGATTCAACACACCCTGTGCCAGATGCAGCAAAGCAGCCCCAGAACATAACAGAGCCTCCTCCATGTTTCACAGTAGGGACAGTGTTCTTTTCAAGATATGCTACATTTTCCGTCTGTGAACATAGAGCTGATGTGCCTTGCCAAAAATTTCGATTTTTGTCTCATCAGTCCATTAGACATTCTCCCAGAAGCTTTGTGGCTTGTCAACATGTAGTTTGGCAAATTCCAGACTGGCTTTTTTATGATTTGTTTTCAACAATGTCCTTCTTGGTTGTCTCCCATGAAGCCCACTTTGGCTCAAACAATGATGTATGGTGCGATCTGATGCTGACGTTCCTTGAGCTTGAAGTTCACCTTTAATCTCTTTAGAAGTTTTTCTGGGCTCTTTTGTTACCATTCATATTATCCTTCTCTTTGATTTGTCATCAATTTTCCTCCTGCAGTCATGTCCATGGAGGTTGGCTACAGTCCCATGGATCTTAAATTTCTGAATAATATGTGCAACTGTAGTCAGAGGAACATCAAGCTGCTTGGAGATGGTCTTATAACCTTTACCTTTAACATGCTTGTCTATAATTTTCTTTCTAAGCTCCTGAGACAACTCTTTCCTTCGCTTCCTCTGGTCTATATTGAGTGTGGTACTCACCATCACCAAACAGCACAGTGAGCATCTGTAGCCCTATATACAGTCCCACAGACATGTTACAAGATTGTAGACACCTGTGATGCTAATTAGCGGACACACCTTAATTTAACATGTCCCTTTGGTCACATTATTTTCAGGGGTACCATCATTTCTGTCCAGGCCTGTTTCATGAGTTTTCTTTTTTAAAAAAAATTCTGTTGAAGCATGGTTGAAAAGCAATGTCTGACTTTCATTTGTTCATTTCCATAGAATTTTTATATATAATTACTTTTGTCAGATTCAAGTTATTTCTGTGACCATTGTGGGTTATTGTTTCATTAAACGAGGGGTACCAACAATTTTGTCCACGTGTGTATATATATATCATATCATAGTCTTTCCAATGTTGAAACTTGAAACCATGTTTAATACATCATACCATAGATACTGCTTATCTATGACACATTCAACGAGTACAGTATTATATGTGCCAGGATGAGCTCTTCCTCTACATACCTGGTGGGCCCAGTTAAAAGTTTTCAAAAGCTCACCCCCCATTTCCAAAAAGAGGAATAACTATGACAGCACAATTTTATCTATTTTAATGCTATATCCCCTTTCACCTGATCCAATGTTCTTGTGGCTGACGGGTAGTGCTGAGCTCTGAGAAACAATATCACAACATAGGATCCCGTGTGCTCTACAGTCACAAGACACAGTATGCAGGATGGGTGGCCTACTGTATAAGCAGTGGTCTGGGAATCTATCCAGGCCTGGCAGGGTGTTAGAACAGCACAAATAAAGCGAAGAAGCAATACTGTGCATATTATTACTCCACAGAGGGCAATGAAATTACAGTAGCACAGATACTGTACATGAAGTTGTACTGTGCTGTTAATTTATAGACTTGTATTCCAGGTAGACTACAGACAGGGGAGCACAACTAATGAGGCGAAGTGAGGCAGTCTGGGGGGCAGCGTTTTTAACTTTCTCTTCACCGTAAACCAGTCCAGGACAGGCCGCTTAAAAAAAAAAAAAACCCTTACAAGGTACCTGTCCTGGGCTGGTTTACGAGATCTCCGCATCTCAGCGCAGGCAGCGATACCATGACGTCATCGCGCCTCCTACGCTGAGACGCGGGTGAAGAAGAGGAGGCGGCGGCTCCATCAAGCGATCGCAGGTAGGTGCGGAGAACTTTTTTTTTTTAATATACAGTACAGATCAAAAGTTTGGACACACCTTCTCATTCCAAGAGTTTTCTGTATTTTCATGACTATAAAAATTGTAGATTCACACTGAAGGCATCAAAACTATGAATTAACACATGTGGAATTATATACTTAGCAAAAAAGTGTGAAACAACTGAAAATATGTCTTATATTCTAGGTTCTTCAAAGTAGCCACCTTTTGCTTTGATTACTGCTTTGCACACTCTTGGCATTCTCTTGATGACCTTCAAGAGGTAGTCACCTGAAATGGTCTTCCAACAGTCTTGAAGGAGTTCCCAGAGATGCTTAGCACTTGTTGGCCCTTTTGCCTTCACTCTGAGGTCCAGTTCACCCCAAACCATCTCGATTGGGTTCAGGTCTGGTGACTGTGGAGGCCAGGTAATCTGGCGTAGCACCCCATCACTCTCCTTCTTGGTCAAATAGCCCTTACACAGTCTGGAGGTGTGTTTGGGGTCATTGTCCAGTTGAAAAATAAATGATGGTCCAACTAAACGCAAACTGGATGGAATAGCATGCCGCTGCAAGATGCTGTGGTAACCATGCTGGTTCAGTATTCCTTCAGTTTTGAATAAATCCCCAACAGTGTCACCAGCAAAGCACCCCCACACCATCACACCTCCTCCTCCATGCTTCACGGTGGGAACCAGGCATGTAGAGTCCATTCGTTCACTTTTTCTGCGTCGCACAAAGACACGGTGGTTGGAACCAAAGATCTCAAATTTGGACTCATCAGACCAAAGCACAGATTTTCACAGGTCTAATATCCATTCTTTGTGTTCTTTAGCCCAAACAAGTCTCTTCTGCTTGTTGCCTGTCCTTAGCAGTGGTTTCCTAGCAGCTATTTTACCATGAAGGCCTGCTGCACACAGTCTCCTCTTAACAGTTGTTGTAGAGATGTGTCTGCTGCTAGAACTCTGTGTGGCATTGACCTGGTCTCTAATCTGAGCTGCTGTTAACCTGCGATTTCTGAGGCTGGTGACTCAGATGAACTTATCCTCCACAGCAGAGGTGACTCTTGGTCTTCCTTTCCTGGGGCAGTCCTCATGTGAGCCAGTTTCTTTGTAGCGCTTGCTGGTTTTGGCCACTGCACTTGGGGACACTTTCAAAGTTTTCCCAATTTTTCGGACTGACTGACCTTCATTTCTTAAAGTAATGATGGCCACTCGTTTTTCTTTACTTAGCTGCTTTTTTCTTGCCATAATACAAATTCTAACACTCCATTCAGTAGGACTAGCAGCTGTGTATCCACCTGACTTCTGAACAACACAACTGATGGTCCCAACCCCATTTATAAGGCAAGAAATCCCACTTATTAAACCTGACAGGGCACACCTGTGAAGTGAAAACCATTTCAGGTGACTACCTCTTGAAGCTCATCAAGAGAATGCCAAGAGTGTGCAAAGCAGTAATCAAAGCAAAAGGTGGCTACTTTGAAGAACCTAGAATAGAAGACATATTTTCAGTTGTTTCACACTTTTTTGTTAAGTATATAATTCCACATGTGTTAATTCATAGTTTTGATGCCTTCAGTGTGAATCTACAATTTTTATAGTCATGAAAATACAGAAAACTCTTGGAATGAGAAGGTTTGTCCAAACTTTTGGTCTGTACTGTATATAAATAGTCCGTTAGCTACTGGAATAACCCCAGCAGGTAACGGCCTATTTACTAATCGATCCCGCACCTGCTGTGGCCACCTCCGCTTCCCCTTCTGCTATCGGACGCAGAAGGGGGAATCAGAAGCGGCTTTGAGCGGCAGCGGGGATCGCTAAGTGAGGCCAAATACTACTATTATTATAATAATCAGAGACCCAGGGGAGGTGATAAACATAAAAAACAATGTTACTCACCTCTCCAGCGATCCGAGCTACTCCCAGCAGGCTTTGGCCTTCTTTGGTGACGTCCCAGGCGTCACGTGAGCTAGGCCGACGTCATTATGTGGCGACGCCGGTCTGTGCAACATTGAAGAGGGCCAAAAGCAGGGAGTGCACCGGAGCCCAGGTAAGTAACACTGGTTTTTATGTTTGTCAGCACCTGGGTCTCCGATCATTATACTTTGGGGTCTGAAAAGACCCCCGAGTATAATAATAGTTAATGGGTGGGCCACTATGGAGTATAATACCGAGTGCAGGGGCCACTATGGAGCATAATACCGTGTGCAGGGGCCACTGCGGGGCATAATACTGTGTGCAGGGGCCACTATGGGGCATAATACCGAGTGCAGGGGCCATTATGAAGCATAATACCGTGTGTAGGGGCCACTATGAGGCATAATACCATGTGCAGGGGCCACTATGGAGCATAATACCGTGTGCAGGGGCCACTATGGAGCATAATACCATGTGCAGGGGCCGCTGCGGGGCATAATTCCATGTGCAGGGGCTGCTGCGGGGCATAATACCGTGTGCAGGGGCCGCTGCAGGGCATAATACCGTGTACAGGGGCTGCTGCAGGGCATAATACCGTGTGTAGGGGCCGCTGTGGGGCATAATACCGTGTGCAGGGGCCGCTGAGGGACATAATACCATGTAATACTGTGTGCAGGGGCCGCTGTGGGCCATAATACTGTGTAATACTGTATTAAAAAAAAAACACCTACTCACCTGTCCCTTGTGCTCCGATGTCTCCCACCGCAGTCTGGTTCTGCTGCTCTGGTGTTTTCTTCTGGCAGAAGTCCCCACCGCACATGACCGCTAAGGTCGCTGACACGGGACATCACAGTGCTGTGGGGAAGAAAACACTGGAGCAGCAGGACTGGAATGCGCTGGAAGACACCGAAGCACTTTCCCCAGCCTCATATTAAAAAAGTGGTTATCCTGGACAACCCCTTTAAGGTGGCACTTGGGCTTTATTAAAGGGTCTTTCCAGCTAATTTTTATTGATGTTCTATCCTTAGGACAGATTATAAATAAGAGATCAGTGGACCCCGCCTCTGACCAGCTGTATGAAGGGGCTATGGCGCCTGTTTATATCACACGCTGTTTATAGTGACCGTGTGATGTAATTACAGCCTTGTCACATAGACGTGTATAGGACGAGGCTGTAGTTACATTACATGGATGAATGACACTATGTAAACAGAGAAGTGGTCACGGCACTTACACAGGTACCACAGTTCATTGAAACAGCTGATCAGTGCGGGTCTTGGTTTTTGAGCCTGACTGATTATTTTATTAATGACATGGAAAACCTTTTAATTAGGAAACCTATGGGGAATTGATAATGGGCACTATTTATACAGGTACAAACGGACACTATTAATATAAAGATGCACTTGGGGATATTTTTCATTATGGGGGGTTATATCATATATTGTATAATTGGGGTAGCAGCAGGATGGGTGTGCAGGTGAAGACAATGTGGGTCGGATGCCTTGAAAAGTAAGGAGCCAAAGATGTCTGTGTTGCAGACTTTACAGAGACAAGTCACAGCTGGAAAAAGAGGTCATGGAGGTCCAGAGGGAAGAGAAGGGAAATGTGAACGATTAGTCAGAGACGTTACCTGTAAGTCACAAAATATTACTGCACTGTATTCATCTAAATGATAGAGGATAAATACCTGATAGATGGGGGTCTGTCTGCTCAGACCCCCACTGGGCCTGAAAAGTGCCCCCCCCCCCCTCACTTCAATGGGAGTGCCAAAGATACCCGAAGTCCAGTACTCAGCTATCTGCGGCGCTCCTATTATAAAGAATGGGGGCCACGTGGGCTCGTCCATCCACCAAGCAGAAGATGTGTGAAGTTACTTTCATTGTTAATGCCGTGTTGTTGATCTGATACTGAAGTAATACGGGAAGAAGAATTCTTAAAAACTGTTTCATAAGTTTGTGTATGTTTATTGTACGACAATAACAGCGTGTGACGCTAACAGCATGTAAACGCAATTTTATATTTTTTTTTTTTTGGGGGGGGGGCGTTTTTCGATAGTCCGCCTCAAGCAGCAAAGAGGCTAGGTTCACCACTGACTACAGAGTATTAGTGGAGTACAGTAGCATGTATGAAGTAGTACTGTGCATGCTGCTACAGCAGACCTGTGTTTTATACAAAGCATTCACTATACTATATATAAATGTAACACAGTACTGTATAATACAAGGGTCAGGTGTAGCAGCATGCACAATACTACGTCACACGCAGTACCTCACTTGTCCCCTGTAGTATACAGTGGCTAGCAAAAATATTCTAATTTATTGAGATGCACCTGTATATAGCACAATTAAGAAATTGGGAGATTATAGGGACATTGACACTTCACTATAGTTGCCCAGTTCAGTAAATTGGGCTCTTTGATTAGGGAATGCAAACACAGCAATCACTCATACCCCCAATTTTTCGAAGCATGTAGTATGTATAAGTTGGAAAAAAAGCTCACAGGATTAGTATGATACATGCAAACAGCCATAGAGTAAAGACTCCAATTGCAAACATCTTTGAGAGATCAACTGACATGAATCAAGAATGTTTATAACTGTAACTAAGCTTAGTTGCAGACGACTGTGTGTATTTTGCGGTCCACAAACTAGTATTCAGTGTTCCGTTTTTGTGGGCCGTGTGTCTTCAGTGTGTCTTCTGCATCAGTGCTGTATGTGCGCAAAAACAGTGTGTGATCCAATTTTGCCTATCCGCAAAAAAAAAAAAACCAGGAGACATCTAATGATGTCCCTAGTACATCAGTGTGCCGCCCGTGATTTCTAGTCTCTCATAGGCTTCTATGGGCGAATCAGTGCCGTAAACACTGAACAGAATAGGTCCTGCTCTATATTTTGCGGCACGGACTCACAACCCGCACACTGATCTGTGGAAATCACGGTCGTGTGCATAGGCCCATAGAAATGAATGGGTCAGTGTGCTATCTGGGAAAAACATGGATAGCACACTGATCTCGCCCACGGTCGTCTGCAATGGACTTAACTCCCAATGGGTCTCGGTATGTGTCTGAATTATTTGCAAATAAATTCTTAAAAAATCAGACAATGTGATTTTCTGGATTTGTTTTCTCATTTTGTCTCTCATAGTTGAGGTCTACCTATGATGTCAATTACAGGTCGGCCTCATCTTTTTAAGTGGGAGACTGACTAAATACTTTCCCCACTGTATGTAATATCACTGCACAAAAGATAATTTGTATTTAATATATTTATATTTTATAATTTTGCTTCAGTACTATTTTTACACTTGCATTTGTTTCTTTAATTTTTTGTGAATTTTGTTTTGTCTGGAGCGCCAATGCATATTTCTGAGAGAAGGCTAAGAGACGTATATGATGGTCCCTTGCGTGTTCTATGTTTGCCTGTTTTACATGCTACAGGTTCAGCGGTAAACAGCTGGAATACAACTTAAGAAAAAGGGTAATGTAACAATGATATGTGCGTATTTATATATTGCAATCTTACGCTAGGTTCACAGTAGCGCTGGCTCTCAGAGGTGGACCATTAATGCAGCGGTTACACACAGAGTCCAGCGGACATCACTGACTATAATGGGGTCTGTCGGGTGTAGCCTGTAATTGAAGATATACAATGACAAGCCTGGGAGCCTTCAATAAACTCCCAGCTTTCATTGTAACAGATCACCGTCGAGCAATCCACTCAAAATAGTGGCACCCATATACCACCAGGAAAATGGCGCCTCGGTCAGCTTTACGTATTTGTTGCATCTGTAACAACCCATACTATAAAACTAATGCATGATTTACTCCAGTGAATAAAAAAAAGAAATGAAAACCAAACTAAAATATACAGTTTTTTGGTCAACTTGCCTACAAAAAAAGTGATCAAAAAGTTGTACGTCTCGCAGAATGGTACCAATAAGGCCTGGGACTACGTGGCGACTTTGGCTTCAACCAAAGATCGAATGGACGCACTCCTTTACTCTTGCGATGAAAGCAGTCGCATTGTGACCCCTAGTGTGCCACGACGGTGACTTCAAATTGCAAAAAAGTTGAGCAATGTTTTTTTTTGCAACTTGAAATAGAAGATCCCACACATATAAGCTATTCCAGCAGCCTCCAGATGCCAGAAGCTGCTGTAGTGCACAGATAGCATGTACAGTCTGCTTCTATTCAAGTAATAGCAGCAGCACTGCAGTCCCTCCAGTGCAGAGCAGTGGTTCTGGGGAATTAAAGCTCCGCTCCTGTAATCTGAATAGGAACAAACTGCATGCTCTCTCTGTGCATCACAGCAGCTTCCAGCACTTGGAGGCTGTCGAACAGCAGATCTCTGAAGGGTCCAGGTGTTGGACCCCCTCAGATCACATACTGATGACCTATCCTGTGGAAAAATGTTTTTGAGTGCGTTAAACCCACTTTAAATGGGTCCCATCTGAAGTCTACTTTCATAAGTGCCCCACCTCATCTAGTAATTGGTTGAGCAGGCATTTCCTGTAAGCCAAGACATAACCAGGAACCAGAGACAAGTGGGGAGGGGAAGGTGTCAGAATGGGACAGCAGGGGATCAGTGGATGAGGCAATGCTTATATTATATAATACTAGAGGAAGGACCTGGCTTCGCACGGGTATATTTCATTTTTTGTTTGTGTAGTGACCCCATAAGAATTGGCCAGTTTTGCACGTGACATCCAGTATGGCAGTCCAGTATAGGTATAGTCTATTTATGGCTGTGTTGCTATGGAGGCCTGGCTTGTTTTTTGAAGGACAAATATTCCTACTGACACTATTTAACCCCTTTACGCTACAGCCATTTTTTTATTTTTGACTCTCCACCTTCCAAATTCCACAACTTTTTTGATTTTTCTATTCACAGAGCCATATGTGCACTTAATTTTTGTGGGACAAATTTTACTTTGTAATGGTACCATTTAATATTCCATACAATGCCATACAATGTATTTGGAAGTTGGAAAAAAATTCAGAATGAGGAGGAACTGGAGAAAAACTGCGTTTGTGCAGCTTTCTTATGGGCTTCATTTACAGCATGTTCCCACTTTAATAATATGACATCATTCACCAGGCCTGGAATACTCCTACACCTGGCACTATCATGTGTAGGTGCCCTTACTGACTACACGTTCCGCTATCACCAGCTTCTCCTCACTACACAGCTCTATCACGTGTCACTTTCTGCCATTTAGCGAACGGACTTATCCGAAAATCTCACACCTAATATGGCCGAACTCCGCCTCCATAAACCACCGAGAGCTGAAGCGGAAGGCGCGCGAGACGCTCTATACTAAGCTTTGCTCTCCATGGTGTTTGGCGGGTTGGGAAGTTGAAGGTCGGATTCCGCTTGCCAACCAACATGGCTGACGAGGAAGGTGAAGTAGCCAAAGAAAAGGTGAAATCAGTCATTTGCACTGTTCTGTATCGCAGTACTATGCCGTCTTCCATGTTGTGTTATGTGAGAGCTGTGGATAGCCTCTGGCACCCGATGTAGTGTACGAGGTGAAGTCATACCGGGTGCTGGCACATCTGGTTGGCAGTCAGTTCACATGTCCACTATTCATCTACGCTAGAGACGCCCTGGGCACATCTGCATATGTGAATTGCTACTAACACTTTCTTCAGGTCTCCAGAACAAACTACAGAGGTGTCAGTAGCCACACTATATGCCCTTAATAGCGTGCGCTAGCTTCAGGCTGTGCCCATAGTGGCTTGTGCCAGCTGCAGGCTATGCCCATAAGTGTGTATTATCTGTAGACTATACCCATAATGGTGTATGCCAGCTACAAAGGACGCCTGTAACAGTTTGTGCCGGCTGCTAGCTGCAGAACATGCCTCTCTGGTGTCTGCCATGTACATGAATTATCTGTAATAGTGTGGTCCAGCTGCAGGCTGTGCCTATTATGGTGTACCTAGGCAGCAGGCTATTTTTGTAAATCCACAGTTTACACATGTGACAGATGCGTATAAACTTCTAGGACATCCTGGAAACCAGAAGCAGAGACCTTCCAGTTTTCCACTACATACGTTTTATATGTTTGGTGGGTCTCTGTGTTAACGCTGAGAGAAGCTTCAGTTGTATAAAGCAATGTCAGCCAATTTCTCCAGTTAAGACCAGAACTGGTACACTTGTAGGGTCTATAAACAGTAATGTTATTTCACTAAAAAAAACTCTGTAAGACTATATTCACACCACCATGGTAAAAAAAAAACAAAACCTGCCATTAAAAAAATATTGAATGGTCAGTTTTTTTAAGGCCTCAGTCCATGAACAATGGTCAGAACTTGGACTTGTCCTATTATTTGATGGGCTATTTACATTAAAATAAAAATAATAAACTCGTGAAGTAGGTACAAAAGAGAGAAGTTGGCAAAAACGGACAACCCCTTTCATTTTTAAATCAGCTGGGGGCAGTGAAAAAAAAAAACTCATACTCTTCTGTCCCCCGTTGCTCTGGTACCCTTCCAACGCGTTCCGGTTCTTCTGCTCAACAGGTCTCTTCCGGAAGAAACGCGTTGAGCAGAAGAACCGAAACGGCTTTGGCTAAAAATAAAAAATCAAAGACTGCATGTGTGAATCTAGTCTTGCAGGTGTATTTAGTCCCTGGAATATTCTATAATTTGTGTTTTTGCCAGAAAAACAAATAACAAAAATCTCCCTGAGGCTAAGCGTCGAGCTGGCCGTTGTTCTGGTCCAACGGAGGACCAAATTGACCGTCAGATGTCTGTCATTTTAAAACAGCGGATGATAAAGTTCTCCGTGCAGGACTCTTTCCTCCGCCGATTTAAGGTGACTCTGGCACAAATGTGAGCGTAGCCTTAAAGGGGTTTTCCCATCTCCGTTTCAGCAGCTTTGCTGGCTGTCTCTTCTTCTCACTTCCTATATTCCTTATCAAATCGTCAAAGGAATGGGAGATTTTAAATGGATTTTCCGGGCAAAATATAATTGAATAAAATAAAAATAAGGTCTGTTAGTGCTAATAATAGGTTAATAATTGCAACCAAATACCTTTAGCAGTAATTTGAGTAATTTTCTGGGTATCTTCTGCATTTATTTACATGGATAGTTTCATGTTCTGTTTTCCTACAACTGTCATGATGCCTTGCGCTTCACTCAGAACTCCCTCCCTTTCTCACTTCCTCCCCCTCTCTGTTTCCTTAGCTAGCCTGCCCACTACTGGCCCTCCCTTTCTAACACCCCCCCCCCCCCCCACTCTATACCCCATCATACATACAGTTATATGAAAAAGTTTGGGCACCCCTATTAATCTTAATCATTTTTAGTTCTAAATATTTGGGTGTTTGCAACAGCCATTTCAATTTGATATATCTAATAACTGATGGACACAGTAATATTTCAGGATTGAAATGAGGTTTATTGTACTAACAGAAAATGTGCAATATGCATTAAACCAAAATTTGACCGCTGCAAAAATTTGGGTACCCTTATCATTTTATTGATTTGAATACTCCTAACTACTTTTTACTGACTTACTGAAGCACAAAATTGGTTTTGTAACCTCACTGAGCTTTGAACTTCATAGCCAGGTGTATCCAATCATGAGAAAAGGTATTTAAGGTGGCCAATTGCAAGTTGTTCTCCTATTTGAATCTCCTCTGAAGAGTGGCATCATGGGCTCCTCAAAACAACTCTCAAATGATCTGAAAACAAAGATTGTTCAACATAGTTGTTCAGGGGAAGGATACAAAAAGTTGTCTCAGAGATTTAACCTGTCAGTTTCCACTGTGAGGAACATAGTAAGGAAATGGAAGACCACAGGGACAGTTCTTGTTAAGCCCAGAAGTGGCAGGCCAAGAAAAATATCAGAAAGGCAGAGAAGAAGAATGGTGAGAACAGTCAAGGACAATCCACAGACCACCTCCAAAGAGCTGCAGCATCATCTTGCTGCAGATGGTGTCACTGTGCATCGGTCAACAATACAGCACACTTTGCACAAGGAGAAGCTGTATGGGAGAGTGATGCGAAAGAAGCCGTTTCTGAAAGCACCCCACAAACAGAGTCGCCTGAGGTATGCAAAAGCACATTTGGACAAGCCAGCTTCATTTTGGAAGAAGGTCCTGTGGACTGATGAAACAAAGATTGAGTTGTTTGGTCATACAAAAAGGCGTTATGCATGGCGTCAAAAAAACACAGCATTCCAAGAAAAACACTTGCTACCCACTGTAAAATTTGGTGGAGGTTCCATCATGCTTTGGGGCTGTGTGGCCAATGCCGGCACCGGGAATCTTGTTAAAGTTGAGGGTCGCATGGATTCAACTCAGTATCAGCAGATTCTTGAGAATAATGTACAAGAATCAGTGACGAATTTGAAGTTACGCCGGGGATGGATATTTCAGCAAGACAATGATCCAAAACACAGCTCCAGATCTACTCAGGCATTCATGCAGAGGAACAATTACAATGTTCTGGAATGGCCATCCCAGTCCCCAGACCTGAATATCATTGAACATCTGTGGGATAATTTGAAGTGGGCTGTCCATGCTCGGCGACCATCAAACTTAACTGAACTGGAATTGTTTTGTAAAGAGGAATGGTCAAAAATACCTTCATCCAGGATCCAGGAACTGATTAAAAGCTACAGGAAGTGACTAGAGGCTGTTATTTTTGCAAAAGGAGGATCTACTAAATATTAATGTCACTTTTCTGTTGAGGTGCCCATACTTTTGCAGCGGTCAAATTTTGGTTTAATGCATATTGCACATTTTCTGTTAGTACAATAAACCTCATTTCAATCCTGAAATATTACTGTGTCCATCAGTTATTAGATATATCAAATTGAAATGGCTGTGGCAAACACCCAAATATTTAGAACTAAAAATGATTAAGATTAATAGGGGTGCCCAAACTTTTTCATATGACTGTACATACTTACCTGCCTTCCGGGCAGGATCTTCTCGGCATGGGACTTCTCTTGTTCTGTGTCCATTTTTCCATTTTGTGCTGAATGTACAGGGAAGAACACTAGTGTGCCCAGTTGTGACTGTAGAGCCGTTTTGTAGGAATGTACCACACTATTTTGGTCATTAAGATCAGATCAGTATCCTGAAAGAAAAAGACTAAAGCCTCTTGTTTGCAGGTGTAATGGGTCCAGATTTTCCAAACCATATTCTGGCTGCAAATCCTGTTCTAATGACCTGAAAATGCATCATCCTAGACACCTATGATGTACAAAATACGGTCTGGAAAATATAGATGCTTTTTGGCCGTGCGCAGGAGGCCTTACAGCAGTCTACCATTGCTTTAACTGGAATATCCTTTTTTTTTTTTTTTTTTTTTTTTTTTCCTGTTAGTCCTTCAAGTTGTTTTGGATCCTGGATGTGCAAAAGACGCCTTGTGCACGTGAATCTGTGCTCTTCGGATCTGTTGGTTCCTTGGTGATTGGTGTTGGAAGTTTTCTAGCAACAAGTAAGTGACATTGAAGACCATTAATCCCTTCCTGCTCTGTGCCATACTATTATGTTGTGTTGAGCGTATACTTAATGCTCAGCACCGTTATAGTACAGCACTGTAATGGCACAGGAGCTGTGCCTGCGATATTAACAATAATAATAATAGTCCTTTAATAGTCCCACAATGGGGAAATTCAGTGTGTTACAGCAGCAAAGATAAGCAGATACAAATACAAATACAACATGTACAGGAATGTTCCAAGGTAAGAGGCATTACTTTGATAGCCGACAGACAGATAGGAAGTAGCGGGGGGGGGGGGGGAATTTAACAGGCAGAGAGATACTTCTGGGTCTCGGCAGCTTAACTCCTTGGATGCCATGATCAACAGCAATCACAACATCCAGGTAGTTTGCCACTCCTTGAGCCCCCCACAATGAGATTACAGGGTCTGAGGGGTTACCATGGCATCCAGGAGGCCGAGCAGTGGCCTCCTGACTGCGTATCCCCATTACACATAGTGAGCTGATGTGCTACAATACAATGTACTGCAGAAGATTGCAGAAAATTCTAAATAAAGTATAAAAAAGTAAAACAGCACAAAATAAACAAACGTTGCATATCCCCATGTGCAAACTATCCAAAAATAGCGTTATTTATCCTGTACGGTGAACACCGTAAAAAAAATTATATACCGCAATACACAAATTAACATATTATGGTCACCTTGCTTCCCCCCAAAAATAGCAATAAAGTGCTCAAAAAATCATACATACCAAAAATTGGTACCAATAAAAACTAAACTTGCCACAGTAAAAAAAAAATAAAAAAAAAAATTCTGGGTTATTTTACACAGCTCCTCCAAAAACATTAATAAAAGCTAACCAAAACATATGTACCCCAAAATAGTGCCAAACAAGTACAATTTGTCACACACAGAATAAGCCCTCACATAGCTATGTCAACAGAAAATTGAAAAAATTATGAATTTTGGAAGGCGGAGAAGGAAAATATGAAAAAAGTTGCTAAGCATTAACGTTTAAACTACCCTGCTTCCTTAACCCTTTCCCGACATCCGCCGTAATAGTACGGTGGATGCCGAGTGCTTAAATATGGCGGCCACTCGGGACCGCCGTAGCCGCCAGGTGTCTGCTATTATACAGCAGACACCAGGCGCTAATGCCCGCGATCAGTGCCCGCAGTGATTGCGGGCATTAACCCCCTGGCGCCTCGGTCAAAGCTGACCAAGGCGCCATATTACTGGCGGCGCGCAGACGTTGCCATTTTGTTGGGGATCGCCGGCACCCAGAGCCCCATTGCTATGACAGCCAGGAGCCTTCTGAAGGCTCCCAGTCCTGTCTTTCATTATCTTCTATTGCAGGCTACTCTATGTAGCCTGCAATAGAAGCGCTGTTTTGTTTTTTTTTTGCAATGCATTAGCATTGTAATGCATTGCATTAGTGATCAGACCCCCTAGGGTTCAAGACCCATAGGAGGTCTAATAAATGCAAAAAAAACAAACAAAAAAAAGTTCAAATCACCCCTCTTTCCCTAGAACACACATAAAAGTAGTTAAATACTTTGAAACACATACACATTAGGTATCCCTGTGTCCGAAAACGCCCAGTCTACAAATCTATAAAAATATTTTTCCCGTATGGTAAACCCATAGCGGGGGAAAAAAAATCAAAAGTGCCAATCTGCCATTTTTTCACTGTTTTGCCTCTGATTAAAATTTTAATTAAAAAAAAAAAAAAAAAAAAAAAAGCAATAGTAATTTCCCAAAATGGTATAACTAAAAAGTACACCTGGTCGTGCAAAAAAAAAAGACACTCTATGAATCCCCGTACACGGAAGTATAGAAAAGTTACGGGTGTCAGAATATGGCGGCTTTAAAAAAAAAAAAAAGATAGATATATATCTATATCTAATTATATTTATTTATTTTTTTTTTTTTGCACAGTTTTGGATTTTTAAGGGGTTAAAATGTAAATAAAACCATATAAATTTGGTATCCCCAGAATCGTACCAAAACATAGAATACAGATGACATGTCATTTTGGCTGTAGAGTGAACGCCGTAAAAACGAAACCCGTAAGAAACTTGCACAAATTCACTTTTTCTTCAAATCCACCCAATTCTGAATTTTTTTTTTCCAGCTTCCCAGTACATTGTACAGAATAATAAATGGTAGAATCATGAAAAAAAATTTTTTCCTGCAAACATTAAGACCTCATATGGCTCTGAGAACCGAAAAATAAAAAAGTTATTGGGTTTGGAAGGGGGGGGGGGGGGGTAAACGAAAATTGAAAAATGTCACCAAAGGGGGGGTGGGGGGAGGGTTTGGGGAGTGTTAAAAAAAAAAAAAAATCGAAAATTGAAAAATGTCACTCTAAAGGGGGGGGGGGGGCTGGAGTAAAAAAACGAAAATCAAAAAATGTCACCGAAGGGAAAGGGGTTAAAGGGGACCTTTGTTTCTATCAGAAGTTGAATTATCTGCAGGGTGTTGCAGGGGAATCTGTTCTATGGTTGTATAGAATCAAAAATCTGCCTGCAAAAAACTGGGTGAACTTACCCTTAAATGGTCATTTAATGCACTTTAATTAAAAATGTTGCTGCTTTTTGCTTGAAAAACCTCTATAACGTTCCTGTCACTAGGTGTCTACCTTCCTGCTAACTTACAGTTCATTCTCTGTTGCTAGGCTAGATTCATCTCCATAGATGCAAGACAGATCAGAGTGAGTGGAAGGGGCAGGGGTTTTCTCTCTTCACACAGTGAATGCAGATGGGAGGTGCTGATTCTTATTATGGACTCTTCACAGCATGTCTAGAAACTGCTGTAATTGAACATTCTGCAGAATTTCACAGCTTATAATGTAAGAGAAGTCTTCTATGTACTATTATCTACTTCTGGCTGCTTGTGTGGTTACAGATTTGATATTATTCACAGACAGCAAGCAGCTTTACAGACTGTACTTATACAGTCATGGCCAAAAGTTTTGAGAATGACACAAATATTATATTTTCACCTGATCTGCTGCCCTCTGGTTTTTATGTGTGTTTGTCAGATGTTTTTATCACATACAGAAATATAATTGCATTCATATTATGAGTAACAGAAGCTTATATTGACAGTTAGAATGAGTTAATGCAGCAAGTCAATATTTGCAGTGTTGACCCTTCTTCTTCAGGACCTCTGCAATTCTCCCTGGCATGCTCTCAATCAACTTCTGGACCAAATCCTGACTGATAGCAGTCCATTCTTGCAGAATCAATGCTTTAATTTTGTCTGAATTTGTTGGTTTTTGTTTGTCCACCCGTCTCTTGATGATTGACCACAAGTTCTCAATGGGATTAAGATCTGGGGAGTTTCCAGGCCATGGACCCAAAATCTCTATGTTTTGTTCCCTGAGCCATTTAGTTATCACCTTTGCTTTATGGCAAGGTGCTCCATCATGCTGGAAAAAGCATTGTTGAGCGCCAAACTGCTCTTGGACGGTTGGGAGAAGTTGCTCTTGGAGGACATTCTGGTACCATTCTTTATTCATGGCTGTGTTTTTAGGCAAGACTGTGAGAGAGCCGATTCCCTTGGCTGAGAAGCAACCCCACACATGAATGGTTTCAGGATGCTTTACAGTTGGCATGAGACAAGACTGGTAGTAGCGCTCACCTCTTCTTCTCCGAATAAGCTGTTTTCCAGATGTTCCAAACAATCGAAAAGGGGATTCATCAGAGAAAATGACTTTACCCCAGTCCTCAGCAGTCCACTCCCTGTACCTTTTGCAGAATATCAGTCTGTCCCTGATGTTTTTTCTGGAGAGAAGTGGCTTCTTTGCTGCCCTCCTTGAGACCAGGCCTTGCTCCAAGAGTCTCCGCCTCACAGTGCGTGCAGATGCACTCACACCTTCCTGCTGCCATTCCTCAGCAAGCTCTGCACTGCTGGTAGCCCGATCCCGCAGCTGAAACACTTTTAAGAGACGGTCCTGCCGCTTGCTGGTCTTTCTTGGGCGCCCTGGAGCCTTTTTGGCACCAATGGAACCTCTCTCCTTGAAGTTCTTGATGATGCGATAGATTGTTGACTGAGGTGCAATCTTTCTAGCTGCAATACTCTTCCCAGTTAGGCCATTTTTGTGCAGTGCAATGATGACTGCACGTGTTTCTTTAGAGATAACCATGGTTAACAGAAGAGAAACAATGATGGCAAGCACCAGCCTCCTTTTAAAGTGTCCAGTGGTGTCATTCTTACTTAATCATGACAGATAGATCTCCAGCCCTGTCCTCATCAACACCCACACCTGTGTTAATGGAGCAATCACTGAAACGATGTTAGGTGGTCCTTTTAAGGCAGGGCTGCAATGATGTTGAAATGTGTTTTGGGGGATAAAGTTCATTTTCTAGGCAAATATTGACTTTGCAAGTAATTGCTGTTAAGCTGATCACTCTTTATAACATTCTGGAGTATATGCAAATTGCCATTAGAAAAACTGAAGCAGTAGACTTTGTAAAAATTAATATTTGTATCATTCTCAAAACTTTTGGCCATGACTGTAGATTGCTTTTTTCCTGTGTCATGCCTGCATGTTAGATGCTAGAATGTAGTGGGTATCTGCATATATCTTAACTATATTTGCAGTTCTGTGTTTCTGGATCTCTTGGGCTCTTCTCAGCTATTTGCTCTTGTACAGTTACTCTTGGCAGAATTGCATGTAAACAAATCAAACTAGTTAGAATGGAGAGGGGGGAGGGAGGCAGGCTGCTCCTTATTGTACACGCCCACAGCCTCAAAGTAAAATGCAGAATGTGTTTCAGCCCAAATGGGGACATTAGCAACAGTAAAACTGATAGAACACCATGTATGAAAACTTAGTCATAGAACAGACAGGCCAGCAAGACCCTGCACATATATCAACTTTTTATGAAAACTCAGGTACCCTTTAAGAGACAGATGTTCCTATCTTCTGGTATCACAATCACTGGCTTTTTCCCATAAAGAGAGAAACTTTGTTACTCTAGTCTGACCAAAGCTGTCAACCATTTATGCAGGAGTCAGAGTTGGAATCTGAGTCAGACTGTCGAAAAATTGGAGTCAGTGGTTTGGCCTATGGTGTCCACAGTTATATAGCAAGAGCTGGCAGTGTCTCTGCCCATCTCCATTTCCAAGGCTATCTCCACAAATCCTTCGAATAGAAAGTGTTCACTTAAAATTTTTGAACTAAAGAAAAAAGAAAATTCCAAGCTCAGACTGGTTTGTAAAACAAGCTAGTATGGAAAAACTGGCAGAATCCATATATTAGGCGAACATTATGGGAAGTTCATGAGAAAAACTAAATCTGCACAGCATTGGCCTTAGGCTTTGTTCACATCTGCTTTGTCATTAAAGGAAAACAATGCAGGACCCATTGACTAGAAAACATTGGTGGCAACCAACAGACCCTTTGACTTAAAAGGATACCTGTTCAGTGCCAGCATGGTGTCTGTTGTTTTGACTGGAAAAATAATGCTACATGCAGCATTGTACTTCCAATCAAGAAACTCAGGAATGTGCCAATGAGGCTTCTAACAGAGTTCATGATGCAAAGGTAAACATGGCCTATTTGCACTAAAAAAACAAAAAAAAATTTTTCGCCCATAGTTTGTACAGGTGAGATATTGAAATCATGTGCTTCAACTTTGATATAGTTTTGACCGTACAGTCAGAAATAGCTCATGTAAGGGGGCATTACTGGTGACCGTCAGTAGTCTCCGTTGCAAGATTTTAGCAACAGACACTAGCTGTCACAAATCTGTTAGAATTTCAATGGAATTTTATCTTGTCTCTTATACACCCAATCCGTCATGTCCGTTTTTTTCGGACAAAAAAACCTACATGCAGGTTTCATGACGGATGTCAAGCGTCCATTATTCTTTAATAACGAGTAACGGACGAGTGTCCTTTATTACTGTGTTTTGGGGTTTTTTTTTGTGCATGCTCAGAAAGCAGAAACTGAAAAAAAAAAAAAAAGTACAGTAAAAAAAAAACCAGACACTAACTGATGCTAATGTGTCCATTAAATGGATCAGTTAAAAAAAAAAAAAAACAAACACATTAACATCAGTGTCCGTTAATGTTTGTATGATAGGATTCCGTTTTTTTTTAACGGACACTATCATAACGGATATCCAACAGTAGTGTGAACTCTGCCTTAATATACCCAAACCTGTTTCCTTCCTCCTTGTAGGCAGGGTTAAACGGTCTTGTGACTTGGCTGCTGGTGGTTTCATCCTTAGTACCTTGGGCTCTTGGTAAGTTTTTCCTTTCATCACAATTTGTACTGGCTAAAATATAACAGTGTGTATTACGTGCAAAGCACATGCAGGGGCTGAACAAGATCAGAAAGTCCATAAGATGCATCTTATGCCTGATGGGACAGCCTTACTAGATGTATTAATTGCTATTCTTAAAGAACTACTTTCACAAATTATATTCTCTGGCCTATTAGAAAGGTATAAGATGTAAACTGTAGTGAAGGTCATCTTAGTGGTGGCTGTAGGAGTTATCCACTCCCATATGGTCTTCAGATCTACCATGTGACCAGCAGAAAGACACCCCAACTCACATTGCATCTAATGTGTGGACAGGAGGTCAGTTTCTCTTCCTTCAAGAGCCTTATAAGAGTCTCATAGGAATGAATAGACACAGCTGAAGACTAGAAGGGAGCAGATGTCTCACAAATATAGCCACTGGTAAGTAGATTACTAAAAATTTACATCACGGATCTGAAAATAAAAAATTTGTGATAGTACACTATAACATAACAATGAATAGAGAATGAGGGTGTAAATACTAGTTTTCTATTTTCTCTGCCCTGTAATTGGCTTTTTTTTTTTTAGGTTATATTGTAGATACAACTATGCAAAACTGAGGATTCAACAAAGAATAGTACAAGAAGGTATTAAAAACAAGGTGATATATGAAGGCAGCAATATTGGTCCAACAGTTAACAGCCGCAAAAGTGGCTCATAATCCAATAATCGCAACCATGAACTGGGAGAAATTAGATTCCTTACAATTGTCAAGGCTTCAATCTACTTTTATGGAGACCGCAATCCTGGGCTCAGAATGACCAGAAGCAGCCTTGGGTTATATGCACATGCAGCAGATTTGTTGCAAACTTTCTGCAATTGAAAATCTGGTCCATTCAGGTGAATGGGGTTGTGTTGGTGCCAAGTAGGTGAATGGGACAGTCATAGAAATTTCTGTAATAAACCTTTAACTTAATATATCCCAGCAATGCCTTTTATTTCATCAAATTTAATACCAATTTGTTTGATTTTTGCAATGAGGTAGTTTCTATTTTAGTTTAACACTTAAATTCTTTTCTGGCCTCTTTTTTTTTTTTTTTTATTTGTTACATGCAAATAATAAACTTTTTTTTTTCTTTGTACTATATTACTTTATGCTATATTTTTTTTTTTTTATAGTATATTTCCTTGCATATTTTAACGCACTGTTAGGTTCTGAAAGTTGTTTATTCTCAGAACACATTTACTTTTATACAAACTAGCAGGGATTGTAAGGAACTTGTAATATCTTATCAGAGATGCCTTTTTCAACTCTTGTCAGGTTCACACCTGTGCCCGGTTTCCGCCTGGGGATTCCGTTCCCCAGTCTGCTTTAAAAATGCGGAGAGAAAAATTCTGCAAATCTATGGGGTCCGTCGGTAACCGCTTTTTTTAAGTAGATTAGGTTTCCGTTTGGGGGGGGGAGTCCTCAAGCGAAAACCCGAACGCAGGTGTAAACCTAGCGTCAGTCTGTTTCCCAGTTCCCGCTTCTTCTGCTAAAGTGACTTATTGTCAAAATCCCAGCTATATCAGTCTCCACACAGGTCACATGAGTCAGTTGACTCATCACTGTACAAGTCTATGGGGGGATAGGGGGTGAGCAGGAAGAGAAAGAACACAAGAAAGCTTTTAGTCCTAGATCATTCTTTCTATCACAGAGCAGTTTATTCCCATGAATACAGGTCAGTAATATCTATGTTCTGAGAATTGGGAGACAGACAGGGTATGTTCACATGATTTCACCTTAAAATCAGTTCCAAATTCCATCTGAAATCTGCTTCTCAGAGAGGCAGATGAATTTTTCAGCTTGTAGAAATTCCGCTATATGAACATCCCCTTATAGAACTGACTGCTCCTGTTTACTGTGTGAAATGTATAGCATATAGACTCCATCTGCCAGCATATTAGTTACATAATAACCCGAAATAGTGTTACTTATCATGTACACACATGGCACTTTATCCTGAATATTCAAAAGAAACAAAAGGTATGCTTTAAAGGGGTTTTCCCAAAAAGCAAGTTATTTTAAATCATGAAGTTTTGTGAGTATAGCTTTGTTTTTACAGCATATCTACTGTTCAGAAATAGTACCAAATGTATTTAAGTCACTCCCTCCACCTGGATGGAAAAAAAAAAAGTTTAATCTCCGAAGCAGGAAAGGCTTCTTCACTGTAAGGACTATTAATCTGTGTAATAACCTACCTCAGGAGCAACAGACAGTTTCAAATAAGGCTTTTGATGCCACCTTGCATAAAAAAAAAATAGAGGCTCATGTAAATGTATAGAATTCTTATTTCATTCACTTTTGTCTTCAGTCATGACCTTTTCTATTCCTTGGTTGAACTTGATGGATGTATGTCTTTATTCAACCATACTAACTGTGCAACTCTGTCAGTCATGGGAGTTAACCTTGTTAATCCTGAGCAAAGTTTACTAAATGCACAGATCCCAAATTGGTACAAGGAAGTTTATTGGGTTCATCCTCTTTACAGCTAAACTTGTAATAGCTGGAAGAGGACATTAGTCCCCTTAGATTTGATTAAACTTCAACTATATTTGATCATGATCAATGATGCGCTTACAAGCTGTGTAACAGACCCCAAAAGAAATTTAAGGCCATCAGGTCTGCCTGGACCTCCTACTTGCATAAGATTGTCTAACCCAAGACTGCTTATTCTGTGGAGGATGCAATCAGGACACCCTTGACTGTCCCCCTCTTATTTTTCATTACTGTTGTCACCTTCAGTTTGTATTGTTTGTCTCTATCTGAATTTTTTCTGTCTAGGCACCAAGATTAATACCTGGAAATATTACACGTTTTGTTTTTCTCCATTGTTTATAACAATATACTTGCTTTTTTTGTTATTGCTTTGCTCTGTAATTCCCTATATTTGTGCTTCGGTGGAAGATGTGCTCTTTGGCCTCCTAGGTTTATCATTGATCTGTTATATTCATGTGATTGTCCGTTGGAAAAATCACTATGTTGGACCTCTTATTTAATAGAAGTCACTGAAAGTTAATTTCCATGTTAAAAAAAAAAAATTCCCAAAATGTTTTTGTGAACTTTTTTTTTTCCAGGCTTCAGTAGGTTTTTGATAGAGCTATGGATTTATTTTGCTTACTTATATAGCACCAACATATTCTCGAGTATCTGGAGGAAACACACAAACATGGAGTATTCATAGTCGCTGCAGATGTCCTTGGTCAGATTTGAACCCAGGACTTCAGCAGTGCAAGGACCGTGCCAATCACATTGGCCATTCTTAGCATAGATCATTAATATGAAGTGTGTGGGCTCCCTTCTGACTGCCTTAAAATACAAGAAAGGATTGTGCTCTCTGGCTCTAATTGCTTTGAATATTGACACATCACTCGGTTATTCAGAAAGACTTCACAACTGTACAACAATTGGACACAAAATTCCAGCACTGATATGTTGCTTCAAAATAATACGAACTGTTTATTTCATCCAGATTCGATGTGCCTACTATGTCTCTGTATACACCATTCAGCCGATGACTGATGAAGGTCCAAGTGTGAACCGAAACGTACGTCCGTTTATCTGGATGAAATAGTTTGGATTATTTTGAAGCAACATATGAGTGCTGGGATTTTGTGTCTGTCTCCAATTGATGTCATGTACTGCACATCCTTCAGCAGCAACAGACTATGAACATTGGCTCTTGACATACACATTATGCATCATTTCATCTTGCACAGTGAAGCCACCATTACAGAAGATTGTAGCACCCACTCAGCCAGCTACAAACTACTATTATGTAACTGTTCTAGTGGAGGAATGGAGAAGCAGGATACTAGTCAGTCAATACAGCTGAAAAGCAGAGTAGAGGCCAAATACAATTTAATGTTACCAAGTAAGGGGTGTGTGTTCTGGCCACAAATTTTGGGAACCACTGCTCTAGACTACCACTTTTTTTTGTGCCGTTTTGGGTGTCTCAAAGTTTCACTGTTCTACAAAGTTATATAGTCACATGTACAATTCATTTATGAAAACATTTTTTGTATTTGTGTACGCAGACAACCATCTCCTCCATTTAAAGCATCTAATCAAGATTTTTAGCTTTCTTTATATAGTGTGGGAGGGCCTAACTACTACTTGAAGTCAGTACCTAAAGCCACTTCTACACTTTGTATGGTGAGCAAGGAAAGTAGCCCCCACTTGTCTGACCCCCTTACAGATCCATTATGAATGGCCTGTCCTAAGGATAGGCCATCATTACCGCAAATCCTTTTGAGAGGTTCTAGCCTTTTAATTCTGGCATGATTAATAGTATATGACAGTAAGGCATCCACAACTAGAATCCAGGCCTGCTCTGCCAATTATGGTGCTTCTCATGATATGCCACTGCTACACCTGTTTTATGCCACAGCAGCGTTACCAAACACCACCACCACCCCCAAGATATTTATCTGGAAACCATTGGCAGATCTCCCTAAACTTGGTGAAATCCGAGAATCTGACATCTGTGGTTGTCAAACATTAATAGCAGATGCTTTAAAATAGAAAAAAAAAAAAAAAAGTCAATAAATATCTTGTGTATGGCCAGTTTTAAGTGTGCTACAAAGTGAGGTCAGTGTATAGAATAAAGCAGTGTGTGAATACTCCCTGCTATATACTGACTTTCTACATTATACAGAGTTGTGAAGGATACCAAGTACCCCAGTATAGGCATGTCAAAGATATTAGCATTGTTCTACTGACACATACCTATGAGGCGCTTGGTGCAAATTTTACATATTCTACGAGAGGCCAAGTCATCTTAAACATTAGGGCTTTGGTTTCTCTATTTTGCACGAGCCAATGGCATCAGAAAGATTGTGTGGGGCCCCATGTTGATTTTGGGTTGAGCGATATTTAACACAAAGTATCACTCCTCAATAGCTTAGTTAATATACTTGGAAATAGCTGAGTAATTTCACTAAACTACGTGCAGGATAACACTTGATTTAGTGACAATTTAGAGTATTGGAGCAGACTTATGAAAAACTTGTTACCCATAGCAACTGAAGAGTTGTGTGACTGTGTTCCCAACACTAATGTACTATGAATTTATTACATCCTGAACATTCATCTTATAAGACACTTTCAATCAATAAGGCAACAAGCAGTTTTTGTGCAATTCTTTTATTCTTATTCAAGAAGACAGAAGGAGGGGGGGGGAGTGTAAAACTAAAATGAATATAAAACATCCTGCCAGATCTGTGGCTCTAGGAATTCGCACTGATCTCTTCATGGATGGTCCTCGAGCTCTTGGAACTACAAGAATATAGAAGCACTTTCCAGGGTACATCACAAATGAAAAGACATTAGAATGAATATTAGGATAAGTTAGTAAATCTATTAAGTTTTTACTGTTTGCCGAAGCTTGAGTCCACCTTCCTAAATCACAGTTGTTCCAGCTAGTTTGCTTTCTATCCACAGCAGTGGGTTTTCAATGCACCTGGGCTCAAGGAACCTCAGTATTTTAATGATCACATTTTATAAGAAACTGGGGCTCAGATTGCTTCCATGTACTGGACTGTATATTTTGCATTTCCTCCAGTTTGGGACTGCAGTATAATAAAAGCTTAGTGGCCATAAATTTGATATACTATCCACAAATTGCAAAATCATTCTAAAATGTGCATCCAATATATACCTGCTTGTTGAGAATGTAGTACCCAAACACCTCAACTTATGCATGGTTTGAAAAATGTTAATGCTGTAAGAAAATGTTTCCATGTGAAAATGGCAATTAAACAGATTTACACCTGCATATAATAAGTACCATCTTTAAACCAAAGCAGGCACAAGCCCCATCACCTGTTAGCAAGAGGGTCAAGGCTATAGCATGGGGAATGCATATCTTGTTACCATTCAAGCATTAGAGTCCAGTGTAATATTTCAGGAATGTACATAATAGTACACCTGCACGTAACCATACTTGCTGGCTATGACGTCCCGGGTCCCTTTCCTTAGGTTGCCTATTGGCCTCAGCAGTCACTTCCGCCAGAATAAAACATTGGAGCAGCAGGACCGGACAGTGCTGGAGGCACTGGGGACAGGTGAGCAAGTTAACCCCCCCCCCTCCTCCAGCCTAATGTTAAAGTTTTTCTTAACCCTTTAAGCTTGGCAGAGTAGTATACATTGTGTGTATCAACCACTTTTGTTCATATGTGTTCTGATGTGCACCCATAGAGTACCAACACCAGCTTACTGAACAGCATTCTGACAGGCAAGATACAGCAGTGGTTTGAGGCATAGACATGAAGGCAGACACCCACTTAAATCCCATTTCATTTTCCTATCTGTATAAATGCACACAAGCTAGTGCTGATGCCTAAGAACTCATACTGTTGCAAACGCAAACAGTCAGTTGATATCTATACCTAGTTTTAACATATTCTTTGAGCCCAGTATAGGCAATACAAGCACAATCTTTTGGGCAGAGCTGCCTTGAAGAGGAGATTGAGAACAGAGGTGAACCCCTTGTGGGAGGAGCTTACCCAGCATCAGTACAGAGTGACCTAGAAAGATGGGTTAATGCAGCATTTGCAGTGACAGAGTTGAGGATCAGATACCATGCTTATTAGAGTCACCACCATTACTCTACCATATGTTCTGAGCACAACCAGATGTACAAGGGAAGACATGCCGGCTGTGCTGTTCAAAGTAGACACAAGGTGACATGTTAAGTGCACTTCTATACGTGACCAATACTAACAGGTTTTCATACAGAGCCTGTGTTTCTATACACATCAAGTATAGCAGTTTTAACACTCAAGTTTGAGTCATATGTAGTTTCAGCTGTTTAGTAAAACCCTGTTCATACTTTTCCATAAGTGAACCAGACAAAGATCATTTTTCAGAAAACCTAACTAGGAGGGAAAAAAACACGTCATTCAGAGTTTATCAAGCATGAACCTCTGTTGGTGAAAGTATATATTAAGAAACTTGAAAGGAAAAACACTAAAATATGGACTTCTAGAATCTTACCCCCTTCGGCCCATTATACCCCTCCAGTTTAATAGAAATGAAAAACTCTTTGTATACAAGCAGTGTAATGCCAGTTGATCATACTGTAAATTGTAATATAAGCGTTAACCTACATGTGCAAAGTGGTATCCAGGCCTTGCTAAATCGAAAAGTGAATGTAGTTTCTTTCCTTTAGTCCACTGCTTGTATGGCAGTGCAGTAATTCAGGCAATTTCAGCACCTGGTGCTAGATAGTAAAATGATCTGCTGCATACAATACATAATTACCTTAAAAAAAAAAAAAAAGTTTACCAAAAAAATATGGTGCAGTTTACAGGTTCTAACACTCCATTGTAACATACAAGATATCTACTCTTCTTGAAACAGTATTCTGAAACAATGCACAGGGACAAAAGGTGGCCCATTTAGAACATGGCATGCCAGAAATTTTTGGCTTAAAAAAAATAATAATAATATATATATATATATATATATATATATATATATGTATATATTTATTATATGAAAACCAAGCCACCGTGACAAAAGGAGGCATAAAGCTTCTAAATCTGGAACACAGATTTATCCAGCATAAGCCAACTGACAAATTTTCAGACTGCCCAGGTTTACGTAGTTTAGAAATTAGACCAGATTAGTAAATGTGCCCTTTTAGGTTAGACAAAAAAAAGAAGCCAAGGCAGGACTCCAGCATAATCTATCATATACAAACACAAGACCTTTAGAAATTTGTAAATTAAAAGAAAACTAAAGTATTGCATGGACCCAAGTATCCAGACCTTTTGCTATGAGCCTTCAAATTTCTCTTGATCTTTAAGATGTGTATAAGGTCTCACAGCTGACAATGCATATCAGGACAAAACAAGCCATGAGGTAGAAAGAACTGCCTGTAGGGTTCAGACAGGATTGTGTGGAGACAGATCTGGATGAGGAGGGGGTAATCAATGGAGATGGACTTTGATAGGAAGAGGTGGTGACCAAGGACCCAAAGGTCACTCTTGCTACGCTCTAAAGATCCTGTATACAGATGGAAGCAGCTTCTGGAAGGTCTAGCACCAGCACCACTCTGGGCCTGGAAGTTGCAAAAAAAAAAAAAAAAAAAAGCCAACTGCAACTCAACACATTCTCTTGTCTAATGAAGCCAAAATGACACCTTTTTTGGCCTCAAGTTTAAGAATCATGCCTAGAGGAAACCAGGCACTGCTCATCACCTGCCCAATATTCCCTACAGTGAAGCAAGGTGGTGGTAGCAGCATTATGCATTGGGTATGTTTCAGGGGCTGAGTGGAGGGGAAGATACAAAAGGGCAAAGAACAATTAGATCCTTCTAATAAAGAGATGACCCAGAGTGCACTGGACCTCAGAATTGGCCACAAAGATTAACCTTCCAAACAAAACTGACTCCAAGACAAGCCAAGACTAGGTAGTTTAGGGACTTCTCTGGAGAAACCTGAAAATGACTAAATCGGCAGTCCCCCTTACAGCCAGAGAGCTTGAGGGAATCTGCAAAGAATAATGGCAGAAAATCCCAAAATCCAGTTATGCAAGTCTTGTGGCGTCACACCTAATTAGTATGCAATCTCTATTCCCTGCCATAGGTATGAATACTTGTGTCAGTGCAATATTTTACATTTTATCCTTTTCAATATATTAGCAAACATTCCTAACACTGTTTCACTGTCAGTATGGGGTACTGAGTGAGTGATTGGAGGGGGGAGCATTTTTTTTTTTTTTTTTTTTTAAATTTAAACACAAGGCTGCAACATTACACAGAAAGTTAAAGGGCCTGAAGACTTTCTGAATGCACTCTCTCCACATATACATATTAACCCATGTAAAATTTCAGCTCAAATAAGCCTCTCAAGCAAGCTTTTGTCATGCTCAAAAGGGCTCATTTAAAAGAGGACCTTTCATGCATCTTACCAACTTCAACTCAGACTTGTTCAATAGGTGCCACTATAAGGAGAGACTTACTGATTCAAGGATACAGATAGTTGAGGTAAAAGTCCTCTAAGCAGAGACATTCCATGGTTAACTAAAAGGTGTTTATATACCAAAGTGTTCCCTCGGCTTCTATTTGTCTGCTTTGAAGGGCTGAGTTTTGTCCTGCAAGGCCTGCACCTTTATGCTACTGTCCATTGTTGCAGACCTTTGCAGTTCTCATAGCTTACATGTGTAACAAAAGGACATTAAGCATTAATATATGCCTACAACATTAGGTAGTTTGTAGGGAAGAATGAAAATATACTTACCAACATAACTAGTACTTACCAAATGTTGTTAAAAGGTACAAGCCAAGCTACTGAAAGAAACAGAATGACAGTGTTACACAGGACAAGAACTGCATGATGCAATACAAAAAGAATGAGTGCCACTGAAATGTACACCAGAGATTTACTATGCAGTGCTAGAGACTTAGCTCTACGTGACGCTTTAGTGTCCAATACATATTTTGCTTGGTCATAAACACTTTAAAAATATTAATCAATGGTGGAGAGTTCGGTAGATTCTACCAGACATATGGACTCAAGAGGACCACTCTCAGAACTGTCCAAAGACAGCACCACTAAATATTAGAATGAAAAGCTACCCCTTGTTTGGAACAATGGGGAAATCAGCAAGGCTCATTCATGGCCATGAACATGGATAAGACAAGACATTTATATTGTTGCTGGATCCCCCAGTCAACATCTGGCCATGGGAGGTCTGCATTTTGAACTTCAGAAAATGATATGGTTAAAGTAAAAGCAGGTGAGAAGTTACTCACATTTGACAGTGAATTCATGCAAAAGGAATTCTGAAAAAACAAAAACAAAATATTCACACATCTGTGAAATATGAAGCATTCAAACTGTAAGTGTAAAATCATGCAGATGTACTAGCTGTCCGTATGACCTGTGCCATGCTAAAATAAAAGTCTTCAGACGCTCCCACCACAGCAGTTATGGCAAAGCATTCAAAGAATAGCAAATATTCTAGAGGCCACAAAACACAAGTAGCCTCATGTTCTAACATTTATGAAAAGAAAAAACCCAACAACCCGTTTCACAAAAAACAAAAAAATATATAGTGCAGATTTCCACAAGTTTAGCGCTTTCCTAGGTACAAGTCTCGTACTTCCAGTAGGTTTGTAAACAATACTTCAAACGAAAACCTTCTATTCTACTGGAGCTCAATATTAAAACAATTTAGCTACTAAATATAGCCATCAATTTCCTTACACTGCAAGAGTGTACCATCTGACACTTCAGAAGACCACTTTCTAAGGTATGTTAAGCATCACTCTTTGATCACTTCTTCAGGCAAAGCCCACCCTTATGGAAATGGCTGCCACAGATTGCATTTTCTGTATTTTTACTACTTATTGTGGTCTTTCATTGTTTTTATTCTCCAGTTTTAATTCAGCCCAAGGCCAAGTTCAAACCTAGTCATTTATGCCAACACTTCTAAATCTTTCAACCAGCCCCTGGAATAGTTATACAAGTAGTTTACATATAAAACCACAATCTTGTATTTGTACATGTTGCCGTAAGCGATCACACATTAATAAGGCACCACAGAAATTATAGAGTACTTTATTTCAGACTAGAAGAGGGGAAAATCCCTTTGTATAAAAGGGATTAACGGAGGTATACAACTTACCAGAATCGTGTTAGTTAAAATAGTAAATCAAGCATATACTTTATTTACAAAGTCAGTTCATTGGAGAAGCTCCCATCCAAAGTTAAAAGACGGGAGGCAGGCTTGACAGACTTTACCTTACAGGCATTAAGCCACAGAACGTCAGTTGCTCCATAGTATTTTGTACCATTCAGCTGGGACATGGGTGAAAATCCCTCCATGTAACGGTTTACTTTATACCATGCTTCTCATCGCAGGGTTGGGACACCGCTGAACTGCTTTGCACAGGTCTTGGGTAGCAAAATAAAGCAGCTGGTGTATATCTGAGGCGACTGCCATGCCATGGCCTTTGAGATGTGCATAGGAACCAAGGCCAAACTGCTGTAAAATGGACGGCATCCCAATCCACTAGTTTATAGTGGAGAGAGTGTGGACATCAGCACATTCCTTTCAGCTCTTTAATTGCAGTCAAGTCTAAGCATATCACAGACATGGCAGTTGTATGGGGCAAGGGATTAGGTTTCTTAAAAGTTGGTGACAATCCCAAACACAGAGTGTAATTTCACTTTTATTTATTGCAAATGTTCTATGGATGTATTCCAGCTCGCCCTCGTTAGAGGTTAGCAGGCAGAATGGAAAGAACTGACATTTTTCCAAAGAAATGCTATAGTAATGTAACTCACAATATCATTAGTTTACAGTGATGGTGCAACTACAAGCATATAGGCAAATGAAGAACTGCAAGGGAAGGGGGAAGTGGAGATACAAACACGGCTAACTTCATACAGATCCCAGACAACTAGATTTACAAGTTTAGTTTAATAAGAAAGGCAGGTTTTGCCTTTTCTTTGCAGAATCAAAGTTTAACAAATGGCAAACACAGTTTTAAACCTTCACAAGTTAAAGTCTCTGCGGTTTCCAAAGGTAAAGCAGAATATGTAAGCGCTATATAGACACACACTCCAGCCTCACTAATTTGCCATTTTTTTTCAGTTTGCTCTCTTCTTATGTGGCAAACAGCCTTCATGCCCTTACAGACCAGGATGTTCACTGCCAAAACTAAACGCGATGTATAGTAAATGCAAGGTCAATTTTAAAATGGACCACTAAACAGGCCTTTGACCTTTACGCCATCATACTGACAGCGAATCCCGACTCCCTCCTAGGGCTTGGAGTCCTTTTACTTAATAAAAAACACCAGATACAAAGCAACATCTTTACTTCATGGTAAAAAAGAAAAATAAATTTACAGATAAAAAGGTAGAACCCTGAAATACTGACACATTCTCTTATCGTGCACAATGCTGAGGTTCTTATGAATCACTTTAAAACTGCAATAAAAATTTACAAAAGCAAAAGTCAACCCAGAAAGCAACTAAAAAAAAAAAAAAAAATTTTTTTTAAACAAAACCAATAAAGAACCCGCAGGCACTTCCTCTTGTGGAATGTTTTTTTTTTTTTTTTTTTTTTTGTTATAAAGTTAGCCTAAAGAAAACAGTCGACTTCTTGTGAAGGTTTTGAAGAGAAATATGTATCAGTTCATTTTTATTTGGGTATTCAATAATATCCTTGGTGGTACTGCTGGCTCCATGGCTTTTGACCCCAGTATTGCTGCAATTAGAAAAAGGGGTAAATATTAACATGTTAACAAGCTTGTAAGCTTAGATGCCAACAATTGCTTGGTTATGTGTAACATTTGATTTTTTTTAGCTCTTTAGTCATTAACTAGGAGCCTAGTGGTGACTAGATACCAAGAAACCCTTTAAGTGCTTTATGTATCCTACAGGATGTGGAATATATGAAAGGAAACTGGCTAAATCTAGAGTGAGATGCTTCCATGTTAGAGGCTGAAGTAGAAAGGCGGCCACTCCTAGGGAGCCGTTCCTAGAATGGCACAGACAATACTTACGCCCTGCTGCTGCCACTGGTTGTAACCCTGAGAATGGTTTTTGAAGCCGCGGTTGTTTCCCCTTCCTCTAAAGTTCTGCAGATGTAATAAAGAAGTCAGGCTTTAAACATCATGTTTAGTATTGATGAGATGGGAGGTACTGAACACATCAAAACTATACTGTAGCTCCATGTAAGCATTGAGTTAAAGCAGAGACATTTCATCTGAGTTGACAGTCAGTATATAAACTGATAACACTTAAAGCAAACTTGTCAGATGGAAAATGCAGCTCAATCTGCATATTTACTTTTTGACATTTTTTTATTTTGCTTATTCTGGGCTTAGTCATGTGAGGTCCTACTTGGTGAATGATAGATAGCCTGCATTTTTTTGGAGTGCTCATACACAGAGTGGACTGCCAACATAACTATAAATATAAGCAAAGAATAAGTAGAATTCTGAAGGTGTGATTTCCAAGTGATCATACTTTATGTAGTTAGCTGTAAATAAGTACATACACATCACAACCTCTCCAGGAAATCAGGGCAAATGTCAAAATTCTAAACTTGTATATAGTCATAAGACAATGAAGGCTCAAAGAGTGATCTGTATTAACATTCTAGCCTATACTGAATTACATGTGGGGGAAATAGAATTCCATGACAAAGTTACTAGAAATTAGTATTTCTGTATTTTTACCTGATTGTAGTTTCCACGACTGGGCATTGAAGCACCTCCACCACCACGACCAAAGTTACCACGGTTATTGTAACCGCCCCTGTTATGATAGACTGGTGCACGGGGATATGGGTAACCAACTGCTCCACCACCTGAACCACCACCTCCACGCTGTGGCATGTTACCTCTCCTATTAAATCCTCCACGATTTGCTGGAGCTGAAATACAAATAGCAGAAAATTGATACCTAGCCATTTGTATCTCCTCTGAAGTGGGAAGGCTTGTGATGCAATTTACCAAGTACTGTATCTGTATACACTTTCATCAGGTGAAGTGTACCTTGTTTTTACATACCTCCACCACGGAAGTTTCCTCCACGCATATTAAAACCTCCGCCTCCACGGCCTCTATGCCCACCATGTCCATGTCCTGCTCCACCTCTGGACTTGTTTTTGTTCTTGTTGGGTTTTTTGGCTCCCACGTTTTGTTTCTTTTCAGGGGGAAGAGATTTTTTGCTCTCCTCTTTATACTGCTCTATAAGTTTCTCAGCTTCTTCCTTTTGCAATTCCACGTAAACAATTTCATCAAAGCACTCACTGGCTTCTGGTAGTGTAAAGTTCCCTACAGACAAAAAGGCCAACATATTTCTTGTAACACTTACCATAACTCACTATTAAACACTTACAAGTATGACAAAACTAAAAGCAACATACTGACACCCAATACAGACTCATTGAAAAAACTTAACACAAATTCACAACTAGGAAACATGAATTTTTTATACTGCTGACATCAGTATCTGAACTGAAGGTCAGAAACTGAATCTACAGTAGAGGATGGGCAGTGGCTATAGGTCATCAGTATAAAACAATCTGGCCATTAAACCCCTTTAAAAGACTTACCTTTCATTTTAAGTACAGCATGTTCAGGAAGGTCCTTGCCTTCAACCTCAGCTTTCTTCTGAGTTCTCTCTTTGTAAACCTCATCACTTGGACACACAACAACAGCCTTACGCTGAAATCCAGCAAAGAGGCACATTTTTCTTCTCTGAGCAGCAGCAGAAACATTTGTCTACAGGAAAAGTGACAAATTAATTTATAGGTTCTTCACAATTAGGGAGGGGGGGGGGGGGAAGTCATGTAATACAAGAATGGATCCATCAGAGCAAGAAATCATATTCTAGGAAGCTCTAATCTGGTCCAAAAGAGGTAGTTTCATGCAAGATACCCCTCAGATCCATACACCTTAAACATGGGACACAAACATTGTCTTGGTAGGATCATATGAAGAACTTACTTGATCTAAAATAAAGTGTCTCTTCTTCCGAGCAGCAATTTCAATGAACTTGCTAAGGCATTGTGGGGCCCTCTGAAGCAATGCATTCAGTTTTCCTGTGTCAGTAGTTTTTTTATTACCAACCTTTATATATTAAAAAAATAAAAAAATTATATCAATATATCCTCAAAACAAAGTTGTGCTCCACTCTAGATCAGAACCTTGCAAAATTGATTCATAGAAGGAAACCAATATAGCGTGAGTGAAACAAGAAACCTTTTACTTATATGGTGTAAAAACTTACCATCATTCTCTCCATAATATTGTTTGTTCCAAGAACGTTATATTTCCCAGGATTTTCAGCAGTCTGCTTATTGACCCAAGTAGTTTTTCCAGCTCCTGGCAAGCCAATCATCATGATAACCTGGGAATGCAAGAAACAAATGTACATATTACATCAGACCGCAGGTTTAAAGAAAAACCCACTCAGAACACACCACAATATGCTCGCACCTCACAATCCTTCTTCTGTTCAGGTCCTACAGGTCCTCTCACACGATCTTCAAGTGAGACATTCTGAATGAATGTATATCCTTCAGGAACTGGAAAGAATGGTTCAGCTTGTTGGCCAAAGTTAAACTCAACAGCACAATTGTGACAAAGCACATGTGGGAAGAGTGGTTTCTCAGCCAACACATCTTTGTCAACTTTAAATGCTACGCCAAGATCCTGGCCATTCTTTGCAAAAGCAAGCTCTACTTCATCACCTTCAAAATTCTGCAAAATAAAAGCACAGATATATATAAACATACACACTTCAGATTGCAGAATGTGCGCAGTTTATTACTGTATACAAGAAAAACCTAAACAAGTGTTCTTCAGTGAGTAAAGAGACCTACCGCCATACAGGTGATCACATCATTTTCATCATATTTCTCGCCATAGTCTTCAGCCACCCCATTGCATGACTTTGATCCCTTTAGTGAATAGCCATAAGAATTTTCGTCTTCACCTAATAGATGTTTATACAGATTAATAAAAGCCATAAAGACAGAAAACAGGCAACAAGCAATAGGCAAAGTGTATCCAGCCCACCAAAAAGCCCCTCTAGTCTTATAGACATGGAAAAAAATAAAAAAAAATCCAAAATTAAAGGCAGTTCCCAGTTTTAGGCTTAAATTTGCAGCCTACAGCCTTTTTCTACAAACATCATGGCTCAGAACAAGATAAACTCAGTAAGGGTTTTCAACCTCAAACAAGTATTCTTGTTTACTGTCAGCAAACTGTTCTTTACAGATAACGGTATAGAATACAAGATACAACTTTCTAGTGTATTAACCCAGAAAAATGTATGTTACTGTACATACCTAGCATGAATCCACAGGAGCTTAGAGACCAACCAACACGTACTTCATGCACATCAATGTCTTTAGAGTATAAATGTTTCACGGGTACCTTTTCCGTAACCTCAAAAATTAAGATTAGCATAGTTAGTTAAACCAAAAATAATATCAAATTAAGCACGCTTTCACACAATGCAGTTAGACTGCATGTGGTTTTGCTCTGGTTTTCAGTGAGACTGCAGTTTTGACAAAACACATTTTACAGGATTCACCTGTAAAACAGCAACCAAAACAGAGAACTGCGAAACTGCATGTGACCTTACAAGATATGTTCATATAACACAACTTACCTTCATCTCAAAGCAAACTTTGCCATTCGAGACACCATATGAGGCTCTTCCACCAGCCCACAGGAAGGCAAAACTCTCCATGGTGAGAGAAGTGGCGCTCAGACGATCCCGTGAAATTTTAAAGTGAAGATCACAATTATCTGTAATTAAAAATACAGAAAAAAAAAACCCAAAAAACTTTAATGACTAGTAAAATTCTTCTGTAGCATACTGAAGTTAATTGATTGAGACTAAAGAAGTGTGGGCAGCCGCCAAAACGACAGCTAGCAATGGGGGGGGGGGGACGGGACATTGGCTTAACAGTATGCACGCTTAACCCCTTAATGGCCGGGCCATTTTTTTTTTTTTTTTTGCATTTTCGTTTTTCCCTCCCCACATTCCAAGAGCCATAACTTTTTCATTTTTCAATTCACAGAGTCACATGATGGCTTATTGTTTGCGAAACAAAATTGTACTTTGTAATGTCACTATTCAATATGCTGTGCAATGTACTGGGAAGCTGGAAAAAAAATTCAGAATGAGGTGCAATTGGAGAAAAACTGCATTTGCGCCAAATTCATATGGGTTTAATTTTTACAGCATTCACTGTGGTAAAAATGACATGTTACCTGTATTCTGCGGGTCAGTACGAACACGGCGATACCAAATTTATATAGTATTTGTAATGTTTGGATACCTTTTAAAAAATTAAAAACTTTGCTAAATAGAAAAATTTTTTTGCATCGCTATATTGTGTCACCTGTAACTTTTTCATATTTACATGTATGAAGCTGGGTAAGGCGTCTTTTTATGCGGGACAACATGACATTTTTATTGATACCATTTGGGGAAAGATCTGATAGTTTGATCACTTTTTATAGGAGGTAAAGTGTTGAAAAAAAAACGCTATTTGGCCATTTTGATTTTTTTCCCCCTGCTACGCCGTTCACCATATGGGATAAATATTTTAATAGTTCGGGCATTTTGGTGCAGGGGGACACCTAATGTGTTTGTTTACTTTTGTTTATTTACTTTTATATCTGATCTAGGGAAAGGGGGGTGATTTGAACTTGTGTTTTTTTATTTTTTCACACTTTAAAAACTTTTTTCTCAACTTTTACTTGTATGATCAGACTCCCTAGGGACCTTGAAACCTAGGGAGTCTGATCGATCATGCTATTCACTGCGATACTACTGTATCGCAGTGAATAGCAAAATGCCTTCACTGCTATTAGACGATGCCTCTGGCATCGTGTAATAGCTATACTGTAATGACAGGCCTGGGAGCCTTCAATAGGCTCCCAGCTGTCATGGCAACTAATCGCCGCCCTCCGATGACGTTCTGGAGGACGGCGATCAAGGAAAAATGGCGGCGCCCGTGGCGGCTGCACAATTTAGACGCCGCGGTCCCGTTTGACCGCAGCATCTAAAGGGTTTACAGCGCTCTCCATACATCGTCATGCGACTCAGGACGTACTATTACACCCTGGGTCGTTAAGGGGTTAAAGGGTACCCTTCACCACCTCCATGAAGTTCTTAGCATCTGCTAATAGGTGCTGCTCCCCTGATTCCACACTTGGATATTTTTTTCTCTAGCCTCCACCGTTCCTGAGCAAAAAGTGCAGTTAGGTTGGGGGAAGGGGGATCTGTGATTCAGAGCTCCAATCAGAGCTCAGAATCACACCCCCAGTCTGCTCCTGCCTGACAGTACCGAGCCTAAATAGCATATCAGGCACCAAAACTAACAGCAGTGATTGCTCAGGAACGATGGAGGCTACAGAAAAAATTCCTATGCCAGATAAGTGGAGCAGCAGGTATTAGATGATATAAAGAACTGGACTAGTTGGAGGTGGTGAAAGATCCTCTAATCTGTAAATAAAAAGATAAAAACAATATAAACTCAGGATAAAGGCCCAAAGCCTTCATGTTAATGATTGAAGCAAGTCTGATAGGTCTTTGGTGCTATTCCATTTATATGAAAAGCTGTTCAAATGATAAGTGATTTTATGTACATGTATAAACAGGTAGAGTCTTCATTGTGTATAGTGGGAAAATGTAACTTCTCTAAACTCAGAATCTTCCCATCTAATCCTATGCTGCCTTCAAACAGCATAGTATATTATACCTTTTAAAGAGTTCTCATCTCTGGATGTCATCTGCCAGAGACCTGACACGGCGATCCCCGGCAAAATGGCGCCTTGGTCAGCTTTGACCGAGGCACCAGAGGGGTTAATGCCTGCGATCAGTGTGGGCATAATACAGCAGAAACCCGGCGGCTATGGAGGCTGTCAAATTTAAATACCCGACTTGTTGGGAAGCTGAACCCAAACCCAGTGAAAAGGTGTAAAGTAAGACATTTTATTTACTTCTTGGAATCATGCTCAGTTTGGGCATACAAACATTGAGCATTTACATGTGTGAAAAGAGTTAAAGGCTTATTCTATAACAATTCATTTGAGATTGACAGTGCTACTCACAAGTGTCAAGAAGAACATTAGTTTCATCCAGTTTTTCATCTTCCTCTTCCACCGGTGGCTGTGGGGACTTAGACCTGCAGATTATTGTATTAGTTATAAAACATAACAAGGAGACAGTAAATGTCTGAAATGATTTTTTAACACAAACCTGCTGTATTTGTTTTCTTCAATATACTCGAAGTAGCCACGGCCATGATCTTCACGTGGTCTTTTCACACCACGTTTCTTATCCTTTTGATCTTTGCCATCTACAAAGAGGGAATATTTTAACAAGATGCATAATACTATAACCCAAGTTAAGTAAAACCCCCAGATAGCTAGGAAATCAGAAGTGTCTGATTAACACTTTGCTTTATTCAATATCTGTAAAGGTGCTGTTAACACCAGGTATCAGGAAGGGACTGCCAATACTTTCACTTAAAGCAGTTTCTCAACCTTTTCAAGTGAAAAAAGTTCCAACCAAGTACCACCAATGGACACTGGTGTCTGTCATGTGACAGCTCTTGCTCCTGATCTGAAGCAGGAAAAAACTGACATGGGTAGAGTAGCAAGCAAGTCCTTTTGCTTATGAGGGCATCTGTGGGAAGCACACACTAAAAACTGTTTTTTTTTTAGCTTCCAACCAGCTTTTTAATCATCAGATCATTGAAGCAACCTGGGATCTGCCTCAGTTTAGGAGCTACTGTGCCTCATCATTTGAAGATAGACTATAGACTTTGGTGCTGGAAGTAGCTCAGACTGGGTGACTGTAGTATCCACTCATGAAAAACTTTTATAATTGGGGTATGCTTTAAGTGAACACATTAACTGATCAGCCATGTCACGAGGGAATGCCCATACTTAAGCAGCGGTTTCATTTACATAAGAGCCCTGTCCAAGAGTGTGGCTACAGCAACACACCATACATGGTTTGGACACACCCTAACAGATATTCATTGTTACCTTTAAAAACTAACTGGCAAGCCCATGTCAGGTGTTTTGGCATGCTACTCTCCAAACACTCACACTGCAATTTGTGAAACCTCTGCAAACCTCAGTCTGATCATATTGCAATTCTTGCTGTGCTTTTCACAAGACTAACACCTTGACTAAACAGGCCTTTACACAAACATTAAATCATTTTGCACACTTCGTAATATAGCATGTGTAAAAGGGAGTGTCACCAGAATCCAGCATATCAACCAGCCCTGAAGATTGATACTGTGACCCTAACCTAAGTTTTCCACTTGTGAACCACCACCTATGTTGCTGAGAAATTGCCATTTTTGCCAACATGCAAATAGGCAAAAACTTTGTGCAACTTCAGCCGTAGGAAGAGGGAAAAAAACAAAACACCAAATTAGAGCTAAAGAGCTAGAAAAACCCTGTCTGGCAAAAGATTAAAAGATTGTAGTGGTCAAGCAAGCTCTTGTAGGCGTGTCCAGCTTATGTACATAAATATTCTTTATATAATAAAGAATTGCATAACTCTTCATTATGTATTTTCTAAAATATATTGAGCGAGAGTTTACTAGACCAGTCACACTGGTGTAAAGGGGGCAAAAGTGTGTCGATGTCCACTTTTCAAAAAAACTAAGTTGCAAAATGGACAGAGAAAGGTAGGCTGGAAAGAGGATGCTTCAGCCCAGCAGATTTAATATAAGTTTTGCTAGGCTAGCATGACTTATAGGTGAAATTTATGTCAGACTGTTCAATTCTAAAGCACAAGACCTCATCAAGATGAACGAGAATTATTAAAGGGAATCTATTAGAAAAACACCTTTTATACTAATGGCACGTTGGAATAGCCTTTAAAAAGGCTATTCTACTCTTTTCTTCTCCCCGCCATTTCTGATAAAATCCCTTTCTTACGTTATGACCTCCGAGCACTCCCGTGTCATAACCTTCTGCCGCCCCTTAGCTGATTGTCTTCATTCCCCTCTTCATCTTTTCCGGATCTACTGCCTTGCATAGGCAAAATGGCGGCCCGGGCATGCACAGTCGGCTCTGCCGATACCCGAATGCACAAGATTTCATATCCGTATAGCGCTACTTCCGATGCCTACGCAAGGCAGAAGATCCAGAGAAGATGAAGAGGGGAATGAAGACAATCAGCTAACGGGCGGCGGAAGGTTATGACGCGCGGGTGCTTGGTGCACAGGGGGAACGCCCCCTGGGCCCCGTGATCGTAATTTGCATAACGCAAGAAACTGATTTTATCAGAAACCGCGGGGAGAAAGAAAAGAATGGAAGATAGGAGTAGAATGGTCTTTTTAAAGGCTATTCCAATGTGCCATTAGTTCAAAAGGTGTTTTTCTAATGATAGACTCCCTTTACAAGGCAACACCAGTCTTAAACTGTCCCTCATTCTCAACTTGTTAAAAGTTTTCAAGAATAGAGATTTTTTTTCCCCTCCCGAAGGCTGAAAACTAATTCTGATCACCGTACAGGGAAAGTCATTAGGAATTTACCCATTTACCTCAAGTTTTCATATTAAAATATCACCAAAAATTCTTTAAGTGTTTAATTCCCATGTTATCATCGATATTTAAGAAAATCCAAAAAAATCTTGCAGTTCTAACTCTTGCCACCAAGCCCAAAATAGTTTGTGCCTTCCTGTTTCCTGGAGATGGACCATAGACATCAGCGCAGAGAAGACCCTACTGACTTCTAAAGGAGTACTCTAGGCATGCTGTGACCACTGCAGAGGTCAACGCACAGAGGGAGAGCGTAGATAAGCTGTGAAATAACCTATTCTGACAGGAGGATTTGTGTCTTATCTACATATGTAAGATGTGATCATCATTGTGCTGATAGTGAGGTGGCTGTTGCAAAGAAATCTACAAAGTCATTTTGTCTTAGGGTGGGATCACAGGCGCTGCAAATCCGACCTAAGTGTCAGAAAACTGGATAGGGAAAGGTTTGCGACGCTTTGCTTAAAAACCCATTCACTTCTATGGTTTTTAAAGCAATGCGCGGGTGTGCGCTTACACAGTCTGCGCCGCGAAGCAGGTTTTTTTTTTTGCCGGGAACAAAATCGGATATGCAGGACTTTGTGCCAGACGAAGAAAAAAAAAAAAGCCTGTGATTTTGCATTTAAACAAAAAGCATTTTTTTTTTTATGGTTAATTCTCCATTATAAACTCAATATTCTTGTTTTTGCTTAAACTAAAGAAATTTTCATGGAGATGGTAGAGTAAGGATTCAGATATATCTGATGCAGGCTTCCTAATCCTACCACCCAACATGATCATAGCTTGCAGCGTGATGAGGAAGCCTGCATGAAATATATCAGACCCCAGGGTGGGTGTAATAGATTTTATAAATCTGATGAGAATCAGAATTGTATTGATTTAATGTTATTAAAGGCATAGGTGACCAACGATTTCAATATCTGCAGCGGTATACAAAGTGCAATTTTAAAGGGGTTGTACGAGTTAAACTTATCAGCTCTCTATTGGTCTAACCGGGGAAGGTCCAATGTCTCCAACCAGTTCACATCTATGACACTGTAGATTATAGACAGACCCCCCCCCCCCATTATAATGATTGGTAGGGATTAGACCCTCTACCTACTACTCTTTGTGGTATTGCCCCCTTAGTCAAAGGTGTTGAAAGATTTGCTAGGTTAACATTTATTTTCTATGGAGACGCAGGAGACTTCTAGGTCCTTTGCTTTCATGATTACTGAAGGGGTTCCAGTGCTTGGACCACCAGCAATCAAAATTTACCTGTTGACAGACAATAAGCGTCTCCAATACACCTCAAAATGTAGGTAACCCAGTAACAAACTACACAAGTTATAGCCTGTCTATATTGTGATAAATACAATCCTGCTTCCAGGGGGCAAGTGTTATCAATAGCTTTACTTATTACATCCAGTATAAAGCTATGTTCACATCTGTTCCAGAGGTTATGAAAACAGGACTTTTTTGTACAACATAGCTTGAAACAGAAACCTGTGGAAATGAAAGCTTGACTTAGCTGTGAGCACAGCGTTACACCCACAAGCTACACTATGCACACCTCCAAGACAAGGCACATTGCATTACAGTCACACCACCCTGTAATCTGTGAGACATTAAATAATCCCTACATACATGTGCGGTGTTACATAACACTCCATCCACACAATCAACACTGCCACAGGCAACACATTCTGACTAAAGGCTCAATAGTTAACCATCTGCACCATAACAGCAGTCAGGACCTAAACCATAATGCAAATCCGCCAGAACACAGCAAGCCAATGGGCAACCTCCTGGAACCCTATGTCTATTGTTCTATACTAGCAGTCATGGCAGGCTCACGGGTGAGGGGCAATCCTCCAGGGAATTATGCCCCCGCGCTTCTTTACCTCCAAGCACATGAAGGGACACTACATCTACCATAGGCCTGTATTGTTCTGTTAGGAGCCCAGACATACGAGGGTCCCCTCCCCCACCTCACAGGACAATACACAGATGGGACATAATGGCTCCATGTGACTGAGGGAGGGGGAGCAGGTGCGAGGACAGTCACATCTCCTCACACCCGGGGGTCTCCGGAAGTGACGTCACACAATAACGGCCGTTAGTAAGCGGCCGTGATTGCGGGCCGTGTGTGTCCGAGTACTCACCACCGCGGGCGGACGCTCCCGCCTCCTCGCACTTGATGGCCATGAGGGGCCGCGGACCGCTGGGCACCGCTTCCTCTTCTTGCTTCTCCTGATCCTTCTCCCCGCCATTCTCATCCGCCTGCTCTTCCTCCTCCTCTTCCTCTAGGCCTACGGGAATACCCTCATCCTCCTCATCTTCTTCCTCCTCCTCACCCTCCTGGAAACCCTGGTCGTCGCCATTCTCATCTTCCTGGCCAACTCCCGCCGTTTCGTCTTCTTCGGCTCCATCGTCCTGGACCGCCTCGCCTCCATTCTCCCCGCCTACCTCCATGCCTTCCTCGTCCTCTTCTTCTTCCTCCTCTCCTACTCCTTGCTCCTGCTCAGCGCCTTCACCGACATCCATCCCTTCGCCCTGTGCTCCCCCGAGCACGCCGCCGCCAGCCTCGCTCTCCTCGTCCAGTGCGGCCTGCAGCCTCTCCATGAGCTCGGCCTTGAGCCCCTTATCACTCAGACGTCTCTTCTTTAGCTCTTCCTTCAATTCCGACACCTTCAGCTTCTTAACGTTGACCGGGGAACTCATGTTTTTTGTGGTGATGGAGTCTTGTGCTTGGACTGTGCCGGCGGATTACCAGTGGCTCAGTAGAAATGCTTTCTCCCTGCGTCGCGACTCCTTCAAAATGGCGGAGCAAACAAGGACGGAGCGCACTGCCCTCTGGAGGGGGAAGAGACTGAATGTTTAGCGTGAGGGGATCACCGAGGTTTAGCTCACCCCGCCCATGTATAGGGGAGGGGCATCGCGCGGCCTCCTCTACTAGCTCCGCCCCCCGCATTCAATTCACATACTCACGATGTCAGTTTGTGGCGCGCGAAAACCCAGCAGCAGCACGCGGTGACTAATACGTCTGTACATTGTACGCACGACACCGCCATAACCTTAAAGTGATAGAACCTGCGACCGGCATGTGAGAGAGAAAACCCCGTGGTCATGCTTGGCACAGCCTGTGACGTAGACGTGAGCGGGGCTGAATAAGTTGCACGCCCCAAGGCTCTCCTAGCAGAAGGCGCTCATGTCTTGTCGCTTCCTCTCACTTCCCAGGAAAAGAAGCGCAGGGAATGTGTAAAATGTGCTCTAGTGTAGTGTAGATATGGGGAAAAACCAAGTGCTTCTGTACACTGGAAAATTAGAAAATGACATTAGAAAAATTGTTATAGTTAAAGAAGAGGTAAATGGCTTGTAAGGCTCTATTCACATTACAGATGCACTTGGGAGAGTGCCCTCCATGATCTGTGGAAAGAGACTATAATCTACTTTATGATGGATTGGGAAACACTGCTCCATTTTCACACTTCCAACATTCCCATTGTAAGTGAGTTGGGCAGATTTGTGAAGACTGGCGTTATTAGTGCCAATCTTACGACAGGGTTCACACTAGCATTCCGGTCTGCAGGTGGACCTAAAAGACGGAGACCCTGTCTGTTTAAAAAGCAGTTACCTGTGGACCCCATAGACTTTTTATACTGAAACTGGCAGAGGGAAAGGACCTCCTTGCGGGACTTTTCTCTCTGCCAATTTTAAGCGGATTGTGCAACGGATCTCCTACAGAGACTCCAACACAGGTGTGAATCCAGCATAAGTTGCATCTCATAGCTTGTGTAGATTTCTGGTATAATTTACAGCAGATTTCTGGCGTAAATGATAATGCCCCCTCCATCACTTTATCATGCCCCCTTTTTGGTAAAGTGGCAAGGACAGCTCAGAAAATAAAAAGTTGCCAATAGAGGAGGCTCTAATTTACCATGGGCAGCACATACATGGCTGAGGAAGTTGGTTGTCTGAATAGGCTCAATGGCTACATGTACAGGACCGCCGTCGAGTAGTCAGTGAAATCGGAATAGATAGCACACAGATAGTGTCTGTGTGCAGTCTATCATTTGAATGTATGAGACAGCTGCAAAACAGACAGGAATAGGACGTGCAAGTTTTGCAGTTCAGTTCTACAGACCTGTGAAGATAACGATCATGTGCACGGTGCCATAGAAATAAACAGGGACAAAAATACAATTGTGTGCTTGAGTTCTAAGCTATTTGCATCACAATTTTAGCATCTGTTTAGTCAATCCATTTAACACATACAAATATAGTAACAGAATTCAATGGAGACACAAAAGTATGCCACACTAACATGTGCTTGACAACACAAACATGGACACCAGTCTTCATAACCCCTGAGTTGACAGAATGTGCGCCTCATTTATGATGTGTACACCTCCTCATGAGACACATCCTCCGCCGGGCCGTGCACTTGAAGGGAAATATATTCTGTTTCATGTAAATTGTTATATTCGTACACAAATAAGGGGGAAGGTGCATTGCCCTAGAACAGGGGTAGGCAACTTTTTTTTGTTTGGTGTGCCAATTTAAATTAAAAAAATCAAAGATGAGGCACTCGGAGTGCCGGTCAATAATTGTAAGGCTGACGACCCCTAAACTAAAGTCATATACCACAAACCATAACACAGAAGTGCTGCCACCAGATGCTTTAGGACGCATGCATTTACTGCTATTTCCTAGGACGCACCTGTACTTTTGCATTAGAAACAATGAAAGTACATGTGTAGCCCCCAATTATTGTTAAATGTATGTGTCCAGGAGCACCGTATGGCAGCATCCATATGGTGGAAACACACTATATATCTGGATGCAGTTAGATTCTTAGGCCACTGGAACCTTTACTTCGATGTAAAACTGTGTTCACATGGTTCATTTTTGCAAAAAAACACCGTTATACAGAATAATGTCCCATAGCGGCCCCTGCACACGGTATTATGTCCCATAGCGGCCCCTGCACATGGTATTATGTCCCATAGTGGCCCCTGCACGCGGTATTATGTCCCATAGCTGCCCCTGCACACGGTATTATGTCCCATAGTGGCCCCTGCACGCGGTATTATGTCCCATAGCTGCCCCTGCACGCGGTATTATGTACCATAGCGGCCCCTGCACGCAGTATTATGTCCCATAGTGGCCCCTGCACGCAGTATTATGTCCCATAGTGGCCCCTGCATGCGGTATTATGTCCCATAGTGGCCCCTGCACGCGTTATTATGTCCCATAGCGGCCCCTACACACGGTATTATGTCCCATAGTGGCCCCTGCACGCAGTATTATGTCCCATAGTGGCCCCTGCATGCAGTATTATGTCCCATAGTGGCCCCTGCATGCGGTATTATGTCCCATAGTGGCCCCTGCACGCGGTATTATGTACCATAGCGGCCCCTGCACGCAGTATTATGTCCCATAGTGGCCCCTGCACGCAGTATTATGTCCCATAGTGGCCCCTGCATGCGGTATTATGTCCCATAGTGGCCCCTGCACGCGTTATTATGTCCCATAGCGGCCCCTACACACGGTATTATGTCCCATAGTGGCCCCTGCACGCAGTATTATGTCCCATAGTGGCCCCTGCACGCAGTATTATGTCCCATAGTGGCCCCTGCATGCGGTATTATGTCCCATAGTGGCCCCTGCACGCGTTATTATGTCCCATAGCGGCCCCTACACGGTATTATGTCCCATAGCGGCCCCTGCACTCGGTATTATGTCCCATAGTGGCCCCTGCACATGGTATTATATCCCATAGTGGCTCCTGCACATGGTATTATGTCCCATAGTGGCCCCTGCACATGGTATTATGTTCCATAGTGACCCCCATAGCGAATAAAATTCTTAATGTTAAAAAATAATAGCAGTTTCATTTCAGTCGTGTTTGGTCCGATCGAAAGAGCTGTAGGGGACTTGGGCTGCCGTCCCAGGGAAATAAGCTTCGCGTGCCACTCTTGGTACGTGTGCCTGGGGTTGCTGACCCCTGCCCTAGAATCTAGAGCTGAGACCAAAGCGCAGGAAGGCTAAGGCACACCCCAAAACATTTGTAACTTTTTTATATTTCTGTGTGTAATAGGTGTGTCTTTTTTTTTGTTGTGCAAGATACAGTTTTTAATGATACTGTTTTGGGGAATGCCGACATTTTCATCACTCTTTATCAATTTTTTTTTTTGAGAGGCAAAAAATGCCAATTTGGCGGATAATACTATTACGGCAGATGTCGGCAAGAGGTTCAAATATTTCTGTTCCTTGAAAGCCCTCGCAGTGTTATGTTAGAGTGGCCATAATAGGTCATTAATTTTTTAATAAACTTTGCATCAATCAATAGTATAAGCAAGTATAAGAAACTTTCTAAACTTAGAGAAAAATGCCTCTTTCTGCTCTTATCAGTCTGTTCCCCACTCCTCTGCTCTTTGCTAAAATAGCTTTCACTCTGAAAATCCCTGCTATATCCATCTCAAGACAGGCTGAAGGTTACAAAACTCAAATTACACATGTCTGTGGAGAGGGCAAGGGGTAGGACTAGGGCTGGGCAGTTATGACCTAAATATAAATTGTGATTAATCCTTTTATCTCGATTATGATGGCAATTATTTAGGTCACGCCACTTTTAAACCACACCCCCTTTACAGTATGATTAAGTGTTGGGTGAACCCCGCAAGATTTGTCTCACAAGGTTCGCCTGGTGGTTTCGATAGGACCGAACACGGCCAAACCGAAACTGCTATTATGATTCTTCGGGGTCTTTTCAGACCTCAGAGTATAATAAGCGGAGGGCCAAGGGAGGTGAGGTAACATAAAAGTAAAAGAGTTACTCGCCTCTCTCGGGCTCCAGCACAACTCCTTGCTGTCTTCAGTTCTTCTGGCTAATGTCAGGGACAGCTGCTTGGGCCTCAGTGTTACATGGTGTTGTGACACGTAGATGCAAGCGAGGCCACGTGATGTCAGCCAGAAGCGCCGAAGATAGGAGGCAGTCACACCGGAGCCCAGGAGATGTGAGTAACTGTTTTTTTTATGATTCCTCACCTCTGAAGAGACCCCACAGTATAATAATGGCAGTTTCTGTTCGGTCTGAATGGAACTGCAAATATTGTAATAACAGAACCAAAATAACAGACATGAACAAAATCACATCGGTTATCCAGGTTGACGTTCAGTTTAGGTTATTTTTTGATTAATTGCCCAGCTCTAGGTGGGACTAAGCAGGAGCAGACAGAGGAACACAAGTTTAACCCTTTTCCCTGCCATGGATGTAATAACACGTCCTGACAGGGAAGCATGGCAGTAGCCAAGGATGTATGTAATATGTCTTTGCTATTAATGTCGATATCTCAGAAACTATAAGGGCTATTAAGATGATCTTAGATTCATAAACCTGTAGATCTCTATTCCATACAGTGTTTTTAGCAGTCATGATCCTGGTATCATTTTAAAGATGAGATTCTTATATCATCTTAATAGCCTTTACAGATCATGTGCTTTAAAGTATATGCCCCTACAGCCTCAGCCAGAATCGTGGGAAAGCATAGAGGGGGATAAGCTGCAGAGAGAATGAAAAAAACACCATTCTTACAGCATAAACTGTATCTGACCCCCGGGAAGTGGCAGCATGGACTTCTGTCCATGTTATCACCTCTTGTATCAGCCAGAGAGCATACTGTACTGTGGCTCTCAGATTCTCACATAGATGGATAAAGTAATTCCCCTCTGAGTCTAATCAGGCCGTTTATTGACACTGTAACCCATACATTTAGCAGTGTCCAGATTGCAGCACCAAAAGAGTTGCACCAAACTCTTTTACCACATACACAAAAACATCAATAAAGTTTACATTTGACACAGTTACTGTCCTGTCCTCATTGATCTTTATAGAATAAAATATGCTGACCGCCTCTCTAGTGATATCCATTACAAGCATCCATTACAGGAATCAGTCAGATATTTTCACCCAGTGACTGTCACCAAAAAAAAAAAAAAAAAGTTTTTGGCTGCTTTCAGATGGGCGTAATAGTGAGTATTTTTTTTTTTCTTTGCACCCATAGTATGGATGAAACACCCGGACTTCCAGTGGGTCATCAAATGCAGGGTTACACCTGAGTCTGAAAGTGGCCTTAGTTATCACCTTGCTAATGATAGCTCATCAGTTATAAAGCCTGAAAAACTCCTTTATTAATAGTTTCATTGTTTTACTTATATATTAAGGATTTAATATTGAAAATCTGTTAAAATCTTCCAGAACAGGAGTAACTTGCTAGGTCTTTTTTCTGTCTCATAGAGGAGGATTCCTTGTCTGAGACAAGTCCTTTAATGAAACATTGGTAACTGCAGCTTAGTGATAGTGACACAATATATAGTCTGTTGGGATCTTGAACTTTATGCAAATTGATATCACAATGGCAATTGTGGGGTTCATTAGTTTTAACTCATTCTTTTTTTTTATTGTTTTTTTTTTTTTTATTATTGTTTATTTATATAGCACCATTAATTCCATGGTGCTTTACGTTTGCGGATTTACATACGGTACACCAAATATATAAAACAGATAATGCTAACAGAGACCAACTGGTTCAGTGGGATAGAGGGCCCTGCCCGCAAGGGCTTACAATGTATGATGGAAGAGGGATAGAGACAGAAGGTGGGGGTAGAGGCTGTACAGATGGTGGTATGATGACAGTAGTGTTATTGGAGGTTGTAGGCTTTCTTGAATAGGTGAGTCTTCAGGGCCTTCTTGAAGCTTGTGACTGTGGGGGACAGAGCGGAGTAGGAGGTCTTTGGAGGATTGGAGGTTACGTGTGGGCAGGTAGCGGGAGATTAGGTCGGAGATATATGGAGGGGACAGGTTGTGGATGGCTTTGTATGTCAGCATTAGTAATTTGAACTCTATTCGCTGGGCAAGGGGTAGCCAGTGAAGGGATTGGCAGAGGGAAGCGGCTGATGAAGAACGGGGGAGAGGTGTATTAGGCGAACAGCACAGTTTAAGGTGGACTGGAGGGGGGCGAGGGTGTTAGCTGGGAGGCCATGGAGAAGGGTGTTACAGTAGTCTAGGCGGGAGATTATGAGGGCATGGACTAGCATCTTTGTAGTTTCAGGGGTGAGGAAGGAGAGGATTCGGTGGATGTTCTTGAGTTGGAGGCGGCAGGAGGTGTTGAGGGTTTGAATATGCGACTTGAAGGATAGGTCAGATTCTAAGGTTATCCCAAGGCAGTGGGCCTGTGGGACTGGAGTGAGAGTGGTTCCATTAATTTTGATAGATGGGTCAGGTAGGGGGATCGTGCATGGAGGGGTGAAGATTATGAACTCCGTTTTCTCCATGTTGAGTTTGAGAAAGCGGGAGGAGAGAAAGGAGGCTACGGCTGCTAGACTTTCTGGGACTCTAGACAACAGGGAGGTAATGTCTGGTCCAGAGAGATATACTTGGGTGTCGTCAGCATAGCAATGGTAATGGAAACCGTGGGATTCTATGAGTTGGCCAAGGCCTAGGGTATAGATTGAGAACAGGAGGGGTCCTAGGACGGAGCCTTGGGTGACACCTACAGAAAGAGGGTGTGGCGGGGAGGTGGTGTTCGAGTGGGAGACGCTAATTCTCATTCTTAGGTAGCCAAAAATATGTAGAGATTTGTAGGTATACATTATCAAACCAGTGAAATGCCTTATCCGACAGCAAATTATGCCACACAAAAGGTTCAACCCACAGCAAAATCCACATATGTAGATTTTCATTTTGATCTATGGACTGTAATATAGGTCCACAATAGGAATCTGCATTGCAGTTCTTATGACTGTGAAAAACAGTAATGTGACGGCCGTTTTTGCAAAACATTGAATTAAATTTGTCTATACATATATACTTTTTTTTGACTGTTTTACACAGCCATGAAAAAAAATGGCAAGCTCTATCTTTGTTTTCAAAGAAATCAATGGATCCATTTTTAATGGATGTAAAATGAAATGGAGTTAGTACCCCCACAGATCAGCTGTACTAAGGGGCCAGAGTGCTTGTGGGAGTGCTGTGACCCCTTTGTATACATCGCACACAGTCTGATTTAGTGATATGACAGTATGCAATGTAAACAGTGAGGAGGGTCACAGTGCTCACATAAGGACTATGTTTTGAAGGTCTACTGATTCTCTTATTGAAACACTATTGTAAGGATAGGTTACCAGTAAAAAGGTACTGGAATGACCCTTTAAAATTTCATAGAGATCTATCATGCAGTATGTTCTTATGTTCTGGCCATGAGATCTGAACAGGATTTGTGGCAAATTTGGACATAGGGCTGTGTGCATATGGGCTACATGTCCTTCACTCTACAAGACTTATTAAGTCTACAAGACTTATTAAAGGGGTTGTCCAGGCAAAAATGGACAACCTTTTAAATTTTAAATCAGCCGGGGGCATTGAAAAAAATATTAATAAAAATGCATACTCACCTGTCCCTGATGCTCCGGTGTCCTCCTGACGCGTTCCGGTCCTTCTGCTGAACGGGTCTCTTCCAGAGTTCCACTGAAGCCACTGAGGCCAATCAGCGACTACAGTGGAACTCCGGAAGAGACCCAGGAGAAGCTGCCAGAGCAGAAGAACCAGTACGCGCCAGGTGGACACCGGAGCATCGGGGACAGGAGAGTATGCTTTTTTTTTTTTTTTTTTAATGCTCCCAGCTGATTTAAAAGTTTTTTTTTTTTTGCCTGGACAACCCCTTACGGACTTATGACTGGTGAGGGACATCACAAGAAAATTCCGCACAGAGTGCTCCCCTGACTTAAGGCCCTAAACCATGAGCATGGCAATGACTGGGGAGACAGTGACCTCATATTGAAAGCACTGATAAGACAGTGTGGCCAACAGAAGTTTTAATATAACGGGAGTGAAAATCATTTCTGACTCACCTCTTATGTACATGTGATGACCATATAATACCAATATCATTATTAGTTGCATTAATATGTGTAACAATTGTACTATGTAGCTGAATTTTCTTCATAGTATTAAAGGTATTTTCTTGTATACGTTTAGATGAGACTCACATTTCTCTGATGTTATTCCCGTGATTAGTGGCTTCTAGTTATAAAGTATATGCAAATATTCTTTATCACTACTATGACAGTTGCTAAGCAACCAAGCCTTGAATTTTCTGGTACAAAAATAATACATATTAAACTCAAAATAGAAAGATATGTGATTTGAGATCTGCATGCGGAATGGAAGTGCCAAACACCCTTTCATTAGTTCATACATACAACTGCATTCTGAAAGGTACAGCCCTTCTCTACATTCCCCTCTGTCAGCAGGGAGGTAGTTATGACTAGAAGGGCTCGCACGCTTTTACTGTATATGTCTAGATAATGAGATTTCTGATTTTCATTATTTGAAGGGAACCTGATACTGCGAAAATGGAGACAGCATGTTATAGAGCAGGAGAAGCTGAGTGGATTGATATATAGTTTAGTCTAAAATATTTATATATTTTATATTATATTTATAATACTTATTATAATTTATAACATACTAGCAGAAGGACCCGGCTTCGCACGGGTTCATTTCATTTTTTGTTTGTGTAGTGGCCCCATAAGAATTGGCCAGTTTTGCACTTGAAATCCAGTATGGCAGTCCAGTATACAGTGGGGAAAAAAGTATTTAGTCAGCCACCAATTGTGCAAGTTCTCCCACTTAAAAAGATGAGACAGGCCTGTAATTGACATCATAGCTAGACCTCAACTATGAGAGACAAAATGAGAAAACATATCTTGAAAATCACATTGTCTGATTTTTTAAGAATTTATTTGCAAATTATGGTGGAAAATAAGTATTTGGTCACCTACAAACAAGCAAGATTTCTGGCTCTCACAGACCTGTAACTTCTTCTTTAAGAGGCTCCTCTGTCCTCCACTCATTACCTGTAGTAATGGCACCTGTTTGAAATTGTTATCAGTATAAAAGACACCTGTCCACAACCTCAAACAGTCACACTCCAAACTCCACTATGGTGAAGACCAAAGAGCTGTGGAAGGACACCAGAAACAAAATTGTAGACCTGCACCAGGCTGGGAAGACTGAATCTGCAATAGGCAAGCAGCCTGGTGTGAAGAAATCAACTGTGGAAGCAATAATTAGAAAATGGAAGACATACAAGACTATTGATAATCTCCCTCAATCAGGGGCTCCACGCAAGATCTCACCCCGAGGGGTCAAAATGATCACAAGAACGGTGAGCAAAAATCCCAGAACCACACGGGGGACCTAGTGAGTGACCTGCAGAAAGCTGGGACTAACGTAACAAAGGCTACCGTCAGTAACACACTGCGCCGCCAGGGACTCAGATCCTGCAGTGCCAGACGTGACTCCCTGCTTAAGTCAGTACGTATCCGTGCCCGTCTGAAGTTTGCTAGAGAGCATTTGGATGTTCCAGAAGAGTATTGGGAGAATGTCATATGGTCAGATGAAACCAAAGTAGAAACACAACTCGTCGTTTTTGGAGGAGAGTGAATGCTGAGTTGCATCCAAAGAACACCATACCTACTGTGAAGCATGGGGTTGGCAATATCATGCTTTGGGGCTGTTTCTCTGCAAAGGGACCAGGACAACTGATCCGTGTACATGAAGGAATGAATGGGGCCGTGTATTGTGAGATTTTGAGTGCAAACCTCCTTCCATCAGCAAGGCCAATGAAGATGAAACGTGGCTGGGTCTTTCAGTGTGACAATGATCCCAAGCACACCGCCAGGGCAACGAAGGAGTGGCTTCATAAGAAGCATTTCAAGGTCCTGGAGTGGCCTAGCCAGTCTCCAGATCTCAGCCCCATAGAAAACCTTTGGAGGGAGTTGAAAGTCCGTGTTGCCCAGCGACAGCCCCAAAACATCACTGCTCTAGAGGAGATCTAAATGGAAGAATGGGCCAACATACCAGCAACAGTGTGTGCAACCTTGTGAAGACTTACAGAAAACGTTTGACCTCTGTCATTGCCAACAAAGGATATATAACAAAGTATTGAGATGAACTTTTGTTATTGACCAAATACTTATTTTCCACCATAATTTGCAAATAAATTCTTAAAAAAATCAGACAATGTGATTTTCTAGATATGTTTTCTCATTTTGTCTGTCATAGTTGAGGTCTACCTATGATGTCAATTACAGGCCTGTCTCATCTTTTTAAGTGGGAGAACTTGCACAATTGGTGACTGACTAAATACTTTTTTTCCCCACTGTAGCTATAGTCTATTTATGGCTGTGTTGCTATGGAAACCTGGTAAATGAAATGTGAACTTATATTGGCTGATGCACGTCATATGACTCAATATTTAAGGACCTGCGAACTGCTATTGACTTATATAGGTTATAAATGGTTGGTTGCTTGGTTGCTATGGAAACCTGGTGTAAAGCTGTGTGTATGTCAAGACTGAAGAACCTGCGATTTTCCATTGGTCCATAAGCGTCATGTGAGCATGTGTATCTCAGTTTGTATATCAGTGAAAGACCTACGATCGGTTGTTATGGAAAACCTGGAGTAAAGCTGTGTGTATGTGACCTTGTGTAACAGTGTTATCCACAGCTCCCAGCCCCTTTAAAGCTGACCCACAGCAATAATAAAAAATGCCTGGGTTGTTATGGAAACATGGAGTGCAGCTGTGTGCATGTGGCTGACAATGCTTTGTCAGATTGGAGAAGGGCTTGGGTCTGCTGAGAGTTTTCATTAGCTCAAGCAGCAGCCATGCATTTTGCTGCAGGAGGCATGAGTAGTTTAAAAATGTTTCAATTTATAAGAATGCTGAAATCCAGTATGGCAGTCCAGTCAGTTTCGTAAATAACGGGGTAGCAGTGGTAGCGGCTGCCACAGGGCCGGGGACATTAGGGGTCCCGGCAGGCCCCTGATGTTTTTTTGTTTTTTTTTTAATAAGCCATTACCTGCTGGTGTAACACCAGCAGGTAATGGGCCCTATTTACTTACCGATCCCCGCTCCTGCTCACGGCCGCCTGCACTTCACCTTCTGTGGAGGCGGCTGTGAGCAGGAGCGGGATCGGTAAGTAAGGCCTACGGGCCGTGAACCCCACAAACAGTGCTATAATTACACTCTGGGGTCTTTTCAGACCCCAGAGTATAATGATCAGTGGCCCCGAGGAGTTGATGGAACATAAAAACACTGTTACTTACCTCTCCTGCGCTCCAGCAGGCTTCGGGCCCCCTTGGTGACGTCCCAGATGTTGGTGGGACAGTCCAACTTCATTATGCGTCGCGATGCATGCCTGGCTCACGTGACATCTGGTCCAACATTGAAGAGGTAGCGGGAAGTTCGCATAATACTATATGAAGGGGCCACTATGGGGCATAACAGTGTGTGCAGGGGCCACTATGAGGCATAATAGTGTGTGTAAGAATGAAGTTTGTGCGGTGGGGGGGCGGTTGCCGGGGGGGGGCCATGTCAAATGTTCGCCTTCGGGCCCATCCATTCCTAGTTACGCCACTGAGTCCAGTATAGGTACAGTCTATTTATGGCTGTGTTGTTATGGAAACCTGGTAAATTAGATGTGAACTTACAGTATACTGGCTGATACACGTGATATGACTGAATATTTAAGGACCTGCTATTGATTAATGCAGGTCATAAATAGCTTGGTTGCTATGGAATCCTGTGTGCCTGAGGAGACTAAGTGCCTGCTAACTTCTATTGGCTGATAAGGGACATGTGACTGTGTGTATGGCAGTTGGAATATGAGTGAAAGACTTGCAGGCTTGTATTAGCTAATGCTGGTAATTTTTTGGGAATACTGTATCTCTGGAATGGTACATCCTTTAGAGCTGAGACCCAGTCTAAAATATTCCCGGACACCTGATGTACATGTTTGCCAAATTTGTTGAGGATCGGTCCAGTCGTTTGGTTGCACATAAAGAACAGACAGACAGACAGAAACTCATTTTTATATATATAAGAGATTAATTGAAATTCCTACTCATTCTGGGCTTAGAAATCCAGTGGGTGATCTCGCACAATGATTTACATCATCATCTCTGTAAGCATACATGTGAAAATAGCTGTCAATCACTGGATTCCTAAGCCCAGAATAAACAGAGATTGCAATGAATAAAATACAAATTACACTGGAACTTTTCCTAAAAAACTATATATATCAATCTGCTCAGCAAATCCTGCTCTATAACATAATGTTAGATTATATTGCTTGTTCAATGTGACAAGTTCCCTTTAGGCTAAGCGTAACAAGCTTGCAGCATTTTTTTGTACAGAACTTTTCAGAGAAAGTCCACAGAGTTTTCCTCTGCGGACTTTCTATCCCTATTATTCATATACGGAAACCACCAGCATTTTCGTATGTATAATTGACCTGCTGTGAATGATTTACAAAAACGCAGCGGTTTTTGAATTTGCATTTCCTCTGCAGATATTGTTTTGCACTGTAAAAAGCTACAGTTTTGCCGCTGCGTTTCCACCGCGGCCAAATTGTGGCATTTACGATACGTGGGGCCCGGGCCACCTGGATATGTTGGGCGCCTCATCAGCAAGGGAGTTGAGGTACTTGTGAAATATTTAGGCCACATGCATACAACCAAATGTACCATCCAAGGGGGAATCCTATGCTCCGTTCTGTTCTGGTTGTTATGAAGCAGGTTATATCTTGCTCTCTGACATCAAAATGGAACCCCCATTAAAATCAGTGGGAGATGGAAGGCACTAGAGTGCGATCGAAGTGCATTCTGCTACTAACCCCTCCCCTTCCCCATCCTGCACACTTGGCTCTGTGCATGAGGCCTTATGGTATATCCTGTGGGAAATTTATGGCATGTTCTGTCTTATAACGGAATAAAACTTTAATAAAATCATTGATTCATGAACAAGGTATTAAAATTAAAGTTAGGCTTTATTTATTTGGAGCATACATTGGGTGTGTAATGAAAAGAAAAATGTTAAAAAAGCATGTTGCAAGGATGTTGCAAGGTATAAGGCTAGGGCCACATGGCAACATTAGTTGTGCAGTTTTAATGCAACAGAATATTGCACAATGTGATTTTGCTGCCTATAGGAGTGGTGTCGCATGCAATAGAAAGTCAGACACCATAGAAATAAATGGCTTTTTTTTTGTCGGGCAGCAAATGTCGCCTTTTCCTAATACAGTAATACCTCGTACACTCGCGTTTCCGAATTTGCGAATTCACAGATTCGCGATATTTTTTTGGCAACTAACATATATAGATTTTGCTCTTTTTTTTCAGATCTGTGAAATTTAATTAAAAAAAACACCTTCGCTATTGGGTAGTAGCGTCCTGTTCGTTACGTACCCGGTAATTAGTTTCATTTTACTGTGAGTGTATAAGAAAAATGAATGAATGTATTAATATACAGTACTGTACAGTATACTTTAGTATACTCTAGTATACTGTACAGTACTGTAGGGTAAAGTTTATTGATATTTAGGGGTTAAACATTAGAAACCGGCATTGTAAGCGCTTCTAAGCGCTTGTACCAAACATTCGCGATTCCTCGCGATCCGCGATCCGCGATCCGCGACCCGCTCTGGACCCTAACCTCGCGAATGTACGAGGTATTACTGTAGTGATATAGGATGGCCGTACATATTAGAAAAAAATGCCGGCAGAATACTTGTTTGGCTGACACTTATCATTCCTGACAGCTACACATACATGCCTGCTTGGCTCAGCTGAGCAAGCATGTATTTTGAATGGGAAGAAGGGAAAACCACCCCTGGCGGCAGCTAACTTCATGACAACGAACTGATTGAATGTTCCATGTACCCCAAAATGGTACTAGTGCAAACTAGATCTCATACTGAAAAAAATAAGCCACCATATTGGATACATCAAACATCGTAAGAGTAAAAAAAAAAAATTATGGTCCTTAGAAAGTGGCACAAAAAAAAAAAAAAAAAAAAAAAAAAAAAATATATATATATATATATATATATATATATATAAAAATAACAAAGTTCAAAGCAGCACAGCAACAAAACAGGTAGGGTGCAAATCCAACAGAAGATGGCTCCTTCTTCTCAATGTCTAAGCAAAACTCCAAAGTTTCAAAAAAATAGTGGATTTATTTCAAAGCGACGTTTCGGTCCCTTAGAACCTTTCTCAAGCAAAATGTAGTGATACTGACAACAATATATGGGGTAACCAATCCCCAGTGAAATTATTACAATCATTCAATTATATAAAATAGTGTAAAATCTGAAAGTGCAATAGTGTAAAAGTGCAGATAATTAAAGTGCAAAATATTTCATAAGTACATACATTAAAACAGCATGTAAATCAAGTGACCAAATATTAGAAAATAGTAAAAAACAGTGTATGCAACATGATTAGTCTACAGGTGTTAATATTAAAACTAATAGGAACATTCCCACTTACTATAAAGCAAGGATCATAGATCAGCTGTTTAAAACACATTTTTGGATTGAACAAAAGCTTTTATTTGCATCCAAGTCTTAAACAAAAAATAACAAGGTACTGCGACGCAGCGCATAACTGTATTACAATACCACAATTCAGTCTATATCATTCATCCTTAAGGGATGCGGCGCGGCATACGGCGACAGGAAATACATCCTAACACTACATGCTGCACTACAAACCTAACTGACATACTTTTGGTCAATACAATAAACACAGACGAGTGACAAAAACAGAGGGACGAGGGGGAGGGAAGGTCACAGGCCCGAAGCTTTATTGATTGACCACAACACACATGAGGGGAGGACAGGCAATGCAAGAAATAATATACTTCCTATACTACCACTACTTCCTACCCTGGCAGTAACTAACACATTTTAGGGGGGGACAGGTAAATACAAGAAATAATATACTTCCTATACTACCACTACTTCCTACCCTAACTCTAAACAAAATGGTTAAACAGCAAAAGCATCAAAACATGTGATGGGAGGGGATGATCACAGGCCCGAAGCTTTATTTGAGTAACACGACAGACATGAAGGGAGGACGGGGAAGGGAAAAAAACAGACGTCGCCGAAGACTCAGTCCTCTTCTCCCTCCTCTTCACCGGCCAGGCTATCCAGAATGGCATAGTCCCGCTGCAGGCTGCGGATCAGCCTGCAACAATCCTGAAAAGTGATGTCCTCTCTTCGCAAAGTCAGTCCTTTTCTGGCGAACCAGATAGCGTCCTTGAAACAGTTCACAAGTCGCCAGGCCTCCAGAATGTCACTCTCTCTGTGAGTCCCCTGGAAGAGCCCATACAATACCGCGTGGTACGTCAGGCCCCTCCTGGGTACACAGTCCTCAAAGTCATCTTCCATCTCGTCCAACAGGCCTTGAGCAAAAGGACACTCCCAAAAGACGTGCAAAGATGTTTCCTCCTTGTAGGGGCACCGTGGGCAGTACCTCGTCTTGCTCAAGTTGCGGGCATGCATGAACGACCTGAGGGGCAGCCCCCCTCGGATAGCCATCCACGACAGATCCTTGTGCCCGTTGGTCAGCAGACGTGAAGAGACGTTCTCCCAAACGACCTTCGTGGCGTCCGCTGTGAGTCCTGGAACCTCCTCCATGCCATCCCTAGCTCGGATGAGCTTGTGGATGGTCTTTGGCTTCCACAGATCCGGTTTAAGACCCTCCAGCTGGAACTCCCTCACGAACTTGGGCACGTCCTTGTAGAACCACGGGACGGTCCAGTTGTAAGGGACGGAGCTGTCCCATTTCTCCCAGCCGAGCCCTCGCCAGAGGGGGAGCAGGAACAAACGAGACATGGCCTTCCCCGCGGATCCGCTGACTGTACTCAGGGTTCTGCGAACACAATCACAAACAAAAGCCGATCTTAGAAGGGTTGGAATATCGGGGACATTCTTACCTCCCTTGAGCCGGTCCCTGTACATGATGCTCCGCTTCACCCGGTCCATTTTGGAGCCCCACACGAAGTGGAAGACGGTCCTGGTGATGGCCCGCGCCACCGTTGCCAGTGGGGGCCAGGCCTGTGCGGTGTACTGGAGCACAGGCAGGATCTCATTCCTCAGGACGAGCGCCTTTCCCTCGATGGTGAGCTGACGTAGGCTCCAAAGCCCGATTCGCTGATTGATTTTCTTGAGTCTTTCGTCCCAAGACCTCAGGGCGGCGCCTTCCTTTCCGAACCAGACTCCCAAGATCTTGATGAAGTCCGGTTGCACTGTGAAAGGAAAGAAAGCAGGGGAGGCCAGGTGCCACTCTCCGAAGAGCATGGCCTCTGACTTTCCACAGTTCACCTTAGCCCCGGAGGCTCGGCCGAAGCGTTCGCAGGTCTGGACGAGCGTTGACACCGACGACTGGTCAGCGCAGAAGACGGTCACATCGTCCATGTAGAGCGAACACTTGACTTCCAGATTTCCTGAGCCCGGTGCGATGATCCCTCTGATCCCTCGATTCTGCCGGATAGATTCTGCGAACAGTTCTACAACACAAACAAAAAGGAGGGGAGAGAGCGGGCAGCCTTGTCTGACCCCGGAGCGAACCGAAAAGGGGTCAGTCTTCCAGCCGTTCACCATCACCGAGCTGTGGATGTCGAGATACATGAGGTTAACCATACGACAGAACCACTCACCCACACCAAGTTGGCGGAGGGCTTTCGCCATGAAATCGTGAGAGACACGATCGAAGACCTTCTCCTGATCCAGACTGACCAGGGCCGCGTGTGCACGGCGGTCTCCGATGTAGTGCAATGTGTCTCTCACCAGGGCTAAGCTGTCCGCGATCCTCCGACCAGGAATGGCGCAGGTTTGGTCCGGGTGGATGACGCTGCCGATGACTGCCTTCAACCTCGTTGACATCACCTTGGCCAGGATCTTGTAGTCCACGTTGAGGAGCGAGATGGGACGCCAATTCTTCAGGTCGCATCTTTCCCCCTTCTGCTTGTACAAGATCGTGATCAAGCCTTCCCACAACGACGGCGGCATCGTCCCCGCCACCACCATCTCCTCGTAGAGATCTTTCAGATCCGAGCAGATCAGGTCCCCCAGAGCTACGTATAGCTCGGCGGGGAGACAGTCGCTACCCGGGGTCCTTCCGACCTTAAAGGATTTAGCGGCAGCGAGGACTTCGGCCACCGTCAGAGGGGCGTTCAGAGCCTCAGCGCCTGCAGGATCAAGAGGATTAGTGATACCTGACAGGAACTCTTCCGCTGCATCTTCGTCGGTGGGTTTCGGGGAGTAGAGGTCGCGGTAGTAGTCGCGGACGACGCCCATCACTTCCTTCTTCCCCCTTCTCATGTTGCCGTCTCCATCCCTCATCTCTGTGACGGGCGTGTGGCCTGAGTGGACCTTTCTGAAAAAGAAAGAGTTACATTTCTCACCCTTCTCCAGATGCTCCACCTTGGAACGGAAGATGATCTGCCGCGATTCCTCCTCAAAGTGCCTCTTGAGACCCTTCTTGGCGTCCTCCAGCATATCCCTGACGTCCCAGCCACAGCGCTCGAGGTCCTGAAGGGAACGCAGCTCGCGCTGCATCTCCCTCAGGTCCCCCTTGCGCCGGGCCACCTGCTGGCGGCCTCTCGCCTGGAAGAAACAACGGATATTGACTTTAACATATTCCCACCAATCCGACAACCTGCTAAAGGAAAATTTGTCGTTACGAAGGCACACGTAAACATCTCTAATCTCCTCCAACAACTCCTCATTTTCCAGCAAGGAGCAATTCAGCTTCCAGGAGCCGGGGCCGGGTGGAAAACCGTTGCCCACGGCGCCCTCAAAGAGAATACCCCTGTGGTCAGAGAAGAAGCAAGGGATCATAGAGTGGCTTACCTGTGCTACTGACCGAGAGGTGAATACGAAGTCAATCCTGGAACGCAGTGAGCCATCGGACCGACACCAGGTGTAGTTGGCTGATGCCGGCCCCATAGAACCCACCGCGTCCCTGAGAGAGGCCTCGGTCACCATCTCGATCAGCAGTTTAGATGTTACATCGAGCTTCGCTGACGCAGAAGAACTCCTTCCGTCACCCTCCACAGGGCAGTTGAAGTCCCCGGCCAGAATGACCGCCCTGGTGGTAGCGAGCTGAGTGCGCAGGATCTGGAAAAGCTGCAGGCGCTCGTTCTTCATGGGGGAAGCGTACACGTTGATGAGCCTAATAGGCTCCCCCGCCCAAGAACCGTCTATGACCATTAGCCGGCCACAGACGAGCTCCCGGTAGGTTTCAAGCGTGAAGGCGTTCCCCCTGATGAGAACGGCAATACCTGCGGACTTGCAGTCGCCACCACCCGACCAGTAAGACGGACCGTGGCTCCACTCCCTGCAGAGGTGTCCGTAGGACCGAAGAGAGGGGAGGCCGCACTCCTGCATCATCACGACATTCGCCTTAGCGATGTTCTCCACGAACGACAAAGCTGTCTGACGTCTACTCCTCTCCTTGATGCTCCTCACGTTAATGGTAAAGATAGAGATCCCAGCCATAGTGAGAGAAAAAAGAAAAGATTAAACCTTCAAGACAGGTTTTCTAGTTACCGCTCCCGTCGGGGGGTTTCTCCTCCTTCTTGTCCGCAGGCAAGAGTTGCTCCAAGGAGTCGTCAATCGCCTGCAGGGCGTGGGTATCGAAAGCCTCCACCATCTCCACCGCCTCACCGCCGAGGATCTCGTTGATGATTGACGCCGGGGGTTCGGCCAACAGGGTATCCACGTACTGCTCGAGTTCTAAGTCCACCGGGATGGCGTCCTCGGCGGGCTCCACTGCTAACTTTTTGGAGACCTCGTCGTCTTCGTCGGGGCCTTCGCTCTTCTTTCTCTTTCTTTGCTCTGTAACAAGACAAGCGGGAGAAGGGAGGGGGGGGGAATTCCTCCAAGGAGGGGCCCACAGCAGCTGGAGGGGGAGGTGTTAGTGCTGCTGGGGGGAGGGAAGCCGGGGGGGGGAGGGTGAGGGGGGGGCAGGGGTGGCCACTGAGGTGATGGGGGGAAGGAGAGGGATAACCTCAGTGGGGGGAACACAGGGAGGGGGGGGGAGTCGTCCGCTTACCCTGCTCAGGACTTTTCTTGGGCTGCTGCGGCGGCTGCGGCTTCTGCTTCTGCTTCTGCTGCTGCTGCTGCTGCTTACCCTTGCTCTGCTCCGGTTTCTGGGGATTCCGGGGCTTCTGCGTGTCTTTGGGCTTGGTCGCTGGCTTCTTCCAGCCACCTTCGCCCAGGATCTCTTCGGGCACCCCTTGTAGGCGTGGTCCGCCTCCCCACACAGATTACAGGTCTTCCGTGTGGGGCAATCCTTCGTCTCGTGCCCCACCACACGGCAGTTCCTGCAAGCGTTCTCCCTGCAGGCCCTTCCTTCGTGCCCCTCCTTACCACACTTGCGACAGCAGCGCGGCATATCGGGGTAAAAGATGAGCCACACTGTTTAAAACACATGCTATGGCGATCCTAGCATTCAAAAAGCGCTACTGCGCATGTCTGGAAAGGAAAATACATAGAAGGAACTAAGCACATCAAAAGCGCATGTCCCTGCATGCGCATTCGTGTTTAAAGCGATATGCAAACATAATTAGTACTGGCAAATGCCAGAAAACTAAATGTGCATGACGGATAAACACAGAACCAATAAGAAGTCACACTTGAAAGGCAGACAATGTCTGTACAGACAAATGTTATACAAGTTGCTCAGTGGCTTGACAACTCACTATCAATTTTTGCATGTTAAGAAGTTCCAGCTGATATGGACACAATGGCTCTTAAATTCCAACAAAGAGGTTATCTACGAGGTGTGATAAGTAAAAATAGGAAAAAGGCTGAACTTGTTAATCGCGATACACTGTTATCTGGATCTGTGAGAAATAGAGATTGTGAGAGAATTCCTTTTATTTCCATATACAATAATTTAAGTGATGGAATAGGTGATATAGGGCGTAGACATTGGGGCGTACTTAAAATGAGTCCTTTATCTATTCCAGAATTTCAGTTTCCCCCTATTCTTTCATATAGAAAAGCTAGAAGTATAGGGGATCAGATAGTCCACTCAGATGTGAGGAGCTTTAAAAAGCACAGGCAGGCAACCCTCTCGGGAAGACCTAGAAAGGGGTGCTTTCCTTGTCGTACTTGTGTTAACTGTGCTCTTATGGACAGAGGTGACTGTTTTGTACACAATGGCACGGAATATAAAATACATCATCTCACTTGTGACAGTGAATTTGTCATATATATGTTAATTTGTCCTTGTGGACTAATTTATATTGGCGAAACTACACTTGACCTCAAGACTAGACTTAATCAACATCGTTACACAATGCGTAAACTTAAAAAAGATTTACCTGTTTCTAAACATTTTAGCGAGTTTAAACACACTGAACAACAGTTGAGATTCAGAATTATAGATCATATTCCTCCACTTAGACATAGTGGTAATAGAGAACTATTATTAAAAAGACGTGAGTTACAATGGATACATAAACTTAATGCTCTTAAGCCCTATGGCCTAAATGTCGATTATAAAGTCTCTACTATATGTTAGGGTAGTGGTTTGCCTGTAGGTCTGTGGGGGGATTTTCTTAATACTTGTTCAGTTGCATTTAGTGATGCAACTGAACAACACAACTGATGGTCCCAACCCCATTTATAAGGCAAGAAATCCCACTTATTAAACCTGACAGGGCACACCTGTGAAGTGAAAACCATTTCAGGTGACTACCTCTTGAAGCTCATCAAGAGAATGCCAAGAGTGTGCATAGCAGTAATCAAAGCAAAAGGTGGCTACTTTGAAGAACCTAGAATATAAGACATATTTTCAGTCGTTTCACACTTTTTTGTTAAGTATATAATTCCACATGTGTTAATTCATAGTTTTGATGCTTTCAGTGTGAATCTACAATTTTTATAGTCATGAAAATACAGAAAACTCTTGGAATGAGAAGGTGTGTCCAAACTTTTGGTCTGTACTATATATATATGTTAATAATTTTTTTCTTTTTTTTTCAAATCTACGCTCATTACACTAGCACTATGAGTTTATTTAATCTGAAGTTTTGGAACATCCCGCCTACTATAATGAATATTTCATCATAACTACAGTATATTATATGGTTTTATGTTTTGAAATATTTTTTTCTTTTGGTTCTAAGCACATCAATTGTTTATTATTTGAACATGACTGCATTTTGTTGAATAAAGTTTATATTATTATTATTATAATATTTATTTATTTATTTTAATTATTTTTCTCCATATTATATTAGACATAAGTCGATCCCAAAGGCTTTTTTTGAGGTGTGTATGGTTTTCTGGTCTAGTTCTGGATCAGATGACCCTATTACCTTATGTGGTGGGGTTGTGGTTTAGGTACTTCACCCTTCCCATATAGTCTGGTTGATCGCAAGGAGTGGGAGTTCTGACCACAAGGTGATTGGGAGTCCTACTCTGCCTTTAATGATGGAGTATTAATTATTATTATTATTTATTTTTTTCATTTTATTAATTTACTATTATTTTACTTATTTATTACTATTATTATATATATTGTTGCACATATTGATATAATGTGCTAGAACTGGTGTGGCATTTTATTTACATCTGCATCTGTCTCATTCCATTTAGTAGACCTATATAGTGCTTATCAATGCAGTCTGTTGACTTTCTGCCACTGTACAGACTCCCATAGCACTTGTTAATGAGATCTAATTTACATTTGTTTATTTTAAGCGACTGAGCAGACTTGTATAACGTTTGTTGACATTGTCTGCCTTTCATGTGTGACTTCTAATTGGTTTTGTGTTTATCTGACATGCTGTAATGTCTCTGCCTGTTTGGGTCTCTGCGCCACCCTCTGCTTGCACGCTGCGGCAAAGGAGGCATGTTCAGTTTGGTTCCTTGCGTAGGTTTCTTGTTGCTCAGTCTGAACACGGTCCTAGACAATGTAATGGATTTCCAGCCACACCCGTGTTCTGAGCATTTCTCTCTGGACCGCATATAGTTAATCTCAGCCTTGCCTGTGTGATTGACAGCCTGTCTACCAATCCAGTCTGGGGCTTGCCCAGACTTTCTATAAACAGGTTGTCAGCCCTCACATGGTCGCTGGTTATTGCTTTTGCGTTCTGGCTATTATACTTTGCTGCTTTGTTACCTGTTCTGATTTTCTGACCACTGGCTTACCTTTGAATTTTCTCTTGGATTGTGATTTTGTACTGCTTTCCTCGTTTGTTACCGACCCTTGGCTAGCTGACCTCCCTGTGTTGTGTTCGTCCTGTCTGTGTTCTGTGTTATCACTTACTCAGTATAGGGCTTGTCTTCAGGTTTTCCTTTTACTGTTTAGGGCAGAGGCGTAGCTGGCGGGGGGGGCAGGGGGGCGATGGCCCCGGGCCCACTGAATCTCGGGGGCCCACTTCGGGGCCGCCGCAACACAGGTTACCCTCACATATTAACTGCATCGGCGTCTGCATGACACTGATGCAGTTAAAATACATTCTCTGTTCGTACATAGCTCGTAAACCACAAGCCAATTCAGGCCTGTGGCCTACGAGCTGCCCTAAGACGTCTGCGTCCTGGCACAGACGTCTGCGCGATGACGCAGGTCCTGCTTCTTCGGTAAGCGGCGGCAGTGCCGGTGGTGGAGACTCCTCCTCGGGGGATCGGAGGTAGGTGAGTAGCATCGACTTTTTTTTTTTTTTAACTCACTTTGGGCATTGTAATTGGGGGTGGGGGGATGGGGATAATACATATAAGAGGTCAATTGGGAGTATTGGGAATTTAGATAAGAGGCCGTAACTAATATAAGGGTTATTAGGGGGCTTTAATAAAAGAGGATATAAATTATAGTGAAAGGTCAGTGGGGGCTGTATGAATGTAAGGGGAGATAATATTAGGGGGCATTGGGGCAGTATTAAAGGGGTTTTCTAGGGAATAATAAAGTTTACTGGTAAGGATTGTATTGGGCAAATTGGAGAGGAGTTGGGAAAGGTGAAACATAAAAAAAATACTCACTTGTCCCCGGGCTACCGATGTCCGCAGCCCTCTGCTGCTGTCTGTCCAGGCACACCACACTGGCCGCTTCCCTGCCACAAGTCCTGCACTGCACGTGATTGGCCTCAGCAGTGGCTGGAAAAGACTCGGTGATGTCACTCATATACATGACTGGGTCCTTTCCAGCCAATATTGAGGCCACTGATGGCCTCAGCAGTCACGTATGGCACGTGTCTGAACAAACAGTGGCGGCAGACACCAGAGCACTGGGGACAGGTAAGGCTGGGTTCACACTAGCGCTCGGTTTCCATTTTTCGGGTCCACTTGGGGACCTGAAAACGGAAACCCAATTCGCTTGTAAAGCGGTTACCTGCGGACTATAATGGGGTCTGCTGGGTTTCTGTCTCGTTTCTGCCTGAAAAATGCGGAGAAAAAAGGCCTGCTTGCCGGACTTTTCTTTCCGCATTTTTCAAACGGAATGGGGGACAGAATCCCTCAACGGGGTACAAGTGTTGGTGTGAACCCAGCCTGAGTATGATTTTTTTTATCACCTACTCCACCTCCACTGTGATTTGTCCACTTCCTGGACAACCCCTTTAAAGAGGACCTTTCATGTCCTCATGAACCTGTGATTTTATATACCGCTAGAAAGCAGACAGTCGGCTTTCCTGTTATGTGCCCCGATGGAGGAGATATCGGTGCCATTAGTTTTGGCACATATCTGTCCCCACTGTCAGAAGGGCGTTCCTGACAGTCTAGCGTCATCGCTGGGCTGTGAGGAAGACTCCCCCTCACAGTACTCTAACATAGCCTTGTACTGTCAGAGGGGGCGTTCCTTACCGCCCTGTGATGACGCTGAGCTTTGAGGAAGGCCCCCTCCCCCAGTACAAGTCTTGGGGGGGCACGTTCCTCACAGACCAGCGATGACGCTAGACTGTCAGGATCGCCCTTCTAACGGTGGGGAGAGATCAGTGCCGAAACTAACGGTACTGATATCTCCTCCACCAGGGCACATAACGGGAAAGCGGACAGTGTGCTGAATTCAGTGCACTGTCAGCTTTCTAGTGGTATATAAAACCGCATATGCATGAGGACATGAAAGGTCGTCTTTAATACAAAGGGGTTATTAATAGGCATTATTAATACAGAGGGGCATTTATGTAAGAGGGCATAATTTATACAAGGAGACATAAGAGGGTATAATTAATAATAGGGGAATTGGGCAATATTAATTTTAGGTGGCACTCGGGCATTAAATTGATTTAAGGGGGTACACAGGGCATTATTAATTAGGGGAATTATTAATTGAGGAGTATTAAATAAATGGGGCACATAGGAGCATTATTAAATTAAAAAGGCACATAGGGTTATTATTCATTTCCAGGGGATTTTATATCATATATTTTATAATTGGGGTAGCAGCAAGATGGAGAATTTATGTAGTTGAGGACAATGTGGGTCGGGTGCCTGGAAAAGTGAGGAGCCAAAGATGTCTGTGTTACAAACTTTACAGTCACAGCTGGAAGAAGTGGTCATGGCGGTCCAGATGGAAGAGACGATAAATGTAAACCATCAGAGATGTCACCTGTAAGTCACAACATTGTTTCTGTACTGTATTTACGTAACTGGTCTTCACAGCCCTGTGTAGAACCACTATCTACCACTATACGGTCACCGTATAGTGATAGTGTTGGTATACGTGAGTTGGGGGCCCACTTGGACGTGTTCGCCCCCCTGTGCTGAACCCCTAGCTACGCCTCTGGTTTAGGGTAACTGAGGCAATAGGAAGGGACAGTGGCTGGGGTGAGATTAGGGCTCACCTGTCTCTGTCCTTCCTCCCAGACCCCTGAAGTAGTATAGGGTATTGCTAAGTCTGGCAAGATCCTAACACATGCGCATTTAGTTTTCTGGCATTTGCCAGTACTAATTATGTTTGCATATCGCTTTAAACACTAATGCGCATGTGCGGACATGCGCTTTTGATGTGCTTAGTTCCTTCTATGTATTTTCCTTTTCAGACATGCGCAGTAGCGCTTTTTGAATGCTAGGATCGCCATAGCATGTGTTTTAAACAGCTGATCTATGATCCTTGCTTTATAGTAAGTGGGAATGTTCCTATTAGTTTTAATATTAACACCTGTAGACTAATCATGTTGCATACACTGTTTTTTACTATTTTCTAATATTTGGTCACTTGATTTACATGCTGTTTTAATGTATGTACTTATGAAATATTTTGCACTTTAATTATCTGCACTTTTACACTATTGCACCTTCAGATTTTACACTATTTTATATAATTGAATGATTGTAATAATTTCACTGGGGATTGGTTACCCCATATATTGTTGTCAGTATCACTACATTTTGCTTGAGAAAGGTTCTAAGGGACCGAAATGTCGCTTTGAAATAAATCCACTATTTTTTTGAAACTTTGGAGTGCTGCCATTCTGTTTTGCTTATAGAATCATTTTTTTTTTCAAGGGTTTTATTGTGCAAAAACTGTTAAACAATTTTTTTTTTTTTTTAAATCTATATATATTTGGTATCGTAATCCTAACGGCATTTAGAATAAAGTTAAAATGTTATTTACGCCACGTAGTGAATGCCACAAAATTTAAATCACAAAAAAAAAATAGCAGAATCACAGTTTTTTCCTTTCGCCTACAGAAAGCAGTACTAAAAGTTATTCAATGTGGCTTATTTATTCCAGAATGGTGGCATTCAAAAATACAAATTGTCCTCTTAAAGCTACAATAGTTACTAAAATGGAGTGGGAATGGAGCGCTGAATTCTGTGACTGTTATTAGGAGGTGCCACCTGCTGTATCCATGGCAAACCAGGCAGGTTAGGGTTGCATAAACAGAGGCATAGTTAGCCTCTGCTTCAATATTTTAGCACCGAAAAATGCCGAGGCTCTGGGTGTGTTAAATGTGAAGGGCTGGCAGACCGCACAGCTAGCACGTCTCCCAGAGCTGCAGCAGCGCCACCTATTGGATGCGTGATCTATCTAATTTAAACCATTCAATTCTAGTCTCAACTCTAAGGCCTCTTGTAGATGACCGTGGCAGAGATCAGTGTGCTATCCGTGTTTTTCACGGATAGCACACTGACCCATTCATTTCTATGAGCCCGTACACATGACCGGGAATTACATGGTCACATGTGCAGGCCACAAAATATAGAACAGGTCCTATTCCTGTCCTATTTTGTGGCCATGCTTCTGTGGCTCATATTCATTTAATTCACAGCCTTTAATTCACTCCCGGCTGGAAGCACACGGTTGTGTGCAAACGGCCTAAGGCTGAGACCCCACATTGCAGAAACACAGCTTTTTTTTGTTGCAGATTTTGCTGTGGTTTTTTTGAACCAAAGCCAAGAATGACAACAAAGAGAATGGGAAATATATAGAAATACTTATACTTCTACCTTCTGCTCAATCCACTTCTGGCTTTGGCTCAAAAACAAAGACCGCAAAATCTGCATAAAAAAGCTGCATTTCTGCAACATGGAGCCTCAGCCTAAGGCTACATAAAAGGAAAAATAAAAAAGCTATGGGTGTTAGAAGGTGACAAAAAACACAAAAAAATTTTAGTCCTAAAGGTCAAAAATAGGTTGTAAAACAGTAAATCTAATGTATACTGTATGTTTAACATGATAAAGGAAACCACTGGACCAAGTTCGCAAATTATTCCCTGTCCATAGAATAGGTGAAAACTTGCTGATTTTTAAGATGTACTCAGCAATTTCCAGCAGTCCCATAGAGATGAATAGAGCAGCAATGCACCTGTGCTTCATTCATTCCTGGAACATAGGACCCTTGTTCTAGTGATCAGTGGAGGTCCCAGCAATCTTGTGGATCCTCTGGATAGCCAGTAATTTGTAAACTTGGTCCAAATTCTTTAACTTCTTCCGGACCGCCTGTTGACTTTATACGTCTGAGCGGTTTACTCTTAAGCCGCTTGCACACGACCATATGAATAGTCAGTGTGCTATCCGAGTTGTTCCTAGATAGCACACTGACCCATTCATTTCTATGGGCCCGTACACATGACTGTGAATTACACAGTCCCGTGTCCGGGCCGACAGTCCGGGCCACAAAATATTGAACAAATCCTATTCCTGTCCGATTTTGCGACTCTACTTCTGCGGCTCCTATTGATTGAATGAAAGGGGCCGTGGAAGCACGGGTGGCACACGGATGACATCCGGTGTATCGCCCGCGCGCTGCCCTTGCCGTTCATTCACGGCCGCCAGTTAGCACACAGAGAGAGAGAACTATTTAAATTTCATTTTAGTACTAAAAAGTGCTAAAAGAAAAAGAAGAAAAACAGTCAAATTTCACTTCCTTTTTTGTTTACATTTTCTCGAACATTAAAATAAAGAAAACATATAGCATAATTAAAACAACATAAAAATAAAGCCCTATTTATCACTGAAAAAAAAGATGCAACAATTAATTGAATAACCCAAAGGAGGAAAATGTTACAGTCCTCAAAACCACATGTACAAAATAAAACACAAAAATGTGTCTGGTCCTGAATCAGGGAAAATGGCCCACCCCTGAAGGGTTAATTCCATCTCACCTAGTCAGGTAGAAAGTGATCATTGAGGGTTTATTACAAGTATTAAGGTATTTATTTTTAATAATCTTTTATAATAAAAGTATGGCCAAATCTTGTGTAAAGTTGCATTCATGTTTGTCCCATGTTAAAGGTACACATTGGGAAACTCCTTTTCTGTGCCAAAGTCATTGCTCAGATAGGAATACAGTAACGCTTTCCATGCCTCCGACCCTCTGCCAGTATACAATACATACCATATTTCTGAGAAAATAAGACAGGGTCTTAACCCTAACCCTAACTCACATTCACAATTGATGGTGCAGTGTCAGTGGGTCTTACACAAACTTAATGGCACTCTCTCTCTCTAAACACTTTATGTGGCAGTGGCACCGTCACCTCTCTACCTCTGTTTATGGGAACGAGCAGGGGTGGCACCTGACACCTGGTCACGTAGGCAGCCAAGCCCACAGCATAGTAGCAGCTGAGAAGCGGGACCCAGGAGGTGGGTGAGTGGATTTTGCCCTACCGCGGCGGGAGGATGGTCTAGGATGGTTGGAAGCTGCAGTATGCCTATTCTCCACCACCATGACGTCATGTGAAATAACCTAGTGTTGGAGGTTATTTCAAGGCTACTCAAAAAACCCTGCAAAATAAAGCTAGGGCTTATTTTCAGGGTAGGGCTTATTTTTGGAGAAACAGGCTTTTGATACTGTACCACATAAAAGTTTGGCATTCAAAATGAAAAGGTTGGGACTGGGGGAAAACATATGCATTTGGGTTCACAACTGGCTCATTGATAGGAAACAGAGGGTGCTTGTTAATGATAAATACTGAGACTGGGTCACAGTAACCAGTGGGATTCCACAGGGGTCAGTATTGGGTCCTCTCCTGTTTAATATCTTTATTAATGACCTGGTAGAGGGTTTACAGAGAAGGGTTTCCATATTTGCAGATGATACTAAACTCTGTAAGGTAATCAAAAATGAGGATAATAGAATATTACAGGGGTATCTACAGTGCTGGCCAAAAGTATTGGCACCCCTGCAATTCTGTCAGATAATACTCAATTTCTTCCAGAAAATGATTGCAATCACAAATGCTTTGGTAATAATATCTTCATTTATTTTGCTTACAATGAAAAAACACAAAAGAGAATGAAAAAAAAGTCAAATCATTGATCATTTTACACAAAACTCCAAAAATGGGCCGGACAAAAGTATTGGCACCCTCAGCCTAATACTTGGTAGCACAACCTTTAGACAAAATAACTGCGAAAAACCGCTTCCGGTAACCATCAATGAGTTTCTTACAATGCTCTGCTGTAATTTTAGACCCTTCTTCTTTGGCAAATTTCTCCAGGTCCCTGAGATTTGAAGGGTGCCTTCTCCAAACTGCCATTTTGAGATCTCTCCACAGGTGTTCTATGGGATTCAGGTCTGGACTCATTGCTGGCCACTTTAGAAGTCTCCAGTGCTTTCTCTCAAACCATTTTCTAGTGCTTTTTGAAGTGTGTTTTGGGTCATTGTCCTGCTGGAAGACCCATGGCCTCTGAGGGAGACCCAGTTTTCTCACACTGGGCCCTACATTATGCTGCAAAATTTGTTGGTAGTCTTCAGACTTCATAATGCCATGCACACGGTCAAGCAGTCCAGTGCCAGAGGCAGCAAAGCAACCCCAAAACATCAAGGAACCTCCGCCATGTTTGACTGTAGGGACCGTGTTCTTTTCTTTGAAGGCCTCTTTTTTTTTCCTGTAAACTCTATGTTGATGCCTTTTCCCAAAAAGCTCTACTTTTGTCTCATCTGACCAGAGAACATTCTTCCAAAAAGTTTTTGGCTTTCTCAGGTAAGTTTTGGCAAACTCCAGCCTGGCTTTTTTATGTCTCTGGGTCAGAAGTGGGGTCTTCCTGGGTATCCTACCATAGAGTCCCTTTTCATTCAGACGCCAACGGATAGTACGGGTTGACACTGTTGTACCCTCAGACTGCAGGGCAGCTAGAACTTGTTTGGATGTTAGTCGAGGTTCTTTAGCCACCATCCGCACAATCTTTCGTTGAAATCTCTCGTCAATTTTTCTTTTCCGTCCACATCTAGGGAGGTTAGCCACAGTGCCATGGGCTTTAAACTTCTTGATGATACTGCGCACGGTAGACACAGGAACATTCAGGTCTTTGGAGATGGACTTGTAGCCTTGAGATTGCTCATGCTTCCTCACAATTTTGCTTCTCAAGTCCTCAGACAGTTCTTTGGTCTTCTTTCTTTTCTCCATGCTCAATGTGGTACACACAAGGACACAGGACAGAGGTTGAGTCAACTTTAATCCATTTCAACTGGCTGCAAGTGTGATTTAGTTATTGCCAACACCTGTTATGTGTGGAATTATATCCAATTTGGCTTTTTGACAATTCTTTTTGTGGTTTTCCATTGACAACAAATTAAATGAAGATATTATTACTAAAGCTTTTGTGATTGCAATCATTTTCTGGAAGAAATTGAGTATTATCTGACAGAATTGCAGGGGTGCCAATACTTTTGGCCAGCACTGTAAGAAAGCTGGAAGCTTGATTGGAGACTTGGCAAATGAAGTATAATGTAGACAAATGTTAGCTTATGTATTTTGGTCTAAGGAATAAAATGTATGATTATGCACTTAATGGTAAATTTCTGGGTAAGATTGCCAATGAAAAAGACTTGAGGATTTTGGTGGACAGTAAGCTTACCTTTAGTGACCAGTGCCAGGCAGCTGCTGCCAAGGCAAATAAAATTATAGGATGTATCAAAGGAGGTATAGAGTCTCATGACAAGAACATAGTTATGCCTCTGTACAAATCACACAAATTACTGGTATAGCCAGGGGTGCACCTCTAACGAGGCGAAGTGAGGCGTCCGCCTCAGGCGAGACTATCCGTCACTGTTTGGAGGGGCGGCATTTCTACTATTTATTTAACGTAAACAAGCCCAAGACAGGCCGCTTTAAAAAAAAAAAAAAAAAAAAAAAAGCTGAGTGGGACCTGTCCTATGCTGGCTTATGAGACATCATTGCGCCTTCTGCGCTGAGACGTAGACATCCTATGTGCGGGTCAAGAAGAGGAGGTGGCAGCTCCATCAAGTGATTGCAGGTAGGTGAGGATAACTTTTTTTTTTTTTTATAAAAGGCCGTTACCTGCTGGAGTTATACTGTGTGGGGGACATCAATTATATAAGGGGTCATTAGGGGGCAATTAATTAAAGGGGTTATCCAGGATAACCACTTTCTTAATATGAGACCGGGGAAAGTGATATTAAAAAAGTGATTATCCTGGACAACCCCTTTAAGGTGGCACTTGGGTTTTATAAAAGCTCATTTTTATTTATGATCCATTCTTAGGATAGATCATCAATCAACCCACGCTTTCATTCACTTCGATGGGAGTGCCAAACATAGCCGAAGTACATTACTCAGCTATCTTCGGCGCTCCTATTAAAGAGAATGTGGACCATGTGGGCTCGTCCATCCACCAAGTAGAAGATGTGTGAAGTTACTTTCATTGTTAGTGCCGTGTTTTTGATCTTTGATACTGAAGTAATACAGTAAGAAGAATTCTTAAAAACTGTTTTATATTTTTGTGTATGTTTATAGTGCGACCAGAGGCGTAGCTAAGGGTTCAGCACGGGGGGGCAAACATGTCCAAGTGGACCCCCAGGATCAGCTGTTTGAATGAACCATGGTACCTGTGTAAGCACTATGACCCCTTCTCTGTTTACATAGTGTCATTCATTTCATAGCAGCCATGTCATGTAACTACAGCCTCGTCCTATACACGTCTATGTAACAAGGCTGGAATTACATCACACGGTCACTATAAACAGACAGCGTGTGATATAAACAGGCGCCATAGCCCCTTCATACAGCTGATCAGTGGGGAATCACTTATCTCTTATTGATGATCTATTCTGAGGATAGATCATCAATAAAAATGAGCTGGAAAACTCCTTAAGGCTAAGGCCCCACATGGCGTCCTGCAGAAAAAAAGCGCTGCAAGAAAAACTGCGGTGGCAATGCATCGCGTTTCTTCCCGCAGCGCTTTGTACAGAAAGTTTGCAGAGGTTTCCTCTGCGGACTTTCTGCTTCAATTATATCTAAACCGCCGGCGTTTCTGTAGGTATGCTGCGATTTCCAAAACCGTGACTGTTTTGCAAATCGCAGTGTGTATCCTCTGCGCATAATTTACCGCAAAGTTGGGATGAGATGGGGCCCTGCATGGCAAAAATGCCACGGGAAAAAAAAAACGGCATTTTACAGTTCCTGCAAAGTTCTAGCAAATCCCATCCACACATTGCAGAAAAATACGTGCAGCGGACACACTGCGATTTCCAAAACCATTGCGGTTTTGGAAATCGCAGCATGTCAATTATACCTATGGAAACACTGGAGGTTTCCCCATAGATATAATTGCAGGAAAACTCTGCAAACTTTCTGTCTAAAAGCGCTGCAGGAAGAACCGCAATGCGATACCGCTGCGGTTTCTCCTGCAGCACTTTTTTGCTGCAGGACACCACGTGGGGCCTTAGCCTTATAGTTATAATTCCCCCCTCCTAACCACCCCTTATACTATTAGATTACTCACAACCGCGCTAAAAAACAAAATGAAAAAAGTTGTACTCCCTACCTACGGGACGACGTCTGTCTGTGGTCTCGTTGTCTTGTACATGTATGTGGCTTACTGTTTACAAGACAGTTAGTTGCAGGAAGCGTTTTAACTAGATCAGTGTCTGCAGACTCCATCGATCTAGTTAAAAGTAAAGCATGTATTAATCCCTTCCCGCAGGTGACCTTTTTCAATTTTAGTTTTTGACTCCTCCCACCCCTTCCAAACCCCATAACTTTTTTATTTTTTCCATTCTCAGAGCCATATGAAGTCTTAATGTTTGCGGGACAAATTGTTCTTCATAATGGTGCCATTTATTCTTCTGTACAATGTAGTAGGAAGCTGGAAAACAATTTAGAATGGGGTGGATTTGAAGAAAAAGTGCATTTGTGCTACTTTCTTACGGGCTTCATTTTTACAGCATTCACTCTGCAGCCAAATTGACATGTCACCTGTATTCTGTGTTTCGGTTCCATTCTGGGGATACCAAATTTATATAGTTTTATTTAAATTTTAACCCTTTAAAAAAATCTAAAACTTTACAAAAAATTTTTTTTTTCTGAAAGTCGCCATATTCTGACACCCGTAACTTTTTTATACTTCCGTGTACGGGGATAGGGGATGCATAGGGAGTCTTTTTTGTGGGGACAGGTGTACTTTATAGTTATACTATTTTGGGGAATGTCTATTGCTTCGATCGCTTTTTATTAAAATTGTTTAATTAAAACAGCGAAAAAACGGTGGTTTGGCACTTTTGATTTTTTTTTCCCTCTACGTCGTTCACCGTATGGAAAAAATATTCTTATAAATCTGTAGACCGGGAGTTTTCAGACACAGGGATACCTAATGTGTATGTATTTTACAGTAATATTTTATATGTATTCTAGGGAAAGGGGGGTGATTTGAACTTTTAGGTTTTTTTTAAAACTTTTTTAAATTTATTTCTTTATTACTGTTTTATTAGCCAGTGCTGACTTCTCCCTCTGAATATGCAAATATGATGACATAACAAACCAGTAATGGGCCGTTCGTTTGTGTGACATGACAATAGCCAGTGACATCATGCAGTTCTTTTTAAAGTTCTAAGAGCCATTACGTTCAGTCTTCTGAGACACTTCAAACTAGTGCGACATGCCTGTGTTATTTGCAAGTTTGGTAATGTATTTTCCAAATATTTGATATTTTTTAAACATCTTTTGGACTCTTTTCACAAGGATTTCCAGGATTAGAAAGAGAGAGAGGGAGGAGGGTTTGGAACAAGGTCCACCTTGTAAGAAACCCAGGAGAGGACCTGATGTAGATGTCACCGATAAAGGGTACTCTAGTTCATCTCTCCTGAAAAGGAAACGATGAAGCAAGGAGCCTGATGATAGCAAAGCCGGTGGAGAAGACAGTGAGTCCAAGAAAAAACTCAAAATGGAGAAACCCATGACAGGCCTCAGCCTGCCCTCCACCAGCCAGAGGAAAGTTCAAGCCCCTTTGACTGTGAACAAGTTTAGGTACCACCATATACTTGGAGAGGGCTCCTACGGCAAAGTCATGCTGGGAACGGATGGCATACGTAAAGAGCAGGTGGCCATAAAGATCTCGTCCAAGTCAACGCCACTAAGGTACCTCTTTACAGAAAGGCACATCCTAGAGTTGTCCAGTAAGTGCCCCTTACTCATCCACATGTATGGAGCCTTCCACACAAGCAGCCATGTGTTCTACATGATGGAGCTGGCCAGAGGCGGAACCCTTCATGCTTATATTAGGAAGACCACCAAGCCCAATATGCCAGTGGTCGCAAGAGACCTAAGTGACCTCCTGGCTAGAGACACCTCTATACCTTATGACGAGGTCCTGAAGAAGAACTAAGGAGGAATAGACTGGCTGCGCTTTATGAACATCAGCTTTGTAAGTCCAGCCAGAGACTATAGAAATGCCCACCTGGTCTATCCATAAGTTATACCACCATCCGGCAGCATGTCCCGCCATACCTAGAGCCACTAGCTGCCATCATCTCATCTCCTGCAGGAGTGGCGCCTGCAGAACCTCTCACCTTCTTGGCTACGTCAATAGCTGCATCACATCTACCTTCAGGTAATGTAATACTATATGTATATCTGTAGTGATGGTCAGTCTGGAGTCTTCACGTTAACCCTATACTTACTAAATACACAGGCCTTATACTGTTTTCTTTGTGTCCACAGTGATGTACGACCACCTCGGTGGTGACTTCAGGAGCCTCACAAAACAAAGACAGATCATTCCATCTTTTGTGTCTTCAGCATATGAAGACCAATTCTTCAAGCAGGGCCCAGGATCAGCATTGAAGAGTCCCACACTTACCACTTCTCATCAGATGCCTCCATTATACTGGCTGAAAACGTTCAGGATTTCTATGTTGTTTGTAGTTTTAGATAATAAATTTTATCTGGGTTTTCCCATCTGTTTGGTTCCTTTCTATTTATTCAGTACACCCAGTGGATCCCAATATAGTCAATGGGGTATGTCGGACTCTGTTGGTTTACGGGAGTATGATGGTGGGCTACAAGCAGATCCCCTCCACACGTATAGACCAGACCTCTATAGTGCCATCCGCACCCCACATAATGTCAGTAGAGATCCCCCTTGCAATATCCGTGCAGTCCCTCCTTTTACGCATACATATCTGAGATAAAAGTCTGCCTGCCACCAAACTAGGGAGAGCTATTTACGTACCTATTTATACAGCTGTCAATGGGAGCAATATAAATACATACGCAGAAAGCTCCCCCTATTGGTAGCGGCCTGCATCCTTTTGTGGAAAACTTGTTCTACCAGGAGACTGGGGGTTCTCCGCAGAAAGTAGGCAAAGAAGAGTTAGTCCCTTGAGAACTATGACCGATGATATTTGACCTTAAATATTTGTCCCAACTTGGTCGTGAAAATGTTAATATTGTAGGATGACGAAACTCTGGTTGCGCAAGAGCGAATGTCTTGTGGTCATGAAGGTGTTAATCATGTAAGATTATGAATGGAGTTCTGGGTAAATTGTAATGAAAACCATATGACATTCTTCTGGAGGTATAAACAGTCCTATAAGGTGCGAGAAGGAACCTCCTCAAGACTAGAAAATGACCCTCACACTGCAAGTTCTGATCTTCTGGTTGGGGACAAATTTGGTCCACGCCTCTGACACATGTCCAGGTGAGTGATCATTCCCCTTTAGTGGCCCCCACACAATATAATAGTCCCCCTTGTGACTCTTGCAGTATAATGTCCCCTTGTTGCCTCTACATAGTATAGTGACCCCAGAGTTGGCTTCTGGTCTCCTTCATTCTCTGCGGTCTGAAGCAGCAGGCACAATATGGTGACCGAGGCAGGAAAGTGAGGCAGGGAGGCGATGGCTTCCTTCTTCAACATTGTATTTAACTCTATCTGCATCCTGAGGACACAGATATGGTTGAAGTCAAGACATACCGCCGCTGCCCAGGACCACATCCGAAATCCAGGAAAGTCCTAGTGAATGAGATGGTTGGGAGGTATGAGAAGTCATGAGGGGCAGACACAGAAATTAGACGGCCCAAGACTAAATCTCAGATTGTCCCCACTCTTCAATGTCCTGATATGCTTTACATTTAGGTATAAAATTCACTATGAAATAAATTCCTCATCTATCTCTATAGGGGGCTCTATTTTATTCTGACATGTCTAAACCCTTCCTGCCATAGCCACTTACTGTATAGGGGCCTGTAATATGGACACTTGCTGTATCGGGAAATGTAACTGGGAACTTACTGTATGGGAGTCTGTAATGTGGATAGTATATTATATGGGGGCCTGTAATGGGGATAGTATACTGTATGGGGCCATTAATTGAGAAAGTATACTGTATGGGTGCCTGTAATGGGGATAGTATACTGTATGGGGCCTATAATTGGGACAGTATACTGTATGGGGGCCTGTAATGGGGATAGTATACTGTATGGAGCCTGTAATGGTAATAGTATACTCAAAGGCGTAGCTAGGGGTTCAGCACAGGGGGGCGAACATGTCCAAGTGGGTCCCCAACTTAGGTATACCAATATTATCACTATACAGTGACCGTATAGTGGTATATACAGTGGGGAAAAAAAGTATTTAGTCAGCCACCAATTGTGCAAGTTCTCCCACTTAAAAAGATGAGAGAGGCCTGTAATTGACATCATAGGTAGACCTCAACTATGAGAGACAAAATGAGAACACATATCTAGAAAATCACATTGTCTGATTTTTAAAGAATTTATTTGCAAATTATGGTGGAAAATAAGTATTTGGTCACCTACAAACAAGCAAGATTTCTGGCTCTCACAGACCTGTAACTTCTTCTTTAATGGGGCGTTCACACTACCGTTGGTGACAATAGTGTCCGTTGCTATTGTCCGTTACAAGATTTTAGCATCGGACACTAGCTGAACCGTCAGAAATCTGTTAAAATTTCCGTCAGAAGTCCGTTTTTTCCGCGGACAAAAAAATCCTACATGCAGGACTTTTTTGTCCATTTGGAAAAACGGATTCTTGATGGACAGCAAGTGTCTGTTATTTTTTTAACATTAACATATAACAAGTCTATGGGTAATGGACTTATGGCTATCAGTTACTGTCCGTTATTTTATGTCCGTTTTTTTCTGCGCGTGCTCAGAAAGCAGAAACAAAAGACAAAAAAAACGGACATTGTTAAAAAACGGACACTAACTGATGCTAATGTGTCCGTTTTTTTAACTGATCCATTAATTGCATCAGTTTAAAAAACGGACACATTAACATAGTGTCCGTTAATGTCTGTTATGATAGGTGTCCATTTTTTTTTGTTAATGGACACCTTCATAACGGACTCCAACGGTAGTGTGAACCCTGCCTAAAAGGCTCCTCTGTCCTCCACCCACTCATTACCTGTAGTAATGGCACCTGTTTGAAATTATTATCAGTATAAAAGACACCTGTCCACAACCTCAAAACAGTCACACTACAAACTCCACTATGGTGAAGACCAAAGAGCTGTGGAAGGACACCAGAAACAAAATTGTAGACCTGCACCAGGCTGGGAAGACTGAATCTGCAATAGGCAAGCAGCTTGGTGTGAAGAAATCAACTGTGGGAGCAATAATTAGAAAATGGAAGACATACAAGACCACTGATAATCTCCCTCGATCAGGGGCTCCATGCAAGATCTCACCCCTTGGGGTCAAAATGATCACAAGATCGGTGAGTAAAAATCCCAGAACCACACGGGGGGACCTAGTGAATGACCTGCAGAAAGCTGGGACTAACGTAACAAAGGCTACCATCAGTAACACACTACACCGCCAGGGACTCAGATCCTGCAGTGCCAGACGTGTCCCCCTGCTTAAGCCAGTACATATCCGGGCCCATCTGAAGTTTGCTAGAGTGCATTTGGATGTTCCAGAAGAGTATTGGGAGAATGTCATATGGTCAGATGAAACCAACGTAGAAACACAACTCGTCGATTTTGGAGGAGAGTGAATGCTGAGTTGCATCCAAAGAACACCATACCTACTGTGAAGCATGGGGGTGGCAACATCATGCTTTGGGGCTGTTTCTCTGCAAAGGGACCAGGACTAACCTTTGGAGGGAGTTGAAAGTCCGTGTTGCCCAGCAACAGCTCCAAAACATCACTGCTCTAGAGGAGATCTGCATGGAGGAATGGGCCAACATACCAGCAACAGTGTGTGCCAACCTTGTGAAGACTTACAGAAAACGTTTGACCTCTGTCATTGCCAACAAAGGATATATAACACAGTATTGAGATGAACTTTTGTTATTGACCAAATACTTATTTTCCACCATAATTTGCAAATAAATTCTTTAAAAATCAGACAATGTGGTTTTCTGGATTTGTTTTCTCATTTTGTCTCTCATAGTTGAGGTCTACCTATGATGTCAATGACAGGCCGGCCTCATCTTTTTAAGTGTGAGAACTTGCACAATTGGTGGCTGACTAAATACTTTTTTTTCCCCACTGTACATCATACATAGACTTCAGTGGACAAACTCTTATGAGAAAAATGGGCAAGAATAGGTCATTGACATACATGTCTTTGTGTCAATGGACACACAGACGAGAAAATGGACACAAGTGCATGAATGGGTCAGAGTTCAATCCAAGGGAAAAAAAAAAAACATGTAAGAAGCATAAGACATAAAAGAACACAAAAGACATAAAAGAACATGAGCCCTAAAACGGCTCTGTCCCTGAAAAAATAAAGTTAGTGTTTTTTTTGTGCAAATCATAAAAAAAACCTATATGTGCATATTCTGACCTGAAGAATAGAGTTAACATGTTATGATGTTATCATCTTTTTAAGAGGGAGAACTTGCACAATTGGTGGCTGACTAAATACTTTTTTCCCCACTGTATATTGGCTCTATACAGGGCTCTGCAGTCAATTTAGGTGAATACAGGGCAGTAACATTTAGTGACTTACTGGTGACGTCTCTGACTAATCGTTCATATTCCCCCTCTCTTTCATTTGGACCGCCATGACCATTTCTTCCAGTCTCTGTAAAGTTTGCAGCACAGACATCTTTGGCTCCTTGCTTTTCCAGGCACCTGACCCACATTGTCCTCACCTACACAAAGCCCCCACCCTGCTGCTACCCCCAATTATAAAACATATAATAACGAATAATACCCCCAAGTGCATCTTTAAATTAATAACTTCCCTGTGTACCCCCATAAATTGTGCCCCTTATTAATAATGCCCCAGGTGTTTCCCAGTTAAAAGGTAAAAAAAATCAGTGGGGCTCCAATATCCGGGACCCCAGTATTATCTGTGTGAATGAACCGTGGTACCTGTGTAAGCGCCGTGACCCCTTCTCTGTTTACACAGTGTCATTCATCTCCTAGTAGCCATGCCATGTAACTACAGTCTCGTCCTATATACATCTATGTGACAAGGCTGTAATTACATGACATGGTCACTATAAACAGACATTGTGTGATATAAACAGGCGCCATGGCGCCTCCATACAGCTGGTCAGTGGGGATTCACTTATCTCTTATTGATGATTTATTCTGAGGATAGATCGTCAATAAAAATGAGCTGGAAAACTCCCTAAGGCCTTAGCCCCACATGGCATCCTGCAGCAAAAAGCGCTGCGGGAAAAACCGCGGTGGCGACACATTGCGTATCTTCCCGTAGCACTTTGCACAGAAAGTTTGCAGATGTTTCCTTTGCAGACTTTCTGCTTCAATTATATCTATAGGGAAACCGCCGGCCTTTCCGTAGTTATGCTGCGATTTCCAAAACAGCGACTGTTTTGGAAATTGCAGCATGTCCGCTGCGCATATTTTACCATAAAGTGGGGATGGGATCCCATGTGGTGAAAATGCCACGGGAAAAAAATGCAGCATTTTACAGTTCCTGCAAAGTGGATGGGATTCTAGTTGCAGTTGCCCCCTTATATTATGCCCCTGATTGCCCCTAAAAATAAATACTGCACCTCTAATGACCCCTTATATCAATGACCACCCCCTTGTATTCATAATGCCCCCAATAATCCTTATATAAATGACAACCCTTATGTTCATAATGCCCATTCCCTTATAGTTATAATTCTCCCTCCTAACAACCCCTTATACTGTTAAAATATCCACAACTAAGCTAAAAAAAAAAAAAAAAAATAAGTGATACTCACCTACCTGCGAATCTAATGAATGGAGTCGCCGCCTCCTCTTCTTGACCCGCGCTCTATGCGCAGTGTCCACGCACAGGACGTCTGCGTCTCAGCGCAGGAGGCGCGGTGTTGTGACGTCATCACGCCCACCTGTGCCGAGAAGCAGACGTCTGTCTGTGATCTCAGCGTCTTGTAAACCGCAGGTCTCATGTAGCTTGCCGTTTACAAGACAGTCTAGTTGCAGTAAGCGATTTAACTAGATCGGTGTCTGCAGACACCGATCTAGTTAAAAGTAAAATATGTATTAATGGTGGCCCCGGGGTGGGCCCCACAGAGTCAGTGGGCCTGGGGCAGCCTCCCCCTCTGACCCCCCCGCTAGCTACGCCTCTGCTGACAAGTGTAACTGCAACATATGAGCATGATTTGGATAGACTTTTTTCTCTACTTATCCCAATAATGAAAAATAAAAAAAAAAAACTGTGATAAATTAAAAAAAGTGACCTCCTTTTTTTCTAGATTCTTTACACACAGAGTGTCCTATTTCAAGTGTTTTATTTCTGTAAATGTTGATTATGGATTACAGGTAATGAAAACCAAAATCTAAGAAAATTAGAATACTGTAAAAAAGTTCAGTATTGTAAATTCAGTGTGTCACCTGCCAAGGTTTCCTAAGCCTTTAAATGGTACCTCAGTCTGGTTCAGTAGGACACACAATCATGGAAGACGCTGATTATGAATTGTATTACTGAAGTGAATGAACGTTTCAAAAATATTCTAATTTATTGAGATGCACCTGTATGCGTTGTATATGGTTACCATTTGTGCTGGATAACATTCACCAATACCAATCTAACACAATAAAACACAAAATGGATTTTCTTACAGCAAAGTTCTTGTTGCATGAACTCTTTTCATCAGTTATTTGGAGTTAGCTTTTATCTACTTATCTGGAAGAAAAAAATAGGTCAAGCCTCTCAAGACAATATGCAAAAAATATTCTATGAAAAACATTTACAGTAGTTCAGAGCAGGGCTCTGAACTCAATATTGTAAATCAGATGTATCATGTATTTACATAATGGCATTGTCTGGAAATATACCTCTAAGGCTAGATGCACATATAAAATTGCATTCTATGTAATTCCTGTACCAAAATGCGCATCAAATCCACATGCTGATTTTGTTTTGGATTTGTCATGGATTTTTTTTTTGCTAATTTCACTTTTCTAATTGAAATAGATGCTAAAGAACATCACCAGGGAGAGAGACCAGTTAGGTATGCTATAGTGTGTTTGATCTTGCTATTAGGGCATGCAGCATATGTGAATTTGAAAATACGCTTCTATTAGGTAACTAGCCAACTGATCAGTGTTTGGTTTTGCCTCTATCCCAGCATTGAATATATACAGTGAGGGAGCACTCCTAGCTTTGAGCCAGCCACTTTAAGTCCAGATGAGACCATCTTGGCATGACAAGTAACATTGGCTGGACCAATAGATATATTGGGGAGTTGCCCCTTGATTGTTCATGTGGGTTCTATAGAGGTAACTCGAAACAGAGGTGTGGCTCTGTTGCCAGTTGTCAGCTCACTTAGTCAGCCGATTTTGTAAATATTGTGGGGAGGTGGATAACATCATAGTGAGGTGACCGTGAGTTGCTATTGGGTTCCCTGAAAGGCACGGTCCCCAATTCCACCTCTTTAAACTATTGTTTTTTAAGACTGACTTCCTGAGGACAACAGTAGCCTTGGTTTTATGCATGATTTCATACATTTACATATACGTAATAACCACTTATACATACATGACAGTGTTGGAGTGTTTTATGAGTATCATCATAACAGATATATATTTAAAGTTAGGGTGGGTTCACACTACCGTTGGATATCCGTTATGATCAGTGGCGTCACTAGGAATGGCTGGGCCCCAAGGCGAACATTTGACATGGGGCCCCCCCGAACCGCCGCCCCCAAACCCCCCACACAAACCGCTGCCCCCAACGCCCCCCACATAAACCGCATTCCTGCACACACTATTATGCGCCATAGTGGCCCCTGCACCCAGTATTATGCCCCATAGTGGCCCCTGCACACAGTAGTATGCCCCATAGTGGTCCACCCATGAATTATTATTATACTCTGGGGTTTTTTTAGACCCCAGAGTATAATGATCGGAGACCCAGGGGAGGATACAAAAATAAAAAACAATGCTACTTACCTCTTCCTGGCTCCGCTGCACTCCCGTGCGCTACTTCGGCCATCTTCAATGTTGGACCAGATCTCGTGTGAGTGAGGCCGACGTCGCGATGCATAATGACGTCGGCTGACATCTGGAACGTCACCAAACAGGCCTGAAGCCTGCGGAGCGTAGGAGAGGTGAGTTACAGTGTTATTTATGTTCGCTCACCTCCCTTGGGCCCCCAATCGTTATACTCAGGGGTCTCAAAAGACCCCGAGTATAATGATAGCAGTGTTTGTGGGGTTCGTGGTAGCGGCTGCCACAGGGCTCCGGGTCCCGGGCCCCATAATGTTTCGGGCCCTGTGGCAGCCGCTACCCCAATATTTACGCCCTTGGTTATGATAGTGTATGTTAAAAAAAAAAAAACGGTATGTCCCAGCTACCGCCCCATCTCTCTCCTGAATGTTGATCTCAAAATTCTTGCCAAGATTCTCGCGTCTCGACTGATGCCACTGTTGGGTGACATAATCCATCCGGATCAGGCTGGCTTTATGCCAGGAAGAGAGGCCAGGGACAACACTACCAAAGCTATTACTCTCATTCATGGTGCCAGACTATCGAATAGACCTCTCGTGCTCCTCTCTACGGACGGTCAGAAGGCCTTCGACAGGGTTAATTGGCAGTTCATGGAGGAGATCCTGTTACATGTGGGCCTCCGCGAAAATATGATGAATTGGATCCTGGCCTTATATTCATATCCCTCGGTACAGGTTAGGGTCAATGGTTTGCTCTCCCAATCCTTCCCAATTGCTAATGGTACTAGGCAGGGGTGCCCCTTGTTGCCTCTTATCTTTATCCTGACTTTAGAGCCCTTCCTCCGTCACGTTAGGTCACATCCTGACATTATGGGTGTCGCCCACGCTGCCCGTCTTTATAAAGTGGCGGAGTATGCCAACGATTTATTATTTTTTCTCTCGTCCCCTCATGTCTCCCTTCCTTGCCTGATGTCCTCCTTTTAGGATTACTCCCAGCTCTCCAATTTTAAGATTAACTTTTCCAAATCGGAGGCGCTTAATGTGACTCTCTCTCCTTCCCAGGTCTCCTCCCTGAGCCAGTTCTTTCCCTTCTGCTGGTCGACCCACGCCCTAAAATACCTAGGTGTTCATCTCACACCAGATCCCAAAGACCTCTTCCGGCACAATTTCCCACCCGCTTTGACATCAATCCGTGCCGATTGTAATAGATGGACAGCTGGGACATTTACTTGGTTTGAGTGGTGCACAATCTTTAAAATGAATATCCTGCCATGTCTTCTTTACCTCATGCAGACATTGCCCATTCATATCCCTTCCTCCTTTTTTCAGACTCTTTCTTCCATCCAACTGACATTTATCTGGTCGGGCAAACCGGCGAGAGATAGTAGGTCCCTCCTTTTTCACCCCAAGAATTGTGGCGGCTTATCCCTTCCAGACTTAAAGTCATATTATCTCACTGCTCACCTGGCCCGGATAGTTGACTGGTGTAGACATAGTTCTATTAAACCCTGGGTTTACATCGAGCAAGCATTTTCTACGGTTCCATTGCAGACAGCCTGAGCCCTCTCTATTGTCAGCCCTTTGTTCCTACCCCAACTTCGGCCCTACGCTCAGAATCTGCTCCAGATGTCTGATCCACTCCCACTTCCTTCCACAGGTTTCCTCCGGGAATCTCTGACAGGGTATTCCGCAATTGGCGTCGCCATGGGATCTACCGTGTATATCACCTCCAAAGTGACTCCAGTTGGTGGACGACATAGACTACCCCGGCCTCGACTGACTTACCCCCTCTTGACGCCTGGCACGATATGCAGCTTCATCATTTTATGAACTCACTCCTGGCCCCAAATTTAGGTCAGAACCTACATTTTTGGAGCACATCAGCGTGGGTGACAGTATCCTGTGCCATTCCCTCTCAGCTATCTACAAGCTTCTGATTGATCTTCCTAACAGGTCTGTTTCCACCTTTATGTTGAAATGGGAAGCGGATTTGTCTCTGTCTCTCTCCCCCGGGACAAAGAGAACATATTTTCCGACTCACACACAGGGCTTCTGTCAGCTCCCGCTACCAGAAGGCCAGTTTTAAGATCTTGTCCTGATGGTATAGGGTCCCTGCAAGGCTACAAACGCTTTTCCCACAAGTCTCCCCGATGTGCTGGAGGTGTGGGCAGGAGGAGGGCGACATGCTTCATGTCTTCTAGTCCTGTTCAGCTCTTTCCCCGTTTTGGGACGGTTGATCAGTTGGGCCCTGCTCTATTTTTACTTCACCACTGCGAGTTTCCCGTGCAAATCTACAGGCGCTCGCTACTCCGCAATTCTGAAAGCTAGTAGGACCTCTTCCTCTCTCCCTCTAGATTCTGAAGGTCAATGAGATTATGTGAATGGAAAACCTCACTTCCTTCCTGCATGACACAGGTGAAGCCTTTAACAAAACTTGGTTTTACTGGTTGGAATTCCAACGTACTGCAGAGTATCAGACACTTCTGGGCTCTGGGCTCCCCTCCCGGGCTTGAACGCTGGGCTCCGAGCTCTGAGCATAGTCTCCCACCGTTAGCATTTGTCCTACGATTGTATTTGTTTCTACATCTGACCTTACATAGTGAATTTCAGGTCTACTGTGGCCCTGACACGTGTTGTCCTCCGGACCTGCCTCAGGGCCCACACATGGTATGTTACCCTGTTCACTACGCTCCCTGCCAGACCAATCCCCCCCCCTTTTTTTTCTCTTATTTTCTTTCCTCGTCTTCCTCTTTCTCTCTCAGCTCCCCTTCCCTTCCCTCCCCTCTCCACTCGTTCTTCATCTTCCTCTAAATTAATGTTTATGTTGCCTTGCTGATTGTGGTTGTCTTGAGGTCCCCTTTGGTGGATCCGGTCCACATTGTTTGTATTTATGTATTCATGGTCTGTTTTGATTTATGTTGTTTGTTCGTGAAAATTCAATAAAATATTTAAATTGAAAAAAAAAAACGGACTCCTATCATAACAGACATTAACGGACTAACTGATGTTAATGTATCCGTTTTTAACTTTATTATTTATTTAAATTTATTTATTTATTTTAACTGATCCATTTGGACACATTAGCATCAGTTATTGTACGTTTTTACACTGTCCTTTTTTTTGCATCTGCTTTCTGAGCATGTGCAGAAAAAAACGGACAGTAATAACAGACAGTATAATGGATGCCCGCCCATTACTATCCGTTACCCATAGACTTTAATGTTAAAAATAACGGACGCTTGACGTCCGTCATGAAACCTTTTATTTTCACATACACAAAAGTCCTGCATGTCGGATTTTTTTTTCCGTCAAAAATAACAGACATGTGACGGATTTGGTGTAAAACGGTCACTAACTTTCACTAACGGACACAAAATAAAATCCCATTAAAATGAATGGAAATTTTAACGGATTTGTTATGGTTTTGCTAGTGTCTGTTGTTAAAATATTGTGACGGACAATAGCAACGGACACTACTGATGGTCACCAGCGGTAGTGTGAATGAACCCTTACATTTTAGGTGTTTATTTTTTCAGTATCAATATCTTCATGGAAAAAAATGTGCATTGTGTACATGGGATTAAGAAAATCTCTAAGAAATCTGACTGAAGCTAAAGTCCCACATAGCAGGCCACAGCTAAAAAGCGCTGTGGGAAAAACCGTGGCAGCAACGCATCATGGTTTTTCCCGCAGCACTTTTCACAGAAAGTCCGCAAAGGTTTCCTTTGTGGAATTTCTGCCTTCATGATATCTATAGGGAAACAGCCGGCGTTTCCGTAGGTATAATTGACATGCTGAGATTACCAAATCCGTGATGGTCTGCAGAAAGTCTGCAGAGGTGCTTTATGTGAAAAACGATGCGGGAAAATCTCAAAGCGTTGCAGCTGAATTTTTTCCCGCTTCGCTTTTTGCTGCAGCCCGCTAAGTGGGGCCTTAGCCTTATAGTCGCTTGTTCTGATCTTCTGGCAGATCAATGAAAGTGTGAACCTACATTGCCATTACAATGATGTTATGTGCATACAGATACATAAATAAACTTGCACTGACAGTCATAAATCATAAATGGGATGACATGCTTGTTGGACACCAAGTCCAACATTACATTATAACTAGTCAAATGGCTTGGCTAAACAATGTACAGTGCTTGTATCAGCCATGAGGTGGAGCAAGAAAAAAATGTTTATTATGTGTATTATGGAGAATCCATTCTGGGTCTCATCAAAACTGTAACATCTGAGCTTGTTGTCCATAGCAACAGGTCTTTTTGCAACTTTAGTTTTCAGTTTCAGAAATAAAAGCTGAGCTGTCATTTGTGTGCACAGTGTTGAGAAGAGACCCAGTGGAGACAAATCTGGCGCAATTTGTGCATTATGAAATACAGTAACTCACTCTCTTTTGTGTATTGTTGCTCTCAGGACACTGTTGTTATACATGTCCCATAGGTGCTCTACCTCTCTAAAGTCCATTTTCCACTAACCTCAAAGCTTTCATTTATAACAGAACCATAATAACTATTACAGATCTGTTTTTAAAGGATCCCATTGACTTTAGTAGGGTCTGTCTGATTTCCCTCAGATTGTATTATTTTTACTGTTAAAACTACTCAAATATTGGATGGAAAGCTACTAAACAAAATCGAATGTATCTTGTAGAACTGTGTATTAGAGCATGCATCATTTTAGTTAGCCCTGCAGAGAAATGCAAGTGTATTGTGTGGGACAGCCGAGTATCAGAAGGTCACGTTACAATGACAGATGGTACAGCAATGAGGTGGAGAAACAAGTGGAGGAGACAGATGGGCACAATGGAATAAGTGGCTACAATTTCACATACTGTCCCTAGGACAGAAAAGCAGCCAACCAGCACAGTTCTAGAAAACACAAGTTAGTACTCGGCACAAAATGTGCATTTGTTGCCAATAGCTGATTAGCTTCTGTAATAACATATTGCCTCATTGTTGTGGGGGTATTATCATGTGCTGCTATATCATTTATTTTTATCTCAATTAATTAGATTTAGACTGGTAATTAGTCTTACTTTTAGAGAGTGTATATTGTTACATATTTCTGGTAGTGTTTATGTAGTCATTTTTTTGAGCAATATATCATTACACCTTTATATGCATAAACCAAAGCACATACATTAAAAGGGAGTCTACCTCAACCAAAATCAAAATGACTTCTAAACCACTTATATGCTGTGGTGGTATAGTGAACATACTTTTTTGTGTCAAAGTACTAACTTGCTTGCAAGAAAAATGTTGTTTTTTTAAATCCATATGCAAATGAGTTATTTGGTTAATTTGGGGCATGCCTGCCAGAGAACCCCCTTTTTACCTGTGGTTGCCACCCAACACCACATTCTAAGTTACAGATTGACAGGTCTTGATGTGCAACAAGAGACAATGGGTTCTCTAACAGATGTGACTGTTCTCCTACTGCACTGAACAACTAATTTGCATATGGATTACAAGTTGATATTCTCAAAAGGAAGACTGAAATGTAAAAACAGATAGGTATGTTGTATTACCCATGCCACTAACTGCCCCAACAACAACACTTATATGCTAAGTGGTTAAGAGGAGACTTTGGTGGAAGTAGACTCCCTTTAACCCCTTGCCGACATTTGCTGTAATAGTATGGTGGATGTCAGCACTTATATCATGCCTACTCAGCACAGAAATACTACTCAGACCAAACAAGATGGTATAAAGTGTTTAATTCCTGACTAGAGAGGCCCATGCATGGGCTGCTCCATGATGGAAACATAACAATCCACTCATGTCTGGTTTGCCAGCTGTTCTGTTGGCTTTTGTAATATTTTCGAAGAACAGGGTCAGACTTTTTATGCAGCCTCAACTCTTCTCCATCTTAGATAAGGATATCTGCCCATCATTCAGCCCACAAGCTAATTCTACAATCCAGCATCCAAGTTATCCGAGAACAATGAGAACCTCATAGCAACCTTTTAGATAGTTTGTTTGGACAAAGAAAAGCAAACCTTGCATATATCACCAACAGTTGTTATCAAATACAAATGGGCAGTCCATGAACAAGTCCATACCACAATATAGGACATTTTTAGGTGAAAACAAAGTCCCTTTATCAACACTTGATTGTTTTCCTATCATTATGTACCTTTTCCCCTATAATATATACAATTCAGCAACTATAACCATATTTAGGGTGGGTTCACACTTGTGCCGGCACTACGTCCGCCGTGAATCCAACCTAAATGTTGAAAAACTGGATAGGGAAAAGTTTGCAACGCTTTGCTTAAAAACCCATTCACTTGAATGGGTTTTTAAAGCAATGCACGGGTGTGCACTTACACCCTCTGCGCCACAAAGCCGTTTTTTTTTGTTGGAAACAAAGTCGGACATGCAGACTAATCCGATGCCTATCCTATTTCCCGAGATTTTCACTCGGATTGGCAGCGGACGGACTCAAGCACAGGTGTGAACCCACCGTCAATGTACATTTTATTGTAAAGTCAGACTCTACACTTCTTGTATAATGGACTGTTCCACACAGGATTTCCGCAGAGAAAGATATAATAATTTCTCACTAACTACTGATGAGCACACAATTTCTGTCACACAGCTATAATGAAGGACTTCACAGCTCAGTATACATGAAAGAAGCCTGGAGTGTGACAGACAATCAATTGCTGAAGAGCGAGAGGATGGGAAAAAAAAATGGCTGACAATCAACTGTGAAAATACCACAAATGACTTTAATGTGCCAAAAATAGATTGGCTGTGCTGTATATTCTCAGTTGACTGAAATGATAACGTTTGACATGATCATCTGCTTTTGGTCAACCTTTAGCCAGTTTGCGCTGATTCACTAAACTGCGATTGAGCACTTTAGCTGTTAAAGGGGTTAATCCAGGTGGGTATATGGAACAGCACTTCTGTACTAGATCCCATAACTACAAATTTTAAAGGTTACTGGGAGCAGCACTATCCCCAAATAGCAGATCCCCACAGATCTAATACGGATGACCTATCCTAAGAACAGGCCATCAATATTAGAAACTGGATAACTACTTTAGGCTACGGCCCCATGTAGTGGGCCTCAGCAAAAAAGCACTGTGGGAAAAAACATGGCGGCAACGCATTGTGATTTTTCCCACAGCACTTTTCACAGAAAATCCGCAGAGGTTTCCTTTGCTTCCATTATACCTATAGGGAAACCGACGCCATTTCTGTAGGTATAATTGACATGCTGCGATTTCCAAAACGGTTTTAGAAATTCGAAGCGTATCCGTATTTTTCCACAATGTGTGGATGGGATCCGTTGAATCCCATCCACTTTGGAGGGACTGTAAAACGCCACAGTTTTTGCCACGCCGTTTCCACCACGGCTAAACTGCAGCGTTTACACCACGTGGGGCCCCCAACCTTAATGTTGATTTGTAATGTTGTACAAATGATCCTATCATCTATCTACAGCGTATGGCTATGGCTAAGTAATGAAAAAAATAAATATATGTAGATCTATATATATATATATATATATAGATATATATATATATCCACACACACAGGTGTGTACATATGCCTGTACACATGTAAATAAATTACATATTATATAGCACTGTTAGATGACCATGATGGGTTAAGCGTCTTTGCTGATATCAGAAACATTTGCTGTCTGTGCTGCGGTCTTCCTTGTCTTTATGCTGTGCCCGCAATGGCTCCATGTACGATCTAGGACTCCTGTTACAAAAATGTCGGCGGCATGATCAGCGTCAGGACGCGTCGCCATGGAAACTAAAGACAACAAACATGGCCGAAGAGAAGGATGCAGCAGGTAAGCGGGGCGCGGATATACTATTAATGGGACGACGGACATAACCCAGGATACTTTACATTAGACTGAACTAATGTATTTATTACAATCATGGTCATATGTTTCATAACAGCTCAGCACAGCTCACTTGGTCAATAAACGACCTGTGTATCCTGAAGCTTGTTTGCATGTGTATTCCTAGACAAAGTGTCTAAACACAGCCAGCCTTTCATGGCTAATTCAGCAGATACACAGTGTTCGTGGCTGCTGCAGAAATGCAGCAGAAAAAAGCAACTGCTCGGCAAAGTGAAAAAAGTGGGATTTTGGTTAATGTCATCCACACATTGCAGGAAAAAATGTTAATTATATCTGCGTAATCGCAAGCATTTTCCATCTAGATTTCATAGAAGAGGAAAAAACACATGATGAAAAATGCTACAGAAAAAGTGCAATGGCGCAGATTTATTACACTGGGTTCACATTAGTATTGTCTGTCTGATATTCTGGACTGTCGGAGGACCAGAACACCAGAGAGGAGGACCGCTAAAATAGTGTAACACACAATCCAATGGACCCCTTCGACTATAATGGAGTCTGTTGTGTTAAAACTGAAACTGGTGGAGGATAAAGCCCTCTGTGTAGGACTTTTTTTTCTCTGCCGATTTTCAGGCGGACACTGCGATAGTCCATCGCAGGTGTGAACTTAGCCTTAAAATGGCTTAAAAGCAAAACTGTCTCAGTTGCTCATAGCAACCAATCACAGTTTTCTGGAGCGGAATACAAAATGAAAGCTGCGCTGTGATTGGTTGCTATGGGCAACTAAGACAGTTTTGCTTTTAGATGATTTTAATAAATCTGCCCCAATATGTTTTCTTTCTTTTTTTTTTCCGCAGCATTTTTTTTTAGCTTTGTTTTGTTCATCATCTATCACAGGGGCAGGGTTTTGGGGAAATGAGGTATTACATGTGTAGTCAGTGACGCCCTTCAGTAGATTATGGAAGTAAAGTGACTCACAGTGACATCATACAGCACATTGGATCTCAGTAGGTCCAAAATGTTTAAGTTGGATTCACATAGTTTCAAATTGCCATAGTGTACAAACAGTTTTACAGGCGTAAATCTCATGCCAATTGCAGGTCTGACAGCCCAAATTTACAGCATCATAGGTCTGTGTGATACTGCTAGTTCAGGTAATTAGACCCACAACCGAGACAGGATTTGTGGCGTAATGTTGTCTGCTATAACAGTGGTCCCCAGCCTTTTTTGTACCAAGGACCACTTAAATGTAGGTCAATTTTCCCGTGGCCCGGCGGTGGGTGGGTTTTGGGGGCGGGGTTTTCAGGGGCGGGGTTGGGGGGGATTGAGCAGCTAATGAAAAAAACACAATAAAGTACATATTTAATCATTACATTTATACAGTTCCCTATATATTATTAAGGGAGATCACTCCATATCAAGCATAACTTATTGGTGGTATGGACCGCTCCCTTAATAAAAGCATGGGTAGGGTGGAGGGGGCCCTCATTTATTAAAGGGGGACCATCACTCAGGGGGTACTATTGCTGTAATAGTGCCCCCTTCCCCAGTTAATACTGGTAATACAGGTAATGTTATGTACTGGGGGGCATTAGAACTGTAGTAGTGCTCGCCACAGGTAATATCCCCTCCCCCCCACACAGCTACTATTACCTGTGGGGGGGTGCTATTAGGGCACTATAACAGTTATAGTGCCCCTCACTACAGTTAATAACAGTCCCCCCACACACAGCTACTAGCTAACACCTATTAGCACACAGAAGTCCCTGATGACTGGGCCGGCCTGGTACCAAGTGATCCAAGGCCCAGTCTTTGGGGACCTCTGTGATATGAATCTCAATCACATGACAGGATTGCATAGCCATGTGCTGGCCATTGTATTAATGGGCAACACACGGCCCCTTAGACGTTAATGAATCTATTCACAAGGCCACTGTTTAATGGTCTGTGTGAATGATCCAAGAAAAAATAGAACATGCTACTTCTCGACCTGATAGACTCATGTTTATAAGGATCCATGAAAACAGATTATACTTGGGTGTACTTCGGCCATGAAAAAAGAATCATAGTCGTATGAATCCAGCCTTAGGCCATTGTCACTATTTGATCAGTATTTTAATCCAAGACTAGAAATGCAACAAACAGAGAAAACTATAATGGAAAGATTTGTATGTCTTTGTTTTGGACCTACTCCTGTTTTTGAATTACAAATACTGATGCAAAATACTGACCAAATACTAAGGCTACATGCACACAAATGTGTGTAATCCATGGAAAAATAGCACAGATAGCACATGGATGATATCTGTGTACCGCCTGTAACCTTCACAGGCCCATTGATATCATCAGAACCTGAGCTGCAAAGGGACAAGAATAAGAATAGGACCTATCCTGTGTTTTGCTCCTGGGCTCACTGCCCACTACACGGGCCTATTATAATACATAGCTGTGTGCATTGATTGTATGTCAGTATCAGCATGGCTTCCACACAGGAACTTAATAGCAAAACTTGAAATGGGGCCCCACTCTACAATGACTACTTTGAACAGCAAGATGAGAAAATGAAAGCTTATGATTATTTTAGTTTACCTAATACACAAAGTTATGTCATGGTATTTTATTGGCAACTTCTGCATAATAAATACTGTGGGTCAGGTTTATGTTGTTAATGCCAGTCTTCATATATCCCCTGCATCGGCAGAGGTTGCGACTCATTTATGGGGTAGCACATACCTCTTCATCCACTGGGATGTGCGTCTGCAATGAAATCAGGGGTCAGTAGATTACTATGATCATTTATACACCCTTTCAGGAAAGTGGCAAGGGCAGTGCAAAGCTTGCAGGGGAAATCCACACCAGCGTAAATGATGATAAATCTGGTAGGGCTGATGGTCCACCCCATGCATGCCCTCACCGCGCACTCTTTGCACAAAACCGCAATTTGTGCAAAAAATTGCGACTTTTTATGTCTTGTACACCAGAAAACTGGTTTGCAAGGCATAATGAATGTGATGACACAGTACAAAGATAATAAATACAGCGATGCCACACTACAGGCATAATCTACACAGTGATGTCTCAGTTCAGGCATAATAAACACAATGGGGCAGATTTGTGAAGACTGGCATTTTCAATACCAGTCTTCATATTCGGCAGAGTGTGCATCTCAATTATGAGGAAGCATATACCTCTTCATAAATTAGGCATACCTTCCACTGGGCCGTGCACCTGCACTAAAATCAGGGATGAGTAGATTTCAGGGATCATTTATGTCCCCTTTCAGGAAAGTGGTGAGGGTAGTGCAAAGTGAAAAGAAATTTTACAAATAAACCGAATTTGAACAAAGAAAAAAAATGTGTTTGTTTCATTCAGAAAACTGGCATGCAAGGCATGATCAATCTCCCCTATGATGTTCAGCTCTGTTTTTCAAAACTATATCCTTGTCACGAGCATCTATTCCTCTCTTGATATATCCCATGATTTTATTTGTCCTGGCAGCAGCTGCCTGGCACTGGATGCTAAAATTAAGTTTACTTTCAGGCAATATCTCCAAGTGTTTTTCAGTGGTAGTCTTACTCAGTGTTTTATTACTTAATCCATAATTCTAACACTTGTTTTCACAGACCAGGTGCATAACTTTACATTTATCCACAATAAAATTCATTTGCCATTTCCCTGTCCAAGTTCCCAAAATCCCACAGCACATTACACTATTCTCCCCTGTGTTGACTACTTTACAGAGTTTAATATCATCTGCAAATATTGAGAGTCTACTCTGTAAACCATCTACTAGGTCATTAATAAAAATATAATAAAGAAGAGGACCCTATACTGACTCCTGTGGCATCCCACTGGTGGAACCCAATGCGAGTAGGCACAATTAATAACCACCCTCCGTTTCCTATCTGTGAGCCAGTTGTTAAAGTAATTTCCGTAAATTGAAGCAACCCTTGTGAAGGTCGGGGGAGGTATAAAATAAAGCATACTCGACTATCCCTGGCACTTCGTTGTCTGCCGCCAGTGTCCATTCAGTCTCATGCCGGTACATCATTGCCAGAAGTCCTCAGTCTCACGTGACCGCTGTGACCATTTAATGACCTCAGCATTGTTAGTGCTCCCTCTCCAATGCTTCCACTGCCAATATATGTTGATAGTTAGTAGAGCTAGAACGTGTATTCTCCTTTTTATTATTTTTGGGGGGGATGCCTGTTTACCCACCATTGTGGTTTTCTGTGCAATAATCCACCACTGTGGGTTCTTCTGCAATATACCCACGACTGTGGAGGTTTGCTGGTACTTTTTGACTTATTACTTCATGGACTATATACTTTCTCAGTTTAGTTCAGTGTATATCAGTTAGGTCCCCTGAAGTACTAGGAAATGCGTAGGGACTGTCAGGGTTTGTTCTTTGCAGGGTATAGTTTGGTACTGCCCTTGTGAGGACGGGAGTCAATTGTATGGGGGGAGAGGGAAAGCGTGTGAGGGGCAGTTTAGGGATTGTAGCCTGGCTGTTTCTGGAGAACATCCTCCGCCCTGACTCCCCAATTAACTAATGGGGTAAAAGCCATCCTTTTTTGCTAGTTTTTTTTCTACTTGTGAGTGCAATATTATATTTAATATATTAAATATTATAATATATATTAAATATATAAGATGTTGCCTTTTATTGTATTCATTGCATTCATTTTTGTGGTATAACTTTTCATCTTGACAATTTCTATGGCAAACCCCCACCACAAGGCAGTTTTGAATATTCTGATGTCATTGTGATTATCATTTATAGAGGCTCTTATGTCTGATCTCCAAAAAAGAATCACAGAAGCGTTTGAAGTTTTTGATCATGAAAGCAACAAAACTGTAGATGTCAGGTAAGGTGATTTTAATAAATTGGTCACCAGTTTTGGTGAGGATTGAATACTCTTAAAGGACCAGTAAACCAAGAATGCAAACAAATAGAAGACAATAAATAATTCCCTATATGATTAAATCCTAATTTTTCTTGCTGTTCTTTTCTCTTACAGCGCATGCACTCTTCTCTATGGCAGCAGCCATGTCCCCTGTCCCCCTCCCCCTCCCGCTCTAATACTAGTGCATGTAAACCAGAAAGTTTAGGAGAAAAGTTTAGGCTGGGGTTTAGGCTGCACATTTTTTGTGTCTATATAGTGAGTGTTGCCATTTTGTTGGAAGGAATCCCTCAAGTAACTGACAGTATGAAATAGCTATGAACAGTAGTACCACTAGTAACTACAGTGCCCGCAATAGCGTACACATAGTGACAACAATACAACCCAGTACCTCCCCAATGGGAAAGTCACCCAACTTTCTCAAACTGGTGAATGGCAAATATGTGTAGTTATGCTTTGATAATTCCCCTCTTACCTATATCCCTGCAATATTATGTATGTTTACCTTTCAGGAGCTATGATAAGCTGAGTAACAAACAATGTATAAGTATTTTGAATACCAGACCTCTCTGTTGCCCTGATAATAATATGTATTAAATAGTATGGCATACTATGCCAGCTTTGCTTTTCAGGGCCCTGGGGAAGCTGAATAGCATACCAGGTAATGTTGTGATAGGGACTGCTGAATACTAAATGAAGTCATATACTGTAAAATAAATTACTTTGATCTAGAGTTTACCAGATTATTATCAGGTAATTCAGTAATAGGAAATGCTGAATACTAATTATACCAAAATAAAGCACTGTCCCTCCCAAAGTTTCTGTAATATCATACTAGTGCTTATATCTGGTCTCTAGCTAGTAATGGCACTGTACAGAAGCAGGAACCAGTGTCTGCCTAATCTGTGTCTGCAAGATTTCTGCTAAACTGCTAAGATCTGCAGTTTAATAGTTAATCCTGCAGACATAGCTAGAGATGGACTATATCACGCATATTTTTGTTTTTATTCTTGGTTTTCAGGGTTTAGTGTTCCTTTAAGCTCACCATACCCATGAGATTACCAGTAAACGCCAACACCTATCTTGCCTAACTCCACCATACACATGGAATGTTCGGCTGAATAGGAGTAGCCTTCCGATGATAAGTTGAAACCATTGAAATTGGCAGATTCAACAGAAATACATCTAATGACAATACTGTATAATAGTGGAACCCTAACCCTAAAAAAAAAAAAAAAAAATACTGTATAATAGTGATGGGAATTTCGGCTCTTTTTAGTGGGCTGGATCATTTGGAACCGCGATGAACATACTGAAGATGAAAACAATACTTCTGTAAAGAATGCCATATCCATAAAAGCAGTAAGGCAGAAGAACAAGCTGTTGCTAAATGCTGCAAAACCAATTATGACACGACCAGACAGTCTACTCCTTTATTACAGAAAGAGGCGTATTGACCAGTGGATGCTGCTGCCATGGGTGATTAGCAGATTATCTTGCGCCTTCTTCTTTAAAGGGGTTATGTGGGGAGAAAAATGTTTTCACAGTGAAATCATTCAGTGCACTGGGATAACATCCTTACTCATATACATTACAGTTCCCCAGTACCTGATTATTAGATTTGTAGAGCACAGCGGGGTGCCATAAATTTCTTCCATTAGCCTCTTCTGCCAGTCTGCTCTCTGTGACTCCGCTCTACTCCTATTGCTTTTACAAAGTAGAGTGGGGTCATTCATGTGACCAAGAGTTGGAGATTCTGCAGAGGTAGCAGAAGAATAAGACTTTCAGCCCCTGCTGCACTCAGTAACCAGGGCGCTAGTGGACTATCCTCTATATGAGTAAGGATGTTTATCTAGTTTTTCTCTCCCCACAGAACCCTTTTAATAAGTCAGACAGGAGTGATGGTGGTGGTGGTGGTGGGGGTCTATGAATATCTGGAGGACAGTGTATAATAATAGATTTGAGGGGGAATAAATAAATAAACCAAAACATGTAAGAGGGTCCACATGTCCTGCGCTGGGAGGATTCTCATCCTGCAAATGCTTTCACATTTTGTATTTTAATGTGTCATGAAAAACAAAGGAAATGACAAGAGTTTTCTAGAGCACATTGTATTTTTGTACAATGGGTATATGAGGGCCATAGTGGTGACACACATAGCCAGAGTGGTAGCATACTCAGGGGACCGTGATGGTGTACACAGAGGACAGAGTGGTGGCATCCAGGTGGCACATTAGGGGCAGCGTTACATAAAAGCTGTTGCATTTCTTTCACACGTCTAGCTTTGTAGCTAATACATATCAGATTATAACATACCTCCTTGCCCCTTTATATGTGCTTCAGATACCTGCATACTTCCCAGAACGCTGTTCTATTCAGTGCCTGATATTATTTCAGCTCCACTTCTCTGTTTCAGGGTTTACATAATGCACAGTCCCACAATGATATGTGCACACAGGCTCTGCTCATTGGCTGGCTGTGAAAAGAGCCTCTTGAAGTAGCAAAAGACCTACTACCGATGGAGTCAGGAGTAAACTGTATGAGACCACAGACACAGGCAATGCTGGTCCTTCTGAAGTTGCACATTGTACATGCTCCAGGCAGTGCATGTTTCTAGCACTTCTTCGAGGCTGAGGCAGAGAGAAAGGAGTTACAGCGCATGACCAAATGGACTGAGATATTCATATCTGCTAGTTTATGTTACTGACATACCCGTTTCATTGATTACTGGCTGGTCTTGGTTACCATGTAGGAGGTAACAAGGAGCAGGCAGTAATCCATTAATGGTTCAGGCTGTTCAATGAAAACCCATGTAACTTGGTCACATGCATGCAACTCGATCGCTGGTTAAGGCATCACCCTCAAGGACCTTTTGCATGGAAAGTTAATCAGGGCAATTATCCCACACCTTCCCGATAATTAACCTAATTGTGCTGCTAATCATCCGACTATCGAACAAATACCTGTTGATCGGCTGACTGCATGTTTTATGCAGAATAAAAGATTGAGATTATTGGCAGTACATCACTTGTCTAACCTGTAATAACTGGACATAAAAGTGTGCAATCAGCCTTAAACATAAATGGAATAATCTTCTTAAAGTACAAAAAAAGAGATTAATGTAATTCTGTGAAAAATATCAATCATAACAGTTCAACTATTTTATATTACAGAGAGATTGGGACAATCATCAGATCCTTAGGATGCTGTCCAACTGAAGGGGAACTCCATGACATGCTTGCAGAGGTAGAGTATTTTCAGCGGTGGATTGGGACCTGAAAGTGGCCCTGGAAAAAATGTAAAAGTGGCCCCATTTTATAAGCGGGCTCAGTGCAAGTAGGCTGAGTCAATACAAGTAGGCAGGGTCAGCACAAGTAGCTCCTCCATGTAAGGCAATCCTGTGTACAGTAATTTTGCACAGAACTGCTTTACATGGAGGAAGAGGCAGCAGTCCTATGTAAAGTTACCATGTTAGACTGTAACTTACACAGGACTGCTGCCTCTCACTCCATGTACTGTATAGTAGACATTTCTGCCATCACACTCACAGTCCACTGGTTCCTCAATCAAGAGGTCCTCAGGATTTAGACAAAGGAAAAAGAAATTCCCTGGCACTCTGGTGTTCGCTGCTGCAGCCTGTTCGGGCTGGTTCCTCATCACTGGACCTCTCCAGCAACTGCCTAGTTGGCCTCAGCGGTCACATGGGGTGCGGGGCCATGAGGCACGGTGCGCGACCGAACAGGCTGCAGTGTCAGACACTGGAATGCTGGGAACAGGTGAGTATTTTTTTTTTTTTCTTAATCTTATTCCTCTTTGAGAATAATGTTCTATAGTGTACTCAGTATAATGATTTGATACCTGGTTTTGCGTAATATGCTGAAGCATAAAATACTTGACTTTTGGCTCTTTCATCATTATTTGGTGGCTGTATATGCTTGCTGACTACATTAGACACTTTAACCTGTATACTTTTTTTCTCGAGAGGACCACTTTTATAAAAGACAATTTTTCTGTGCAAATTTGGGTGGTTGACTCAAAGAGGCACTGTAGCTGCCTGGAATGAATTTTGATGGATAATATTCTAGTCCTTTAGCACCACCTGCTGGTAGTATAAAATCATTCAACAATAAGGAACTTATTTTTGAATAGCACAAAATGCGAAAAATAATACATTTGTGATATATTAACCTTACTGATTTTTGGTACCCCCCACCAATCTGACATTTATTGCCTCTCCTATGAATAGTTGATCAATATTAGTGGTTAAAGTACCCGACTAAGTCTCATTTCTAGTTGGTTTTAGCATTTTGGTATGGAATATATTCCTATGTACTAAAGTTCAATGTCATAATATTCAGTCATTATCTCTTTTTGTTATCCTTTATTTTTTTTTTCTATAAGGTAGAGGAAGAAGAGCCTACAGGATACATTCGCTTTGAGAAGTTCTTACCGATGATGACCAAAGTGTTGCTAGAAAGAAGGTATGATAAATCTTGTGTAAGGCTACATTCATATTCGCATCAGAGTCACAATGTCCACCTGAAATCGGTAGGCGATTAAAGTCCTGTATGATCGTCTTTTTGGTCCACCGCTTTCAGTTTAAAAACAATGAATATCCGATGGACCCCATTATAGTCAATCCTGTCCAAAAGACCAGAAAAACGGACTAGTGTAACCTCCTATAACTCCATATTGTTTTTAGGCACAAAATATGTGACATTTAACTTCTTACTATACTCTTGCAGCGGCCGGAGCTCTGTTTTGCTATTTATTTTTTTACTTAAACTATATAGATCACCAAATCTCGTGCATAGTCAGAATTAGGCTGAGGCCACAAGTTGGAGAAAAGTTGCATTTTTGTTCCAGATTTTGCTGTATTTTGTTTGAGCCAAAGCCTGGAGTGGATTTAGCAGAAGTGTTTCCTTCATATTTTCCAATCCTTTAGAAGCTATGTTTGGATTTGGCTAAAAAAAAACTGCAGCAAAATTTTTAGGAAAAAGAGGGCTTTTCTGCCACGTGTCACTCAGTCTTAAAAGTGTTTTCTGTGGAAAAAAAAGCGTGCAAATCACTCATAATGGTTAAAAAAAAATTAAACGAAACAGAGATCCTCACCGCGCTTACATCCTCTGCGCTGCAAAGCCGTTTGTTTTCGCTGGAAACAAAGTCCTGCATGTCCAATTTTGTTTCCAGCGAAAAAAACTGGCTTCGTGGCGCAGAGGGTGTAAGCGCACACCACGTATTGCTTTAAAAACCCATTCATATGAATGAGTTTTTAAGCAATGCGTCACAAACCTTTCCCTATCCAGTCTCTATACAGTTTTCCGAGATTTTCAGTTGGATTCGCGGCGGACGGAGTCCGGCACAAGTGTGAACCCACCCTGAGAAATATAAAGATTTGCAAGGATCTTTGAAAGTGAGAGGGAGAGGAGGAAATCAGTGAAAAGTGAATGTCTCTTCAGTTACTTTTTTTTTTTTTCAACCAATTTTCTTCTAAAGCGGTGCGGGAAACCACCGGCATTTCCATAGGTATAATTGACATGCTGCAACTTCCAAAACCACAACGGTTTTTGAAATCACAGCGTGTCCGCTGCGCATAGTTATCCGCAATGTGTGGATGGGATTCGCATTGACTGTAAAACGCCGCTTTTTTTGCCAAATTTGCAAAATGCATTGCTGCTGCGTTTTTTCCCAAATCGCTTTTTTGCTGCAGTCCGCTACGTGGGGCCTTAGCCTTAAAGGGGTATTACTGTCTTAAAATGTTATGCAATTTCACTAATATATATTGTCTAAATTCTAGCTGCAATTTCTTCCACAAAGACTCTATTAAGATGACCAAGGTGGAAAATGGCCATGGAAAAGGACACCTGTTTTCACCGATACCTCATAGATTTGAGTCTATTGAGGGATCCGTGAAAATGGGCAAAATAGGACATGTCCTATTTGCTTGACAGCCTGTTAAAATGGCATCGTCTAAAAAATCGGTTATGTGAATAGCCCCATTCACATGAATTGATTTTAATGGAGCCACCACACGGCCGTTAACATCTTTCATTTGGAAAGAGACTTATTGTGGTCAGAACCACAGAAGCAGGCAGTGACAGTGCCTGCACAAGGAGATAACCGCAATAAGGAAACCATGGGTTTTTTTACCCAAGTGCCAAACCATAGAAAGTTCCTACATTCATGGTCGTATCCTTTGGCAACCAATCAAGACTAAAGAGTAACAACCAAAATGGTTAGAGAAAATCTTTAACACTGCTCCATTTTTTTGTCCATCCATTTAAAAAAATGTGTTTTGCATCATTTAAAGGGATAATTTAACAGGATTCATCCCTTTAAGACATAGGTGAATCTGCAGTATGATTTTGACCTGGAATCCTCATGGATTGGGTGTGAGAAGTATTTTTCTGTTAGGGTAAACCTAGCAGAAATATTCCCAAATAATTCTGCTGAATTTACCCTATCAGGAAAATATAATATGTATCCATGAAACAATGGTTAAAGTCAGTATACAACTGGAAAATGGGAAGATAATCTGCATACATGTGTTACACAGATAGTTATTTTACTTTGCTGTCTTACCGTCTTTAATTTATTGTAGGTACCGGCCAATACCTGAAGACGTTCTCCTGCGAGCATTTGAGGTCTGTCTATACTGGTAACCTCAAATGTGTAGCTTTCCAGGTGTTGTAAAACTACAATTGCCAGCATGCCATGAGAGCTGCAGACTTTTATAGAACGCTAGGAGTGACATTTTTTTTCAATGGCTGGACATCACTCTTTGGTCTATTCTCTAGGTTTTAGATGAAAAGAAAAAGGGATTCCTAACTAAAGATGAACTCCTCAAATACATGACTGAAGAAGGTAATGCATGTTTCTATATTATTGAGGTCTGTCTATGAAATTAACAAATGAACTACTGAATAACACGAACATATTAGGGGAGAGTTACTAAGCAAATTGCACCATTTCTGGTGTAATTTGCGCCCATAATCTGTCTAACAAACGTCACATTTATTAAGTGGTTCACATTTTTTAAACACTTATATAATGTGCAAGAAAAGGGGGCATGGCTTATCTGAAAAGGGAAAGGGTTTAAAGGGAGTCTACCCCCTCCCCAAGTATGCTCAACTGTTGTCACCACATTCGAGAGCACATTACGTTGATAGCATACTCTTGTATGAAGTCTTATGCAAATGAAGCAGTGGGTGCACTGGAGGAAGACGTTCGGGTCAAGTAGGATGGGTGATGTCATAACAGTGGGAAGATCAATTCCCACTCCTCAGTGTGGTGCAGGCAGAAGATGGTAAGGGTCTGAGTTGCAAGAGCAATGCGCCAGGGCACTGAAGTCCCACCCCCAGTGCACCAACTGCCTCATTTTTATTAGACATCAAAATTCTCTTTCTCCAAATCTACAATAGTAACATACATAACAAAGGTATGATGTTTATCACAGTTATATGCTCTGGTACAGGGTGGCGGCAGTTGAATATACTTGGGAGAGTTGGTAGATTCCCTTTAAGGTATGGCACAGTGCACCAAACATTGGTAGGTTTTTTGACTGAAAATAAACCAACTGATAAGTTTTGTAATGTTAAACTAGATAGTAACAATATGCAAAACATATCAAAAAGCATTAGACACTTTGATAAATCTGACGCAGGTTAATACTGTCTAGTCTGTCTGCACTGTCTAAGGCCTCATGTACACAACCATAGTGAATTTATGGTTTGCAAATACTAATCTGCAATCCGCACATATATATGTCTGCATTGCATAAGTACATAGTTACATAGTAGATGAGGTTGGATGGAGACATCAGTCCATCAAGTCCAACCTATAACCCTACAGTCCCCTACAGTGTTGATCCAGAGGAAGGCAAAAAACTCCATGAGGCTTATGCCAATTGCCCCATTTCATGGGAAAAAATTCCTTCCTGACTCCAATCTGGCAATCAGTATAAAACCCTGGATTAACGTGCCCTAAAAATCTAGAACCCATAACCCGTAATGTTGTTCTGTTCGAGAAAGGCATCCAGGACCTCGTTGAGAGAGTTCCATAGCTTCGCTGTTCTTACTGTAAAGGATGTCCCCTTGTCACTGTCAATGGCTTAGGAGCAAAAAGATCATTAGAAAGTTCTTTGTGCTGTCCCTTCATGTATTTGTACATTGTTATTAGATCTCCCCGTAGATGTCTTTTCTCTAAACTGAATAACCCCAAGTTTGTTAATCTATCGTTGTACTCCAATCCACCCATTCACCTAATAATTTTGGTTGCCCTTCTTTGCACTCTTTCTAGTTCGATTATGTCTTTCTTGTATACTGGGGCCCAAAATTGTGCACAATAGTCTAAGTGTGGCCGTACCAGTGATTTGTATAGATGCATAACTATTCTTGTCATGAGAATCTATACCTCTTTTGGTGCATCCCATAATTTTATTTGCCTTGGCAGCCGCTGCCTGGCACTGGTCACTAAAGGTAAGCTTACTGTCCACCACAATCCCCAAGTCTTTTTCATTGGCAGTCTTACTCAGCAAGTTACTATTAAGTACATAATCATACATTTTATTTTGTTGACCAAAATGCATAATCTTACATTTGTCAACATTAACTTCATTTGCCAAGTCTCGGCCCATGCTTCCAGCTTCCTTAGATCCCCTTGTAATATTCTACTATCCTCCTCATTTTTGATTACCTTACAAAGTTTAGTATCATCTGCAAATATGGACACCCTGCTTTGTAAACCGTCTACCGGGTCATTAATAAATATATTAAACAGAAGAGAGGACCCAAAACTGACCCCTGTGGCACCCCACTGTTGACTGTGACCCAGTCTGAATATTTACCATTAATAAGCACCCTCTGTTACCTATCAGTGAGCCTGTTGGGAACCCAAATGCATATGTTTTTCCCCCAGTCCCAACATTCTCATTTTGCATACCAACCTTTTATGTGGCACAGTATCAAAAGCCTTTGAAAAGTCCAGATACACCAGGTCCACTGCATTACCCATGTCTAGTCTTGAACTTACCTCTTCATAGAAGCTGATCAGATTATTCTGACAGGACCGATTCCTCATAAAACCATGCTGATTGGGTGTTATAAGATTATTTACATTGAGGTACTCCAGGATAGCATTTCTTAGAAAGCCCTCAAATATGTTACCCACCACAGAAGTCAAACTTACTGGCCTATAGTTTCCAGGCTCACTTTTAGACCCCTTTTTGAAAATTGGCACCACATTTGCTATCAAGTGGAACAGACCCAGTCATTACTGAATCCTTAAATATTAGATATAAGGGTCTGTCTATCACCGTCCATAATTCCCTCAGAACTCGGGGTTGTATGCCATCTGGACCTGGCGATTTATCTATTTTAGTGTTTTGAAGGTGGCACCGCACTTCCTCCTGGGTTAAACAGGTGACATTTAATTGAGAGTTAACCTTACCCCTAATCATATTGCTGGCAATTGGATTTGTAAACACCGTAAAGAAGAAGGCATTTAATAGTTGTGCTTTTTCTTCATCCTCCTCCACCATTACACCCAGATTATTTTTGAGAGGACCCACATTGTCATCCGTAATCACGGATCCTGTATGATTCTCTACACTGGTCTGTGCCGCAATTACGGAAAATATAGGACATGCTACATAATTTGTGGACCCCTTATACGGCCCAGACACACACAAATTGCAGACATGTATATGGGCCCATAGAATGTATCGATCTGCACAGTATTTGCAATTGTGGATAAAATTACAGTCATGTGCATGGGGCCTAAAACTTAGACACTACTAGTAAATCTGCAACATTGACTTTCACAGGAGAACCATTCACACAAGAGGAAATGGAGGAGATGATCTCTGCTTCTGTGGACCCAGACAAGAATATTGTTCCTTACAAGGAATATGCTGCAGTGATGGTAGTAGAAGACTACTGAAAATACTTGGCCTGCGAGTCACTATAAAATCGTGAAATTACTTGTCAGGCCAGTGTTTTTCTATAGGAAAAAAAAGTTGTAAACCCTCCAATGACCACTGCAAAAAAAAAAAAAAAAAGCATTTTGTTGCTTGCACATTTTTTCCCATAGTGAAACACTGAAGTAATGGTGTAAGCAGCAATAATTCCATGATTTTACAGTAACTCAGGGGCAATATCATCATGTGTAAATTTGTCACTATTAAAAAACCTTGTGGACCTGCTTTTTTTTTTTAGCAATCCTTTTATATTTTTCATTAGGTGTTTTGATGAGTAATCATACATATATATAATTATGCTAGCAGACAGAAATGTAAACTCCACTTTAAAATTCCTTTGTATGATTAATATAATGTTTTAACAAGAAGAAATAATTGTTTCACTCTGTCACTCTCTAAAAAGAATAAATAAGAAAGTGTGTAAATTATACAAAGCACTGTAATGAAAAATAAGACCCGGAAATGACTTTGATAGCATAAAAAACAAACTTGTTTAACTATTATGAGAAGAAAGGTCCAGGCACCTTCCCAAATTCACCCAACATAATTGTGGATTGCAGATGGGCTGACATTGTGGCCAGAGGCCTAACAATGGCTCCCATTGATGCCATCTTGGTCCTCTTTTTGATCCCTACTGCATGGCCAATGGGATGCCCAGATTATTTGAACATGCAATACATTGTCTTCTATGTTCAGACTTTTGACTTAGGGGCGTTTCCTAGCGCTGGTCACATTATCTCTTCTCTGTTTTCATTGGACCTGCACAGGTTCAGTCCCTCCCTCCCGCACTCTTCCACTTTCGCTGTCTAAGGGGACCTGAACGACAGAGAGCCCATCCCATCCGCTAAAACAACGGTTACCCGTGGACCCCGTAGACTATAATGGGGTCCGCCAGGTGTCCATCATTTTTATATTGAAATCAACAGAGAGAAAAGTCCTCCGTGCAGGACTTTTCTCTCCACCGATTATCGGCATTTTTTGTGGCGGAGTCTCCAACAGGACTTTCTTTGGTAAGAAGAACTGTCTGTGTATCTACACAAAGCACAGCATGCCTAGCAATGGCTTGTTTACAAAAGGGGAGGGAGAAGGTCAGAATCTGAGGATTCTGTGAAGAATTTTGCTGAAAACAGGACCACGGAGAAGTGTATAGCAACACAATCAAACTGCACACAACAAACTGTAAGAATTTTTTTAAATGCAAACCAATCTGAAAAGTAATGCTTATTAAAACATAAGTGCTATAGGCAATTTTTTTTAAAAGGTTGACAAAGGTGTCCATAGCCTTTAAAAGGAGTTTGTCACCAGAACCAACCAGCATATCAAGCCAGCGAGGAAGATGAATTATGGTTACCTGAATCAAACAGTGTTTCCCCCTTGATGAATTGGTGTCTCCATTGCCGAGGTATTGTCCCTGGTTCATTTCAGGACAAACAAGTTTGGTATGAACCATGCTTTAAATTGACTTAAAACACTGACATCGGGGCTCAAGGGGACCTATCTATCCAATTTCTAGCTATCTAAGGCAAACGCAGACAAAGTTATGTCAAAGTGAAAATGACATTATTATACTCTGGGGTTTCTTCAGACCAGAGAGTATATTAGGTGGAGGTTCAGGAGAGGTGTAAAAAAATAAAAAACATTCATACTCAACTTCCGTTACCTCTATTTGGGCCTACTTGCAGTGGACCAGTGATGTCACAGAAGAGCGCTGGACGCTGCAAGGAGACCCAAAAAGAGGTAACTGACGGCGAGCAGATGAATCTCCCTTTTGTTCTGTTTCATAAAAAAAACCTGACTCAGTACAAACCGAATCACCCATCTCTGTCTCAGCAATGGAGGAGTCGATTCACAAGAGAAAAAGAAAGTTTAATTCAGGTGACCCTAACCTGTCTGTACAGTTGGGCTGGTATGCTGAGTTCTGGTGACAGACTCCCTTTAAGGGCTCATGTAGACAGTAGGGAAAAAAAAGTATTTAGTCAGCCACCAATTGTGCAAGTTCTCCCACTTAAAAAGATGAAGCCTGTAATTGTCATCATAGGTAGACCTCAACTATGAGAGACAAAATGAGAAAACAAATCCAGAAAATCACATTGTCTGATTTTTAAAGAATTTATTTGCAAATTATGGAAAATAAGTATTTTGTCACCTATAAACAAGCAAGATTTCTGGCTCTCACAGATCTGTAACTTCTTCTTTAAGAGGCTCCTCTGTCCTCCACTCATTACCTGTAGTAATGGCTCCTGTTTGACATTATCAGTATAAAAGACACCTGTCCACAACCTCAAACAGTCACACTCCAAACTCCACTATGGTGAAGACCAAAGAGCTGTGGAAGGACACCAGAAACAAAATTGTAGACCTGCATCAGGCTGGGAAGACTGAATCTGCAATAGGCAAGCAGCTTGGTGTGAAGAAATCACCTGTGGGAGCAATAATTAGAAAATGGAAGACATACAAGACCACTGATAATCTCCCTCGATCAGGGGCTCCACGCAAGATCTCACCCTGTGGGGTCAAAATAATCACAAGAACGGTGAGCAAAAATCCCAGAACCACATGGGGGGACCTAGTGAATGACCTGCAGAAAGCTGGGACTAACGTAACAAAGGCTACCGTCAGTAACACACTACGCTGCCAGGGACTCAGATCCTGCAGTGCCAGACGTGTCCCCCTGCTTAAGCCAGTAAATATCCGGGCCCGTCTGAAGTTTGCTAGAGAGCATTTGGATGTTCCAGAAGAGTATTGGGATAATGTCATATGGTCAGATGAAACCAAAGTAGAACTGTTTGGTAGAAACACAACTCGTCGTGTTTGGAGGAGAGTGAATGCTGAGTTGCATCCAAAGAACACCATACCTACTGTGAAGCATGGGGGTGGCAACATCATGCTTTGGGGCTGTTTCTCTGCAAAGGGACCAGGACGACTGATCCATGTACATGAAAGAATGAATGGGACCATGTATCGTGAGATTTTGAGTGCAAACCTCCTTCCATCAGCAAGGGCATTGAAGATGAAACGTGGCTGGGTCTTTCAGCATGACAATGATCACAAGCATAACACCAAGGCAATGAAGGAGTGGCAACAGCCCAAAAATATCGCCGCTCTAGAGGAGATCTGCAGGGAGGAATGGGCCAACATACCAGCAACAGTGTGTGCCAACCTTGTGAAGACTTACAGAAAACGTTTGACCTCTGTCATTGCCAACAAAGGATATATAACAAAGTATTGAGATGAAGTTTTGCTATTGACCAAATACTTATTTTCCACCATAATTTGCAAATAAATTCTTTAAAAATCAGACAATGTGATTTTCTGGATTTATTTTCTTATTTTGTCTCTCATAGTTGAGGTCTACCTATGATGACAATTACAGGCCGGCCTCATCTTTTTAAGTGGGAGAACTTGCACAATTGGTGGCTGACTAAATACTTTTTTTCCCCACTGTACATCATACATAGACTTCAGTGGACAAACTCTTATGAGAAAAATGGGCAAGAATAGGTCATTGACATACATGTCTTTGTGTCAATGGACATACAGACGAGAAAATGGACACAAGTGCATGAATGGGTCAGAGTTCAATCCAAAGGGGAAAAAAAAAAAAGCATAAGACATAAAAGAACATGAGCCCTAAAACGGCTCTGTCCCTGAAAAAAATAAAGTTAGTGGGTTTTTTTTGTGCAAATCATAAAAAAAACCTATATGTGCATATTCTGACCTGTAGAATAGAGTTAACATGTTATGGTGAGCGGCAGGAAGTCAAACCACATTGAGACTGGAAAATTGCATTCCTCCAGAAGGGGTTCATAAATTGTGTACCCCAAAAGTTGAAAAGTACAGCTAAAACATGCCTTTAAAAACAAGTTTTATGACTCTTTGAATGCAACAATAATAATAATAATAAATGCTTGGTTTGTAAAGGGGTTGTCCCAATACAGACACCCATGATAAAAGTCACATCACTGGGGGTCCGTCCCGGGGCTTCCCAGCAAGCAGGAGAATGACAGACTGAAAGTCCTCCTGCATCTTCCCTGTGAATGAAGCACCACGCATTTGTATGACCTGCGCTCTACTTCACTTCTCTGGGGCTGCCGCTTACATGAGCACACTGGCGCTTCATTCACAGGGAGGATGCTGGGGGGCTTCCAGTACCCAATTCTCCTGATTGCTGGTGATCCCAGGGTTGGATAGACAGCAACGTTACCTTTATCCATAATCTCGTGCATAGGAAATCTACAAGTATCTGTAATGGGATAACCCTTTAAAGCTCAAGTAGGCCTGATCGTTAAGGAGATTAATAATGCAAAATATTTTTTTTTCTTTTAATTTTAGGATTTACCTACACTTGTCTTCATACATCTGTATATGTAAGGCCTGGGTACATTTTTACACACCTTAACCTTTTTCAGATATCCCATCTTGTGCAATGATACACTACTGTTTTAGGGGAAGGCACAGCCTACAGATGAATGTTGTTGGGTTGATATAGGGACACTAGAGGGCGCTGGGTCACCATGAACCTATATAGTGGCGAAGGCCTGACTGTTTAGGAATGCAACCCGTTGCTGCAGGAAGGACACATATGTTCACTCCCCAGAGACTGTTTGATGCTCAGATAATGGTTTATTTCCATGCGAAGACTGGTGCTGCAGGAGAAATGCTGAATGTGCTGTTATTCTGGCTCTACCTCCCATTTTCATCTGTGCAAATAAAAAGGAATTGTTGAATCCCAGGTAATTTGATGCTTGGCTGAGGCACTAAATTGCTGAACAAAGAAAGGCAAATCTACTTAAATATGAAGAATATGATGGCCTGTGCAGAAAGGAAAGGCCTAAATATAGTCTTTTACTGTGGAGAGGGCTCTCGCTCTTCATTTCCCTTCAGGCACAAAGCTGTGCCAGTAACATGGCAAGAAAATAGAGACCTGAATCAGGAAATGCCACTTTAAAGAGTGACATTACTGCTTTCTATTTCAGTCACTGACTCCAACTGGTACAGCTGTAAGTGCTGAAATATTGAAGTTATGGTAGAGGCGATAATTCTAAAATCTGACGTTATAGGACTGACAAAAACCATGTCTAAAATATGTATATCTAGAAGAGATGATGCCCAGACCAGACCAGAGATTTGGAAGTTGGAAGAGTCAAGTAGTTACCCATGGCAGCCAATCAGGTTGCAGCTTTCATTTGAAAATAAAGCTTTGGAGGATGAAAGTTGGAACCTGATTGGTTGCTATGAGCAACTGTTGTATATTTGCATTTACTATTTAACAACTGTCATTTAGGCTAAGGACCCATGTTGCAGAAACAGTGTTTTTTGGTGCCAAAATCAGGAGTGCCTTGAAAACGAACTGGAAATATAAAGGAAGCTCTTAGACAAAAAACGCTGCGTTTCCGCAACCCAGGGTCTTAGCCTTAAAGTTTCTTTGGTGCCATATATAGGTTTAATCACTGTATAATGAACAGTTATACAACTTGTGTGCGCTGTATACAACATTGTGATTGCGAACCTTTTAGAGACAGAGTGCCCAAACTGCAACCCAAAGCCCACTAATTTATCGCAAAGTGCCAACACGGCAATTTAACCTTAATACTCTGTGGATCCACAATTGCGGACAGTTACAGACCCACAAAATACGGTCATGTGAATGGGGTTTTACAGAGCTTTCAATAATACAAAACAACTTTGTACTGAAAGGTAACAGTCTGCATTTGGTATACTTTAATTTATGTTCACTATTTACATCGCGCAGGATCTGTTTTATAGTAACCGTGCAATGTTATTACAGCCTGTACTAATGTCACGTCTGCTGTAAAACAGATACTGTGTGACATAAATATTGAAGGGCCTCCACTCAGTATTATATGCTCCACAGTAATGAAGAGCAGCCGAGCATCCTCCTCCTATCACTGCAGGTGCTGATGAATTACGTCATCGCACCTGCATCGGGGCAGAGGTCACACTCTGCTGTCAGTGTAAGCCACGGTCCCGAAGCGCTCGCTCACTAATGGGGAATCCTGTACCGGATTCCCCGTTAGTGAGCGATCAGGGAGCCTGGATGGGGTGACGGTGTGCATGCCAACAGAGAGGGCTCTGAGTGCCCCCTCTGGCACACATGCCATAGGTTCGCCAACACGGCCTTAGGACAGTGCTTGTCTATTGAGGAGTGCAATGCAGCAACTGAACTTTACAAGGTAGTACAAATTGAGATAAATCTGAAAATTGTCAAGAATGCTTTTACAGCAGCACCACCAAATAACATGTTTTTTCTTTGGCCTGTTAGAAAGGTATACACTGTAAACATTATTTTACTGATGGCTGTATTTGTGAATCATCCACTCGTCCTTTTCCTGGTCCTCAGCTATGTCACGTGACTGACTGACACAGAAATCTAGGTGTGGACAAGAAGTTTGCTTGTTTATTCATTCCTATGCCAGCTGTTATGCGAGTATCATTGGAATGAGCAGAAAAACCAACTTCTTGTCCACACATGAGATGTTGTGCCAATTGGAGAGTCAGAGTGTTGGTCACATGACTTAGATGAGGACCAGAACAGAGCAGATAACTGACCAACCAAGCCACCATCATCTACCTTTCTAATGAGCCATTTTTGTGGGAGTGCTTTATTAACCCCACAAGAACACAGCCTGAGATCACCTTAGGCCGGACCCATGTGGTGTAAACGTTGTGGTTGGGCTGCGATTTTGGAAATCGTAGCATGTCAATTATACCTACGGAAATGTTGGCGGTTCCCTATAGGTATAATTGAAGCCGAAAGTCTGCAGAGTTTTCCATTCTGTGAAAAGCGCTGCAGGAAAAACCAATATGTATTTCTGCCGCAGTTTTTCCCGCAGGATCATATTCAGCTTAAACGAACTAAAGTGTTATCCAATACATTGGATATCTATCTTGCTGTTAGCCTGGCTGTCTATATTCTCTTCTTTCCCTCTGTCTGCATATAGCTTTCCGTTTTTGAGCTCCAATAAGGGACAGATGCCTTTCTTAATGTCTTCAGTAGCGGGCCAATTTCTCTGCTTCAGGACCAGACACATTTTTGGTTTTTTTTTCGTATATGCGGTTTTGAGGGCTATAACATTTTTATAATTTGGGTTATTCAACTAATTTTTGGGTGGCACATAGGTCGTTATTTTTATGTTTTTTATTTATATTTTTTTTATATTTGGGAAAATATAAACAAGAGGAGGAAAGCATGTCTGTTTTTCACATTTTCTGTTTTTTTTTTTTTTTTTAATAGTTAATAGACCTTTGGGAGCATCTAAACACAATATATATATATATATATATAATTTATTTAATTTTTTTTTTGTGGGGTGGCTGATACCTATAACCCCGGTTACAGGAGGAATGCAGCCTCCTGCCCATGATTGCTGAGCTGATCTGGGTCCTCTAGGACCCAGCAGCTGTAACAGTCTCTGATCCCCAGTGGATCACGTGTATGATCATTGAGCACTGTGTACACAGCAATCGGGAAGGCAGGGACGGTAATAAACTGTCCCTGCCTTCTCTAGAGGAGCTCCGGCTGTAGTAACAGCCGACTCCCCACTTCTGCAGCTGCACGATTTCATGCAGCTGCTTAAAACTGCAAGAACATATGGGTACGTCCATGCAGAACAAGAGAGGGACCGCCCAGATGTATATAGTCTATGGGCAGTCTGGAACTGGTTAAGCATCTGTGACGTTTACAATAAACAGGAGCTCCATGCAAGATTGAGATGAAAACCAGGAAGTGGAGGAGACAGGAGGGCAGCTGAAATCCTGAGTTGAGAGAACCCATTTAGGCTAAGGCCCCCACGAAGCAGGTCACAGCCAAAAAGTGCTGCAGGATAAACCACGTCAGAAACACTTTGGAGTTTTTTGCCATAGAGTTTCCCTCTGCGGACTTTCTGCTTCCATTATATCTATACGGAAACCGCAAGCGTTTCCATAGGTATAATTCACTTGCTGTGACTTTTGAAATCGCAGCATTTCCACTGCAGATTAATTTCTGCAATGTGTGGATGGGATTACCCAGAATCCCATCCTCTTTGCAGGGGCTGTAAAATGCTTTGGTTTTTGCAAAATCATAACGTTTACACTACGTGGGGCCCTGGCCTTAAGTGAACAGCCCAGTTTTTCCCAACTTACCCAAGTGATTTTGAGAATATTTTTCCAGACACATTGTACTTCATGTTAGTGGTAAATAATTTTAGTTACTATTTTTCAAAATGTGAAATGCTCTGCTTTTTCAGATAGTCATACCACCTAAATTGATTAATAAATATTATTTACCATATCTCTTGACATCTTTTAGTCACCCTTTAATTTATTTTGGATGTTAGAAAGCTTAAAAGTCTAACAGCAATTTTCTAAATTTACAAGAAAATTTCCCAAACACATATCTAGGGAGCAGTTCTGAAGGGGATTTTAAAGGCCTATCTATTACAAATCCTCCATAAATCACCCCACGCCACTGGACTTTTGAATTGCACATTTGGCTGGAATCATTTTCATGTGTCATGATACATTTACAGAGCCCCTGATATACCAGAACAGTGGAATTCTCCATTAATAGTCCACAATTTTAGAAACTATACCTCTCAAAGAATTTATCAAACGATACCCATAGGTGTTTCATAACATTAGGCAGTGAATTAAATTTTTTTTTCCAATAAAATGTATCTTTTACTCCCATTTTCTTTCCAACGGGTAATGGGAGAAAAGGCACCCCCAAAATTTATAATGCAATATCTCTTGAACAAAATATAGTGGTGAAAGTTTTTGAACCATACAGTATTTTCAATAATTTTGCATAAATTTGAACTGAAACTACTTCAGGTTTTTGACCAAGTCCTAAAAAAAGGAATTTTTATGTTGGACTTTGACTTGGTCAGTCCAAAAATTTTACTTTATTCTTCTGTAACCGTTCTTTGGTGGAACAACTTGCATGACCCACATTCCCTTAAGGTCCAGTCCACGGACAGATTTCCTGACATTTTCCTTTGGTATTTGCTTGTAAACTTCAGAATTTATTGTTCTATCAACAATAGCAAGCCATCCTGGCCCAGATTCAACAAAACAAGCCCAATCCATAATATTTCCGCACTATGTTTGACAGATGGTATGAAGTTTTTATGCTGGAATGCACTGTTCTTCTTTCTCCAAACATAACACTTTTTCCTTTGAACCAAAAAGCTCTGTTTTGGTCTCATCTATCCACAAAACACTGTTCCAATAGCCTTATGCGATCTTTAGCAAACTGCGGATAGGCAGCAATGTTCTTTATGTAGAGCATTGACTTTCTTCTTGCAATCCTGCCATGTACACCATGGTTGTTCAGTGTCTTCCTGATGGTGGACTAATAAATATTAGCTAATGTGAGGACGGCCTGTAGTTGTTTAGAGGTTACTTTCTGACTTGTGTGATTTTTGTTGTTCAACCACTGCTATAGGGTGCAATAATGGACTTCCTCCATTTGTACACAATCCGTTTGACAATGATTGGTGGAGTCCAAACTCTTTTTATAGATGGTTTGTTACATTTTCTACTCTGAGAAGCATCAAAAGCTCTTCTTCTTCTGAGGTCCTCAGAAATCTGATTTGTTCCTACCATGATACATTTCCACAAACGTGTTCTGAAGATCAGACTTTTGAAGATCTCTGTTCTTTAACCGCCCTTTGGAGGAGGAATCCTGGAAGTGATGATATGGCCCCCACAGAGCCCTGATCTCAACACCATCAAGGCTGTCTGAGATTTCATAAAGAGACGGAAGGATTTGTGCAGGCCTACATTCACAAAAGATCAGTGGTTAGTTCTCCAAGGTGCCTGGAACAACATTCCTGCCAAGTTCCTTCAAAAACCTGCAAGTGTATCTAGAACAATTGATGCTGTTTTGAGGGCAAAGGGAGATCACACCAAATATTGATTTGATTTGCAGTTTTCCCTTTTTTTTTTTATCTTTTTTTTTTTTTGTTCACTTAATTTTATTAACATTAAAGGGGTTGTCCAGAAATCCCTACACTAATCTAAACACCCTCCCCTCTCCTACTTTCTAAATAACATCATTATTAAAAAAAATGTATATTTACCCATATCCTTGGGGCGGTCGTGTGACCACCCCAGGGACATTTTTTGATTATCTGGTGACGATCCATCTCCCATTCCCGGAAATGGATCGTCACTACTACTACCCCCCCCCCCCAATCCACTCCATCATACTTACCCTCCACGCTTCTTCCGGCGAGACGGCTCCTCATTCTGTCTGTGTGCGCTCTTCTCCAAGTTGCTGCCGATAATTCACCAACACTGCGCATACACGCATTCACAGTAGAGGTGGATCATCGCTGCAGAGAACAGAGAAGCGATGGAGAAGAGCGCACATACACAGAATCCGTACAGGAGGAGGAGCCGTCTCGCCAGAAGAGCGTGAGGGTAAGTATATAATATGGGTCGGGGGCTGGACTGAGTAGGTCGAGAAGGGCAGGATAGCTTAAGAGACAGGGAGGGAGTGAGGTGAGAGGGGTTAGTGAGGAAGTTACATAGCAGGAAGCTGAACCATGTAAACAAAGGCAGCAGCTCCCAGAGACACCCAGAAATCACTCAAAATACTGCTAAAGGTATATGGGTGCATTTATTAACCCATTGATAGCACTAACAGACATTTTTTAAAATAACATTTCTTTGCCCAGACAACCCCTTTAACTTTATTAACGTACTATTATTTTTTAAGCATTCTTACTTTGCAGCAATTTTTCCACACCAACCTAACCTTTTGCACAGTACCGTATATATTAAGCATATAAATATTTGAGACAGATGGCCCAGGAAAGAGTATAGGGTGACTTTGCTATATTGCTGGCATTCTTTCAATAGTGAAATCTTTATAGCATACAGATCTGCCAGTACTGTTGCCAAGGCAACTATTTAAGAGTCAGAGTTTCTCCCGGATATTGTAGATAAGGCTTAGGCTATCTGTTAGGAGTCGACCCGGGACCTCTACAGTTGACCTGTGAGGTTGCTGGTCCTTTCCTAATACGTGCCAGTTCGAGCATGTGTCCCCTTTTAAGGCTTAATCGTTTGTTTTTATCCCGAAACCTATATCTGTGCACTTCCGCCACTCTTGCACCGCTGACTACAGTATTCAGTACTCTGGGTGTTAGCTATCTGGATCTGCATCTCATGTTTTTGGTGTCTGACTTCTTGCTCCCGCTTCATTTCTGCCTGCCGACTCTGTACCTCCACTCCCTCCTGTTACAACCATCGCTTGCCTTCTAGACCGCTCCTCGTTGATTCCTATTCTGTACCTCGCTGATCTCCCGTTACCGACCCGGACTGCCAATGTTTCTCCTGCCTCATCCTCCTGTACTGCGCTACCTCTCATTGCCGACTGGACGACCACGATTATTGCTTACCCTCTGCCACCGCCTGAAACCAGCTTACTGCTACTGCTACTGCTTCTTCTCCAGATCCACCATCAATCTCAGCACTTGTTCAGGTGAGTGGTTTCAGATTTCTGGGCCTGCTGTGACTTGTGGTGCGCTGTGCATCCTGCGCTCTCTAGGCTGCTGCTACTCTAGCCAAAGGAAGCAGCTAAGTCCATCCCCACCATCAGGAGCTCTGGTGAAAACCTCTGGAGGCTAGTTTTGGCTCAGTTGTGGGGGTGCCGGACACTCAGTGCTGTTTACCATAGTGTGCAAGGGGTATCTGGTTTCTGAAACTTACTATCTGTCTCAGTACTGTATTTGTTCATAACACTATCATAGTGTAAGAACAAAATTCCCTGCAAACTTGGAGGCACACTTTTAACAGCCTTCCTTTATACAGGAGACACCCTATATTTATGGTATATTTATATACAGTAGATAAGTTGTGGTTTTGTGATGTGGTAATTAATACACTTTTTTTCTAGGTAAAACATATTTTACTGATAAAATTGTGACTCCATGGCAAATTGCGGTGAAGCCTTACAGTTTTTAATGTGTGGTTTAAGTGAGTAATGACAATAGGTCAAGATTATGAAACTGCCCATAGCATTTTCCAAACTGTGATATGATTGGTTGCTATGGGCAACTAAGGCCAAGGCACATATTGTAGAATGCTGCATTTTTTTTTTTTTTAGCCAAAATAAAAGGGGCTTAAGGCTAAGGTCCACGTAGTGAAATGCATTAAAAAAGAAAAATGAAACACTGTGGTAAAAAACGTAGTGGAAGCACATTGCATTTTTTTTCGCAGTGTTTTTCATTGCGTTTTCGCTAAGTTTTTCTTTACAGACTTTATTATACCTATAGGGAAAACACCAGCGTTTCTGCAGGTATAATTGACATGCTGCGTTTTTCAAAAACACAGGTGCTTTTGAAAACCCAGCTTTTCTGCTGCAGATTTGTGTGGATGGGATTAGCCAGAATCCCATTCACTTTGCAGGTACTCCAGCGTTTTTGCTGCGGTGTTCCACAGCAGCAAAAATTCAGATTTTTCGCAAAGTGGGGCTTCAGCCTAATGCAGTTTTACCCTTCAGGGCGAATGGCATAAAATAAAATAAATAAAAAAATCCAGAATTGCGTGTTTGTGTTTTTTTTGTTTACCTGCACTGAAAAAATGTAAAAATGATCAAAAAGTTTTATGTATATATGGCATCAATTAAAATGTCAGTTGTCTTCCTAGATATGCAAAGATGGAAAAACAAAACAAAAAAATGGTTTGGACATTACAGTGGGTTGGTCACTTTCAGACGGATATTGAGATACAAATGTTTGTATATTAAAAAGTTGTAAAATGTTCCAATATCCTTTCTGTATCAATTCCTCACAGTTTTCTAGATCTCTGCTTGCTGTCATTCATTCATTCATACAGTGTCCATATTAGGACATCCTCAGATATCAGTGTCAAACATCAGATTAATAGCAGTTTACAACAGTGACACCTGACTTTGACTTTGATTCTGACAACGACTTTGACTTTGGTTCTGACAACGACTTTGACTTTGATTCTGACAACGACTTTGACTTTGATTCTGACAACGACTTTGATTCTGACAACGACTTTGACTTTGAGTCTGACAACGACTTTGATTCTGACTCTCACTTTGATTCTGACTTTGATTCTGACTCTGACTTAGATTCTGACTCTGACTTTGATTCTGACTCTGACTTTGATTCTGACACTGACATCTGCAGTTTCTGATTGGCCAACAGATGAGGTCCGCCCCCTATATAACTGTACTATACAGGGGCTTCAGACTCTTCAGACCTCAGTCCTCACAATAGTGGCAGAAGAATCATTTCAGTGCATCAATAGGAACAGACATTTCTGACTTTTACTTATCCTAAATAATACTTCATGTTTACTGCTCCCTTAGGGGGCGTTCACACTACTGTTGTATGTCTGTTCTGATAGGGTCTGTAAAAAAAAAAAAAAAAAAAATGGACACCTATCATAACAGACCGTAACTGATGTTAATGTGTCCGTTTTTTTAGACTCTCCATTTTTGCTTATTTTTTTGTTCTTTTTTCTGAGCATACGCAGAAAAAACCCAACAGTATAACGGACGACCGTTACTTAGAGTCAGAGTCAGAGTCCACTGTTGTAAACTGCTATTAATCTGATGTTTGACACTGATATCTGAGGATGTCCTAATATGGACACTGTACATTCATTCATACAAATCAGTTCATGGTCATGTGATGGACACACAGGTGCACAGCTCGTTACTAGGCAGATGTCTGATTACTGTGCTGTGACTATAATGAGCAGAGCACCTGTGTGTCATCACATGACCATGGACTGATTTGTATGAATGAATGAATGAATGACAGCAAGCAGAGATCTGGAAAACCATGAGGGATTGATGCAGAAAGTATATTGGAAAATGCATATAATATAATAACCTCAATATTGGTCTGAAAGTGACACTTTAATTCATTTTAAAGTCCAAAACAGTTTGGTCACTAAAGGGTTACATTTCATTCACAGCGCTGCTACTGTAGACTGTAGTGAGTTTACGACCCGCTGCAAATACCACCTATGTGACCTACGCTTAATAACTCCTTCACACACTTTTTTTTTTTTTTTTTTTTTTTAAATGCTTGTAAAAGAAAGATGCTCTGTATTTTGTTTTGTTACACTTGTAAGATGTAAGTTTCTCTGCTGTTTTTCTAAGTCCTTTAGAGATGCCAATAGGGAAAAAAAAACACCATGCCCAGAGTAAATTGAAGTATATTTTGGGGGAAAAAATGCAATTGTCCCAAAAAATTACACCAAAATGGAAAACCAAACTTTAGTGTAACATCTGGTCACACAAACGCAAAATGCCAAAAAAAAGCCGTGTCTTAAAAAAAATTTGGGAAGGGTATATCGAATTGTCTAATAGAAAAACTGACTTTATTGGCCATAACAACCAATCACCGCACAGCTTAATTTCTAATCTTGCTCTCAAAGAATATGAACGGTTGATATGGACCACAAAGACTGGCACTGTGTGTGCAAGAGCCTAAGGACAGAAAATGCCTAAGGGGGCGTTCACACTACTGTTGGTGACCGTCAGTAGTGTCCGTCGCTATTGTCCGTTACAAGATTTTAGCGGACAAAACAATTCTACTTGCAGGACTTTTTTGTCCGTTTGAAATAACGGATTCTTGACGGACAGCAAGTGTGCGTTGTTTTTTTTTAAAAGTCTAAGGGTAATGGACTTATAACGGACAGTAACTGATAGCCATCAGTTATTGTCCGTTATTTTATGTCCGTTTTTTTTCTGCGCATGCTCAGAAAGCAGAAAAAAAAACAAAAAAACGGACCGTGTTAAACGGACACTAACTGATGCTAATGTGTCGGGTTTTTTGTTTTTTTTAACTAATCCATTAATTGGATCAGTTAAAAAAACGGACACATTAACATCAGTTAGTGTCCGTTAATGTCTGTTATGATATGTGTCCGTGTTTGTGTGTGTTTTTTATTTTATTTTTTTAACGGACACTATCAGAACGGACATCAAAGGTAGTGTGAACCCTGCCTAAGTAATAATGTTCCATTTTACTGACACGTGTGTAACATACATATGTGTCTAAATTCAAGCTCCATCTGCTGTTTGAGCATTGTATCTACTTGTCCTCCAGGATAGCTGACACAGAATAGTAAGAGTAGATAAAGATCAATAGGCGTCCCTAAGTATACCCGTGTTTCTTTGTAATGGTTGATTGTCATATTAGATCTACGTGTTTACATTCCATCACTGGCATAATAGTATGTCGTATATGCTGCCTGTGATTTACTGCTGTCGTTGACCACCGTATCCTGCAATAACTTGTAGCTCTTCATAGGGCAGGTGGCAAGTGAGCACATGACACAGAGAAAACGCTCAGCTTGTTAAACCATAAAGCATAACACAGGATTTGGGATAAGGAATCCATTTAACTGGTTTAGTTAAGGCAGATTTATTAATCAGCCTGAAGCACTGAACAAAATAAATCCGTTCCTACTTCACATATAAGTTGTATGGAATATTACGTTTACCTACCTAAGACTCTTTTTCTTCACTATGTAAAGCTAAACATCCATCCACACAATGAGGTTTGCAGCCCCATAAACATACTTCCTAGACTCCAAATACAAATTTTAGCTCACCAAAGAAAAAAAAATACATCATATATATACTGTGTGTGTGATCATTGAGCTATTCCAGTAGGAAATACTTATGTGAATGGTGCATCCAATTTGCATCCATGTGCATTTTATATGTTAAACATTCGGCTTCGTCTGGTATGTCTTTGACTTTTCTTGTCTGTTCTGGAATGCACTTCCTGGTTTCACTTTTTTCCAAGGTCGCTTAGCAATGAATCCATGAAAAATGGAAAGCAAATGGATATGGTCTGCGTGCTGTTAATCCGTGTGCTGTCTGATAAGAAAGTAGATAACACATGAAGAAGAAACTCATTTATGTGAATAAGCCCTAACATTTCTGATGTCCAACAGGCCCTTTCGTGGAGTTTCAGGGCAAAATGTCTACAGCATGTGGGTAAATATCCACAAGTTACCATCTTTTATTAAAGGGTTTGTCAATCCCTCTTAGATAGAACTGCAGAGGAAATGTATTATATGGCGGCCATTTACAGGAATAGTCCTTCATATAATATAATTATGGCTTGGATCTGCTGCACAGGGTTTGTTTTTATGAGGCAACTCCTGAAATCCTTTTATGTTCTTTGTAGTTTTTGCTTATTTTTTCTGTTGCATATGTATTTTTACATATGCTTTGAGAATAGCTTTGTAGAAAGTAGTGTATCCTGGGAAAAAGTTGTCCTTATGGGTGAAATGTCTATGATTTTAAGCTACAGATACTTAACAGTATGGTAAATTTTAGCCTTTAACTATCTAAATTTGATCTTAAAGGTTTGTTCCTGGCTAGGATTTGCCACTATGATCAGTAAAAGTCGGACCTCTGGAATAACCACCTTCCCTAAAAACAAGGGGCGTTTGTAGCGATTCATTGGGCCAGCTACCATTCCCTGCACAGTCAGGTGACCAGGAGTGTTGATATGCAGGGTAAAGCTAGCTGAGGATGCAACACTAAAGCAGTAATGTCACCCTTTAATAGGAGGAGAGATGGGAGGACATATCTGATCTCCAAAAAAAAAAAAAGATTTCTTCATATGTTTTATGGTTTTAATTTTAAATTTAAGACAACCAAAGGACAATAATAAAGAGGTTATTTGCTTTGGACAGCCTCTTCTTGTTAGAAGACTCCCTTAACATTAACCAGAACACCAAGTGCTCCCCATGTGGGGATCCATAGCAATCAACTTTTATCTATGGGGAAATTCTGCAGCAAGTGTTCACTTTCCCTGCCAGAGAAGGATTTAAGCCTCAGACAGCGCTCATTCAGAGCAGGACCAGTCCTTCAGATTGGGAGAAAATCTCTGTAACAACTTTCATCTATGGCCAAAAGATCAGGATCCTACACAAGAGACTCTCTGTTATTAACTCAGAATTGACTAACAGAGTATATGAAAATGTGTTTTCTAAACTAGACAAACCTTTTAATGAAGGAATAGCAGGTATTTTGTGAATATTATGTTTACTGGTCACTTAAAGGGTTAGTGTCACCAAAGAACAGGATAGGCCATAACTTGTGGATTGGTGGAGGTCTGATTGATAAGATCTTCACCAATCCTGAGTCCTGTGACGCCTGTGTGCACATTGCTATTCCATTCATTCTCCATGGAACTGCTGGACGTTGCCAAGTACAGTGCCAGACTATCTTAGACAGTCCCAAAGATAATGAATCGAGTGGCAATGCACACGTGTGACGCCACTCCATTCAAACACAATGGTACCCTGTTTTTGGGATTGGTGAGGTTTTTGTGGTGGGACGAACCACCCCCAGAGGTCTGTGCACAGAACCTGTATTGTAATGCATGAGGTCTGCATGGAGCCCCCATAAATGCAGATTAGTAGGAAATCAACCAGATAAAACTTCTGTATCTCGATAGGCCTCTTATTTCATACGTAGTCATGTAGTAGTGACCTCAGCACTTCTATAGCAACTATATTATGGATCCATACAAAAACGTAGCTGTAACAAAGTAATGTCCAAAAACCCTCAGAATCTTGTATTTTTGTTTGACACTGATCACTATGTTGTTCCTCTTGGATGACTTGAGTCTTTTATCGGTAACTACCTTAACATTCACATAGCCTTTCAAAGGGTTATAATTATATAGATTTTCATCTGAGGATGCATGATTATGGGAAAATATTTTACATTAAATCTTTAGACAGTCAGAACATCTGAATAAAAGATTTAATCTGTAGGCTAGTACATAAATATCTGGCAGATCAACATCTCTGTTTCTTACAGGTTAATTATAGTGCAATGATGTGTAGTCAAATCTTGGCATGCTGGTTTTAAAGGGAAACTATTTAGACTCTGATAGTGTGTGTTTTTTTTTTTTTTGTTCCCCCACCCCCATATTCCTTTCTGAGCAGACTTGGAGCACAATAAAATTACATAAAAACATCATTAGTTTACTCTAAAAATAGCACCACACTTGACCACTGATTGTGGTGTTATATTACAGCTCAGCCAATCCCCATTCATTTTAGTTGGGGCAGATTTACTGATGAAAATGCTCCAGAATTCTGAAAAAAAAACTGGTGTACATGCAGTGCACTGCAATAGTTGCTTTATATACACTTTTTGTGCCTCAGTCTACACTTAGCAGAAAGAGGATGTGATTTGAAGGAAAATGAGTGTAACTTAAGATGTTCCATCGCACTTCAAAATAATGTGCCATTGTGTGGCAAAAATGTTGTGCAATTTTCGTCAAAAACTAAGCCAACAAATAGGTGGTTTAAATGTAGACTAGATGGTCTAAAGATGTATGATCCAGCCACTATGATAAATTTGGCACAATTTAAATCTTCTCCCACATTTGACATACATGTCCAAAATTTCAGGAAAGATATGGAGAAGGCTAAGGAGCTGGCCCTCTCCATATACGACAGCTGCCAGTTGTATTACACGGTAGACACCAACCAGTAAATGGTGCCAGCACTAATCGCGGCTCTTAACCATTTAGATGACATGGTCATTTGGAACAGATTGTCACTCCCGGAACGTTGTGACAGCTGGGTGTCAGTTGCCATTTAGAATATCTATTATAGCCTGCCAGAGGTAGGTTGTAATAGAAGTGCAGTAAATATATAATATACTGCAATACATAAGTAAACAAAGGTCCTAGGGTTCAAACACCCTATGGGTATTAAATATAAAAAGTCTAAAACGAAAAAATAATTTTTTTTTAAAAACATACATTTAAATTACCATTTTCCCCATTTTACATATAAAATAAAAGTACGTAAACAAAAAAAATAGACAGATCAGGTATCGCCACATCTGAAAATGCTCAAACAATTAAAATATAAAAATATTTATCCTGTAATGGAAAAAAAAAATCAAAATGCACAAATTGACATTTTTTTGGGCACGTCTCTCTAAGAAGAGTTAAATATGCCCCACAATTGTACCAATAAACACAACAACTTGTCACACAATTATAGAACCCTTACACAGCTCTGTATAAGGAAAAAAAAAGAAAAAGTTATGTGATGCAAAGAAAATTTTGTTTTGAAACAACTTTTACATCTTTTTAAACATAACAAAACTGATATAAATTTGGTATCTCCTTGATCATACTTACCTGCAGAATAAAGATAATGTGTCATTTGTACAAAATTCATCTTCTTATGTAGATTAGATATTCCTCCAGGTTGCCTAGCACTATAAACGTCAGCAGGACTAAGTCAGTTGTGGAATTGGAGCTAGCAGGAGACGTCGCACCTCCAAGGCCACATCTAATTTTTATCCAGACGGTGTATTTTCACAAGGCAGTTTTATACCATTTTTAGTTACAATTTGTGGCACAAAATTTTCATATGTAAATACATCCAATCTAATATGGCAACCCTAGTCCTATGTTATGTAAACAGGGCTAGCTTGTGAACACTATGGTGCAGATTTATCAATAGCACAGCACAGTGACCTCCACAGGCTGCAGAGATGAGTACCGATCTCTGTTGCTGAAAGTGTAGTATCTTTAGAAGAGGGACAACGGTAGGAGATCAGGCTTTCCCTGACTGTTGTCAAGAATTTGTGGACCCCAGCCAACTCTAGCTGGCCATAGGCCCCCCAACCCTTCCTGGCCCGGTTGCGCCTTCTGTGACCGCGATCTTTATACCATTGACCACACAGTATTCCTGGCCATAGCAGTGCTGCATTCTGGACTGGGATTGCCGCTGGTTTCACTTATAAGTCATTGAACCACTGATTAATTATAGGTTATTTCTTATTACTGTAACGCATGACTAGTAATGAAAAATAGCCATCAGCTACTGCACAGAGTATGGTTATGTTGCAGCCACGAACACCATGAGATAGTATCCTTACAACATTTGTGAAAGAATGGATCAATTTAACACCATAAGGACGCAGGGTAGTTTGGACGTTAATGCTCGGCAACGTTTTTTCATATTTTCCTTCTCCGCCTTCTAAAATTCATAACTTTTTTATTTTTCTGTCGACATAGCTATGTGAGGGCTTATTCTTTGCATGACAAGTTGTACTTTCATTTGACACCATTTTGGGGTACATATAATGTTTTGATCAGCTTTTAATGGGGGTTTCTGGGACTCTGTGTGAAAAAAACTACAATTCTATCACTATTTTATGCAATTTGTTTTCATATTGTTCACTCTGCATTAGAAATGGCATGTAAAATTTGTGCATTCCTCCTCATAAATGTCTGTTTGCTATCAGCTGGCGTACATTTCCCATATAATTTACGCCAGATTTCTACGCCTTCTCTTCCCAAAAGTGGCACAGAAGCAAAAAAGTTGCATTTTTTCCTTGTGTGCCAGAAAACTCCACTTTTTTGGACTCCGTTTTTTGGTGCATTTGCTTTATAAATGTCTTCTCCTCCCTAATGTAGTTTGCTCTACTAGGATACTAGGACTCTGCAGACACCAGTGTTTTTCTAGAAAAAAACAAAAACAAAACACATAGTGTAGTGAAATCCATAATTTATAAAATACTACATTTATTGAAAAAGTCATATGATAAAGTGTTATTTTTATTTTTTTTTTAAATAAATAAGACCAGGGACAAAAACTCCCCATACGTTATATTCTAAATTCTCCTTCTATCTCATCTACAGGGGAAACACAGAGAAAACATGTGTCAGGGAGACCATAACAAAAACTGGACCAATAAATAGATGCATGCCATACCAGTTATAACATGTCTATATCATATAATAAATAGCAAATACTGAAATGAGTAGCCTGTGGCTATGTATCAAATAATAAGTAAATAAAAAACTCTCTAAATATAATAACACACACACACACACATATATACACAGTGGGGAAAAAAAAGTATTTAGTCAGCCACCAATTGTGCAAGTTCTCCCACTTAAAAAGATGAGAGAGGCCTGTAATTGTCATCATAGGTAGACCTCAACTATGAGAGACAAAATGAGAAAACATATCTAGAAAATCACATTGTCTGATTTTTTAAGAGTTTATTTGCAAATTATGGTGGAAAATAAGTATTTGGTCACCTACAAACAAGCAAGATTTCTGGCTCTCACAGACCTGTAACTTCTTTAAGAGGCTCCTCTGTCCTCCACTCATTACCTGTAGTAATGGCACCTCTTTGACATTGTTATCAGTATAAAAGACACCTGTCCACAACCTCAAACAGTCACACTCCAAACTCCACAATGGTGAAGACCAAAGAGCTGTGGAAGGACACCAGAAACAAAATTGTAGACCTGCACCAGGCTGAGAAGACTGAATCTGCAATAGGCAAGCAGCTTGGTGTGAAGGAATCAACTGTGGGAGCAATAAATAGAAAATGGAAGACATACAAGACCACTGATAATCTCCCTCGATCAGGGGCTCCACGCAAGATCTCACCCCTTGAGGTCAAAATGATCACAAGAAAAGTGAGCAAAAATCCCAGAACCACACGGGGGACCTAGTGAATGACTTGGAGAAAGCTGGGACTAACGTAACAAAGGCTACCGTCAGTAACACACTACGCCACCAGGGACTCAGATCCTGCAGTGCCAGACGTGTCCCCCTGCTTAAGCCAGTACATATCCGGGCCCATCTGAAGTTTGCTAGAGAGCATTTGGATGACTGATCCGTGTACATGAAAGAATGAATGGGGCCATGTATCGTGAGATTTTGAGTGCAAACCTCCTTCCATTAGCAAGGGCACTGAAGATGAAACGTGGCTGGGTCTTTCAGCATGACAATGATCCCAAGCACGCTGCCAGGGCAATGAAGGAGTGGCTTCGTAAGAAGCATTTCAAGGTCCTGGAGTGGCCTAGCCAGTCTCCAGATCTCAACCCCATAGAAAACCTTTGGAGGGAGTTGAAAGTCCGTGTTGCCCAGCGACAGCCCTAAAACGTCACTGCTCTAGAGGAGATCTGCATGGAGGAATGGGCCAATATACCAGCAACAGTGTGTGCCAACCTTGTGAAGACTTACAGAAAACGTTTGACCTCTGTCATTGCCAACAAAGGATATATAACACAGTATTGAGATGAACTTTTGTTATTGACCAAATACTTATTTTCCACCATAATTTGCAAATAAATTCTTTAAAAATCAGACAATGTGATTTTCTGGATTTGTTTTCTCATTTTGTCTCTCATAGTTGAGGTCTACCTATGATGACAATTACAGGCTGGCCTCATCTTTTTAAGTGGGAGAACTTGCACAATTGGTGGCTGACCAAATAGTTTTTTTTCCCATATATATATATATTATAATATAATTAAAGAAATCATACCACAAATAATAAATAACTCTCTAAATATAATAACACACACACATATATATATATATAATATAAAATATAATTAAATAAATCATACCACAAATAATAAATAAACAATAAATGTGCAACCTATTACATCAAATCATATTAAGTGGATTACCCAGTGCCCACTAACAATAAATACTAAAACCACAATAAATTAATCCAATACCAATAAATACGATATTCATCAAACAATAACAATCACATACAAAATGAAAAGCAAAAAAAAAGAAGAAAATGTTATAGATAATACAAAATATTAATTGTGAACACAGAACCCCACAATAATGCAGGATAAATCAAAACCAATTCATGTTCAGGAAAACATCACCAGTGTTTTTCTCTCAACCGTCTGTATAAATGTTTATGAAGGAAGTAATATGGAGTCAGTAGTAAGCAATAATAAGCCTCTACCTCCTTGTCACAGGGTGACTGTGTGCATTACAAGCACTAGCCAGCCTCTCATAAACTGGCATCAAACAGGCTGCCATAGCACTCTGCAGGAATATAGCGGAAGGCGACTTTTATGACCGGCATCCCTGCCCCACACAGGCACATTATGAGCGTTGTGTGAGATGCACATACCTTGTCCTTTATTACACAGTGACTCCGGGAGGCTACGTTTTTGTATGATTCTGAAGTTGGTCAGCCCTGAATATAAAACAGAGGAGTCCCTGAAGGGAAGTGAAATTAACAATTAAATGTAACTTTTATAAAATTAACAAACACATAGATACAAAAAACAAAGTTTGTAAAAGAGACCTCAATTAGAGTAACATCAGGGGCCAGTGGCTAATGATAATGGAATAGAGGGGTATACAGGTATCTATTCACAAACAAACCCCCTTTACTTTTGAGACTGATATTGTGCACACCACTGTGGTAACACCTAGATAAGCCTTAATGTGGTTAATGTCGTACCAAAGATGGAGCCATTACATTGTCTTTGTTTTATCCCTTATAAACCGTGATATACATGTTGCATTGTTAATGATGTTGGAGCATCCTGGTTGGCTCAGTGGTGTAAAAACCATCTGCCCCTTCATAGACATTAAGGAGCATCTGCTGGGGCCACAGGTAACCAGGCAATGGCCGCCCCTCCTCCTATGACAAAGAAGTGTCCGTGGGGGGAGCCTAGGCAACCAAAATGCTGAGCACAGAGCCAAAGTTAGATAATATAGTGGAGGACATAGGTAAATATCTGTGGTAGGAGTTACAGAATAAGAGCAAGAGTCAATCCATGGATGAATTCAAATAAAAGACCAAGATGGAGATGTTTAAATGATGAATAATAGGCATCTGCCACTCTTATTGATAAGTCAGATAGTGATGAATATGTGACCTACCATGATATAAAGCAGATGACTTAAAGACGCAGGATACTCAATATATAACAGATCAAAATATAAAACAGACACCTGTGCAGATGGCTTAAAGGCACAGGATACCAACTGGTTGTCAACTGACATTATTATAACACAAAAAATAAATAAAAAATGCAATATAGATAATTAATACCCATGATGACTAAATATCTGATGAAAATCAAGCACGATGAAGTTGTATATAATGTAGTCATATGTATATATGATTAATAATAATTAATAAAGCTCCCTATATGAGCTCTCTCAAAACCAAAGGTATGATGAACCAAAGACCAGGTAGGTAGATTCTGTTTCAGTATAGTGGCGTCATAGTTGTATCCATTATATGGCCTCGCTCAAAAACCATCATGTAACCACCTACCTGGAACAAAGGGGCATATTTATCAATCCAAATCTGACACATTTCTGTCTACATTTACAATTCAAATAAATGATGCAAATTAAATATTTTCATTTAGACCATGGGGGTTTACTCATTGTAACCTGAATATCCATTGGGTTTCTCTTTGTAGTATCCTACGGTCCTACTTACCCCTTTGTATAGATGGACTGACCTTCTCAATTCCCTCAATTCCCACATATGTTTGCTCAGGGGATGATCTTCTCTACGCAAAATGTTACCTATGTGGTCCAGAACCTGTCATCTGAGCTCCCTCTTAGTCTAACCCACATCGTTTTTAGGGGAGGGGCACATAGCCATGTAAACCACCCCCATGAAACGGCAATCAATAAAATCATGGTTCTGATAAGTCTTGCCCATTGTGAAACTTTTGAATTCGGTACTTTTGTTGATATAGTGACAAGCTTTACAAGAACCCAAGGCCAGCATTGGTGGGGGGCAATTTGGGCAGCCACCCAAGACCCCCAATCCTAAAGGGGCCCCCAACTGGTCCGGGGCGCCAGACGTTTCACCTGGTGCCTCCGATCATGGGAGTGCCTCTTTCAACTGAAATAGAGTCCTCAGGACTCTGATAAAGCTGAAACTTATCACCTATGACAGAGCATGGAGACATATTCTCTATGCTCTGCCATACTGTAAGCCACAAAATAATGAGAATGTAATGTCAAAGTTGTGGCACAGGCGTAATTGTGTCGCGCAGCTTGTGCTGGACCTCTTCTGGAGCAGGATAGACTTCAGCAGCTTCAATCGTCAAAGGAACAGGTAAGTGGAGTATGATTTGTAAAAATTATTTTCTGGAGAATAGGGGCATTAAAGCTGAAAAGGGGCGCTTTTACTAATAAGAGGCACTATAATAAGGGGGCACTATTACTAATAAGATGCACTATAATAAGGGGGCACTATTACTAATAACGGAGCACTAGAAATAATAAGGGGGAACTATAAAAAGGGGGACTAGAACTGATAAGGGAGCACTATAATAAGGGGGAACTAGAACTAATAACGGGGCGCTATAAAAGGGGGACACAAACTAATAAGGGGGCACTATAATAAGGGAGAACTAAAACTAATCAGGTTGCACTTATAATAAGTGGAGGGATAGAACTAATAAGGGCACCATATCAATAAGGTATTATAGCTGATATGGGGCACTATAATTTAAATGTTACCACTATAATCTATGAGGAGACACTATTATCTTTTAGGTGGCACAAAGTGGGTTATTAGTATTGTGTGGAGGCACAAAGGAGGTTGTAATGTTTGGCGGACAAAAAGGGAGTGTTGTGGTTGTTTATTATTATTATTATATTAATACCTCCTTTCGACCCCAAAGCAGTAATAATCCACTTTTTGCCTCCACATAATAAAAACGCTCACCTTTATTATTTTGTAAGGGGCATAAAGATGAGCATTTTTACTGTGCAGTGGGCAGAGAGGGGTTTTATTACATTGCAGGGACATAATAATGCGGGGCTCATATGTGGTATATTATTACTATGCTCACAATATGCTCATATCATGTAGGGGTACAGAGGAGAGCTTTAAAGGGATTCTATCATTAGATTTAGGCAGATTTCCCTAACAACATGTTGGAATAGCCTTTAGAAAGGGGTGGAGCTACTGCCTAGAAGTTTGTTTTAGTTTCGTTTTTGGGAGCAAGGAGAAGCTGATCCATGAGGCAGGGCTGCACGGTGGTGGATATACAACAGTCTGCAGATAGGGTAATGAGACAGCACAGGAGTCCAGCGTTTTGATGAGAACAAGTATCTATCAAACAAGGAGCTGCAGAGTAAGGACCATCGATTCCTAGCTAAGTGTCTGCCACACTTAGAACATCGAGAGAATTACTGGATCAAGGTCCAGTAGTGCATATTTCCTGGAGGCTCAGTAACACATAGAGTTAGGGTGAGTGTGCGTACCCAGCACCCGACAGAACTCGCGTTACCTGCCGTCTGGAAGAGCCACAGATCTGGTTATATCTGACCTCTGAGCTTCTGGAATCCAGAATCAGGGGAAATCGATTAGAGGTACAGCAGCATTGGAAGGCTGAATTACCCATGTGGTTAAACTGGCATCTCACTATACCAGAGCAAGGTGAATTCTCCTGTAAGATCTGTTATCCCTTGCTGACTACAGAAGTAAACCGTAAGTGTTTGGTTAACCCCTGACTGGACAGTATTTCTTATTAATCGCCTCTTCACTGCTCCTCTTCCTGCACACCAGCTCTTCCTCATATATCAGTTGGCCCTGGGATCTGCCCTAGTTGGGGAGGGTACAATATCTGGCACTCTATCACTACCTATTCCCAGAGGCCCAACCAGCAGTGCTGGGCTTGCCTCCACCGCAAGCTAAAACCCCAACTGGCGTCATGATAAACATTTATTTTATTCCCTTTCAAGGCGCTGTCGACCCCAGTACCGGGCCTATTCGCACCGTGAACTCGCCAAGGCCGGGCTGGGGCGACGCATCTTTTGGCGTCACGAACAGGATTGAAAGTGCGCAAAATTGTTTTTTTTTTTTTTCTCTTATTTTTGAGAGACTGTTGCACTTTTCCCGCTCTCCAAAATAGCCGCCAACTGCCGGGACCTGCGTCACCCAGGTCGCGTAGAGTGCGGGGGGGGGTGGAGTTTTTTTTTTTTTTTTTCTATCGCAAGCCACGCTGAGTTGGAGGCCGAAGCGGCTGGTAGTGCGGCAGCGGCAGTCGCTAAAAGCCCTTCCACCAGCTCTGATTCACGGTCCACGGTGTCAGGAACAGTGAGTGTGACCCTGTTGAGATTAACAGGTGGGGAAAGATGTCTCAGGCAAGCAGACCCTCATCTTCGGTCTTGGACGGCTCTGAATTCCCCATAGATTCTAACCAAGGTATCACAGCGCCACCTATGGGTACTAATCCAGACAGCCGGCACAATCTTGTAACAGTGGCACCCATATTACCGTTAACGATGCCATACATTCCAGATTCATCCTGGCTGCCCCAGTATGCAGGCGAATCCCATACTCTCAGAGACTTTAAAGAAAGGCTGAGTGGCCTGTTTGACCTTTACCCCATGACAGAGGAGCAAAAGGTTGCAATATTGACAAGTCAACTTTGCGGCGCAGCACAAAGGGAGGTAAAATCCTGGCCATCGTTCAATAAAAGAACCGTAAAGGACATTTTTACCAAACTCAGGATTGCATTTGACACCCGCACCTCATCAGAGATAAAAATGCGGTTTTTCAGCTGTAAGCAAAAACAACAGGACACTGAGAGATTTTGCCCTCAATCTGCAGGAAGCTTTGCGGGTCATTAAGCAAGTAGACCCCGATAGTGTTCAAGATGAGGATAAGATGCTAAAAGAACAATTTGTAGAGGGCCTATTATCAGAATCCAATAAGGCCCAGCTGCGCATGATGGCACTGCAGAATCCTGATATGAGCTTTCTTGAGTTCAAAGATTGATCCATCCGTATCCTGAGGGAACCTGTCTATCCATGCGGACAGATGGAGGGGCAACAAGTTGCTCTCCACAGGCAAACGCCTGTGAGCCCTGCAGGTGTAGCATCCTTTCCAACGGCTGTACAGTGTACGCAGATTCAATCTGATGATGCTGCAGAATTGCGGTTACGAGTGACTGAACTAACTAAACATGTAGCTGCCTTAACCCGAACTGTTGAAAATCTCAGAGTTTCTACTTCCCCAGCAAAGATCCAGCTCGCCTCCAGCCCAGAGGATTTACCTTGGCGGCGATCAAAGAGAGCATCGATTCCTCAACAGCGAATGTCTCGCACTGGCAGGAGAACAACCGACAAGTTCGACCCCTCTGGCCGTCCCATCTGCAGGCGGTGTGATAAGGTTGGTCATGTGGAGAGAGAGTGCCCTTTAAATGGGCAACTCCTGGAGTAGCGGACCAACACCCAGGAGTGAGACAACCTGGTCCAACTGGCAGGGAAAGCAGGTATGTGGGTAGACGTCCTATGATCCCAGTTGCAGTGAACGGCATTCCTTTTACAGCATTACTGGACACTGGTTCACAGGTAACCACCATGCGCTGAGATTACCCAACCTCCAAATGGGAACTTGGTACTAATTGCCAGCAATGGTAAGCCTCTGATTCAGACGGGATATAAAGAAGTCACCCTGAGAGTAGGTGGAATGGATCTGAAATCCCAAGGTCTGATAATTGTTGATGTGGACGAAGGGGAAGGCGCTAATGTGTTAATACTGGGGACTAATGTGTTGGAGAATTGTCTAGATGAGGTTATTACCATCTTACAGGACGCGTTGAGATCGGCCCCCTACAAGGAAAGAAATGTCTTGAATCTAGAGATTAGAGCCCTTGTCCAGCACCAGCAAGTGGAGTTAGCAGGTGGAGAGATTGGCAGCGTGAGGGTGAGTGACCCCAACTGCATCATGCTTCCCCCCAGGAGTGAAATCATCGTGTGGTGCAGAGCAGCTATAGGCATAAAAGGGCGGGACTATCAGGCCCTGCTGGAACCTGTCTATTCTGATTGTAGACCCACAGTTATGACAGCTAGGGGAATAGTTAATGTGAGGAAGGGCAGAGTACCAGTGCGCATTCTGAACTGTGGAGAGGAGGAGGCTTGCTTACCCAGGTACGCCACAGTGGCTAAGCTGTTAACTGTCAATAACAATGACATACAGCCAACAGAACCCTTGACCCCAACCGACCCGATGGATGCCAACGATTCATTAGGACCGTTGGACGACTGGTGTCAAGCGGTGCACATTGGCACTGACACCACTCCTCAATACCAAAGAAATGGGGTGGTGCGGTTAGCACAGGAATATGAGAGGGTATTTAGTAAGACACCCTTGGATTTTGGGCAGGTCAAGGTGATTCAACATACCATTCCCACAGGAGACCATGCGCCGATTAGGGAAAGGCATAGGCCAATTACGCCCGCGCATTATCAGTATACTAAAGATATGATCAAGGACATGAAGAGTGCTGGGGTAATTAGGGAAAGCTATAGCCCCTGGGCAGCTCCTTTGGTGTTAGTCCGCAAGAAAGATGGAACAATGCGCATGTGCGTAGATTACAGAAAGATCAATAGCATCACGCACAAAGATGCTTACCCTTTGCCGCGCATAGAGGAGTCATTAGCCGCACTCAGGACGGCTAGATACTTTTCCACTTTGGACTTAACCAGCGGGTATTGGCAGGTTCCTGTTGCGGAGGCAGATAAAGAGAAGACCACCTTTACTAGTCCCATGGGTCTCTATGAATTCAGTCATATGCCCTTTGGTTTGTGCAATGCACCAGGAACCTTCCAAAGACTAATAGAGTGCTGCCTAGGACACAAGAATTTTGAAACAGTCTTGTTATATTTGGACGACGTGATTGTTTATTCCAGAACCTACGAGGAGCACTTGCAACATCTGGCTGAAGTCTTTGAAGCCTTATCCAACTTCGGCCTGAAGGTCAAACCTTCTAAATGCCACCTCCTGAAACCAAAGGTACAGTATTTGGGACATGTGGTCAGTGCAGAGGGAGTTAATCCGGACCCAGACAAGGTGACTGTGATCCAGAACTGGAAGACCCCAACTACTATCAGAGAAGTCCGTCAATTCCTAGGATTAGTTGGTTACTACAGGCGCTTCATCAAGGATTTCACTGCCCTGGCAGCCCCCTTGCAGGATCTCCTCGTTGGACAATCTGACAAGTCCAAAGGCAAGAGCCCCCCAGTAGAGTGGAACTCCCAATTAGAAGACTCTTTTGAGAAGCTAAAGCAAACCCTCACTGGAGAAGAGATCCTGGCCTACCCGGACTATAGCCAGCCCTTCATCCTTTATACAGACGCAAGCAATACCGGGCTTGGAGCTGTCCTTTCCCAAGAACAGCAGGGCAAGGAAAAAGTCATTGCTTATGCGAGTAGGAAGCTTCGCCCTACCGAAAGAAATCCCGCCAACTATAGCTCCTTCAAGTTGGAACTTCTAGCGATTGTATGGGCAGTGACAGAGAGGTTCAAACACTACCTAGCCTCTTCAAGATTCACAATTTACACCGACAACAATCCTCTGACGCATCTAGACACCGCTAGGCTTGGAGCTCTGGAGCAGAGGTGGCTTGCCCACCTGTCCAATTTTGAATTTGTTATCAGATACCGAGCTGGCAAGAAGAACCTGAATGCAGATGCTTTGTCTCGCATGCCAAACCCTCCAGATCCAGAGGAAGAATCTGATGATTTAGAGGAAGTTGAGATGCCAGCCTTCTATAACAAACGATTTGTCCAAGACTCTGGCTGCATGATTGGAAGAAGTCTAGCAACCCAAGAGATCTCCTTGAACCCATTACCTCATCATGGCTGGTCCGAAACACAAGAGAGTGATCCAGCTCTGCACCTTGTCAAAGAACTTCTTGGGGTAGAAAACTCCTCTTTGCCCGCAGATGCACCACCGGATGCCCAACAGCTCTGGAAAGAGAGGAAGAAGCTCTTTGTTTTTGAAGGGAAGTTGGTACGAAGAGCTATCAATCCAAGAACCCATGAACTGCTCTGGCAGATCGTAGTACCCCAAAAAGACATACCCATGGTGTTGGGAGCTTATCACAACAAAGCAGGGCACTTTGGATGGAAGAAGTTAGAAGTGGTGATCCGGGATCGATTCTTCTGGACGGGTATGAGGAAATCTATCGAGCAGTGGTGCCGAGAATGTGGCCCTTGCAATCTCAGGAGGAAGGACACCATCACTCAAAAGGCCCCCTTGCAGCCTATCCAGACAAAACAACCCTTGGAAATAGTGGCCCTGGACCACGTGCAACTGGTTCCCAGTAGATCAGGATACACCTATGCTCTTACTATTGTCGATCATTACTCTCGCTTCCTGGTAGTCATTCCAGTTAAAGATCAAACTGCAAAAATAGCTGCGAAGGCATTCCAGGAACACTTCTGTCGCCCTCACGGTTATCCCGATCAAGTTTTGACTGACAGAGGTCCGGCGTTCGAGGCGGAGGTATTCAAAGAGTTTTGCTCTCTCTACGGTTGCAAGAAGATTAGAACAACCCCATACCACCCTCAAGGTAACGGATTGTGCGAGAAGATGAACCACTTAGTCATTAATTTGTTGCAAACCCTACCTTTGGAGGAGAGGAACCAATGGCCTGACAAATTGCCTGACCTAATTGAAATGTACAACCATATCCCCACTAGCTCCACAGGGTATTCTCCAGCATACCTAATACGTGCCAGACCAGGCAAATTCCCCGTTGACTTGGAGATGGGAGTCCTAGATCCTGAAGAGGTACTCCGCTCAGTTAACCGTGATTGGATCACAGAGAGACAACTGCAGTATAAAAAAGTGCAACAATGTGTAGAGCAGAGCCTCAACCAAGCTCAGCAAAGACAAGAAAAAAACTTCAATCAACACGCTTCAGCTCTCCCTTTACCAGTTGGTGAGCAAGTGTTAAAAAGGAAGAGAAGGCGCCACAAATTGGATGATCAATGGAAAGCCCAACCCTATACGGTCCAACTATCTAGCAGTGATAATAGCAAAGTATGCAAGATTTCTAAAGATGGCGGAGAGACTTGTGCGACGGTATCCCGAGACAATCTGAAGCTATGTCCGGCTCAATTGCGTGAGCAAGCAGGAAGTAAAGTGGAACAGGGTACTCGACGACCAGAACAATCTGAGGCAGAAATTCAGACCATACTCGGTCCATTTCCAAGTTCTTGGCCGCAAATTGAAGGTGCTTTAGCAGTGCCAGTAATGCTGTTCCCGCAAGAATCCCCTCAGGAAACAACAGTTCTCCAGGAACTGCCACTGTTAGTGCCAGAGGATGTGCCAGTGCAAAGTTCAGTAAGCCAGATCCCTGGTGAAGCTGTGCCCGCTAAACCCCTGGTTAGTCCAGTGAGTAGAAGGAGACTGCCTGGAATCCCATTGTTGCGTAAATCTCAGCGCAATACACAAGGACAACTCCCCATACGTTATAGGGACAATCAATAAATATGGGAATGTCCATTAATACGTACTAACCTAACGTGTTTGCGAGTCTTTGAACTGTATTTGTTTGTGTCGAATTGAGTTTATGTAATGTTAACGTTTAATTTACAGCTTATGCCCCCTGATAATAGCACAAAAGGGTGAGTCGAATATACAAACTGAGCATTAATACTTACTCTCTTATGCATGGTAGTACCAAAAGAAGAAGGGATTACTAGAGCTATACCAATGTTTAGCATTTCTAGTTTGACAATGTTGAAAACACAACGACTTTCTTGTGGAACTGAATCTTTCATACTTACCCTTGTCTACCAACCCCTTCAAGTGCATGGAATGCAATTTATGCAGGTGCACCAACGTTTTGGGGGGGGGTGGCGGAAGGTTTCAAATATGGCGGCCTGTCGGAAAGGAGCCATCCAAACAGCCTGTGCAGTGAAGAATTTTGAATGTTTTAGTATACTCCGCAGCTGCACTCGGAGTCAAGGAGGTGGACTAGGCGGTTTGGGGCTGTAATCCGCAGAAGCCATCGGGAGTATGGCTAGGTCGTGGGGAATGCACAACCAGAGACTGGGGGTTGCAGTTATTGTGTTTCTTTTTCGAATGTTTGACAAAAGTTTGATTAATTTAATCTTTAGTAGCTTGCATTTCTCTTTGAAAGGATGTTACCTATATGTACAGTTAACATTATTATGGTTATGCTACTTTCTACTGGCTCTCTTCTTAATTCACCGGTAGGGTAGCCCGGGACGTGCTACCTTTAACAAGGGGGGATGTAGCGCCCCACAGAGTGGGTCGCTATAAATGTCACCTCACGTGATCTCTACTGTGTACTGTGAAGGTATAGTGAGAACCAGTTAACCTGTTAGCATTAGACAAATCCCCAGTGACTGCCTCCTTAAAAAGGGGTGGAGCTACTGCCTAGAAGTTTGTTTTAGTTTCATTTTTGGGAGCAAGGAGAAGCTGATCCATGAGGCAGGGCTGCACGGTGCTGGATATACAACAGTCTGCAGAGAGGGTAATGAGACAGCACAGGAGTCCAGCGTTTTGATGAGAACAAGTATCTATCAAACAAGGAGCTGCAGAGTAAGGACCATCGATTCCTAGCTAAGTGTCTGCCACACTTAGAACATCGAGAGAATTACTGGATCAAGGTCCAGTAGTGCATATTTCCTGGAGGCTCAGTAACACATAGAGTTAGGGTGAGTTTGCGTACCCAGCACCCGACAGAACTCGTGTTACCTGCCGTCTGGAAGAGCCACAGATCTGGTTATATCTGACCTCTGAGCTTCTGGAATCCAGAATCAGGGGAAATCGATTAGAGGTACAGCAGCATTGGAAGGCTGAATTACCCATGTGGTTAAACTGGCATCTCACTATACCAGAGCAAGGTGAATTCTCCTGTAAGATCTGTTATCCCTTGCTGACTACAGAAGTAAACCGTAAGTGTTTGGTTAACCCCTGACTGGACTGTATTTCTTATTAATCGCCTCTTCACTGCTCCTCTTCCTGCACACCAGCTCTTCCTCATATATCAGTTGGCCCTGGGATCTGCCCTAGTTGGGGAGGGTACAATATCTGGCACTCTATCACTACCTATTCCCAGAGGCCCAACCAGCAGTGCCGGGCTTGCCTCCACCGCAAGCTAAAACCCCAACTGGCGTCACGATAAACATTTATTTTATTCCCTTTCAAGGCGCTGTCGACCCCAGTACCGGGCCTATTCGCACCGTGAACTCGCCAAGGCCGGGCTGGGGGCGACGCACCGTCATATCCAGTATTACGCCTCCTCTTGCTGATGCACGCCACTTCATGTGAAGAGATCCTTCTCTTCTTATTCTTTGATGTGCAGGAAGAAGCCCTTCTCACTACAGCGCATGCAAATCCAGCGCATGCGCTGTAGTGAGAAGTGCTGCTTCCTATGCAGGGGGTAACGTATTATGAGGGGGGTAACACATTGACGGGGATACTTCCTTTTTTTTTTTTTCTTTTATACAATGCATCATGTATATCACTATTTATAGGGGCCAAAATAAAGACATTTTAATGGCTCCGTCTTTGGTCGATATTAACCACATTATGTTTTGTCTAGGTGTTGCCACAGTGGTGTGCACTATCTCAAAAGTAAAGGGAGTTTTGTTTGTGAATAGATACCATGAATAGATACCCTCCATCCCATAATTATTAGCCATTATAGCCATTGGCCCCATATTCTATTAATAACTTTGTTTTTTTGTGACTACTCTATGTTTATTAGTCCCTTTTTAAATAATGTATTAAGTTACATTTTAACTTTTCATTCTACATCCCTTCAGTGCATCCTTAGTCTTAGTCCTTAGTCTTAGCCCCTTCAGTGCATCCTGAGTCTTAGTCCTTAGTCCCTTCAGTGCATCCTTAGAAAAGCAGAACAGTGGTACCGCACTCTCTAATGTGGGGCTCTGTGAGAAGATTCTCCAATCTGTACATAACAATAGTAGAAAACCACGGCCCACACGTAGGTGAAGATGCTTAAATTAGTAGAAAATTTATTTAACTGGTAAAACACCAAACGCAGCAAGAGGTGTCCATAGGAAATGCTGTATATAGCGGCTAGTTAAGGATGACAATCGAAGTCCAAATACTATTCCATACACAGTGCTGCATATACTGTACACACGTGGACAAAATTGTTGGTACCCCTCGTTTAATGAAAGAAAAATCCACAATGGTCACAGAAATAATTTGAATCTGACAAAGGTAATAATATATAAAAATTCTATGAAAACGAACAAATGAAAGTCAGACATTGCTTTTCAACCATGCTTCAACAGAATTTTTAAAAAAAGAAAACTCATGAAACAGGCCTGGACAGAAATGATGGTACCCTTAACTTAATATTTTGTTGCACAACCTTTTGAGGCAATCACTGCAATCAAACAATTCCTGTAACTGTCAATGAGACTTCTGCACCTCTCAATAGGTACAGTGGGGAAAAAAAGTATTTAGTCAGCCACCAATTGTGCAAGGTCTCCCACTTAAAAAGATGAGGCCGGCCTGTAATTGTCATCATAGGTAGACTCTCATCTATGAGAGATAAAATTAGAAAACATATCTAGAAAATCACGTTGTCTGATTTTTAAGAATTTGCAAATTATGATGGAAAATAAGTATTTGGTCACCTACAAACAAGCAAGATTTCTGGCTCTCACAGACCTGTAACTTCTGCTTTAAGAGGCTCCTCTGTCCTCCACTCATTACCTGTAGTAATGGCACCTGTTTGACATTGTTATCAGTATAAAAGACACCTGTCCACAACCTCAAACAGTCACACTCCAACCTCCACTATGGTGAAGACCAAAGAGCTGTGGAAGGACACCAGAAACAAAATTGTAGACCTGCACCAGGCAATAAGCAAGCAGCTTGGTGTGGGAGCAATAATTAGAAAATGGAAGACATACAAGACGCTGATAATCTCCCTCGATCAGGGGCTCCACGCAAGATCTCACCACGTGGGGTCAATATGATCACAAGAATGGTGAGCAAAAATCCCAGAACCACATGGGGGGACCTAGTGAATGACCTGCAGAAAGCTGAGACTAATGTAACAAAGGCTACCGTCAGTAACACACTACGCCACCAGGGACTCAGATCCTGCAGTGCCAGACGTGTCCCCCTGCTTAAGCCAGTACATATCTAGGCCCGTCTGAAGTTTGCTAGAGAGCATTTGGATGTTCCAGAACAGTATTGGGAGAATGTCATATGGTCAGATGAAACCAAAGTAGAACTGTTTGGTAGAAACACAACTCGTCGTGTTTGGAGGAGAGTGAATGCTGAGTTGCATCCAAAGAACACCATACCTACTGTGAAGCATGGGGGTGACAACATCATGCTTTGGGGCTGTTTCTCTGCAAAGGGACCAGGACAGCTGATCCGTGTACATGAAAGAATGAATGGGGCCATGTATCGTGAGATTTTGAGTACAAACCTCCTTCTATCAGCAAGAGCATTGAAGATAAAACGTGGCTGGGTCTTTCAGCATGACAATGATCCCAGGCACACCGCCAGGGCAACGAAGGAGTGGCATCGTAAAAAGCATTTCAAGGTCCTGGAGTGGTGGCCTAGCCAGTCTCCAGATCTCAACCCCATAGAAAACCTTTGGAGGGAGTTGAAAGTCCGTGTTGCCCAGCGACAGCCCCAAAACATCAGATGAAATCTGCATGGAGGAATGAGCCAACATACCAGCAACAGTGTGTGCCAACCTTGTGAAGACTCACAGAAAACGTTTGACCTCTGTCATTGCCAACAAAGGATATATAACAAAGTATTGAGATGAACTTTTGTTATTGACCAAATACTTATTTTCCACCATAATTTGCAAAGAAATTCTTAAAAAATCAGACAATGTGATTTTCTGGATTTGTTTTCTCATTTTGTCTCTCATAGTTGAGGACTACCTATGATGACAATTACAGGCCTCTCATCTTTTCAAGTGAACTTTAAGAGAACTTGCACAATTGGTGGCTGACTAAATACTTTTTTCCCCCACTGTATTTTGGCCCACTCCTCATGAGCAAACTGCTCCAGCTGTCTCGGGTTTGAAGGGTGCCTTTTCCAGACGGCATGTTTCAGCTTCTTCCAAAGATGCTCAATAGGATTTAGGTCAGGGCTCATAGAAGGCCACTTCAGAATAGTCCAATGTTTTCCTCTTAGCCATTCTTGGGTGTTTTTAGCTGTGTGTTTTGGGTCATTATCCTGAGACCAAGCTTTCTGACACTGGGCAGCACATTTCTCTCTAGAATCCCTTGATAGTCTTGAGATTTCATTGTACCCTGCACGGATTCAAGACACCCTGTGCCAGATGCAGCAAAGCAGTCCCAGAACATAACAGAGCCTCCTCCATGTTTCACAGTAGGGACAGTGTTCTTTTCAAGATATGCTTCATTTTTCCGTCTGTGAACATAGAGCTGATGTGCCTTGCCAAAAATTTTGATTTTTGTCTCATCTGTCCATAGGACATTCTCCCAGAAGCTTTGTGGCTTGTCAACATGTAGTTTGGCAAATGACTTTTGTCAGATTCAAGTTATTTCTGTGACCATTGTGGGTTTTTCTTTCATTAAACGAGGGGTACCAACAATTTTGTCCACGTCTGTAGCTGCCAGATGTGTGATAACAACAGAGGTGCTGTATATAGCGGCTTGCTGCATATAGCGGCTCAGAGAACGTAGAGATTATTCCACATAGCAATTGGGGTTCCATAACACATGTTCCATAATATGTTACATCTGACATAATACATCCAATATAGTTGAACATAGATCACCATTGAATACAGATCAAAACAAATGCGACGTTTCTTCACAACCTTTGTCAATATGATCTGTGAGAGATATCAGATAAATAAATAGTGATAAGCATGCATGACAAAACTAAAACAGCATGTTGAGGATAAATAAATGAAAAAGTGGAAGAAGAATGCAAGTAGAAGAGAACTGAAAGCGTATGGCTGTGGGCTGAACAAGTACACATTGGGACACGTATAAAATGAAATAAAATAAATCAATACCTAGGGCATAGTGAGGGATACAGAGGAGAACAATATTGGATAGAGGGCAAATAAGAAGCATGAGCAATATAATAGAAATATGGTATAAGGGATGAGGTACGATACATAGTATTAAAGGGGTTGTCTGTGATAAAATAAAAATTTAACCCTATACTAAACCCCTTCCCCCGCCTAACTTTTAATTTACTTATTTAAAAAAAAAAATCTATAATTATCGCTTGGGCGGTTATGTGACCACCCCAGGCACACTTTCTGATATTCAGGTGACATCCCGTTTCTCCGTTTCCAGAAACGGAAGGTCATCAATACTACCCACCCCATCATACTTGCCTGTCTTCTTTCTTCTGGGCACGAAACGTCACTTTCTTCTTTTCTGCCGACGCCTGCGCAATAGAGCCTGTTGCGCAATCGTCAGCAGACGTGAAGAGAAGAAGCCTGTCTCCCACATATGCGCAATAGAGCTCTGTTGGCTGTATAGCGCAGGCGCCGCAGAAGTCCAGAGAAGAAGGAGTCAGCAAGACAGAAGAAAGTGATCTCCAGAACACCGAAGAAAGGTAAGTATGATGGGGTGGGGGTTTACTGAGTTAGGTAAGTAGGTAGGTAGGGCTGGTAGTCCGTGGGCTAGCTAGGTAAACAGGGAGGGGGTGTGAGAGAGGGAGCAGGAGGGCGAGAGGGGGATCTGAGTGAATAACAATGCATTATGGAAGTTGTAGACTAAGACAGTAGGAAGCTACTCATTTAAAGAAATGCAGAGGATGCCAGGAGAAAATATTCCAGCTGCACTGGAATCATCGGAACAGCACCTATTGAAGGATGCAAAGAGTTGGAGATGGTGAAAGGGCTTCTTTAACATGAAGTTCCAGTATGGTTGGGTTCACCCATAATAAGTGGTGGTGGACACCTATGTTCTTGAAGTAGTGTACACTACTGTTTATTGAACAACAGCCTACACAAACTGATTCTTCCTTGTTTGCCAGTGAAGGATCAGGGCAAAATACAGCATTACTGAGAAAACTACTTCCATTGACTTCAAGTACCATTTCTTTCCAGTATCCTTGACTCCATGATACAAATAGCTATCTGAAGGGTAAGCTTATTGTGTGTTATATGTATGGCTGTCAGAGGGGAAGGAGACTGACTGAGGAACTTATAGGAAACTATATGTGCAGCTACCAGAGGGGAAGAAGACAGACTGGTGATAATATTGGACGGGATAGTTAGACATACAGAATGCATGTAAGAGGTTTTGCAAGTCATAGACAAAAATCAGAGGAAAACACTGCTGAAGGTATTGTTGTGTGTTTATTAACCAATTAATAGCACTAAAATACCTTTTTTAAAAAAGTTTTTTTTGCTCGGAAACACCCTTTAATTATAGGAACAATAGGATAGCAATGTAGGAAATAATCTGAAGGAAGGAGGATCAAGTAGATATATACCCAGTAGATAAGGGAGGGGTGGTAGGTAAAGTGAGGAAAAGTGGAGATAAGTCAGATATAATAGGAAATGTGGTGAAATAGTGAAATGGTAAGTATGATGTGGCAAAGAGGAAGGTCTGGAACAGGATGGTATTGATTTATTTTATTTAATTTTATACGTGTCCCAATGTGTTTTTGTTCAGGAACCAGCCATACGCTTATAGTTCTCTGCTTGCATTCTTCTTCCACTTTTCTATTTATTTATCCTCAACATCCTGCTTTAGTTTTGTCATACATGCTTATCACTATTTATTTATCTGATATCTCTCACAGATCATATTGAAAAAGGTTGTGCTGACCAAAACGTCGCATTTGTTTTGATCTGTATTCAACGGTGATCTATACGTGTATGGAATAGCATTTGGACTTCGAATGTCAAACTTAACTAGCCTCTATATACAGCGTTTCCTATGGACACCTCTTGCTGCGTTTGGTGTTATACCATTTAAATAAATTTACTACTAATTTAAGTATCTTCACCTAATTGTGTGCCGTGGTTTTCTACTATTGTTCAGTGCATACTTGGTCTTCAGTGCATCCTTGGTCTTCAGTGCATCCTTGGTCTTCAGTGCATCCTTGGTCTTCAGTGCATCCTTAGTTTGTCTTCAGTGCATCCTTATTCCTTAGTCTTCAGTGCATCCTTATTCCTTAGTCTTCAGTGCATCCTTAGTCTTATTCCTTAATCTTCTGTGTATCATTATTCCTTAGTCTTCATTGCATTCTTATTCCTTAGTCTTCATTGCATCCTTATTCCTTAGTCTTCAGGGCATCCTTAGTCTTAATTGCATCCTTATTCCTTAGTCTTCAGTGTATCCTTAGTCTTAATTGCATCCTTATTCCTTTGTCTTCAGTGCATCCTTAGTCTTCAGTGCATCCTTAGTCTTAATTGCATCCTTATTCCTTTGTCTTCAGTGCATCCTTAGTCTTCAGTGCATCCTTAGTCTTAGTCTTCAGGGCATCCTTAGTCTTCATTGCATCCTTATTCTTTAGTCTTCAGTGCATCCTTATTCCTTAGTCTTCAGTGCATCCTTAGTCTTATTCCTTAATCTTCAGTGCATCCTTAGTCTTATTCATTAGCCTTCAGATCATCCTTAGTCTTATTCATTAGTCTTCAGTGCATCCTTAATCTTCTGTACATCCTTATTTCTTAGTCTTCCGTGCATCCTTAGTCTTAGTCCTTAGTCTTCAGTGCATCCTTATTCCTTAGTCTTCAGTGCATCCTTAGTCTTGATTGCATCCTTATTCCTTAATCTTCTGTGCAGCCTTATTCCTTAGTCTTCAGTGCATCCTCAGTCTTAATTGCACCCTTATTCCTTAATCTTCTGTGCATCCTTATTCCTTAGTCTTCAGTGCATCCTTAGTCTTAATTGCACCCTTATTCCTTAATCTTCTGTGCATCCTTATTCCTTAGTCTTCAGTGGAATTGTCCCTCAGTGATTTTGAATACAAAACCGGACGAATAGAAAGCAACTTGAGCAGAGTGCGTTCCTGCTGCAGCCAGTGAGTGTCAGCCAAGGTGTGTGCTGTAACCCTGCAAGCTAAGGCACATCCCAGCCCTGTACCAGGAGGGAGGAGGGGGACCAGCTCACCCTTCCCCAGTCATTTAGCACAAGCCACACTGCTGCAGCACGGAGCGGCTTCTCCGTCAGAGCAGGGTGCCTTTTATAGAGCAGCCTGGCACAGGCTGAGGGAAGCTGCAGGCTCCTCCTAGACACAGGAGCTGGAGACCCAGTGCATGCTGCTCTATTACTGGAGACTATTACTGGAGACTACGGGGAAGGGCATGGAGAGTGTGTAAGTCCAGGGACTTGTAGCTCAGTCACATTGCCAGGTGTGTGGATGCCACCTTCCTGCCCAGTGTCTGCTGCTGGGCTCCATGTACTATGGCCATTAGTGGATGTGCTGCAGATGAAGGGCAGCAGTAGGGGCAATGAGCTAATGTGAGGACTGCCGTAACCTACTGTGCTTGTCTGGAAGGACCGGCTCATTGTACGTCGCATCCTGCTGAATAGTGGAGCTACAGTACTTACCTTTACCTGACATCTGGATGTAAATTGTACCCGATCAGATTGTGCCCGATCACATCTCAACATGAGCTCGGTGACAGGAAATAAAGAGAGGATTCCAGTTACCTCCAGGAGCAGGAAATATGGGGTAAGTAAATAGATATACATTAGGTATTATCATACCTATATATCACTGTACACACCATACAGTCAGTGGGCACATAACATCGCACAGCATATGACTGAGCATAGGTATCTATAGCCATACAATACAGACCGACAGTGACTCCTATGTGACTAGCCATAGCTATATAATATTTATTTTTAATTTACTTATAATACCAGCCAGTATACACCTAACATACCATACATAGAGGTGCACTATATATGTGACTGATCATAGGTGAATCTATAGCCATACAGCACATACTGCTAGTGTACACATAATATACATAGATGTGCACTCATATGTGACTGATCATAGCTATATACTGTATAACCATACAGTACATACTGACAGTGTAAATATTCATAGATGTGCACTCATGTGATTGATCATAGGTATATATAAGCAAATGGTACATACTAGCCAGTGTACATCTAACATACATAGAGGTGCACTCCTATATGACTGATAATAGCTATGTATAACTTTACAGTACATACTGACAGTGTACTCATAACATACAAAGATACTCTCATATGTGACTGATCATAGGTGTGTGTATATATAATACATACCAGCAATGTATACATAACATTACATTTAATATGCACTCATATGTGACTGATCATAGTTATATATAACTATACAGTACATACCAGCCTGTGTACCCATAACATATATAGAGATGCACCCATGTGACTGATCATAGCTATGTATAACTATACAGTACATACTAACAGTGTACACATAACATACATAGAGATGTACTCATATGTGACTAACCATACAGAACATACTGACAGCGTACACATAACATACAGAGATGCACTCATATGTGACTGATCCAATGTGCACATACCAGCACATAGAGCTGAACTATTATGTGAATGCATATGCTAACCACTGGGAAAATGTTATCACAGAGGATCTCAAAGCAATGCATTGATGTGTGATTGATCATAGGTAAATAACCATGTTTACCATCTAGTAGGTGCACAGCATCTTATAGAAGTGCGCACTGCATATCCCAGCTAATGAGCAAATTTCATCACACAGCGTATCATAAAGGTACATTAATATGTGACTGATCCCAGGCATATGCATCACTATATATACCAGCCACATAAGGTAACCTAGCATGTCACAGAGGTGACATGCAATATTTGACTCCTCATAGGTATATATCATTGTATATATGTTATCATTGAGCACACAATATCACAATGCCTCTCATGGTACATTTGTGTATATGACCAAATATACCAGCCAGTGGGTACATAATAATATCTCACAGTGTTCCATAGTGGTGCAATAATGTGTAACAGATGATAAACCTTACCACCCAGGGGGTACATAAAATTGATACTCACAGGTATTATATTACCCTTTAGCAGACAGTGGATGCATGCCGTGGCACTGCTTTTGAGGTGGATTTTGTTTTATGTATATATAATTTATACGGTGCCTGTGTGTGATGTTATTCTTACCACACTCATTGCCAAGCTGGTAATAGTCATAAATAAGAAGATATAATTAACATCTTGTATAATGGGGGATAATACAATACATGTGCCTATAGAATGCCAGTGTTCTTGGCATTGAGTACCATATGAGTAATGTGCTGCTGAATGTATTGATGGTTGGAGTTGTATACAAGCTAGTGTCCATCCTCCACATCAGTCCTGATGGGCATGTACTGGTCTTCTATTGAAATATCATGTGTGTATATAAAGCTGTCATAGCATCAGGCATTTGTGACATGTGATGTATAACAGAAGACATGTCTGTCCCTGACCAGGACTGTTCCAGATAAACATGAGTGGCTGTGTAGTCACAGAGATAACTGTGTATACGATTCCTATGTTCCCATGTACAGGAGAATGTGAATGATATATAAAGGACATAGATGGGTACATTTCCTCTGCTTGTGCTGTATATTAGGAGGTATTCATCTTCACGTCCATGAACTTTGATTAAATGAAGAACTTGTGTATTCATTCCAGGATCGGTGTGTTTTCTAGCCAGTAGCCTCATGAGTATACTTCAGTCTGATCACTGCCTTAGACAAAAACATGACCAGATCTATGTTTGTTACCTATAGAAAAGCCACCAGCAATTTGTGAGGTTTAATGATCTTTTGACAGTGATGTCTCTACCTGTCCTCAAAGAACAAATGACACAGGGCTGAGCTTATCCTTCTGGAATCTTGTGAAAAACATACTAGGTAGTGTTGGTGACCATTAGGGCCAGTTTATGAAGGGTGTCAGATATGTGTCATAGTGGCCACAAAGCCATTGTCATCCAGCCTAGAATGCCATAAACCTACCAGGAGGGAAGGGGGGGGGGGGGTGGATCAGCAGAACAAAGATTGGCTGCCTTATTTCCACCACCAGTCTATTCCAGACATCCCTGATATAACAGGGAATTCATCTCCAGTTCATGTAACTACATTACACAGTTTGGATATCTGAGGAATATGATCTGCATTGAGGAGGAGCTCTGTTTTTCCTGCAGGATCTCTGTTCTTCATGAATTGAAGCTTGGGTTGAAAGCTAAATTAGGAGGATTAGAGGAGTTATTAAAGTGATCATATTAAAATTGAAGCGTGTAGTCCCATGCAAACATAGCACATAGCTATGTGACCTAAAGAATGCAGTGCTATGGTCTCGAAACAGCGAAGGACTGCTAAGTGTATCATTGTTGCATCAGCACTGCACGTAGATGGCATAGCAGTGGATTTGATAGAGAGAAAGGAACATAAAATACACATGTTGGCATCTCGTGCTTGCTATGACACTCATGTTTTGCTTTTTGTAAAGTAGAAGTAAATATGTTAAAATGTGTCCTTCTGTAATTGTGCCCAAGTCCAAACAATTCTGTCTATGTTGGCACAAAGTTTTAAGTATTATGCTTGTACTTTTGCTGAATTCTGATCCAGGTCAATGCTGCACTAAAAAATTGTGCAGAGCACTGCTCCATTTCCTTTGTCTTTATACTGTGTGTCTTAACTATATTACAGCTAAGGTGCAGTCTAAACATTTGTAGCCATACCATAGAGGAGACTCTGTTCAGCAGCCATAACAAGAATAAAAATGATATATGCGACTCACACCCCTTGTACAACAGCCTAAGAGCACAGATTTGGTTACAATAGTGTTTTTATTTTATACTTTTTTACTGTCATTACTTACAATATATGACATCCCTTTCTTCCAATGTTGACCATGATACCGGCAGATTAAGTTTTTAAAGAGGACCTGTCTCTACCTCCTCATCTCAGCTCTAAATATTTGATCTTTGACATTGATTCTGTCGCAGCTGGAATTTTTTTCTCTAGCCCTCAACATTCCTGAGCAATCTGTCCTGTTAGTTTCAGCTCCCAATATGCTAAATAGGCAGGTGGGTGGTCCTGGACCTAAGGAGACAGACAGGGACCGCTCATCTGACATAAGATTGCTTTATTAGCATATTGGGTGCTGAAACTAACAGCACCAAATGGTATCAGGATTGCTCAGGAATGGGGGGGGGCTAGAGAAAATATTCCAGCTGCACTGGAATCAGTGGAACAGCACCTATTGAAGGATGCAAAGAGTTGGAGATGGTGAAAGGGCTTCTTTAACATGAAGTTCCAGTATGGTTGGGTTCACCCATAATAAGTGGTGGTGGACACCTATGTTCTTGAAGTAGTGTACACTATTGTTCATTGAACAACAGCCTACACAAACTGATTCTTCCTTGTTTGCCAGTGAAGGATCAGGGCAATATACAGCATTACTGAGAAAACTACTTCCATTGACTTCAAGTACCATTTCTTTCCAGTACCTTTGACTCCATGGTACAAATATCTATCTGAAGGGGAAGATTACTGTGTGTTATATGTATGGTTGTCAGAGGGGAAGGAGACTGACTGAGGGACTTATAGGAAACTATATGTGCAGCTACCAGAGGGGAAGAAGACTGACTGGTGGTAATATTGGATGGGTTAGTTAAAGACATACAGAATGCATGTAAGAGGTTTTGCAAGTCATAGACATAAATCAGAGGAAATAGTCATGTGACACTGCCCAGCAGCCTACCTACAATAGCACAGATTAGCAGTGCTGAGGAACACAGAGAAATTAAAAAAAAAATAAATTATATTTTTGTGTGGCAAGTAGTTTAAAATAGTGGTTAATAGCCCTTTGGGCTCTTTTTATATGAACTTGTTTTGTGGGAAACTCTTTTAATAGGGTACCTTATAGTTTAATATTATTGCTAGTAGGTCGCGAATCCCCCTGAACTAACTCAGTTGTCGTAGTAGGTATAGCCTGCTAGCTCCCTTCTTGCAGATTTTTTTCCGCGTTGAGAATAAAAGAATTAAAAAAATTGTTAATTTTCTGTATGACGCCTCATATAAACTCCTGATCTTTCTTGCCGCTCTTTTCTATCATAATTACAAAGTATGAAAAATAAATTAGAAAAGCCATGTACTCTTCTCTATGGCAGCAGCCATGTTTTTCCCCTTTCCACCTTCAATGCTAGTGCATGTGAGCCAGGAAATTTAGGAGGCGAAGGCGGGGTTTAGGCTGCACACTGTTTGTCTATACAGTGAAGGCAGCCATTTTGTTGAAAGGAATCCCCCAAGTAAATGACAATATGAAATGGACATTAACAGTAGTACCACTAGTACCAGCAGTAACGGTGCCAACAGTAGCGTACACACAGTGACAACAGCCAGCTATACAGCACTAACTCTTAGTGAAAACAATACATCCCAGTACAGCTCCACAGAAAAAAGTCACCCAAAAAGTTTCACAAACTGCTGAATGGAAAATATATGAAGTTATGCTTTGATTGTTCCCCTCTTTGCTATATCCCTGCAATATTATGCATGTTTACAGGATCTTTCAGGAGCTTTGGAAAGCTGAGTAACAACCATTGTATCGGCAATCTGAATACCAGACCTCAGCCTTGATACTATATGTGTTAAATAGTATGGCATACCATGCCAGATTTACTTTTCAGGAGCTCGGGAAAGCTGGGAAGCTTACCAGGTAATTCTGTAATAGAGACTGCTGAATGCTAAATATACAGAATACCTGATAATAATATAAAATAAATATTAATAAACTAATAGTGTAATACTGTATTAATAGAATAATTTCCTTTCCCCTTTGAGAATAACCCTGCCAAGCACAAGTACTGCTTATGGCAGCCTCTATTCTGCCAGTGCAATGTTATCCCGGTGAACCACAATGCCATTCTGAAGATCACTTTAGTTTTTGAGCAGTGTATTGTCAGAGTACGGGCTCCCATATACAGCCGTACTGACTTCTGCAGGGTAACATTGTGGAATATAAATTTTTGCTTCTGCCCTGCAGGTTAGTATTACATAATGCAGTGCCGTCAAAATAAACTACTGTCTATATAACAGGCTGTATAAACAATATAAAGAAAACAGTGAGTAAAATTATACCAGAGAAAATCATGTGAATGTCAACAAAGCTGAAAAGAGAGTATGTTTCCATGAAAACGTTATAGTTCTGGCCCTTTTCTTAATCTGAATTTACACTTGATATTGACAATGAATACTGGCTATTATACAGTATAGGGGTTTTTCCATTTCCCTCTCTCATCAGTTTGCTTGCTGTCTCTTCTTCTTACTTCCTGTAGTCTTCCACAAGCTGGTGGGCAGGCTTTGATTATTTTATGGACAGGACATTATGTAGTATATCAGTAGATATAGGCATTGCCTTTACCATGAGAGATTACTTATTATGATTACTAGAAATCTCTAATAATGCTGATCAAATAATATGCACAGTAAATGTATATTACATTACGATAGGTTGACACTAACACCAGCCTCTCCGTCGTTTGGGTCTGCTGGGGGACCAGAACAATGGAAAGCTGGACAGCGGTTACACATGGACACCAGCAGACCCCAGTGACTATAATGGGGTCCACTGGGTGTCCGCCATTTTCATACTGAAAGCAGCAAAAAGAAAAGTTGTCTGTGCAGATGGAGACTCTGGACCAGAGCTTGCCAGATTTGCGGTTCAAGGTTCTGAGAAGGCTGGGTAACTGCTGAATACAATATACCTAAATAAATTCTCCTGCTTGCTCCCAAATCATGTCAAAGCTTGCAGGAAAGCTGGGTAATATACCATGGTTAACAGACCACTCACACAAAATCTACCTAAATTAAACTACCTTCTAATAGTGCCAAGTCACATTTATCAGATTTTCCTTTCAGGGACCTGGGAAAGCTAAGTAATATACAAGGTACCGTTGTAACAGGGAGTACTAAATAGACCTCAGTAAACCAACTTCTTGCACTGTAGTTGTTACTTAAAGGGGTAGTCCCATGAACATAACCATATCTATATTTGTAAATAATTAAAAGTTAAACATTTTTGCAAATATAAGTAGTTAAAAATTCTGCAGAGTTTTAAAGATTTTCTCTGTCTTAGTGGTGAGATCTGTTGCCTTGATCGGTTGCCAATGGATACGACCACAAATGCAGAAACTTTCTATGGTCTGGGACTTGTCAAAAACCCAGCCATGATTTTCTTATTGTAGCTGGGTTATCAGGCAGGCACACTACATGTATCAGAAGATATCCCGGTCACAATAAGCAAATCATGCCTGATTTTCTGACCTTAGAAAGATCCTGCATTTATGGTCGTATCCACTGGCAACTGATCAAGACAACAAGACTGTGACCCCAAGATATTTAGAGAGAATCTTTAAAACTCTGCAAAATGTTTAATTACTTATATTTGCAAAAATGTTTAACTTTTAATTATCTACAAATTTAAAAATGGTTATGTTGGTGGGAATACCCCTTTAACTTGACAAATGTATTTTTCAGTGTCCCAAGAAAACTAGGTAACATACCAGTCAGTTCTGTAATAAAGACTGCTGCTGAAGCAAAATCTACCCACATAAGTCTCTTTTTAAATTAGCTAGTTTTTACTTTCAGGAATCTGGGAAAGCTGGGTTATTTGCACAAGGCAGATAAAAACCATACACATGTCTACAGTGTCTCCATTACACTCAGTTGACCTCATTACACCATTATAGTGAATGGGAGCTAAGTTCAGCCCCCTCCCGAACTTTCTGTGATGTTATGCTAGTGCATGTACCAGGGTCCAGCTAGTAATGGCACTATACAGAGGCAGGAAGCAGTGACTGCCCAATCTATGTGTGCAGGATTTCTGGTAAACTTCTCAGAGCTGCAGTAAATCCTGCAGACGTAAGTAAAGATGGACTATTTGATGCAGATTTTAGTTTTTATTCATGGTTTTCAGGGTTGTGTCCCTTAAATATTTAGTGTTAATCTATGAATTGTAAAATTCTGTTAAATTACAGTCACCTATAGGACTTTATTACAGGTTATTATTGGATCCAGTCCCACTTTTCTCGGGAGTGACTCCAATAATAAAGTTATATTAGTTTCCTAATAAGTGAATGCTTTGATGTTTTAGCCTTCTTTGTTTTGCTATGCAGTAAATGCTCCTTGCTGCCAATCTTCTATGTACCTCCAAGCCAGTCTTATCTCTGTGATGTTTGTCAGAGAAGATTCCATACAAATATTACACATTCCCGATTCTTTACAGGAGTTTATGATTCCTTCACACAGTATAATGATTCTGCACGCTATAATTATAGTGAGCGGATTAGCTCCCAGCCCTGACACTTGACTGCTCAGATCATGATAGCATATTCAAGGCATATCTGATTTTGGCAAATAAAGGTCAAGAGGTTGTTTGGCTGGCAAAAAGTGCAGAATTTGTGGAACCCCATCCCGTTGGCAATGTACCCTTAAATTGCTGCCTACATCAAACATTTTGAGTCACCTTTAAAGATTCTGCTTTATCTAGTGTACATGCATTAGGGTAACAGAAAATATTTTGCTGCACAAGTCTTCCTTTGGCTAAGGCCCCACATTACGGAAACGCAGTATTTCTGTCTGCTGTGGAAATATTTTACTGTACCAGCAAAGTGAATGAGATTCTAGTTATTCTCATCCACACTTCTAAAAATAAAAAAACTTCGGAAAAGCTGCTTTTTAAAAAATGCATGTTAATTCTAGCTGCAGAATTGCATGCGTTCTCCCTATATAGTTAATAGGTAGGGAAAAAGAATAAAACTGAGAAAAACTCAATGAAAAACAACTGCATTTTTTAGTTGTGATACACGATGTGGGGCCTTAGCATTAGTCTATATTCACATCTGCATCAGATGTTCCATCAAGAGCCGACAGTGCCGATTCTCTCAAAAATTCAAGACAAAAAAGTACTACAAACATGTTTTGTTTTTTAATTTAATTTGGAAAATGACAGAAAACGTATTAAATACCCAATGGACGCCACTATAATAATGGCCCATTATTGGGTCTATATTAATGGCCCATCAGGTTCTATATTAATGGCCAATCGGGGTTTATAATAATGGCTCTGTCTTGTAGCTATTACTTGAGCTATATATTGAAAAACTTAATCTGACTCCTTTAGACATTATTTTAATACCATCTGAATATTAGCCATGTACACACATTGAGAATTAGCAGCATTCATTGACAATCTATGTGTGAATCTGCATGTAGTGGTAGCAGAAATTATGAGATTTAGCCATGGATTTTTGCTGAAAATCCTTAAGGTTAAAGCACAAGTGCAGATGGCCATATTATGACTCTGGAAAGCCTCCGAACAGTACAAATCCATAATGTGGCACCTATGAAAAATTAATCAGAAAAAGAAATGTCATGCTCCATAGGATTCTTTTTGTATGGAGATATTCTCACCATTCAGAACATTTAGCGGCACTTGACTAAGACTGTACTGTACCCCATAGACAGACTGCAGCTCTGCAGAAAGGATGTTCTGTAGGTGTAGGTCGTGTTCAGTTGAGCAGGACCTATTGTAAGCATGGTAACTAGCATAAGACTTCCAGATGCTTTCATCTTGAAAATGTGTTGCAGTGTTGCTATATCAGTGAGAATGCCAACAGTACGTAATTCTGTATTGCAGCCTTCAGATCTCATTAGAAGCTGAGGTCTTTTGAAGACCACTAAAAACCATATGTAGCTGTTCACAGCAAGCACATGACATGAAAGAGCATGGTACACTCTGATTGCTGCTTGTGTGAAGAGCCAGTGTTGTTACAGCATGACGTCAGCGGGGGGTGCTTGTAAGATTTGCCAGGACACTAAAAAGCAATCAGAGCAAGTTTTTCTTTCCTGTTCTTTAAGGAACTATATTTCTTTCCCGCTCAAGGTTCACGTGATGTCTCCTAGCAAATATATGAAAACAATGTGTCCTTTACTTGTTAGTTACTGCCTTTCCTTGGCTGTAATAGTTGCTATAACAGCATCTCCCAATGCAGAACTATAGTGATTCTGTTATTTACATAGTAACATTACACATACATAATCAATAAAGTAACTGGATAAGTCATTGAAGACAATAGCAAATTTACATCTCAGAAGATGTTCTTTGGTAAAATTACTATTACTAAGACTAGGGTTCCACAACAGCATTTGGTCAACCACATTTGCAGTATAATGCCAGTATTACAGCAATTCATATACAAAGTTAACCACAATCTGTAATAATTGTGACATGACAGGGTATCTACTTTCTTACCCATGTATTTTTTGGAATATCATGCCTTTATTGAAGGTAATATACAATTTTCAGCCAGAAGAGTAAAACACTAAGAGGTTAAGGCTGGGGCCCCACATTGCAAAAAATACAACCTTTATGGCAAAAAAATGCTGTGTATTACATTACCTGCTAATCCCATCCACACATTGGAGAAAAAAATTCCGCAGTGAAAATGCTGTGATTTCAAAAACGCAAATGTTTTTGCAAATCAAAGTATGTCAATTATACCTACGGAAACGCTAGGTATAACAGCAGTGGAAAGTCCACAGAGGAAAACTCTGCGGACTTTCTGTGGGAAAAAAACTATGATGTGTTTCCACCACGCTCTTTTCCGCAGCATTTTTTTTGCTGTGTCTCACTACGTGGGGCCTTAGCCTAAAGGAGGTTTCACGGCACAGGTAATTACTATGTGATCTGAGGGGGTTCAAAAACTGAACTCCACACAGATCAGCTGTTCTGGCAGTCTCTAAGCATCAGAAGCTGGAGCAGAGGACAGGAAGCACAATCTGACTGCTCCTATTCAAGTAATAGTCCACTGTATAGTGGTGGTTTTGGATAATTGCAGTACCGCCCCTTTAACTTGAATAGAAACAGACTGTACGCGCCTCCCATCCACTGCACCAGTTTCTGGAGCTTGGACACTGCCACAACCGGTGAACTGTGTGGGGTCCGGGCATCAGTCCCCCACAGATCACATACTGATGACCTATCCTGTGGATATAGTAGAAATTCATGGTGTTAGAACAAACAGTGCTTTGCAGCTTACAGTGTATGGAGCTGCTGTTCAGACCACTTTCTGCTACCAAAGCACTTACGGTAAATCAGAACTGGACTGTGGAACAGTGAAAGAAGATGGCATGGTCTGATGAATCATGTTTCTTTTATACCTTGTGGACAGCCAGGTGGGCTTGGGTAGAAGGCTAGCCAGCGAAAGCAGTGTGATGCTCTGGGCGGTGTTCTGCTGAGAAATTATGGGTCCTGGCATTCATGTAGACTGTGTTACTTAGACACATACCAATCACATAAATAATGATGCAGACCAAGTTTACTGTATTCCCTAATGACAGAGGACATGTTGCTGGCTTAGGGCCCAAAACCTGGTGATAGGTTGTCTATAAGGAAGTTCTGCTAAACTGCCAGATATCAAAGGACACCTTCAGTAATCTTACAAAGTCCATTCTGGTGATCAGCGTGTTTTTAACTTCACAAGGGCGGTTTTACGATTTTTGATGATCAGTGTATACAGCCATACAGCCATCATAAAAACATCAAAAACAGAAATATTACATTTCAACTAAAATTTATCTTCCTATTTATGGGCAGGTGATGTATTTGCCATGACATGTAAATAATGTGGTGGTATGTAGCCCATATATATAAGACATCTTTGGTAAGTTTTCTGATGTAACAGTAAGGTAAGCATGGTGAGATTTTCATCAAAACAATACATCTGTCTATGGATATGAGGAAGTTGCAAAGTTGAATTCTTCTATTTACTATGGATATTGTGGTATAGATGATAAATGTGTGTAAGTTCACTGTGACACAGAAATATTGAATCAGATTTACTAATCCTGTCTAATAGTTAGTGCAAACTTTGACTAGACAACCTTATTCCAGGGCCGTGGAGCTGGTAGGCCAAACCACCGACTCCAGCTCCTCTATTTTTTCCACAGCCTCACTCTTAAGCCGGTTGCACACGACTGTGTGCACAGCCAGTGTGCTAGCCGTGTTTTTCACAGCCAGCACACTGACCCATTCATTTCTATGGCCCAATACACATGACCGTGTGTTTTCACGGTCTGGTGTATGGGACCATGAACCATGAGCCATGAGCAAAACTCAGGACAGGTCCTATTCCTGTCTGTTTTGCGGGCCGTGCTCATTGGCTCCAATGAATGGGATGACATACGTGCCGTCTGTGCTGTTCAATCACGGTCCAGCAACATGTACACGCTCTAGGCAATTTCAGTTAAGTGTTAACAATATAATAATAACAATAGTACATTTTATTTACAACATATTCCGCAGCACTGTACAATTTGTAGCGTTCAAGTACAGACTAAAAAAGACACATTACAAAGAAATAGTCAATTCACACACTGGGACTGAGGACCCTGCTCGCAAGAGCCTACAATCTATATACTTGTTATGGAACAGTAGTATTTCAATGTGGATGACTAGGTAAAAAATATTGCGGACATCCTAAAGTTTAAACCTTGCTAAATCTGATACCATTAAGATATAACATACATTTTGATTCTGAAAGTTTGAAGCTATACATGTTTTTATATATAGAACTATCTGCTGTTCTCTTGTAGGTCAATGAGGTCTGTTCGCCTACAAAAACATCAGCACCCTTCTCTCCAGAGAGCTGGTATAGGAAAGCCTATGAGGAATCCCGTGCTGGTAGTAGGCCTGCCCCTGAAGGAGCAGGATCCATACCAGGCTCTTCTGGCACCCCTTCTCCTGGCTCTGGCACATCTTCTCCTGGCTCCTTCTCTGGTTCTCCTGGACCTGCATCTCCTGGGATTGGTAACAGTTCCCCAGGGTCCTTAGGAGGATCTCCAGGTTTTGGCACAGGATCTCCAGGTTCTGGAAGTGGTGGTGGATCATCTCCTGGATCGGACAGGGGTGTGTGGTGTGAGAACTGCAATGCTCGTTTGGTAGAACTGAAGCGGCAAGCCCTAAAACTTATGCTGCCTGGGCCACACTCCAGTAAGGTAAGAGCTAATCCATCTTAAAATAATCACAGATGAAATATTTTTATTTTATGGTTGGCTTGAAATTGAGTAGCACCTGAGTAGAAACTTCATGTCAAACATTGAGGCACGAATACTAGAACTTAGTGCTTCATTCCTGATACAGCTGCTTAACAGTGTTTTAAGAAAACTAGTTAAAAAAAAGTAAACAGCTCTGCGTGGTACTCAAGTTTTCTGTTGCCAGTTGATACCACCATCAAATAAGGCAGCATAAACCTGGTAACAGATACCCTTTGATGAGGTCCATAGGGGTTCCTTCATGGCATATTTATTGAGAAAGACAGTGCTGTATGGAGCCTCCATCACGTATATGAACAGATTAGTCATTATTTTTGCAGGATCTGTTATGACCTGTTTTGCTTTTGGTACTAATTTTTCATAAGTTTTTCAAGCAATTCAGATTACCGTATTTGCAGAACAAAAGTATGTATTGCAGAAAATAAAGGATGTGGGAACCTAGCCAAACCATATATAAATAAAATAGTTTAAATTATAACACAAACTCAAAACTATTGAAAATGTTAAATGAATTATACTATGCAGTGATGAGTTTTCTCTGGTTAAGGCTGGAGCCCCACGTTTTACATTACCTGCAAACTGGCAATTCTGGCTAATCCTATCCACACATTGCAGAAAAAATTCTGCAGTGGAAATGCTGCGATTTTAAAAATGCACGCAGCTTGTCAATTATACTTACTGAAATGCTGGCGTTTTCCGTATAGGTATAATAGAGGCAGAAAGTCCGCAGAGGAAAACTCTGCATACTTTCTTTCAAAGACGAAGCGGAAAAAAACGCAATGCATTTCCACCGTGGTCTTTTCCGCAGAATTTTTTAGATGATGCACACTACGTACCGCTAAAGGGGTTTTGTCATTGCATGCACTTATCCTCTATCCACAGGACAGGGGATAAGTGCCACATCACTGGGGGTCTGACTGTTGGGTCTCTCAGTGATTAGAAGAAGAATAAGTCCGCCTGCATCCTCCATGTGAATGAAGCACCAGTTCACTTGCCATACCGGCTCTCCATTCTATGGAGCATCCAGGACAGCAATCTCTGGAAGCCCCATAGAAGTAAATGGAGCATCAGTAAGGCAAGTGCACTGGCGCTTTGTTCACATGGAGGACGCAGGGTACTTTTGGGACATACTCTTGATTGCTGAGTTTTCAGCAGTCAGATCCCTAGTGACAAAATCCCTCTAATAGGACCCCTATTTGTCACAGTGATGTCACAGTGTAGTTAGTGGGAAATATATAATTTAAGAATCATTTCACTTTTTCATAGTCAGGCTACAGTAAGTATATGAAAATCTAATATTTTGTAGGATTAGAGATAAAAATAACTTGGATGTTTTCCAAGATATTGTGGGGAGTCCTATGTTTCAAATGATTTAAAACTATACATCTGTCTTAGGCTAAGGCACCATGTAGCGAAACACAGCAAAAAAATGCTGTAGAAGAAAATGCGAAAAAAATTTTCATTTTTTTCACATTGTTTTTTTTTTATTGAGTTTTTCTCCGCAATTTTTCTTCTATTAATTACTGTATATAGAAAAAACATGCTGTGTTTTTCAATAATGCATATATTCTTGAAAATGCAGCTTTTCAGCACCTTTTTTCCCACAGCGCTAGAACTGTAAAACGCCATTTTTTTTGTTTTTTTACTGTGTTTCCAAAAAGTTGGCCTTAGACTAGATTCACAAGACCATTGTTAATTTTTCATGATCTATATAATGAATATGATATTTAATAGTGGAACAACCCATTTACAATATAAATATATTGGGGAATTGCATTAGGGAAGTGAACCATAAGCAAGGGAAGGCAAGCTTAGAACCTATGCAAGTAAGTTTACCCCTGCAAGTGCAAAAAAAAAAAAAAAAAAAAAAAAGGAATATATATATATTTCAAATGCAGGTGGACTTGCTTGTTACCAGGTGGTATTGAAGCCCACATTTCATGGGACATATTCACACAGCCACCAATATTTTTAAAGAACATTTTATTTGTACATGAACATCTTTAATGTCCATGTGTTGTTTTACACTGTAACATTGTTCTGCACTCCACTATGATATGTATTCTATATTTCCTGACTTTTTGGTCATTTTAGGGTCCAGTTTGTGGCCCTTCTTGTATGGTTAACGGACTGGTCCAAAGATTAATTTGGAAAAATATCAAAGCTTGGTTTTGTTTACGAGATGATCAGGATGAGAGCTATTGTGTTCTGCCATTCATTATGTGTGCAAGAGAAAGAAAAATGTCATTCAATAAGTGACCTATTTCATTAAACCAAGAATATCAACCTGTAATCCTAAGTGACGGCAGCCGTGGTTGTTAAGGAAACCTTACATTGAGCAGGTGGCGTTTTCACATTACCCAGTGATTACATTAATGGCACAAAAATGAAATACTGTAATAACTGGAATGATTTGGCCGTCAAGTTCACATGGGAGCAAATGCAAGCAACAACTCCCCCCACAGTGCAAACACAAATACTGTATACACCATATAATTAGTATTTTACAGCATGACATTTTATTACAGGTTAACTGAAACAAATAACAGATTATTGATATTCATTCTTAACAATAAACATTAAAAATCAGTCTAACCAGTACAAGCTGATTAAAACCCCCATAATAAATGAACAAAGGAGTGGCATTTGCTTGCCTTGACTGACAATGGCTTGAATTCCCCATTGAAAGAATATAGGCTGACAGACTTAAAGAGGCTCTCCAGGAATAGAAACAGCGCCACTCATGTCCATGGGCTGCGTCTTGTGCTGCAGCTTATCTCCATTACAGTGAGTTGGTATACTAGACACAGCCTATGGGCAAAACTGGTTCTATTTGTGAGTAAAGAGCAGATCTTTTTTTTTCCTAATCCTTGACAAGCCGTTTAATATGGCGGATAGAATGGCAGTCTAACTCTTAGTTATTTATTCTTATTGAAAAGAATCAATGACTAGTCAAAAGTAATATTGAGATAGAGAGTAGTATCTTTCATTTGTAATAGTCTGCATGTCTACAATCCATTACTTATTTATTGTTATTCTTAAAGAGAATCTCACGTTGAACATGGAGTCTGATCTGCCAGCTGCATCTTATAAAGCAGGAGAAGCTGAGCAGATTGATGTATAGTTTTATGGGAAAAGATTCAATATAAATTGTCCTTTACTGACTTAAATTTCTGCTCTTTCTGGGCTTAGAAGTCAAGTGGGTGGTCTTATCTCAAGTAGGCGGTCTCAACCTACCCAGTATGAGAGCCTACAGTGTTATCTGTCGAACACCAATTAGGACTGCTCTCTCGATTTCAATGAACAAATACTGACAAAAATAGGCAGCACTTCACAGATAAGACTTTTTCACTTTGGAGTGCTGCCTATTTTTGATACAGATTTATTCGGACATTGCGAGTTTCCTGAGACATACACCCTTCTTATTCTGGTGCAGTCTCTAGCTTGGACTCCTCCTGCTCTGTTTAAAGATTAGACTGCATGTTCGGTATTGCAGGTTCCCTTTAAATAACATTCGTAGATCCAAAACAACCGAAGATAAACTGATAATTGTCTGACTGGAAAGGTATTATATTACGCTTCGCAATAAAGTCACCTCGGTATTCAGCCATTAAACATCTGATGGACTGTGTAGTTTTACAGTATGTCCTCATCCTTAGTTGCAGAGAACTTGAATCTCCTGGGACTTCTGCAAAATCTAGAATGGGGCCCTCACTTACCTTGTACTATCCATAATACAGTTGTCTTCTTATGTTGTAGGGAGTCTTTTGGGCCTACTCGGTCTCCAGGGCCTGGTAGCGATTGCAACCTCTGCATCACCTATAATTATGCATATGCTTAGTTGGCTAAACAGCCTGCCTCGGTTCTCGTATTCAAGAGCTTTAGTTTATATGTAGACATGCAGATGAAATGTAAAACTTTGCTTTGGTGAGAGACTGGACCTCCTTATAATAATAATAATAATAGTCCTTTAATAGTCCCACAGTGGGGACTTAGTCCATCTTATCCCCTTTCCAAGAATGCCGGAGACAGGATGGGCCAGATCATGCAGGTAAGTTAGAAGTCTCAGTAGTCTCATTAAAAGGGCTCAATAAGGTCCCATGCACATAGGAGAATCCAGGCTGGAAAATACGTTCTGTACATCAGTTGGATTTCACAGCCCAAACTCAACCAGAAGACCAGGACTCCTTGCATCATAGTAACAGTTGGGTCCCTGTCTCTTGGCAGCTCAACTGACCTTAACATGCCACCATGGGCAGGCAGGAACTCCTAGCCTCATAAATCACTATGAGGTAAGGAGTCCTTGTCTCCTAGAAGGGTTCAGGCTAGGAAATCTGGCCAATGTACAAATCGGATATTTTGGCCCAGATTTCCCCATGTGCATGGGTCCTAAAGGTGCAAAAATTCTACCTTAGAAAGAAAAAACTACTCATCAATGATAAGGTGACAGTCTTGCATGCATAAAATCTCTAAAATGAAGAAAGTTTAAGAGTGAGGTATGTGTGGGTGAGTCTGCTTATGTTTTGCCTTGAGTTTGTCTTTTGTTTCTGTGCTTCTTCAGTCATTCTGAAATTACTTTCAAAATTAGAATTTGGCACTTGTTTTTTCACCTTTCACCTTCTCAATATGGAGCTTTATGGATAAGATTAATAGAGCTTTATGATTCTTGGTTGATACGTAAATGTTGTAATGTAAAGTTTTGAATTGGAAAAGAAAAAAAAAATTCACTTTTTATAAATAGATTGATAAAATTCTTTGGATATGTATTATCATTATTAAAATGGTGTAACCACAATGGTAAATTAGCACCAAAAAGAAAAAAAAAAGAAATGTGTAACCCAGGAACATCTCCGGTCAGTTATGAATTGACAAGCTCCATTCATCTCTAAATATGTATAAGACTCATGATACAACCTACTTCTCCAAGGTCTTCTAGGAGGCTTTTTGGTAGGTTCAGGCCCATTGGCTTCCGTCTCTCTGGCCCGGATACAAATGTGCAAGTCAAATGACTAGCAGAAAACAAGAGCTCAGCATGAGGATAGCTCTGTAGTTAATGGGTTAATCAGTGGTGTGTGGAGTTACTATGGTTACAATCTTTATGCTGAAATCTATTTAAAGGGAAACTGCCATGAAATATAATGTATGTGGAATGTTCTTTGGATAAGACCACGGCTGCCTGTGATAGCAGAGAATAAATATGCCGAGTGTTACATTATTAATTTAGTCTCAGAAATAGCATCAGTGAATAGAAATTGCATTTTCTAACTGCCATACATGATGGACGTGTTTCAGTTATTTATCAGCCCCTTCTAAGGATTATTTTTGATATTTTACACTGTATATTAGTTACATTATACATACATTTCATTATGCTATTTAAAAAGGGTAATAAATATTTTCCTCTAAACTAAATTGGTATTGGTTCCTAACTTATGGCCCAGTTGCATTTCATACTGGACCCTCAAGTTATTTTTGGCTATACTTTCTATATAAGGGGAGTATACTAATTCACTGATGTTATGCTGCAGGCATAGAGGTCATAGAAGTCCCAGCATTTCCAAAAGCATCTGGACCAGATTCTAATATAAAATTAGATAAGTATCCTGGGAAAAGGAACTTATTCAATTTGAATTAGATTTTTTAATTTATTTATTTTTTTTATGAAACTAGATTTTCTCATAACTGTATCTTTTGTATTAGTTAAATTATATTCTATTGAGATATACATACAGGTAATTTTCCTGTGTCCTGATGATACTTCCAAAAATATATTTATCAAAAGTATCAACAAATAGTTATTATATTATTAACGTTATTAAATATTATTAATGTTTATTTTGTTTCCAACAATAATTTTCAGTAGTATTGTTTGTTCTTCTTAGTATTTTATTGTGATTTTATAGTGATTCATTGTGATTATGTTGCTATTTCACAATTGTCCTCGTTATTTAATAAGACAACGATATTGTAATGTGCAGGTCAGTGGAAAATTATAATTCAATAATTTAAACCTCCAATCAAAAATTTAATTTGGGTATAACGCAGTAACCTGGTTGAAAATGGCTATATAACTCTGCTACTATATTGAGGATCTCTAGCTTGTCCGAGTAAGGCTAAGGCCCCACGTTGCGGATACACATCACGTTTTTTCCACAGCGTTTGTCATTGCATTTTCTTCTTCTCTTATTAAATCTATAGGAAAAAAGCAAGTGTTTTTGCTAGTAAAATTGAGATGCTGCGTTTCCGATACATGGGGATTTAGCCTAAAGAAGTTTTTAGAATTGCTTTTAGTTTACTCCTCTCACATCAGTTCTGTAAGATACAATGGGAGCTCAAAAACTGGGGTGACGTATACAACCTAGTGTGAAATAGAGGTGTTGCACATGGATTCACTCAGCTTGCTTTTACATTTTAATCTTCACTTTTAATATGGCAGTTCATGAGTGTCAGACTGAAGGCTTATTAGACCCAACAAAAAAGTGTACTATGAAAGCTTATTCTACACCTATACATTTTTTTGATAATTCCAAAAGTGATAGAATCAATATGTTTTATCTGGTTTGAGATTGCTGTATGTTAGTATGGTATCACTGCATTCAGGTTTGAAATGTATAGATTGTGTTTGTAAGCTTGCCTTGGTAGCTGACAAGTCTTACATGGATTATGATATGGCTCACGTCTTCTGAGGAATGCAACATACAAGCAATTAAGGGCTATGTAAACACATAAGTATGTTAAACATCACAATATCTTCCTAAGACTGCTCATTCGTACCATGTAATGAACATTCCAGAATCGGGTATGGTATGTAGTAATAGGCTGCGGACCATACTCAGATTCACTTAATTAACACCCAGTTGTGTCGTTTTTTCAGCAATGTGTAGATGAAATGAACTAGAATCTCATTCAATTTGCTGTTACTGTAAAATGCTGCGTTTTTTTTATGCTGCGCATTTTCATCAGGGAAAAACGTTGCATTTAATAACGCTTCCGCATTACCTCACAGGATATGATGCCGTATCAAACAATGCTACGTCTGTTGCCGCCCCTGCTATCTCCTGTGTCATCCCCTCTACCTCATAGACTGTAAGCTCTTTCGAGCAGGGCCCTCAGTCCCAGTGTGTGAATTGAATATTTCTTTGTAATGTATCTTTTATTATTATTCTGCAATGTGGGGCCTTAGGCGGCGTTCACACTACTGTTGGTGACCGTCAATAGTGTCCGTTGCTATTGTCCGTTACAAGATTTTAGCATCGGACACTAGCTGAACCATCAGAAATCCATTAAAATTTCCATTGATTTGAATGGGTTTTTATATTTTGTCCGTTTGTGTCCGTTTACACCAAATCCGTCAGAAGTCCGGTTTTTTTTCGCGGACAAAAAATCCTACATGCAGGACTTTTTGTCCGTTTGAAAAAAACGGATTCTTGACGGACAGCAAGTGTCTGTTATTTTTTTAACATTGAAGTCTATGGGTAACGGACTTATAATGGACAGTAACTGAAAGCCATCAGTTACTGTCCGTTATTTTATGTCCGTTTTTTTTCCTGTGCATGCTCAGAAAGGAGAAACAAACAAACAAACAAAAAAAAACGGACAGTGTTAAAAAACGGACACTAACTGATGCTAATGTGTCCGTTTTTTTTAACTGAACCATTAATTGGATCAGTTAAAAAAACGGACACATTAACATCAGTTAGTGTCCGTTATGATAGGTGTCCGTTTTTTTTTTTTTTTTAACGGACACCTTCATAACGGACTCCAACGGTAGTGTGAACCCTGCCTTAGCCAAAATGTGTCTATATATCTGGTGCACTCCCACATAACTCTTTTGAGAGCTGGCCTTGTAAAATGTCTCTGATCCTACTTTTGCAGATTTGTTGTAAAGCTTCATACACTATGGTGATGAAAGACTTTAAAGACCTTCTTACTTCACTTTTGGTCCATCTAGCTTACTTTCGTGCAGCATTATGAATTCAAGTAATCTTATTACTAGGTTGCCATGTTAGGCTAGCCTCACATCTGCGTTGGAGCCTCCATAGGAGACTCCACTGCAGATTCCTTCTAAAATGGCAGAGAGAAAAGTCCTGCATGGAGGACTTTTCTCTCCGTTGGTTTCAGTATAAAACCAGTAGAAACCCGATGGACACCTATCTATGTCTATGGGGTCCTTGGGTAACCGTTTTTTTAGGGGACGGGCTTTCCATCTTTCAGGTACCAATGCGGATGTCCATATCCATTTGCATACATTAAAAAGTCTGACAACATGTTATATATTATTCTTGATATGAGTCATTTATATCTATCCCACCGTAATGAAGTGCATCTGATGTAAAGATTGCAAAGCTGTGATCTAGTTGTCCAGATCATGTAACAGCATTTCGACAGTGCATTTTGTTTTGTTTTTTTAATGCAAGACATACATCCTTTTTTGCTGCTTATTAACCAAAACAAAAAGATGTGTTGGAAATGCAATAAAAACACATAATGCAAACGTAGTTGTCACATAAATCCTGGGATCAAGCCACAGAGGGAGCCACTCTCTTGCCCATACTGCCAAACACTGCAATAAAAACACATAATGCAAACCTAGTTGTCACATAAATCATGGGATCACAGCCACACAGTGAGGCGATCTCTTGCATACTTCCAAACACAAGAAGTCTATATGTCTGGGGTCATACAAATCATACAAACTGCCCCCAAGCTGCAGAGTCTCCAGTGGTTAATTCATTGTGGTGTACAATACCAGCATTTCACCAGATCTCATCCGTATGCTGCAGTGACCTGAAATTCAGCAGAGTTTTTACCTATGACTCCAGCCTATAGACTAGGTTTTTAGGATTAATATTCTCTGTGTAAACTGAGAAGTCAAAGTCAGGCTGGCACATCTGTATCTGGCAGGCTCTTCCCTTATATTGCATAACTAAAAGATACAATAAAATTGAGCATTTTTCTTAATAAATAGAAGCCTACACTATTGAGTGGACAGCTGAACATCCGGATTTACCAGGATGTTACTGCCCTTCCAATAAACCTTTTTTTAGAAGGGGATTGTGTATGTCCAGTAGTAATACTTGTCCTATTTGTGTCCCCTTCCTATATGTATGCTACACGAGTGAGCTACATCAATAATAGACTGTGCAATATCAGCATTCCTGCTGTGCGGCTGGAGCACTGAGGGAGAGAAGTGACTGGCAATTACATTGCATCTTACCTCCTGGGATTTACAACAGGCAATATCCTGAAACCTAGGATAAGGCATCCACATATCAAGTACTGCAGACTACCGCATGAGAAGGAAAGTGCTGCACATTCATGTGATTACATTGAACTAGATTGAGGTTTCCATTTTCCTTTCCTATATATGCACATGTACAATGAAATAGCCGACTGTGAAGATTAGTCTGAAAGTGGCTTCATGCATGGTCTCACCTATCTTGTTGATATTGACTTAGGTTCCTCCGGTGTTGTGGTCGTTGACCATTTACACTCACAGTATGATTGTGCATACTGAGTGAGTCCACAGATGGTAACTATAGGGCACAATGAGTAGAGAGGCATAGCACTTGTAGGGGTTCGGTATTCATTGGGTCATTATTCCCAGAAAGATGAGCGTGCTGACTCACAGCGTTATTTCTTACAAGCGGATGATATTATTCGCATTATTATATTTGAGCTATTACTGAACAGTTTCCTAGAAATTACTTTGACCAGGCCTAGGCCTGTTTGTAGAGGCAGACACTCTGCAGGTACATAACAACTGTGTGTATGGACTAAGGAATGGTTGTTTGAGCAAATGTTTTTCTGCAGAGATACAAGTGTTATCAAACGGTACTGTTTACCATCCCACTTCAAAGACCTTCCCATTAGATCAAGTTCAACGCTGATGTTGTTCAGGCGTGACACTCGCAGTTGGTTGTATTAACTCTTTACATTGTGGTCATTCTTTATATTGCTGCTTCTGTGCATTAGTTCTGTGATGCATTCTGTAGGATGCACACTCATTTCAGCCGAGTGTGCTTAGGTTTTCAATATAGAGAGGGGAGTAAGCTGCTACCACATACCTTTGGTGGCTTAAGTTCCAGGTAATCAGGCAGCAACTTTTAATGTAGAAAGAGTTGGATGGAGTGAAATTCCTCTAGAATATAGTATTAATGTTACCATTACTATCCCCAGTTGGCTCAGGCAGTTTTATGGCTGTTCAGTGGAGTCCATTAATAGTCTGTAGTTCTGCTGGTGGATATGCAAGGAAATGGCAGAAAATTGAAAATTCACTTTTTCTGTATAGTTGGGGAGTAATTATTTTGTCATCATTGTATTAAAGGGGTTATCCAGCTTTTTGAAATCAATCTCCTGTCCATAGGATAGGACACCAAATATAGACTGGTTGGAGTCTGACAGCCAGGAACCCTGCAGATCAGCAGTTTCCCCATGACCGCACACACCATAATTACAATAGTGGCTGTACTGCAGCTCCTGTTTTCATGGGCAAACAGCTGATCTGCGGGAGTCCTTGCAGTCAATCTCCCACCATATGAAATTGATGAAGTCTGGTACTGTTAGTACTGATTGGGCAGTGTGAGATTTTGTGGGGACAAATGTATTGTCAATGTATTTATATATTTCTAGGAGGAATTACAGAGGAATGGAGCAACACGGAACTTTAAATAGTCACTAACTTTTAATAGACCATGTGGTTGTGGACCAAAATATAATGGAATATAATATAATGTTGCTGCTTTCTCCCTTCTAACTAATTTGCAGATCACTTCCTGTTACTAGGGAACTTCCATGCATTGATGCAAGACGGCTTCACAGTTAGTGAAGGGGGATGTTTTGTTCTGTTTTCACAAAGTTAATAGAGAGGGGAAAAGCTATTTCTCCTCACAGACTGCACACACCTATGAAAAATGCTTTCTTTGTGAACTGGACTGACCATTCTCCACATCTCACAGCTTACAATGTAAGAAAAGTCTACTTATGTACTTGTATTTACTTCTGGCTGCTTGTGAGCTTAGAGATGGGATATTATTCACAGGCCGAGAGCAGCTTTCCTGACTGTGCTCATAGATTGCTCTTTTCCTGTGTTAGGGATTAGGCTGCATCATGCCTGCATGTACTTTCCACTTATTGCCGCTCACTTGGGCTTTTTTTTTTTTTTTTTTTTAGATATTTGTTTGCTATTGTACAGTTACGCCTGGCAGAATTACATGTAAAACCAGTAGCAGTAATGATGAAAAAGGGATTGGAGCAGACTGCTCCTTATTGTACAGGGAGAAATATAAAATGTGCTGCAGCCATAATGTGATTATTAACAGCAGCAAAACTGATAGTAAATCATGTATGAAGATGTATACAGTCATAGAACAGACTTACCAGCAAGACCCTGTATATATTTAAACTTTTCATAAAACCTCAGTCACCCTTTAAGTAAAGATGGACCACAATTGTTATATTATAGGGAATAATCTTGTTTTCTAATACAGACATGTTAGAAGAGGAACTTTCGTCTTTAAAACAGGCCAAAACTCTGCCCAGCTGTGGTGGCCAGTGGCCACAAGAATGGCTGGATAAATTGAGGTATCCTTTTTTACTTTTGATACTGTCCCCAAGTCAAAAAGGCTAAATGCCATGCCTCATTTCATTGTCGCTGTGCTCCCTATCAATTTGGTATATTTTTTGTTAATCGGTTCAGCTGTTCAAAAGATACCCTTAGGATGCGTCATCAATTAAAGCTCAGCTGGGGTCCAACAACAGGGATCCACTCAGATCAGCTTTTTTTAAACTTCCTGAGCGCCACTTTCACTTTACAGGACATGTGACATCATGTTTATCAGTCACATGTCCTATTTGCAGCTCAGTCCCATTCAAGTCAACTTGCGATGCCTGCGTTTTGCTTCGATTTGTGCGAATAGGCTGCAGCACTCTTCCGAACACTGCAGTTTCTGAAAGTGTCAGACCCATGCTGATCTTCAGTTGATATGTCATGAATTGATAAGCTTGGAAAACCCCTTTAAATAACAGACAGATGTGTCAGTGGATGGGGAAGCAAGAGACACAATAAATTCAAATAGATGAGATCGCATCTGATACATTTAGTATGTAACAAAGTATTTTGCTCTGTTTTACTTCTGTAGATGCATTTTTATCACTTTCCTGCTTGTTTCTGCATGGATTAGCACTATATTTTACTATTGCTCTGTGCACTAAGCACAAAATCATATCACCTAAACAACTGTGACCAAGGGACGGTTGGAAGCTTCTAACTAAAAACACAATGCCAGTGGATTCATTTACTCCGAGACCTTTAATTTGTGGATAATACTGGTCAGAGAGCATTGAGTCTTGAGTTACTGTGCAAACTTTCCAGTGCCTGATCATTTCGCCCTAGCTCATTGTAATGCAGATAGGATTATTGTATTAGAAATGTGATTTTCGATGGCCCAGGGCAGTAATTTGTCAGCATTTGGGAGGATTAGCTGCCTCATAGCAGCCCTATAGAAGCTGTTAAAAACATGAGCACGGGTCAACATATCAAATATTTTGAATAACTTGTCTACGGTCCTACATTCAGTAATGCAGTTTTGTGAGGCCATTCATGAGAGATCTCTATGGCACAATACATTATATACATTATACATTATACTATATGTTTGTAGCATAACCAATATGCAGTATTTACTAATGTAGATTTAAAGCTGTTTTAGCATCTTATTTATATTGTATTTTATAGTGAATATCCAGTGTTAACAATGTACTGAAATGTCATAAACTGCCCATAAACATTATGGAATAATCTGTCATCTCAGCATATGACCATCCACTTTAGGCTGTGTTCACATCTGTGATGAAGCCTCCATTGTAATTTCTATTCACTTGACTTGATATTTTGTCTGTCAAAACAATGAACAGCAGAATACTTCAGACCATGTTGTCATCTGGTTCATGTGGTATCTAGAACCAGCAGTGCATTACAATTTCCATTATAAATGGTATCCACAGCACAAAGGGGCAGCATGCTGGCTCAGTGGTTAGCACTGCAGCCTTGCAGTGATGGAGTCCTGGGTTTGAATCCTGCCGAGGACAACATCTGCAAGGAGTTTGTATGTTCTCCCCGTGTTTGCCTGGGTTTCCTCTGGGCGCTCCGGTTTCCTCCCACACTCCAAAGACATACTGATAGGGAATGTAGATTGTGAGCCCTATATGGGACAACGAACACAATTTCTGTGAAGCACTGCGGAATATGATGGCTCTATACAAGTAAGTATATTAATAAACAGAGCTTTCTAATTTTTTTTTAGTCTGCCATTCCATACCCCAAGGAAAAGGTATACTGATGTATACAGGCCTGACACTGTATACATTTTTTTGGCCTCAGTTGAGTGAATGGAGGCCTATGGATTCATTTGGCATAGATGCAGTGAGTTTATAGCATTTATGTCAAATGTAGGCTCCAAATGTGATGTGAACATATCCTAACTGCAGTTGTGACCAGGATCACTGTAAACCTTTCTAAGATCTGAGTTGCGCTTGAGATCTGTGACAAACTAGAACATGGTCTATTTTTTCACGGCTGGACAATCTGGACTGTTTATACAAACCCGATTCACAATTTGAAATGAACGGGTTCCTGAGAAAAACGGATGCCGCACAATTCTGCACCAATTGTTTGAAATAGATGTCGGAGTCTCAGCGCTATCATGTGAATGAGGCATTATAAATGTGCTAATCTTAAACATTGGATTATCAGACAAAAAAAAATCCAGAAATGTGTGAATCTAACTTTAAGGCAGGGCTCACACTACCATTGGAATCCGTTATGAAGGTGTCCGTTAAAAAAATTAAAACAGACACCTATCATAACGGACACTAACTGATGTTAATGTGTCCGTTTTTTTAACTGATCCAATTAATGGTTGATTTAAAAAAATGGACACATTGGCATCAGTTAGTGTCCGTTAGCATCTGTTAATGTTCATTTTTTAACACTGTCGTTTTTTTTTTTTTTTTTTTTTTTGTTTCTCCTTTCTGAGCATGCGCAGGAAAAAAAACGGATATAAAATAATGGACAGTAACTGATGGCTATCAGTTACTGTCCTTTATAAGTCCATTACCCATAGACTTCAATGTTAAAAAAATAACGGGCACTTGCTGTCTGTCAAGAATCCGTTTTTTTCAAATGGACAAAAAGTCCTGCATGTAGTATTTTTTTGTCCGCGAAAAAAAATGGACTTCTGACGGATTTGGTGTAAACAGACACTAACGGACACAATATAAAAACCCATTGAAATGAATGGAAATTTTAACGGATTTCTGACAGTTCAGCTAGTGTCCGATGCTAAAATCTTGTAACGGACACTGCTGACGGTCACCAACGGTAGTGTGAACGCCCCCTAACTGGTCACTGTAGTGTGAATGTATCCTAAGGCCTGAAAGTATGTGACCAGTTTATAGCCAATGGTCAGGGAAATCAACTGAAACTGTCTGTTTTATCTGACATTTTATCTATATAAACATATAGACATTTAACTATGAGAATGCATCAGATGGTGTCCATTAACTGACTCTATATAGACCAGGAATTATTACTACAATCTGGCTAAAGGCCCCTGTAGACATAAAGATTATTGTTTAAAATTGTAAAAATCCTTTGTAATCAAACAGCAATCTTCCTAAGGTTGTGTTCACATCAGCGTTTTGCTTTCCATACGAAATCAGTTTTTGAAACCGTCTGAAAATCTTCGAAAACTGATTTAGAATAAGGGCCCATGTAGCGGGCTGCAGCGAAAAAGCTCTGCGGGATAGACTGCGGTGGAAACGCATCGCGTTTTTTCCAGCAACGCTTTTCTAAGAAAATCCTGACTTTGTGCTTCAATTATACCTATAGGGAAACCGCTGGCGTTTCCGTAGGTAACCAACGGTTTTGGAAATAGCAACATTTGTGCTGCGCGTATTTTTCTCTAATATGTGTATGAGATTCTCTAGAATCCCATACATTGCAGGGATTGTAAAACGCTGGGGCCCCGGCCTTAGAACAGCTCGTTTTAAAACCCATTGATTACAATGGGTTGTAAAAACCATCTGCAGGTCTGCGTTTGGAGCATTTCCGTCTGGTATCTGCTGTTTTTGGCAGAGAAAAAAGTCGGACTTGCAGGACTTTTTCTCCATCCAAAAATTAAGGATGGACAGCAAGGTCTATGGAAGGTGGATTACAAATGGATAGTAATCTGTGCCCGTTTTGTAATCCATTTTTCCCTCTGCACATGCTCAGAATGAAGAAGGAAAAAAAAAAACTGGATTGGTAAAAAATGGACACACACGGTCAGACACCCATTGACTAATCCGTCTTAAAAGACAGATTTGGGTATCTGCTGTATAACCGTTTTGAATCCTTTTTAGACAAAATGTGTTTTTTTTTTTTTGTTTTTTTTTAAAGAGTTTGCAAGTGGATGGATACCAGATGTAAGTGTAAATCTAGCGTAAATCTGTCTAAATGTACCTGCTGATCCCAAGAGTTCCAGATTATTTACAATCGCATCTTTTTTGTACCCTTAAAAATCAAGCCTTATTCGCATTATGTGAATAAACCCTTTCAACGGGCTTCAACTGACCAACATTGCCTTTCACGGACGTTAGGTCCGCGAAAAACGGCACTGTCATGTGAATAAGACATCATTGTCCATTGCTTGGCAAACTCTCCTTCTAAGCAGCCATTGTTTGTAAAATAGATCAATAGAAGGATGGGTGTGGATTGTGTTGACGGCGTGGGCACTTTCTGATACAATCCTCCTTTAGTCAAGAAGAAAATGTTTGGATGATGCTTGACTGTGCGCGATTGGCAGTCCAATCACCCATGTGCGCAATTCCGTCTGATCACCGATGTGTGCAGTTTAGGCAGCTATCCACACGTGAAAATAACTGTTGTTCGCTGTAATAGAATCGCCTGTGTAGTTGCTTATTGTTAGATTGAAATGATAAACATGTAAAGGGGCCTTTAGATTGCAGGATGGCAGCAATATCTCTACGCAAAAACAGAGAGCTGACCAAATCCCAGTAGACATGTTGTCTATTCAGATTGAGCATTTGTTGCTTTGTGTAAACCCAGCATAAGGTAAGAAAATGTTTTCAGATCATTTGTCGTCTTCTCATCATTATTTACTCTAGTCTATAATAGTTGGCAGATCTCTTTCTGTGTAGGCAGTGCGAGTACCAGCTTCTTAGGAAAAAACATTCCCTCATTCATTATTCTATGAATTTCTCCTACATCTCTGTTTGTATGCAATACTTGTAGAACAATGAATTATTGCTTGGAATGGGAAACATATAAAATGACTGCTCTTTGCACTGTGCTGCATACATATATTGCAGGTGTTTTGTAAATGAACTAGAATACTAGTTATAATAATAATGATGATGATGGTGATGATGATGATGATGGTGTGCAATACTTGCAGATAACACGCCACACACATCTCCCATATCATCATTATAATGGCTCCAGGGCTGGGGTGACACTAGATGCACTTGAATGTAACAGAGAACAAGACGCATCTGCGCTTATGTTTCTTAACATTTTATGAAAAAAATTTAGTTAGAATATCTGTAAATGAACATTAGCTACATTTTAATATTCATAATTTATCTTTCTAGGTTTTCAGATTAAAAATACTGTAAGAACATGAGCTGTGTTCACATCTGCATTGGAGGCTCTGGTAGGCTCCTCTGTTGCAGATTCTGTCAAAAATGCCAGACAAAATATGAAATCTGGCCCGGTTGATGTCCATCATTCATTTTCATTGTTTTCTTCCTATGATGGAGCAGAACAGTGGAAATAAACAATTCAGTCTGAGGCTACACGACAGCCCCATTCACTGCTCTCAGTGAGCCCTGGCCACAAAAAGGACATGTATCGGACGTGAGCTGTGTTTTGCCCTGCATACATGGGCCCATGATAATACACAGGCATGTGTATGTGGCTATAGAAATTAATGGGTCAGTGTTCTAGCTATGAAAAACATAGCTGGCACACTGACAAAGCACATGGTCATGTGCATGTAGCCTAAGGCCTTATTCACACAATAGCGCTGTTTTTCACAGACCAAACGTCTGTCCATGAAAGGAACTTATTCACATGGCAGTGAATTACGGCCATGCGGTGACCGTTTTTGAAGCGGCTGTCACATGGCCGTTATAGAAGCCATGTATGTCAATGGAGCTATGTACACAGCTCTATCCATGTCTGTTTTGATGGATAAAGGTAGATCATGTCACTTTTATTAATGGCAGTTAAAAATGGTCCATATTCTCTGTAAATAGAGACATTGAAATCAATGTGTTCTCATAATAGCTGTGTGAAAAACGTGGTAAAAATGGCCACCATGTGGTCGTTTTTCACTGTTGGGTAAATAAGGCCTAAATGAATGAATTTATCAGGGAAACGGCCCATTTTTCTTATATCTTTGCCAACATTAAAAATACTGGCCCTAACTTGTATACGGTGTGTGAAGGCCCAAGTAAAAAACATTTACATTTTAGACATATTTAGATATGTAGAAATTTCTTCCAGCCTCATTTCTATTCATCAGAATTTTATTAATCTAATATTTCATAAAACCGCAATAAGGAAAGCGCTTCCAAGTACAAAGCAGTGATAAGGTTTGTATGATAAACATATACACATACATGTATAGATACACATGTACATACACACAAATCCATGTACAGAGGTGTGAATGCACATACACTTACTAACACAGACACATTCACATTTACACTCACACACACAAATGCTTTATACATACAGATGAACAGAAATGCTTACATACAACACATAAACACACCTATATTCTATAATTAATTAATACACACATAAATATGAAGCAAAAAGGAACAGCACTCCAATCAGGATAAAAGAAAAGAAGGCGTACTATATTCATCCTCTGTGTACCCATCTTGCACACAACACATAAACACATCTATATTCTATACTATATATGTGTGTGTATACATGTATATATATGCATACATACATATACATTCTTATCCATATTTGTGTGTCATGTTATTATGACAGCATTTTGCATGTAGAAGTAAGTTTTATGACCTCATAAACTCTGGTCACACATGCTGACCTCGGCGGAGGAACAGACAGAAGATATATTACCCCAGTCAGTGCTGTAATTGAAATTTGGCGTTTCATTTGGTTGGTTGGTAAGGGGAATAGTAAATCTTTGCTATCTGTGCCTGCCGAGTCCTGTAATTTAGGAATTCATTTTTTTCATCTTTTATGAGTTATTACCTTGCAGGAACGATGCTTATTATTAGGAACAGCTTTGTATAGTTTGGAATTTCACTTTGAGCTGTGAATATATATTTGTGTTGCTCATTTGTCACTGCGTGGTGTGGTCATTGTTTTGCCCGTACGCCAGCTATCAAATCTAAGCGCCAATGCTTAAGTTATCCTGTTATTATTTACCATGGAAGCCTTTGACTTGCTTCCTGATACTCCTGACTATGAAATGGATTCAGATGTTATAAATTGTTTTGTTGTCATAGTCACATGTGTCAATATGTCAATGCTGTAGACCAGGAGACTGAGAACCAGGCAACTTTTACCACAGGAGAGGCAAAAGGTTTGGAAGTTGACCTACTGATTTTTTTTAGTTAGTTTTTTAGGTCATTCCCAGGGGCAGATCTGCAAGAAACTCATCACCAAAAGTCACATTATTTACTGCAGTGGGTTTCCCTGCAGCTTTCTCCAGATTTACTGTGGACTTTTCCACATAAATGTAGTAAATGTGATCCTAGACTTTAGGACTTATTCACATGACACGTCACATGGCCGCTTTAAAAGAGTGAATGTCTATAGGTCTGGTCACATGTCCGTCATGGATTTTAAAATGGCCATGGCATGGCTGTTCGAAAACGGTTGTCCCACACCTGCTATTCACTGCCATATGAATAAGCCCTTTCATTGAACTGACATGGCCGTTTTTGCGGACATTGAGTCTGTGAAAAACAACATTGTGTGTGTGCATAAGGTCCTAGGCTACATGCACATAGAAGTGAAAAAAAAATACAGACCTTAAAACTAGAGAAAATTGTCAGTTTTTATTGTTCGTTTTACTTATTTTTCATCAGTTTTTTGTCTGTGTCAGTTTTTAACTTCTGTTTTGCATCAATTTTTAACTGAAAAAAACCATATAAACTTCATTGGTCTTTTTTTGTTTTTTTTACCCAACCCCCTCATCCGTTTTTCACATCATGATACATTACCCAAAAATGCAGTTTAAAATCTGACCCATATAGTTGTATTGGGTCCGTCAGGTCAGAAAAAATGACCAAAAGAGTCATTAAAAAAAACTGACACCTTTGTATCCATTGACTCCCTTTGATCTAAAAACAGACATATAACAGATGTGTGCACAGGGCCTCAGGACTTATTCACACGTCAGTGATTTTCATTTGTGTCCTGTCTGCATGCTGGAGATTTATCATAATGATTTAAAGAAAAAAACATTGTCCTTTGTTTAGTTTGTTGGGAAATAAGTACAGTTTTTCTTTTAGACATGATAATAAATTTGTCCCTATGTGTCTATTCAGACTTTTTGAAAAGAAAACCTATTCATTCAAGTCAACAGGTCCGAGAAGGGTGGACCCATTGCTGTCAGTTTTTCGCCAACCATTTCTATGAGACCTTCTTCCAATCATATGACCTTTTACAGTGGGTTGGACCACCTTACTTTTTTTTTTTCTTCCGATGTGAAAAACTGATGACATAAGGGTGGAGAATTATATACGCACGGACTGAAAACTTATGAATAAAGTACATTGTTAGGATGAAAACTGTCATTTTTTCCCATGTGAATAAGGCCTTAGAGCTTCTTATACAGCAGTTCAGTTTGGATTTAGAATGAAGCTCCACCTCTGGTGCCACTTGAAGTAAAATGTTAGAGTAATGCATGGATAACAGTTGCTAATATAATTATTAGAGATGGTTCAGTAAGCTGTGGGAACTTGGGAATTTTACGTTCCCTGTGGTTGGTATGCAGGTCCATTACCAGACACTGGCTGTTTTATAATGGTCTGTCATCAGTAATCCTTTGTAGACTAAAGACTATATGGTACCTTACTTATCCACTTAGAAACATTCCTCCCATTACATAATTCCAACCATTGACATGAATTTGTCCTCAGTATATGGTGGAGTCTTCATGCTGTCAGTACATACATTTCCGGTCTTAGTTGACTTTGTGTAAATAAGCACATTGCCCACATAAGCATTTGTTGGCAGAATGTCACAGGGTGTCGAGTCATTCTGCCCAGGGACAGCGTCCAGTGTAAATTCTTAGCATTCTAGAATATTTGCTAGTTTAACCTTGCACTCCACTTTCCATCACATGATGGCTTGGCTCACAGGGGTGTCGTAAAACACTGGATGAGGACTTCAAGGACCCTTCCCCTAACACTTATCCTGGACACACAGACTTACTGCCCTAGCATTTCCAGGTGTAGCACTAAGGGGCTCTCAGTGTTGAAAGACGTATGGAAGGTGATATTGTTTTTGTTTGCATTTGTTTTGCTTTTAAAAAAAAATCCTTTGAACATAGCGATCAGCTTTCCAAAAAATTCTCACCATTCTTCTTGGTAAATTCCTAGCCTTTTCCCTATAAACACCTGGCAGCGCAATGTTATCTTTGTGTCATCTCTCTCCATGTGGGAAGGATTTTGTAACAGTTACCCATATCTAGTTCACTATGGGTCATTTATAACTGGTATACATATAGAGGCACAGTAGACTTTGGAAAATACATGCTTCACATTTTCTCAAATATTTCTGAACCTCTATAGTTCACACCTTGCTTTTGTCCACAATAGTACACAAGAATTTTTCATATCTTTCTACTAGATCATAAAAAGTAAACTTAGCTCTGCTACTAGAGCTTTTTTACCTCTTGCTCTGTAAATTGAGTTGTCCAAGGGTTGATATTGATGACCTATACTTAGAATATTAGATCATGGGGGTCTTATTCTTGGCACCCCCCCCCCCCCAATCAGTTTCTGCGGTCGACAAAGTATATAGAGCTGGAAGCTGTTTTATTGCAGCTCAGCCCCCATTCACTTGAATGGGAGCTGAGCTGCAGTACCTCAGTACACCCAATACACAGTGTACAGAGCTGTCTGTTTCAGAACCACAGTAGCTATTGTAAGTATACACATCAATATCCACTTTTGGACAGACCCTTTAAGTACAAAAGAGGGCAGTAAGGTTTGCATTGTAATCAGGGTATACATCCATGACCTACCTTGTTTTTCCTGCACTGGTCATGGGGCCAGTATATAGTTTAACAGTTAAATTCCCCATGATGTAATAGTACATCATGGATGGGCACCTTTTTATGCAAAATTCTGTACTATTACATCATGGTGATGGTGCTGGCTCAGGAGCTGAGCTGATACCATCAGGAGAGGATGTTAGCTGTGTTACACCTGCTGTAATGGCTGTGAGCAATTAAAAAAAAAAAAAAAAATTTGCGGCTTTTTACCCCTTTAAAGGCCACCATTAATGATGGTATTTAAGGGGTCGCTTTGTGCTCTCCCCCCCCCCCATTGGCACCCCCATGCAACCTTCATAAGTAAACCTATAAGACTCTGCCTCAGAGTCTTTCAGTTTTACTTTGCACAAAAGTATTGCAATTTCGCTATGCTAGTAATTGCCCCACCTAGTGTTCAATTCCCATATTGGGACTAAGTACAAATGTTAAAAAATGTTAAATAAAATGCTGTAAAGTTTTAAAAAATAAAATGATAAAAACAGCATAAAAAATAACGGAAACATAAAAATAATAAAAATATAGCTGTGTTTGGTATTGATATGTATGTAGCAACCCATACTATAAAAATAGAACATTATTTACCTCACATGGTGAATGCTGTAAAAAAATAAAAAAACAAGAACAAAATTGTTTTCTTTTGGTCCAAAAATGTTTTTAAAAAAATTACATAAAAACCAAAACAGTACCAATAGAAACTACAGCTGATCTTGAAAAAAAAAACAAGCTCTCACACAGCTCTGATGATAGAAAAATAATGGCTCTCAGAATGTGATGAAATAAAACAAATTTTTTTGGCAAATGAGCGTTTTTACTGTGGAAAAGTAGTACAACATAAAAAACAAGTAAATTTGGTATTGTAATTGTACTGACCTGCAGAATAAAGTTAACATGCTATTTATGCAACTGACTTTTTTGCCATCCTGTTAAAAATAAGTCAATAAAATGAAATCAGTAAGCTAAATGTTTCCCAAAATGGTGCAGTAGAAAAGTACAACTTGTTGGGCCAGAAGTAAGCCCTCATATGGCTGTATCTACCTTAAAATGAAAACACTGTGACTTTTAAAATGTGACAAAAAAAAAAAAAAAAAAAAAGGGGGCCAAGTCCTTAAGTATCAAACTAGGCCGCTTCTGTAAGTGTTTAGCTTTTTGTCTGGGCCACAACAATTACTATATTTTTTATAAGGTGAGAGTGAAAAGTAGAGTAAATATTAACAGGACTCCTGGGAGAGACAGTGAGAGTCCTGAGTACCCGCCCACACATGATAACTGACAGCCTTTTATGTACACTTTCTGATATAGGGAAAGATGGCAATCAGTGTGTGGGCAAGGTATACAGGGCTTTCCCATGCTTTCCAAGAGTATTTACTCTGCTTTTCACTCAAAAATGCTCCAAATCACACAATTATATACCTATATCAGCCTCTCCTGATATCAAAACCTGCTTTCAGGTAGGGAAGCAGAAATTGCCTGAAGGTTCGCTTTATACCACATGGTGAATACCATAAAAAAACAACAACAAAATTGCTGTTTTTTGGTTACATTGGCTTAAAAAAAGGTCAAAATTCACATACAACCCAAAATGGTGCCAAGAGAAACTATATATGATTCAGAGGTGTATTTGCCATTAAAAATGATCATTCTATTGGTTTAGGACACCCAAGGAGAGTGGGGGAGTGTTGTCTTGTGCTGAAACACGTGCTGAAACTTTTAGTGAAAATAAGGTATAACAGTAATAGATTAATTTCTTCAGGGGTCCAATATGTCTCCTCCATGTCTCCAGTAATGTAATAAATAAATGATGTTAGGATTGATACATGTAAAGCCTGCTATGTAATGTTTGTCATAGGCCGGTACACAGCTGTGATATTTTATAGGATTGACTTGCAGTACGATTAGCACTGTAACATTCTGCAGTTTTCTGTCTAGTTGTATATCTGAGCCCGAGCCTACAGCATAATCCATTTCTTCTCTATTACAGCATGTTAGCACTTCAGTATTGCAGGGAGTCTTATTAATGTTCTGACAATGTAATAATGCTGACACAGGGATTATTCCACAGCATTTTGTACATAAACTCTGGTTTCCCATTCATCTGCTGTATATTAAGTCTCAGACATGTAAAAAAACAATTATGTGTGACGTGAAGAGGTGTGTAATGATTTTATTCATATATACATGTATTTACAGCACCATAATGGGGAAAGAATGCAGTGATTATCTCATAATTGCCCTCATTTTATGCCCCAGCATCCATCTCCCTGCAGTGACTGCTAGTTAGAACAGACTTAATGAAATATATATGCCTGTTTGCATAGGTGAGATTTATGGCCACGTGTATACTTGGTCATTACCTTATTGTATGCAAAGCCCCAAAGGAAAACATAAACAGCGGTTCAGCGCTGAACGCTGTTAGCCATTTTCTGTCTCCAATTTCAGGCATTATGCTTTACCGTAGAAAGCTTTTATTGTAGGTCAGGACAGCTCATAAAGAGGGACATGCAATTAAAAAGGCATTCAGCAGGAAAAGGGACAGCTCGCTGTCTGGGCAGGCTGAGGGTAGCTGAATGGTTGTCAGCTGGAAAGCCATAATGGAAGCCTTTATGGGCACTTTCTGCAGGCAGGGCAGTAAATGAACTAACAAAGGTACTTAGTTAATATGGGTCATATAAGTTCTTCCTGTGTGAGCCATTTTTCTGATTAAAAAAGAACCCTGGAGGGGTGTGCGGGTTTGAGGGTCTCTCTCGAAATGTAATATGAGCATGGTTTCCAGGCTTGGCTCTATACCTGAGCTCTCTCAGCAACCAGCAGATTGCAGATGTGAGCTTGTACGTTTACTCTGTGATTTGTATTACAGCTGGGGGCAGGGATGGCAGCCGAGCGTAGCCCGAAAGGTTGGTGGTATATTGATTCACTTTATGTTTCCAGCTCTCATTATAGATACCGTAGTAAAATAATAAACCTCAGGTAATACTAATGTAGTGAACGTGATGACATCTGGATAGCTGACATAACTATATAATGATGATAGAATAAAGTACACTACATACCTGTTAGCAATATAATATCGACAAGATACAACCTTGAAAGTCGATTATGACAGCAACAGTAAGAGCTTAGTACTGGGAGGTGAAGTGTCATAAATATAGCTAAATCAGCTTCATATATTTATGAAACAAATAAAATATACTATATAACATGCATAATTCTTTACTGTCAGAACATTCGGTCATGTCAAGTCATGTAACCCTATTTCAAGGAAATATGCAAATATGGCTACAGGTGTAAATAGCCATATAGTATATAGTGATAGGAATGTATGTGTTAAGGTAATGTGTCTGTATACACTACTGCAGTAGCCTGCCCCCTACATATCAGTGGGTGTATAAACCTCCAATACTCATCCTGCAGAAACAATCCATTTCAGGTGTGCTATATGTTTATGTGTATTTTTTTTTTATATAAAGAAATTCAGTGGCAGATTAAATGTATGGTTATGTATCTCCATATTTGTAGATTTGGTTGGATTTGTTTGAAGCAATAAAAGGCAAAAAAAAAAAAAACTTCTCTTCCTAGGAGATGGGTTAGGGCTACACACAACTGTATTATGAAGAGATCAGGAAAACCTTAGTAAGGCCGGTTGCAGACGACCGTGCTGCAACCGGCTTGCTGTGATTTAAAAGCACAGGGCAGCATGGGCTGTGCTTTTGTGGCCACTTTCATTAAATGAATAGGAGCCATGGAAGCACGGGCCGCAAAATAGGACAGTAATAGGACATGTCCTATTTGATGCAGCTTGGACTGTCGGCCCGCACACGGGACCGTGAAAATCACGGTCATGTGTACGGGCCCATAGAAAAGAATGGGTCAGTGTGCTCTCCGTTAAATACAAGGATAGTACACTGACCCACAGCACAGTCCTCTGCAACGGGCCTAAGACCCAGTCAGTTTCTCTCCATAGCTCAAAATATTTGTCTCGGAGCCATAATACGATATGGCCAGTTGTAATCCACTACTGTTATAACAGAGTCAGACCTAGGTCTCATACATTACGGAATAGGTGCACAACCTTGTGTTCACTGTTAGAGACTGGTAGACAAGAGTCACATTCAATAAAAAAAAAAAGAATATCTGGAAAAATAAATTATGAAATTTAAAACAATTGTAGATATTTTACTGTAATTATATTAGTACCATTATATTATACCCTCTAAATTGGCACTGCCAAGAGGTTCACAAAACATGTTCAATATTGCCAGTATTTGTCATATTGTAACCAGTGCTTAAGGCCACAACTAAGAGCTTCCATGGCGAGCCACACAAATGGGGGGCGTGATCCACATGTGGCTTCTGAGCTACTGGTTGGGGTCCACATTACAGTATCTAGTACTCTGCATACTCAGTGACAGCTGTGTTTGGGGTCAGTAAGTATTGCTGTGTGTTGTGTTACTCTTAATATGCTGATGTATAAACATGAGAGCATGGCTTTCATAAGGAAATACATGATATAAATGAGCTCTCAGCTCTATACCAGTCCTAAAAGAAGTTTACTATTAGATATTTCTACACAGACAAGCTAGAAGCGAGCAAGTAGGACAATGATAAATGAGACATGTGGAAAGCTATTCACAGTACTTCTCAGCATCTGAAATTGTTTCCCAGAATTCCCTGTCACACTCAAAGTCCCTTTCAATCCCGCTAGTCTAGATATTGTGTCAGTATTATCTGATGTAATTCAGTCTGACTGAATACCATCTGAATCTGTGAGAAAAGCTTCTGTATGAAATCTGGAGGCACATGGAGGTGCAGCATGGGTTTACTGCTTCTCGGCTGTTTTGGTTACAGTTATTTTTAGTCTTTTGTTGTGAGTGATTGAAAGGCCGTCCATTAAAAGTGATTCTCTGTATGGTGGTAGGCCATAAGCGTTTGATGTAGGTGACCAGCCACCCCATGAGTGGTGACCCTGGGCAGGCCTGTGGCATTAGTAGACCAAACCTCCAACTCTTCTATTTTTCCACAGACTGACTGCTGCTCCAACTCATAAATATCTGACAGCCATGGTCAGGCAGAAGCAGTACGACCAGTGATTGAATTCCTATGAAAGTAAATATGCTGCAAACTATAAATCTAATTCATTATACAATATTAAAAATATTCAAATCATTTTATTTTCAAACTCATTCTGGCAAAAATTGGTTCCAACTCTGACTCCGAATCCACAGCCCTGCCCTAGGCTGCTCCATTTACTAGGGATCTGATCCCCATGGCACATCAACTTTATTTGTTGAAATTTTGGTTTTATTGTGTGTTCACTGTCCATGTTTGCCAAGAAGTGTAGGGATTGTGGTTGTTTAGTCCCCGTTAATCCCTCTCCCAAATCTAGACTGCAAACTCTGAGGAAATGTGGGGCATCAGCCTAGGCAAACACCTACTTGCTTTTTGTTCTTTGCTATTGTACTGTAGCATTGTTACTGTCTATTGCTGTACTAAGAGCATACGATCGAATCTGCGTAGAATGGTAGGAAAGTCTGCAAGTACTTAAAGGGAAAATGGCACCATGAAAATGCAGTATAATCTGCAGGCATCGTGTTATAGAGCAGTAGGATCTGTGCAGATTAATATATAGTGTTGTGAAGAATGATTCAGTATAACTTGTTAGTTATTCTTTTATTTTGCTTTCCTTCCTTTGCTTAGAAGGGGTAATTGAGTCTGCAGATTATGCAGCATTTTCATGGTGACAGGTTCCCTTTAAAGTGGAGCAAGCAAAATCCCACACTACATTGTCACTAGTGCTGTTTTAGTGCATCATCATAATATAGATAAAGTATTTTCTTCATTTTTTTATTTCCATTGTTATATCCCTGAAAGATTACTAATGCAGTAGAGATCCTACACCTGACATCCCCCTACACCTATTTTTAGGGTTAGGATCAGTGGGTTAAGACAGGTGATCCTCCATCTTGTAGCTTTATTGATTGCAAACAATATTTTGTTGGCCTTCTGTAATTTGATTTCTAGAGAACTCTCGAAGGTATGGTAGTGCCTTCCAATCTGACAATAGCTCTGCGCTTTGCTGGAGAAGGAAATCATAAAGTAAAATAAATGGGTTGAGTCAGAGCCAATACATATAGGCCAAGTACTCAATTGGCTTTCTATTGGCAGCATCTGTCATAAAGGTGAACTCTCTGGGGGAGATTAAGTCCAGAAGCCTCACAGCTAATCAAGGAAGCGGCGTGACCCCCTCGATCTGGAGCACTGACAAAACAAATATGTTCTTAGAGTCAGGCACAGACGTCACCATTAAATCACGTCACCATTAAATCACTGACACGTAGAGACTTTCTCTTGTACAAGAATAATGTGTACATGCAGGATTTCCACAATGATGCTTGTACAGAGAGTGATGCTGCAGACGCAGAAGAAATCAAAAAGGTAAAACATACTGAAGATTTATTACACAAAGGCAACGTGACATAAATGCCCTTACCTATTAATGTGGACTTTATGTGCCGATTTTTTTTTAATTGAAATTCCTTTTTTATAATTCTCTTCTGCGTTAGTATACATTCACATTAACTTTATGTCATTCATTTAGTGGGTCTGTTAAAAATGGATGACAATGGAAAAGGGCTTCTGTTTGCATGGGGTTAGCTGTTAAAAAGAAAAAGTGAATCCATACCAGATTTAAAAGTATGATAGACTTCTGTGTACGATGGAAGCCACGTGGACAGCTATGGATCCATGTTTTTTGTTTTTATTTGTTTTAACATTAAAGTCTATGCCAATATTTGTTGGCATCTATTTGCGTCTGCTTTACGACCCCCGCTGAACAGATACAAAAAACCATCATGTGAATGTGCTCTAAATAGGGTTGCTTGGCAGGCAATTCATTTATAAAAGTCCCAGAATGGGTAAAAACCTAAAAAGCACAGTACAAGTCTGTCCCAAGCCTGCCTCTTTCTGATCCCTCTCGACACACAGAATGTACCACTCAGCCATTCACGGTACCCTTGACCAATGTCAGCCAGTGATTGACATTTACGTTGAGAGAGACCAAGAAGTAGAGACCATTGGGGTTCCCAGGAGGCAAGTAAACAGAACCAGAAATTCTGAGTATTATAAAAACAATTTTATAACTTGACCCCTTTAACTGACACTTTACCTATATATTCCTGTTTATTGTTACTGATTATGCCGGTCTGCAAGAAAGTAGAGTACAGTGGACATATTTGGGTCTAGAAAACCCAATTTATCATCAGTGGCACAAATCCACTTGCGGCATGCTTTATTCTGCTGCAGAATTACCCACTTTTATGGGAAAATGTACATGTTAATAATCTGTACAATTTGGGTGCATTTTGCTTAGTAATTTTCATTTAATGAACTAAAAATTCAGCACTGCCATCTTACTTTTAGATGACAAGTTAGACTATATCTAGGCCCCTTTGTACACCTCCTTCAGTATTCCAGTTTGTTGCATTTGCAGACGTAAGATATGTCTGCCTACAAACACTAATATAACAGTACTTTTATATGGACAAAAGTATTCAGGTACCTACACGGTTTACCTTCTGGAGCTTTTATGGCATCCCATTCTAAATCCATAGCTATTAATATGGAGATATTCCCACTTTGTAGCTAAAACAGCTTCCACTCTACTGGAAAGGCTTTCTTTAGGATTTTGGAGTGTGCCTGTGGGGATTTTTGTCCGTTTGTCTAGAAGAACATTTTGGAGGTTGGGCACTGATGTTGGATGAGAGGGCCTGGCTCGTAGTCTCTGTTGTACTTCATCCCAAAGGCAATTGATAGGTTTGAGATCAGGGGTCTGTGTGGGTCAGTCAAGTACTTCCACACCATTCTCACCCAACTATTATGGACCTTGTTTTGTGCAGTTTACACTTTACAGTTGGCACAATGCAGTCAGGCAGGTAGCATTCTGCCTGCATTCATCAAACCCAGAGTCATCCAGATAGAAAAGCAGGATTTGTTCTCCAGAGTCCAGTGATGGCGTGCCTTATACCATGCCATCTGACACTTGGCATTGCGTTTCGTCATTTGAGGCTTGCATGCAGCTAGTTGGCCATGGAAACTCATATGATGAAACTCCTAGCTTTTTGTGCTGCTGTTAATACCAGAGCTGGTTTGGAGCACTGCAGTTATTGAGTCAGCAGAGCATTGGTGACTTTTATGCACTTCGCACCTCAGCACTCTGCGGTCCCACTCTGTAACTTTATGTGGTCTGCCACTTCGTGGAATGACTTGCTGTGGTTCTTAAAAGCTTCCACTTTTCAATAATAACACTTACAGTTGATTGTGGAATATCTAGAAACAAAGACATTTCATAACCTGAATTGTTGCAATGTGACATCTTATTACTGTACCACACTGGAATCCAGTGAACTTTTTCCAATGACCTGTTCTTTCGCAAGTGTTTATAAAGGCAGGCTACATGGCTAGGTGCTGGATATTATACACCTATGGCAATGGGACCTGAATTCAATGATTAAGAGCTGTGCTGCAGTACTATTATCCATATAGTGTTCCTTCTATATGTTGTAGCAGTTTTCCAATTCTGGCAAGCTAAATGTGTCACTCTGGATAACCCTTACTGGCAAAATACTTATGTGATGTTGGAACAGCAAAATGCTGGCCCACAGCCAGATGCAGACCTGTTAATTATACTGATTTTAACACTTACTTTTGGCTGTCTACCACTATGCGGGATGCCAAAATCAACTTCTACAAAAAGGAAACCAAGTGAGAAAAAAGTGGAGGTGCAGAAAACATACAGAGAAGAAAATGTTATTGGGGACAATAAAACATAACAAAAGTAACAATAGCACAAGGACATTAATTTTACAAAAAAGGGTTATCCAGTTTCTAATATTGATGGCATACCCTTAGGTTTAGGTACTGGTTCAGCTCTCTGCATATAAACAATACCTATTTTAGGATAGGTCATCAACATTAAAAACTGAATAACCTTTATCGTAGGTGCAACTTCAACACTCAACTGAACTGAATATTATTGTATTTTAGTATAGTTTAGTTTTAGTGTACAACAGAAGAATATGCAAGTAAAGTTATAGTTAAGGAAATGCAACTGACATCAACGGATTATTCAAGCTTTAATGCGGATACATAGCTGCAAACATGGTAACCCACCTTAATCTGGAATTCACGACACGATCATGCAGAACACTTATTTCTTCATGCAATTGGAGGCAGAATCGGGGTGGAGTCTGCTACTGATTTTGGGGCGGAATCTGTCTCAAAAGTAGTGGCAGATTTCACCATGTGATAGGGTCCTTAAGATTTGGCTAAAAAATTAAAACTGAAGAAAAAAATATTTCATCTTAGGAAGATTATGGTGGCTCCAGGTTGTTGAGTATCAATTATTAAAACTTAATAATACACTTCCATTGTGAATATCGTCTTGATCGTCCCTGTTGCATAGTCTTTGGCACCTCTACCTCTGGGTTCATTCTAAGACAACAGAGAGCTGCCTCCCTCCTCTCAGTGTCAGTGATGTGTTGACATGGAGCTGTCTGTTAATTTCCATAGCTTTAAATTGGGACTTCGGAAAGTACAGTATATTAGTTTAAGTATAACTTTTTATTTCTCCTGACACCCCCTTTAAAGGGAGTCTGCCACCAACAAAATATTTTCCGAATCATGTACAGTGGGTAATGGAAAGTATTCAGACCCCTTTAAATTTTTCACTCTTTGTTTCATTGCAGCCATTTGCTAAAAGCGAAAAAGTTCGTTTTATTTCTCATTAATGTACTCTCAGCAACCCATCTTGACAGAAAAAAAACAGAAATGTAGATATTTTTGCAAATTTATTAAAAAAGAAAAAGTAAAATATCACATGGTCATAAGTATTCAGACCCTTTGCTGTGAAACTCATATTTAACTGCTGTCCATTTCCTTCTGATCCTCCTTGAGATGGTTCTACTGCTTCATTGGAGTCCAGCTGTGTTTAATTAAACTAATTGAACTTGATTAGGAAAGGCACACACCTGTCTATATAAGACCTCACAGCTCACAGTGCATGTCAGAGCAAATGAGAATCATGAGGTTAAAGGAACTGCCCAAGGAGTTGAGACAGAATTGTGGCAAGGCACAGATCTGACCAAGGTTACAAAAGAATTTCTGCAGCACTCAAGGCTCCTAAGAGCACAGTGGCCTCCATAATCCTTAAATGGAAGAAGTTTGGGACGACCAGAACTCTTCCTAGACCTGGCCGTCCAGCCAAACTGAGCAATCGTGGAAGAAGAGCCTTGTGAGAGAGGTAAAGAAGAACCCAAAGATCACTGTGGCTGAGCTCCAGAGATTCAGTAGGGAGATGGGAGAAAGTTCCACAAAGTCAACTATTACTGCAGCCCTCCACCAGTCGGGGCTTTATGGCAGAGTGAAAGAAGGAAGCCTCTCCTCAGTGCAACACATATGAAAGCCAGCATAGAGTAAAAAACACATGAAGGACTCCCAGACTATGAGAAATAAGATTCTCTGGTCTGATGAGGCGAAGATTGAACTTTTTGGCGTTAATTCTCATCACCTGCCCAATACAATCCCAACAGTGAAACATGGTGGTGGCAGCATCATGCTATGGGGGTGTTTTTCAGCTGCAGGGACAGGACAACTGGTTGTAATTGAAGGAAAGATGAATGCGGCCAAGTACAGAGATATCCTGGAAGAAAACCTCTTCCAGAGTGCTCTGGACCTCAGACTGGGCCGAAGGTTCACCTTCCAACAAGACAATGACTCTAAGCACACAGCTAAAATAACAAAGGAGTGGCTTCGGAACAACTCTGTGACCATTCTTGACTGGTCCAGCCAGAGCCCTGACCTCAACCCAATTGAGCATCTCTGGAGAGACCTGAAAATGGCTGTCCACCAACGTTCACCATCCAACCTGACGGAACTGGAGAGGATCTGCAAGGAAGAATGGCAGAGGATCCCCAAATGCAGATGTGAAAAACTTGTTGCATCATTCCCAAGAAGACTCATGGCTGTACTAGCTCAAAAGGGTGCTTGTACTCAATACTGAGCAAAGGGACTGAATACTTATGACCATGCGATATTTCAGTTTTTCTTTTTTAATAAATTTGCAAAAGTATCTACATTTCTGTTTTTTTTTTCTGTCACAACGGTTGCTGAGTGTACATTAATGAGAAATAAAATGAACTTTTTTGCTTTTAGCAAATGGCTGCAATGAAAGAAAGAGTGAAAAATTTAAAGGGGTCTGAATACTTTCCATACACACTGTATGTAGTGTTTTAGGGGTGGTTAGAAATATAGTGAACATACCGTTGTCAAAGTGTAACTTTGCTGCTAATTAACCTATAATCTGTATGATTCAGTGCACTTTATGGTTGTTTAGGTTAAGGCCCTACTGAGTGAAACAGAATATGCAGTGAAAATTGCATTGCATTTTTTTCTGCTGTGTTTTTCTGTTTTTTTTTTTTCCCCCTCTTTCCGCAGCTAAATTGAACATGCTGAGTTTTTTGCGGCTGGTTTTTCCCACAATGTGTGGATGAGATTAACCAAAATCTCATTCACTTTGTTGGTACTGTAAAATGCAGCATTTTTTTTTTTAGCTGCGTTTACTAAGCAGCCGAAAATGCTGCGTTTGTGGAGCCTGAGCCTTACTTAGAAACTCTCTAAATTCTTATTTTTCTCTACTTTTTCACTCCATCACAGACCACATATAGTATTACAGAACTCACTGTGGTTTGTTTGCTTGTTGTAGTTGCAGCTTCATAACTCCTGTAGACCTTGAAGAACACAGACAATATCTCGTGTCCATGTCACACATGTCACTCGAGGGCTGGCCTCAATACATAAAAATGTTAGTCATTTTATCTAAGCGTCCAATATGTCAATCACTTGAGCATATTGGCCAGAATAGCAAGTAAACCCGGCTCAGTACTGTAGATGGCTCATGTGTATATTATATTTTAAACAATTCAACCTGAACCATATAAACTGCAAAACTTTTTCTTCCTTGGAAATAGGAATTAAATGCTTGTCTGGACATTGTCTGTCAACGCATGGGTAGGTTGAAGTTGAATGTCATCTGTCACCTGACCACATTAAAGTTAAAAGAGCATAGCACATATCCAGGTAACAGAGTTCAGTGAGACTAAGATGCTTTGAAGAGAGGAAGTGTCGAAGTACTTTCTGCTCATGCAGGGTCTTTTAAGCACTCTGATCATGCAGGACCCTGCGGTGTACATCTCTCCACTTACATGATACACTGCTTTAAATTCTAACTTGTCACAGGTTTGGATTAACACTCTAGGTTATTGCATTCATGTGAAACTTTGTGTCTGCCTACCGTATTTTGCATGCTGCCCTCGTGGTTCTCAATTTTTTACTTTTAGGCAATGACTTCATTTCTCAAAAGAAGAGGAACAAAAAACTGCTGGACAGCCAGCTTTATGCCAGATCAGGAATAAAAGAATAAAAGTTGGAATTTTTTTTTTTTTTTTTTTTTATCCAAGTCATCCTAGGCTAATATTTCTATCAGCAGAGGGACCATTATAATGTATAAAATGTATAGGTAATGTATTTAAAGGATTGGCTGGTTATAAAACCAAATATGATTTTATACATTATATCTTACCACTTTATATATTAATTTAGTAAATCTGCTCTTTTTATTCAAATTTTTTTTTCATATTGCAAGATTCTGTGTTAAAGGGAAACGTAATATCCAGTCACAGTGCATTGTAGGAAACATTATGAACACCATCATACCTTTAGATAGTCCAATCAATGCACTGTTTCCGTGAAAAAGCTGTTCTCGAAATATGCAAATAAGTCTCAAGTGCAGTGGGGCATCCCAGAGCCTCAGGTTTTCAAACCTAAATACAAACCCTTGGAGGACCAACATTTTAGAGAAAAATTTATTAAAACTGGCGATCCTTCCGCCACCTTAATTCATTCCCTGCCAGGCACATGACTCGCTAGAGGGTCCAGCCTGTTTGTAATTCTAGCGCATGTAGATGCACCTGGTGGCAGATCTAGGCCAGACAGGGTCTGGTATAGATTTGTGGCCTCTCCGCTCTGGCCCACCCAGATTCACACCCCGCTCCACCAACTGTTTAAAAAAGTGGTGAGACGCGCCACAGTGCGCCAAAAATGTGCCGCTCTCCAGGCTCAATAAAGGGTATCAGACATTTATGGGATAGTATACACACAAAACTTTACCTTCCATTGAAAAAATAAGCAAACAGAATGGATGAATTTTTTTTTTTTTTTACATTATATTCGATGATGGATGCAGACATTATGTGCTCTATCTGCACCCTTCGTTCTGTTGGTTGTTCAGTCTGTTGTACTGATCCTAAGATGGATCAGAACAACAGACTTAACAAGGCAGTGTGAAAGGCCAGAGACTCTTAATGATCCTGGTGCATCTCAATTCCTTTGGAGGAATTGATTATTGTATAGCACCATCATATTCCACAGCGCTTTACAGACATTGACAGTCACTGTCCTATATAGGGCTCACAATCTACATTCCCTACCAGTATGTCTTTGGAGTGTGGGAGGAAACCCACACAAACATGGGGAGAACATACAAACTCTTTGCAGATGTTGTCCTTGGCAGGATTTGAACTTAGGATTTCAGCGCTGCAAGGCTGCAGTGCTAAGCACTGACATGGGACACAGTGATAGTACATACCAGTCTAAAATTCCCCTCATTGTGTAAGTCACGTTTAATGTGTTTGTTGCGAGGCCTTCTTCATAAAAGATGTACCATATTGTAAAAATGACCTTTGCTAAAACTTTACCTGCTGTTTATTCTCCAGCTCATTTCACAGAAATAGACATACAAGTGCATCTCAATAAATTAGAATATCTTTGAAACATTTATTTATTTCAGTAATTAAATTAAAAAAGTGACCTCCTATATTTTCTAGATTCTTTACACACAGAGTGTTCTATTTCAAGTGTTTTATTTCTGTAAATGTTGATAATGGATTACAGGTAATGAAAACCAAAAGCTAAGAAAATTAGAATATTATAAAAAAAAAGTTCCGTATTGTAAATTGTGTGTCACCTGCCAAGGTTTCCTAAGCCTTTAAATGGTCACTCAGTCTGGTTCAGTAGGACACACAATCATGGAAGATGCTGATTATGAATTGTATTACTGAAATGAATGAACGTTTCAAAAATATTCTAATTTATTGAGATGCACCTGTATAAATGGAAGATACATAAGTTAGCGTGTGTGACTCCGAGGCAGACTTTTATGCCATTACCAGACAGTAATATAGTGCTGCTTAAGCATGTGATCCATATAGGAAGTTGGTAATTACATGAATGGCTGTGAGGTGAGAGACTTGCCTACAAAGGAAGTCCCTTTGAGCTTGTTAATGAGAGGGCTTTTGGGAGCGTGGTCGCCTTGAACTCCTAAAAGGAATAGGTAAGAGGAAGTGTGTGTCTAGAGCACAGAATGAAAGGGTTTTCTTTCTCACAGCCTTTTCATGTCACTACAGGCATCTTACAAAAGGTCAACATTGTGTCCATCCTACAACCCTTTGTAGTTCCAATAGGGGATATCAGAGAGCTTTGTTTTATGTATGTTTATATATTTGCAACATATATTTGCACCACAAATTTATGTTCGGTCCAGCATAAATTGTGCCTGGCGCGTATACACAGGTGAGTTAGATAAATAAATATAATCTTTATTGCTCTTCCTTTGATAAAGAAATTTCAGGAGCCCCAGATTGAAGATGAAAAAAGCCTGTTACATATTATAAATTTACTAAAGACATCCTAACCTCTGTTTCCTAGCAACAATGGCAGTTCACAGGGCTAGCACTTGTATACTGTGGCGTTATACTATGAATGGTGCTGCAGAGACTCTGGTACTGATGCAAATTGTGTACCTTGTGTTGACTGCTGCAGAGCTCTTATATACTGTATAGCTTTGGAAGATCAAAGAATTGTGCTGTGAATGGTAATACAGATTATTGATCATTTGAGAAACATTCTATTACTGACAAATTAATGGATTTTTTTTCACATTTTTATTTCATTGCACTTGTACATACAGCATATATGCTTTAGTAAATGCGTGTGTTCTCTATTAAATAACTTTTGAGGAACAGATTTGAGGAGCTCTGTGTTGTGTCTGTGCTGTTCTTCTGTTATTCCTCCTAATAATTTCTGAATAAGTTAAAGGGGTTGTCCAGAAAATAACTTTTTTTTTCCCCCCGGAAGCTAGGGAAGGTGAAAAATAAATTTAAAAAAAAAACCCCAAAAAAACAAACCACATACTTACCTGCCTCTGGCACTCTGGTGTCCCAAGCCGGTGTCTGGTACCACGGCACCACAGGGCATGTTCAGTCAGAAGTCCTTGCCATACATGACCGCTGAGGCCAATCAGTGACCTAAGGAAAGGAACCAGGACGTCACTCACATATGTCACCTTTGAAGTTTCAGGTCCTTTCCTTAGGCTGCTGAGACCAATCTGCGGCAGCGTAATGTGTGGAGAGGACTTCTGCTGGAACAAGCCCTGGGGCGCTGCGGGACCGCACAGTGGCAGGGGGCACCAGAGAGCAGGGGACAGGTGAGTAGGGTTTTTTTTATATTTTTTTCACCTTCCTTGGCCTCCAGAAAAAAACTGTTTTTCCTGTATAAACCACCCTACTTGTCAGTGGGGTGAGTTTCTACATTACCAATGCCAACCAGAGCAATGCCAACTCTGATTAGGCAGTTTCAGAGTGTGTACTGACACACATGGGTCCTAGTTGGCTTCTTATTCATACATTTTTAGGAGGAATGACAAAGGATCAGAACGACACCTTGTTCTAAGAAATTATTTTCCAGAATTAGAGCTAGAAGTGCTTCTACAGTGCTCCAGAAATTTTTATATGTAAAAAACGTATTACAGGTCCTCTTTACATGTTTTAATCCCTGGCACCTAAAACACAATTGCGTAAAACAAATATCATCTTGAGGAAACAGTGTTACTCAGAAGGTTAAAGTACAATTGGAGAATCATAACTAAAACCTATAGGATGGTTTAAATTGAGAAACTTTGGTGTTTTATGCCACCCTGTCTAATAGCAGATTATGGTAGAATGAGAGAAGCTGGGCTCTGTGATATATAGGTTTCTATGATTTTGAGTACAGTTTCTGTGTGAGTGTACATGTCCTCACATAACCACTGTTTCTAACATCTCCTAATGTCTAGGTCAAAAGGGCCTTGATGGCAAGCAATTTGTTAAAATGACCATCTTGCTTTTCTCAGTCTAACGTGTGCCCTTTGTCAAAGTCTTCCAATTGGGCAAAATGTCTTTTACAGTCAGTGATCTCTCACCAAAATGTACTACAGTCATGGCCAAAAGTTTTGAGAATGATACAAATATTAGTTTTTACAAAGTCTACTGCTTCAGTTTTTCTAATGGCAATTTGCATATACTCCAGAATGTTATAAAGAGTGATCAGTTTAACAGCAATTACTTACAAAGTCAATATTTGCCTAGAAAATGAACTTTATCCCCCAAAACACATTTCTACATCATTGCAGCCCTGCCTTAAAAGGACCACCTAACATCGTTTCAGTGATTGCTCCATTAACACAGGTGTGGGTGTTGATGAGGACAGGGCTGGAGATCAATCTGTCATGATTAAGTAAGAATGACACCACTGGACACTTTAAAAGGAGGCTGGTGCTTGCCATCATTGTTTCTCTTCTGTTAACCATGGTTATCTCTAAAGAAACACGTGCAGTCATCATTTCACTGCACAAAAATGGCCTAACTGGGAAGAGTATTGCAGCTAGAAAGATTGCACCTCAGTCAACAATCTATCGCATCATCAAGAACTTCAAGGAGAGAGGTTCCATTGGTGCCAAAAAGGCTCCAGGGCGCCCAAGAAAGACCAGCAAGCGGCAGGACCGTCTCTTAAAAGTGTTTCAGCTGCGGGATCGGGCTACCAGAAGTGCAGAGCTTGCTGAGGAATAGCAGCAGGCAGGTGTGAGTGCATCTGCACGCACTGTGAGGCGGAGACTCTTGGAGCAAGGCCTGGTCTCAAGGAGGGCAGCAAAGAAGCCACTTCTCTCCAGAAAAAACATCAGGGACAGACTGATATTCTGCAAAAGGTACAGGGATTGGACTGCTGAGGACTGGGGTAAAGTCATTTTCTATGATGAATCCCCTTTTCGATTGTTTGGAACATCTGGAAAACAGCTTATTCGGAGAAGAAGAGGTGAGCGCTACCACCAGTCTTGTCTCATGCCAACTGTAAAGCATCCTGAAACCATTCATGTGTGGGGTTGCTTCTCAGCCAAGGGAATCGGCTCTCTCACAGTCTTGCCTAAAAACACAGCCATGAATAAAGAATGGTACCAGAATGTCCTCCAAGAGCAACTTCTCCCAACCGTCCAAGAGCAGTTTGGCGCTCAACAATGCCTTTTCCAGCATGATGGAGCACCTTGCCATAAAGCAAAGGTGATAACTAAATGGCTCAGGGAACAAAACATAGAGATTTTGGGTCCATGGCCTGGAAACTCCCCAGATCTTAATCCCATTGAGAACTTGTGGTCAATCATCAAGAGACGGGTGGACAAACAAAAACCAACAAATTCAGACAAAATTAAAGCATTGATTCTGCAAGAATGGACTGCTATCAGTCAGGATTTGGTCCAGAAGTTGATTGAGAGCATGCCAGGGAGAATTGCAGAGGTCCTAAAGAAGAAGGGTCAACACTGCAAATATTGACTTGCTGCATTAACTCATTCTAACTGTCAATATAAGCTTCTGTTACTCATAATATGAATGCAATTATATTTCTGTATGTGATAAAAACATCTGACAAACACACATAAAAACCAGAGGGCAGCAGATCATGTGAAAATATAATATTTGTGTCATTCTCAAAACTTTTGGCCATGACTGTACTCAAAAGTAGTCTCTGATAGCATTTTCATAGAACAGTGGGGAAAGAACTTTCATGCCCTCTGTGGAAAGGCCCAGTGTCTAATCATTTACATACCTGCCTGAGATATAGCTGCATGCCGAGTTTCACTGCAATCCAACATTTTATATCTGGGCGCATTATTTTTTGTCAGTAAGTGTATCTTTAATAACCCTCTGGTTAGGGATACAGAAATGTAAGAAATGTAATAACTAGGAAATGCTGTTGAAAATGAGTATTACAGTCGCCGTTGTTAGTTACACCATATGGAAGTTTGTGATAAATAAAATGGGTAGAGATAGGGGAGAACAATTATTAGTGGCCAACTTGCTAGAATTCTGCTGTAAAGATGATTCCATAGTTCTGATCCAGAGAGAGCTCAGCAGAACATAGGATTTACTGCGGCTCTAAATGTTCCTGCTTTATGATGTTAGTCGGCATGCTCTGTGTATCTCTGTAACATCTTTGTAATATTGCTGTTTTGCACCTCAGCTATATCTATTTAACATGTCTGTAACAATGGTTCTGGTTGTCTTATACAAGAGACTGAATAACTATGTAATTATATCAGACTATTCCATAAACATCTTTGCAGATATTTCCAGATTACGAAAACAGTATATTTCTATAATGTTCAATAGTACCATGTGCTGTACAATACATGGGATGTCAAATAGATTATAGATTGTATATAGTTCTATATAATTGTATAGTATATACTGTGACAACTTGGGGGAATTAGACTCAAAATGGCGGCAGACTCCTGGTCCGGACAGCGGTGGTTCGTGGTACTGGGCGCTGGAAAGATAGCTTTCAGACGGTCCAAGTGTAAAATAAAAGTAGCTTTATTCAGCTTAACTGCAACATAGCAAAACAACAAAAAACCTAGGCCACAGTTAGGGTCCTAACTCACTCCTTGAGCCCCTAACTGTCCTGACTATTGCTCAGCTCCAGCAACAGTCCCCTGTGGACCCCAGCACTTCTGGCACAGACCGTCTATCTGTCCAGCTGGGTCCACCATCTCCTGCTCCCTGCAGGATACTCCAGACTACTGGAGTTACACGCCCCCACCCAAAGGTGTGGCTGAAGGCCTTTTCAGGGCTGGGCCTGGGTCTCTCCACAGCCCCCTCTGGCTCACATACTCACAATACAAACAGAATATAATCGCTTCAGTGATGAACCGATAGCTTTATGTTATTGACATTACTGTAGTCATTGGCCTGTTCGGTAGCACAGTGTATCATAACTGACTATAATGCAGTGGCTCCTATGCACACAAGCTGAGTTCAGTCCTGGTCCTTCCACCCACACACAGAACATTTCCCTCGGACAGCACTTGGTCGTGTGCAAGGGCCCTTAGACTTCCATGGTAGTTTGACCTGTTTCATGGCAACATTCTGAGGTTTTGCAGTAAAGTGTTTCTCCAGTGCTCCCTCCCTACCCAATATTTAGAGCAGATGTGTAGAGATGCAACTGCACAGTGGGCCGGGCAATTGCTCGATGGCCAGCGAGTGTCATGCATCATCCTTGATCGTACCTGCTAGGAGTCATACGGTTGCTTGGCAACTATACTATCAAGGGTGCATTTGTGTCTCTGCACACCTGATTGGTCAGACAGTAGCTTTTCAGAGACACAATTTTTCTCCTAGCAGCCATTTTCCCTTCTATATAAGACAGACAATAATTGGGTGCCATGTACTACAGTACCTTTTTGTGTCTTTCCACCAGTCTGTCAGGAGATTTATCAAAATGACTTAAATAAATTGAGAAGTTGCCAATAGCAGCCAATCAAATTGTTGGTTTCATTTTCCAAAGCACATTTTAGAAATGGAGCTGGGATCTTTTTGGTTGCTATGGCAATGCAATTCCTCGGCTATTTCTGTTATACTACTATACTATACTACTAGTGATAAGTCTGTCCTTCCCATATGACTGGTGTTGGGAAATTAACCCAGTTCTAGTACAGCTCTACTTTTATTTGCTTACTTTTAATTTTCTCAGTTATTGTAAAATGGTTGTTTTCTTGTCCTTATTGAATAGAAAATGGGTATAAAATAGTTACAAGACTACTGTGAGCTTTCTCCGAGCCGTCTAACTATTCCACTGTGATCACTTTGTCATTTTACTAGCTGCGCTCCAGTTTCCTAAGTTACATTCACACCTCTAAAGAAAGTAGCACAAGCCACTTGCTCCTTGGCTAAATTACCCCGAAGCCGTTCAGACTAGGCCTTTGCAGCTAATAAAAGTACATTACATGAAAAGCCAGACAGCAATGCAGGCAGAATGGACATTGTGCATATTAGTGGTTTTCCTGTATTATCCTTGTGAAATGATTCAGGTAACTCTGTTAGGATGATGACCTCCCATTTTGAGTTCATTGAATACCAATTCCCAACACGTATCATTCTCTCTAACGGAGTCAAGCCATCTACTCAAGCAACCGGATTAGTTAGTGGGAAGAGGCTCTCTGGTTTTCTGTCAGATAGCAATAAATTCAAGCACATGTATTATAATATATCATTTCACATAATTATGATTTGTCTCATCCTTCTTTAGGGAGTATTATTTACATCCACTTGTTTTTCTGGCCAAATTTCTGCTGTGGCACCCTGCATTTTTAGCAATTTCATATTCAGACACCGCGATAATATGGGGGTTAAAAACAGCCACTTTTAAAAATAAGGCCTGGTGAATCTGAAGCCAGCCAGCCCCTCCCCCTGTGGAAATGCAGTAATACATTACATTTGAATGGATCTTCATGTAATACATTGACAGTCCGTACCCTTGAGAACCCACTGTTCACAGCTCTCTACTTTGGCTCATAGTACAGGGTCTAGAGTAGTTGATTTTCCTCTGTCATTCATGTGACCAACACTGTTTGTAAAAAAGTATTGGGCCACCTACTGTACCCATTACACTTACAGGACATCCTCTACTAATTTATAGCTATTAATATGAAGATGCCTACCCACCCCCACACAGATAAAACAGCATCCACTCTTTTGGGAAGGCTTTCTACAAGATTTTGAGTGTCTGTTAGAATTTTTGCCCATTGTACTACAAGTGCATTTTTGAGGTCAGACACTGATGCAGGATGAGAGGGCCTGTCTTGCAGTTTCCTTTGTAGTTCATCCAAAAGGTGTATGGAGTTGAGGTCAGGGCTCTGTGCAGACCAGGCAAGCTCTTGCACACCAAATCACCCAACCATGCCTTTATGGACCTTGCTTTGTCAACTGGGGCACAGTCATGCTGGAACAGGAAAGGGCCCTTCCCAAACTTTTCCTACAAAGTTGGAGACATACATTGATCCAAAAGGTCTTTGTATGTTGAAGCATGAAAATTTCACTTCACTGGAGCTAGGGGAGTAGGTCAACCCCTAAAAAACAGCCCCATAGGCTTATCCCTCCTGCACCAAATTATATAGGTGGCACAGTGCAATCACGCAGTTAATTCTCCTGGCATTTGCCAAATTCAGACTCGTCTATAAGACTACTTAATAGACTCCACAGTCCATGATTCCACTGCTTCAGAGTCCAGTGGCAATGTTCTTTACACCACTCTATCCGATGCTTGGTATTATGCTTGGTGAAGTAAGGCATGCATGCAGCTGCTCAGTCATGGAAACCCATGTCATGAATCTCCCAGCACACAGTTCTCTGTTGATGTTAATATCAGAGGTGGTTTGGAACATCATTTATTGAGTCAGCAGTATTGATGACTTTTGTGCAATGTGCATCTCCACATGCGGTGAACCCGTTTTTTAACATTACGTGGTCTGCCACTTCATGGCTGAGTTAGGTTCCTAAACACTTTCAGTTTTCAAGAAAACCTCTCACAGTTTATGGCGGAATATCAGCTAGCGAAGAAATTCCATAAAATTCAGTGATCTCTTTAGTTCTAAAGAGATCACTGAATTTTATGGAATTTCTTCGCTAGCTGATATGACCCATTCATTCAAAAGTGTTTGTAAAGACAGACTAGGTGTTTGATTTTAGGTGACAATGGGACTGAATGAAACACCTATACTCAGTGATTAAGAGGTGTGTCCCTTTAGTCCATATAGCGTAATTCACTGTGTGCTTTTAGATAGTTTTAGATCAAACTGTATCTTTTACAGACTGTTCTTTGTTGGTTATCATAGATAAATATAAAAATCTTTATTAACTGTTCACTGCATCTATTTATAATAAAGATTTTTGTATTTATCTATGATATATGGTATTTATTGGTAGGTGTGGTTTGTTTGGCCTGTTAAACAATGTGAATTTTCAGGGAAATTATAGGCTTGTTCTATGTTGGTTGGTGTTATTTGAATTTTATCAAGCCTGAAATGAAGTATTCTGGTAGAAAATAGCTGCAGATTAAAGGCTTGCAACATTTTAATTTATTTGCAAAAAAAGGAGACAGTTATTTATTTTATTTTGCTTATTTTATAGCAGCATCATATTCCACAGCGCTTTACAGATATTATCAACACTGTCCCAAATAGGGCTCACAATCTACATTCCCTATCAGTATGTCTTTGGAATGTGGCATATTTTACACCACTTGGATGGGAAAGTGCATGTCAAATTCTCGAAATCTCTCTGTACTAAGGGATTAAAATAGTTATAGATTTGCCAAATTTATCTAACAGATTTACAGTTGTTAATATAAAAGGGAGGGGCTGGTTTCCCTAACATCATGTCTGCACTCTGTGCACTAGACTGAACATCTTCACATCTCAGAGCTTATAATGTAAGTAAAGTCTTTTGTGCACTTATATCTACTTCTGGCTGCTTGTGTGATTACAGATGGGATATTATTCACAGGCAGCAAGCAGCTTTCCTGACAGTACTGTAGATTGTTCTTTTCCTTTATCAAGATCTTTTTAGCTGCATCACTCCTTTATGTATTTGCCCTGTATTTCCAGTTCAATTTTCCAGAAACTCCAATATTATGCTCACTTGGACTTTTCTAAGCTATTTGTTTGCTATTGTACAGTTACTCCTGGAAGAATTACATGATAATAAACCAGTAGTAGTTATAATAGATAGGAGAGGGGGGGCAGACTGCTCCTCATTGTACATGCCCACAACCTCAGAGACAAATGTAAAATGTGTTGCAGCCATAATGGGGATATTAGCAGCAGAAAAACTGATAGGACACCACCTATGAAGGGTTATAAAGTCATAGAACAGAGGTACTCTTTAATTGTGCCAAGATGCGGTGTAAAAGAGGCTCAAAGTAAGTCAACTGAAAGGAGGTATAAACTTAGACTAGACAGTCTATAGATATGCCAGCATCAGCCACTGTGATAAATCTGGCACATTTTCAGACTGCCTAAGTTTACACTGTCTAACTATTAGTAAATCTGGGCCACTGTGTGACATTTGATAAATTCTGTGCAAATTATCCCAATGCAAACTGAAAAAAGTTCTCATCATCATAAATTCCCTTCATTGACTCACAGGAGGAGATTTATGAAACTGTCTAAAAGGAAAACTCTGTTTGTTGCCTGTTACAACCAATCTCAGCAAAGGTTTCATTTCATATCATTTTTTTCTTGAAAGGTGAAAGCTTATTGCTCTCTGTGCACAACAAAGACAGTTTTCCCTTTGGGTAGTTTTATAAATCTGCCCCATTGACTATATAGTGTATCATCACTTTATCTTCATCCCCTTAGTTTTTGCACAGTAGAGCTCCCAGTGAGACCTCTTTCTGCTGTTCTTTCTTAGGCTGTGTTCAATTGTTATAGTCCTACTAGGCCTGTGGAATCGGGACCAATTTTAGATGAAGTCAGAGTCTGAAAAAAAAGTTACTAAGACAAACTCTTGTATCAAAATAAAATGATTAATTAGTTTTAATTATACTATACATGTAACGTCTCTGCCTGTTCGGGTCTCTGCTCCACCCTCTGCCTGCTTAAGGTTCTTGTTGCTTAGTCTGAACACTGTCCTAGTACTTTTTCTATGTAATTGAATTTCAGCCACACCTGTCTCCTGCACCTTGCTTCTCTCTGCTCCTCTAACAGTTAATCTTAGCCTTGCCTGTGTGGTTGACAGCCTGTCTATCAATCAAGTCTGGGGCAGGTCCTGGACTTCCCATATACAGGTCATCTATCCTGAGACTTTGTCCCTGCTAGCTCCTCTTCTGTTATTATTATTCTGACTTCTGACCTTTGGCTTTTCTTGTCAGTACTCTTTTGGATTGCGATTTGGTACTGCTTTGTCTCTCTGGCTTTGACCCTTGGCTTTCTGACTCCTCTTCTGTGTTTTGTCTTGTCTTGTTCTGTGTTACACTTATTCAGAGTAGGGATCGCCGCCAAGTTGTTCCTGTCATTAGGACAGTGAGACAAGTAGGCATGGACAGAGCCTAGGTCGAGTTTAGGGCACACTGTCTCTGTCATTCCCTTCCTCCCAGGTTTTAGCAGCAGCACTAAGGTATGGCTCAACTGGCAACTCCCTTACAATACAATTTTAATATTGTAGAATTAACATTGTTGTTAATTCCCCCATTGCTGAAACTGCATGAGAGGTGTCACCTGTACTCTCCTCAGAAGCATTTTTGAACTTACCGCGCCGCCTCTCTTCTTCTTTAGCAGACGCCTCTTCTTGATGTCATCCTTCGTTCGGGAGACATATGCCGACTGCGCATGTCCATTCAGCCATTTTTCTGTGGTCCATTACACGAGCATACTGCATGCGCTTTATGTAATAGGCCACAGGAAAATGGCTGAATGGACATGCGCAGTTGGCGCATGTCTCCTGAACGAAGACTCGTACAAGGATGACATCAAGAAGAAGAGAGACGGCGCGGTAAGTTCAAAAATGCGTCTGAGGAGAGCACAGGGGACGCCCCTGTGCATTCTGAAGACACATTAGCATAAAGATAAAAATCAACATTTCTTCTAAATGGCGGTGAGGAGCGAAACAACAAAGGTAAGAGAAGAATAGCCTTTATAAAGGCTATTACGACATGATCTTACTAAAATTGGCCTTTCTGAATGATAGGATACCTTTAATTGTTAATATTGATGTGTGTTATAAACGAAGCAAACATAACTATTAGATAAAGGGCGGAAATAGTAAAACTGGCAGTGTAGAAATGTTAAGTGTACATGATGTGTATATATGCTCTTCGTTTCAGAGAACTAGATTTATGGCTTTCATTTTATTTGTACACTACCAATAAAATGCTGCGTATAGACCAGATTTCCTTTCTAGATATATAGTATATGAATAAATCAGTGTTTCTATTTATAAGCATGTGGTTCTAGATAACATACTTATGTTATCACTTGGCCTTGCTCTGGCAGGATATTAAACTGATAAGAATAGATATGGCACTTGATCTCATCCGAGCAGAATTAAGTGTCATACTTATGTTGGAATATATTTAGTTTAGTGAAATCAGGGCCAAACAATGTCTAATATATATTTTTGTCCTTACCCACACTACACTGTAATGTGCATGATGTCAAAGATATTTCCAGATTCAATTAATATGTTTGATTAAAAAACATAGTTCTTACATGTTATTTAGTAATACATTTTATTTTCCTTTTTGTGTGATCATGTTCTCTTTACAACTGTAGCTAAACCACAACTGTTCCACTGAATATCTAAGTGGATAGCCTGACCTGCCCTCAGTATTTGCAGTTGAGAAACTAGGGATCAGACAGGTTGTATTTTGGATCATTTGAACCAATTATTTTCCATGAGATAAATGGCACCAGATGTTTTTGGCAGCCTCTTAACCCTCAATTCCCCCTAAAAATAACATGTACATTCAATTTTTAAGGGGGAATTGATAAAGATAGTATTCAGTTGAGTTGCTCAGCTTCTTGACTACTTTTTAAGGCCTTATTCACACAACAGTAAAAAAAAAAATCAGCTGTCTAACCTCTGATTTTGTAATGGCTGTCACACAATCATCTTTAAAATACATTGAGAATATTTTCATGTCCTTTTTTTACAGTGCAATTTAATGGGCTGTCAAAAGTGAGGACATATCCTATTTTTTTTTTTTATGCAGATTGTAGGTACTAAAAAAACCTAATGAAAACATGTCCTTTTTTTCACGCATGCTGATGTATCGCGGATGTATCACACCAATGAAAGATTATGATTCCGTAAAAAAAAACCAGTGACAACCGTATATGAAAGGTTTTTTTATGGTCCCAGAGACCAAAGTATAGAAAATTAAATGAAATTAAAAAAAAAAAAGTTGATCTGCGTTTTACATATGGGAAAGCTGATCAACCACAGACTGCACACCACCTTGAAACGAGCAGGGTGGGTTGCAGTCTGTGAATAACGTATGTGGATATGTGAAAATTATTTTACTTCCCTGAATAACATAATATCAACTCTGAATGATCAAAACAGTGTATTTTTGGTCCCTTTATTTTATAGAACAGCTATGCTGTAAGGATATTATTGTCCACTGAGCTGCCTTAGACTCTACAAACTCTCTTTTTTTCTCACATACACTATTTTTATGTTTATGTAAATATCAGCATGAACAAAAATGGATAAAAAAAGAACAAAATTATAAATTAATTTATCAAACCCTGCATACTAATTTATCCAGCCCACATCAAACAGTTGTAAAATATTTTTTTACTTTTTGGGCTTATTTGTATTAAAATGTTCTGACATTTTACATTTATTTGCCACACTTTTTGAATAGTGGGTTGGATAGCGGACATTATTAGCCTGATAAGCTGACATTTCCAGATTTACCAAATACAAGTTTTTAAAAGTTGTCACAAAAATTGCCACAATCTTATTCCAGTAGAGGTGGGGGGATAGAAAGTGGAGTAACTTCTCACAACAGACATGTTAGATTTAAAGATGCTCCAAATTTAATAAACAAACTATGCAAACTTTGATGAATTTGGCATATATTGCAACATCATAGACTCCAGCAAAACTGACTATAACAAATTCCGGTCAAAATTCCCTTCAGTTTCTCCCTTTGATATTATTAGGCATTCTCATGTTTCCCTATAGATTTAAAGTATACCTCCAGTTTCATAACTAAATAGTTAAGATGATTATAAGGCAGCGTTGTTTTTCTATATTAGTCTATGAAAAGTGGAGGGGTGGTGAAGAGGCTGCTAGAAAAAACACACTAAAATAATTGCTGCTGCTTCTCTGTGCTCTTGTAACACTGCTTGTAGATAACAGGTTACTAGTACTCAGAATGAGACAATAAATCAATTACCAGCCAGCAGCAGCCACCCACTCCACCCCTCCCTTCTCCATAGAGTTGTACAGTTCTCCCCTTAAAAAGATGCCGGCCTGTAATTGACATCATAGGTAGACCTCAACTATGAGAGACAAAATGAGAAAACAAATCCAGAAAATCACATTGTCTGATTTTTTAAGAATTTATTTGCAAATTATGGTGGAAAATAAGTATTTGGTCACCTACAAACAAGCAAGATTTCTGGCTCTCACAGGCCTGTAACTTCTTCTTTAAGAGGCTCCTCTGTCCTCCACTCATTACCTGTAGTAATGGCACCTGTTTGAAATTGTTATCAGTATAAAAGACACCTGTCCACAACCTCAAACAGTCACACTCCAAACTCCACTATGGTGAAGACCAAAGAGCTGTGGAAGGACACCAGAAACAAAATTGTAGACCTGCATCACGTTGAGAAGACTGAATCTGCAATAGGCAAGCAGCTTGGTGTGAAGAAACCAACTGTGGGAGCAATAATTAGAAAATGGAAGACATACAAGACCACTGATAATCTCCCTCGATCAGGGGCTCCACGCAAGATCTCACCCCGTGGGGTCAAAATGATCACAAGAGCAGTGAGCAAAAATCCCAGAACCACATGGGAGGACCTAGTGAGTGACCTGCAGAAAGCTGGGACTAACGTAACAAAGGCTACCGTCAGTAACATACTATGCCGCCAGGGACTCAGATCCTGCAGTGCCAGACGTGTCCCCCTGCTTAAGCCAGTACATATCCGGGCCCATCTGAAGTTTGCTAGAGAGCATTTGGATGTTTCAGAAGAGTATTGGGAGAATGTCATATGGTCAGATGAAACCAAAGTAGAACTGTTTGGTAGAAACACAACTCGTCGTGTTTGGAGGAGAGTAAATGCTGAATTGCATCCAAAGAACACCATACCTACTGTGAAGCATGGGGGTGGCAACATCATGCTTTCGGGCTGTTTCTCTGCAAAGGGACCAGGATGACTGATCCGTGTACATGAAAGAATGAATGGGGCCATGTATAGTGAGATTTTGAGTGCAAACCTCCTTCCATCAGCAAGGGCATTGAAGATGAAACGTGGCTGGGTCTTTCAGCATGACAATGATCCCAAGCACACCACCAGGGCAACGAAGGAGTGGCTTTGTAAGAAGCATTTCAAGGTCCTGGAGTGGCCTAGTCAGTCTCCAGATCTCCAACCCATAGAAAACCTTTGGAGGGAGTTGAAAGTCCATGTTGCCCAGCGACAGCCCCAAAACATCACTGCTCTAGAGGAGATCTGCATGGAGGAAAGGGCCAACATACCAGCAACAGTGTGTGCCAACCTTGTGAAGACATACAGAAAACGTTTGACCTCTGTCATTGCCAACAAAGGATATATAACAAAGTATTGAGATGAACTTTTGTTATTGACCAAATACTTATTTTCCACCATAATTTGCAAATAAATCCTTTAAAAATCAGACAGTGTGATTTTCTAGATATATGGTTTTCTCATTTTGTCTCTCATAGTTGAGGTCTACCTATGATGACAATTACAGGCCGGCCTTATCTTTTTAAGTGGGAGAACTTGCACAATTGGTGGCTGACTAAATACTTTTTTTTCCCCACTGTATGTGTGAGGCTGGATATGGAGACAGAATCTTATGTAAAGAACATTCAGATTGAAGATAGTAAGCTGTTCTCCTGTTCAATAAGTGGAGAACGAAACATATATTCTTAATAAGATGCATTACAAAGTTTTTTATATTCACATGCACTATTCATTTATGAAAAGTTCTTTATAACTCTTTAACTAATATCTGGCCGTGATGCTTTTGCCAGGATAAAACATGTCATGACACTGTTTTGATTCCACCATAAGAGCGGTAGATACTTCAGTGTAGGGTGTTCCTATCTGTGCTTACAGGTTTTACATGATCTGTGTTGAGTGACTCCGGGTTAATTACCTTTTTAAATACATTATTTTCCTGAGCACTTTGTGAGTTTTTGTAGGACACTTTAGTCTACGAAGCTTGCCTCTATTATACTAGACAATGGAAATTGTAATTATATTAAGGAAACACATGATCAGTCATGTGACAAAACAGATATAATTGTCATATCTGAGGAAGCCTATTTCTGTAGACCCATGTTGGGGAGGAATTTCACATACTGCTTTCATATAAGAATGCCCAATACGATTGTAAAAAAAAAAAAAAAAAAAAATTCTATTAAAATCAATCCGGTTATGATAAATTAACAAGCTGGACCCTACCATACTTGTGTTATTTGGTCATTTGTTGACCACATCAGAAGTTTATCATGAACCATGTGTGACATAAGGTGGTTATTTGGTTGGCTATAAAGCTGGATATAGATGGTTCAGTGAGTGTCCCCAGAGCATGACCTTCCAATTTACAAAATTATTACCAACATAAAACTGTACATTTTATGGCTCAGGTCTATTAAAGCATACGATCCCATGCACAATATAAATCTACCCTTACGTTTGTGCCAAATAAAAAAGGAAATTTCATGTAATGCTTTAGGCTGAATGGTTCTCCATTCTTTTCAGTAATGAGATTGTAATGTGTACATGCTGACATTCTGTATACTGAAATACTGATACATGTGCTTTCTTATTCCTTTTTGTATCCTATCATAAAGTTTATTAACTTTTTTTGTTAAACAGGACATGCATGGAAAAATAAATAGAATTCCAAAGAGCTGTAGGACAAACAAACAATGAAACATCACGGTTTGGTCACGGTAGTTAGACATAGCAAAGAGGGAACATCATTTTGCAGGATGATCAGCAATGAACTTTTTGACATGATTTATAAAGTTTCCACGTTTTATAAAGGTTTTATAAAGGTTCCTCAGAGTTTAAAGATTGATTTTATATTTATAAATTTATAGATTTGTTATATATTTTATAGCATGTGTTGAGAGTTCTAGTAGATGGACAGTACACCCTTACGTTTGCTTGTTATCTGTCTGCAGAATTTAACACCATAAATTCATCCAGTACGGTTTGTGACCTGAAAGGATATTTCTAAAGTTATATCCATTAGGCAGTCCATTAGCACCACATACCTTATGAAAAAGATTTTAAAAAGCAATAACGTTGTATGAAAATGAATGCTCAAGAAGCGAATCGGAGTGTCTAAGTGGCTCAGTTAAGCCTCACTGATCCTGCCCCAATCCATGGATTGACAAAGATGACACCTAGAAGAACATCTATAGGCTATAGAAAATCTACTTCTTGTGTGGTACGGTTGAAAACTGGTGCATGCGTAAAGAGTTTGTCCTTGTGAGGACCGAATAATCAGTTTGGTCTGCACATTTGTCTCTCGCCAATAACCCAGAAATGAGTTTGTGACCAATGCTCGCGCAGGCCAAAATTCATTACTCAGGTCACACTTTTCATATGCACCAGTTTTCAGTTTCACATCAATCAATGGAGAAGGGACATCCTTAGCATACATTGTCCAGGATATTTACATGATACTTATACGCACTTATATGCTTTTATTTGCATATGAAACTAGAGTTTTTCAAAGTACTCTTTGTACTGTATGTGGCGCTACAATAGTGCTTTAAAAAGTTTTTTTCAGGTCATAAATGTTGGTGGGAATAGTTCATAGGGTTAAAACATTTCTCAAAGCTGCTATAGTAATCTTTGAAGCTGTTCCTTCATTTTGTGGGCCATTTCCTAAGACAGCGCTGCACAATATTGGCAAGTTGTAGATATAGGGGGTGCATCAGTTGTACTTACTACATTACCCTGAACCCTGAGGGGACCTCAAAAGTCCCTCTGCCACATAAAAAATATCATTATTCTAAATGGCACAAGGTGGGTAAGGGCCCTATTACAGATCTTACACTGGGGTCCAGGAGCTTCAAGTTATGCCTCTGTCAGGAATCTACAAATTGACTGCCTCTTGTGCGTTCAGATGGGAAAGGGAGTCCTTTCCTATTGATTAATAATTTCAATTGTGTATTGAAATTATATGGAGGAGAAACTGCAGAATCAGAGCCTCCTTTTTACTGTAATGACCTGTCAACCTTCAAGATATATTCTGGAAATAGCGGATGCAGGAATGGCAATGAAGGAGTTAAGTCGAAAGTAAACCTTAAACAATTTCCTTTCATTTAGAAGATTTCCTGGGAGAAGAGCTGTCATCTCTCCTCCGAGTTGTGAGCCTTCCTATTGATCGTGTGATTGAAGTCAGCTTATGCTGCCTGATGGCACAGTACAAACCTTTTCTTAGTGATTGAGTACTCTCATTTCTTTTTTCACTTTTTCAAGTATTGATCCTGCAGCTATGGTGGAACCCACCAGTGTTTCTTTCCCCTCATTGTCTCTAAATGGGCTTAACCTCATTTCTTAAGCAAATGACAAGGCTTGCTGTACCAAAGGAGCACAAAAAGAAAGAAACAAACATGCAGTAATTATTTGCAGATGTTTCCATCGCCACAGGGTCAAAACAGTGGAATGTCTACCCCGACAATAATTAAATCCATAATTTATTTTAGTATAGTCTAATGCTTTGATATTCTCGCCTTTTTCTCTCATGCTTTCCTTCTTTTTTTTTTTTTTTTTTCTCTTAATAAATATATATACCAGTATCGGTATTTTAGTTGAAAGAATATTCCCATCTCATGTATCATAATCAGATTTGTAGCTTACGCTTACTGAAGTGTTTTACCCAATACAGTTCTCTATCTATTTTGTTCCATTTGCCAGATACAACTACATCTCCTCAGTGTTTACCACTGGTTGCCTAGGTTACAGACCTGCTACAGGTCAGGCTGTAAGCTACTCTACTCTTGGGTACACTTATTCTATTATCTCCCTCTTTCTGATTTTTAGCCCTGATAAGGGCTAGATAGGGTTCTTAAGCAGGGCTTCTGTTACCAGTGTATGTGAATCCAGAGATAACTGTGCTGTTTGCAACAAGCATGAGCTCCCTGCTAGAAAGAGCAGAAAATCAGGAAGTGAAGGGGAGAGGAGGGCAGCTAAAATCCTGAGATGAGAAAACCCTTTCACACTAGCGCCGCCTCTTCGTTGTTGGGCTCTGTCGGGGGACCTAAACAACAGAGAGGCGGACTACTAAAACAGCAGTAACAACAATAAAATCCTGTTTTCACTCTGACCAATAAGCATAATAATATTCTGACAATTTCTGTTTTTTAGGTAATTTTTTTTTTTTTTTTTACAGCAGTCACCTCATTATAAGGTCAGGCAGATTACACAGTGTGTCAAGAAAACTCTTCCACAAACCTGAATGAACACTTCCAAGCTAATGTGTCTATGGTCTAAGTGGTTGCTGTAAAACATATATATCTAAATACTGTTAACACCGACTCAGCCAAGAAGACAGCCCCCATAAACATATGTAAAGCAGAATAAGTACAGTCATTTAAAAAAAAAAAATACTAAAAATGTGAAAAACCCAAAGCAAAATAACAAGCATTAATAAAACAGCCAATTGGTCTGTACCCTTTCCGCATGTACTTGGCTGGTGTTGCCTTCTTTGCACAAAGCCATTCAAACATAGTATTATAAAGTACTCTAGAAGATCACATAAACCTCATTCTCTTGACAAACAGCAGAATGGGATCCGCAACCTCTAATGGTTAGGCTTAGGCGACATGACAGCACTGTCTACTCTCTAGAATTTGCGGGTGGTCCTTCCAGTGTCATTATTCATTTTAATTTGACTGTGTTAGATAAGATGTCCTACTCGATTCCTGGGGGCATCCAAGTCTACCACCACTGATGTTTTAAATAATCCACTTCTATTATTCGCGAGAAACTTCTTTTTTTTTTTTTTTCTGTTGATGGAACTTTCTAGTTATGTTGTTTAAGATGAACATTTATAGTGTTAGTCTTATGAGATCTTTTGTTACTGTATTCTAACATATAAAATACATGATGTATCATTTTACTTGAAAAATGCCAGCAGGGTGGCACATCATAGAGACAGAGGTTGACATCAATCCCACAAAAACCGCAGCGCAGATAAACAAGATAATTCAAGTGCCAGACTAGAATAGGACCTGTGAGTTCTAACATAGCCCTGTATCATCTGAGATCTGGATGTTCTCATGTTTCTCTGCTTTTTTATTAGCTTTAACCTCTTCATGTCTTCAAGGGCTTTGCTGCTCTTTTGCAGTCTATATTTGCAGTCTGTGTTCACTGATCTCATACCACATTGCACGCAGTTCTAGCTTTGATTAAAAGTATTGTAAACCTCAGTCTCTGTGGACGTCTCTTTGCTTTCCTAGGTTTGGACAGTAGATAAAGACTTGCCGTCCTCATTCCCCCATGAATAATCAATGTTACTGAACCATCTTTAAGTAAGACAGAATCTAAAGTAATTGGGTAGTGCTAGAGTAAATGAGAAAACAGTCAATAAATTGGTGTTATAGTTCTTCTGATGGAGACATACAGTAGTCTTTACATTTGTAGCAGGTATAATTACTTTATGTCCTGAACCAATATCTATTCATTAAATGGTCTCTAGACCTGCATATGCAGAATGCCATAAACAGATGTCTTACCTTGTCTTCAACTGTCTATTCAGCTGTGAGCTGAAGATTCAGCTTAAATGGGACCTACTATGGATACACTGTCTAATAACTACATTGGGATTGTAAGGCTACATTCACACTGCGGAAAACAAAGAGAAATTCCTCTTCCTTTTATGCCACCCCATTCGGCTGCAATCTTGGCATCGACATTCCATCGCCGCTTTCCACTGCTGATTAGGCCCAGATGAATCAGTAGTCCCAGCCCCATGCCCCAGAATCTGCGGCAAGATCGAGCAGGATGCTGATTTTTTTCCGTGCCCTGCTGTGATCTCTGCCTCCCATTGTTTTCATTCGGGGCGGAATCTGCTGCGAATTCAGGGGCGAAATCTGTCCCCAAAATTTGCGGCAAATTCCTATGTGTGAACTTACGCTAAGACAGTACATGCCTAGCAATATTCTGTTCGAAGTTGTTCAGTAAAGGCAGTATATCAGATCAAGGACACTTCCTAAACCAATAATGGTACCATGTAAAGGGGCCTGAAATAGGAGCAGAAACATACCTGTGTGGCCACAAACTGATGAAGTAACACAGAGATACATATATTGATATGCAAATCTGACTGCAAGTGCAGCAAGCTGACACAGCAGAAGCTGAAAATGTCATTCAGAACAACTATTTCAAATGAGAGCTAAGCACTTGTGACTGTCTGTAGGCCAATCTGACAAATCAGGCTGCCCCCACTGCACTTTCAGGCTGATTTGCATATCCAGAAAAAATGATTATTTTTGCATTGCTTCATCAGTTTGTGGCCACAAAGTTTTGTTTCTGTTCCTATTAAAGGCCCCAACATGGCACCATTATTTGTTTGGAAGGCATTCTGGACTCTTTTCAAAACCAGAATTATAATAGAGCTGAAGACCAGGGGGAAAATAAAAAAAAAGGCCAACTTACTATTTGCAGGTTTCCCGTGCTAATGCTAGCCGCCTGGCTAGTGCTGGCCTCAGCAGTCACGTGCCATTTGTGTACAGATCATCAATTGTCTGCAGTGATGTCTGAACACTGAACAGATTTGGATCACAAGCACTGACTGGCTGTCATTAGAGTTTTGCCATTTCCAGCAAAATATTACTTTGGTCAGACAACCCCTTTAAGCAAATATTTTCTCTGTTGTAATAAAGCTACTGTCTAGTAAGAAATGATATGTAAGTTATTTGGATATCCTGTTGTTTATTTTCTTCAGTGCTTGTTGCTCAGCTGCTTTTTAGTCAAGCTAGGATAGAGTTATGATGGGTGACTATAGTTTAGTTATATTGCCTACAGGACGTGTGAGGTGGTCTCAGACACACCTACTGGGTAATCATTGGTTGCTGCTCTTCCTTCAGCTCTGCCTCCTCAGATTGTCTGCTGTGTATAGCACAAGAATGACTGGCTTACCAGAGGAGAGTTGTTTTCTGTTACAGTAAGAACAGAATAATAGCAGTGAGAAGATGTGATGAAGCATGGGATGACCATGACACCATCCATGTGATGCTCATATTTTTCCCAGTGCAGAAACATGCTTCTACAGATATTGTGCCTTTGTTGGTTCCCACAGAGTACTGAGGGCAAGACCAGTTGACCCTGGAATTTGAGTTCTTCTACTGATTCTGTGCTTTAGCTCTAAAACGTCAATGTTCCTTTTTGCAGCATGTTTTGTGTGTTTTTTTTTGGAGCATATAGAAATCTCATTTCAAATGCAAGGACAACACATCAGAATTTTCTGTTCAGCACTACAACGTATTGCTAAGTCAAGGTCTGTCTTACTTACAGTACATTCACTGTTGAGTGTAATCTATTGTTCCCTTGCATCAGCCATTCCTCAAGACCTGTAATCTAGAAAATAATGTCTGGACCATAATTATTACTGTTTTCAGTGAGTCCAGAAATATTTGTGTAAATAAGTGCAAATGAGATTACAGGCGCCTTTATACAGTCATGGCCAAAAGTTTTGAGAATGACACAAATATTATATTTTCACATGATCTGCTGCCCTCTGGTTTTTATGTGTGTTTGTCAGATGTTTTTATCACATACAGAAATATAATTGCATTCATATTATGAGTAACAGAAGCTTATATTGACAGTTAGAATGAGTTAATGCATCAAGTCAATATTTGCAGTGTTGACCCTTCTTCTTCAGGACCTCTGCAATTCTCCCTGGCATGCTCTCAATCAACTTCTGGACCAAATCCTGACTGATAGCAGTCCATTCTTGCAGAATCAATGCTTTAATTTTGTCTGAATTTGTTGGTTTTTGTTTGTCCACCCGTCTCTTGATGATTGACCACAAGTTCTCAATGGGATTAAGATCTGGGGAGTTTCCAGGCCATGGACCCAAAATCTCTATGTTTTGTTCCCTGAGCCATTTAGTTATCACCTTTGCTTTATGGCAAGGTGCTCCATCATGCTGGAAAAGGCATTGTTGAGCGCCAAACTGCTCTTGGACGGTTGGGAGAAGTTGCTCTTGGAGGACATTCTGGTACCATTCTTTATTCATGGCTGTGTTTTTAGGCAAGACTGTGAGAGAGCCGATTCCCTTGGCTGAGAAGCAACCCCACACATGAATGGTTTCAGGATGCTTTACAGTTGGCATGAGACAAGACTGGTGGTAGCGCTCACCTCTTCTTCTCCGAATAAGCTGTTTTCCAGATGTTCCAAACAATCGAAAAGGGGATTCATCAGAGAAAATGACTTTACCCCAGTCCTCAGCAGTCCACTCCCTGTACCTTTTGCAGAATATCAGTCTGTCCCTGATGTTTTTTCTGGAGAGAAGTGGCTTCTTTGCTGCCCTCCTTGAGACCAGGCCTTGCTCCAAGAGTCTCCGCCTCACAGTGCGTGCAGATGCACTCACACCTGCCTGCTGCCATTCCTCAGCAAGCTCTGCACTTCTGGTAGCCCGATCCCGCAGCTGAAACACTTTTAAGAGACGGTCCTGCCGCTTGCTGGTCTTTCTTGGGCGCCCTGGAGCCTTTTTGGCACCAATGGAACCTCTCTCCTTGAAGTTTTTGATGATGCGATAGATTGTTGACTGAGGTGCAATCTTTCTAGCTGCAATACTCTTCCCAGTTAGGCCATTTTTGTGCAGTGCAATGATGACTGCACGTGTTTCTTTAGAGATAACCATGGTTAACAGAAGAGAAACAATGATGGCAAGCACCAGCCTCCTTTTAAAGTGTCCAGTGGTGTCATTCTTACTTAATCATGACAGATTGATCTCCAGCCCTGTCCTCATCAACACCCACACCTGTATTAATGGAGCAATCACTGAAACGATGTTAGGTGGTCCTTTTAAGGCAGGGCTGCAATGATGTTGAAATGTGTTTTGGGGGGATAAAGTTCATTTTCTAGGCAAATATTGACTTTGCAAGTAATTGCTGTTAAGCTGATCACTCTTTATAACATTCTGGAGTATATGCAAATTGCCATTAGAAAAACTGAAGCAGTAGACTTTGTAAAAATTAATATTTGTATCATTCTCAAAACTTTTGGCCATGACTGTAGAGTGTTATGTGTTAGGTTTAGTTCTCCTTTCAATAAAATGACTCAATAGAAAGGTGACTGTTAGCTTATTCAGAGTGGTAGCAGAAAAGCAAGAGGAATATCTATTGTACTATATTAGACACAAAAGACGCTGTTCGCTGTGCCTTCAGAAAACATCCGCTTGCCACATCACGCGCTGGCCACTGCTGTAATGAGCAGCCTCTTTACTGCAGGGAAATTGCATGGAATATGCAATTGTGTTTGCGCTTTCAAAGCAAATTGACTGTGCTCAGAAGCAAGGCAGCTTGTCATTTATCCATCTGCAGTACATAAAATATGATATTATTGTGGTTGGTGTGAGTACATGACTTTGTGTCTGATTCTGCCTGAGAAGAAGAAAGAAATAATAATTAATAACAATGTAACATCAATTGTCATTCAGTTAATCTCCTTTAGTGATACAGTATATGTGGTAATGTACTATAAGGACATTAAGATGGTCATACACACTAGATAATTCCCAGGTAAACCCACCAATTTTGGCTGGCCATCTAGTATGTGTGGGGATGTCTTGACTTACTCCTGACAGCAGATGTCTGGGAAACAAGGATCTCAAGGGAAATAAACTGCTGCAAGAGGTGTCTGACAGTGGTCTATTTAGAACACATGCATGCTCAGCCGAGAGGTTGAAAGGATATGATAATGCGGGCATGTATGGCCTGCCTTATGATTTAACAAGTAGCTCCTTGACAATATACGTACAAGACTGCTGGTCAGTATATTTATGCAGGTAATTCCTAATATTTTAATCATTTGTAATGGTAGTAAGGAAAAGGTAATCGAAAGATAAATTGCACATCACAACACAAACAGATCCATCTTAACTGTGACTGAGCCAATGAAGCCAGTATGAACGGATCCTTACATGGACTGCTCTGGGGTTTTTTTACTACATACTCAAATGTAGTGGAAGTTAAAAATAGAATTCTGTGTTGGTGTATTACCACTGGCATTTTTTATTTTCTGTGTAAATGATGTAAGTTTAGCCTTTGGAAAGAGAATTTCACAGTGTGTAATATAGGCAATTAGCCATGACTGATGAAAGTCCGTCTCTGGTTAATGTTCATTCATTTGTTATAAATAGTCCAGTTGTCTCAGAATAAAGTTATAACTTGCAATGTGTGCATTATAAAGAGTGTCTGGGCTGCAAGGAACAAAGGACAGGAAAAACAGTCACACAATGGGGAAGGACTATCAGCACTCTCTGCAGCAATGCTCAAAGCTAGTGCAAAGAATAAATAATGGTTCCCATAGTGACCAGTTACATTTTATCTGCCATTTTACAAGGCCATGACTTCTAGTTTTCCAACTGGGTTGTCCAGGTCAGTGCCAAGTTCTGTGTGTAACTCAGTATGCTAAGATTCGGTTAGGAATGTATTTTGGCTTGACTGTGCCGCCTTCTCAGTAGGATCAGTCCTGTCATAGAATAATTAAAGGAGTTGTCTACTTTAGAAAATACATTTAGAAATAGCCTTTTAGGGAATTTCTGAATAACTACATGCGGGCCCCTTTTTATAGTGTAGTACAGCTTTAAAGAGCACCCCTCATTCTGATGAACCCAGTAGATTGGCATAATATGTAGACAACCCTAGTATGTAGACAATGCTAAATAGGCAATGCTTCAGGTTACCAGAAAAATTAACACAGAATATATTTCATCATAAGGGGCTCCATCAACAGGACACCCTGATATCAGTATATTGTTGAGGGTCTTTCCAACAAAAGCAAATTGTACAAAGTGGACATTGCCTTTACAACTCCGGAAGGAAGCATCATGGCCTTGGAGCGCTGGAGTCCTGGGTTCAAATCCAGCCATGGGCAACATCTGCATTTAGTATGTATCTGGGCTTCCTTTGGGTATTCCAGATTGTGTTAGGCCTAGATGGGACAGTGATGACAACATCTATAAAGTGCCACAGAAAAAAAAATGTTTATCAGTCGTGTAGTAAAATGCATTATTTCATAAGATGGCAAAAATGATCTCCTCTTCCATATGCCAGTTTATGGCTAGAGTACTTTACATGTGTATAGTGGCATCTGTAGTGGATGCCCCACATCCCCGACCACACACATGCATTGTATAGATAATTCTAAATCTTTTCCTCCAACCACAAGCATTCTTAAATAATATTTTCCTTGTTGTGTATATTACAAGTTTTTTAATTAAAGGGAAGTCATTACAATTTTGGATGATCCTGTTTATGTTTAAACACAGCCTCGGGTAATATCATGTAGTTTTCTGTTTCATTTAGTTGGCAATTTACATACAATTATGTAATTTTTGCTTGTTGATCTTTCATCTGATACAGCTTTCCAGTTTTCATCTCTGAGGAGGAGGGTTAGATGGGATGGGATGCAGGACAAATAAAATGGATTTAACTTAGTTGTTTAATTTAGCAGTTTTAAAAATGCTAAGAAACAAAATTGTAATAATTTGAATTGGACATATGTCAGCATGTATGTGTGCAACTACTGAATTTGCAGTTCCTGATAACTGAACGTTTGGTCATTTATACCAGATCATTTGGCACCCTCTATGGGTGTAGCTTTAAAGGGAGTCTATCATTACCAAAAACACTTTTAAGCTAATGGCATGTTGGAATGGCCTTTAAAAAGACCATTCTACTTCTACCTTTCCTTGTTTTCTTCTTCCAGCTGATTCCAAGATAATTAATTTCTTCATATATGTAAATGAGCACCACGGAACACCGGGGGCGTTCCTCCTCTTCTGTGAGCACCCACCTCGTCATCGCTTATCACTGCCCCTTCGTCTGTTACGGTGACTTCCCTCTTGGTCTTCTTTCTTCTCAGTTCTTGCCAGCAGTGCTATACGAAAGTGAATTCTCGCGACTGCGCATGCGCAATCGGGCCGCCATTTTCCGGTGGTCTGTCACAAGAGCGTACTATGGCAGAGCCGATAGCGCATGCGCACAGCACTGCGTACGAGGACTTAGAAGAAAGAAGATACAGAGAAGACCAAGAGGGGAGTCACCGCAACGGAAGAAGGGGCGGTGAAAAGCGATGACGATGTGGGTGCTCGCAGAAGAGGAGGAACGCCCCAGGTGCTCCGTGGTGCTCATTTACATACATGAAGGAACAAATTATCTTGGAATCGGCTGGGAGAAGAAAACAAGGAAAGATAGGAGAAGAATGGCCTTTTTAAAGGCCATTCCAACGTGCCATTAGCTTAAAAGTAGTTTTGCGAATGATAGACTCCCTTTAATAAAAATCTTTCTATGCAAAGTAACTGGTATTTTCTGACTGTGAAGCATGACCAGTATAATGTGAGGAAATTCTGGAAGATCAAGTCACAAAAAAAAAAAATCAGTGCCTTGAGAATTAAAATGGCTGACAATGCTAGTTGTCGGACAGCTACATTCTAGTGTGGAAACAACTAAAGTTACAAGAGAAGAACTAAATAATAATTCAAGGCACAGGCAAGTTTTGGTATACTTTATAAGCTGTTGTCTCAGTCCTATTGATATGGTAGCTGCTGATGTGATATGCAGTTAACTCCAAGTCTGGCTCCTAGCACATTGATTTTATCAGGGCGAAAGTTCAGGGTATCCATTTGTGCTTAAAGGGGTATTCCCACAAAACAGAGTAAAACAGTTAGTACTATTGAAAAAAGACAACTAGTTCAACCAGGGGATAGTAAAGGGCAAGACATAAGCATATTTAAATTTGTAGACAATTAAAAGTTAAACATTTTTGCAAATACAAATAAAAAAAAATCTGCAGTGTTTTAAAGAATTTTTCTAATTGTCAGTGGTGCCAATCTTTTGTCTTGACCGGTTGTCAATGGATATGACCAAGGTCTGAAACCCAGCTATGGTTTCCTTATTGTGGCCAGATTATCTTCTTGTATATGCTTTGACCCTGCCTAATAACCCGGCCACAATAAGGAAGTTATGGCTGAGTTTCCGATAAATGGCAGACCATAGAAAGTGTATGCATTCATAGTCATATCCATTGGCAACCGATCACAGCAAAAGACTGTCACAATTGAGCTGATTAGAGAGAATCTTAAAAACTCTGCAAAATTTATTATTTAGATTTACAAAATGGTTTAACTTTTTCTTTTATTAATCCTGACAGGACTTCTGTGACAGAATTTGAGTCCTGTTCATCCCACCCACAAAGGCTGACGGACAGCTTTCCTTGTATCAGTGCATGTACACAGGCTGTCAATAAGGACTCTATCTCTTTATTTCCTAGGAGTCTTGTCAGAAATCATCAGAAAAAGGTTCTCTTTAGTGAAATAAATGTAATATAAAAGTGAAAATATATTCCATTGATGTTGAACCTGCAGGAATTATCAGCCAGTGCTTCTTGGTTTGTTGCCGACATCCCAAGGAATGGATTTGTCTGTTTATGAAAGTAATTAGGCTTCTGTGCCTATGGTATTAATTAGGTATGTTTAATATACCCATATACAGGAATGTATATGACACGGCTGCTGCCTTTTTGCTATAAACTTGCCAATAAAAGTCAAATTATTGCACATGCTAATATTTTATTCATCTTCCTGCAGGGCTAGTAGGAAATCTCGGCAACTGTGGTTGCCCCAGGTAACAGGATCCTGCCAGCTCCTTGGTGATGTGTTTTAACCTTGTTGATTTATACCCTGCATTTTACAACATTCATTAAAGGGAAAGGATGTAAAAATCTCTCTTCAGGGATGTGACCTCCCAATGACGAGACACGGTCCCCTGAGCTCCGCTGCTCTAATGGTAAAGCTTAGTGATTTCTGTAATAGTATTGGAGAAGAGAACATATAGCATATGTTGTGATTACACTATTATAATGACACTGACAGCTATGTAGTGCTGGAAACTAAAGGCTGCACTTATAGATTTTTTTTTTCTTGCCTCTAAACCTTGAGGAATTTTTGAGCCAATTGTTTTACAATAGAAGCTGGTGATATACTGAATATAACCCAAGATGCATCAAGTAACACATACCTATAATTTCTTTATATAGTTGTTTTATGTAGTTTTGTGCAGTCTAAATAAATTGCTAATTATATCTTGTGTTACGCTAGGTTCACACCTGGGTTTCGGTTTTCCGTTCGGGGGTCCGCTTGGGGACCTGAACGGAAACCTAATTTGCTTAAAAAAGCGGTTACCTTTGGAAACCCACGGACCCCATAGACTATAATGGGGTCCGCCGGGTTTCCGCCTGAAAAGTGTAGAAATGCAGAGAGAAAAGAGCTGCTTGCAGGACTTTTCTTTCCGCATTTTTAAGCAGAAAGGGGAACGGAATTCTCAGGTGGAGACCGGGTGCAGGTGTGAACCTAGCCTTAGTGCTTTGTTTCTCTGTTAGGCTAGATTCACAATTGCATTGGAGTCTCCATAGGAGACTCTGCCGCAGATTACATCTCTGTGCAGGACCTTTCTCTTTGCCGGTTTCAGTATAAAACTGGCGGATACCCCGTGGACCTCATTATAGTCTATGGGGTCCACGGGTGTCTGGAGGTAACCGCTTTTTTAGCGGATGGGCTCTCTGTCTTTCGGGTCCCCACGTGGACCTGAACGATGGAGAGGCGAATGCTAGTGTGAGCTTAGCATCACACAGTTACAAGATCTTTTCCATTAATACAGCCCTAAATGTTACTACCTAAAGAAGTGATCCATTAAGAAAGAGTGGGTCCCGCCACTAGATCTATATAATTGATGACATATGCTGCTGCTGCTGCATTTTGTAGCCTTGTGCAACTTTCCCTCACATAAATGGTGACCGCTGCTGCAGCTGAGGTTGACCACACACATCAGGTAACTATATAGCCGACCACTTTTGCTCCTGAAACCTTTGGCAGGGGCTTATTGCCCCGAGAACAAAAGAATCAAGCATGTTGAAATCAAAAAGCCTGCTTCCTTTTTGCCCCAACATCTGCATTTGGGGTAGAGTTGCAATGTCCCCAAATACATTACATGGCTGTCCAACCCCATTCAAATGCATCTTATCTGCCTACAGATGTCACTAGGGGACAATAGAAAGGGATACCTTTTAGCAGCTTATGGAATAGGGATTTATTTTTGAGTTATTGAGCTCATTGGGAGATCCGTGGCAATTCGCCTTTATAAACTGTGGCAGCAGGGTTATTGAAGGTTGTAGGCTTTCCTGAAGAGGTGAGTCTTCAGGCTCCTCTTGAAGGTTGTGATTGTGGGGGATAGTCTTATGGATTGACACATGTGCACACTGTACAGATGGACATTTTCTATTTTTACTGTGGCTTTCTTGTGTAAAAGCTACACTTTTATAATTTTGCTCTAGTATTTTCTGCATTTGAATCCAGCTATCATCCCCTGCAAATATATCTGTCCAGTGATATATGTGACTTAGAAAATTAGCATGAAGGAAGCATCTAGAAAAAGAAAGCAAAGATATTACCTGAGCTGATATTTAGGTAAGTTACAACCCCACGTTCAGACATGGTAGATGTGTTGTGAATGGTACAGTAAAGTACAGTATAATACATTACAGTATAATGTATAGTATAATACAGTATAATAAAACAGTACAGTATAATGCAAGTGGATGATACTAAACCTCACTTCATACTTATAGGATAATATGCAGCATGACATTTATACCTCAGATTTGTTGCCACATATATTGCAAAAATCAGCCTTGTTTTGCCATGCATGAAAGTGGCTTTAGAGTGCAAGAAAATGATGCGGCCATGTAGTATATTGAAGTTGTGTTTTTAGGTACACAAGCCTGCAGTGCAGGAATTACATTCCCAATCCTACAATGATTATATTATTTTTTATTTCATAGGTTTATTGGTGGCATGGCGTGGGGTTTATTACTAGCAGATATTTTATTTCCATGGAATTATTTTCCACATTTATTTATATAAGGCCAATATTCCAAGTGGATTAACTGACCCCTTAAATATTAATAAGATTTTTCTGGGTGCATCTACAAATCAGCAACAATTTATTGTAAAAAGTTCTTACAGGATATTTGCTAACATAAATCTAGTGAGATTATTATGCTTTGCCTGAAAGCAACCAGTTTTACTCATCTAGTAATTTCTCTGCAAGAATTTCTCATTGATGTATTCTTTGATCCCTTTAGTTTAAAAGCTTGAGTGCACAAGGAAAGGACAATACATTCCCTTGTGTATAATATGACCTGTCACAAGATGGAGCACAAGACACCTGCTTCACTACATTCATTGTGTGAGAGCGAAGCTCCGCAGACACATTCAGTATTTTCATGAATACATAATGTGTTAACACTACTGACATCATATTCATTTATTCTTAGCTACACTGTACTGGACTATTTTTACATTTGTAAAATGAATACAGGCCGAGTAAAATTAGAATCCTATCCTGCTGTTCACACAGCTAAAAGATGGTGAATGTGAAATGTACCATATAAGGAACCACCCCATCTCAGACTGCTGTCCTATCACTTGATTGTAACATATCTTGCTGATGGGAGCTCCCACATTCTACTTAAAGGGGGGGATGATCTGGCTTTTTTGTCTGAATGTTGCTGTTTAAATTAATACGTAGAATGTCCCCCTATTGTGTCTGGTGCTAGTGAGAAAAAGCCTCTTTTAGCATGCTTATTCTTACTGGCAGGCTTACCCAACAGCAGGAGTCACTCCACTACCCATGTAGAAAGATGTGAGAGATCTGACTAAGTTGTTGAGCATGTGTGACCATCGACATTGGACTTAATTGGTAGACATTCAGGTGAATGTAAAGAAAATTAGAGGGAAACATTACATGTATACTACAGCAATACCTAGACTCGAGTACATTTTCTTTAAATCATTCCAGTTGAAAAATTATTTCTTGTGTGAACGAGTTAGGCTAAGACCACACAATGTAAACAAAGACCACTTAAAATTGTGTTTTTGTTTTTTTTGTTTTTTTTTTTGTTCAGTTCACCTGTAGGTTTCTCTGTGGGCCCACAATGGCTTGCAACCTTTGCATTGCAAAGGCTGAAAGTCATGGGAAAAACCAATAGTAGTTGATTTATTGCGGATTTACTCCAGGCACATGGAAAATTAAAGAGGGATTCCCATTTCAATGATCCTATTGTTACCTTCTGTTCTGAGGTCTGAGTTATCAGGTCAGCTAGTTGCAATTTTTTGATAAAGTCTCGGACAGTGTCTGTTATCTGTATGTAAACACAAAGAAGACACTGAGTTTACTGCAAGTCCATTGTCAGTCCTGGCAGAATGTATAAGTTTTTTTTTTTTTCTCTCCAAACCTATGTAATGTAATATACATTTACTTTGCATATTAATTGATCTGCATTATTATAGATGTCTAGTAATCATAATAAATAATCTCTTATAGTAAGTCTATCTGTACTGATGTATTTCATAGTGTCCTATCCATCAAACAGTCAAAGGCCGCACACCAGCTTGCTGATGAATACAAGAAATGAGAAGAAGAGACAGCAGGCAAACTGCTGAGAGAGGGAGATTCACTGGAATCCCATCCACTTTGCAGGGCCTGTAAAACGCAGCAGTTTTTGCCACGGTATTTCCGCCACATGGGGCCCGGCTTTAAGGCTGTGGCAGAAATGCAGCTTTTTCTTTTCTAGATTTTGCAGTGGTTTTTTAAGCCAAAGCCAAGAATGGCTACAAAAGGAATGAGAAATAAATAGGAAGCTCTTTACCCTCTGCCTTCTGGTCAATCCACGCCTGGCTTTGGCTCAAAAAACCACAACAAAAGCTGCAAAAAAAACCACTGTGTTTCCGCAACATGGGACTTTAGCCTAAAAGATGAAATTTGTTCAATGCTGATGCAGTGCTGGAAACAGGAAATGATGTACACTTTGTAAGTGTGTGTTAGTAGTGCAAACACATGCCCACAATGTAAATAATGCCCACAGGTCTGTCAATCTAGTCCATACACAACAGATCATGGCAGACAGAGCAGAAAAAAATCTCCTACCCCACAGATTTTGGTTCTGACAAACTATAGTTGATGGTTGGCTGTATGGGACAAACTGTCGTAGGTTTATGTTCGATAATATAATAATTCTTGGAAATGGAAAAGACAATTTAATTCGATTTTCAGTTTTAGTTAACAAAGATAACACTACTTGTATATTGTTATATAGAATAACCAAATGCTATATAAAATATAAACCATAAAACAATGGGAGATATATAATATGGGAAATAATAAGACAGTTGTGGCAATAAAGTAGGTCTACTGAAGTTGTATGTGTGTAATAAGATGCCAGGCTGCTAATGACAACCACTAGCACAAGAGGTTGAGAGGTCTCAGAGTTTACCAGTGCTTTCCTTGACTCCTGTCTCCCTGTTGTATTGTTGACCACTTCCGCTTTTCAGTAAGGACATTTTTAGACATTATGTGGACTTACCTAATGCTTGGTGATACCAGGGAGTTGAAGACTCGTTGCAGCATACAGGAGACTCTTATGTTACATTTATTTCATGAAATTGCAGTATAATAACATACACCTGAAATGATTAATTCAAAACTTATGACAGATAAAATTAGAGAGTGTGTCAGCAATAAATTTATTATAAACCTAATCCCAGTACTTACAGTTTCCAAATATACCTCTGTTATTCAGCTTTGGAGCCGCATTGTCATGTAAATTGACTTTTTATTCCTATGCAAATGAGGGAAAAAATGCTTTGACTGAGAATCTACTGTAAATCTGAGACCAAAGCCTAGGCAAGGTAAGACATGCCCCAATGCACTTTCCCCTTGTTGCATATGAATAAACCAGCAATTTACATAAAAATGGGGCTCCAAAGCTGAATAACCAAGGCAAATTTAGAAGCTGTACAATCAACTTTACAAGGCACTGTGATAAGGTTTTCTTCTGACAGATTCCATTTAATGGTATTTAAAGGGAACCTGTCACGTGGAAAATGTAGCCTGATCAGCACAGAGTATGTTATAGAGCAGGAGCAAGTCGAAATATATTTTTATTGTTTTTTTAAACAATTCTGTCGGTTCATTTATCAACCTATATACTGTATCTGCTAATTCTATAGCCTATAGGATAGTCCTCTATTTCCCCAGTGAAGCTAGGGACTGTGACAGTGTTGTGCAAGTGTATGCGCAAAAGGAGTTGCAGCGGAAACAAGCCCTGTAAACCCTTAAAATAGCTGATTAGTAGGGGTGCTGAGAGTCAGACTCACTCTGATCTAATATGATGGACTATGTTGGGAAGAAGAGAAAACCTCTATAATCGTCTTGATTTTTGCCTGTTTGGGTACTTAAATGCCATCATGTACCAGAAAAACATACAAAATATGAATTTGCTATACGCATATATCAGAAATATTTTACAGTATAGGACAAAGTTCAGAAACTGAATGAGTACAAGTGAATGCTAACACTTAAAGGACGGTTTGCATTGAATTTACCAATTCATGCTTGAATAACTTATCCATTATACTGGAGTATTTTGTAATAGATAACATATTAATCATTAAATTGTCGCTAACATTTCAGCAAATTTTACATAAATCAACATTACAGGCAATTATAGGAAACTTTGTAATACGTTATATACAAAAGTGCTTCTTTCTTCTCATATCAGGCTTTTTGACCTCTCCCCCTACCCTCTGCAAAACTGATATTTACTCTGAAAATCTCTGATATATCTGTATTGACTACAGGTCACATGACTCAGATTACTATTGCCTATAGAAGTCTATGGAAATGAAAGGTGTGAGTGGCAAGAGAGATAGCAACAGGAGCACATATTTAGTGTGATGGTGGAGCTAAACAGAAGCTTTCTATTACAACTAAAGTACTTTATTCACAGTAGTACACATCACTGCTTCTCTTTATATGTCCTGCATGGTGCTGGGGCTGTTTCTGAGGAAAAGAGACCATTTTGGTGTAGATTCTCCTCTCTTCACTAAAGTGTCTTCTTAGCAACAATGTAACTGATCATTGCTAAGGAGAGTCTGTACTCATTGTATATAGCATGTACTATACACATTGAATACAGATCACCAAACAAAGATTTATACTTAGCAGGGAGATGAGAGGCAGGCTAAAGAGCCTCTGCATGCAATTGCAAACTGTACTCAATATGTATTGTAATTGCTGTACTCAGTGTGAAAATTTATCAAGGCTAATGTTTTGTATGTTTGTCTTGATAATCCCTGTGATGCTGGGGATTCTTCTGAATTATGATGAGATGTACCTCTTCATAAATCAGGTGTGCATCCTTCGGCAGGCTCTGCACCTTTACTGAAATCTATGCTAGCTCATAGCTGCCATAGATTTGAGGTATCATGTACACCAGAAAACTACCCCATCCACAGCATTCCCTTTTCATGCCCCCTTATTATAAAGGTGCAAGAACATCGTAAAAATGCCACTTGTGAAAATTTTTGTCATAAATGGCATTTATAAAGTCACAAACCCGAGGCTTGTGACTTTTTTTTTATGTCACATAAATGGAGAAGAATCTAAATAAACCTAAGGGTAGGTTCACACTTGTGCCGGAGTCTGTCCGCCGCGAATCCGGCTGAAAATCTCGGAAAACTGGATAGGGAAAGGTTTGCAACGCATTGCTTAAAAACCCATTCATTTGAATGGGTTTTTATAGCAATGCGCGGGTGTGCGCTTACACCCTCTGCACCGCGAAGCCAGTCTTTTACGTTGGACAGAAAGTCCTGCATGTCCGACTTTGTTTCCGACGAAAAAAAATGGCTTCACGGCGCAGAAGGTGTAAGCGCACACCGCGCATTGCTTTAAAAACCCATTTAAGTGAATGGGTTTTTAAGCAATGCATCGCAAACCTTTCCTTATCCAGTCCCTATACAGTTTTCTGAGATTTTCAGTCGGATTCGCGGCAGATGGACTCCGGCGCAAGTGTGAACTCACCCTAATCCAGTGAGAATAGACGCTTCTTAGACACTTAACAAATTATATTACATAAATGTCCCCAAAACTCCTACCACATAATATAAAGAAATTTAATGAAATGACAGATACTCTGTTAGATACGTTTTATAAACTATTGGTGTTGAAATCATACAAAGGCTGCCCTTTTCATCTATGATGCTTCCATTTTCTAAAACATGTACACATACAAATATTTTTTTTTTCGTTTGGTTGTAGCATAGGTGACATTGATAAGGTAGAGCTTGAAAACCCTGAAGATGAACATGACCAGTACGTCATATTAGGTGCTGGAAGAACAATGATGTATGGTTTTTTTCAATCATTCATTTTTCCTCAGCAAAATACAACTGCACAATTGTTCTATTGCTTTGATAAGTACAATTTATCATATGATAGGGGATTTTTTTTTTTGTTGTGCACAGTTAATGACTCCAGGCCCAGGGAATAAAAGACAACCAATCAAAGTGACTCTTTAACCTCTGTGAAACAATGAAGTCGCTGAGAGCGGTATAACACATGTGACAGTGACTGACATGTTATTGTTGGCTTGTCCCTCAACAGAGAAGGTGGGACATAATGAGTCTTTCTTTAAAGTTGGTTGGAGAAAGCCAAGGTCAAGCACATATCCTGAAGAACAGTTTCCTCCTTTTCTTTGAATCTTATGAGTTTGAAGAGCAGCCACTTGCTTGCCACTTTTCTTCCTGGTTCGCTTCAAAGAAGGTGAGAAATAATAAGATATTGTACTTGGCTGTCGATTCCAAGCCAAGGTCATGGGGACTCACTGGACAAACTGGTTCCTCTGTGTATCAGTGTGACATATTAACCACTTCAGAGGCAGAGTGACCCAAATGAAAATGGAAACCCAGATGTAGTTGCCTCCTGAAAGGGCCTTTGATTCTTGCTGCCAAATATTCCCTTTAACAATGCAGCAACTCATACACAGATGCTAAAATCCTGGTGTATAAATCTTTCCCACCTCATAAACACATAATTGAGGCATAAGCATCAGTATATATTTGAGAAAGTGTATTGTTTTATGTTTTTCAGCAATACGGTACTTGTATCTTTACAAAATATGAAATCCTGATTGTAGTTTCCTACTTGGATTGGTGTCCAACTTTGAAAATTTTTTTTTCTGTTCTTCTTCATACTGACCCATTTATTTAACCTTGTGTATTAAATATGTGGAAGCCCTATACAGATTTTTGTATTATAATCTCTTCTTATACTTGTAAATCAATCAATGCTTGCTGTGGAATATTCCGGAGACTCACAGAAGGGAGCACCTCGCAGAGGAGTTGGTAAGTCCTCCAAAAGCTCCCAAGCATCCAGCACTTCTAGCTGAATGTTTCCTGTGCTTGGCATCAGGATGTTGTATCATACAGGTGCATCTCAATAAATTAGAATCTCTTTGAAACGTTTATTTATTTCAGTAATTCAATTAAAAAAGTGACCTCCTATATTTTCTAGATTCTTTACACACAGAGTGTTCTATTTTAAGTGTTTTATTACTGTAAATGTTGATTATGGATTACAGGTAATGAAATCCCAAATCTAAGAAAATTTGAATATTGTAAAAAAGTTCAGTATTGTAAATTCAGTGTGTCACCTGCCAAGGTTTCCTAAGCCTTTAAATAGTCCCTCAGTCTGGTTCAGTAGGACACACAATCATGGAAGACGCTGATTATGAATTGTATTACTGAATTACTGAAATGAATGAACGCTTCAAAGATATTCTAATTTATTGAGATGAACCTGTAAGACTCCGCTCCAGTATCCAGAAGCACATTCAGGAGGCATCACTAAATTCATGCATTATGTAGAGTAGTCGCAGTGACTGTGGATCACTGCACATTCTTTTAGGTAACCTTCGTTGTTTCATCTGGTTTTGCAGTTTGTTCTCTACTTTATTTTTGCCCATAGAGACCCTGCTTAAGTCCTCTATCTAGTGCCCTTGCTCCAGGTGCTCTCTGCTCCAGGTGCTCTCTGCTCCAGATATCCACTGTTTAGTGCCCTTACTCCAACACCGATATGCTGTAAGAAGGGGCAAGGTCTGTAAAAAAGGGATGTGTCTTATGCCCAAACAATGTCATTCCCTGAGGACACTTTTCTAAAGTTGTCAAGTATGAATTAACCTATAATGAGCCAATTTTACACACGCTCATCACATGGATGAACCTAGTCTTTGCCTTTTAATGCTACATATTCACCAGATGTGGACAATGCTTTTCAAAGCAGACAGTCAGACATTCAATCTATTTTTAGTTACTTGAAAAATAGAATAATCTGATAAACACAGTAAACTCTCTGATTTGTTTTATAGTAAGAGTACACCCATTTCTCTGTACTGTCGAAGGTTAAACATTGGTTCGAATGCAAGGTCTTCTGTTTTGCATCCTCACTTTGTAACTCTAAATATTCCAGTAACTTAATTCCAGCCTCATTTAAGCGCCTATGCATGAACTAGACAAAGGTTACAGTGTTACAGTGTTCATGAGAATATGCAACAGTGATTGCTGTTTTCCTTTAGCTTAGAGATGTTTCATCTTAAAGTAAAAAAGATTGGGTTGGAATAATTTCCCTCGGAAATGCAACACCATCTCTTAGGATATCGAGGAACAGCTGAAAGTTCTAGATGAAAAATGTGGTCTTGCACTGATTTTTCTATGGCGCGCCAACAGCCAAACATCTTCATCAGTTTGATTCTTGAATGGGGAACTTGTTCATTGAATGAAAGCGAACAGTGGCTAAGTCTAAATTTTACCTGAGGCCAGAAAAATAATTTGTTACAGATGCTGTTTTGGATTCCGGTGATGTCGAGTGAGCAGGAATGAGACTTTTTTTTTTTTTTTTTTTAACAGGAACTCTGTATTTTGGAGAATGTATGAAACCTACTCACAAGAGTGTACAAGAGGCACAGAAGACTTTTTTAGGGAATAGACCCAAGAGAGCATTAGCAAGGAAACATGACCCTTAGCCAGCATAATTCATTAAGAATGATTGCTAAATTAAACTTTTCTGACATAGAATTTACATACTATGCAAAAAGGAGAAACCTTTGCCCATACCCTATTAGGGCATGTAGAATCCATAGAGGGGAGTCTCTTACTCTGTCATACTTAGACTGTCCATGTATTTCATTTAAGACAGGGCAGTTAAGTAAATTGATTAATTTACCTTGTGAAAAAAATAACTTAGATTTTTATCAAAATTGTGAAATTGAAATTAGTCCAGCCCCATAGTCTGATATATTTCATACAGGCTTTCTCCTCCTACTTCAAGCTATGAGTAAACAGTAAATAGTTGGGAGGAATTTTCCCCCTATGCCAGCTTACTGATTTTTTTTTTAGTTTTTTAAAGTAAAAACAAGAAAATTGAGATCAAAATCGATAACTGCCCATAAGCTAGAAAAATAATTGAGGTTTTATTTTTAGGCAAAATCACCCAGCCCTAAGTCAGGCTAGGACCACACTGGCATCTGCAGGTAACCACTTTTTAAGCAGATTAGGTTTCTGTTCTTCTGGTCCCCAAGCGGACCCAAAAAACAGAAACCCAGGCGCAGGTGTGAACCTAGCGTCAGACTATTAGTGAGAATGGATGCAATGCAATACTGTATGTGATGTGTCAAGCCTTTTAACACTTTGCACTAGTAAGATACCAGAACTTGCAAACTATCCTTTTAGCTGTCCATACATATTAGGTGTGTATCTGCCAAACCAAACATTTTCTACAGTTTGGATTACCTAGCATGTATGGAGGCCTTCTGATTCTCCCTGCGATGGCAGAGGTGAGGTTAGATAAGGTTGGGGCTGTTGAATTCCAACTGCCCAGTGCCTTTGTTCTCCGGGAGATATTCTGCTGCCAGAGGATTTCATCATCCTCTTAGTGCAGTAGAGCCGAGTGTGCTTGTGTGTTGTGGAGTCGAACGAGCTGTCAGCTGAACGAGCCCTTGGCCGGCAACTATCTTTAGATAGACAGGTTTACAGATTTAGCAAATATATTTTATAGATAATTTTATGTGGGTTGCTAATATTCCACAATATTTTTTGTGGAATATGTTAATTACCTCTAAATAGCATCCTGGTACCTTTTGAGTCCCACTTTGCTGTATTTTATAGTAAGTAGCCAGTTGAGTAGTTTGGACTAGTATTTTTTTCTTGAATGAAGATCACTTCTAACCTAATTGTATATTTTCTGAACAATTTCCTGTGCTACAGACATAGCTCACATTATTTATATAAGCACAGCTCAGTGGGTGATAATCTGGTAACCCATTACTGTCTAAGTGCAGTTTGTAGCTAATATACTGAACTGTTCAAGACTAGGTTTTGGTTGATCCCTTGGACAAAAGTTAAAATATCCCAAATTTTGTGTTAATTTTTTTGACAAAATGGTTGTTTAGAACAATCAGTATGTACTTTTAATTTAAAGGGTGTCCCACAAAGGACATTTATCACCTATACACAGGATAGGTGATGAGTGTCTGATGGCTGTGGTGCCTTACTGCTAGGGCACCCATCAATCAATAGGATGAGAGTCTGCAGAGATGAGGAATGTGCATGGAGCTGCAGATATGCCTGGACCTGATGGAAACAGACAAGTACAGAGTCCACGGCACCTCATATTGCAAGCCAGTATCCTGCTCTGTACAGACAAGGGCAAGAACCCCCCAAAACAGCTGTTTGCCGATGGTTACTTTTTCCTTCTGAGTTTCTGGTTTACCTGTTATGATAGAGCTTTCTTTCTTATGAAGGAAAGATCATTTACATACTTTTTTCCTATAGGGCATTTCCTGAAAATAATTATTTATACTCCAGCAGTATCTGTTCAGTGAGTATCTGTACCCCACCCCGAGCAAGGAAATGGATATAAATACAGTTCTAGTTCCTGTAGGATAAATGATACCAGAAATTAACCTTATATTTATACTAGATGTATGTTTGCTAAGTCCCATCTTGGCACATCTACCTGTAGCAACAGTTGGATTTGGGTTCTACAAAACATGTTTTGTTTTCCCATAGAACCCCTTTAAAGTGTTACATTTCTAAACATATATTTCTATATAAACAGAAAGACAAGGTCATATAGCATTGTAGTTAACATAATGTACTTTGTATAGCAACATAGAGGCACATAGAAGTAGGTAACTTGCCAGCAAATTATTTCATGGGAAATGCCTGAATTAAGATGGTTTCCTGACTTAAACACTTAAAATTGCGAAAAACATTTTAAGTATCTCAATAAACCTTCCTATAGGAAGTTGGAGAGCCTTGAGCAGATGTTGAGGGTGATAGTGATGATGATGACTATTATTGTTATATTTAGTCACTTTCCTTTGTAGATTGTCCACACCTTAAGAGATTGACTGCAAGTGTGGACTGAAATAATAAATTTTGTTTTGCTTCATTTCTTTGAGTCATCTTCATTTTTTAAGCTGGTTGGCTCAGTAAAGATAACACTTTTCACTTGAGGGTGCTTTCATACATAATTTTTATGCTGTTTGTGAAGTGAAGTTAAAAAAGAGAAGTAGAGTCTTTCCTACATTCTACGTCCCTTTACAATACACTTCTGACGCTGGTTTCCATGACGGCATCAAAATGGCAAGTGTCAAAACACCCTCTCATTGTTTCTAAATGTATAAGACAGTGTCAAATATATAAAGCATCCCATTAATGTCTGTACAGCAGCTAAAGACTAAGGCCCCACATAGCGAGCTGTATCAAAAAAGCTCTGCGGCAATAACCACAGTGGAAACGCATCGTGGTATTTCCCACAGCACTTTTCACAGAATGTCCACAGAGTTTTCCTTTGTGGATTATCTTCTTCTTTTATACCTATATGGAAAACACCAGCGTTTCCGTAGGTATTATTGACATGTTCATGATTTTGTTCCTGCAGTGTGTAGATGGGATTAGCCAGAATCCCATCCACATCGCATGTTTGTTTGCCACTGCGTTTCCGCCACGGCCAAATTGCGGCATTTACACTACATGGGACCCCAGCCTAAAAGTAACAATATGTGTTCAAAAGGATGCTTTGTATCTCAATGGCTACTGTTTAGGTCAAGTTGTGGACACAAGCATTTGGAATAGTGTAATATTCTTATCAGCAGATAATTTAGCTGACAACTGACAACATCAATCTATAGTTTACAACCGTGACAAATTTGGGCATCTCCAAATGACAATTAAATGTAGTATGCTGGTGGTTGATGGCTTCCCTACATGCCATTGGTTGTCCTTTGGTTCACAACTGCGCTGGAGTCTCCGTTTGGAGACTCTGTCACAGTTACCACAGAAAATCGCTAGACGAATAAGTGCTGCAAGTCCAACTTTTTCGTTTTGGCGGTTTCAGTACAAAAGAACCGACACCTGACGGAGTCAATGGTGTCCACCGGGCACCATTGGTGTCCTCTGTTTTAGCGGTCTGTGTGTCCAATGTTTTGGTCCTCCAACAGACCAGAACAATGGACAGTGCAGATGTGATCATAAAAGTTTAGATTATAAAATAAAGTTGTTGTTTTTTTTCAGACAAAGGCTATGGAAAAAAGATGCACAGACTCATTTTACATATAAACTTTAGGATTAACAAAAGCTAATTGATGATGTCATTGATGAGCTTTAAAGAGACTCTCTAGGCTCCCCTTGCAAAGGTTCATTCTCCTTAGTATAGATGTATCAATTACATTGTAATCATCTTTTTCTTACAGGTACTTTATGATGATTCTGCCCTTACTTTAATACTGTAGAAATCAGCTCTGTGTGCCCTGATGTCCTGGTGAGCCTGTGACAGACTTGTCTTTATATATAGCAGCCAATCTGAGGAGGGAAAGCTGCATGGATCAGGAGAGAGCAGCAGCCTGAACCAATTATGAGATAGGGGGTGTGTTTCAGACTACTTCAGACTACTTCTACATCTCTATAGATGCTGGAATAAAATGTGGTCACAGATCACAGCTCTACTTTAAAGAAACTAAGATAAAAAGCAGCCTAGCAAAAAGCACTAATAGATATAAATGTCAGGTTAGTATTGCCAGTATTGCCTATAGGTACTGGGTTGCGTTTCGTTTTAGCTCATGACTGGATGGTTACTTTAAGGTAATATTACACAATCAGATGATCTCAATATTCTCTGTACTCCGGTGAAAATCCCCTAAAAATTGAAAAATAAGTGAAATCAGTACTAGGAGGTTTGACAGCTTCTAATAATAGTTCTTCCCACCTCAATTTCATCTCAAGAGCATCTCCTTAGCATATGTCAGCTTATGGCGATGCACATTTCTATTGTTGAGTTTGTATATTGTAGATTTGACCAAGGGAATTGCTTAGAGTGGCCCGCCTGGTGGAGCCGACTAATATGAATCTTCATATTTTTAAATTTTTTTTTCTCAGAAATTAATATGATATTATGCAGCAGTTAAACATATGAAGCCTTAATGAAGCATATGGACAGTGTGTCACGGTGAAGTTGAAGTTTGCTATAGCCGCTGCATTTTTTTACTGCTGAGTTTCTGGGCTCGGGGAGATGTCTGTGACCTCTAAGCAGACTCAGCTGTCAAGAAGACAAATTTGCAGCCTGTGAACAAGTCATTTATCATCCATCACCAGTGGTTTCTGCTGGGAGTGTGAGCATCCCCTGCAATTATATACCAGCATAGCTCTGTGTGCTGCTGGAATTCTGCATTGTTGCACACTGTAGAACCCATTTAGAAATGTCTTCGGGGGCATCTAGTATTTCTCTAGAATTACACTTTCGCCTGCCTTTAAACATTACAACATTTTTTCCCACTTTGAGTTATCTGAATTACTGCAGTCTTTATGTCGGGGTTATTGTGTGTTTATTATTGTGTAACACTGCTTGTAAAGAAAAGAAGATGTAATTGGCTTATGGTTGTGTAAAATAACAAGGCTTCCTTACAGCATTCATATTCCGTCAATATCAGTGCCAAATATTAATGGTACCATTATTTTTCTAATAAAGCATCCCAGGTTCTAGTTAAAAGCACAATGCAATGCACCACAACAAACATTTGCAATGCGCTTTTCTCACAAAAGACTCAAAGCGCAGATGGCAAAAACAATATTCTGAGTCTATAAGTTTGTGCCATACTGTTGCAGTTTGTTCCCTGATAGTCATCATAGTATCAACTGGCTGAACATATGGTCAGATTATTACTGTGGTGATTTTTAAATACTGTACAAAGCTGCATTTCTTCCAAGGTCAAAAGTGGCTTGATCATGCTGGAAAGATTTTATCTAAGGTCAGCATCCTGTGTCTCATGAGACCGCGCAGACCAGCCGTCAACAAAAGGGAAGAATTTTGAGAATAAGTTATGAAAAAAAAAATCTTTATATGATATGCCCTAACATGTCACAATGGTGAACTAATAGAAAACTTTACAGGGATCTTTAGTAAAAAGTAAATAACAGAGTTTGGCCAGTAAATAACAGCACAGTTTATGTCTAGGTACAAATGCAATTTATTTTTTTAATGGTTTATTTCACCTTATTATAAAATAACCAGGAATAAAAAAACTCAGTACCTCTCCAATCCCCTGCCAATCCAATGTGAAAGCTCTGGCTGTTTCTCCAGTCTTTTATCACAGCCTGCTGGCACGTGACCACTGTAACCAGTCAAAGGCCTTAGTGGTCATGTCATACTTCTGTTATCACCACTCAGAAATGGGAGCCATGAGGCCAGTAGTACAACACATGGTGACCACTTACAAAGACTGGCGAGAACACTGGAGCTGGAGAAGAACATTTTTTAATACCACTTGATGATGTTTTTAGTTTTTTTGAAGGTCAGATAACATCTTTAACAAAGCAGAATGGATATAAGACACCACTGAAAATCGTCGGAGAGAAAAGACTTTTCTCTTTGCCAGTTTCAGTATAAAAATGGTGGAAACCCAAATGGACACCTGGTGGACGCCATTATAATATATGGGGACCGTGGGTGTCTGTGGGTAACCGCTGTTGTAGCAGTCTGGCTCTCCGTCATACAGGTCCCCGGGCGGACCCCAACAACGGAGAACCCAGTACAGGTGTGAACATAGCCTTATAAGATCATTGTACTACTTATTATCTCTTCTTATCATAATTTCAGTAATTACGTATTATGCTCTGTCTAAGGCTGTTATTTGTATATATAAATGCATAACATATCTCTATTGAAGATCCAATTTTCTGATACTAAGCCCATATACCTTGTAAAACCATAGAGTTCAGTGTTAAAATCCTGGCTGTCTACATTCATCACTAGAGGGGCTTATGTGCTTTCGGGAAACATATTTATTAATGCATATATTAGGAGCTGCACAACACCATCCTTATAAAATGTATCATTTATCTCCATGGATTTACACTGATTTTATACCAGAAATAAACAAATCTTCAACTTCTTTAAGGATAAATTGTACAAGTAGGACAGATATTGAAATGATGCTTGAAATTTCAAGTAGACTTTAATTCTGGAATTGGATAAATGCAACATATTGTACACCATTCAATGGGAAATCACAAAATTGTGGCCCATAGGCACATCTAGTCATCTAGCTTCTGTAGGGAGAAGAAGAAAGCTATCTGCTAACCATAAGTTGTGACTTATGTTGGGTAAGAAGAACCAGAAGCACATTTTTCTGTTTGTTAGAATGTGTGATTGATAACTTGATTAATTTTTATCTGGAATGTCTCTGGATGAATATCTGAGGAGTCTTAACAAACAATACAAAATAGAGACATGTTTGGGAATACTCGCAGGTCCCTCAGCATCTGTACTAGTGATTCAGTGGAGCCCACATTGCTTTTGATCTCTACTAATTAGAGACAGAGTAAATTGCCATAGTTATTAAACTTTTAGAAAGTCTCATGGATAATTAGGCGCCTAGCTGAGGAAGCCTTGATATACTGGTTCCTGCTGACTTGTGCTCCTGCTTATGGGCTAATAACATATTGCACTGGTAATATTGTTGCAGTATTAACTTTAATTACTAGTTTTTATACTTGAGGCAACTCATAACGTGAAATAACATAGCATTCATTAAGATAAAAGAACATATTGTAGCCATTGGTAAAATTTAGCTAACATCCGTCCAATCACTCTTTCCCAAAGGCAAGGGTTAAACAGCAATTTGTGCTGAACAACTGGGCAAAACGCCACCTCCTTGTGACATGGCATTCCTTCCATGGCCTTAACCAAAGCTTTGCATCATGCTCAGAATTATCCTTAAAGGGATTCTGTTGGGTCCAAAATGCCTCCCAAACCAATAATATTGCTGTGTTAAGGGCCTTTAGTAAGAGTAGAAGCATACTTTTGGAGCCACAAACCAATAAAGCACTACAGAGATAATCATCTATTTATGCATATGCAAATAAGCCTTCAAGTGCACTAGGGGCGGGTCTGATTTGCTTATAGACTTCTGTTACACAGTGAAAATTCACAGATTAGCTTCATGGATTAGGTTACAGTTGTTAGCCATGAAAGAAAGAGGAGGATATTGGATTCACAGTAATAGCTCTCATTACTGCTATATAACATCCTTCATACTGCTGCTTCTTTAGTCATATAATGGACCTTAACATTGCTATTCATGTATACATATATTAGCTTAATCCTAAATCACCTAAGTGAAAGTTCTTTAACATATTGACACAGTATTTGCAATATTAAAGGGTATCTATCAGGTCAATCTGGGACACTAAACCACCCACAGGTCCTTATAGACCTGGGGTTTAGTGTCCCAAATCACCCTGTTGTAATGCAATCCGCAGGCGCGTTAAAAATAAAAAACCTTTATACTTACCTAGAGAAGGGTCCGATGTACACTCTTCAGCCAAGAACAGTCCGGCTTATTCATGAGCTTCTTTGTTGGCACACCTCCCAGCGCCTGCGCTGTTCTTCAGTGAAGCCGAAGATGGACACCCCAGCTTCACTGCGTAATTGCTGGAGGTATGGGGCATGAGCGCTGTAGTTGTGGAGGTGTAGTCCTCTGGCTACATTGAAGAACTGCGCAGGCGCGGGGAGTACAGGTGCGGGGTGAGTATAAAGCTTTTTTATTTTTAATGCAGCCATGGATTGCATTATAACAGGGTGATTTGGGACACTAAACCACAGGTCCAAATGGACGTGTGGGTGGATTAGTGTCTCAAATTGACAGATTCCCTTTAATACATAAATCATATTCAGTGTCTGAACCTAGAGAACTGCAAAGGCTGGGAACTCATGTTAATTTACAGTAGTATATACCAGTAATCTGTTTATGAAGTATATTGTAGGTTACAAATTGTTACAAAGTGGTCCATAGTCTGCTAAAGTTGGCTTTAGGACAGACTCATGTAATTCGCTTAGGTTTCACTGCTCTAGCAAAAATTTGCAGAATTTACAGATAATTGTAGGTAATACACTAACTTAATTCATGTGTCAGTGTACCATCAGCTAATCACAAATATCCCAGAGAATACTACAACATAGTACATACTACACTGGCTGCATGTTTTTCCAGGCAAGCCGCTTGATGCACATTACTCAGATATGCTTAATAATCCTTATACTGTCTCGCATATATTAAAATCATTAATTATAATTATCAAACCATGAACAGAATAAGTTTCTCTGGCAACCTAAGCCGACTATGGCTTGATGGGATAAATTGTATAATAAAAATCAGCATTACAAGGCTCGCAGGACTGTACAGAGCCTATCATACAGCTGCAGCTTTTGCTGGATTCCACTTGCCATATATTTGTTTTGGTTCATTATTCTTAATAAGAAGCTTGGTTTATTTAATCCCTTTATTCAATCTAGTTCAATAATCTGATTATTTAATTGACTGCACTAATAATGCACCGATATGAAAATAGGATTGAAATGAAAAATCTTGCATCTGTCAGTTCATGTACTGACCAAAATTCTAAAGGGAGGCTATTAAAATACTACCCAAACCAATAATAGTGCTGTGTCTGGGTCTTTTATAGGGGTAGAAACATACCTTTGTGCAATCAAACCCATAAAGCAATACAGAGATCATCCTTTTTTATAGATATATAGATCAGTCTAAAAGCCTACTCATAGCCTTAAGTGACCCAATCCTCTAAAGGAGTCACCTTCCAAAGTTGCCCCTTTTATGTGTGCCCCTTTTTCAGCCTCTGCTTGCTTCTGCAGTCTGTCTGCAGGCAAATCTGGTCGGCCCCTGTTGCGCTTGAAGGCTACTTTGCATAAACATGTCTACATTGTTTCATTGTGTTTTGGCCACTAAGGTATGTTTCTACTCTTACTAATGAGGTGCTGCACTATTAGTGGTTTGTGAAGCATTTAGGACCTAATAGACACCCTTTAAGATGTAACCCTCCACGGCTGTGGAGTCAGGAAGCTGAACTATTGACTCCTCTATTATACTGTCTCATTTATAATTAGTGTACATTAGTAATACTGTATATTAGTTATAACATAACATATTAATGTGATAAAATCCTCAAAACTTTCCAAAATGCCTCTGAAGGAAATATTTATAGCAAGTTATGTGTTTAAGGCAAAGGCCCCAAGTTGCTTTTTTTGTTGCAGATTTTACAGTGGTTTTTCGAGCCAAAGCAAGGAATGGATTGAGTAGAAGGGAGACGTAAATGTGCTTTTTCTTTTTTGCATTCTTTTTGTAGCCACTCCTGGGGGAAAAAAAGCAAAATCTGCAACAAAAAAGCAGCTATTTCTCAATGTGTGGGTCTCAGTCTAGTGGAGGCTTCCAGGCTTTATAATTGATGACCTATCTTTAGTATAGGTTATCAATTAAAGATCGGCAAGGGTCCGGCCCCCAGTTAATCAGCTGTTTGAAGAGGCTGTAGCATTTGGGTGAGTGCTTTAGCCTCTTCACTACTTACCAATAATAGTGTTGGACATTTGTATAGTGGCTGTGCTTGGTATGACAGCTCAGTCCTTTTTTTGAGTGGGACTGAGCTGCAATCAGGCTATGTGACCAATTAACGTAACTCCTCATGGCCTGTGAAGCCCTCAGTGCCGCTACTGCTTTAGACAACTGATCTGCAGGGTTCCCAGGTGTTGGACCCCTAACGATCTTCAATTCATGATTTATTCTAAGATTAAAATATCCTGGAAAACCCCTTTATTACATTAATTATTCAATATAATTAATATACAGTATAAATGTGTCAATACATTTCTACTGACTGTGACTCCAGCCAAAACTGACTCCAAGTCTGAAATGCAGTACCACGGCCATGGTTACTTCACCTCTAGAGTTATGTATACTTATGCAAGTGAGAAAATGTGGACACACAGAATGCTCACATGATACGTCATATTTTGGCAGAAGTAATAACAATCACAGAAAGGGTACAACGGGTTGTTTATTGGTAACCACTGACTTTACAGACAGGATGATGGAATAGTCATTTGGTCTCCATGGGCATGTTTAGACTATGCATTAAGAGTATATTCATAATACACTATTTCTGAGAACTAGAAGTATTTAGAACACAATAACATCACATAGGCATTCTAACATAAAGAAGACAATACTCAGCCAGATACATGCAATCCTCAAAGATTAACTCTACAGGGGTTGGATAAAATAACTAGAACCCCTCTATTTTACATAGTCAAGTTTAACACTTCCTGACTCCCATGGCATCACTGGTAATGCCCCCTTTTTTCCCATTCACATAGCTTATATCGCTGTTGATAAACTTACTACTGGTGCTATTCTAACAATTAATGAAGTTTATCATAAACTACGTGACTGGGAAAAATGGGGACATTACTGTGATGGCAGGTGGGTCAGGAAGTGTTAGACTAGACTTACAGTGGGGAAAAAATGTATTTAGTCAGCCACCAATTGTGCAAGTTCTCCCACTTAAAAACATCAGGCCAGCCTGTAATTGTCATCATAGGTAGTCCTCAACTATGAGAGACAAAATGAGAAAACATATCTAGAAAATCACATTGTCTGATTTTTAAAGAATTTATTTGCAAATTATGGTGGAAAATAAGTATTTGGTCAATAACAAAAATTAATCTCAATACTTTGTTATATATCCTTTGTTGGCAATGACAGAGGTCAAATGTTTTCTGTAAGTCTTCACAAGGTTGGCACACACTGTTGCTGGTATGTTGGCCCATTCCTCCATGCAGATCTCCTCTAGAGCAGTGATGTTTTGGGGCTGTCGCTGGGCAACACGGACTTTCAGCTCCCTCCAAAAGTTTTCTATGGGGTTGAGATCTGGAGACTGGCTAGGCCACTCCAGGACCTTAAAATGCTTCTTACGAAGCCACTCCTTCGTTGCCCTGGCGGTGTGCTTGGGATCATTGTCATGCTGAAAGACCCAGCCACGTTTCATCGTCAATGCCCTTGCTGATGGAAGGAGGTTTGCACTCAAAATCTCACGATACATGGCCCCATTCATTCTTTTATGTACACAGATCAGTCGTCCTGGTCCCTTTGCAGAGAAACAGCCCCAAAGCATGATGTTGCCACCCCCATGCTTCACAGTAGGTATGGTGTTCTTTGGATGCAACTCAGCATTCACTCTCCTCCAAACACCACGAGTTGTGTTTCTACCAAACAGTTCTACTTTGGTTTCATCTGACCATATGACATTCTCCTAATACTCTTCTGGATCATCCAAATGCTCTCTAGTAAACTTCAGACGGGCCCAGATATGTACTGACTTAAGCAGGGGGACACGTCTGGCACGGCAGGATCTGAGTCCCTGGCGGTGTAGTGTGTTACTAACGGTAGCCTTTGTTACGTTAGTCCCAGCTTTCTGCAGGTCATTCACTAGGTCCCCCCATGTAGTTCTGGGATTTTTGCTCACTGTTCTTGTGATCATTTTGACCCCACGGGGTGAGATCTTGCGTGGAGCCCCTGATCGAGGGAGATTATCAGTGGTCTTGTATGTCTTCCATTTTCTAATTATTGCTCCCACAGTTCATTTCTTCACACCAAGCTGCTTACCTATTACAGATTCAGTCTTCCCAGCCTGGTGTAAGTCTACAATTTTGTTTCTGGTGTCCTTCCACAGCTCTTTGGTCTTCACCATAGTGGAGTTTGGAGTGTGACTGTTTGAGGTTGTGGACAGGTGTCTTTTATACTGATAACTATTTCAAACAGGTGCCATTACTACAGGTAATGAGTGGAGGACAGAGGAGCCTCTTAAAGAAGAAGTTACAGGTCTGTGAGAGCCAGAAATCTTGCTTGTTTGTAGGTGACCAAATACTTATTTTCCACCATAATTTGCAAATAAATTCTTGAAAAATCAGACAATGTGATTTTTTGGATTTGTTTTCTCATTTTGTCTCTCATAGTTGAGATTTACCTATGATGTCAATTACAGGCCTATCTCATCTTTTTAAGTGGGAGAACTTGCACAATTGGTGGCTGACTAAATACTTTTTTTCCCCACTGTATGTAAAAAATAGGGATGTTCTAGTTGTCCAAGCCGTGTGCCTGCCATAGACAAGATAACAATAAAAAAATATGAGTTTCAGTAAGAGAAATCTTATCCATCTAAAATGATCTGTACTTAATTATTAAAATGCATGTTACACCTACCAAACAGATCTATGGGATCACTGTATATTTCCAAAAGAGTATGCGACAGATACACAAAGAGATGAGGAAGATACACAATGGTAAGAATGCAACATTGACTTATAGCAGGAGTAAAATGAAAGAAGTCCTTGCTGTCTGAACTGGACATTTTGTGTTGCCGGGCCAGCTTGTTTTTCTGTTTAGATAGTTCAGCTTCTCTGTCCCTTCCTCTTCATTCAGATATCAGCTCACAACACATTGTCAGATAATACCGTTTCACAGTTTGCCCCTGCCAGTGTATGTTGCCAGAGCTTTTCACTCTGCTATGTCTGCATATCTTCTGTATGAATCGTACAACAAGGATAAAGCAATTCTTAGTACACAATGAAATTCAGATCACTGCATCACTCTTTATGTAAGGTTATGGGGATTTTACTCGAGAGGCAGGAAAATCCTCTTGGACCGTACCCCAGTGTGTCAGTAATACTGTAACTTCATCTATCAAACACAGACATCACATTGACACAAGGGATCTGCTTCCCCCATCTTTTTGCCAACATTGGTCTCTTCTGGTCTCTGGAGGTTGGATCACCACAAGGATCATCACAATTGGCGTTCATAAGTTACACAGCAGGGCCTTCACTATGCTATTTATTCCTCCCTTGTTCACATAGTGCTAGTTCTTTGAACTATAAATATACACATATGGAATCCAGATCTATTTTTATATGATTCTGTATGACTCAAAGTTAACAGTCATGTCTATGTATCAGTAGCCAGAAAAATCTAATTTTTGTGCAGTTTTGTACATGTATCAATATTAATGGGAGTCTACTACTACCAAAATCACTTCTAAACCATCTAGTCTGTTGTAGGAGCAATGTCAAAGTCATTCCTGCTTCCAAGAAAATCAGCAAATGAGCTGTTTGGTGTTGACAAGATTTTTGTCACTCTATAAAATATAAGTAAAATATAAGTAAAAATAACAATGTTTGGGTTTATGCAACCAAGCCTATGGGATTGTGCACTCCATTTGTCCTATCTGTTTTTCATGCATGTCCTATTCTTGTAAGTTTTTCACTCATTCATTCATGTGACGTATTATATAGCAGATATTGATCAAAGGTGGAGATTCGCCTTATGGATGCAGCCACACATAGTGGCCGCCAGACAGCTGACACACAGTCACGATGCAGCTGAAAAGCAAAATTACATTCTGTTTGTCGCGGCTTTAAAATTGGCATGTGCAGTCTCCTAAGGTGAGACATTCAGCCGTGTGACACATTTATGTCACCTTTTTAATGCAGATAATTTGCTGCAGAAAGATGCAAACGCCAATTCTCAATATGGTTCAGATGTACAGTACCTGTATTGTAAATAGTACTTATCTTGTAAGTAGTTTTGCCATCGCTTCCTGGTCTCCTGTGGGTAAATAATATTCATCAGATCAACAAAAATGTTTAGCATTTGTAGAAAGTTTACTGTGCAAGTTTGTGACTTTGTCTTGCAGAATCCCTTAAGTAATAAAGTACTGTGCAAGTCAGTGCCTCCCAGATCAGACAAAGGATGCATGGTTTTATAATCCCAAATTTGGCTGAAACAGTCTTTTACCAAAATGCCCAGCTAAAAATAGAGTGAATGGGCCTCTTGCCAAAGCCAGCATGCTGTTTATGAAATATATCTTTGATTTACAAGTGATGGATTGCTTTACAAGGGCATTCAATGAAAGTAATTGAGGGAACTCTAAACATTTGTCATTTGGATCATTTATTTTACATCATTGTTTAGCCAAAAGACGTCTGTGTGAGCACTAACCAGTCTTTCTAAATATGCTGGATATATATCTCTAGCTGCTAAGAAGTTTCACTGCCTGGATGGGCCATAAAACATAAATCTGGTTGTTTCCCATAATACATTGTTTACTTTAGTTAAATTTCAGTTCTATCCGTCACTCAGGATTTTCTTTCTATTATGACCAATAGTGATAATATTATAGTAAGATATTGTTTTAAGTAGATTCACGTGGGAATGGTCATGAGGCCCTGACTTCCTTGAAGGAATTGTATAATACTTCTTTCCTTGAACACTTGTAGCCCACGCTTGTAGGTTTCATTACGAATTTCTTTTCTTTGCATACAGGTAATGTAACATCCCATTCTTTTACTATATCACTCTGTCACCAGAATGTTGGTGAGACATGTAACAATGTAGAAATGTAGGCTTGTACTTGTTAAGCAGGCCATGCCAGGTTTTGGTGTAAACTGTTCCAATAGAAGTTAAAAATGACAAATTTCCACTAAGATTTACAACATTGTTCCTCACTCGACAGATTTCACTAGTAATGACGAAGGTAAATGTGGACTTCAAGAAGACGTAATTTTTGTCAAATTTATTAAGAAGAAAAATGGCACACAGATCATTCGATACACTAAAAGTGCAAGGAATCTGTGAAAACGTGCACCTCTTCAGGTGCAAACCGCCATCAAAATGGACTTTTTTGCAGCTTCTCAGCATTGGTTGTGTGAATGTAGGCTTTATTCTACATAGCTCAACAGTGGGAAGTAAATAGTGATTTTTTAAATGATTTTTGTTGTTAAAAAAATTGTTAAAAATGTTTGAATACACAAATGTATATCACATGGTTTTCATGGTGATTTTTATTTGAGAACTGAACAATAAGCAAATGCACATTTGGCCAGTTGTCATAAAGAGATGTACTTTAACATATCCATGGGCTTCTATAGTGCAGAACTGTGCTAAAGAGTGTCCCTTTAGTATACAGTATGTTTGGCCCAAAAAAGTACATTGTTTCTTTATGATAAAAGTCAAGGACAGATATTTGCATATCTTTTGATACTACTTGAATATTTATTTGCTTACTTATATAGTGCCATCATATTCCACAGCGCTTTACAGACATTGACAGTCACTGTCCCATATAGGGCTTACAATCTATATTCCTATCAGTATGTCTTTGGAGTGTGGGAGGAAACCGGAGTACCTGGAGAAAACCTACACAAACACGGGGAGAACATACAAACTCCTTGCAGATGTTGTCATTGGTCGGATTCAAATCTAGCCCAGCCCTGCAAGGCAACAGTGGTAACCACTGTGCAACTGTGCTGCCCCTAGAAAACTCAGTTACAAAGCACAAATATTGTCATATAAAATTGGCCTTATGCTAGGGTCCCACATTGCAGTTACACAGTGTTTGTGGCTGCTTCAGAAATGCAGCAGAAAAAAAGGTGTTTTACAGTACCAGCAAAGTGAATGGGATTTCATTAATCTTATCCACACTTTGCAGGAAAAAAAAAAAAAGAGCTGCTGAAAACCTACATTTTCAAAAATGTGTGTTTTTGAAAACAGACCATGTTAATTTTAGTTGCAGAATCGCAAGCATTTATCCTATAGATTTAATAGGTGAATAAAAGATGCAGAGAAAAATACAACAAAATGAAAAACGCTGCAGAATAAAATGCAATTTTTTCGCAGCTTTTTTCAACAAATTATTCTAGCTGCGTTTCGATATGTGGGGTGTTAGATTTCAGCTGATTTTAAATGATATCAGAAGACAAATGGGCCATTTATAGGGTGAATGATGTTCTTGCGGACACTCAATCCCAATCATTGGTTCATGTAATGGGGCTCTTGATTTATCTATAACTGGAAAGATAAAGCGTTATTCTTTCCCTTCTCTGGGGTCGATTGACACAAAAACCTACGCAATTAATACATGGCCAAATACTGCATTATATCTGCAAACCGCATAGGGGAACTGAAATACAACAATGAAATGTAGTCTTTTACCTGAACCTGGCTACATTTTTCAATGGCCTTGCTGACATCTATTCATGTGTTCATATTTAGGTCCATTCACCAGGATGACTAACAAAAACAGTAATGGTTGTAAGAGACATAGTGAGTTCACTGTTCACATTGAGATTATCATGTGGTATGCCAATTTGAACACCCGGCCCAAATTACTTTGCAATGAATGTGAGAAGTGGTCTGTCCTTCAGGAATTCAAAGGTCAGACAACTATTATTTCTTGTCACTTACATAGCCCTGTCAATTTTACCACCATTCCAACACAAGGCCTCTGTCTACAAAGGAAAACACATTGGGGATGTGGGCGCCCACCCCTGCAGCTTTTATAAAGGACACTTTCTGGGGTGTGTAGCTCTGTATGGAATTTTACCTTCACACCTAGGACTAAATGAGCTCTTCGAAGTTTTTGTTATTCTGTATTGATTGATGCCAATGTGGTTCTGCTCCTTTAAAATGGCACATTATCTCATACTTTTTTTATTGGGTTTTATGTTTTACGGATAGAACTGGCTATTCTGCAAGAAAGTATGTTTTAGATATCTTAGTTAAAGAACAGATGTTACCCATAAGGAAGACATAAGGTATAGCAAGTTTGTACAATTGAGAAAGGAAACAAGTTTTCCTTTTTCAAATCTTTTTCTTTCCAACAATCTTTTTCTATTTTGGTGATAAACAATAGATATGAAGTTTAGTGTAGTCTTGGATGCAGATGTGAATGAAGCCTTTGGAGACATTGTAAAATACACATATTTTAATCTGCTTGCTGTTTTGTATTCTGAATTTTGAGTTTCCCACCCTTAGGCTGGGCCTCCATGTTGCGAAAACGCAGCGTTTTGGCCGCAGCGGAAATGCTGTGGTAAAAAACGTTACATTTTACATTACGCTGGCGTTTTCCAAATAGGTATAATAGGGGCAGAAAGCCTGCAGAGGAAAACTCTGCGTACATTCTGTGAATAACGCTGCGGAGACCAACGCAATATGTTTCTTCAACGCTACGTGGAACTTTAGCCTTAAAGGGTTTGCTTAATACAGACTCAGGGCCTCATCAGTACAAAGCCCTAGCTATGGTGACCCGTCCCTTCTATTTATGCTGACAATTTCCATATAAATATAATGGAAGCAGAAAGACTTTCTGTGAAAAGAGCTGCGGTTTTTCCCGGATCACTTTTTTGCTGTGGCTCGCTATGTAGTCTTGAAGGGTACTACATTATCAAGTAGACAGTTGTTGTTTATGGTGTAGTTATTGTTAAACTGATCATGGATCATTCACAATGGATTTTTTTCTGCAACAAATATGGATGATGGGTGTACCTTTAAGCCCAAGGAGATAAGACAACCCCTTTGACATCCTATTACATAAAATACCTGGCAACCACACAGAAGGGGCAATACAAGATTTAGCTAATCATGTACTTAGTAAGTCTGGGACCCCACGTTGCAGAAAAGCTGCTTTTTTGTTGCAGATTTTGCTGCTTTTTTTAGGCAAAGTAAGGTTGAGGCCCCACGTTGCAGAAACACAGTTTTTTTTTGTTGCAGATTTTGCTGCGGTTTTTTGAGCCAAAATCAGGACTGGCTACAAAAGGAATGGGAAATATATAGGAAGCGCTTATACTTCTACCTTCTGCTCAATCCACTCCTGACTTTGGCTCAAAAAACCACAGCAAAATCTGCAACAAAATCAGCTGCGTTTCCGCAACGTGGGGCCTCAGCCTAAAAGTGGCTTCCAAAGAAATGGGAAATATAAGTGAAACACTTTTATACTTCTCCCTTCTACTCAATCCACACCTGACTTTGACTCAAAAAAACGCATCAAAATGTGCAACAAAAAAACTGGGTTTCCACAGAGTGCGGCCTCAGCCTAAAATAGCATTTTTAGCCTAGTACAGATTCTTACTCCTTTTTATATTTTATTACAATAATATAGCTATGACATTTGTAGTCAATGTACCTTATAAGTGTGTCTGCTGTTTCTGACATGATAACCATTTGTGGTGGTGTGTGGATGCCACTGGAAATACGTAGATAGACATTCATTAAAATGTGTACAATTCTGAGTCTATATTTTAATAGCAAAGATTAACGTAGGAAATGAGCTGTGGTTATCTACTCTTAATAAAGCAGCATATGCAATGTTCAATACAACAAAGGACTTGTCAGGAAGTTGTTACAGACTGCTCGCCATCAGTGGCTCATTCCAGACAAAGTCAGATAAGAGAAGTGTAATGTGATGGCTTTAGTCCATTCTTCCCAAACACCACCTGCTGATAAGCAGAAGGGGGCTCGCTCTGCGGGGGATCTGGCGCTCATGTTAAGTATCCTCTCATTCACACTGCTACTGCTCTCAAAGTCATTGCTAAAGATGTTATTCTTGTAGTTGTTCAACTGTAATGAGAAAGTTCAGTGTAAGGAGACGATTGGCTGGTATGGTATCTCCTTGGAGGTCTAGCTCTCTATTTATAAGAATTAATTACTTTCTGTAAAAGCCTCAATTTATTATATTATTTACTTGTATACCTCTTGTTATAAGAATTAATTACTTTCTATTTAGGCCTCATTTTATTACGTGTACTTGTACACAGCAAATAGCTACTGCGATTGTTCTTCCCCCATACAGTTCCATTATGTCAGCTGCACATCCCTGTTCACACAGGATGTTTCAGACAGACTACTATGTTTTTTTTCTGCATAAAAAAATGCAATCACCCAACAAACTTTCGCTTGTTTGTGAACAGATCAAATGTTTAAACTGATCTTATTTATTTCCTTTGGCCTCTATTCACACTATGGGGTAGATTATTCATTTGTGCCAGTTTAATTGCAAAGAAAAGTCAAATTTTTTTTCTGGCAAGGATCGCGCTGCATTAATCTCATCCATTAAGTATTTGGTTTGTTTTACATTTGTGGTTTTGCTATTTAGTCTGGGATTAGGATCCTCAAGGATTCTGATTCAGAGAAAGAATCTTAAATTATTGCAAATTGTTCTTCAGTGGAGAAAAATAACACATTCTTAATCCTTAGCAGGTATCATCAAGTACTCATGTGTCATGGACTTTCCCTTTGTAAGAGATAAAGGAGTAAGTAAGGTGCATTATTAGTTTACAAGCCCCTCATACTGTTGAGATGCCTGCTAGATTTGGTGGCCATGTCTCTTGATCAGCGAGGGTATACTGGCAGTAAACAGGTCTGCACATGGGTCTTTGACAATAGCACTGTCTTGAAATGTTTCTATGACAGACAGTTGATGAGCACTACTGTAGTGTCACAAGTCTAACAAGTGTCAACACAATGACAGTAATTGGGGCCATCTTGTGATCTTAAGATACATCGTACAAGAACCTTTCGATGATTCTAATTAAAGTTGGTTAGGCAGATGGCAGAGATGGCATTTACAATTCTGATGTGCTGCCACTTTTCTATATCTGCAGACAATTATATCACTCAATCTGCATTTACATAAATATGTTCATCAACTATGTGATGATTTATGGTGATGCTAAAAACTGCTTTCTTTATTGTTCTATGGAGTATCATTCTGACTTATTCTTACATAGCAGAACCTTTAACTTGCTAGACATAAAAAAGAACCATTGGATACCAACATCTGCTGTGACAATTCCTTGAAATATGTCAAGGAATTAAATACTTCCTAGAAATCATTATTGCAGTCTTTACTAGTTTATTTTACATTACTGTTCTTTTTTTATTGTACTTTTTACAGTGACGCCCATACACTACATAAATGTTGGTGGTTACATAAAACCCACCAACTTTGGTGGGCCAACCATCTAATTTTTATGGGATTTTCCTAAGTCTCTCTGGCATATACCGGAGGACATAAGAGTCAGGTAATTCATTTTGTTTTTGAGGGAGAAATAACATCACCAAATGTGTCTGGCAGCAGCTTGTTCACCTCTTGGCTTGGAAGTAGAAGAGATGGTGGCCAAAGATATCTGAGGTGTATGGCCACCTTAAGGTTAACAGTACACTTGTCTACATAAATGGCATGTGAGTGCTGAGGCTAGTGATTGGCTGCAATGGTGACCTGAACTCAAATGGACCAAAAACAGCAGGGACTGGGCCATCAGCCTAGGTATGGAAGATTGGTGGAAGGTGAATGAACCCTCAGTGATCTACATCTGTTATAGTTTTCTATTATTCAGAAATCCAGTTAGCATTGAAATAATATCTAAAAATGGTTATAAATATAGATAAATACATTGAATTTCCTTGACTATATAATACAATAGCTATAACCTGTAAGATGTAATAACAGGTAAAGTACTGTACATTGTAGGCATTGTGGTAAAGCACATCACCTCTTTTATTCTTGTTCTTGGTATCCTTGAAATGAATTGCAAAATACACTCCATTTTATTACTAGAATATGCATAGAGACTGTACGTTCAATTGTATGCTATGATATCAAGCTGTAAGGAAGCTAGCTATCCAGTCTCGTGCCTTTGTATCCTTATTCTCTGTATTGTGCAGCCTTTGAGTCTGCAGATGCTTATCTGATGTGAAGTACAACGGACTAAAAGGACCTTTTGCCTTCTTGCTACATAGGTCTTTCAGCTCACCTGTAACTGTAGCACCCATATCAATGATGTGAATACATTGCTAGGGTTACTGTAGTGTAAACTGCCTAGCATTCTCAGTGGCGTTGCAGTCATTTGGGAAATATTTATGGAGGTATGTAATAGTAGACCTCCTCAGACCACACAAGTCAAGGGGCTGAGGCCTTCTTTGGCCTGTCAGCACTTAACCTATTTAGCTGACATGCCAGTAGGGAGGTAAGGTTAGCCTAAGCTTGCTGATTAGCACTGGGGGGCCACTTATGTCCTACTGTTTTCAGCCCAGCCGTCATTAAGTGGCTTTCATGTAGCTAAGGAGGTGATGCCGACATAAGGGGGCAGGGGTTGACGTTGGTTAACTCCTGACACTGAATGGACTCATTGAGAATCCACGCTTTATATATTGCCTTTTATTTACTCACGGATGTCTAGGGACTTACTGCTACATAAACCAAAGAGATGAAACATAAAGCTGCATTGAGTTACTTTTGTAAGCTTTATTCCTTTGCTAAGTCCAATGTTGTATATCTGATGTAAACATTACATGCCTTTAATATGTAGCGACATACGTTGACCTTCATGCTGTTTATTCGACAGTGTTTGCCTTAGTTAGCATTGTATGTAGAGGCACTTTTTATTTCTTGTACTCTGTTTCCATGCGTTACCCTTATTTTTGCCTTGTACATGTCTAGTTTGTCTAGCCCGTGACTCCGCTGTAAATAAAGCAGCTTTACGCATTTTTTGACTCAAGCTTAAAAAAAATAGACTTTGTCAAATATATTGAAGTATGAGAAATTATTGCTTTACAAAACTTTAAGGGCCAAGATTTTAAGAAAGTCAAATTCCTGCTGTGTGTGTGTGTGTGTGAACACAGGGACTAATAAGGACAGCTTGGCACCTTGCTATACAATTAAAAAGGCAGCATGAAGTGTGAACACTGCTTCAAAGCAGAAATCCTCCTTCCTCCTCAATACTCATGTGGTTCTCATCTGGTGTAAAAGGCAGCGTCCAGCAGACACGTCTTAATTAAATGAGATCAATGCCGTGTTCTAGACAACCAGTGTTCGGACTTACATGTTTTCCACTACTATTCCTCTTCTCATGAGAAATGATGCCCACCAATATTATCCAGTATTCAGAATTATACAGACTTCAATATGTATTACAGCTCTATGCAGGAATGGTATATTTAGTGCCAAGGATGAGATCAGGAACACTTTACGACTCAAGCTTATGCATGTTACCATAATGCAGTCACGTGTGGCACATTGTATAGTTGGTAAAGCATCAGACAGGCCATACACTAGTATTTTGGATTGTTTTATGTGCAACTCATGTATGTTAGTGTAGTATTTCTGTGCACCATTAAAATGACAAATCACCAGTTGATCTCTACCTTGATCTTTGACCTCGGCTGGGCTTCCATTGATGGGATGCATGCTTCTTGTTTAACATGAATGACTATCTACATATTGACAGTGATAACTATAGCATGTTAGACAAGAAAATTAGACAAAAATGGTCATGAATATCCCAACCATGGGTGCCCAACACTCAGCACCCTCACTGATCAGCTGTGAGTGCTGTAGCCCTTTTGTTTACTTTCATCCATATAACAAAAGACATGTACAGTTAGTAGTGGCTCTTCTGGATATTGCAGTTCTGTTCCATTTGTATTCAGAGCCCTGCAGCTGATCGTGAGATTTCTGAGAGACCCCCACCAATCTGATATTGACCTTTTGGATAGGCCATTATTACTGTAATCTCATAAAACCCCTTTAACAATGCTTATACCAGTCATAGTGAGTACAAAATTGCCCGCTTCTGTCTCAAGACATATGGTGGAAGCAGAATGGCTTAATATTAATTATTTATGAAAAACAAAAGACTAGTTTATGTTTTACTTCTCGTTGTCTATGTTTAATTTTAATAAGCAAATTAATGGGCAAAATAAACATCCTAAAGGCAGAATTATGCTTCAAAGCCAACAACCATGTATTGAAAAAATATATGATATTACATTTATCCTGTTGTCATGGTAATCAAGCCCCTATATTCACATGCACTGTATTAGCATTTTCCTTATATAATAATATAGAGTAATGCGTGGTTTAGAACCAGATACAATGCATTAGTCAGTGGAAGCCAAATAAACTAAAAATGTGATTATGTGTTTGCTTTTAAGCAGTGCATTACTAACTATTTATATTATTTAATCCTTGAGACCCTCTGATTTTTCATAATAAATTTTAGCCATTTGCTAAGATAGAGTAAGCATACAGCAGGCCACTGCACATCCCATGTGATGTCTTAAAATATGGCTTTGACATCAGTGCCTCCTTGACTTGACTTGTTGGGGATTAGCAATGATTGACACCTTTGGCTTGCACATGTGTGTTTATGACACAGGCTGAGGTTGCTTTTGTGTTATTTTTGAGAAGGCAAAATCCTTTTCCATCCTATCTTGTTCTGTGTAAGGGCTTTATTTTCTGGCCTTCCATATCAATCAGAAAAAGTCACAATGATTTATAAGTCAGCTGAACACCACCTGCAGTGTGAGACCTAGCTATTGGATTCCATTATAACCTTCAACGTCCTTGATGAAAATGCTTGCTAAAAGTGTATGTTATTAACAAGTGTGAAAATCATATTGTATATAGTGAATTGCAACGTAGGATGAAAACTATTTCCAAAAAGTGTGGATAAATGAAAAATTTTGTGTTTGGTTACAGGAACACTATAAGGTCCTTTAAGAATGGATGAAATGTAATAATAATGTCACAGAATGCAAGTTGATAGATGGGGAAAATGACATGTTTTACACAAAAATTATCAAAATGGAGCACATGTTATGATAAATTTAGTGCAGTTTGCCAAGAAAGTTAGACATACTTCTCTGACTCAGATTCCTTTTTTTGGTCCAAAAGGGGATATTCGTATGACCATTATACATTGGCATCCCAAACCCCTGTCTGTATTGAAAATCACAGTCCATAGTAGTAGTATTATACACATACAGTTGCATACATTTGGTGATGCGGTTGCTGGTGGTTCTTGCTGAGTATCAAACATGGTGTGAATTTAGCTGAATTTAGACATTAGATAACTCTCCTCCAAACTCCTCCCCATACACATGTCCACTTAGGTTGGCCACGTGTGCATATATTCTCAACACTCACTGGTTGACTGATCGCATCTTTTATACAGGATAAAAGATGCAGATAACAGGCAACACATTGCCCTTTGTAATCATCGCTCTTTGTAATGATATTCCATGCAGCAGAATATGGGAGAGACGATCACAGTAGAGATTGTTCCTAGCCCATTTAGTTTGTATGTTTTTGTATACTAAGTCTGATGCAAACGACTGCCGATCAACATCGCAGGGGTCGCGATGTGGCTGTCTAATGCAGATAATGGCGGTGTATTTAACCAGGATTATTTTGCAGGATTTTTATACGGGCCTATGGCGAAAAGTCATTGACAATGCTGCACAAAGAATAAGTGGACAAGTCGATATTCCAGAGGGCATAAATTGTTTTAATATTTAATAGAGCATTGTAGAGTTGCTGAAACAGAATATACATGTTCTTTGATATCAACTTCATAAGAACCCCCGCAGAGCAATGAAAATGCATATAGCAGTCCTTCAGTTGGAATAAGGGCAAAGTACATTATGTAGGAATACTACAATGTATCTCATGTTTTCAGCATTTCATTAAATATATCAGGTAATGTGCCAGAATGAGGAAAAGGCTTTTTCATGTATCAATGGATATACAAAAAATGATATTTTGTATCTTCTTGTATTTTGCTTTTCCACATCCAAGCTGCTGTGCTTTCTTTTTCTAACGCAAATTGTATTAATTTATCTTTTACAGGACCCATCCATCACTACTGGCATACATGACAAGCTCCAAGTACCAAACACCATCCGGAAATCTTGGAATGAGAGAGACAACCGTTGTGACATATGCGCCACTCATCTTAATCAGCTAAAACAGGAAGCTATCCAAATGGTTACATCTCTAGAGCAGTCTGCCAATGCTGAACATTATGATGCTGCTTCTCCAGGATCTCCTCCAGGACATTCTAATATTCCAGCTTTAGTAGGTCCAAGACACATGGGAAGCCTTCAGCCAAAAGACTGGGTATATATGCCAAATCCCTATACCACGCCCAACTACCCTGGCTTTGTGGCCAACAAACATGGTGGTAAACCTAACAGTCTTGGGCTTGCTAATGGTCAAGAAAAGAAAAATGGGTCTCCTTCACATCAAGCCAAAGCCAGCCTTCCAATGGCAACAAGCCCAAACAATGGCAACATCATGAATTCAGTAGCCATTCAAGCTCATCAGTACCTTGATGGTACATGGTCACTATCAAGAGCTAATGGTGTGACGCTGTATCCATATCAAGTAAGTCTTAGTTTTGCTTATGGTAATGTTTTAATGCTTTTTTTTTTTTTCCTAAAGTAATCTTAATAAGTCTGAGGCCACAAGTTGCAGAAAAGCTTAGTTCCACTTTAAAGCCAGTGGTGTAGCAGAAGGGAGAAGTATAAGGACTTTCTTTATATTTCCCATTCATTTTGAAGCTGCTCATGACTTTGGCTCAAAAAACCAAAGCAAATTCTGCAACAAAAAATACAGCCAATCTGCAAAGTGTGGCCTCGGCCTTAAGCATACATTCTAAGGTCCTAGATAACTGTATATTGCAACTCTCCTTCTGAAACTGCTGTCCACATAGTTTTACTGTCTTAAGCCTTGTACGTGGAATGAATTCTATTTTCTTGTCTTGAATGTTGTCTTAGTGCACAGCATTAGCATCATGTCAGGAAGAGCCTGTCCACAATTTTTTTTTGTAAACTACATAAAGTTTACTAAGTAACCCCTAAGTATGAACCTAATAAACATGACTTACAAGATAAAACACATAAGACAGAAAGTTGGTAGAGTTTGGAAATGTCTAATTATTAATCAGAAGAAATCTCATTAAAGAGCTTATATCAGGATCCAAAAAGTTATGTAAGCAATTGTGATGTATTTCTTTGTGCATTTGTAATGAATCTATGTCGGGTATTGCGGCCTCTTGTAACATGCCATTGTCAGGCTGATTCTTAATTACCAGTGATGCTGGCTAGACTGCATGGCTCCTGGTGTGGGCATCCTCCACTTTTGAAATGTGTGAGTTCCCATCTTCCCAGACTTCTCAGAAATGGTTGAGTGGCCTGAAAACTAACCCCTTCTGTCTTCTGAACTAGTATCTGCATCTGTTTGTAATGCTATACAGTACATAGGTGAATAAAGCATCAAATCAAAGTGATATTATCTTGTTATAAAAATATTACATTATCTTACATTTCTGAATTATTAAAAATCCAGGCTCATTTTCTGATCATTCACTATTCCTAACTAGTCATTGTACCTACCACCTCAGTGACTGGTCACGTTCCATAGCTTAGCAATTACATCTATAATCTATATATAAATTTAGCAAATTCCTGTGCAAAACACATAGTGAGTTTTATCTTTTTGGCAGTAGATGGCAACATAGTGAACACTAGTGAACGGTTGGCGCGTGTGGATAGGTCATCGATATGAAAATACGATTCATGGCCAGACAACCCCTTTAAGTGTACAATTAAAATGCAACTTTAAGTCACAGATTTTGTGAAAATTTCCCCGCAGATACTTGTGGAATTGCTGTGAATTTTCCATAGCAATTCTTTTACATGTTGATATAGCCTTGGTTTTAGTTTTGATGCAGAAGCTAAAGACTGAAATGATGAAAGAGCTGTTTCATAATAAAATACATTATTACATACAAATCCTTCGTCCTTGCATGGGACATTGACTTTCTTGGACAGAGCAGCTGGTAATTTGATATCTAGTTTCTACAGAGTCATAAGGTGTCAGCTGACCTCATCCTCGGCAAGGAATCAGTCAGGTTTTTGTATCACAGTAAATTAGCTAATTACGTCTCAAATGTCTTATCCCTGTTTTATCCAAGCTCCAAAAGGGATCAAGAGGGAAAAGTGGAACTCATTGTAAATTCAAGGCTTTTTCGCTGTATTTTTAGGTTTTAATTAGTTTAGCCTGATTTGATCCCGTGTGACATTTTGTTCATGCTTCATGAAAAGAATAATTACATTAATATTTTCCCTTGGGATATAGTCGAGTTGGGTCCAGAGCTTTGCAGAGTCGGTTTTGTTAGGTTTAAGGAATAGTCTTGTAACTAAATCACATGTCCCAATGAGAAGAAAGTTAATGTCAGGAACTTCTTGAAAAGTTAGTGTTTTAATCAAATTGCCACCTTACTGAGGACCTTTCTACTGTAGTTATCACCATGGTGGTTCATAAGCATATTCCTTTACTGCATTACTGCAAATACATACCATTACCATTACACCTGTTGAATCAGTGCCTCTGTTGCCAAGATATCACCATCTCTTCAAAGCAACAGCCACGACCTCATTGCTCCCTAGAGCTCATTTACATATTGAGAAAATGCGATATCTCAGGAACTGAGGCAACGATTCACAAGGGGAAAACCCTGTTTGATTCAGGTGATGCTAACCTATCTGCAGGGCTAGGTTGATATGTTTGGTGACAGACTCCCTTTAAAGTTTTTCCAGTATAAGCATTTTTTTTATCAATTCTGAGAATACTTTAAAATGATAAAATACCTGCTACTCATGAATTTAAGCTTTCACTGCTCCCAGCTTTTGTTCCGTCTCATCTCTCCCCAATGCCATGGCAGTTGAGGGCCTGATCAAGGTCCCTGGGTCTTCCATTATTGTCCATCTATCAAAGATTGCATAGTCTAGTCCCAGAAATGCAGTTATTTTAGTCATTTCATACCCCAAAAATTAAAATAAAAATGATTCACTCATTTGTAATTTGGAATGGTACCAATAAAAAAGTACATCTGATGCCGCAAAAAACAAGCCCCCAATTAGCTCAGTTGATGGAAAATGTAAAAATATGTGCTTTTTAGGACATGGTGATGAAAAAAAAAAAACTAATTACTTTTTTAAAATAGATGTGTTTAAATGTGTAAAATTAGGAAAACTTGAAAAACAGAATAAGAGTTCACACTTGCGCCTGGTATCCGTCCGCTTGCAAACCGTTTAAAAAAACAAAAAAAACGGTTTGGTCCAAAAAGGATTCCAAATGGTTGCACAGCGGATACCTGAATCCGTCTTTTTAGACAGATTAGTCAATGGGTGTCCGTCAAAAAACTGGCCGTTTTGAGTCAGTTTGTATCAGTTTTTGACCAAAACGGACACAGATTACTATCTGTTTGTAATCTGCTTTCCATAGGCCTCAATGTAAAAAAACCAAACAAACAAACAAAAAAAAAAAACCGGATTGGTTGCTTTCTATCTGGTATCCTTATTTTTTGGATAGAGGAAAAGTCCTGCAAGTCCGACTTTTTTCTCCACAAAAAAAAACGGATACCAGATGGAAATGCTCCAAACACACATCTGCGGATGTTTTTTTCCAACCCATTGTAATCAATGGGTTTTAAAACGAACCGTTCGAAATCAGTTTTTTCAAAAACTGATTTTGCATGGAGAGCGAAACTCAGATGTGAACCCAGCCTATATTGCGTATTGCTGTTATTGTACTGACTCACAGAATATGTTATTAATCCCACATGGTGAAGACTGTAAAATATGAAAAAAGACTAGAAGTGCTGTTTTTTGTCCCCCCCCCACCTAAAAAAAAGGATAAAAGTGATCAAAAAAGTCAGATGTATTCCAGAAGGGTGGCAATGGAAAGTTATGCATTTTAAAGATAACAATAGAGAGGCACATTATTTTTTTATGTTTTTGGCGTACAGAATTTTGAGATTCATAATTTCGTAGCATAGTACCCGATTTCCAATACAGCATTTAACCATGTTACACAATATGGATTACATATATATCAATGACGGTAGGTAATTCCTGCCTAATACCTCATATTGTGTTATCTCATATTGTGTACGTATGTAAAAAACGTATGTAAAATACTGGTAGACATGGGTGAATTCTTACTTAAACATGACCCATAGGTAATATCGAAGGACTCACTTCTTATAAATACATGGAAATTTATTGAAGTTTTCATGGCAATAGATACAGGAATACATTACAGAATAATAAGCTTACATCATTAAAGAAGTTCATAGTTAGCTTTCCTTAATGTATTGAGGTTATCAACCTGGCTTCTGGTGAATGTAATCACTGTAGACAATAAAGAATAATGGACATATTAATAAACAAAGACCTTATTTAAAGACTCCCAGTCACATACTGTCCTTGTTCTCCATGGACTGCACATGGCTCCCCGGTTTATATAGCCTTGGGCTTGGACCTCCAACCATTAGAGCTCTTATACCATATAATGTAATACTACTGTATTACAGTCTATGGTAAAATCCCTGTATTACTATTAAGGCTTGCATGATGCCTGTATGCATTATTGCAGCTTCTAATCCATTCCTTTTTACTGTTTTGTTGTTTAAAACTTAATTAAACAATTGGATTGTGATGTGCTCCTTGTCTTCTGGAGTTCATTCTGTTTCGTTCATTCTGAAGGGAAGTTTGGAAGATCACTTCTTCATTCAGTCTCCCCTCCTTGGCCTTCTTTCTCCACCATCTGAAGTCCTACCAATTGTCAATTGTACGTAAATTTGTGAATCAATGAGAGAGGAGATAGACGGAGGGGGCTCCGGGTGTGTCCATTACTCTCCTATTTAAGAATAAGATTGAAATTTGTATTTGTGAATATAACACTCATACCAAGGAACCACAGGCAAAAAAAGAGAAAAAGCATACCTTTTCTACTGAATTACTGTGAGTCTATACATGATGCAAGCAAATGCATAAGCCGTATACACAATTATATAACAGTATTGCCTAGAGTAATTTCATGTGGAACCTCCATGACATGCGTTCTACTTCATGGAAATTGGCACTCGGTACAATTACAGTTAATTTGGTTTCAGGTCTGGGCATGAACAAGCAATAGGAGTAAGACTATGTGAGAACATGGTGGAAGCGTAAGAGCAAATTGCTATAATAAGTTCTAATTGATCTGCAGTATCACTAGGATATACGTTGCTGTATGATTGGTGGGCATCCAACCTTCACTGATCCTTAGAATTACGGGCCATTAGCACTGATTTATCACTGTATCCCCTTCTAAGATGCTCCTACACAATGCAATCCAGGTAGCTGGGGCATCATTGTGCAAGGAAAAGCACTGAATGTGTTGCAGTATGAGCCAGCACTGTGAACACTTTTTTTCTCAGGACTAATGATGATTCTACTGGCCTTAGCCATATGGCGTCTCTTTACAAGATAAGAGCATCACTTTAACAGGAACATTTATGGTAAAACTTATTCCTAGTACAGTACCTGAGGGACCCTTATTTAACACACGGACTGAGACACCTGATGTTTGTGGGGTGCACAGAATGATTTTGCGGACCATAGGTTGTTCAACTCTAACCTACATGCTGATCACTGGTGGGTACATTGTGTAGTCCTTCAATTTTATAAAAGTGCGGAATTTTTAGCAGACAATTTGGTAAATGTGAATAAATTTGCAGCTGATCAATCTTCAGTCTTCACTGCCCATTCTGTTTGTTCATAAATAATAACTTATAACTATCTTTATCTATAAGTATACTGGGAGCCCTGGTCATAAAGCATGTTCTTTAAATATGTATGCTAAAAAAAAAATCTGCTCAGAGTGCTCTCTGCCTGCCCCGACTTTACTTGTCTCTCCTCATATAGCCTGAGCCGACCTTGATGAATTGAACTTGACACTTCAGAAATTCATCCCAGCCATACTGACAGAGGAGCTGCTGACTCTGTATACCTCAGGAATTCTTCTTGTCTGCCTTCATATTCTTGCTTTGTATTCAGTGTAACTCTATCGCGAAAACAAAGAAGATTTCAAATGCATTTTGTCAAATGTTTCTTAACTTTCCAATATATTGTCCTTGTTCTGTAAATTATAGTTACTGACAAGGACTAGGAAAGAACTTTTAAGTGGCAAGTGTTCTTGTAACTGTGCCTTTTATGAGAACACTATACTTATACTTGGTTGCTCATGTGTAGCCGCTAGTTTGTTTGCCCTATAATTTGTATATTAGAAAATAGTCTTCCCCATCCCCTAATTCTGTCAGTTAACAGTTACATGTTGGTATGTAAGGAAGGAGGCAGTAATATCTCTACTTACATCAATTACAGAGACACACGTGGAGGTAGTAGTGCCTTTGTCTACATTATTTTCCGGACTAAAGGACCTCCTGTGACACTGAATTAGTCTGAATTGTACATGGGTGGTGGTCATCTGGCTGTCTAAAGTAAAACTAGTCATGTAATTGTGGATATAGTTGGCTTATAAAACAAAGAATTCATTTTATTGGAGCTCTTCAGTGAAGAGTATTTATCAAAGTGTTTATAAAGGAGTTTTATTCAGGTAAAAAAATTACTTATAAAACTGCTAAGAATGATAAAAAAAAGGCCCTACTCCCCTCATGAACCCCTACAGCTCTCATTTTGACACTTCCTGTTCCCTTGGTCCCTATTTCCTGGTCTAGTGGTCTCTTGTCAACACAGGACTTGACTGCTGCAGCCAGTTACTGTTAGGGGATAAGTGATCCCCACTATTCCCCTATCTACATGGAGCAGCAGGGCATGCAGGCATTGCCGCACTATTCACTGTCTATGGGACTGCCATAAATGATGCCATCATTAGTTTGCAGCTAATATTACTACAAATCGTGGAATATGCTTATAAGAGATCGGCTAGCATATGGTAGCCCAACAGACAGACGCCACCAAAAGTTATCCCTATCTTGTGGATAGGGGGTAACTTTTAAGATTGGGCCAAGTCCTTTATGCTACAAGATGTTCTCTCTAGAATATTATGTTTATTGACATCTTGTAATAAACGTAACATTAAATCTGTTTTGGAATCTTTCCTTAGAAATGAATCCATCATTGTGGTTTGTTTGTCTCTGACTACATCTAAAGGTTGACGCTTTGGTGACAGCTTTGATCAATCATATTTGAGGTTGCTCGGCATTGTACATCAGGTGACAACATGACATGTTAGTCTGCATGTAGAGAAAGACCCAAATGGACATTTCAGAGAAATTATTTTTAATAACAATGCACAGGTGAGATACAGAAAGATTTCAGTGTAATTGATTTTAATAGTGCAAACTATATTGATTATATCAATCCAAATAGAATGACCAAAACACACAGAAAGGAGCGTATTGAAGACAGATACGAAGGCATTGGTAAGGCCCTTACATGGTGTCTCTGTGTGGATTTACTTCACAAGCTCCAGTAAGGCTGGACGACTGTAACCTAAATCAAAATCACGATTAATTGAATGGTTTACCTCAATTATGGTTAATGAACAATTATTTTAGGACACTCCCATTTTGACATGCCACTCCCACGATTTATAAGCCACTCCATGCCGCTGAATGTTGGTTTCGGTTATTCACATATCAGCAATCCTGATAGCGTACAGTTAGTAACATATCCTGTAGCCAATGGCAGTGAGACAGGATGGCGTGGTTGCAAAATAATCAATTCATTGATCTGACATTCGCTTTGAGTTATTTTGCGATTAATCGCCCAGTCCTAGGCTCCAGAGTAGAGTCGGCCTACACATGCAGGCTCGGGAGATCAGAAACATCTATTTGTATATCGGCCAAAATAGGAAAAAGGCCAGTAGGAGGATAGTTGTCATATTTTTTTTTTTTTTTGGAATCAAATTATATGTTTAGGTAATAAATAAAATGTCTTAATAACAAAGAACAGAAACAAAATACTGTCATTGAGGGAAACCAAACCTGACACAATGTGTGGTATTCCGCAAGAAAGCATTTAATGGTACAGCTAAACATGTGTTCTACATCTCTATAAATGCTTCCTATTCTACATTTGGCTTCGTTTACCTCAGCATAATTTATGTTGACGCATTTCGTTGCCTTGTGAATTATTTAATGTGCTACATTTATATCCTTCCTGAAATAAAGGTGATGATTAGAATATGAAAGGTAGATAAAATGTGCCGAGGTGATGTGGTGCCTCTTGTCAGCACTCCGTGATGCTGAATAATCGAGATAAACACTTTAGATTCCACAAAAATGTCGACTTCAGTTGATGTGCAGAAGTCTAATGTCAGGGGTGGTGAATGACACACAGTTCGACATGCTATGACTTTTTTCCCCTTTGCCTGAGGAAAAGAACTAATTTCTGATTCTTGACAGGAAGGAAAATGTCTTAACTTTTTACAGATTACCTGTTCTTTTTAGATTTTTTTTTTTTTTTTTTGCTGCTGATCCTTCATTGATCTACTCTGCATCCTCTTTATAGGAACCTATCTGTACCTTTCACCTCCTATACTGCTACTACTACTGCGTTATAGTGGGGGGGATTATGTTTGTAAACTTGTTGTTTTACCAATTCTGTGCTTCTGCATTATCTTAAAAGAATAATTTTAAATGTGCATGCAGGTTACCCTGAAAAGTCTTGGAGGTGGTGCCACCCTTACGGATAGACATGCCACCCAACCTCTGTTCTGTCACATGATTGAGGTTTCACTGGCTAAGACTGTGTGTCCCTTAATCCAACTTCGGCACATGCCAGTGAAGCAAAATGTACTGGCCCATTTTCATTGCTGTATTTATCTGTGCCTCTTTACCATGTGACTACAATTTTGTCTTCACACTATTAACATCACACTATTGGCTTGTCACCATGTGTCATTTCCATGACAGTCAATAGCTATAATGGAGCAAGGGGTAGAATTGCATGAATGGTATGTATTATTGAAGCATATAAAGTCACTCTGGCCACAGTGGCCACAGCTAAGCTATCACTCTGGTTGCTGTTTACATTTTTCATTAGGCATGCTTCTTAGAGGTACTATACCGAAAAACAGGCAAAACCGAAGCTGGTCTTAGAAGAGAGATTAACGCTAGGTTCACACTAGTATTGGTCTCTCCATCATTTAGGTACGCATGGGAACCTGAATGAAGGGAGCCTTCCCGCTAAAAAAAAACAGTTCTCCGCAGACCCCAAAGACTATAATGGTTATCAGGTTTCTGTCGGTTTTATACTGAAACCGGCGGAGAAAAAAAGTATCCTACGGAGACTCCTACGCAGATGTGAACCTAGACTTAGGCTGATTTAGACCATATTTTGCTGACTGTTGGCAAACAGGGTAAATTATCCCTACCAAAACTGGTAGACTTGATCAGAGGTGTTGGATTTCTTTGGATTGTTGGTAGATAATAGAAAGTTGTTTGTACTAAATGAAAGATGTGAACCCAAGCTAGATCATCCCAAATCATACATCAAGACATTGATCAATCAGCAATATTTTATTACTTAGAACAACAAACTGCACAGGCCAAACGTGAATGAAATCTGAAATCTGCTTACCTGTGTATATTGACCCATTTAACTGTTGTGGTGCATATTCATAAAGCTTACTATTCTAGAAATGATAGGATCCTTAGCTGTTTCTCACTCACATCTCGCCCTGTTTCTGTTACTATTATAAGCATTATTCTAAAGGCAGGTTATCTAAGGCTAGATAATTTAATGACAACCGGCATTTCAGAGGATTGTTAACGCAATGTCTAAAAATATATGTAGAGCTATACAACATGCATAAGAGGGTTGGAGATATCTGAAGTAAGTACTAGCTTGAATAAATAGTCAGACTGCCCTAGAATTATTCTATTAGCAAAGTGCTATGGGAAACATTGGGTTGGCAAGTTGTAAAAGCCACTCACTCAGCTCTTACATAAAGATATTCATCATCAATTTTCAGCAGATGAAGTGATTGAATACGGGATTATAATTTGCCCTTCGAGCCTGTGACAGTGCTCTCTCCTATTCACACACAATGACCTCATTACCTGTCTATGAGCAGGTACTTACTAAATATCAAAACACGTAGATTGTGATTGAATAATGTTGAGATTTGACTTTCTGACAGCAGGATTATTGGCAGGATGTGCAAATGATGTCTTTGCCATGTTTCTCAATAAGTAACACAATTTGTTGGTCTCTGATTGAAATGTGAGCAAGACTAAATGAGATCTGATTACTAACGCAAAAGTTGCCTTTTAGAAAACAGGAAATGGCGTATTTCTGGAAGTTTCTGTCATACAGTTTCAGAAGGGTAACTGTTGGCCCAATGTTTGTTGGTCCTTTGGGCAACCCCCAACTCTGTAGCTGAATTTACAGTGAAATAGAATTATTTTACTATTTTATGCATTCAATAGCAGCTCTATCAAAATAGTTTTAATGACATGATATCATTTTCTGTAATGACTATGTCTTTATATTTGGACTATCAAGATCATTAAAACTGGATATAAATCTAATCCATAGTCCTAGGTGCAATTGGGTCCAATTGGGTTCACAATTTTGTTGATGTATGTTGGCCCCTTCTATAGTATGTACACAGCCTCAGTACATTAACCATGTTACTTTGCCTATTTGCCAACATCAGATGCATTGTCTTCTTTCACTGGAGTTAGTTATGTTGGCTGAGACTTGACTGACTATATATTTTCACATACAAAGAAAAAAAGTGCACTAAACTAAACGATGCAGGTAAAGAGGACATGATCCTGCCCTTGTAGAAAAAGAATACAGGGTTTATTCTGTTGCTCCTGTTTCATCATGGACTATAGACAAACTGAGGAGTTCAACTTTTTTAAATTTTTGTCATGTTACAGACATGTTGGGAATCTGTTCTGCCAAGTTTAATAATTTAACTCCTTTCTGCAGTTGGACGTCCTGTACTATTATGTGCACCCAATCGATAGCCCTATTATTTGCAATGTCCTTTTTTGCAGTAGGACATAATATGTCCAATGGAGGGCATGAACACAAAAAAGTTGCACCTGTGCCTTTAGCAGTGGGGGCCTTATGTAACCTCATATCCCAGCTTTTTAATTGCCATCCATGACAACCAGGGTTTTTCTAGTGGTCAAAAAATGTCTTTAGTTGGAAAACAGAAGACTGTAAAATAGAACTAAAACTTCATGCTGTATCTGAATGCTAGTCTACAATATTGATCATTAATAAGTGTTTTTAGGAATTACATTGAATTACACATGGATTACTGCAGGAAGTCTCTACCACTGTCAAAGATGTCTTTGAGTCATGTTATTATATGTCACTCAGACATAGATGGAGATATAGACAGACTCCTATTTTTGGGAATTTTTAATGTTTTGGTTAATGGCATCTAGTCATAGATTTGTGGTGTTCACTGTAAATGGCTGGTTGTTCTTTTTCTTCCCACACTTTATTCTCTTTTGGCCTTCCTTATATTGACTGCCTGTTCCAGCTTTATGAGTTAAAAGAACATATTTTTGTGAGATGTTAAGAGATAGCATAAATTAGGTACATTTTTTACATTTATCTTCTACATATCCATTGAGGTAGAAGCAATGTTGAAGAATGAATGAATAGTGATTCACATCTTGCAGTCAGTCATTGGAAGTGAATCATGTTTTTGTTGTCTCCTGGAATCCTGATGTGATCATTAGGGTTATGAGAAAGGCCAGTGAGGAATAGATAGGATGGGTGGTGGAGAGTTTAAGCACAAATCTTGTCAAAGATAACCAACCATATACACGGTATGGAGTATATTCTGAACTTTTTTTTATATACTATACACTCTGGTTATATCAGGGGCACTTTTAAAATCCTAAAAAGTTTATGTCAAGTTAATGATTGCTACTTCTGTATTTGCCCCCTTTCACCTCCTCCCTTTCTTCAGACCAGAAATGACACATGACTGATAATGGTTACTAAAACGTGTTAAAGTAGCCTAAATGCTCTTCACTTGTGGATGAATTAGACATATCTGTACTGATTATAGAACCTTCAAATTCTGAATTTTTGTTTGGTAAAACTTACTGTGAAAAAGTTACATTGTGGTTTGCTGCAACAATCTTTGTAACCCTTTTTTCATTGTAAAAATTAATTTTCTCTGCCGCTCTTTGATGAGCTTGCTTAGATATATACTACTATATACTACTATACTACTATATACTACTATATATATAGGTAGATATATACATGAATATTAAGATTTACAACAATTACTCTACATTGTATACTTCCATAATTGCTCCCTTTGTCATAATAGAGAGTGTGCCCATCCACGTTAGATTAACCTGCGCCAAACCTGGCACTTTGGGGCAGGCCATTCTCTGATGTGTCGGGGAAAATATAGATTGGGCTACTTAAATTTTACATGCCCAATCCTCTGTTTATTAAGTAAGATAGGTGTCTAGCAGCAGCTTCCTTCCCCCTCTCCCCACTTGAAGCACATGCATGCTCAGCTTAACTGAGCATGTATTTGTAAAGTCAGGGTAATCAATTGACAGCTGTTAAAGGTGTGTGATCACTTTAAAGTGAAGCTATCAAGTCTAAAATGTCTCCAAAACTATTAATAGTGCCTTGTAGGGGCCTTTAATAGAATCGGACTGGGCCTGATTTACCAAATTTACCTAGAGAAAGCCATGATGCAAGCAGAGGCTGGAAATGCCATTGATAGCTGAATGGGCAGCATTGAGCAGTTAATCGAAAGGAGAGCCAGGCCATGTGCAGCTGTCTATAGGCAAAGCTGGCAAAATCAGTCCCACATTCGGTGCATATGTAGATTTATTTGCATATCCATTAAAAAAAAAAAACCTGATTTTCTTTGCGTTGCTTCATCAGATACCGTATCTGCCTGCTCTTAATAAAAGTCCCTACACTGCACTATTATTGGTTTGGAAGCCATTTTGGACATGTTGCACTCCATTAAAGGATTCCTTCCAGCAAAGCAAACTAATGTTTTGTCACAGCCTGTGTCTACTGATTATTAGCAAAAATAGGCTGGCAGAGCATGGCGGGTATTGATTACTTTAATGCTGCTCTGCTTTATTAGGAGAGTAAAATATGCCAATTGATGTGCAGTTGTCCGCAACCAGCGCCTCTTGAATCACATGTGGCTGTTGGCAGCTACACATTCTGTGTTTGCATAAGAATACAATGGATGATAATGGCAGAGGTAAGGCAAGAACAATATAGCACTGGTACATGACTCCTGGGTAAGGATCAATAAGCACCTGCCAATTCAGTCAGCACTGTAGAACAAGGCTTTGTACCAGAATAATGTCATTTCCAAAATGCATCTAAAATATTCAGGTCTGCTCATACATTTAGTATTATTTGTAACTGATTATAAATGTCCAGAAATGTAAAATGGATTTGATCCAGATAGAATTATTGATAGACTTCTTTATTCCTATTAATCAATGTCATATCATAGCATGATGTGCCTGTCAAGCTAAAAAATTTTTTTAGAACCTCTAGAGTAAACCATAGATAAGATGATCCAAACTGATGTACCAATGATGGTATTATACCTAAATAAAATGAAAACAAAGACACTAAACCCATAAATGAATCCCAGTATGTAAAATAATGCCAGAAACATTCTAAAAAGCAGGACTGTGGCGTTGGAGTCGGAGCCAGTTTTGGGTGAATTTGGAGTCAGAAATCAGTTGCCGACTCTAACTCCAGCTTCAAAATGTTATAATTAATTAGATGCATAGTTTGTTACATACTTACACTCATAGGAATTCAATCACTGGCTTTTTAATGAATAAGAGGATCTTTACTACTTATGTCCAACCATGAATGTCAGCTATTTATAAAGGAGTTGTAATCAGTTCGATTTTGCGAGTATGCTTCTGCGGCTCCTATTAATTGAATGAACGGGGCCGCGGAAGCACATCCGGTGCACGGGCGCCACGTGGATGAAATTCGTGTTCCGCCCGTGCACCAGCCGTGCCGTTCAATCATGGCCAGCATCCATCAGCCAGGCTTCTGCAAGGGGCCTCAGGCTGTGTTAAAATAGATGAATTGAAATGGGTGGTATGGCCTACCAACTCCACAGCCCTACTAGAAATATCACCCTCTTAATATATTGCTGAACAAATATCAGATAAGCATTTCATACACATTAGATGGTCAGCAAGCCCTGCCAAAATCTGCATATATGACTGACCTATGACTTATAGGTATGGCCATCTTAATGGGGTTGTCCAGGAAAAAATGTTTTTTTCTCTGGAGGCCAGGGTAGGTGACAAAACAAAGCAAAAACAAATCTAAAACCAACTAACCTGTCCCTCGTGGTGTCCAAGGATGTTCCAGCCACACGTGATCACTGAGGCCACTGATTGGCCTCAACGGTCATGTGCGACGTGGATTTCCGTCAGAACAAGCCTCGGGGCGTTGCAGGACCAAACAGCAGCCTGGGACACTGGAGGACCAGGGACAGGTGAGCATGTTTTTTTAAATTTTTTTGTATTTTTCATATTTTTTTTTCCCCCAGGCCTGCAGAGAAAAAACATTTAACTTAAATTTGTAAATAAAATAGTTGAAAAGCTTCCACCGTGCTATATACTTTTTGATAACCTTGCATTTAATAAAGCTTGAATATTGGAATATTGCTAGCATATGCCATAACATATGACCTCTGTTGGCCCCCCAATTCTGAAAAATGATGGAAACGAAATCCCTTCAGGACCCAGATAACTGTAGCACAGCTCCACTGAAGTGACAGGGATGATGTTGCAGTTCCCTGCACAATGAATAATAGTGAGCGTTATTGTGCAGGAAAAATCTGTGAAGGAGAAACATTGTTGGATTAGCACTGAAGCCCCTCGATTTTGAGGATCGTGGGGGTCCTGGCAGTCAGCCCACCCCTGAAGAGGAAGTGATGGCATATCTTAGTGGTATGCCATCACTTTATATAGTGAGACAATATAAGGTATATCTTACCCTAGTGATTAATTAGCTTAATGTATTTTTGACTTTGTTCTATTTTTAATATTCTTACAACATTTAGTGACTCTTAGCCTACAGCATCACTTGGTAGTAGCAGAATGTATCTTATAACTGAAAATGGAAGGAATAAGCTGAATAATAAATCAATTACACTGGTAATACAGTCGGCCATGTATAATTTAACAACACATTTCACCCAGTTACTTCTCCAGTGAAATGCATTTTAAAGGTCATTGAGAGAAATGTTTGCTATATAAATAGTTAGAACAAGTATGAATGTCCCTGTACCAATAACTGGTACTAATTATTAATAAATGATGGTGCCCGCTACCCCGGCCTCTCGTAATTGAATCTCTTGCGTCCTGCTTAGCTATTTTTAATATGAAATTGAAGTGGTACATGAGTTGCCAGACAAAAGTTTGGAATAATACAGAAAGCAGAGGTAGACTTATAATTAGTTAGAAGTGTAGTCAGGCAATTTCCTTTATTACATTCCCTTTCCTTTATATGAATATTTATGTTGTACTTGAAAACATCATTTATCTGGGAGCTCCTCCAGGGGATCCACTGTATTGGAACTCAGAATGAATCCCCGCAGCTCTCTGCACAGTGCAAGCGGCTGCTTGGAAATGAATGTGATTTCAGCCCAAGAAGAAACCAAGGACTACATAGCTCATTCAGAAGAGCATTAGCATTGATTAGCTTCCCCTTACTGTTGCTCAGAATGACAGATATTGTATGGTTAACACATATATTAACCAGCCACTATAAGACTGTTCAGGAGCCTTTGGTGGGGGTGGTGGGGCGTTATGTGAGTGAAGAAAGGCCACGAACTTATGAATAAAAAATGCATTTATTTATTCAGTATGTTTTGGTACATGCTAGCATTAGAAAGGTGAAGATTTACATTCATGTGGCATACAGAATATTTTACATAAAGAGGCAATTGGAATACATAGTTACATAAGTGTTTTGAAAAAGTTTTAAGCAGATGTGAAAAAAAACAGAAGTGTTAATAGTTTATTCTAGTTTATTTTTAATTAACAAAATGCAAAGTGAACCAATGAAATAGAAAATCAAATCAGTACTAGAAGTGATGATATATCCCCGGCAGAGCCCTGATCAACACCATCCAGGCTGCCTGGGATTACATGAAGAAATAGAGGAATCTGTGGTTAGTTCTCCAAGAGGTTTGGAACAACTTCCCTGCAAAGTTCCTTAAGGCTAAGGCCCCACGTTGCAGAAACGCAGCTTTTTTTGTAGCAGAATTTGTTGCGTTTTTTTGAGCCAAAGCCAAGAATGGCTACAAAAGGAGTGGGAAATATATAAAAAGTACTTGTACTTCTTCTACCTTCTGCTCAATCCACTCCTAGCTTTGGCTCAAAAAACCGCAACAAAATCTGCAACAAAAAATGCTGCGTTTCTGCAACGTGGAGCCTTAGCCTAAAAAAGTCTCATGTAAGATAGTGTCTGGGGTTGCAGTAGAGTCTTACAGTTTTTGTTCTATTGGAGAATCAAACATCAGATGCCTGGCAAAATTAAAGCTCCATGGGTAGGTTGATGATGGAACTTTTGAACTTTTTTGTTTAACTTTTTGTGCAGCAATAAATAATACATTTAACTCAAAACTGAATTTGGTTTTGGTAGTAAACTCTCTTTTTGTGAAGTATGTAGCTCTCTGATGTTTAGAATAATCTTGGGTGAAAAAACTAGGACCAAGAAGTACCCGAGAATGTACTTTTTGACCCCCAAGACGTGTTTTCTCTGCGCTCCTTTCATAATGCCCAACTGTTTGTCTTTTATGTTTTATACAAGAACAAAAAAACGCCAAAATAAATGTAATCATTAACCTTTAGTGTAAAACTAGAATCTTTTGGGGTTAGGCCTTTCTTATAATATAAGGGATAATATGGGCATGTTATAGTATTATGTTTTAGTTATTTCATATACATTTTTAATCATTTGTTTGACACTTGTCTATGCTTCATGGTGTGGAATTATAACTCTGATGTCATTGTATCTTTCATATGTGCTGTCAGGGATAATTTCACAGGTGCAGCAAGATACAGATATGCTCATTGTATGCATGGTTTACCTCCTTCATGCCTATATGCATTGTGATTAGGATCAGTGTGAATGAGTTGAAACAAACACACATTCCTTCTCTGTCAAGAAATTATATGTGAATTATTAATATATTACAATTAATGTTACTAATGCTTTGCAGGTCATGTACTTTCTTTTTTTTCCAACTTGCTTTTTTTTTCTCCATGATAGTCACGTATTGATTATAGAACTATAGAAAAATAATTCCTCTAATATTTTAGAATTACTATCAAGTACCAAAATCTGTGCATTCTCATTTTTTAATTTTATGTAAATTAGACACATATTAGAAGAGATTTTTATATCTAATCCCCTAGATTTTATATATTTTACAAGCTTAGATCTTAATATAGTTAGATGCAAATTGCAAATTTACAACACCATGTCATATGGTCTCTAACCGACACTATATAAAAATACATCTATGACTATGGAGACGAACTAGGAATTTTCTGGTAATTTCATTGATTAGACCGGCCTGATTCAGGTAAGGCCACACAGGACAGATCTTCTGTGGGATGTCTGTAGTGGACCTGCCACGGTAAAATAGAACAGCCAAAATTGTTTTTCGCCGCAGCCCTCAGGACTGATTCCTTGGTGGCTGTTACAGCTTTCGACCTTTTGCATTGTAAAGGTTAAAAATGATGGCTGAACATACACTACTAATTGACATGCTGTGTGTTCAGATACTTAGGCGCTGCAGGTTTTTTCCACACTGTGTGGATGAGATTTGTTTAAAACCCAACCACTGTGCTGCTACTGTACATCGCAGTGAGTTAGCCGCTGTCGATTTAGCAGAGGCTATCCCGCTGGGGGCACACCATGTGTGTTCCTGGCCTAAAAGAGTGTTCTTCCTTGGGTAGTTCCTACTTGCTAGAAGAGACTTTTGACCAAAAGTTCATCATAAAGTGTCTACCAGCTTTGACCCCAGTGATTGTAATGTATGGGGGAACTTAGCAGTAAATGTTTGTTCGCCCTGCGGCACCACCACAGGGGAAATTAAGAATTACACAGTGGCCATTCAAATCAGTAGGCCGTTTCTTTCTAGAGGACCTGTCCTGTATTACATAAAGAGATACTCTACAGTGGTTGAGAAAAAAAGGATCCCCAGAACAAGGATCCCCTCTCTATTAACTCACAAACTCCTGATAGGGTATATGACAATGGGTTTTCTCCACAGAACAATGCCTTATTTATAGGAAGGATCCACTGAGTGTGCAAAAAATGTACTGTAAATATACGTTTAGCATATTAATATACCGATTTCAGTTTATTATATTGGTACAGATTAACATGCTGTGCAAAGTAAAATCAGAAATCCTGGAGAAACAAAAGAAACAGGCGCATAACCTAACCCTGCAAGAACAGAAGGCTATTACTTCACTGAAAGAAAATCAGGATATAATAATAAAACCGGCTGACAAAGGGGGCACAATAGTCATAATGAACACCTCAGACTATATCCAGGAAGCAAACAGGCAACTGTCAAATCCCATCCATTACTCCAAACTTGGAAGTGATCCCACAGAGGCCTATATGAAAGAACTAAAGAGTATGATCAAGAAGTTTCCAGTCCAGATCCAGAATCAGGTAAAAGGACTTATCCCACAAGATCCCAGACCGGGCTGCTTCTATATGCTCCCAAAGATACACAAAGATGGCAACCCTGGGAGGCCTATCATTTCTGGCATTGGGACACTGACAGAAAACATCTCAGGTTGGGTGGAAAATCTCCTAAAACCCCTTGTCAGGGATACTCCAAGCTATATCCAGGACACCACTGACCTTCTTAACAAACTGAATGCCCTGGGCCCTCTACCTGAGGGTACCATTTTGGCCACCATGGATGTGGAATCCCTGTATACCAACATTCCCCACAAGGATGGAGTTGCAGCATGTCGGGTACGCCTGGCAAAACAAAACCTCCCAACAGAACCAGTAACGCAGCTCATACAATTCATCCTTAGCCACAACCATTTTACCTTTGGAGAGGATCTATATCTACAGCGAATGGGAACTTCAATGGGGACCAGATGTGCACCCCAATATGCAAATCTCTTTATGGCAGAAATGGAAGGAACATATTTATCAACATGCGCCACCAAACCTATGATTTACCTTCGTTATATCGATGATATCCTTGTCATCTGGACTGCAGGTGAGGAGGCCCTACTTCAATTCCATAATGACTTCAATGACTTTCACCCGACCATCAACCTTAAACTTAGCTATTCAGGGAGTGAAATTCACTTTCTGGATACCACAATATACATTAAAGACCACCGGCTACTCACATCAATATACCACAAACCCACAGACAGAACGGCCTACCTGAGAAACGACAGCTTCCACCCCAAGCACACAAGACAATCTATAATCTACAGCCAGGCTATATGATACAATCGTATTTGCTCCGACAAAACAGACCTGGACAAGCACCTCCTGGATCTGAGGATGAAATTTCTCAGATTGGGATACAAACCAAAAGTAACAGACAACCAATTGAACAAAGCGGCAGCCATTAACAGAGACAGTCTGCTCGCATATAGAGAGACCCAGAAAGATGCCCGAGTGCCCCTAGTAGTCACCTACAACCCACAGCTGGAGATCCTACGAAGGATTGCCAAGGAGCTCCAACCTGTGCTACATAGGGACAACAGACTCAAGGACATATTTCCAGTCCCCCCTCTCCTTTCCTTTCGACAACCACCAAACCTGAGGCGTATTATCGTCCGGAGTGCCCTGAAGGCCCCAACTGAAAATGGCACCTCACCTTGCCTACATAAAAGGTGCATGACCTGCAAGCACATCCACACCACTGACAGTGTACCTATCCCACAGTCACAACAGGTGCACAGAATTAGGGGGACATTCTCCTGCAGGTCTTCCAATGTGGTGTACCTCATAATGTGTGTGCAATGTCCCACCACAGGCCTCTATGTGGGGGAAACAGGGAAGAGACTCAGTCAACGAATGAACTCACACAGATCCACCATTAATAACAGCAGAACAGATCTCCCAGTGGCCGCACATTTCTCCGGAGAAAACCACTCTATTGAAGATTTGCGGGTTGTGGTTTTAATGGGACATTTTAAGACGCAGGAGAAAAGGAAAGAAGCGGAGTACAAATTTATGCAAAAATTTCAAACTCTGCAATTTGGACTTAATATTCATGCCAGCTTCATGTCACACTATGTATGAACCATGAACTGAACTCAATATTAATGCCAGCTTCAAGTCACACTATGTATGAACTGTGAGGGTCACAAATCACCTCCTGATAGCAAACAGATAACAGCAAGAATTACTGATCCCTCCGTCACGCACCACAAGTTTCCAGACTGTTTTTTTGACCTGCTGTAAATAACTTCTCTACTTAGATTGCATTTTTTTTAAGGACTCTAAAATGCTTTGAAAACCATGTGTATAAAAATCTGTGAATTTTCAGTTCTTGTATTACACCATGTCTGATGAAGGGAGCTAGCTAGTACTCCTGAAAGCTTACTTATAAATATACTCAGTTAGCCTCTAAAAGGTATCGCCTGATTTCTTCACTCTTCCACTACTTTCAATGGCTAACATGGTACAACATTATACTACTTTTGTGTGTGTTAGTGTGTTTAAAAAGGGTTAAATGTGACACATACTCTGTGGGCATCTGCTGGAGAGATTCATGTCTCCCTATGCCTTGAAGGCAGATTGTTTTCTGGATCATTAATGCCCTTTACATGGCCCACATGCTGACACAGCCCAGTAGTTTCCCTCCCCACAACACAAGACAACACTAGAAGAAGGTCACTGACCTATAAGATCAATGCTTGTGATATTAAAGCAACCAAGACTTGTTCAGTTCACACTACTGCCTCCTGGGAAGGAAGTGAAGATGGGAAGATAGAAATAGGAGATAGTGGAAGAAGTCTGAATGGGTTGTAGAAAAGTATATGAGCAAATGAATCCAGAAAATATAAGGCAGTATGAGAAAAAAAGGATCAGAATGGATCATGGCTGAAAATAACAAAACTATAAAACCATTGCAACTGTCCTCCATACTATCAAAACTGCAGCAATGATGCCAATGTGCACAGAAACTTAAGAGGTTGAAAGTTACTGCTGTTAATGTAGTAAATAATACAACACCGGACTGATGAATGTATGAGTATTTGACTGGCATTGTGTATGGCCAGCATGAAAACTCTTGTCTTGCCTATGCACATTAGATAGGTGCCTACCAAATACTTATTTGGCTGACAGTTTATCTCTCTCCAAACCTCTATGCACATGCATGTTTGGCTTGACAGCGTGTGCAGGTGTACAGAATGGGGTGAACGACAAAGCTGTTGTCAGACACCTCTGGTGGCAGATAATTTCCCTGAAAGCAAAAGGGTTGGGCATGTTGAAATTCAACAGCCCAAAACTGTAACTTGCCTGACATCTGCCAATGAGAGAAGATTGGCCCTTATTCACATTACATGGTCCCATCAAAATTCCCAGTTCAGTCAACCTTCATCTAATGTGTATGACATCTACATATCTATCTATCTATCTATCTATCTATCTATCTATCTATCCTTTTTGAGTCTAACTTTAACTGTCTATAAGTACATTTGCAGAAATGTTTTTTTCCAACATAATCTTATATTTATTCCCAATTCTGCAGTTCCCAGATATGTACCAGTGGCAGGTAGGCCCATCATCCAGCAGGAGTGGTTCTGTGTTACATATCTAGCTGATACTGAATTGCTAGCAGGATCAAGCAGCTGGAGCTATAGTCTCAAGAGAAAGAGAACAGTACAATGACTCTAATAATGAAGTCATTATTGTTTCAAGACTCATCTCTTACCAGACTGATGCATTACACTTTTTCATCTAAAAAGGTTTAAAAGGTTTAGTCTCTAACTATATCTCTAAAGGAAAGAAACACATTGTACGTATGCCAATAAAGCTGAAAGCAGATAACCGTATTTAACCGAGCAAGTCTTACTGTACACAGGACCACACCAGTCATTCTGCTGGTTGTGAGGATAATTACATTTTAATCGCTAGGTGGTCAGGTTGTCAATAGAGGTAATTTGATATGGAGCATCTGGTAGAACTCATTAATCTTCAATATTGGATTTTCGGTTTGGAAAGGTATTCTTTCTAGTGACATCACTGCATTGACTGTCATCTTAGCTGCAGTTAATCTGATCAGAGCGAAACAAAAACAAAAGACATTTAGGATATTTCCATAAACTTCTCAGGGCTGAATTTACAAATATGCAGATAAGAAACAATGTATTTATTCACTGTGCACTGTAACAAAGAGATAAGTGTGGACCTATAGGATTGCACATGCAATTACATTGCTTGGCTTGCAAGAGTAAGGGTAGGTTCACACTATCGTTATTATAGTTTGTTGCTCTCATCGATCATAGGATGAGAGTATCTGACTTTAAGGCTGAGACCCTACGTTGCGGAAACGCAGAAGAGGTATTTTCAGTCACACCACATGGATGTAATAAAATGTACAGTGAATGTACAGGGTGAAATCTCCAGTGAATTCATAGCAGAGTACAACCTGGATAGGAGTGATACTGTTTCTGGGAAGAAAGCAGGTCCTTTTTTTTCATCCTGAACAATCTCTTTAAGACTAACTGCAAATACAAAAAGTAGGACTGGTCTCAGTAAAAAAGCACAGCTATTTGCACATGAAGGCATTCAATATTTTCTAACATTATATAGGTACATGGAATATTTTCTAACCAATATTATATAAATATTTATATCTCAAAAAGCATGAATCTGTAGAAATATCTACTTTTGAATGTATTCCTATCCATGCAGGGTTAAAAGAGAATATGATTGACATTTTGGTTTTGATTTTACATCCCTAATTTGTTTTATTTTTCTGTTTGCAGATCTCTCAGCTGATGACAGAGACTGGCAGGGAAGGTCTCACTGAGGCAGCACTGAACCGCTACAATGCTGATAAGCCTTCCATATACAGCTTCCCTGCATCACATACTACGTATGTTGCTAGTGAAACATCTACAGGAACCTCAGTGGCTGCATCTTTCTTTGCCAGGTAAATTTATAAATTGTTACCATCTTTCTATACATTATAGTGCAGAGATACCCTGGGTCCAACCAAAGGAAATAATTCTAAGGGGGCATCTAAAGCTAGTCACGCATATTAGACTATTATGGGCTGAACCCTCTGTTTTTAGCTGGACCAGTCAGCCATGTAATGTTTGTGAGGCTTCCTGGCTCTCCCCTAACAGCAGATCTTTGGGGAAATAAAGATATAATCTGCTGCTAGAGCTGGGCGTACATGTGTATGTGGGAAGCAGACATATAACTATTAGACGATCAATTGTTCAGTTCACAGCTAATATGTATGGTCAGCTTAAAACACACTGAAAATACATTCCTATCTGCATGCAACATGTTATAGAGCAGGAAAACTATAGTCATGTGGGCAGTCCCACTCAGTGATTGACAACTATCGCTGTATGCACACTGACAGCTGGTGCCTCAACCTGCTCTTGCTAGGTGCTTCGTACATTTACAATGATGCAGGTTTAAAGGACCAAACATTGTATCAAGTTAAATGAATAAAATGCAAGTTATACTGGAATATTTCCTATAAAACTGCTCACCTCCTCCTGCTCTAGTACAAAACTGAAGGACTATAAGAATGAATGTTTAATGTGACAGATTACCTGTAGGTATGCAGTATAGCAGTGTTTGCATTTTATTGTATTATACTCTCTACAGTTTTTGTTTTTTTGCCAATGCTAATCATATCATCAGTAGCATCAGACTATTTTTTTAATAGCCCACAAAATTTTTTTTTAAATATCACTCACAGTTGGGACTGTCTATATAGATTGTTACTACTTGTGTAGACAGCTGACTCTCCTTTCTATACAGTTATGACTGTCTTTTAAAGGGGTTTTCCCCTCTCCCTCGTTCAATTGCTTGCCTTCTGTATCTTCTTCTCACTACCTGTATTCTTCAACAAGTTGGTGGACGGGCTTTGACTGTTTAATGGATAGGACACTATGAAGTACCTCAGTAGATATAGATATTGCCTTTCCTATGAGAGATTATTTATTATGATTACTAGAAATCTACAATAAAGCTGATTAAATAATATGCACAGGAAATGTATATTACATTACACAGGTTTGAAGAGAAAAAAACTTACATGCTGCCAGGATGGTGAGTGGGCTTGCACTAATCTCAGCACTGTTGTCACTGTGTTGACATACAGAGATAACAAGCACTGGACATCACCACTGTGATCCCTTTTCAGCAAACGGCAATTAGCTGATCTGATAAGAGCAGGAGATAACAGCTCTGAGAGCAGGCAAGAACTCAGCCCCCCTCTCCTCCAGAAAATAGTGACTCACATCACCCTTTGAGATAAGATATCATGCCAGGGACCTAGGCAACCTTGTGTAAACAATGGGAAGGATAATCTCACACATCAGGTAAACGAGGCATCGTTTGTAAAGCAATTTATTTAGGAAAACTCTTGAATTTACATAATCTAGCAGTTTAGATAGGATCCTTGAGAAGGGAATACCCCTTTAAGGTCACTCCAAATGGGCTAACCATGCAAGGAACAGACTTTTCTCAGTAATTGCCCTCTTCTTTGCTGCATTTAATGGGATGACAAAATCTCTGTAAAACGCTGCAGAATATGATGGCACTAAATAAGTAAGCATAATAAAAAAAATAAAAAATAATAATAATAGTAATGTATACCTCTGATGGAAGGGTTCAACATATGCCACCGCACAGGCATACAGTGGTAAACATTTCTGTTTGGCTCCCATTGTAAAAAAAACATATTCTGCATAGTATATTTCTTGCTGTATCCATCTATGTTGAAATGTCCAGCAGACTATACGCTCCTGTACATATGGCCCAAAGTGTGCTGAAAAGACAATCTTTTCCCATACACCAGGTGCTTGGAGACCTGTGGAGACCTTTGTTCTACATATGTCAGGAACTTTCTCTTCGCATATGTCCAGTATGTTCACAAAAGGGTATGTGAACAAAGCCTTAGTACAATGATGCCTGATGTAGAGAATGGGGTCTGGTACTGCAGATTTTTTTGCAATTTGTATTCAGTGGACTAATCTGTCAATCAGTCTCAGAATTTTAGAAGAGGTTAAAGCCCATTTACCCGGATTTGTAGAGTGGGAGTTGAGGGACATAATATTTATTTGCTTAAACATCCCTTTATATTACCCTGCAGTCTGTTATCTGTGAACATGGTTGTTATTGTAATAGACATTCACAGCCAGCCTTTGGTTATCCTACTAGAACTGTTCTATTAAGTATATATCATGCTGTTCTGCTTTTTACCTTTTTTGAAAATCTAGTATTTAGCCTAAATGTTACAATTGCAGTAATCTTGCCCAAGTTGTTGCCAAGGAAATGGACAGTGATGAGCATGTTTAAGATGCAGAAATTGTTCTTGCTGAAATGTAAATCTCCCATGGGATTTAGCTTGGTAACATTTGATAGACTGCAGAAACAAATAGAAAGTATCCAGTTCTTATATGAAAATCATTTTTCTGTCAGGTAGGACACGAGCAAGTGAATCCAAAGACATCTTAGTATGTGTCCCTTACAAATCTGCAGCATTCTTCTATAATTATCACACAGATACATTATAATTTATTAGGTCTGCGTAGAACAAGGTTAAGCACTGAGACAGGGGATCCAAAGCAGAGTACAGAAGTCATGGAAGGACAAGCCATTCTTCACTGCCTGCTCTAATGCCAGTGAATTAAACAGCTCCAGAGTCAGGATACTGTAATTCCTTACTGACAAGAGTCTAGCAGATCCAGTCCTCTCGGGATCGAAGGTTTTCAAGAACGTAATTTTATAGAAAGCTCACTCTTATTTCTTATGGAGAAGCTTGTGGGCCCTTATGGTGGGTCATACTTTGACCTTGAAATTCCAGAGGAGATTGAACATTTCAGCTGCTTTGAGTTAGGAGACCTAGAATATTTTTCTGATGATTGATTTAAATCTGCCATCAATCCATAGTGGAAATATGCAAGAGTCCATTTATAACTATATTTCTTCTTTCCCTTTTACTTTCTGGTACGTAGTGTATAGGTAAAATAAAGCTATTTTATATTTAATGTAAAAGACAACTGAGAATCGCATCCTGCTATTTATGGTCAGGAATTGACTTCATTTACATGATCCAGGTAGGACATTCTCCTGCCTAAGTCAATGAAAGTGAATAGGAAAAGTCATACGACAGCCCTGCCCTGACTCCATGTTTATACTTTAATAAGAAAGAAAAATTTGAAACAGAAAAGGCAAATCATGGAACAGTATGTACTTCACTGTTTTACCGCTCCATGTAATAAGGGTGCGATCATATCTGTGTCATTTTGTCCACTCTTCTGGTCAGGACCAGAAGAGCAAAACAGATTCTGAGGGACTCCATTAACTATAATGGGGTCTGTTATTATTTTTTCCCTGACATTGCTGAATGAAAAAGTTAGGCTTGCAGGACTTTTTCATCTGGAATTTCAGACAGACCTGGTGCAGATGTGAATGTAGCCTAATATAGGTATAAACGCAACATTTGGCATTTACAATCAGATTTTTAGCTTTACATTTGCTTACTATCACATTTAAAGGACATTTGTTTGTGAATGCTGCAAACCTCTATACATTTCCATCTAAAATTATAGGAACACAGATATACAGTATTTGCTTATACAGTTCTATTGCCAGAGTAATACAGATCTATACTATACATACATCTGTATGCATGCCTTATAGGGGTTATCCAAGAATTATCTGCAGATACGTCCACTACAGTGCTAAATACTTACTGTTCCCTTGTGCAGACTTTGTTTGGCTTTATTTTACTTGAGACTCCTTGTATCACTGGTATTTACATGCACTGAATCTGTGAAAAAAATAAATTTCCCATGATGCATCTGCCTGCTCTCGTGCTGTGTGTTTGCTGCTCACAAATGGGAGTGGGGAGTGAACTTGCAAACAAAACATCACAGCATCATGTGACCTGAGATGTGGGAGTGATTTATTACCTGTGATTTCTTTGGAGGAGAGAGCAGGGAGATGAATCATGGGAGCTGTAGTTTTTTCACAGATTCACTGAATGTAAATAACAGTGATACAAGGAGTCTCTAGTAAAATAAAGCCAAGAAAAGGCTGCACAAGGGAACAGTGAGTACTTAGCACTGCTGTGGATGTATTTGTAGATCACTTTTGGAAGCTGGATAACCCCTTTAACACTGCTTCAAAGTCCTATCCACTAGATATCTTCCTGCCCAAAGCCACTAAAAGATGTGGTTGTACTGACTTGGGTTGCAGATAAGCATATTTTGTTGGCCGCAATGAGAATGGTTTGTAAAATAAATCCACTTATGCAAAATGACTGTGTAAAAGTATTTTATTATTAAGAAATGAGAGAAAAGCTGTTCAGGATGTGGACTGGAAATACAGATGGATAACAGACCTAGTGATACAGTACATGGAGTCCATATTAATTACACGGGGACATGTGCTTGGAGCACAGCTGGGACATATATACAAACAGCCCAGTCACCACATGCCTGAACACTAAATATGAAGTCGTCACATGCATACGCCTCAGGAAGGGGTCTGTTTTCATTTAAGACATTGTCCAAGGCAGCTTATATCATATGTAATGTGATTGATGTCATTTTCCCATTAACCTCGTTCTTTAAGAGGGTGGATTTTAGCATATAATAAGAGATGAAAGACTGCAGTCAAAGCCATGAGGCTTGGTGCTGCAGGATTTTTACTAGCACTGTGCCTGAACATATGGAGCTCTGTACAAGTAATTTCCTAGACCCAATTTCTTTATATAAAATAGTTTGCAGAATGACATTTGTTTCCAGTTGAAATACCACCCTATACTAGAAACCTCAATATTATAACCCTGCATGACTACATAGAATACATTTCACAATATGTCATATTTGCCAGTTGTTGACATGTTCCTTTATCTATGCACTAAATTATATTTTAGTGTAATAATTAACTAGAATAATGGTGCTTTGTATTATTATATATAAATGCATTTACTATTATATTATAATAATTCTCAAAAGTAACAGTACAGAGTACATATAGTTTACTTGTTTAAAGGGATTCTGCAGATCTGGTTATTTCGGAGAGCTAGCTGTTACCTTATATAATTGTCTAAAAAGTAGGTGGAATCTAATAATAATCCTGAAGATTTGGGTGTAAGAGTTAACTATCTGCTCAAGACTCCCTCCTGCCATTGGCGGGAATTTAGAACATCAGCTAATGTTGTGTTCAGTTGTATTCTGTTTCTTATGTACTGAAATATTAACACTTTGAACACAAACGTTATATCCTTACTGAAAAATAATGAAACAAGTATAAAAGCCATGAGTTTTTTTCCTCGACAAGGAAATGATGGGAATTGACTGCTTTGTATAATATCTTGACAGTAGGGAGGACACAATTGTAGATGACCTGGTAACTCAGGCTTGTAAATTATTTGTGTCATTGCGCTTTAGGGAAAATAAATCCTCAAGCCTACCTTGTTCTTGTTCCAGACTGATAACTTTGGTAACTCATCTTGCAAATAAGCAGATATTGACGGCCAGTGAGATGAATATGACCTGTAGAATAAATTCACTTTGGCAATGTAACTTATAAATGTATTACTATTTAGAAATGGCAGACAAGCTGTTAGGTCCCAGACCAACCTTGTTCATGTCCCACAGTTGGTGGTGATATGGGAGGCCTGGATTTAGGATTCAGCCAAATTAGCCAACTATTGGAGCAACCGTTAGAACAACTCGAGGGGAACGTAAAAGAAAAAAAAAAAACATTCTCAACTGTTCCTGGAGCTCTGTTCTCCTCCACCGTTCCCCTTTCCTTTATATGCTGAGTCTACAGTGCTGGAAGTCTTGAGGCTCACATGACCTCTGAGATCAATCGGTGGCCTCAACAGTCGCTGGAAAGAATGGGCGATGTCATCCACATACGTCACCAGTTCCTGATTTATTTCAGCAGTCACGCAGAACTTCTAGCATTGTGACCCCAGCACACGACAGAAAGTTGACCAGTGGCAGACAGTGAAGCAGCAGGGATAGCGAAGTTTCATTTACACCCATTCCCCCCAGCTGCCCCACTGACTGCTCCAAATCCTGGACAGCCCCCTTAATTTTTAGCACTGATCGCCATAGTTGCCAAAAGTTGGACCGTCTCTGATCTGATATGGATGGCCTATTCCAAATATAAGCCTTCACTAGTGTACATTGGAAACACACCTATAAGGATCAATCCTAAATCTGTATTCATCTGTTATATGCAGCCTCCAGCCGTTTGGTAAACTACAACTCCCAGCTTCCTTTTTATGCTTTTGCATAGAGCAGACTACAGCAGTCTATGCCTCCTGCTGCAGACCTTATTCTTCCTGGGATTAGTTTAGTGACATTGCAAATTAAAATAGTGTGATTTATTCATGGTGATAAGGAAACACATGCTCTATCAGTTATCATCGCATCAGCTCACTGCAGATACCATCTATTTTGCTACCCGATAATGTAATTCATGTAAAACAGGGAAACTATATGGCAGAACTCCTCTGAGGTTTTGTTGACTTGCACTCAGACAGGTCTGGTCCTTTTTGCTTCATTATCTGCAGCTCTTCACTGCCTTTTCAGCTTCGCCATCCTCTAGTCAGTGAGAGAAGGAACCCCTGAGGGGCTGACAATACCGCTTCCACTAATGATTCTTCTGCATCCCCCTCTCCCCACCTAGAGGTTCTGCCGTTATTAGTCACCGCCAACTGAGCTGGCTCAGGTGAATTATTTAATCGAGGTGCCTTGAGTTTATTTCCCAGGAACATTACATCCTATTTAATATGTTCATTTTACTGATAGGGGGAATCTAATGGAAGTTCACAAATTAAGGAAGATACTGTTGCTTAGGTAACCAAATATTAAGATTTCCTTTATACGTCTTATTCAGCATGCCTTCTATGATGACATTTTTTAAAAAAAAAACTACTTTTTTTCCCGTTCCTTTTTTTTTTTTTTTTTTATTAAAATGTCTGTTTATTTTAGTAAGAACACTTTTATTGTGTCTGTGACTGCTTAGAATATGTTATAGCCTGGCTGTACTAGGTTGATATACATAAGCCTTCAGACGTATCAATAATATTTGTGCTGTCCATGTGTGCAGTGGGCTGTACATGTACAGCACCTAAATACATAGTAGTACATGCTGCAATTCACACACTCGGTTCATGTGCAAAAAAATTGCGGCATGTGCTACTTCAGCCCCTGTTGCGGAGGATTTTGACACTTTTGGAGACAGTTGTCTGTGGCTACCACCTGGTCCGTCTACTTCACGGACATACTAAACACATGTAAAGAAAAATTGATGATTTGTCTTGGATACCACTTGGATAATTTTACATACACACATCTATTTATCTTTAAAGATGGACACAATTTATGATGGTTTATATGTCTATGTCAATAGACTTATAGACATATAGTAAGTGGTTGAAGCTTGCAAACCACTGTATACAAATAAGTAATGATTTGAGGGCTATGTTCACATCTGCACCAGAGACTCCATTGCAGTGTTTGCCTGAAAATCAGCAGAGGAAAAAGTCCTGCACAGACGATTTCAGTTTTAAAATGATGGACACCTGATGAACCCCATTATAGTCAATGGGGTCTGCGGGGCTCCGTGTGTTACCGCTATTTTAGCAGTCTGAGTCTCTATTGTTCTGGTCTTCCACTGGAGAGACAACCTAGCGTAAGAAAACTGTGAGCAGCCACCAGTCACTGAGCCATCCACTGAAAATATTTCATTATATTTTTGCTATACAGTGTTATAAAATCAGAACTGGAAACAAATGAAGATTTCTTTTGACTGGTACAGCAGGAATGTAGAGGATTTGTCCATAGCATCACTTCCACTTTTATATAGCACTAGATTTGATGAATTTAACTTGCTATCTTATAGCGAGGCAGCATTTGTAATGTTTGTAAAGCGTTAAATGGATGTTTTAATTCATATTTGTATTATTTAATACTGCTGCTGATGAGCCCTTAAACATAAAAAAACAATACTCACCATGCCCAGGGCAACAGACACCTGCGGTGTATACAGGTTTGAGTCAGGCGACTGCTTGAGCCAATCACAGGCATCAGCAGTCACCTCTTAACAAATGGTCCATAACAGTAGTCAAGTACCGTTTGTGAAGAGGTCACTGCTGAGGCCAGTGATAGGCTGCAGCGGCCCCTTAGCACAAACGTGACATCATGTGTGATGTCAGCCTGGGGACCTGTATGTAGATGAACAAAGCGGCCTATGCTGAAAGCTGTGGCCCGGGGGAGATGTGTACTGGTTTATGTTTCATGGCCCGTCAGCTGCAGTAATAAACAATAAAATATTTGGAAGAATTTAGAGTTTAGAGGGAACATCAAATGGGACATGCTGACAATCTACAGGCAGCATGAGATGCTGAGCAGATTGACATATAGTTTTGTGGGAAAGATTCATTATAACCTGTCTTGTAACGGTCATCTAGGTACAGAGGCGGTCTCATCAGTGACTGACAGCTATTTATGCATGCACAGTCATAGAGGAGAAGTTGTCCGTCCCTATGACTTGATAATTCTAAGCATCAAATGAGCAAAGAAATTAATAAATGACAAGCTCAATCTTTTTGCCACAAACTATATAGCAATCTGTCCAGCTTCTCCTACTCTATAATGTTCTGCCTGCAGGTTTCACTGCATTTTCTATATGACAGGCTCCCTTTAATTGTTTGCATACAGCTTCTGTCTACCAATTAAACTAGCTGGTAGGGGGTCTGGTGTGAGGATTAAGTGTACCCCCAAGCTTCTCATCTCTCTAATGATTCTACAACAGGCGATTGACACTAATAACAGTGCGATGTGATAGTTTCTTGGATTAGTAATACATTTTATGGGGTCAGTGTATGGGTATGGGTCTATCAAGTATGTACCTAAAGATAGATTTACAGTTAGGTCTATAAATATTTGGACAGAGACAACATTTTTTCTCTTTTTGGTTCTGTACATTACCACAATGAATTTAGAACAAAACAATTGAGATGCAATTGAAGTTCAGACTTTCTGCTTTAATTCAGTGGGTTGAACAAAATGATTGCATAAAAATGTGAGGAACTATAAAGTATTTATTACACACAATCCCTTCATTTCAGGGGCTCAAAAGTAATTGGACAAATTATATAATTGTAAATAAAATGTTAATTTTTAATACTTGGTTGTTCACCCTTTGTTGGAAATGACTGCCTGAAGTCTTGAACTCATGGACATCACGAGACGTTGTGTTTCCTCCTTTTTAATGTTCTGCCAGGCCTTTACTGCAGCGGTTTTCAGTTGCTGTTTGTTTGTGGCCTGTCTGAAGTTTAGTCTTTAACAAGTGAAATGCATGCTCAACTGGGTTGAGATCAGGTGACTGACTTGGCCATTCAAGAATATTCCACTTCTTTGCTTTAATAAACTCCTGGGTTACTTTGGCTTTATGTTTTGGGTCATTGTCCATCTGTATTATGAAATGCTGACCAATCAGTTTGGCTGGATTTGAGCACAAATCTGCTTCTGTCCTGTGTCACATCATCAATAACCACTAGTGACCCAGTGCCACTGGCAGCCATGCATGCCCAAGCCATCACACTGCCTCCGCCGTGTTTTACAGATGATGTGGTAAGCTTTGGATCATGAGCTGAACCACATCTTCGCCATACTTTTTTCTTTCCATCTTTCTGGTAGAGGTTGATCTTGGTTTCATCTGTCCAAAGATTGTTCTTCCAGAACTGTGCTGGCTTTTTAAGATGTTTTTTAGCAAAGTCCAATCTAGCCTTCTTATTCTTGAGGCTTATGAGTGGCTTGCACCGTGCAGTGAACCCTCTGTATTTACTTTCATGCAGTCTTCTCTTTATGGTAGATTTGGATATTGATACGCCTACATTCTGGAGAGTGTTGTTCACTTGGTTGGCTGTTGTGAAGGGATTTCTCTTCAACATGGAAATTATTCAACGATCATCCACCACTGTTGTCTTCCGTGGGCGTCCAGGTCTTTTTGCATTGATGAGTTCACCAGTGCTTTCTTTCTTTCTCAGGATGTACCAAACTGTAGATTTTGCCACTCCTAATATTGTAATAATTTCTTGGATGGGTTTTTTCTGTTTACGCAGCTTAAGGATGGCTTGTTTCACCTGCATGGAGAGCTCCTTTGACCGCATGTTTTCTTTTCAGCTAAATCGTTCCAAATGCAAGCACCACACCTCAAATCAACTCCAGGCCTTTTATCTGCTTAATTGAGAATGACATAACGAAGGAATTGCCCACATCTGTCCATGAAACAGCCTTTGAGTCAATTGTCCAATTACTTTTGGTCCCTTTAAAAACAGGGTGGCACATGTTAAGGAGCTGAAACTCCTAAACCCTTCATCCAATTTTAATGTGGATACCCTCAAATGAAAGCTGTAAGTCTGGATGTGATGTCCATGCCCATTATATAACTATAACTTATAGTTAAACAGGTAAAAAAAACTAAATCTGTGTCAGTGTCCAAATATATATGGACCTAACTGTATATTGTAAAATCAGGTAACCCATAAATGTTCATAGAATTGCTTCTGTGAAAAGTCATATAGTGGTATAGTATATTAAAAGCACCAGAAATCAATAAAAAAGTAAGGAAAATCAGAGGAATAAAGCAAGCTAAAACTTGAAGAAGAAAACCCCCCCCCCAAAAAAACATTATATTTTCACTGTTCTATTGATAGGTTAGGTTTTATTACACCTTTAAGCGATATTGTTTGGGCACACAGTGTATATCCCTGTTGTTGGTCTTTGTACAAGCTCCATACAGTACATTTGTACCAGGCTGCATTGAATTTCCACCAAAAGCTGTGTTCCTGGAGCAGTCCTGGTGCTATAGGTCAGCATTGTGCTTAGACTCTTCTTACCTCTTAGGAGATAAATAACTTTGAAGTGCGAATCGTTTTCCTATTGCAAGTAATAAATCAGCTTACCACCTGGATGAAGAGGTGGCGTGAGTTATTGGCCCTGTTTATTGTATGGTGGCCTGAAAGCATAGCGAAAAATATCAGCTATGCTACAGTCTTTGAGCTAAGCTGGGCTGAAGTCACCACAATTTAATAAAGAAAAGAGAAGTATTTTGCTGCTAACTAAACTATAAAGAGATTCAGCAGAATGCCCATAGAAGCTCTGAAATTCTTCAAGACCTTTCATTGTTCTGTATAAACTGCAAGCGGTACATTGTATTTGTCATTATGTCGACCTTAAATAAATTAGTAGAATTCTATCATTTATATTATCAGAAGTACCACTAACATTTTTATCATACCATTCATGGGAAAAACAGCTCAAAAGGTTACATTTCTGAAAGCAAAGGAAGCTGGATTTGTGATTTGATCTTCTATAGGATGATGTTCACAGTCAAAATTTCTCTAGTACATCTGGGTTATTAGGTCCAAGTAGATCTGTTACACAAAATGTATTGTATATTGATTGTAAACATAAAATATTCCATTTTATTAATAATCATGATATTCTTAGTTCAGAATATAGATTACTCCGGAGCTTTGGCTGGCCCACAGGAGAGCAGGTGAATCCCCAATGGGTCCCTGAGCTACGTTGGGACCCGAGACTTGGGTGGGTCCCTGGTCCCATGAGAGTCGGCCCCTTGCCTTCCACCCACTGCTCAAGCTATGTACAGGCCAGTATACTCACTGTACTACATACAGAGAAGCAATGAATAGCATCGCAGCCAGCCTATGCAACTATATAATAAACTGGGGAAATTATTTGAGGAACTACCCAGTTTCTTATTATATAGATGTATCAAGTCTAACAATTAGGGACAGAGACAGGCTGCCCAGTCTCCTGCCTCCCTGCACCCTGCATTGAGGGGACACAATCACCGATCATTTTGGATTGTCTTGCTGCTGCCTGTAGTCTGCTGCTATGTGAGGAGTTACTGTAGCTAATACAGTGTAGGCACAGTGGGACCCAAGAATAAATTTTACTGGCGTGGCCTAAACACCCCAGTCAGACACTGAAATGCACCTACATCAGTTTGCTATTGAACTATATATTTATTTTAGTTAGTTCAAGTTGACATTTCCATTCTGCATGCAGGACTATTATTTCCGTCTGATAAATAAAGCTTTAAATATTATTTATATATTTGTTTTACATTAGAGTGAATGCAGATGGTAAAGGCTCCATCTGCATCTGTTATTCCAGCACCATGTAAGTCCATTGCTCTCATCCTATGTCTGATGAGAACAGCAGACTATAAGAACAGAAATGTCAACTTAGCATTATATTAGACAAGACTAAAATTAGAATTCACTTGTCTTATCCATGGTACAGTATATGTGAATGGATTTGACCTTTTGTCACATTATCTATCTATCTATCTATCTATCTATCTATCTATCTACTATAATTGTTTTGATTGAAACTTATGAATGACATGATGTCATAACAGTTGGGGCCATATCATTCCTGGTAGCAGCTTTTCCGGCATGTGATCCGCTGTCTCCGTTGGTACATGAAGTCATATGTACTTTGCAGCCTGACTTAATCAGCACTTAAAGAATTCAGACGCCTTGTCTATCTCATTGCACTGCCCTTCTGCATTATCATTGTGACAGTGTTTATCGGTACTGGCCTTATCTCTCAATCCTTCTTCACATACAAATGTGGATTAGAACATTGTGCAGACTTGCTGACTAAGAAGTTTCATGTCGGTGTTCCTTCCATAACTGGCCTAGAAAAACAAATTTGATGTATATACAAGATATTGACGGGCAGTCGAGCGGGCAGTGGTATGTCACTGTCTGCTCTTGACTCTTTTCTCTGAATATAAGTGACCAATAAAGCAGAATTGTGGTATTTCTTGAGTATCCATAATAATAACCAACCTGTGTTTCTTTTATCTATAGAATTTAACAGTCTTTCTTTGTTTCCTACTGAGAAAAATTATTAGTTATTTTTAGAGCACCATTTATTGCATTTAGTGCTTTACATTTGAAGAGAGGTTTACATACACAACACACAATAGACTAAACATTGTGTGCAACTGGTGCAGTAGGGTAGAGGGCCCTCCCAGCAAGTTCTTGTAATCTATGAGGGAAGGAACAATCTATAAAGATGTAAAGCACAGTCTGTCAGTCCCATTGGACACCATATTATCTGCAGAAATCTAAAATGAAAACAGTCCTTAATAAGTTCTGTGCATTGAATGTCTGCATTTCATATGATGAAGGATGAGACAGGATGGTGAATATCACCAGTTGCCAGCAACAAGTCCTTTCCAGGGATACAATTATAACAATGGCATCAGCTCTGAGGTCTAGTTCTGTTGCATGTTTAGTATCAAACAAATTATATTTTGTGAATAATCGGATCCCAAATTAAGGGGGTTGCTTGGGACTTATAGATTAATTACCTATCCTGAGATTAGGTCATCGATATGTGATCAGGGGGAGTCTGACATCTAGGACCCCTACAGATCAACTGTTTCATGAGGTCACAGCGGTCATGAGTGCTGCAGCCTCTTCCCTGTCCTGATGACATCGCATTCATCAATAAAAAGGTATAGCAGCAGCTCAGTCCCAGTCAAATAAATAGGGGTAGGTTAACAAGCACTCCCCTTATGCAATGTACAGCACTGTATTTGGTATTCAACAGTCACTAGCTTTTAGCACAGCTTATGCTCAATTTACAGAATACCCCATCCAGAACATAGCTATAAAGAAAATATTATGTTTTCCACCCTAAAAACAGTTTTGAAAGTCTTGCCACTGCTGTCCACTACCTGTTACTAAGTAAATTCTGTCTTTAGTAGAATGCAGGAAGTAGGTGGGTCTAGCAGACCTCTTCAAAAGCAGCAGCTCTCTCCTCACAGTTCTGTGATGAATCAGGAGGGTTAACTTATTTTTCATATTTTTCCTCTGCTCCATACACATTTCTATGCAAGTAATCACAGGACAAAATGTGGTATATTTATCAGTGCACAGAGGTGTGCCTGAGATAAGATGGTGACAGCTCTTCATGGAGCAAACACTATACAAGTTAGTTAACTCTTCCTAGATTATGCCACAAGGTTTTAGGAAAACCATGCATTGATCTACAGGGATCTACCTTTCACAAGGCGGTGCTAGAGCAAGTTCCCCCTTTCTACTGAGGATGACTTGTTTTCATATTCTTTTCTCAGAATTCATAGCAGTGCATGCATGGTCTTATAAATCCCTGTACACGATAATGCTATGTCTCCTTAATGAAACATGGTATCCTGACCCATGGCTATGACCTTTCACATCTCACCCAGCCAGTCATGGCTATGTCTGCCTGACCAAGTACTATGTTTCACACTGATGAGGGGCAATAACCTCAAAACAGATGTATGAGAAGGGTCCATCTTTCATTCTGGTTTGACTTTATTCCTAGATTATTACACTAGATTTAAGAAAACCAGGCATTAATCTATAGGGAGTATAGGGCAAGTTCCCCCTTTTTACCAAGGAGGACTTATTTGCATATTCTCTTCCCAGTTATCTCTTCTGACCCATCATGTTGCTGAGAGGAGAGCCGTGCTTGTGAAAAACCACAGGTATTATTATTTAGTGGACACTGACCTGTCTAGATAGTACCAAAGTTACCCTGAAAGTATAACCCAAAGTCTGCAAAAAGCCAAAAAATATTCAAGGACAACTGAGGATTAGTCATAAAAATGTACTTGCAGAAGGTATCCCAAGGAAACACAGGGCAAACATGGTTACATCTGAACTTACTACCCAAGTATAATACGGCAACACCGCTAGCCACTAATCCACCAATCCAATGAATACAGTAACATTACCATCGAACATAACAAATGGCCAAGGGAGTGACTACCCACAATATATACACTATACGTGAAGGATAATGTACTCATGCAGCCAATGTTATGTCAATTTATCATATTGATTTAACATTCGTCATCATAGCAGAACACAATAAAACGTAATCTGTCTCTCTTCCCTGTCAATGGATGAGATCAGCATTCATGAGAGAAAATGAACAAGTTCTTGAAATTGATAGATGAAGTGTTTGTGCATCTGGCTGATTTATTCTGACCAATGTCACGTGTGCTTCTTACATAGGTTACAGTCATGTAATATGCAATGTATAATATAGACAACAAGGGATTTTTCTCATCAACGGGCCGCAGAATATGCTGTAGTGCAGTGTGGCTTAACCAAAACCTTCGTTTCATGGTGCCTTCAGAAGACAAGAGCTATCCTTTTTACAGTTGGGATGTCCAAATTTCAGAATGCCTATAAATGCCTGCTATGAGAGCGGGAAAACAATTGACAAACTTATTCAGAATGTAAAATTACAGAATGCTATACCTGTCCTTACCCTAAGCTTTTTATGTGGGAATGTGAATAGAGTTCCCTAGAAGGTTTTGTAAATGACTTCTGTAGAGTGTTTGTAGGAATGTTGGGCTTTGCTGTGGTCCATTTGCATTAACGCTGGCCATACACATTAGATTAATGTTGCCTGCACCTGCCAATATTGGTGGCAATGACTGATCTTCTAATGTATATAGGGTGTCCCTTCTTTTCTATGACAGATGATGTCAGGGGATGGAAGGTCGAGTATTTGGGATTTTAGGGGATATAAACTGTTACGAGAGGCGTCTCCTCACTGCCCATTGAGAACACATGCACGCTTGGCTGAGTACAGGGGAGTAAGGGATTATAGCTGTCAAAAGCTACTAAATGTATGGCCTGCTGTAGAATAGGAGAAGTGTTACTGGATGGACTAGCACATACCTTATTATATTGACTTTTACAGACATAATGTAATAAACATTTAGAACAATTTTGTTTTGGTTTTTTTCACTTATGTATTAAGATTATCTGACAAACACTCTATTGTACAAGCCAATGTCTTGTATCCTGAATTATATATCTTATCCCTCTTGTTAGTTGTAACATCCAGCTATGGTCAGGGCAGGGTCTATTGTGTTAGTTAGGAAAGCATAACACCCTATATGCCAACACAGATGGCCTAAGTGTATGTAAATCATTATTATAAGAAAGAAGAATAAGTGTACATATGTCATAGCTAGCAGAACAGTAATGTGGCAGCTTCTTCTTGATACCAAAGAATTATGCTAGGCAAAATTATATCCAGTAATTGTGTTGTCTCTTATATGGCATATTATATACTTTTGCACAGTAAAAGAATGCATCTAATGTTTTACACACTATGAAGTTAATTCAGCATTTTATAGTATTTAACAATTGATAAAACTAATTTTCCAGTCAAGTGCGAAATCACAGTGTGGCGATACATCCTTTGTGAACAATAGTCAAGTCCACAGGGTCTTAGTGGTAATATAAACACAGTTCCCGTTTGTTCAGGACTGGTGTACAACATAACATTCATCTGCTTCTGTGTTTAAAAAGCCTCATTGGAAAGCACTGACCTGAATTTGAGATGAGGAGACACAAGAATAAATATGACTTTTATCACCTACTCTCAGCATGTACTTTGCTTTTAAAAGAAAATTTGCCCAGTGAGGGAGCTTTGGTTGTCTACTTTGTTCTGACATCTGGCAAATAAATGCATTACTACTTTTTAATGAAGTTATGTGAAATAATATTAGTAGTGTACGGAAATGAGTAATTCTATGTGGTATACAAAAGTGCACACCCCATAGCAAATATAAAGCACTCTTCATATGAAACAACAGCTCAAATATCTTACTCTATTAGATGGGTTTAAGGAAGAAGCTTGCAATAAACATTCAGAATTGGCATATCACAATGTGTTATGAAACTAGATGAACAATGGGATGTGGAATCTAGATGAGTTGTGAAGATGGAAACATTTGTCCTAAGAAAGGGGAACTGAGGCTAAAGCTGGCCATACAATTTAGATATATATCGGCCAATATATATATGTGTTGATTTTAGTGGAACCAGCCAGTCATCTAATGTGTATGGCTATGTTAGAGGTCTGTATTGCGCAAAAAGAGTTCAATCTCAGATTGAGGCTCATGCAAGTGCTAAAGGTGGTATTGAAGCTCGGACACTCCAAGCCATGGTACTCCCCTATGGTACTTCATAGGGCACTGTACGAGATTATCCCCTAAAAGCAATGTTTAGGTAAAAAATGTCTATGTGATATAATATTCAACGGAATAAGTCACAAATTCAGAGATAAAGTGTGTCTATATTGAAATATTTCAGTGATATATTGTGGCTTTGTACAACACCGACGTGATATGAAGCCACCATATACAGTGCTGGCCAAAAGTATTGGCATCCCTGCAATTCTGTCAGATAATACTCAATTTCTTCCAGAAAATGATTGCAATCACAAATGCTTTGGTAATAATATCTTCATTTATTTTGCTTGCAATGAAAAAACACAAAAGAAAATGAAAAAAAAGTCAAATCATTGATCATTTTACACAAAACTCCAAAAATGGGCCAGACAAAAGTATTGGCACCCTCAGCCTAATACTTGGTAGCACAACCTTTAGACAAAATAACTGCGAACAACCGCTTCCGGTAACCATCAATGAGTTTCTTACAATGCTCTGCTGGAATTTTAGACCATTCTTCTTTGGCAAATTTCTCCAGGTCCCTGAGATTTGAAGGGTGCCTTCTCCAAACTGCCATTTTGAGATCTCTCCACAGGTGTTCTATGGGATTCAGGTCTGGACTCATTGCTGGCCACTTTAGAAGTCTCCAGTGCTTTCTCTCAAACCATTTTCTAGTGCTTTTTGAAGTGTGTTTTGGGTCATTGTCCTGCTGGAAGACCCATGACCTCTGAGGGAGACCCAGCTTTCTCACACTGGGCCCTACATTATGCTGCAAAATTTGTTGGTAGTCTTCAGACTTCATAATGCCATGCACACGGTCAAGCAGTCCAGTGCCAGAGGCAGCAAAGCAACCCCCAAAACATCAGGGAACCTCCGCCATGTTTGACTGTAGGGATCGTGTTCTTTTCTTTGAAGGCCTCTTTTTTTTTCCTGTAAACTCTATGTTGATGCCTTTTCCCAAAAAGCTCTACTTTTGTCTCATCTGACCAGAGAACATTCTTGCAAAAAGTTTTTGGCTTTCTCAGGTAAGTTTTGGCAAACTCCAGCCTGGCTTTTTTATGTCTCTGGGTCAGAAGTGGGGTCTTCCTGGGTATCCTACCATAGAGTCCCTTTTCATTCAGACGCCGACGGATAGTACGGGTTGACACTGTTGTACCCTCGGACTGCAGGGCAGCTAGAACTTGTTTGGATGTTAGTCGAGGTTCTTTAGCCACCATCCGCACAATCTTTCGTTGAAATCTCTCGTCAATTTTTCTTTTCCGTCCACATCTAGGGAGGTTAGCCACAGTGCCATGGGCTTTAAACTTCTTGATGACACTGCGCATGGTAGTGGAAGAGTGAAGAAATCAGGCGATACCTTTTAGAGGCTAACTGAGTATATTTATAAGTAAGCTTTCAGGAGTACTCGCTCCCTTCATCAGACATGGTGTGATACAAGAACTGAAAATTAACAGATTTTTATACACATGGTTTTCAAAGCATTTTAGAGTCCTTAAAAAAAATTGCAATCTAAGTAGAGAAGTTATTTACAACAGGTCAAAAAAAACAGTCTGGAAACTTGTGGTGCGTGACGGAGGGATCAGTAATTCTTGCTGTTATCTGTTTGCTATCAGGAGGTGATTTGTGTCCCTCACAGGTCACACATAGTGTGATTTGAAGCTGGCATGAATATTGAGTTCAGTTCATGGTTCAAACATAGTGTGACATGAAGCTGGCATGAATATTAAGTCCAAATTGCAGAGTTTGAAATTTTTGCATAAATTTATACTCCATTTCTTTTCTTTTCTCCTGTGTCTTAAAATGTCCCATTAAAACCACAACCCGCAAATCTTCAATAGAGTGGTTTTCTCCGGAGAAATGTGCGGCCACTGGGAGATCGGTTCTGCTGTTATTAATGGTGGATCTGTGTGAGTTCATTCGTTGACTGAGTCTCTGCCCTGTTTCCCCCACATAGAGGCCTGTGGTGGGACATTGCACACACATTATGAGGTACACCACATTGGAAGACCTGCCGGAAAATGTCCCCCTAATTCTGTGCACCTGTTGTGACTGTGGGATAGGTACACTGTCAGCGGTGTGGATGTGCTTGCAGGTCATGCACCTTTTATGTAGGCAAGGTGAGGTGCCATTTTCAGTTGGGGCCTTCAGGGCACTCCAGACGATAATGCGCCTCAGGTTTGGTGGTTGTCGAAAGGAGAGGAGAGGGGAGGACTGGAAATATGTCCTTGAGTCTGTTGTCCCTATGTAGTACAGGTTGGAGCTCCTTGGCAATCCTTCGTAGGATCTCCAGCTGTGGGTTGTAGGTGACAACTAGGGGCACTCGGGCATCTTTCTGGGTCTCTCTATATGTGAGCAGACTGTCTCTGTTAATGGCTGCTGCTTTGTTTAATTGGTTGTCTGTCACTTTTGGTTTGTATCCTAATCTGAGAAATTTCAACCTCAGATCCAGGAGGTGCTTGTCCAGGTCTGTTTTGTCGGAGCAAATACGATTGTATCGTATAGCCTGGCTGTAGATTATAGATTGTCTTGTGTGCTTGGGGTGGAAGCTGTCGTTTCTCAGGTAGGCCGTTCTGTCTGTGGGTTTGTGGTATATTGATGTGAGTAGCCGGTGGTCTTTAATGTATATTGTGGTATCCAGAAAGTGAATTTCACTCCCTGAATAGCTAAGTTTAAGGTTGATGGTCGGGTGAAAGTCATTGAAGTCATTATGGAATTGAAGTAGGGCCTCCTCACCTGCAGTCCAGATGACAAGGATATCATCGATATAACGAAGGTAAATCATAGGTTTGGTGGTGCATGTTGATAAATATGTTCCTTCCATTTCTGCCATAAAGAGATTTGCATATTGGGGTGCACATCTGGTCCCCATTGAAGTTCCCATTCGCTGTAGATATAGATCCTCTCCAAAGGTAAAATGGTTGTGGCTAAGGATGAATTGTATGAGCTGCGTTACTGGTTCTGTTGGGAGGTTTTGTTTTGCCAGGTGTACCCGACATGCTGCAACTCCATCCTTGTGGGGAATGTTAGTATACAGGGATTCCACATCCATGGTGGCCAAAATGGTACCCTCAGGTAGAGGGCCCAGGGCATTCAGTTTGTTAAGAAGGTCAGTGGTGTCCTGGATATAGCTTGGAGTATCCCTGACAAGGGGTTTTAGGAGATTTTCCACCCAACCTGAGATGTTTTCTGTCAGTGTCCCAATGCCAGAAATGATAGGCCTCCCAGGGTTGCCATCTTTGTGTATCTTTGGGAGCATATAGAAGCAGCCCGGCCTGGGATCTTGGGGGATAAGTCCTTTTACCTGATTCTGGATCTGGACTGGAAACTCCTTGATCATACTCTTTAGTTCTTTCATATAGGCCTCTGTGGGATCACTTCCAAGTTTGGAGTAATGGATGGGATTTGACAGTTGCCTGTTTGCTTCCTGGATATAGTCTGAGGTGTTCATTATGACTATTGCGCCCCCTTTGTCAGCGGGTTTTATTATTATATCCTGATTTTCTTTCAGTGATGTAATAGCCTTCTGTTCCTGCAGGGTTAGGTTATGCACCTGTTTCTTTTGTTTCTCTAGGATTTCTGATTTTACTTTGCTTCTGAAACAGTCAATATATTTATCCAGTGCTGCATTAGCTCCAGGGCGTGGGGTCCAGGTAGATTTTTTGGTAGGATTCCTTATGGGCTGTTCCATCTCAGAGTCACTGCTGTATGGAGGGTCTTTGTCATAAAAATATTCCCTTAATCTCATTTTTCTGAAAAACTCCTCCATATCATTGCAGAGTTGGATATGGTCAGTGTGTGCCGAGGGGCAGAAGGAGAGACCTTTGGAGAGAACTGACATTTCGTGTTTGTTTGGCTCATAAGAGGAAAGATTCACAACACAGCTTTGCTGAGCTGGGCTAGTACTTGCGGTTGTAGTAATGAGGCCTTTTTGTCTCAGTCTGTGGAGCTTTTTCTTTTTGTTGTTAATAAGCATATCCTGAAGTTTCCAGTAGTATGTGTGGAGTCTGGCCTTCATTTCCTCTGTGTCATTAGCCAATGATGATTTCAGGGCCTGTATCTCATCCTGTGTTCTTTTTTTGTTGTTATAGGAAATTTTTATCATATTGTTCCGCAGCCTTTCAGATGTCCGAATACATAGTTGTTCTGCATATCGGCTGTTGTAGGTGTTCCGGGTTGGGTTACGTAAATTGAAGCCTTTTGGGATGAGTCTCTCCTTTTTGCATTTTGTTAAGAAGAAGATGTCGCTGTTGAGTTGTGCAAGTTTCTTAAGCCGGTTTTTCAGTTCCATTCTTTTGCGGTACATTGTGGTATCTTTCAAGTTGATAGTAGTATAATGTTGTACCGTGTTAGCCATTGAAAGTAGTGGAAGAGTGAAGAAATCAGGCGATACCTTTTAGAGGCTAACTGAGTATATTTATAAGTAAGCTTTCAGGAGTACTCGCTCCCTTCATCAGACATGGTGTGATACAAGAACTGAAAATTAACAGATTTTTATACACATGGTTTTCAAAGCATTTTAGAGTCCTTAAAAAAAATTGCAATCTAAGTAGAGAAGTTATTTACAACAGGTCAAAAAAAACAGTCTGGAAACTTGTGGTGCGTGACGGAGGGATCAGTAATTCTTGCTGTTATCTGTTTGCTATCAGGAGGTGATTTGTGTCCCTCACAGGTCACACATAGTGTGATTTGAAGCTGGCATGAATATTGAGTTCAGTTCATGGTTCAAACATAGTGTGACATGAAGCTGGCATGAATATTAAGTCCAAATTGCAGAGTTTGAAATTTTTGCATAAATTTATACTCCATTTCTTTTCTTTTCTCCTGTGTCTTAAAATGTCCCATTAAAACCACAACCTGCAAATCTTCAATAGAGTGGTTTTCTCCGGAGAAATGTGCGGCCACTGGGAGATCGGTTCTGCTGTTATTAATGGTGGATCTGTGTGAGTTCATTCGTTGACTGAGTCTCTGCCCTGTTTCCCCCACATAGAGGCCTGTGGTGGGACATTGCACACACATTATGAGGTACACCACATTGGAAGACCTGCAGGAAAATGTCCCCCTAATTCTGTGCACCTGTTGTGACTGTGGGATAGGTACACTGTCAGCGGTGTGGATGTGCTTGCAGGTCATGCACCTTTTATGTAGGCAAGGTGAGGTGCCATTTTCAGTTGGGGCCTTCAGGGCACTCCGGACGATAATGCGCCTCAGGTTTGGTGGTTGTCGAAAGGAGAGGAGAGGGAGGACTGGAAATATGTCCTTGAGTCTGTTGTCCCTATGTAGTACAGGTTGGAGCTCCTTGGCAATCCTTCGTAGGATCTCCAGCTGTGGGTTGTAGGTGACAACTAGGGGCACTCGGGCATCTTTCTGGGTCTCTCTATATGTGAGCAGACTGTCTCTGTTAATGGCTGCTGCTTTGTTTAATTGGTTGTCTGTCACTTTTGGTTTGTATCCCAATCTGAGAAATTTCAACCTCAGATCCAGGAGGTGCTTGTCCAGGTCTGTTTTGTCGGAGCAAATACGATTGTATCGTATAGCCTGGCTGTAGATTATAGATTGTCTTGTGTGCTTGGGGTGGAAGCTGTCGTTTCTCAGGTAGGCCGTTCTGTCTGTGGGTTTGTGGTATATTGATGTGAGTAGCCGGTGGTCTTTAATGTATATTGTGGTATCCAGAAAGTGAATTTCACTCCCTGAATAGCTAAGTTTAAGGTTGATGGTCGGGTGAAAGTCATTGAAGTCATTATGGAATTGAAGTAGGGCCTCCTCACCTGCAGTCCAGATGACAAGGATATCATCGATATAACGAAGGTAAATCATAGGTTTGGTGGTGCATGTTGATAAATATGTTCCTTCCATTTCTGCCATAAAGAGATTTGCATATTGGGGTGCACATCTGGTCCCCATTGAAGTTCCCATTCGCTGTAGATATAGATCCTCTCCAAAGGTAAAATGGTTGTGGCTAAGGATGAATTGTATGAGCTGCGTTACTGGTTCTGTTGGGAGGTTTTGTTTTGCCAGGTGTACCCGACATGCTGCAACTCCATCCTTGTGGGGAATGTTAGTATACAGGGATTCCACATCCATGGTGCGCATGGTAGACACAGGAACATTCAGGTCTTTGGAGATGGACTTGTAGCCTTGAGATTGCTCATGCTTCCTCACAATTTTGCTTCTCAAGTCCTCAGACAGTTCTTTGGTCTTCTTTCTTTTCTCCATGCTCAATGTGGTACACACAAGGACACAGGACAGAGGTTGAGTCAACTTTAATCCATTTCAACTGGCTGCAAGTGTGATTTAGTTATTGCCACCACCTGTTATGTGCCACAGGTAAGTAACAGGTGCTTTTAATTACACAAATTAGAGAAGCATCACATGATTTTTCAAAGGGTGCCAATACTTTTGTCCACCCCCTTTTTATGTTTGGTGTGGAATTATATCCAATTTGGCTTTTTGACAATTCTTTTTGTGGTTTTCTATTGACGACAAATTAAATGAAGATATTATTACCAAAGCATTTGTGATTGCAATCATTTTCTGGAAGAAATTGAGTATTATCTGACAGAATTGCAGGGGTGCCAATACTTTTGGCCAGCACTGTACTTGTATAGATAAGCTAGAATAAGGATGACACTCTTGCTTCAGTGCAAGACTGGAAATGCACTTGTAGTGTTGTTACGTCTGATGATGATGAAGCAGAGATGGAAAAAGAGATACTTTTTAAGGCCGGGGCCTCACGTGGCGTAAATGCCACAGAAAAAGTCATAGCAAAGTGCATAGCATAGCAAAGCATCCCCACTTCGAGGAAAAATACGCGCAGTGGACATGCTGTGATTTCCAAAACTGTTGCGGTTTTGGAAATCACAGTATGTCAATTATACCTATGGAAATGGCAGCGGTTTCCCTATAGGTGTAATTGAAGTAGAAAGCGCTACGGGAAGAACCGCAATGTATTGCTGCCGCAGTTTTGCGGGATGCTACGTGGGGCCTTAGCCTCAAAAAGACATAGAAAAAAATTGATTTCATCAAAGTAAATTGTGCATAAGTACCAGGAAAGAAAAATGTGGGCATAGCAATCCATCAGAAATTTTCATTTTAGCACTCATGTGATCAGCAACTAATTAATCTAATACCCAAAGCCTTTATTTCCATATCTAGTGTCCATGGCAGGTATGTTAAGAGGCCTAATACAGATAATAAGGAGCATACAATAGGGGTGATGAAATAAACTGAAATGTGACAAGAAATAAGTAATAATAGAGAAGGGCTACCTTCTATGCATAAGCCTTGTGCTGTATTTTTGTGTGTAGATATTATACAGATGTTTCCTTCCTGGCTATACATGTCCATATAAGTGTGTCACAGTATGTATAGCGCCACATATCCATATTGTTTTGTAATATTGTATCCTATGTTTCTTAATGTGGCTATACACAGGTTTGAATTAGTTTCATGAGAAACTGGAGTCACATTTGATCTAGGTTAGGGGTGAGGATATAGTTCACTGATAAGAGTTGTACTATATTATAGGATTCATCTTCATGTGGCAGTGGTTCTAGAAGAAAAATAATATAGCAGTTTTATATTTTTAAAAACATATTTTGACATCTGCAATTTATAATTTTTAGTTAAGCTAGCATGGCGTCTTTCATATACAGCGCAATGTTCTACACTGTCGGCAACCGTGAGAAGCTTCATCAACTTGACAAATTATCTCTATAGCAATGTCAATTATTAATAAACATGAAATGGGAAGCTGGCCCTTTACACTGTGCTCTAGCCCATTCCCCGATGACCACACTTGGCTGTTTGTTTTCAAGATGTTTGAATAATGCAGTGATAAATAACTTTCCTAGCAAATATACTGTGTATCAATAAGTCTCACTGCATGATTAGGTGTCATAGCTAAGAGAGCCACCTTCTGAGATTATATATATATAAATATATATATTCTGATTCCCTTATGACTTTCTTTGAAATATAATTTAAAGTGGATTACTTGTGGATTGGTGTGTACATGTGGTGCTATATATAGGCACATAAAACAGTACACTATTTGTATATGCATAATTTATTATTACATTTATCACATTTTTATATCCTTACATTATCTGTGGATATATCAAACTAATTCCAGAATATTGAAATACTGGTTTCTAGCTGTTTAGAGCTTGCTTCAGGATCCTTTGGAGGCATTGTTTCCTTGCCATTCAGCTAAAACATAGCTTACTTTGGTGCTTCGATACTTGTTTGTGGCTTGTTCAAAGGTACCTAATAATTCTCTGTCTTTTTCTTAAGTCTTCACTTGTGGTAATATCTTAGACAGCAGTTTCCTATACTCTACATACAGTAGTGTTAAGAACCAAAAGCCGCACTCGTAAATCCATTAATCCATCTGAATATTGGCCACCGTTACAGCTTGGGTGTAATACAAGCCACTGAGCCTCTGGCAATAAATCAGATGAACTGCCATCTAATTCCAAAAAATAATAGGAATTTTTCTTTCTGTTTATTTTATAAAGTGTATTGTTTATTCAAGAAGAAACATAAATACAAATATAGGACAAGGATTACAGGTAATGTGTATAGCAAGGTACAACAGATTGTCATAGATACACTGGTGCAGAAATATCCAAGAGAACAAGGAAATATGTGACCAATGTAATAATTCAGTATCAGGTTATTCAAAATGAAAAGTTATTGTAAAGAAAAAAAACTTCCAGAGATGACTATTGCTGTCTACTGCCACTTATTATGCTGTCAAGCCTCCAAAGCCTTTTTTGATGTTCATTTTTTTAATTGTGAGGTCCATCTTGGTAGTTCCAGCGCAGTTCAGGGCACAGTGATAGTGGTCATTGCTGAAGGAGAACTCTAAACGCGGTCATACACCATAACTACAGTATGGCTATTCTCTTGACCCCCATGCAGATGCACACTCAACTCTGTGCTTTTGAATGGGGCTCAGGAGCATATCTACCATGAGAACAAAGTATTGGGCATGAAATCCAGCATGCCAGATGCTTCTTTCCCCAACAACTGCTACTGGGGAGAGCTGAGTCACTCCTATACACATTAGCTGGTGCTGTCAAAACTGGGTTTGGCCAACATTTATTTAATTTGTATGGGCATCTTTATAATCTTTGACAGTTTTTTGCTGTTTTAGAGTAAATTGGCAAAGTAGTAGCATGCTATGACTTCTATGTAATGTGAGTATGTCATGTTCCCTCCATTGGGATATTTGCACCTGGAAGTATTTCTTGTGGTACAGGCATAATATGGTATTACATACAGTGCCTATGGGCCAATATTACAGACTTGTAGGAACTTTATGTGCCACCTTACAATCTCTGTGAATGTGGCTTTGTCATGTCCATGAGCCTTTAATTCCTTTATAGTTCATTCGTTTCTAAAAAGTTACATGAATGCCCATACCCTACAGACACCGCAAGATAAACATAAATAGAAATATATCCATACTGTTTATTTAGCATGTGCTGATGCTATCTATAGACATGTACAGGGCACTGCTGAGAAAATTACATCTCAGGCAACTGGTTTAGATTTCTGGTTTATTATCAGGCTGCTTAATGCAAAGAACAAGGTGGTTTATGAAAATGAGGTGTTAATAATATCCACTCTATATATCAAAATCTCTTATACTTTGAGAGAACATGAGAGTTTAACATTGCATATGCAGTGAAAATAGTTATTTTTTTCTAATAAATTGTTTCATGGGGTGTGCAGGTTTATAACCCATGGTGTTTTCAGACTTTATTTAAGATTGTAGCCCTCTGAGATATTCAGCATAAAATAGGTAAAAAATATATATTGTGAACATGGAAAGCAATACTCATACATCAGCCTTATGATTTAGGTTTCATTCTGTTACATATAGCATTAGGCCTACCACATATAATATAGCAGGTGTCAGTAGGTAAAGACTACAGTCATGGCCAAAAGTTTTGAGAATGACACAAATATTATATTTTCACATGATCTGCTGCCCTCTGGTTTTTATGTGTGTTTGTCAGATGTTTTTATCACATACAGAAATATAATTGCATTCATATTATGAGTAACAGAAGCTTATATTGACAGTTAGAATGAGTTAATGCAGCAAGTCAATATTTGCAGTGTTGACCCTTCTTCTTCAGGACCTCTGCAATTCTCCCTGGCATGCTCTCAATCAACTTCTGGACCAAATCCTGACTGATAGCAGTCCATTCTTGCAGAATCAATGCTTTAATTTTGTCTGAATTTGTTGGTTTTTGTTTGTCCACCCGTCTCTTGATGATTGACCACAAGTTCTCAATGGGATTAAGATCTGGGGAGTTTCCAGGCCATGGACCCAAAATCTCTATGTTTTGTTCCCTGAGCCATTTAGTTATCACCTTTGCTTTATGGCAAGGTGCTCCATCATGCTGGAAAAGGCATTGTTGAGCGCCAAACTGCTCTTGGACGGTTGGGAGAAGTTGCTCTTGGAGGACATTCTGGTACCATTCTTTATTCATGGCTGTGTTTTTAGGCAAGACTGTGAAAGAGCCGATTCCCTTGGCTGAGAAGCAACCCCACACATGAATGGTTTCAGGATGATTTACAGTTGGCATGAGACAAGACTGGTGGTAGCGCTCACCTCTTCTTCTCCGAATAAGCTGTTTTCCAGATGTTCCAAACAATCGAAAAGGGGATTCATCAGAGAAAATGACTTTACCCCAGTCCTCAGCAGTCCACTCCCTGTACCTTTTGCAGAATATCAGTCTGTCCCTGATGTTTTTTTCTGGAGAGAAGTGGCTTCTTTGCTGCCCTCCTTGAGATCAGGCCTTGCTCCAAGAGATCCGCCTCACAGTGCGTGCAGATGCACTCACACCTGCCTGCTGCCATTCCTCAGCAAGCTCTGCACTGCTGGTAGCCCGATCCCGCAGCTGAAACACTTTTAAGAGACGGTCCTGCCGCTTGCTGGTCTTTCTTGGGCGCCCTGGAGCCTTTTTGGCACCAATGGAACCTCTCTCCTTGAAGTTCTTGATGATGCGATAGATTGTTGACTGAGGTGCAATCTTTCTAGCTGCAATACTCTTCCCAGTTAGGCCATTTTTGTGCAGTGCAATGATGACTGCACGTGTTTCTTTAGAGATAACCATGGTTAACAGAAGAGAAACAATGATGGCAAGCACCAGCCTCCTTTTAAAGTGTCCAGTGGTGTCATTCTTACTTAATCATGACAGATTGATCTCCAGCCCTGTCCTCATCAACACCCACACCTGTGTTAATGGAGCAATCACTGAAACGATGTTAGGTGGTCCTTTTAAGGCAGGGCTGCAATGATGTTGAAATGTGTTTTGGGGGATAAAGTTCATTTTCTAGGCAAATATTGACTTTGCAAGTAATTGCTGTTAAGCTGATCACTCTTTATAACATTCTGGAGTATATGCAAATTGCCATTAGAAAAACTGAAGCAGTAGACTTTGTAAAAATTAATATTTGTATCATTCTCAAAACTTTTGGCCATGACTGTAATATTGCTACATTCCTACCAACATCCACAATAGTTATAGTATGGTTACCCCTTATACTGAATACTGGCCCATCCATATTACATCAAGATCATAGATTATTTGGGCACTTGCACATAACATACAGAGGAAAGTGGTTTAAAATGGATTATGCAATTGCTGTGTAGGTTGTCTGCTGTGTAGGAGTTGGTGACTACTACCCATCATCTACTTTCATATTGAGCCTTATTATTTCTATGACACTAAGTATACAAAACGTCTTTTTTACATTAACTCCCTAAATATTTCAGCTGACATAAAACAGATAATGCATTTTACATGTACATGCATACTCCCTCAAAAAACTTCAGGATATATATCATCATATCTGTCCAGCAATATAGTGTGCTCTAAATCAATGTTACCAAATCGAAAATAGACCTCAGTCTTAAAAAACAAAACAAAAAAAAAAAAAACAAGATGTTACAGATCATCCATTCCCTCAAGTAAAATAAATGACCCCCCAGCTATGAACTGCATGAAGTGATATATGCAGAAAATTTAGACTTTGAAATACATGCCGCAATACTAGTTTTCCATACATAGGGGCACGGTAGTGGTGCAAAACAACATAACTCTAAAGCTAAATGTTTGCCAATGGAGTTGTGTGGGCATACAGGAGTGTAAGTGTAAGATATCTGCAGTAATGGACATCACTCCCATTTAAGAGGTCTATTAAATTCCTCAACCTAAAGGTATGCCCCAACTTAACCTGCAGTTCTAGGTTTTGTTGTTAGCTTCCACCCCTCTGTCGATATTAATATTTGTGTGTTCTTCCACAACTGAAACAGCGAATGTGGGCGAACAGTAGGGTGGACTAGGGCAGGAATGCCTTGCCCTACATATTTATTATAACTCACGACAGTTCTTCGCTGGCATAGATTTCCATTCTGGTGCACAGGCCTGCCCTGATTTATTAAAAGGCTGGAGCCTCTTGACACATTAGTCATTACTTTTGCCTCTCGGGACCTTTGTTAAGACCGTTGTACAAAATGTACCAAAATTCCTGACTGGTGTAGATTTCCATTCTGGTGCACGGGCGTGTGCCTGATTTATTTAGGGGCCAGAGCCTCTTGACAATTCAGACATGCCTTGTGCCAGTTGGGCTCCTTATTAAGAGTGGCATAGGAAATGCCAGTGTCAGCCAAATAACATAGCTACGTAAGGTATAAATTTATATCACATAAAAATCCAGGACCCCAATGCCTGTAGTGCATTATGCCTGTAGTGCATTAAAGAACACATACTCATTGTTTGACCAGAAGGCCTCCTGCCATCCAACCTGACATACGTTTTGGTGTCCAAGCCTTTGATTTGTGGCCTAAATAGGTTTTCCATACCCAAAATGAATTACCTATCCTTAGGACATCCAGATCTTGCCCCAGTCATCTGTTTTGAATGTATTACAATCTTTCAATTGGGTTGCTGGAATATCCAATATTGTCTATGTCATGCAGTAATTGGCAATCTAGCATTGTCTATCTACAGTGCTGGCCAAAAGTATTGGCACCCCTGCAATTCTGTCAGATAATACTCAATTTCTTCCAGAAAATGATTGCAATCACAAATGCTTTGGTAATAATATCTTCATTTAATTTGTCGTCAATGGAAAACCACAAAAAGAATTGTCAAAAAGCCAAATTGGATATAATTCCACACCAAACATAAAAAAGGGGGTGGACAAAAGTATTGGCACCCTTTGAAAAATCATGTGATGCTTCTCTAATTTGTGTAATTAACAGCACCTGTTACTTACCTGTGGCACATAACAGGTGGTGGCAATAAATAAATCACACTTGCAGCCAGTTGAAATGGATTAAAGTTGACTCAACCTCTGTCCTGTGTCCTTGTGTGTACCACATTGAGCATGGAGAAAAGAAAGAAGACCAAAGAACTGTCTGAGGACTTGAGAAGCAAAATTGTGAGGAAGCATGAGCAATCTCAAGGCTACAAGTCCATCTCCAAAGACCTGAATGTTCCTGTGTCTACCATGCGCAGTGTCATCAAGAAGTTTAAAGCCCATGGCACTGTGGCTAACCTCCCTAGATGTGGACGGAAAAGAAAAATTGACGAGAGATTTCAACGAAAGATTGTGCGGATGGTGGCTAAAGAACCTCGACTAACATCCAAACAAGTTCTAGCTGCCCTGCAGTCCGAAGGTACAACAGTGTCAACCCGTACTATCCGTCGGCGTCTGAATGAAAAGGGACTCTATGGTAGGATACCCAGGAAGACCCCACTTCTGACCCAGAGACATAAAAAAGCCAGGCTGGAGTTTGCCAAAACTTACCTGAGAAAGCCAAAAACTTTTTGCAAGAATGTTCTCTGGTCAGATGAGACAAAAGTAGAGCTTTTTGGGAAAAGGCATCAACATAGAGTTTACAGGAAAAAAAAAAGAGGCCTTCAAAGAAAAGAACACGGTCCCTACAGTCAAACATGGCGGAGGTTCCCTGATGTTTTGGGGTTGCTTTGCTGCCTCTGGCACTGGACTGCTTGACTGTGTGCATGGCATTATGAAGTCTGAAGACTACCAACAAATTTTGCAGCATAATGTAGGGCCCAGTGTGAGAAAGCTGGGTCTCCCTCAGAGGTCATGGGTCTTCCAGCAGGACAATGACCCAAAACACACTTCAAACAGCACTAGAAAATGGTTTGAGAGAAAGCACTGGAGACTTTTAAAGTGGCCAGCAATGAGTCCAGACCTGAATCCCATAGAACACCTGTGGAGAGATCTCAAAATGGCAGTTTGGAGAAGGCACCCTTCAAATCTCAGGGACCTGGAGAAATTTGCCAAAGAAGAATGGTCTAAAATTCCAGCAGAGCATTGGAAGAAACTCATTGATGGTTACCGGAAGCGGTTGTTCGCAGTTATTTTGTCTAAAGGTTGTGCTACCAAGTATTAGGCTGAGGGTGGCAATACTTTTGTCCGGCCCATTTTTGGAGTTTTGTGTAAAATGATCAATGATTTGACTTTTTTTTTCATTCTCTTTTGTGTTTTTTCATTGCAAGCAAAATAAATGAAGATATTATTACCAAAGCATTTGTGATTGCAATCATTTTCTGGAAGAAATTGAGTATTATCTGACAGAATTGCAGGGGTGCCAATACTTTTGGCCAGCACTGTAGGTAAAGGTCTCCATCAATATTGTTTTTACTGAAATCTGATGGATATGGAAGTAAAAGATAGATATTAGTCACATTCACTAACCTTCATGAATCATCTGCTCACCATACAGTAGATTTGCTGTAAGAGTTATTGGTAGTGCCAGAAAATGACTCAGCCTTCTACATTAGAGGCCGGGGATATAAAGCTTTGTTGCTTTCCACTTATATACGTCAGATGATGTGACAGTTTATATATTTGATCTTGATGCAAATAGAAATTGTAGACATTCTTCAAAATAATCTGCTTGGCCACATTTATGGAAGATTTATTACCTCTGTGTACATAGATGCATCATTTTCACTCATCTACACTTCTGCACCAAATCCTGGATGCCTTTCTTCTTTGCCTCCTCAGTTCGGTGGTTCGTTGCTTGCAATTATTTGTGATTTGATGAAATTGAAGTGAAAATTGTAAGAAAAGTGGTGGAGGAATAAATATATAGTATAAAACAGTTAGATAGATACAGTACACAGTATGGTGCACAGATAGATAGGTACACAGGCAAATAGAGCATAGACAGATAGTGTTGTGCCACCCAGCTGTGTTTCCGGGAATCTTCCCTTTCCCCACCACACTATTCTTCCAGGCTGTAGGTGTTGTGCTTCTGTCCTTGACTGTAAAGTGCACTGGCTCTTTAAGAAACACACATACCTTGCTATCAGCTCCTGCTAATCTCCTGCATTTGTGAGCTATTTAAGGTTGTCCCACAGAAAGGTGCCTGTACAGAGAGCTTTCCAGCTTAAGCCTTTGGGTGCTGCAAAGGTCTCTGTATTCTGCCTGTTTACCTGTTACAGTGGGGAAAAAAAGTATTTAGTCGGCCACCAATTGTGCAAGTTCTCCCACTTAAAAAGATGAGAGAGGCCTGTAATTGACATCATATGTAGACCTCAACTATGAGAGACAAAATGAGAAAACCATATATCTAGAAAATCACATTGATTTTTTTAAAGAATTTATTTGCAAATTATGGTGGAAAATAAGTATTTGGTCACCTACAAACAAGCAAGATTTCTGGCTTTCACAGACCTGTAACTTCTTCTTTAAGAGGCTCCTCTGTCCTCCACTCATTACCTGTAGTAATGGTACCTGTTTGACATTGTTATCAGTATATAAATGACACCTGTCCACAACATCAGTCACACTCCAAACTCCACTATGGTGAAGACCAAAGAGCTGTGGAAGGACACCAGAAACAAAATTGTACACCTGCACCAGGCTGGGAAGACTGAATCTCAAATAGGCAAGCAGCTTGGTGTGAAGAAATCAACTGTGGAAGCAATAATTAGAAAATGGAAGACATACAAGACCACTGATAATCTCCCTCGATCAAAATGATCACAAGAATGGTGAGCAAAAATCCCAGAACCACACGGGGGAACCTAGTGAATGACCTGCAGAAAGCTGGGACTAATGTAACAAATGCTACCATCAGTAACACACTACGCCGCCAGGGACTCTGATCCTTCAGTGCCAGACGTGTCCCCCTGCTTAAGCCAGTACATATTCGGGCCCGTCTGAAGTTTGCTAGAGAGAATTTGGATATTCCAGAAGAGTATTGGGAGAATGTCATATGGTCAGATGAAACCAAAGTAGATCTGTTTGGTAGAAACACAACTCATCGTTTTTGGAGGAGAGTGAAAGCTGAGTTGCATCCAAAGAACACCATACCTACTGTGAAGCATGGGGGTGGCAACATCATGCTTTGGGGCTGTTTCTCTGCAAAGGTACCAGGACAACTGATCTGTGTACATGAGAGAATGAATGGGGCCATGTATCGTGAGATTTTTAGGGGAAACCTCCGTCCATCAGCAAGGGCATTGAAGATAAAACGTGGCTGGATCTTTCAACATGACAATGATTCCAAGCACACCGCCAGGGCAACGAAGGAGTGGCTTCGTAAGAAGCATTTCAAGGTCCTGGAGTGACCTAGCCAGTCTACAGATCTCAACCCCATAGAAAACCTTTGGAGGGAGTTTGAAAGTCCGTGTTGCCCAGCGACCGCCCCAAAACTTCACTACTCTAGAGGAGATCTGCATGGAGGAATGGGCCAACATACCAGCAACAGTGTGTGCCAACCTTGTGAAGGCTTACAGAAATGTTTGACCTCTGTCATTGCCAACAAAGGATATATAACAAAGTATTGAGATGAACTTTTGTTGTTGACCAAATACTTATTTACCACCATAATTTGCAAATAAAATCGGACAATGTGATTTTCTAGATATGTTTTCTCATTTTGTGTCTCATAGTTGAGGTCTACCTATGATGTCAATTACAGGCCTCTCTCATCTTTTTAAGTGGGAGAACTTGCACAATTGGTGGCTGACTAAATACTTTTTTTCCCCACTGTACCTGACCTCGGATCTGTATCTCGTATCTGATTCTGTGACGCTTACGCTGACCACTGCTTGGATTACTGAATTTAACTGTATACAGTCTATCTTGACCAATAAGGGAGACCTTCTACTAGTTCTCAGTCTTTTGACTGAGGCTATATGGTAAGGTAAACCTTTGAGATCTGTTCACATGGTGTCTGCCATTGCTGTGGTGCTATTACTTTACGGTGGTGTGGTCCAGAGCCTGAGGGCTTAGTCTGGCAGCAGGGTTGTTGCTGGGCTGCTGGGTACTGTAGAGACTCACTATACTGTATAGAGGTCGCCATGAAGTGACTAGTGGACTTATACACCTTGATCAATATGTATACTAAGAACATCATGTTCATGTTTGTAGATTTTGCTAACAAGCACAAGATCAATGTATAATATTGGAATGTGCGGTCCATGTCTGTCTTTTTTTTTTTCTCTCCAAATTGTCACCCTGACCACTTTTGATTACCATGACAAATGTATTCTGCCAGCCCTGACCTTGGACCATACCTGGACTACTCTTTTCCCTGATCCCACGGTGCTATGCGTTGGTGTCTCATGACCTGTCTAGGTCAGCTGTCACCTGCATCAGGACTACTCACAGAAGTAGAGACATAGATAGATGTACATAGAACAGTTTGGTGGATGGATAGACTGATACTAAAAAAAAAAAAAAAAGAGAAGCAAAAAAAAAACTTGAAGAGAAAAAAAAAAAAAACATTAATTTGAAATGGCAGAATAAATCTATAGTGATGGTAAGGGATCCAGTAATTGCTGGTGTCTGTACTTTCCACTCAGACTCAGTCTCATGATCTCAGAAGGAAGTGAAGTGAGCGCCTGCTGGTTTCTAGACGAGAACTGCCCTGGCTGCTCACATTAATTCAATCTGATAGCATATGGTGTTCAGTTCTGTCACTATTCCTGACCTGGAGATAATAGCTTCAGGACAATCTATGTGGAAGTTACATCATGACTCCTAAGAAATCCATCATCCTTACACATCCTGGGGAGTGTGCTCTGCTGCACACAACTGTAGACTTTTACTTTTTGCAGTCAAGGAACAAAACTGGTATATTGCAAAGAAACTGCAGTACATATACCTTAAAAAAATGAAGAGAAGACATAACCTAAGATGTCAGCAGAGATGGACTAGTCGACATGTGAGTATAATAATAATGTCTTCCAGACCGGACCTGTCTTTGTTTGCTTTCTGAAGGAAAACCCTCTGTAATTTTAGCTGCAGCTTTATATGTTTAGTATCTGTACTACACTTGCTTTTTCACAGACAATCTCAGTCATGTCGACTATACTCATTTATTACAGATAAAATTAATGTGACACTAGCACCTTAAGGCATTGGCCATTATGACTGAAAGCAGAGGCTTGTGTTCACATAGATCTTGATTCCCCACTGAATAGAGCTGTTTTATAGAAGATGTTCTCCACTTTGCATTACCAATCATATTATGGATGTGATGCTGCCTGAGATCTCTTCACTGGTTCAGCACATAGCTACTGTATATAGCCAGGCTTGTGATAAGAATATCTCAGACTGCATGTAGTATAATGTCAATGCTTTAGAAAATTCAGCTGCTTTTTAATGGTCCGTGCGTGTGTGTGTGTGTGTGTGTGTGTGTATGTATGTATGTATGTATGTATGTATATATATATATAATATATATATATTCACATCTACACATTTATAGAAATAAATTCTAAGCCTGGATTTCATCATTTGTATGGTTATAGCAACTATAGGAATCTGGACAATTTTCAGATATTGATCGATGGTTCCAAGCATTATGACCATTTACCCTGGATCATAGAATTTGATGGGATTATTTCAACAGTGGGTACAAATGTTATACATTTCCATTCATAAAATACCAGTGTAATGGATTGATTGAATTAAACTGACACCATTTCTGTAGAGCGCAATGTAAATATCCCCCTCCCTGCTTCCAGCAGTGTGTTTTATCTCATTGTACTTTCAGCATCTGTAATTATTTGTTCCCATTAGTGCTGATGTAGAAATTTTATTTCATAACTTCATGAAATATGCATGGCGGCACTTTAGAGTCAAACCCTTCATGCAAGTGCCAGTGTAGAAAGACATTTATCAAGGTGTCAAAAGTTGCCAGAGACTTTCTAGTAAGTCACTGCATGCTGAGATGAAAAAAATGACAAGCCAGGTACGGCATAGGACCCTTGAGTTTATGTCTCTTGGCTGTATGAAGTAAATGAAGCGGTTTGCTTACTGTTGCTGAGTCTGTAACTAAGCAACCTGCCCGGTAATTGGCAAATGCTTGGCTCCGATTTGATTAAAGTTACTTACAAACATATGGAGCAGCTTGTGATGGAGCCCTACATTAATGTTAACTACGTGAATTCATTGCACCGTAGTTTTATTAATAAATATTTCTTTAACATAGAAGCCATGTATCATTAAGCAAATTATATTTATATTTACTGTAGGTTCTTATTATTGCATGGTGTAGAGGTTTATCTTCAAACATATGGAATTTCCATACTGTAATGTACACTCATGTAGAGAGCATAGACATATTTAAAGATTGGTCTTGAAGGAGAAAGGGCTTGTCATTTTCTGATTGATTTTGTTGAGGAAACTGTTATTCGATTGTGATAAATAATTTTTATATTTCCCATCTTTACTGAGGATTCATCCAAAGTGGTTAGGACAGCAATCCTAAAATAGCTTAAGATAACTTCAAATGGTCATACATTAAAACACAAGTACAAAGACTGTCCTGGAACCAATTAATATTGTATGTTGAAATCATTGAAACTTGAACCTGTAACTCTGGAAAACTAGGAATTGTTTTCAAAAATCCCAAAATGTCAACAAAAATATGAAAAAATAAATAAAGAAAAATCATCAGAGCAAATATAATATATATTACAGCTGGAAGTTGTAAATCACTTTATATGTTGGTGATAGGAGATTTCTCAGACTCCTGAAAAGTATATACAGTGCACTTAAAAATAACATGGAGTTAATCTCTCCGGCTGTCCACAGGAGCAGCTTATCCTGGCACAGAAGCTGTAGGGAGGCGCTACTAGTCATCCAGTCAGTAACTGTTTGCAACTCACTAATACATGGGTTTTACCAGTGAAGTGACCATGCTGATATGTTGGAAAATCCAACCAAACATTCTATGTTGAGTCTATTTTAAAGTTACAAGGGACTAAAAAAAGACCAATGTGTGTTGAAAATATCCTTATGCCATTATAACTAGAGGGTCCACTGTACATTAAGGTGTTGTCTAACTTCATTATATAATAATTATTACAATATATTCATATGCTTTCAAATTACTTTAGTTGTCTGTACTTTATAGTTATTGTACCTTTGCTATGCTATAAATAAGCTCTGCATGTATTGACTTTCTGGCAAGATTAAATCAGTGCTTGTAGACAAAATTGGCCTGACAGAGAATCTTAGGGCCTCTTCACATGACAGAATCTGCTGTTGCTTCTGAGGTGGATTCTACCCTGATTCTGCGTTCCATTGTATTTAAGAGAAGACCAAGATTGGAGCAAGAGGCTGAAACCTTAAGCGCCCTGCTCGGTCTTTCCGCTAATTCCACAGCTCGAGCACAGGAGTCCACCACTCGAATCTCCCCATTGATTAGGCCCATTCATCTGACGTCCGCCTCTTCATTTTCTGAACGTAGACTGAGGCTAAATTCACACGACCGAGTTTCACCCAGGAAACTTGGTCTATGTGTTCGCCAGATTTACTGGCCTGAACAGTATGCCGGGAACGAGACTGGTAGCATCACAGTTATCTATTTATCTATGACTGATATCTGTTTGGTCCATGTGGCAGTGACAATGGACAAAGATAGTGCTTGTCAGTTTTTTTTGACGGACGTGAAAAATGGACCAAATGGATCAAATAAACGTACATGGGAATAGACACATTGGGTTCAATGTTTTCTCAAAACATGTGTTTGACAGATGTTGCAAAAATGGCCGTCACACGTCCATTTTTCACTGTCATGTGAGTAAGCCCTTAGAGTCTACAAAACCACTAAGCCTACAGCCCAGGAGTTAGCAACATTTATATGAGAATATCCTAGTTTACTCTAATATTTCATATCAAAGTGATAGCGCACCCATTTATAGCTTGGGGTAACAGTTGTATATTATAACAGTTAAAAAGAAACATGTAAATTCATATAACCCAATTGTTGCCTCCTTCAGTCCTGCACTCCAGAATTCTGCTTTCAAAAGTTCTCAAAATAAGTTTCTGCAACTATTCAGGATTATTTTCATAAACCTTCTTCCGTCACTCACTCCACTTTTGAGTGAGTAGGAAAGTGGCTGCAGGTCTCCTGTCAGGTTGGAGTACACCATATTTATCAAATGCAACTTTTTAAAAAGTTATTAATTGTCACAATATCACTCCAGTAGGGGAGTGAAGTTGAAAGTGGAGTAAAATCTTTGGACAGAAATGTTAGAATTAAAGATAATTTAATTTTTGTAAACATTGTGAGATTTTGATAAATATGAAGATACGCAGAGAAAAGCAAAGCCTCCAGAGCAAAAATAATATCCCCTCATGATTCTCCTCCCCCTTGTCTATAGGAAATAAAGATCGTTTGCTTTTATTTCCTGGTGGCCTACTGTTGTTTATAGTCCATAAGTGTTAGTAAAATAGAAAGTATTTTTTTTACATGTCATATTTAAGGCTGAAATTAACAATTGGTAATCTACTTTACCTGGGAGGTTGTTTGTGATTGTGGCTCAATACGTGAAATGGATGTAACATGTATCTGGAACACAATGGTAGACACTTGCTAGGGCACAGTCAGAGATATCATGTTTTAAATGTCACACCAAAGGTTAATGCTGCTGAGAAATGACAAAATGCCTATGGGTTATAAAATAAAACCACTCTGACTTATTCATTTTCTTCATTGTCTCAGTTTTTGCAAATAAATGTCAAACCTGAACATCTGAGTGCAAAAATCATTTTGGCACAAAGCAAGCTACCTGCTACAGGGTAACTTATCTTTGCGCATTATAATTATTATAATCTAAACACATTATATTTGGCTGAATAAATCTCATCAAGAAGCCCCTTTATGAGCTTTCATCAGCCTCATCAGTTACAGAATTACTTACTTTTGCTAATATTGGCATCTTTTTACTTTGATAGCGTATTCATTTAGTAGTTAGGTCACCATAATTCCCTCAAATGCCAATAATAAATGATAGAATTTAATTGATTTAGTCTACAGTGACTCACATGGATCTCATAGACATTGGAATTTAGCAGATCATACCTCCATAAGAGGAATCTGTCAATAATCTAATATCTAGCTCATAGTGATCATACAAATTATTGGTAGAATCGGCGTTGATAGCTTTGACAGTGATCTTACGCCTATGGCGTCTGTTAAGAGATAAGCTAATCTGTATTTCATTAGCTACTCATCCTTGATACATTTTAGACTTTTGACTGTTATGTGAGGATTGATAGGATAACTTTTGATGTTTTGCGTTGACTGTTACAGGGCTGCCCAAAAGTTAAATCTGTCATCCAAAAAGAAGAAGCAGAGGACAACGCCTTCATTAGTGTCAGAGCCTCCACTTTTCTCAACCAGCTTCTGTGGAATTCTACAGACTTCTCCTCCACCCGCACCACCATGTTTACTGAGGGCAGTCAACAAAGTGAAAGACACTCCTGGACTGGGGAAGGTAAGGCAGAACTTGGATTATTAGCTGTAATGAGTAATTGCTATGGAAAAACTAAACCAATAGTGTCTAACTTTGAATATTTTTTTTTCTGTTCATGACCGACACGACAAATGATATATGACTTTCTAACTTAGAATTATCTGTCCACTAAGCACCGAAGATGTCCCAAAGAAACAGTTTAAAACTGGCCATACACATTAGAATTTTAACCAAACTTATGGCTGAGCGATTATGATCTAAATCAAAATCGCAATTAAATTAACATTTTACTTTGATTAAGATTAATGTATGATTATTTTAGGACACTCCCCTTTTTTACATGCTATACCCCATATATATATATATATATATATATATATATATATATATGCCCCACCATACCAGTGAATCTTGGTTTTGTTTATTCACATATTTACAGTCTTGATTGGATAGTTTACAGTTAGTGACATATCCTTTAACCAATGGCAGTGAGAGACAGTTTGACATGGATGCAAAATAATTGAAATAATTGATGTGAGCAAGTTCAGATTGATTAATTAAGCTGACTCTCAATTTTGGTTATTTTGTGATTAATTGCCCAGCCGTTAATGAACCCAATGATTTTATTTGGGGCCTCCTGACTCTCCTCCAGCAGCAGCTGTTGATGGAGAGTGGGTTCAGGGTGGTGGATTTCAACATGCCTTTAGACTGCAGGGGAGATGAGCCACCACCAGAGGTGTATGCCAGCAGCGTTCTCCCCTCTCCCTATACAGAACACATGCATGCTCAGCTCACCGTGCAGAATATGGGGGAAAGGGGGTCAGCCATCTATTGCGTGTGGCCAGCCTTAGTAGTAGGGTTCTTTAGACCAGTGGTTCTCAATCTGTGGTACGTTTACCCCAGGGGGTACACCATGTAGTTTCAGCAGGAACATGCCATGGCTGAGAACCAGTGTTCTGGAAGTGATAGATTTAGCAAGGGCTCAAATTCCGAGGATCCTGGGGGTCTAGTGCTGCCCAAACCACACATCATCTTCAAATACTGAGGCACAGTAACTGCCAAGCAGAGGCAGACATCAAAAGATGTTAGATTAGTATTAAGGGGGCAGGTCTCCTCTTTAGCAGTCTGGGCTGAATAGATAGATAGCTTCTGATCTATGATCTGATATGTGAAAAGCTGAACTTTTAGTGTGTCTCTGCCACAGGTACCCCCATATGCAAAAGGATTTCCTTGGCACACTATGCGCACCAATTTTAGTAGTAGGATCTGTTTTACATGAGGAACACCATAGTGTCTGTTGGGGGAACTTGGTTGGAGCTTTTTTCACAAGGGGGTACTTGGCTTGAAAAGGTTGAGAAACACTGCTGTGCGCAACACCTCCTGCTAAAGTATGATTACAAAATAAAAGCAAATATAAGTTTTACTTTGATGGTGCAAAAATATTTTGCTATCTGTTTATTGTGTCAACTGAAATACTGGCTTTCCGGGAATTATAGCCCGAAGTCCTAAAGCTCTTTTGAAGGGCTTGTCCCTATTAGGCAACTTAGAATTGGTTGCCCTGGCAGACAGCTATTACCAGGAGAAACTGCAAGCGGTCACTGGAGGGGTAACCTAGAATTGCAAATGAAATGTTGACTATATGATAATACATGGTGACTTCAATACCACCAGAGCAGCTGTGAGATCTTACATAGCTAATCAGGTACCTGACATGTACTGACGAGTTCCAAGCGCCATAACAAATCTGTCCCGCAAATGGATGTTAATCTGATCTCTTGCTCTAATACATCTTCAGGTGGCCATGTAAAATGGTCACCATAATGGAGCAATTCTTTCCTTCTGTAAGAGAACTGTTTGCTTTCACTGTTCTGTAAGTTTTTCTTTAGACTAACAAACACAAAATCCTATAAAATTGATCCTTGCTGATGTAGAACAAATGATTTAAATTTTTTCTTGTCTGCACTTATAAATATATACAGTCTGTTTTGATTGGAGAGGGTTAAAATTGTGTTCTGCTTGATTACAAATACTCACTAAAACATGGTCCGGGGTTTGTGATTTGATATTTTTTGCAAACACCTGGAATAATAATCAGCCGCGTATTCAGCTCGGTTATTTACGTTGTCTCGCTGTCAGGCGGCAAATGTTAACGCCCAGTTAAGTTATTGTTAACCTTGGCACATAGTTATCATGGCTTTGATTGAAGTAAAGTTAACAAATAAAGGATTTAACACATGAGTAAGTATAAAAAAATGACAGTCAGATTTATCCAAGTAAATGGCAGTTAATGATTATCCAAGACTCTTGGCTACGATCACCTGCCACATTTTTAGATCCTAATATTTGAAAATAAAGACATGTATACACAGTAAGATGGCATTCTACGACGGTTATCATTGATAAACATAGGCAGATTTATGTGACCTGATGTGCTATACTGACTGACACCATTAAAACTGACCGTGTCTCCCTCATCTGACTACAGGTGTAGCCCAGATAAATAGAATAAGCAGGTTCTAAGCTGTGCAGTCACAATCTTAAGAAACCAGCTAAAATAGACCATTATTTTGCACATTTCTTATTTTGCGACATCTCCCTGGTCTCTGAAATGGAGATAAGTAGCATATCCATTGCTTCCATGACTTTCTCCATTTATATGTGTATCGATAGTTCTATAATGTAGTCATGTTTCTTATTATTATTATTTAAAGCAGCACTCCCACAATTTTTTTTATTATCTGACTTGAAAAGTACATAATTTTAATTGTAGTGAATGTAATCTTGTGACCGGTGGATGTATTTGAGAGTTATCCATTTATTTCTGGTCCTTAGCTGTGTCATGTGACCAGCAATAAGACTGTCCAATTGGTACATGGTCTCATGGACAGGAAGTCAGTTTCTCTTTTTATTTCTATGAGACTCACATAAAGGCTCTCATAGGAATGAATGGAGAAACTGACTTCCTGTCCACACATGAGAAGCTGTGTAAGCTGGAGAATAAGAGTGTTGGTCATGTGACACAGCTAAGAACCAGAAGGTAATGGATTACAAATGAAATCTATGGAGGTTATTGAAGAGCCAATAGAGTGATGGGGAGCATATGCATGTAATGAATAATGCACATCTCTAGCTCTAGTGCGTCAGATTTTCAAATCTATGCTAGATAAGAGATGGGGTGGGTTAGAACTATTATTTACTCCAGTTTTTGGTGTTAACTATATTAAACTTATCAGGCCCCTGAAGCCACTTCTCCTAAACCACATCTATGTTTTGGAAAAGTAAAAACCAAAAGAATATTCTATATATGAGCCATATATGTGCTTGATAATTCTTATATTTATGTGATTATGGTCAGATTTCCACACACTGAGCCTGAAATCTCATGGAAAACCATATAAACTGACAGTATGGCAATTTCTGTTCAGCTATATTGACGTGCTTGACTGGAGTTACCATTGCTTCATGATTTCAGTTTTTTGTTAAATCAATGAAAAACAATATCATGGATATATCCCCGCTGTCCAATATTTGTACTCTGTCACCTTCCATGGAGATTGTCCCATGTAGGGTTTTTGAAGCCATGCTTAATGCATTACCTTGTGAGATATTCCCACTCTGACTAATGACCCAGTGCGAAATATTGATTAAACCACAGGTCATATTCCTCCACTCCCCTATTTCGTTTTATTGCCTTATCCTTTCTTTTCTTCTATTACCACTGCATGTTTTTATGGCTTGAAATCATCAAGCTATTGAGAATGACTTTCATTGCCGCAGTCAATTGATTTCTAGTCAACCTTGTTGAGGCACACTGGCTCAGGTGCTGCCAATTCCCACCAGAGAATGCTAGCCAATTACCTTCTGCTATAATATGGCCTGCTCTGCGCAGTCATGCATAACATTGTGTTAGAAGATGCCTCAACACTAGCTGAGTGATGGAATGAGACTGCCATAGGGAATAGGATTACAGGTTATGCTGTGTTCCCAGGTTTTTTCTAGCTCCAGCATAAATCTCATTATTTAAGCTGGTCAGAAATGGTCACTTAGTGAGGGATAAACATAGACTTCTACATGTAGACCAATGAATGACCTGAAAATACTTTCCATAATACATGGACCGCGACACACTGTGTTTAGATTGATAAATGTATAATCATTAATGAGAAAGTGGTTTTCAGAGAATAATACATGTATGTCCTTTCCTAAGAATAGGTCATCGTTTTTTGAGTAGTGGGAATCTTATAGCCTCCCCCACACTTATCAGACCAGACACATATGGTCAAGCTGCTGTACCTGAATAAAAAATGAAGAAGCTCCTTTGCTTTGCTGATGGCGTCTGACCCCTGCCTATCAAACACTGAGAGCCTGCAGCAAAGATAAATTATCAGTCTTTTAGTCCTGAAAAATCACAAAGACTAAGGCATCACGTAGTGAGCCGCAGCCAAAAATTGTTGCGGAAAAAAATGCGCTGGAAACGCATTGCGTTTTTTTCCCACAGCGCAACATGCTTCTATTATACCTACACGGAAAATGCCAGCGTTTCAGTAGGTACAATTGACATGCTTTGATTTACAAAAACTCGTCAGTTTGTGAAATTGCAAAATTTCCACTGTGGATATTTTTCTGCAATGTGTGGATGGGATTAGCCAGAATCCCATCCATTTTGCAGGTACTGTAAAATGTTGCGGTTTTTGCCAGGGCCCGCAGAAAAACGCCACAGAAAAAAATGCAGCGTTTTACAGTCACAGCAAAGTGAATCCCATCCCCACTTTGCGGAAAAATACGCGCAGCGGACACGCTGCGATTTCCAAAACCGTTGCGGTTTTGAAAATCGCAGCATGTCAATTATACCTACGGAAACCCTGGTGGTTTCCCTATAGGCATAATGAAATCAGAAAGTTAGCAGAGGAAAACTCTGCAGAGTTTCTTTGAAAAGCGCTGCGGGAAAAACAGCCGCAGTTTTTCCTGCAGCACTTTTTTGCTGCAGGACGCTACGTGGGGCCATAGCCTAAAAGAGTTTTCTGATCCCCCAGTCATTGTCTATACTGATGACCTATCCACAAAATAGGTCTAAAGTATTTGAACAGTTGGGGTCCGACACCCAGACCTCACAGAGATCCACTGATCTGGTTGCCTTCGAGTCCTGGAAGCTTTAGAGATTGACAGATTGGGAAGTAATTCCACTCCTATGCAACTACTATTACTATTACTACTACTCCTATGCAACTACTGTAGAGCTGCTTCCGGCTCCATCCATCTCCATAGCTTCCAGTGCCTGGAGGCAACCATCTGATAGGCAGAAGGGAGAAGTGTAAGTCCTGCTTACTTTACATTTCCCATTCCTTTTTAAGGCGCTTTTGTCTTTGGCTCAAAAACCACAGCAATATCTTCAATAAACAACACAACTTTTCTGCAGTGTGTGGCCTTAGCCTTAGGTTGTATTGACACGAACAGCGAAAAAAAAGCTGTGAAAATAGGGCAAACTGTTGTTTTGTTTATTTTTTCACGGGTGTTTAGCATCCTTGAGAAATCAGTTCTCACGGATTCCTCATAGACTTGAGTGTCTTGAGGGATCAGTTCTAATTGAGAAAAATAGGACATGTTGAAATAGACTGTCAAAAATACTGCCATGTGAATAGACATGTTGAAATTAATGTGTTCTAAAAACGGCTATCACTTAGCCTTTTTTTTTCTTATGTGTGAATAAGGCCTTAGGCTGGAGACTCACCATGTGTAAAAGCTTTCATTTTTCTGCTATAGAAATGCTTGGAGCAGAAATGCAGCATTTTACAGTTCTAGTGAAATGGATGAAGTAAAACATCTGTGCAGAATGCACTGTGAGCATGTCTGTAGAAAAACTGATTTTGGCCAAGGCCCCACACAGCAAACTGCAGCTAAAAAATTCTGTAGTAAAAAAACAAACTGAAAACACACCACATTTTTCCCACACCATTTTTCATTGCATTTTTGGTGTTTGTTTTGCGATTTTTCTACCCTCATTTAATCTCGCCGTGTTTCCACAGCAAAAACTGACATATGTATTTTTTAAAACGCAGCTTTTCCACTGAATTTTTTCTGCAATGTATGGATGACGCTAACCAGAATCTCATGCACTGTGCTGGTATTGTAAAACGCAGTATTTTTTATGCTGCATTTTCGCAGCAAGCAAAAACACTGCGTTTCCTTAACATGAGGCCTTTTGTGTGACACGCGGTATCCTGCCTGCACTTATAGGGTGGCTTTACACGTATTGGAATGTTATGCTACAGACAGATCCACCACAGAACAGATGTAGAATTGCTGCAAATTTCACCCTTTGTAATGCAGTTCAAAGAGTGAAATCGACATCAGTTCTGCTACAAATCGGGATCAACATCCACTTGTAAGAAATGCAAGTTTTGAAGAGATTTGTTCGTAACATAAAATTCTGGTACATGTGAATCCACATTAGGGCTTATTCACACAACAATGAAAAACGGACGTGTGACGGCTGTATTTGCAACGACTGCCATGCGTTCGTTTTGAGAACACATTGAATTCAATGTGTTTATTAACATGTCCGTTTTTTTTGACAGGTCATTTTTAAGGGCTGTCAAAAAAAACTGACATGCATTATCTTTGTCTATTTTCACAGACACACTGACCCAATAGAAATCAATAGGTCCATTTAATGTCCATTAAAATGGGGTCAGTGGGTTGAGTCGAAAAAAGAAAGACAGATGAAATTCATGTTTTTTCCCTAACAGTTAAAAACTGATACAAAATGGGTGACACTCGGCCTTCAAAAACGGAGAAATGGAACGGAACAGATGCAAAATGGATATAAAACATCAGTCAGCCAAAGCATTGTATTAACCTCAAGTGCAAACCAGTATAATACAATGCGACAATGTATACTAATATACAATGCGATAAACCAAAATAAGCATGTACAGTAGTGTATCTGCCTCATAACCAGTTTATTCTAGTGAACTACCAGTAGTCATGCTGTATGCAGTATATAATCTGCATTTTCTCCTGGTCAGCATGGTCACATTTTTTGAGACATTCTGCATTTTCCTGTTAACATGGTCGTCAATTCCATTTTTAAGCTTTAGATTTACATTGTTCACATCTTCAGGGGACTGTGGAAATGCTGAACAGTCTGCACTTTGCATATGAATGGTTTATTAGCCATCTGTAAAAGCAGATTGATATAGTCAGTAAAACTTTATGGGCTGCAACTGACCAGAGGAAAAGCAGTCATCTTGATAATTTGTGGAGATGATTTTGTAAAGCAGATGTGCCGCGTGTATTTGTAAGGAGGTTGCATGATAACACTGTACAGTACTTTGTCTTTACTTTACTTCCCAGAAGTACTGGAGAAATACAATGTCTACTTGCAGGCCGCACATTCCTTCCCAGTCAAATAATGTCAAACAAAAATCACTGAAGATAATTTACATCAGTTCTTGCTTTTGGCCATTTTTTGGCAGTTTAATGAGGGGTCCTTTGGATGTGTCTTGAGCTGTATGTCTGTGTCATCTTCACTAATAATTTCCAGAGCCAATCACTTCACATTAATAATGCATAGCAAACAATAAAATGGGAATGGTCTGGTACACTGAGAGACTGAATCCTAAAGTGTAACTCTATTTACAAGTAAAAATGCCTCATGTACAATCGGAGGGCTAGAACAAACTGCATTTTCTGCCTACAAATTAAGATAGATTGAATAAAAATGGACATTATGAAATGTAGTTTAGTCTGCTGACACAGGTAGATGGTAAACATGGGCATCATGAAATTCTGTGAAGGAAAGGTATATCCAATGACTTGTATAAGGCCTCAAGAAACATGACTGTGCAGTCTGCAAAATACTGCTCAGTATTCAGTTTTTGCGGTCCATTTCTCATCAGTGTGTCTTCAGTCTGAGCGTCATCCTTATTTGTAGGTCCGTGAAAAAAGAAAAAACAGGACACAGTAAATTATGTCCGTACCATATGGAAAAGGTTACATGATCGCTCTGATGCCATTTTCTTTGATGAATGTCCTGGTGGCACATGAAGAAATTCTGGTGAATGGCCTGGAGACAGTTTGATCGCTCTAGGACAATATCCTGCTCCTTTGTTTCCTTGTACTACAAAAAAGTGTTTAGCAGTCCCCCTGCTGCGGATAACATCCGTGTGATGTCCGTTGTTTTCTGTGTCCCATAGACTTCTATGGGCTAGTCCATGCTGCAAACATTGAGCACAATAGTACAGGTTCTGAGTTTTCCGGCACGGACTCGCGGCCCACACACAGACCTATGGAAAACATGGTAGTGTGTATGGACCCATTGAAATAAATAGGTCAGTGTACTATCCAGGAAATACTAGGATAGGACACTGAACTAGCTCACAGTCGGGCCATGTATTACTATTTCACATCTACAAAGACTAGATTGACTAGAAAACCTAATCGTGAAGCCCATCTACCATCTCCTAGCTACCCTAGACTATTATTAGTCAGATATATGCTGGAAGGGTCTTGGTTTCATATAAGTTAAAGCTAGTACAAACTCTTGTCTTAACTGTAAATGTAGTAGATTAAACTTTTTAATGCGGCTAAAAGCAATTTTTCATGTTTAAAGGGAACATTCTTATTACTGTATTAATGGTAGTAGAGTGACAGACACAGACGGAGCCCCCTCTGTCTGCCTCTGTTCGCATTAACCGTAATGTAAACAACATGTCGGACTCTGTCTTCCATCATGTTTGCTTACATTTGTAATGGAAGAAAAAAAGTCCTACATGCATGACTTTTTTTGCTGTCAGAAAATTAGAGAACATAACGGAAGAAAGCTTACATCATGTTTTATACATGAGGGTGAATGCAGATGGACACCCAACTAAGTGCATCAGTCTCTTAGTGTGCATTGCTCTTATCCTAGAGAGCAACAGGCAGCACATGATGGTCCACAGAAGGATATCCCACTACAGACCCGCCCAAACTAAAAACCAGATGGTTTTTGCTGCTGGTTTATCCCCTGCAGCTATATTTACCATTTGCAAAGGTTGAAAATCACTATGGAATCCGCAGCAATAATAGACATGCTGGCCGTTTCACACTCGCAGAACATGTTTTTTCCACAGTCTGCTACTGTAACTCGCAAAGTTGCAACCTGTGGCCCTGACCTAAAAGAGGTTTCCGAGAACAAAAATGTGGCCGGGGAGGGGGGTAAAATAATAAAAGACTCATTATTTACTCATATGGAATTCACCATTTGCCTCTTTGTATACCCAGGTAGGTGATGTACCCCTCTAGCCATGTGACTGTTACAGCCAATCGGTGCCCTCAGCTTTATATGGCAGGAGACTGCTGAGGCCGGGATTTGGTTTCAGCAGTCACATGGGTAGACAAGCACATCATTTTTGCAGCCAAGTAGACAAAGGCTGGCAGGGACAGTGCTGGAACATTGAGGAATTTATTGTGTGAATAACCGGACTTAATAAGGAATTTACATTGTGAGCACTACTAGGGACAGCAAGAGATAACATCTGTGCAACACTGCAGAATATGATGGCACTATATAACCAAGAGAAGTGAAGAATTAAATAGCAACAGCTACCCCACATTTTTTTCTGTAAAATATCCTGTATTTATAATTCACTGAGAAGATAAACCTAAAGATATGGACAGTAGTATGTCTGTTAGCATTATTCACCAGTGACCAGAAGTCATTTCTAAGAACTCTCTAGTGAATAGGGTGAATATTACCACAATAGGGTAAATGCAGGGGGCCGAGTATCTAAGCTATGATATCAGCATCAGGGGGTGTATATACTTACCAACTGTCTACACAGCAGTTTTGCCATCACCAGGTCTCTGAAGCTCAATGACTTACCTCATCGGTCACCCTGAGCATTTTGGTGTTTTTATCCAAATCCCTTCAGCTGTTTTAAAGATATAAGCCCTTACATCGGTGGGTATAACAATGTGGTTTCTCTGGGGATGGGGAGTCGCTGTGTGCTATATGTCATGCAATGTTACCACCAGGGCTGTGGAGTCGGTACGCCAAAGCCCCGACTCCGACTCCTCAATTTCCCCTGACTCCGACTCCGACTCCACCAAAATAGGCACCGACTCCGACTCCACAGCCCTGGCTCGGGCTGTGGGTGGGTCTCCAGCACAATTACAGATAAAGTCAAGCTTTTCAGTCCTCACAATCACAACACTTGTATCTTTTGCTTACTCCAGATAATGGTGCTAAACCTTATAGGTTCACTCAGAACTCAGTCCCATCATTATATGAGGAATAGAACAGACCTTTACAGGACATTTCATCATTTTCAACATTTCATCATTTTCCCAAATTCTTATGAAAATATATTCAGCACATACTGCATTGTACTACTAACTGTACCAATTTATTATATATTTTGGGAGTCGGAGTCGGTCCATTTTATACCGACTCCACAGCCCTGGTTACCACCCACTTGGCTAATAGACTCTCATTTGCATAAAAACTAACAGGGCTTATATTTTTGGAGCAGCTGAGCAGATTTGGATAAACAAAATGTCAAAATGCTCAGGGTGGCAGCGCCTATAAAATGTCAGCGGGTCATTGGGCTTTTGAGACCTGGTGCTTCATGTTTCAGTAACTGAAGTTTTAGAGACTTTCAGTAACTTGTCATTTAGGCATGACTGTATTTTTCCTCAGGGTGCTAAATTAACCATTCATTTTTGTGGACCCATGCACACAACCCTGATTTTCACAAGTCTGTGTGGTGGTTTGGAGTCCGGGCCACAAAACTGTATGCACGTTTTATTACTGTTTGTTTTGTGATCTGGTCTTGCTTATTTAAGCATATACGTCTGTGGAACTGTACATATAAGTCTGTGGAACCGTACATGTACATGGTTGTGTGCAAGTAGCCTTAGTAAGAGTCAGTGAGACAGAATTATTAATCCTGTCTAAAGCTGAAACCCCACGTTGCACCCCAGTACATGCAAAGTGAATGGGATTCTGGCTAATCCCATTCACACAAAGCAGAAAAAAATCCACAGCGGAAAAGCTGCGTTTTCAAAAATGTCTTGTCATTTATACATACAGAAACACTGGCATTTTCCATAAAGTCTGCGGAGGAAAGCTCTGCAAAAACACAATGAAAAATGCTGCAGATAAAAATGTGATGCATTTCCGCAGCATTTTTTGCAGCATTTCGCTACTTGGGGCCTTAGCCTTAAAATCAGAAAGTGCGGAGTTAGACTAGACAGTGTTAAAATGTACCAGATTTACCAAGGTGTCTGATGCTGGATAAAAAATCTGTTGTACTGGTCTAAATTTACATCTGTTAGTTGGCTTAGTTTACACCAGAAAAATTTACCAAAATTTTGATGTATTTGTGAAACAGTGTCGCAAATTAGATCACACCCACTTTCCACTAAGCCCTTCCCTTTTGCTGAGAAGCAGCACCACTTTTTCGTGGCTGAAAAGTGTTTAAAACTCTTCATAAATGTTGCACATGGCATGTTGGGTTTTAGGTTTTTTTTGGTTTAAATTACACAATAATTCTGGTGCACATTGCTTAGCAAATCTCTTCCAGTATATCTGGATCTCTCACCAGATACATTTCAGACTAATGTCACTGAGAATTGTATTGGCTTATATAGATATATATATATATATATATATATATATATATATATATATATATATCTTAACCCATAAAGGTAGTTCCCATCATAACAATACCTGGGTGGCACTGCCCAACAGCCCACCAAGCACCTTTAGAGGAATCTTTTCCAAACAGTTGGTTCTGATTTTCACATAAGCCAGTAACTATGTGCACTCGCTCAGTCGTATCATTCACATGACGTCCAGCTCCCTCCTCAAGATTATAATCCTTTGATCCATGAACAATCTAATTTACGTTAATAATGTAATTACCTTCTAAAGAAAGTCAAGGTAAATGAGATCTAACGCTCAGCACATGATATTGTTAGTTAATAAATAGGCAATATATGTTTCACAAAGTGTTTTGGGATATTATATATACTGTTTATAAAACAATTTACTTTAATTACTTTACTATAATATTGCACACTAAGATTACCTGTAGACCTATGTAAAATCACTGCTAATAAATCATGATGTATCAATGAGTTGTGCACATTAAAGACCAAGACCGATTACATCTGCCTGCAAGCAGACTATGGACACTTCGGTTAGGGCAGAGTACATGGGGGTCAACCAATGATGACATCTGCTGGTGATCTTTGAGGCTTACATCTAACAGCAGCCAAAGGATACTGTATAATGGATGGAAACCAACATACTTGAGTTGTACTACATAACATCAGGAAAATCAGGGAGCAGGTAGGGGGTGGGGTGGGTTGGTATAGGAGCTAATAGTATATTTGATAACATTTTTTGTTGTATGCTCTTATTAAAGATTATTAATAACAGTATGCTACATGGTAAATTTCCTCAGTACATTGGAATTATATTTCTAGGCAGTTTATCACTTATCACTCTGATCACTGATCACAAAGATTCATTTTGATGACTTGTATGTGTTTGTGGGTCACATGGCGGTGTTGAGCAGATAACAACATGTTTTAATGGCATTTCCAGGTAATCCTCCCATGAATATCCTGAAGTGATCCATATGACAGACAGGTTTCTGATGGCATCATAATAATAATAATATAGTTTATTGTCGGTGACCAAATTTCTCAGTTTTTATGGCATAATGCACATACATTTTTGTATTTTTACAACAAATTGATATTGTTAAAAAGAAATATCAAAAACAGTAGTCAGTAAAGTCACTGAGGGCCTCATGTGAACCCCTCTGGCTCTGCTAAAAAGTGGCTAAAAGGCTTTACAAGAGAGATTGGCATATGTAGGAAGTTATTTTAACCTCTTAAAGAGCAATTAGGCTAAGGCCCCACGTAGCAAGCCGCAGCAAAAAAGCACCGCGGGAAAAATCGCACGGCAGTGCATTGTGGTCTTTCCCGCAGTGCTTTTCACGGAAATTGCGCAGAGGTTTCCTCTGTGGACTTTATGCTTCCATTATACCTATAGGGAAACTGCCGGTGTTTCAGCAGTTATAATTGATATGCTGCTATTTCCAAAACTGCAACTGTTTTGGAAATCACAGCGGGTCCACTGCGCGTATTTTTCAGCAATGTGTGGTTGGGATTCGCTAGAATCCCATCCACTTTTCAGGGACTGTAAAATTCCTAAAAGTGGTTTTAACCAGGGCCATCCTTAGCCTATGCAGTACCATGCATTGAAGCACCCTTTTATGGTGTGCCATATGTTGTCAATAATACCATCTTCCACTTAGAGTAAAACCTTGGAGCACAACATACTCCAGTAATACTCTATACACCATAATGTTTATACATTACCATGGTTAAGGATTTATCAATTATTTTACAAATGTAACTATCTGCAGTAAAAATGATAAAATAAAACACACAGGTTGCTCAGCACTCCAGTAACCTTGCATGTTTGAGTTTACTTTTTCTACAGCTGTGACATGATGTACATCCAGTTGACTGCTGTAGCCTGTCACTGGTTTCAGTGGTGTTGGTGTTGTAGTTATAAATCTGGTCTGTAAATATTCTTGGAAATATGTAAAGAGTTAAATGTCAGAGACCTATGATTCTATTAATTTCCTCATGGTACAGTTGAACAAACTCCACTGTACAATGAGCTGTATTGTTAAAGTAGAACCAAATAGCACTTGTTTAGATGATCCAAAAAGATGGATGGAACTGCCCCAGTCCAGCACCAAGGGTAATAACCATGAGCCCATGATTAATCGGATGTCCTCGTTCTGAAGGCACGGTCAGCATCTATTGTCTCCCAGGGACAGGCAGAGAAGATTTGTTCAGAAAAATAGGCCGAACCCTGCACTGTGCGCAGGTAGACAGACAATTAATAATGCTTCACAATCGTATCACACACAACATTTAGGATTATTGGGACAATAGACTGAGCAAGTGGCCTGTTAACCAGGGTCATTTTTCTTTGTAAGTTGTTCTGCCCTAATAAAACATTACAGCTTCTTCTTTCTTTGTTAAGGAAAAAAACGGCTCCCAAGAAAACCTTCTTCACTTTTCATTGACAGTGATATTAGTTCAATCCATCAACTGTATAGTGCCACAATGTGTTATTTAGACCAGTTGTGGTACATCCTGCAGGGATGAATCACGGTGGCAGCTTCTACAAGATGTGATTATTAAGGAAAAATGAAGAGAAAAGAACAAAAATTTAGAAAAAGCATTGACAATATTTCTGGAACAACAGGTTTATTTTTGGTTCATAGTGTTGTGTAGCCGGTGATTTATATGTGCTTATTTAGAGGTCTACACTAGACTGTAAAGATAACAAAAGAAAATCAAGTATTGATGGAACATAAAGAGAAAGTTAGTTCAGAGACGGAATTCTGAGTATTTTAGGGCACAATCTTTCATCAGATAACTGGACCACATGAAAATTCAGAAAAACATTCTTATAATTGACAGCTGTTGCATCCATTTTAATCATAATTATCTTTCTCCAACATCTTTCATTGGGGGAATTTTGGGAGGCTCTCATGTGATAGACAATATTGCCAAATCTGACTTGACAAAACTGTAAGTTGGCCAGAGACGTATCTTGAAGCCTTTGGGCCCCAGTGCAAAATCTGCAATCCCTACCTACACTGTGGCATTTAAAATAGTGGTATATTTTATGTGTTATGTGTTTGGTCATATGTATAATAAACTTTAGATTCTGGCTAACTTTCAAAATCAAGACAGGACAAAATCTTTTGGCATATATGTTGGCACTCAGATAGTTGATATGATATTTGGGTAACATGGTTGGTTTTCAGGTAAAACATTTGGAATTGTCTTCTTTTGTCAAGCCATCTTGTGTGCAAGACCATCAGTTTTCACTTTTAAGAGTATGAATTTTGCTTTAGGGTAGAGGAATACTTTATGTTCACAGATCCCATCATATGTAACAGGAAAAATGGTCATGCGTACTCAACCAGTTTTCCCTTTAAAATGACAGACTCCTTGGCAGAACCAGATCGACTCCACAGTGAGTTTATGAAGCTTGTTACATGCATTGACTGTGTACGTTGTTTAGCAAATCCATCACTACATTATGGTTTTCTTCATAAATGGAAACAATGACACAGATGTAAATTTCCAATCCTTTGTTTTATAACATATATATATATATATATATATATATATATATATATATATAAACAATATATAAATAATAATACTTTATAGATAATAATAAATATTTATTTTTTATGCCACTTAATTGGTAAATTTTAAATATAAAAATAAGTTTGAATAAATCCATTTACTATGGTCCATAAACTGCCAAGAACAAAGCCCTAAAATATATAACAAACCTGCAAATCATATTCTTACTTTTCCTAAGTTTGGTATCTTAGTAGTAGCTACTGTATGAAAATAGCTATAGAAGACTGGAATTATCTTTGGTGTTATGCCTCAAACAACATTCATCCTCATATGTCCTTGACAGCTGCATGAAAACCCTTTCTAAATGAAAAAGTAGATTCTCTAGCAAACTGGCAATTCAAGCCAGCGTCTGCATTGAAAAAGGCTAATCGTCCAACAGAAAGACATGCATGGCTTGGTTTTCCTCTTTATGCCTCCTTGATTGAGACAAGATGAGCTTGCTGGCTCGGACAGCGGCTAATTTTGCTAGAACAATTTCCTCAGGGAATGGCTTTTATCCACAAAGGATGACAAGTGTGGCAAATTGCTTACAAAGCCACAGACCTAAAGGCCTCTTTGAGAGTTCTTAGCTTTTTCCGATCGTTGTGGTGCAGCAGTGTTCCTGCTAAATCTGTGAACAATGCTTCTTCTTGTTCTTTAGCCATTAATCTCATACTCCATCATTAAAGCAGTGGGGAAAGGTTAACTGGATACCATTAACATTACAAGCTTTTACACTATGTACAGTGTTTATATTATAACATCTCTATTCAGCAGTACATACCCATTGCTGATATTCCACCTCCATCCTACTACGTCTTCAACTTTTTACCCTTAGAGGTTACCTTTGAAGGTGGACCTAGAGACCTAGTAAACACTTAACACTGAGGCTCAGTCTTGTAGTAACAAATATGCATAAAAGGAACAACTTAAACAGTTAACAATAGTAAGTCACACACAAATGATATAAACTGACTTTTTACTAAAGAAGCAGTGCCAAATGAAGTCATGAATGTCTTCAGATCTTCTGGTTCTCTTCGATATGGAGTAGACTGCCCTTTGTCCATAAGTTTTTTCCTTACTTCTTGTTTATTGTACTATTCTACTTCTCTTCTTTGTGTTCTATTATTAATTGTCAATGTTGAGGCCTGGAAATAAATAAAAGTAGATAGAAGGTGATAGAAGTAATACATGTTATCCATAATGGTGAAATATTCTCCAATAGGTTTCACATGACAATGCAGAAGCCTCCATATGTAAGATTCCCCTTTTGATAAAATATCACAGTAAGACATTATCGGTAGTTGTCTGATGTATTACTCTATTAGTGTGAATGATCCAATACCACCAAAGGACATGCGCTCACAAATGGGCCAGTTTCTAATTAAGAGAGAGATTTTTTTTATATTAGTTGTGACCAAATTATTACCGTATACAGTATATGCCATTTGAGAAATTTGGTGAAACAACCACCATCACTACCAGTACTGACTAAAATATATCAAAGGAGACAGACTGCTGTAAACCTACCACCTATAGCTTAACATTGGGACCCAGGAACAATAAACTTTAAAATCAACCTTTTGTGCTAATAAAAATGTTGCTTTCCTGATAATCTAATTGCTTAATATTTTAGCAAAGACCTGTGATAGTGAAGGTACTGTTTAAAGTGTTGGTCAGAAAAGTCTAAGGTTACTGAAAAAGGCCTTCTTTTTCAGAAATGGCACCATGTCTGTCCATAGGCTGTGTCTGGTATTGCAGCTTATCCCAAGCATAACCCCCTAAAATAAGAAAATTGCCAGTAAATATCCTTGAGTAATCCTGTTCTATTTTATATGTTTGTTAGTTTTTTTTAATATACTGTATATTTCTGTAAAATCTGGTCTCAGTTATAGCTCCATGGGATTATTATTCCAGTGTCCTAAATGATAAATATAGTCATAAAAATATTAAGGACCAGTGTTTGTATTCCAGGAGTCTATGAAAGCAGCATAACACCCTGACTATGAGCTTCTGCACAGACATGCAAAACTAGGGCTTCTTTCACACTGTACTTTACAATGTCTGTCAGATTTGTACATTGCAAGGATCGTGGACATATTCTTCCAATGAATGCAACTATATAACAATACAGGGGTATCTGTTGCCAATAGGCATCCAGTTATCAGTTCAGTTCTAGGTACCATTATTTTCTCTTTTGTTTTACAGTATTAAATAAACTATAGAATGGCGATCACACTAATCCCCCTGCTACCAGAATGACATCATCTTAACACTAGAAGTCCCAGAAATTTCGAGCTCCCCCTTGAAGTCCTGAAAGAGGGTCAAATGACCCTTAGTCCAAACAGACAACTCTGATGGCTCCAATTAGCATCCTTTCATTTGTAAATGTGGCCATTGTCTGAGGAATCTGCAGGGGGCAATTGTGTTGATCCACCTCAGGTCTTGTAAGAGAGTGTAAACAAAAGAATGTAAGATGCTCTTGAGTGTGTCTGCCCATCCCCCAGCTGCATTGTTGTGCTGGGAATATGCATAAGGTTGCTAACACCTTAGCAAATTTGCATGCAGCCTTTTGTGCTGTGGGGGATGTGAAGGGACTGCTTCACCTATTTTGTTCACAAGAAACAAAATGCAGAGAAGGCACACCATTCAACAGGCATTGGAACTGATCCTGAGCAACACCAACCCTTCTGACTCAGATGGAGAAGACATAGTCCTTCAACTGGATTCGGATTCTGAGCTGTCTTCAGGTTAGATTTTTTCAAATTACCGATTTTTATTTCCTGACTATCTTTTTTATTTAGAACCAAAACAAAATGTTAATTTGAAATTATTTATCTTGCAAATGAGGAGACTCCCCCTCTACCAAAAAAGAGAGCTCGGTTGGCGAGTGAGCCGACAGAGACCGCAAAAGATGGCACAGTGTGACGTGAAGTAGAAGTGGGGAAACGTCTCCATTTCACCCCAATAGAACCGTACCCTACAGATGGAGAGCCAAGTGCTAAGGCCAGACGAAGTGTCTGGAGTCGCCTTCAGAGCTTCCTCTGTTTTATCACTCTTGACATGCTTCGTAGCATTCAAGAATGGACTACTCAACATGCACGTCACACGGAGCAGGTGGATTGGTTCATGGGTCTCCCGGAACTAATGGCATTTATTTCAGTCATTATCTTGCGGGGGGGTGACCAAGGTTCCATCACTACATGACAGCTGGTCAGCAAACCTAGCAAACCCAAGGATCATTGCAACTATGACCCGAAACCGCTTCCAAGACATCATGCAACACCTACGCTTTGATGACATGTTCACACGCAGTGAGCGAGTGGAGACCGATAAGTTTGCTGCAATCTCCGATGTGTGGAGATCGTTTGTCACCAACTGCATCGCATCCTACAACCCTGGTCGACACATCACTATTGATGAACAGCTTTTCCCGTCAAAGACTCGCTGCTGTTTTCTGCAATACATTGCAACAAAACCAGACAAGTTTAGCATCAAGTTTTGGGTGGCTTGCGACTTGAAATCAAAGTACATCTGTAATGTCCTCCCATATCTTGGCAAGGACCCCAGTCGTCCCAGCGGGGAGAGACTGTCCGAAACTGTAGTGATGAGGCTGATGGAACCATTCATGGACAAGGGCAGAACTGTAACCACGGACAATTTCTTTACATCATTGTCACTTGCACAACGACTGCTTAGCCGGAAAACCACTATCCTCGGCACAGTCAACAAGAGTCGCCGGGAAATTCCTCAATCCGCTAGACAGATGGACCGCACTGAATTCACCACTCAGGTGTTTTCAACCACTGGTGCCACACTGACAGTGTATGCACCCAAACGAAAGAAGGCCGTCTACATTCTCAGCAGCATGCACAGCGTGGTTGAGACTGAGGATACCAACAAAAGGAAGCCAAACACGGTCACACAATACAACCACACAAAGTGCGGTGTGGATGTAATGGACCAAATGGTGCGGGAGTACAGCATGCGTGCAGGAACACGGAGATGGCCATTCGCCGTGTTCTACAACATGATTGACATGGCAGCACTGAATGCTCATGTTCTTTATCAGGCATGCACTGGGGTGCAGGAGAGACGGGTGGACTTCCTGGTTGAGCTTGCAAAAGAGTTAGGTGGCTCTCATGTGACTGAAAAGAAGGCACGCAAGGAGAAACTCCTTCGGCAACAACCTTCCACACCCAGCCCTGGCAAAAGGGCGAAGTGTCAGGTCAACCATCGATGCACGAACAATTGTGCAACTGAGAGATGTGTTGACTGCTACAAATACACGTGTGGCAAATGTACCAGGGACATACCCAGGCAGTGCCAGGTATGTTCCGACAGTGCAGACAGACTGCTGAGTGAGTGCTGAAATGCTAGTCACACAAGAAGGACATGCCACTCACACACACCAGCAGCCCCCCACAGCAGCCTATTGTAAATATGTGTGGAATTGTTTTATTCCTTGTATTTTTTTATTATTTTCATAACAAAAATAAAAAGCATGGAAACAAATAACAGTTGTTCTTTTGTATATTTACATTTTTGTATATTTAGATTCAAGTCAATGGGTGCAGAAAAAAAAAAAAATCGCAAAAAAATCGCAGTTACTGAGTGAGTCACACAAGAAGGACATGCCACTCACACACACACACACACACACACACTCACTCACACACACACACACACACACAGCCCCCCCACAGCAGCCTATTGTAAATCCTGTGGTGTGACAGTAATGGCCTTAATTACAGAACAAAAGCGGTGATTATAGGTTGTTTGCTTAAATCCTTCAGGTCATTCGACCCGTCTCTGGGTTCCAAAGGTAGAAATGTTATGTTAAATGACCCCTCTCTAGGACTTCTAGTGTTAAATTGGCACTAGTGTCATCCATCTATGCAAATAATTGCTGTCTGCATCTGAAATATGATCGCATTTATTAACTATTAACCTATATAAATGCCATGTAAAACACAATGATATACTTCATGATTTCATCTCCACCTCTTCTTATGAGAAGAATTGCCATTCTCAGGAGAGCGAACATCTAAAGAATGACACATTATGCATCAGATTTATTGTTGTAGCTGTTACTGTAGGACCGTGATGGCGAACCTATGGCACACGTGCCAGAGAGGGCACGCAGAGCCCTCTCAGTTGGCACGCGCGCCGTCGTCATGATCGCTCACTAACGGGGAATCCGGTCCAAGATTCCCCGTTAGTGAACGATTGCTTCTTTCAGCTGTATGTGCAAATGCACATACAGCTGAAAACTGTCAGTGTAAATCGGTAAAGGCTAAATACTGTACTCTAGAAGGACCTTTTGACGTCATAAGGTCACATGACAGGGTAGGCGTGTCTTTACTTGTAAGAAGGTCCTTCTGCATGAAGAAAAGTTGTATCCTGAGCAGTGGAGGAACATAGAGAGATGTGGGGTGCAGGGTATACTGTGGGGGGAGAGATGTGGGGTGCAGGGTGTAGTGTGGGGGGAGAGATGTTAGGTGCAGGGTGTACTGTGGGGAGAGAGATGTGGGGTGCAGGGTGTACTGTGGGGAGAGAGATGTGGGGTGCAGGGTGTACTGTGGGGGGAGAGATGTGAGGTGCAGGGTGTACTGTGGGGAGAGAGATGTGGGGTGCAGGGTGTACTGTGGGGGGAGAGATGTGGGGTGCAGGGTGTACTGTGGGGGGAGAGATGTGAGGTGCAGGGTGTACTGTGGGGAGAGATGTGGGGTGCAGGGTGTACTGTGGGGGGAGAGATGTGAGGTGCAGGGTGTAGTGTGGGGGGAGAGATGTGGGGTGTAGTGTGGGGGGAGAGATGTGGGGTGCAGGGTGTACTGTGGTGGGGGGGAGAGATGCAAGGTGCAGGGTGTAGTGTGGGAGGAGAGATGTGGGGTGTAGTGTGGGGGGAGAGATGAGGGGGGAATGGGGTGCAGGCTGCGTGCAATGAGGGGGGAATGGGAGTGCAGGCTGCGTGTGAGCAAGGGGGAAAATGGGGGATGCAGGGGAGGCAGGTTAATTTAAGGTGAAATTGCCATGTTGGTACTTTGCGATAATTTAGTGGGATTTGGGTTGCAGTTTGGGCTCTCGGTCTCTAAAAGGTTCGCCATCACTGCTGTAGGATAATGAATATAGAATATCCTATTGTGTCTGGTCTTATATTTAGAGTAATAAGTGAAGGCTTGAGGTCTGGGAATGAGGATATGCAGACATTTTTAGGAAGCAGTTTGTGACTTCTCCCCCATGTCACTGTGCTTGTTTTATGTTCCTTTACATGGTAATTATGGGTTTCACAGAATAGTAAATCAGTACCAGGAGCGTGTCTGAGACCTCTGCGGTGCTAAAAAGGATTGTAGCCAGTTGCCCCTGGTAACCAGTATTATCCCAGACACATCACTGGCCAGAGAACCGTCTGCTGACTGTTCTATGTGCACTCCTACATCCTCAGGTTGATAATGTAACGTAATACATCTTCAGGGGTCTTTGACTAATCTTGCAGCCCACACAGGCCTTGTTGTGATTTCAGTTCAATTTGTCATTGGCTTTATACACATAAAGTCAGGTTTAATTTGTGTCTGCGGCTCCAAGCAAGATTACAAGTAATTGTGTCAGATCTGCAATCTCCCAAACATCTAAGGCAATGCATATTAGAGAGGTAGGAAGGGGAACATGGCTAAATAAATAAATAATTCTAAGCTGAAAGCTACAAACAAAGATTGTATTCTCTCCGGCAGATCTGGCAGCAGGTGAGGCTGTTGAAACTCTTGGTCGCACAAAGTCCTTTTCAAGAAGGGGACTTTCTATAACATCCTATTGAATGATACACACTCAAAGGTAACTTATTGATGTCAGTATCTAAAGAGGCCGTCCACTTATGACAATCTTTTTTTCTTCGAATGGGTCCCCTGTGACCAGCTGTGATCTATGGAGGAAGGTGGCAGCGAGTGTTCAAAAGGGAAACTGAAGCATTACAATGCCCAGTGAACAAAATTGGACTGAGAATGTAATACACAGATGTGTTGGGTCCTTTAGATCAGTGCTTTTCAATGTTCTTAGAGGAAATATATTGCCGGAAAATGACCTATTTTTTTATAATGAAGTTTTATGTTAAACATATTTTTAGAGAATTTTAGTTAGGTTTTTTGAAATTTTCCATGGTATTATCTATATTAAAAAAAAAAAAAAAACCTAAAAATCTTGTAGTTCTGACTTTGCCCACTAGTCCAGTTAATACACTGAGACTTCCTGTTTTCTGTAGCAGCAGCCACCTCACTTGTCAGCACACTGCTGATCACAGCTATCATGTATATGTAGATAAGACTCAGAATCTACCAGTTATAGTGACAGGTGATTTCACTGCTTATCTACTCTCTCTTTTGTGCAGTGACCTCTACAGAGGTTACAGAGCATGGCTGGAAAACTGTTTCATGAAAGTCAATAGGGTCTGCTCTAAACCATTGTGTCTATGGCCCATTGCAAGATTTTTCAATTTTTTTAATACAGATAATAACATGAAAAATTAAAAACAACATATTGAAAAATTCTTAAAAAATATGTTTAATATAAAAGCATGATTTAAACAATGGGTATTTTCCTGGTGACACATTCTGTTTAGGCCAAATCCCTCCTTCTCAAACAAATTACATCAGTGAACTCACAAATCTATGATCATACACTAAACTGCCTATTAAAGGTGCATGCACAGTTTAAGTACCCTTCATGTTTCCCATTAGGGCTCCCTGGATTTATGGTGCTACTTGGACAAGAGGTCCTTGTTACTGCAGAGAAATTGATTATAGACTTCTCAAAGACAGTTGGCAAGCATATTGCAGGGTAAAATTTTTAGGATATCTGTGTGCCAAGCTTCTTCCAGTTAGGAATAGAGTTAGGGGTGAGGGTTCCCTGAAAGTATAACCATTTTTAGGAGTCTCTTCATAATAAAAGATTGGGAAGGACTTTCTTTGTCACATCTTTAACTGGAGAACTGTGCAGTTATTCATGCATTTTCGAGAACCCCTTTGTGACTTTGATCAACAATCCGCTTTTGTAGTTGCATTTCCTCCTGTAATGGTGTTGAAGTCACTTCTATTATTCAAAAAATTTAAGATGGTTTTGTCAATTCAGCATACAGCACAGAAAACCTTCAGCCCGACTACTACAAGGAATAACAATGTGCAAACTCTTTTAAACAAAAAGTAGACAACGACATCGGAACAAAATTGCCAACCACAGTTCACTAAATCAATAGTAATTTTAGGCAACACAAATGTGAATATGAGCTGTGACCTACATGATAAAACCATGCACTTTGGAAGCCAAAAATAGAAAAAATTGGGCAAAGAAATGACTGAAGTTAAAAAACTCAGCACAAAAGCGGCCTTTAAATGCCTGGCATTACTTACTCAAAGATGGTGTAACTATACTGTGTGCTGGAGGGTAAATGAACAATGATGGGAGATTTTCTCAGTTGGAATCGTCCGGTCCCTGGGCAGGACAGAATGAAGTTTTATATTTTCAGCAAAAGATAGCTGCGGGATATTCATCTGGGTCCGTGATAAATGGTTTTGACATTTTCCACAGACATAACTTGTAAGACAGGCCTTTTTATTCTCCAATGGTGAAGTCTGCATTATTGATCAGGCGCCGTTTGTTAAAGGTTGCTGGCAAGAATTACACTCGTCTGTGTAAAACAAGAAAACATTTATTGCAGTCTTTTTCTATCGTTCCATGTCTTCCTTTTATGCTTTAGGGAGTTATCTCTAATGTATACATTAAATAATACAGATCTGTCTTATACATAGTTGGAATTAACAGGAGAGAAATATATAGATACATATTTGGTATGTGATCACAGTTCTGATAAGGTATCAGAAACAAATACCAGGGTTGTTTTTTTGTTTGTTTTTTTTTAAGGTTGATACACTAAAGTATTCTTGTGCAATCATTTATTATTCAGTAGGTTGATATAACAGTGTCAGTCAAATCTGCTGAAGGATGTAAATGATGATATCTGCATACAGAACAATACCACTTTAAACTTGAAAACAAAGGTTTTTTCTTTGCCATTAAATTTGCATTTTGCTAGGCATTTAATGTTTTCATTTTTCCTGTCAGAAGACATAAATAATTGTAAATACGAATTTATTACAACCCATTGCAGAGAACAAAGAAGCATATTTCTGGCAGTAAATCTGTTATGCCTTATCTTTAACTGCACCTTTAATATCCCTTTTCTACCTCCCTCTAAGGAAATTTGTAAAATAAATTATACAAAATAAAAATGTAGTTTTCTAGATTGTAAAAAAAGCAGCAACAAATGTCAATCACATTTGTGTCTTTGCATATATCAGAATTATTATTCATGTCTCGTTTTGGGCCTCAATAGTAAAAACACCAGATTTCGCAAGAACTTGAAATATTGACCATAGCAACCAGTCAGATTCCAGTAGCATGCTTTAGAAAGTGATTGACTTGTTTGTTATGGAAGCTTCTCCAGATTTTGGATGGTACTTATTTTTGCCTATCATGTAAAATAGGATCAATACTTTTACACTTATCAGTTAAGTATACATAGGTTTTCATTGACCTGCATAGAAAGCTAGATTTCCACCTGGTGTTACATGTGAAGAAATCTGTTCCAAACCAATATTTTATTATCCAAAGAGTACTTCTGGAGCATTATAGTTCCAAGTAACATTGGGATAGCTGACACAGCTGCAACACTTAGACCTCTGTCTAAAGTTATAGCCTAAAGCTCCTACTATACCAGGCCCCCCACAACCATAATGTATTGTTCATATAACTGGTCTCCTCGTATTGGGAAGAGACACCTTATGGGCCCCCTAAGGCTCTTGGGCCTTGGTCCGACTGCATCCCCCTCCAGATAACCCATCTTCAGCAGCGCGCCTGAGAGGAAGTAGTCTCTCTTTCCTACCATGCACAATGTGCCTTGACAACCTATCTTACCCTTATATGTACAGGAGTTGATGCTTGGTTCAGCAGTTAATGTCTATCTGCTACATAAGCAAGGATTACTACTAAATACTCTAAAACTTCTTCAACGACACACTTAAAATGTGTGTTATTGAAGTGCTGTCTATAGCACTGTTCATAACAACAAAGCAGCTCCTAAACAGTGGGTGTCAGTGTAACTACCTCAGTGTCTGTAACATTCAGCATTGTTCTCTTCCAGATTCTAGCATCTCTGCACCTCAAATGTAGTAAGTTCCAGTCTAGTCTACACACATTACTCCGGCAAGGTGATCCTTCGCTAGTCTGTTCTCAGCCCAACACGTTCACCGACAAGTACCCTCTCTGTGTCACTGAGTCGGCAACAATTCTCGCGGCCAACCTCAGGGCCTGCTCTTTGTGCTCTCTGCTTGTGTCTTGGAGGACTGCAGAACACCTCCTTTCTTATACCCTACGGCTCCCGACTGACCAGCCTTCCTCTCTCCCCTGGCTATATATTTGAGGCTGCTGAGAACCCAGGGAACGGCTCCTCATGGTCAGTAGGTGTTACTGAATGTGGCAACTTCAATATTTTGCAATGTATTTTTAGAACTATATTTAGAACTGACAAATTATAATAACAATTGTGTCCCTATAAATTCATATTTTCTTGACACCTTAGGCCTCAAGCTTTATGTTTCCTATAATACTGCTTGAAGAGACATATACTGTAAATGACATATCACAAAAATAAATGTAATGTTTTGTATCTGGGAAGGGAAACACATGCCACTATTACACACTAAATGGGAATACATTGGGTGAAACTGACATGGAAAAAGGCTTCGGGTATTATTTGACAGTGAACTTAACTGTGGCAGTTAATGCCAGGTACTTGCTGCCAAGGCTAATAAGATGATGGGAGACATAACATAAAGAGAACATACTCAACCATTTTATCACTAGAAATATTGTGCACAGTGTTGGGCACCAGTGTACAAGACATATTAAAACTTGAGTGAGTTCAAAGGTGAACAACTAATGTTATGAGTGAAATAGTTTTATTTATAAGAAAGATGATCGAAATTGGGGTTATTTAGTTTAGAAAAAAGATGCCTTGGGGTGACTTAATAACTATGATATCACTGTCAGTACAGAGCTCTACAATGATCTGTTCATACCGATCACTGTGACTATCACAATGCGGCATCTACTTCTAGATCTAGAAGAAACAATGTTCCTACATCTACCTAGGGCAGGATTTTTTAATGTCAGAGCAGACAGAATATCAGACTCTCTGCCAAAGATAGTTGTCTGAAAAATTGTCTTAAGGCTGAAACCCCACGTTGCGAAAGCACAGCAGCAAAAAATGCTGAGTTTTACAGTCACTGCAATGTGAATGAGATTCTGGCTAATCCCATCCACACATTGCATTTTTAAAAATCGCAGCATGTCAATTATACCTGCAGAAACGCCAATGTTTTCCCAATAGGTTAAATTAGGGAAGAAAATCTGCTGAGCAAAAACGCAATGAAAAACGCTGTGAAAAACAGCGCAATGCTTTTCCGCTGCATTTCGCTACGTGGGGCCTTAGCCTAAAAGTGATTAAAAGAGGCCTAGAAGGCTGTCTTCAGCACAAATGTAATATAAATTCTGCCTGCATCAACTTCTAACTAGTTATTTGCAGCCAATAGAATTATTCATTCTTAGGTGACACGATAAAGCTTTCATGACATATTCTAAAAGCAAATGCACAGGCTAGCTACATGTAATAGGAATCAGGTAATGGTTGAAAGTTCAAGTGGTGTTTACTGATCCTAGATATTTCTTAGAGATTTTAACATGCTTTTGAAACTTCTTCTGACAGGGAATGTGGAGGTATTTAATCTAGCCCCAGATCACCAGGAGCAGCGCTCCTTAAGAAAGTATTTCCCTAATTCAGACCTCTGCTTAGGAGCCAGAAGGGAACTGCAGTTCACCACTAGTCATTATATATGTCAAATGAAATGGCCACAGCCGTATAACTACTTCTTTCATAAGAATGTTGGCTTAAACTGAAAGGTTGTTTGTATGAACTTTGCTTATTAGATAGACAGACAGTCTGGGAAAGTGATAGCTCCCTTTTTGTGGTCTATATGGGCTCACATTTTATCAAGTATGGTTTGCAGAAAGAAAGTTTATTGGACCTATACTTTGCTAGTGCCTGGCAGTATTGATTGAGGGCTGTTGACTGGTAAAAGATATGTGTATGGAGGGCTTTTAAGCAGAAGCCCTGAAATTTCCTGAGTTACCTATACTTGAATGGGATCTTTGTCAGTATAGCTGGCTTGAGTCACATGTCTGGAAAAGCAGTTCTTCAATTCAAGGAACATAGATAAAACTCATAAATTTTCTCTGTCCTGTTTTGGTTTCCAGTACTGTCGAACTGCTCTCTCGTGGGTAACATGTATCTAGTACTACAAGCAAAGATTATGGTCACAGGGTTAATGTAGGAAAAAATCTGATAGATTTTAGAAGTATATTTAAGAAGGCAGTTCTACCTGTAATATAGGAATAAAAAGCTCATTCATACCTCAGAGCTCAAATTTTATACATTTATTCAGCGTCATGGGTATAACAGCAGGACTATGAGAATTGACGGATCAATAGACATGTTGTTGTGTAAGCACAGGAGGCTCCTGTTTGGTCGAATTACTTGGGTTGTGTCAGTTTTCAAGAAGAAATGAAAATTTACAGTATACACATTTTATCATTTAAGATTTCAAAATGATGATTGTAATGGAGAATTCCTCTACTACTTCAGATTCACGTATTAGGTCAGATACAGGCAATCCAAACCCCACTGGGCAACGATTGCCGCTTTACTGTAACCCCACACTTCCTGAAGCATGATTTCTTCATCCTATACGTTATGTACTTGGCACTTTGATTCTGACCTTACAATAAGTTTACAAAACAAATCAAGGACAACCAAGATATTCCCTCTTCCCTCTTTCTCTGTCCTGTTTTTTCCTTACTCTGTGCTTGTACGTGTCTAACTGTACATACAGTATGTTTTTTACAGCATCGATTTAAACTTTTTTTGTCTTCAAACCTCATTTGGAAACTTTTGTAATTTGGTACTTTTGGAAAATTTTATGTGATTGTAAAAGAAAAATATAAGAGAATCAAGAAATGACTCTTAAATATAATACTGATGATAAATTGACTAATAGTATCTTTTTCATGTTTTATCATGCCTTTTTTCCAAAACTGAACAAATATTGTTTTCCACCTTTTAAGAAGTAGCTTGCCTTTTCTGTCAGAAATCCGCAGTTCAAGCCTTCATAATTCTGTTATGTCCTTCCTATAGTGTGGTGCCTTAAACTGTACCTGTAATCAAAGTGTGACCTCAAGTGATTTATGAGCTAAGACACTATACATTTGCTTGCCTTTACAACTGCTCCTTGGCATTGAGTGCTGCAGTGCTATTCATCATACCATTACATAGTATTCACAAGTCCTTCTACAGATCTGTTTTGTCAAAGTTTGTAGATTTAACGTGTCATTTATCCTGATATATTGTCGTTATTATATTGTTGTTATTATTACATGATGTACTTAGCAGAAACATCAAGTTTTGCTAGTCGCAGTTGCACAATTTTTACATATACAGTAGGTACCGAAAGTATTCAGACCCCTTTAAATTTTTCACTCTTTGTTTCACTGCAGCCATTTGCTAAAAGCCAAAAAGTTCATTTTATTTCTCATTAATGTACACTCAGCACACCATCTTCACAGAAAAAAACAGAAATGTAGATATTTTTGCAAATTTATTAAAAAAGAAAAACTGAAATATCAAATGGTCATAAGTATTCAGACCCTTTGAACAGTATTGAGTAGAGGCACCCTTTTGAGCTAGTACAGCCATGAGTCTTCTTGGGAATGATGCAACAAGTTTTTCACATCTGGATTTGGGGATCCTCTGCCATTCTTCCTGGCAGATCCTCTCCAGTTCCGTCAGGTTCGATGGTGAACGTTGGTGGACAGCCATTTTCAGGTTTCTCCAGAGATGCTCAATTGGATTGAGGTAAGGGCTCTGGCTGGGCCAGTCAAGAATGGTCACAGAGTTGTTCCGAAGCCACTCCTTTGTTATTTTAGCTGTGTGCTTAGGATCTTTGTCTTGTTGGAAGGTGAACCTTCGGCCCAGTCTGAGGTCCAGGGCACTCTGGAAGAGGTTTTCTTCCAGGATATCTCTCTACTTGGCCGCATTCATCTTTCCTTCAATTGCAACCAGTCGTCCTGTCCCTGCAGCTGAAAAACACCCCCATAGCATGATACTGCCACCACCATGTTTCACTGTTGGGATTGTATTGGGAAGGTGATGAGCAGTGCCTGGTTTTCTCCACACATACCGCTTAGAATTAACGCCACAAATTCAATCTTCATCTCATCAGACCAGAGAATCTTATTTCTCATAGTCTGGGAATCCTTCATGTGTTTTTTGGCAAACTCTATGTGGGCTTTCATATGTCTTACACTGAGGAGAGGCTTCCTTTGGGCCACTCTGCCATAAAGCCCCGACTGGTGGAGGGCTGCAGTAATAGTTGACTTTGTGGAACTTTATCCGATCTCCCTACTGCATCTCTGGAGCTCAACCATAATGATCTTTGAGTTCTTCTTTACCTCTCTCACCAAGGCTCTTCTCCCACGATTGCTCAGTTTGGCTGGACGGCCAGGTCTAGGAAGAGTTCTGGTCGTCCCAAACTTCTTCCATTTAAGGATTATGGAGGCCTCTGTGCTCTTAGGAACCTTGAGTGCTGCAGAAATTCTTTTGTAACCTTGGCCAGATCTGTGCCTTGCCATAATTCTGTCTCTGAGCTCCTTGGGCAGTTGCTTTGACCTCCTGATTCTCTTTTGCTCTGACATGCACTGTGAGCTGTGAGGTCTTATATAGACAGGTGTGTGCCTTTCCTAATCAAGTCCAATCAGTTTAATTAAACACAGATGGACTCCAATGAAGGAGTAGAACCATCTCAAGGAGGATCAGAAGGAATTGAACAGCATGTGAGTTAAATATGAGAGTCACAGCAAAGGGTCTGAATACTTATGACCATGTGATATTTCAGTTTTTCTTTTTTAATAAATTTGCAAAAATATCTACATTTCTGTTTTTTTCTCTCAAGATGGGGTGCTGAGGATACATTAATGAGAAATAAAATGAACTTTTTTGCTTTTTGCAAATGGCTGCAATGAAACAAAGTGAAAAATTTAAAGGGGTCTGAATACGTACCCACTGTAAGTAAAGTGCCCAACAAAAGTACCTGAGTTAGTTACTTATGTTAGTGCATGATTGCATACAGATATTGACATGTAAGAAGAATTTTGGGTATGGGTTTAGTAAATTAGACATAATGAAGTAATATTTTTAAAGGGATCCTGTTGGGTCTATAATGCCTCTCATACCAATGATGGTAACCTTGTGATATAGTAGATGGGGTTGAATGTAGATTCAGGTCTATCCTATACCATACAGGGGTGATCCAGATAAAGGCAACAAAAAAAACCCCACAAGGCCATTGCCTATTACTCCAAGTCGGGGGAAAAAATTCCTTCCAGACTCCAAATCTGGCAATCAGTATAAATCCATAGATCAACTTTTCTTCACCAAAAGCCTAAACCCACAACCCGTAGTATTTTCCTTTCAAGAAAGTCATCCAGGCCCCTCTTGAACTTGCACAATGATTCCACTTCACAGTTCTATGTAGTGGCTATTGGTTTGGGATTCATTTTGAATCCAGACAGGATCTGTTTTAAGTGTGAAAAGAACATTTTAACAATGTAGTATTTTTATTGCTGAAGGTGTATACTATAGATTGCATATATATATTTTATTTATATAGGACATAATTAGTAATGAGGTATTAGAGAATTGAAAGCCTTAGTGCATTCATTTAGTTGATTTACTACAGATGGAAGGGGTTCAGTATGAACTCCCCATGTCTTAGCTGAAAGCAGAGGTATAAGCAGTCATGTTTGCTGTACTTGAGACTTTACAATGCAGCGCTACTAAAGAGTGGATGCGTAGTAAGATGCAACCCTATTCAGAAAATACTAAATGGTACATTGTATAAAATGGATGCGCAGGTAACTGTTCAGCTTTATTACTTGTATATGCTTTAGTCAAATGCTTAATACTTTCTCAATCAGGTTTCAGCGGTAGGATTTGACTTCCTGTTTATTCTCTGAATTTTCCTAACGTATGTGCACCCACTTCTCAGACTGCATGGAGAGGTGAACTGTTGAAATCGATGACAGCAGGTGATCAGAAATCCTAAGAAAGATGATCAAATCTTTATATTTCTACTTCAGTAAATCGCTGTCTTGAAAACTGTTATGGCTTCGATTCTGAGAAATCTCATTCTCTCTTCACAGTAGGCTTTTTACATTTCTCTCTCAGTAAATAAACCTGGCCTGTGTATTATGAGAAACTGTAGGATTCTGAAATGCAATGTGACACTTGCTAGAATTTTATGCAAAAAAATGTCCTGGAATGGGCTAAACAATGTTGTATCTTGTACTATAGTTGAAGCTGCAAGTCAGCCTTTGATTTTGGCTATTCCAAGTGTGACGATAGAAAAAGTATAAAGAATCACTTCTTAAAAAGCAATGTATTTCTTCTTACTGCATGTTACCAACCCAGACCAATATGACCTTCATTGCCTAGTCTTGCTAATAATACATTGCTATACAATGGTCCCCAAAGTTAAAATGGTCACTTGATACATTATTTTATAGAACATTGTAACTTGAAGCTAGACTCAACATACATTCCTTGGCATGGTGATTTCTCTGGTAAAACCCGTGTACAGTGAAGAACATGCACTGACTGGCTGACTATTATAGTGTGACTTGCACCATAGTGTGAGACTACGTGTTAAGGACTTTTCTTTATATGTGCAAGATTGAGCTGATTCCTTCTGTTATGGCTGTACAGCCTTTTTAAAGAACTGTAGTCAGGCTATCCATGACCTGGCTTGTAATACTCACCACTATCTCATTGACATTGTTCACAACCATAAAGAATTAGAGTTTTTCTCATCTTGTAAGGATATATTATAATAAGTATTTGCTTCAGTGATCAAAAATGATCAATATTGTCCTTTAGTTGCTACTTTTAGGGAAATATATAAGACAGTACATTGAGTACATGTATCCTCAAAAAGGCTTCCACTAAGCCCAAATGTGCACTTGATGGCGCACAATGTTGCAAGTCCTGTTGAGATTTAACTGCACATTTATGAATTCTCCAATAGATAAACTGAAGGTGCAGTATTTAGAAATAATACATAAAAAGGAACTTATTACAGAAGTCCTAAAAAATGTCCATTGGTGACACATATATCTGCTATCCAGGCATGACAGCTTTGTGGCTTTTAATTCATTTGTTACAGTTTTTCTTGGGCAGAGCAAATGCAGTTTATGTAGTTTACATGTCATAGACAGGTGTGATAATAGCAGGATGTTACATAATGGGTTATTACAGCTAAAGCCCAAGGATTATAGCATAAGTACAATTTTTCACATTTCTGAGACTGTAGGAAAATGGATACTTTCTGTGGCGTCGGTGTTTTCTTTCTAGTGAACTTTGACTTGACATGTACTGAAAACCATGTATGTCTCTTTAAGTGGGTTTCTCAGGTGGAAATATGCCTGCTAGTCCTTGCGATGAGAGTGAGTGGTCCCAGAAACCTGATATTTATTTTTCTTCACTAAATTGATTCTGGGTAAAGCTGAGGCAGAAGCTGTGTGAGTGCTCTGGCTAATCGGGAGGGGTATCATCCTAAAGCCCATTAATTACATAGGATTAGTCAAATATGTTGCCTTAATCCTAAGGGAATAATGACACGCTGGAAGCCAAACACAAAAGACCGACAGAGGAAAAAATGTTTACATAAATCTGGGTGAATAGTTTCATAATTATAGAAAAAATGAAGTGGTCGTAGGTTTTCTCTAATTTCACTCATCATTGTTCATGCTAGTCCTATTATTTTTAATAAATTGAAAACCATCCATGAAGGACTCACTAGTCATTGAAACAAAGATGTAGTGTCACTTGAGGTAGGTTTCTTCCTGTAAGAGTGTTGTGATCTCTTTTGCTAAACATGTAGAGTATTAGTATCACTCGGTATGGCATAGTATTGTTTGTGAGACCAATAAGAGCAGCATAGCTTATAGACCCATCTTGTAGGGCTGTTGAGGTTACAGCAAGACAATCTGTTCTTTCCATTCACAGAGTGCAGGTGCCTTTTATGTTGTTGGTATTCTGCTGGGAGATTTGCAAAATTCAGTGAATAATTTATAACTAGTTATAGTTATGGGCCCTATGGAACAGATAGATTTGGCCTCTATGACTGCACTAATTTTTTGTCTTCTTTTTTACTTTTTTGGTATATAAATTTTTGTTTACTAGTAGGCTTTTAATGGGTATATCACTTCTCTCATTTTTGGTCTTTTTTTCTCACTTTTTTGTTGTATATATTTTTTGCTTACTAGTAGGTTATCAGGCTGTGACCCTAACAAGTTGTGCACCTGCGTGTTCGTGACATGACCATGGACTAATTTTTATCCACTGGGAGTAAGTAGAATGAATGACAGCAAGCATATTGGGAAATTGTATACCTTATCATTATACAAGCAATAACATTTGTCTCTTTATATTGGTCTGAAACTGGATGATCCCTTTAAGGCATGCTATCACATGCCAGTACATTAGCTTAGATAATCTTTCCTGACCGCATGTATCAAAAGTAAAAAGAAGCACAATTATGTCCATCAAAATTAGAGTTTACCTTCCTTTTCTAAAGTTTGCAAGAGAAGTTAAAGGCTTTGGTTGGCTGCAGTGATCAGCATAGCTTATAGATTGTTTTCATACGTGACATTCAGCATCTCACAAACTTGTCAACTGCGCTATATGCATCAGTGCTAAATAAGTAGAAACCTCATGTAGAATAGTGTTATATTTCTCTCCAAGTATGTATTAAAACTAAAACAAAGTATCTTTTATTATTACATTTTTAGATAATTTTCTGCCCCAGGTGGCATGTTCTGTACGCCGCATGTTTTGTCATATTCAACAGTTGGTCTTCATGATATCTTGTAATACCCTAAGGTTCCTCCTAAAGCCCCAATGTGTTTGTAGAATAAAAGTGTGATGAATCATATGTTAAGGTTTGTAAAAAGCATTTGTGTGAGTTTTGTAAATGGAAGTGTGCCTTTAAGGAAGAATAAAATATTCTTGACATGGCTAATTAGAAGATTGTTGAGTAGCTGCTGTCATGTTTCATAAAGCAATGGAACTGTGTTAAATCCGAAAATTGTGTTTGATCTTTATAATGTTCTCTTTAAAAAGCATCTGAAGCGGATGCTCTGAGGCTGTAAATTCCTGGCATTGGTTAAGTCACGCATGGATATATACTGCACAACCAGATATTATAATGTACAATCATTTCCAGGCAGCAAAACAGCTACTATGATATGTGACATTGTTACACTTTGCTGTAGTTCAGGATCAGATTTTTTTGGTAGTAAAGTTCCTCAAGAAAAAGTTACTTTTTTCCATATGAATCTTTTTGTGCTATAACTGCATAGCTGAACAAGACTTCGTTGATGCACCCCATGTGCATAAATCATACGGTGACTGTTTGTGACTATAAAAGTTCTACAACTTTCTGATATATTCATGATCTTTGGTCGATATTGGAGAAAGTCCTAAGTACTGTATGTCCAAATGACACAGGTGAATGTTTTCTTATAACAGAGGCCCGAATATACTTTTCAATCTCTGCGTGTACATGTAAAGAAGAAAAGATCTTAAAGGAGTTGTCCAATACAGTTTTTCAATATACACTGTACTTTCCTCGTGGTTTTCTAGACCTCTGCTTGCTGTCATCCATTGTTTACTTGCAGAGGAGTCCATGGTCATGTGATGGACACACAGGTGCAAAGCTCTGATTACTGTGCTGTGATTATAACGAGCTGTGCACCTGTGTATCCATCACATGACCATGGACTGTACATCACATGACCATGGACTGATTTACTTCACTGGAAGTAAACAATGGATGACAGCAAGCAAAGAAAACCATGAGGAATTGATAAAGAAAGAAAGTATTTTGGAAAATCATATTATACAAAAAAATAATTGCTGAATATTTGCTGAAACTGGATAATCAATTTACTGTAAATATTATACAGAATTGATTCATAAGACCAAGTAGAAAGATGTAAATTTTTTCCGTACTAAATAATTAAAGGGGCATTTGCATCTCATAATGTGATGGCATATTGTTAGGATGTGACATTACGTTATAGTTTGGTGGAGGTCAGACCTCTGTGACCCACACTGATTCTGAGAATAACTCAGTGCTATGGGCCCTACAGCAGCTCTTTTAGCCCCACTCACTTGAATGGTGCAGTGCTATAGATCTCCTTCAGTTCCCCAGTCATAAAGTGATGGCATATCTTGACAATGAAGATCTGTCACAGGGGCTATATCTTCATTTATCAGTGCTACATCTTCCTCCGTTTTTTTGTCTTTTGGGCTCCTTCTACTCCTTGTGAAACTGGCCCCGGTAGAGTCTCCTCCTCCAGTAACAGGAGAAACAAAGCTTTCCAAAACAATGTGGATATTATATTTTAGAAGCTATCTGCAGTCTATGGAGTGTTCTGGAATAACATGTTACTTTAACTCTCAATTTACAGATTAAGATTTTCTTTTTCTTTGGAGACCAAAACTGATATATAATGTACACACTACCAGAAGATGAAGGCTGGCCATATATTCGATTCATGTCAGCTAAACCCAATGATTTTGGTTGTATATAGGAGTGTCCAAAATTCTCCCACAACAGCAGGTGATGTTGTAAAGAAGGATCAAGCTGTTGGATTTCAACATGTCAGATACTTTTGTTCTGGGAGAGGGATCTGGCGACAGCTTTCTCTCCTTTCCCAATTCAGCACACATACACACTTGGCTATGCTGTCAGGTATATGGCGAGTTTAATTATTATTATTATTATTCATTTATATAGCACCATTAATTCCATGGTGTGGTACATTTGTGAAGGGGTTTACATACACAGTACTAAAATAACGATAAGTACAATAAGCACAAAACTAACTACATGACCAACATGATACAAGTATACTGGAGAGAAAACCCTACCTGAAGGCTGTATGGGTGAGTTCACAGATTATTTTGCAAACATTTTGGAGATTGCTCCCTTTATCTAAATGAGGCTTGCAGAAATAAACCCCATTTAGATATATGGAAGATATTTTGCAGTCATAGAACTTATTTCTGATAGGATTCTTTATAGGGCTTTGAAAATTAAAGAAAAAAATGTAGACTGTAATAAATAGAAAAAAACACATGGTATATTTACATGCAAAAAATCCTTCTAAAAATGAGTATGAATGAGGCCATGAGGGGATGTTTTTGCCACTCATAGTTATCTAGCCAATCTACAGTGTACCTACCATAGGGCTCTCACCTATACATAAACAGCAAATCTGCCTAGTTATACAATGAAGATGGGCAAAGCTATGTATAACTATAAGGATTATTGGCAGAGGTAATAGCAAACTTACATTTATTGCAGATTTTTAAGGTGTATACTGGATGTATATTGATTAGCATAGAGATTTTATTTATTAATTTTATGTAGGCCTGTATATAAAGTGAATTCATATATCAAGGGAAAAAACACACCTTTCTTAATATAGGTGTAAAGGAGACTGATCTATAAAAATTTGGTCTAGGCGCACCATACATTCTAATCTAATCCAATTTAATGCTGTGGGAAAGAACTACTAGCGGTTTACCTGCAGTGCTGGCTTATTGCAGGCACTGAACCATGGCAGAAGTCATGATCTCTGCGCATGTGATGCTTAGATTTAGAGCGATGCCATCTAAGTCGTTCCTAATAGCTATAGGAGATTGCATCTTCCAGTGAGCCTTCTCACAGAATGTATTTCTTCACTTTCTCCACTCCTGTAATAACCTGTTTGTTTCTCTCCACAACTCTCTGATAATGACTTGGTCTCTGCAAACCAATTTCTTTGCTTTTCATCATGCTTGCACTGAATGATTACTGCGCGATAAATTCATTTAGCTACTTCCAAGAATATATCATCACTGGGAGCAAATGATTATCTGTTCTCCTGCACGCCTCTGGAGTTGCCAGTCAGCACTTGTATAATCTGCAGACCTCATTCACAAGGCATACAGGGCTGGGTGTTACTATAGGTGTTGTGGAATGCCTGGTCATCCAGACTCCAGGCCAAGAAATACACAGACAGATGAGATAGATTAAGTAATGGAACAATAGAAATAAGGTGCTGTTCATTGTTCATGGCCAAAAGGGATTCTTGTATGTATATAATACATTATATTGTATATTTTATATATATATAGTTTTACATTTTCTGTAAAAGCCTTTTTCATTATTAATACAATTTATCCCAAAACACCACAGAGAAATCTGCAGAGCATTATGTAAAAGTCACTTCTTTAGCACTCTCAGTAGAAAATCCATTTAATTGCAGTAGCTGTGGTTTTTTAAGGTATTGCAAAAAATATCAAACTTGTTAACTCACCAGTTCCCTGTAGGACACAGAAGGAAGGTAAGTCACATAGGTGCAAAATACTGATGAAGAGCTATTCATACACCAATCCTCCATGGGGGTGGATGATAATTTCTCCCAGATAAGGCTCCTATAAGATAACAGTAAGGGTTGGTTCACACTTGCGCCCGGAGTCCGTCCGCCGTGAATCCGACCTAAATGTCAGAAAAAAGGATTGAGAAAGGTTTAAACGGTTTGTTTAAAAACCATTCACTTCAATGGGTTTTTAAAGCAATGCGCAGGTGTCCGATTGCAGCCTCTGCGCCACGAAGCCGTTTTTTTAGGTCGGACACCAAGTCCTGCATGTCCAACTTTGTTTCCGACCAAAAAAAAAAAAAACAGCTTTGCTTATTACTGTCTATGACTTACATGCCATCAGCAATAACACAACCAGTAGTGTAGAAGTAGTAAACTCTCCTTCCATTGTAGAAGTCCCAGAATCCTTTCAGTGCCTGCAGTGTACATGAAGTGAAAATAGTTTGCAGCCAGGTATAGGCTGTGAGGAAAATAACCCACTGTGTGAAGACAGAACAGGCTCTCCCCCTCCACTCACTATACTGATGGTATCTATGGAGTGAACAGCAAATTAGCTAGAAGGGTGACACCTAGTAATTCTAGTAACTAGAGCGTATTTAGGCAGAAAACATCAATATTTTTAACTAAAGTGCATTATATTTTGGTCTAAAATCACATGCTCTACTGAATGAGGCTAAGGCTGCATTCACACTAGCGCTCGTTGGCCGTTTCGGCATTCCGTCCATCATTCCACTTAAAAAATGCAGTGAGAAAAGTCCTGCAAGCTGGACTTTTCTCTCCGCATTTTTCCGCCTTTTTTCAGGTGGAAACCTGGCGGACACCATTATAGTCTATGAGGTCCGCGGGTTTCCACGAGTAACCGCTTTTTTAAAGCGGATTAAGTTTCCGTTTATGGGGTCTGCTTGGTACTATGTTTAGTGACCTTGGTTCCCATGCAAATGATACCCAGCTCTGCCACTAATTTGGTAATGTAGAAGCACTTGGTCCTCAAATTGAATTAATATTCTCTTTCAAAACTGCAACTAATGGAATGGAACATGCAACTTAGTGAATGGATTGTTGAGAACTAAAGAAATAAATTATAACATAGAATAAAGTAATGTGTTTTCCTCTTATTGGGTCTATTTCTTGTGTCTCTGAGTGTCAAGTATTCCAGTGTCAAGTAGTCTAAAACATCTCTTTGTACTTTAAGAAATGTGTTATTGGTTTTATCCGTGTTCTTAAGTGTTTTAAAATCTCCTCCAATACCTGCCTCAGGGTCATAGGTACTACTGAAATCACTAAAAGGAATTTCAGAAAGTGCTAATCACATGACTGGAATGTCGAGTTGCTTAATCCATGAACACAGCTGGAATAGCAGAGCGCAGGGATGGTGACCACTGTTACATATCTCCATGGGAGCTGTTCATTACAGGTTGATAATGCTGTTATAGCACAAAGACTGCTAATTCAGATCAGTGGGAGATTGTACATTGCAGTAGGAGAATCAATATATACTTTGTCTTCATCTTCCCTCCACCGCTATACTAGATACAGGTGCATCTCAATAAATTAGAATATCTTTGAAACGTTCATTCATTTCAGTAATTCAATCCATAATCAGCGTCTTCCATGATTGTGTGTCCTACTGAACCAGACTGAGGGACCATTTAAAGGCTTAGGAAACCTTGGCAGGTGACACACTGAATTTACAATACTGAACTTTTTTACAATATTCAGATTTTCTTAGATTTGGGTTTTCATTACCTGTAATCCATAATCAACATTTACAGAACTAAAACACTTGAAATAGAACACTCTGTGTGTAAAGAATCTAGAAAATATAGGAGGTCACTTTTTTAATTTAATTACTGAAATAAATAAACGTTTCAAAGATATTCTAATTTATTGAGATGCACTTGTATAACCTATATCTTCTCTCAGGGAGGAATGTTTATAGACATGCTCACACTCACATCTGACTAGTTAAATAGTTGTCAGGAAGTATACATTTTTTTGATTCTATGTTGATTATGGTCATTTTTGTGTTTTGTATGTACATTGTGCCATTAGTTAATGTGAAGTATTGCAATGTACTGCATTGTACTGGTGAATTATGTATGAAGTTCTTATTCCTATAGTATATACAGTGGGGAAAAAAAGTATTTAGTCAGCCACCAACTGTGCAAGTTCTCCCACTTAAAAAGGCCTGTAATTGACATCATAGGTAGACCTCAACTATGAGAGACAAAACAGATTCAGACAATCACATTGTCTGATTTTTAAAGAATTTATTTGCAAATTATGGTGGAAAATAAGTATTTGGTCAATAACAAAAGTTCCTCTCAATACTTTGTTATATCCTTTGTTGGCAATGACAGAGGTCAAACGTTTTCTATAAGTCTTCACAAGATTGGCACACACTGTTGCTGGTATGTTGGCCCATTCCTCCATGCAGATCTCCTCTAGAGCAGTGATGTTTTGGGGCTGTCGCTGAGCAACACGGACTTTCAACTCCCTCCAAAGGTTTTCTATGGGTTTGAGATCTGGAGACTGGCTAGGCCACTCCAGGACCTTGAAATGCTTCTTACAAAGCCACTCTTTCATTGCCCTGGCGGTGTGCTTGGGATCATTTTCATGCTGAAAGACCCAGCCAAGTTTCATCTTCAATGCCCTTGCTGATGGAAGGAGGTTTGCACTCAAAATCTCACGATACATGGCCCCATTCATTCTTTCATGTACACAGATCAGTCGTCCTGGTCCCTTTGCAGAGAAGCAGCCCCAAAGCATGATGTTGCCACCCCCATGCTTCACAGTAGGTATGATGTTCTTTGGATGCAACTCAGCATTCACTCTCCTCCAAACATGGTGAGTTGTGTTTCTACCAAACAGTTCTACTTTGGTTTCATCTGACCATATGACATTCTCCCAATGCTCTTCTGGAACATCCAAATGCTCTCTAGCAAACTTCAGACGGGCCCGGATATGTACTGGCTTAAGCAGGGGGACACGTCTGGCGCTGCAGGATCTGAGTCCCTGGCGGCGTAGTGTGTTACTGACGGTAGTCTTTGTTACGTTAGTCCCAGCTTTCTGCAGGTCATTCACTAGGTCCCCCCGTGTGGTTCTGGGATTTTTGCTCACCGTTCTTGTGATCATTTTGACCCCACGGGGTGAGATCTTGTGTGGTGCCCCTGATCGAGGGAGATTATCAGTGGTCTTGTATGTCTTCTATTTTCTAATTATTGCTCCCACAGTTGATTTCTTCACACCAAGCTTCTTGCCTATTGCAGATTCAGTCTTCTCAGCCTGGTGCAGGTCTACAATTTTGTTTCTGGTGTCCTTCCACAGCTCTTTGGTCTTCACCATAGTGGAGTTTGGAGTGTGACTGTTTGAGGTTATGGACAGGTGTCTTTTATACTGATAACAATTTAAAACAGGTGCCATTACTACAGGTAATGAGTGGAGGACAGAGGAGCCTCTTAAAGAAGAAGTTACAGGTCTGTGAGAGCCAGAAATCTTGCTTGTTTGTATGTGACCAAATACTTATTTTCCACCATAATTTGCAAATAAATTCTTAAAAAATCAGACAATGTGATTTTCTGGGTTTGTTTTCTCATTTTGTCTCTCATAGTTGAGGTCTACCTATGAAGTCAATTACAGGCCTCTCTCATCTTTTTAAGTGGGAGAACCTGCACAATTTGTGGCTGACTAAATACTTTTTTTTCCCCACTGTATGTCCATTTTTCCAATGTGACCCAATACAGTTAATAAGCAATTTCCACTATCTTGATTCATAGGTGAAGGTCATGGTGCGTATTTGTTCAACGCTAGTGGGAGAGTCAACTGATTCCAGCTCTTTCCTAAAAGCCGATCCAAGGAAGAAACAGATTACATTGTATGACCCATTATCTTGTGGAGGACAGACTGCCTTTCAGAAGAGAGGAACTCAGATACCACCGAAAATGTTCGCCTTTGATGCTGTTTTTCCCCAAGATGCTTCACAGGTAGGTGGTATTTCACTGCTTTTATTTGGTTGTTTGCATTTGTCCAGGACTAATTATCTGCTATATTTGCTTAAGTCACACCTGCCATATTTGCTTTTTTCACATTCAGTAAAGTTAACTTTTTATCAAACCAAAAGACAAAATATGAGCAGACAGAGAAATGTGATAGATGTGTGGTTGTGGCCAAACATGGTTCAAAAATATTGTCATTGGTTCAGCACAGTTGAGGTTATGTGAGCTACCAGACACCTTTGGTTCTACTTACTACATTAGGGAAAATGTTCAATTATTTACCAACAAGAATACAATGTGTTTAGGGGGCTTCTTTCCTAGTTTTACAGATAATGAGGACAATATGTAATAGGATGTAACAAAAATGCATAGCAATTTTATTTTCTAAGCACTGACAACACAGACAAGGACTATCTAATCTGTATCAAAGTTGTCTGACTCTCCCTCTTAGATGTTGGGGTAAAAAAGGGTTGGGCATGTTGAGTGAACTTTTGCTAGACATATCTGTCTCTCCCTACTCTGCCCAATAAGAACACATGCACATTCAGCTGATGGGGGAGTCGGTAGGAATAGCTGTTGGACGAAACCTATGGTTAGAGACGCAACTTGAAGCTCATAGGTCCCAATGCAGGACATGTAACAGGGCCCCCACCTACCGTGTGCTATTTATAATACCGGTGTCTTCATATGTTGTAGATAGGCCTTTGGGCCCATGAGACTCCATGGCTGGTACCGATTGTTACCTTTGCTCCCCCTATAGCAATTCCATTGCCTAAGCTCTCTGTTCATATTTAGACCAAGGCATGTATTCTTCCCAATGGCAAATACTGAATTCACAATCCATTATATTCTAAGTGCATACTTAGTACAGCAGACCTCCCACCATAAACCATACACAAGTAAATTAAATTTACCAAACTACAAGAACCTCTGACAGTGTAAACTTGTAAATTTTTTTTGTAAAATGCACAATTCTGAATTCTAAACATGAAACATTTTCATATACTGATATAGAATCCGTGTGGCATTGCACTATATTTGTATTCTAGACATAGACAAATCCTACTACACTACAGCTTGTTTCATTTCCAGATATTGATCTCCCCCACACAGGGCACACTGGATTATATTTCACACTTTTTTTCCACTGTACTGTACAACGTATTACACAAACATTGGCACATACTGGAAATTCAAGATTGCTGTATTGGTTATTCCATCTCCCACTATGTTGTAACTAATTCAGCATTGCTCTTTGCTCAGTGGAAAATGGAAACTCAGTCGGTCTCCGAAGCTTTAAATCACAGCTCATTCATTTGTAATTCAAGTGTGTTTATTCCTTTAAACATTAAGAAGTCTTCCCTAAATTTTATATGACCTATAAATTTGTTCCAGTAATGCCCATGCCACACCGGTACCAGATAGCATTTCAGCCCTAAGTGTCGAGTAATGGAGCTGATTATATCTGGCCAGAAATTCATGAATTGTAATAAAGCCACCTCAGCATTCCATGTGCTAAATGTATCATTGATGTGCTTTTGTGTTGATTTTATCATGAACATACAACACAAGAGGAAAAAGCAGACACTGCACAATTTTCCTTTCACCTCAGCATGTGTGAAGAAGAGCATTGAACCGATCACTACAGCTGCTGTTTGGCCTCCCATTCCTGCTTAGGTGGCGTTTTTCTATTCCAAATCCCCTTTTATGGGCACTGAGTACATTGCAAGCACCGTATATGAGGAAACCCAAATACAACTTTCTGGTGACACAGCATCTCTAACAGCAACATTCCACAATTTATGACTGAATAAAAAAATAAATAACAAAAAAAGAAGGTTTTTTTTTTCGGAATGAAATATAACTTTATTTGTGTTAATATAATGATGATATATAAATATATAATTGGGCATAGAGGCATACAGGTTTTGCATGGTATCCAGCATCACATTTGCCCACAGATATTGCATCTAGGTCTGTAGATCCTGCACACTCATGGGTTGCCAAAGCTGGCATCCCAGCTGGTCCCATTTATGCTGAATTGGTGATAAATCTGGAAACCAGCAATTCATTGGAACAACCCTCCTGCTTCTCTCAGCCCAGTGAACCCCCTCTCAAAGTCTGTCAACTGGGCATAATGACTGTGAGTGCATCTTAGAGGCATGTGTAGCAGTTAGCAATCTCTCACCCAGAGGTACACTACCCAAAAGTAGCCTTTGAGAACTGTGATTAGTTACATATCTGCCTCTTGGTGTATTATTTTTTTGTCATTGAGTGTGTGTATAATATATAATATGCATTTTAGATAAGAATTCTTAGTCATCACTTATATTTTGTAAATTGATTTGATTTAGGTTTCTTTCTGCTCAGTCACTTAATTTTGTTAATTGACAAAAATAAATTATTATCACTTCTATTTATGAAAACATTCTTTAATTTGCATTACTTTTTCCACATCTATAACTTTTGCACATGACAGATAAACATAAGTTAAGTTACTCTGAATAATATATTATTACTTTATGATAGTTACCCAATAGAATGTTTTAGACGGCACACTGTTGGAAGCCTTCTAGACTGCTCAGAAGAATATAGAGTGACATTTACTGCAGCCTGGGCTCTGTGAGTGGTCTTCAGATACCAGCTGACCAGAAAGCCTGTCAGCAGCCAGGAGAGGCTGTATTCTGCTGATGGATCCCGAACAGTTGTTGTTAGAACGTTCCCAAACAAAAGGGAAGCCTTGTCCACAATAAGACATTAATGAACAACTATTTATTCTCTTCCCTAAAGGATATCCAAACAGAATGTTCAATGTGAAATCATTAGTAAAGCCCATAGCGTTATTAACATTATAGGAAATTGATTATACATATCATATTAAGCATATACAAGAGAATTGAACTATTCAAGTTACTATATATAGTAGACTTAGGGTTAAAGTAGTTGTGCAGAAATTCGTAATATATAGTGTATGGTTTTAAACCTTTATAAGTGATTCAATTCTCTGCCTTTTTTGGCAGGCGAAGCAAGGAGCAGTTACATAGACATCTGCATACGCAGATCCATGACTGTAAGACCTGATTCACATGAATGAATGTAAAATTGTCTGTGTAGGTCTGTATGTCCACAGGGGAGATTGACTTGGAAACTACGTCTTCAATTCTTCAAGTTCTTGTCCTCAGTGGACACCAACCATGTTTTTGCGTGGAAAAATGGTTGTGTGACTTACAGCATTCACTACTGTGGGCCTGTGTACTTTACCTGTGTAGTCAGTTGTATACATAGAGAGCACCCAGTCCAAACATATGGTCATTTTAAATACACTGTGTTTGCAACTTGTGGTTGGCTTATGCACATGGACATGTCCATTAAATCCTATGGGCCATATGGATGCCAAAAGAGTAAAAAGTAGTGTTCTGTTATATATTATAGGCTAGCCATGTTGATCCAGAAAAAGGCAAAACAAACAAACATACAAGTAACTGTTAATTTACATAATGTAGTATAGAATTTATATCCATTTCTGATAATTTTTATGAAAATTTGAAAAGAAGTACGAAATGTCTCAGGCACCAATATCATTACATATTTACATACAATACTATTTATATGCTAACCAAATATGTCTTGGATCAAAACAACACCTTAAAATCCAACAAGTATCAACAAATATATAAATAAGAGGTGAATCATATGTATGTATTTTCCTTAGAGAGGCGCTTCTCATCCCTGTGAGTAAAATCCATCTGTGGCGAAATCTGTGTTTACGCTCTTCTGTGTGATCTATTTTCGCTACCAAGGCAAATCATGCGTAATTTAATTTCAGATGTACTCTCTGTGTTATTGTCTTTTTCTTCTGGAGAGTTTATGAATTCATCGATTCAGCTGCTATGACATGACGATCCACAAATTTATAATTGATCAGGTTTTTTATATTTTGTAAAATAGTTTGGAGATCAGAGAAGATGGCTCATTGTATGGTTATATGAAGAGAATACAGAAAAGTCATTATTATGAGCCAAATAACAGCCAGATCTGATAGGGAGAGCACAGAACAGAAAATGCTTGGAAAACTAGCTGCTAATATAGTGCTCAACTCGCTTAATATGGTCAGAGGTACGTGGATACCTCCTCAGTGCTCTCATCATCTTTATGGCTGGTTTTGATTCAACAGTTTGACCTAAAATCACAAACAAACTAAAATTTTGTCAAATTAAAAAAAAAAAAAAAAAAACATGACGACAATGCCTTTGTCAAAGAGGTATTTTCATCTCAGTCCTTCATGGTTGGGATGGGAAGAGCCCTGCTTTCACCTCCTTGAGGTGGTCTGGAGTTACAGGGACAGACAAATGCAGCTGCTCTACACGTTTTCCATAACTCCCATAGAGGTAAATAGGAGTTACAGAATTAGGGTGGCACAGTTTTCGTAACTCCTTTTTACTTCTGTGGAACAAACAATGTGGTACAGTCACGTTCGGCTGTTTTCATAATCATTTGGATGGGATATGGAGCCGTGTATTTCCTGGCTGAGATGGGAATACCCCTTTAATAGACACAAGCCCAGGTTTGGCTTCTGTAATCTCCCAAAAAAATGTAGTAATATATGCAGTTGGTACCCTTTACTCTCTTTGACATCTATATATACTATTTTATGGACTGTCCATGAATTTATGGATAGTTAGTAACTCTGATCCCTTATAGTTAAAAAATGCAGCCATTGCACAGCCCAACATTCCCGTATAGAGTTCACCTGCTGCACTGGTCTCCAAACAATTGTCACTGTCAGAACAAGATGTTGGAGTTGGACATCAGATACATCAGTGTTTCCTATTCACAGTTCCCAGATACTAAATATCGTAGCGGTATAATGAGTAGTATCTGGTAATCTAAGGAAGATAAATAAAGCAATGTATTGGGTAAAACACGTCATTTAGCTTAAGCTACAAGTTCAAATCAGATTCTAGAGATACCATTTTAATACATTTGGTGCATGTTTGGCTGTCCATGTGCCGGAGAATCAAACCTACACTTACTAGAAGAAGATGTAGATATTTGCCATAATTTATGCCAATTTCTATGAGAAGACCCACTCCTGCTAAACCCCACCCAGTTCTCTCACCATTTTTCTGAAGGAGAGCAAGAAGCATAACATTGCAAAACGTTGCACATATTTGTACAAATGTGGCATAGGCCATATTTAGTTACATTTGTGTGACATAAAACTATGGGGCTGTGGAGTCAGTAGGCCAAAGCATAACTACGATTCCTTCATGTTACCACAGCCTGACTCTGACTCTGACTCCTACTTTCACTTCTTCATAAATGGCAGCCGTGGTCAAACAGAAGATTTAAAACTCCTCCAATTCATGAAAAAAGCTAGTGGTTAAATTCGTATGAAAATAAATATGCAACAAGCTATGCATATAATGAATTTATATAATGTCAATAATTGTATAACTTAATTAAAAATAATTCATAATTTTATTTTAAAGACAGGGTTGGTAACTTTTTCCTGACTCTGACTCCACTCAAAACTGGCTCTTATTCCAACTCCATGTTTTCAACTCTGACTCCACAGCCCCTTTAAAATGTCCGCATGTTAACTTCAGGAAACAGCACCCACTAGTGCTGAGGCATATAGTATTATGAAATTACTCACTATATAATGTGGGTCATATTTTACTTCAAATAGCAATAACATATATTATATTAATATATTTTATATTGCCATTATTGGAAACCTTTTAATTAACTTAGTCATAGCAGCAAGGGTAATTTTACATTTTCAGTGTGGATCCACTTTAAGTATCAGAAAACCATCTGTTAAGATTACGCTCATGGAGCAAGAGATATTTTCCAAGATATTTAAAGATTTTACCTTTTCTGTAGTCATAACTATCTTTTAAGGCACAATGATCCTTTAAGTGATTTTAGCTCTACCTGTACATTAATATGTATGTTCGTGCATTGTGGGGGAAATGATCCTCTATTAGTACATGGAGGTGATGTGTCTGCATAAACGTTAAAGGAGTTGCTACTAATGAAGTCAAGGGTCAGCTTGCTATGCATTTGGAAAATCAGATCCATAGCAGTTCTAAAAATCGACCATTTCCTATGTGTAAAGTCTACGCCTTTCTAAGTGAAAGATTTCGTTATTAGGTTTTTGTGTCAAGATAAAGGAGTTACTTGTGAATGTCTCAAAGGAATGCAGTGCGGATAGAAAATAATGAGCAGCCGTATCAGCACTCCAGATTCTTTACATGATAGGAAGACAAAAAATTGTCTGGAAAATTTGAAGTGCCATATACATATGAATCTAACCATCTGAAGTGTAGAAAACCAATGAATGAAAGCAGAACTCATTATGTTCGTAGATGGTGGTGACATCACTTTTTTTTTTTTTTTACTTTTCCCATATAGGCGGAGGTGTGCGCTGGAACAGTGGCTGAAGTAATACAGTCTGTTGTGAATGGAGCAGATGGATGTGTTTTCTGCTTTGGTCATTCCAAGCTTGGTTAGTAGTGTAAAGTCTACAAATGTGAATAAGTGTACAGTACTCCAATATCATTAGTGTTAAATTTTATATCTGTCACATCTGTTACAAGGGTGGTCTTTTTTGGAGAACATGTTTTCAAATATTAGAATTTCTTGGTAGAGACTAGTACCCATATATGGATCATTTTCTTACATTACATAGCCCATTGATTTTAATGGATTACCAGGGAGGTAGCTCAGCAGGGTCCACAGATAAAAGCAAAAGTCACAGACAGCTTGTGATCAGCTTATTGTTTAGTGCCCCTTCCTGCAAAAAAAAGATGGTCTAAGGTGGACATCCCCTTTAAACTAACTATTGTAGCAATTTAAAGTGGGAAAAGTTTTCAAAGAATTGGGATGATATCAGGATATAAGGCTGATACTGTAAGGGTTGATGTACTATAGTTGAAGGCCCAGCATTACCTTACCTGAAAAGTGGGACATTTTTCAAGAGCCAAAGAAAAAAATGTGGTTGGAAGGTTTAATGTGTGCAGTATATATGCAGAAATAGCCTTTCAACGTCTACTATTATACCGAACTGAGGGCTTGTATAGAAAGGTTATCCTCAATTCCTGTCCTATAACAGTAAGATAGAGAGATACACAATTCAAACTAGAACGAGTCCCAGAAAGAGAGAAAACCCAGCTCTACTTGCAAAACTAGAAAGAGTCCCAGAAAGAGAGAAAACCCAGCTCTACTTGCAATGGGTGCCTTTTTTTTCACATTAGATGTCTATCAGCTAAACTTGTAATTTAACCAACGGACCATCTAATGTGCATGGGGACCTCCTGACTCTTCCCTAATGGCAGATGTTGGGGTAGATAATATTTCAACTACCTGATCCTCTTGTTCTCAAGAAGATAAGCTGATGCCAGACTTCTCTGACATCAACGTTTTTCCCTCTCTCAGTTCAGTAACCATGCAACGCTTCATAGAGTCAGAGTGAGTGAGTGAGCCCCTAGTTTGTATTGCTATTCTAAGTTACTTTTGGCAACATGTAGGAAAATCCGACATATACATTATTCATTACTACCAGAAATATAATGGTATTTTTATTTAACTAGTGTTATACTGATGTTACTTATGTATTTATACCTTTTAATGTGTCTGACAGGAAAGTCATACACTATGATCGGCAAGGATGACTCCATGCAGAATCTTGGCATTATCCCTTGTGCTATTTCATGGCTCTTTAAGTTGATTAATGAACGGAAGGAAAAGACAGGAGCTCGGTTCTCGGTTAGAGTGTCAGCAGTGGAAGTGTGGGGGAAGGAGGGAGAACCTGAGAGACCTCTTATCCGAAGTGGCTACAGGCAGTCTACAGGATGGCCAGTCTCCTGGAGTCTACCTGTGTGAGGATCCAATATGTGGCATGCAGGTAACTAGAGCTTTAGTCGCCCACAATGCAAAGTGTGTTTACTTATCATGTTTAAAGAGAGGATTCGGCGTCGGCTTTACCAGCTGATGATATAATAACGGCAATGGATATTATTCGGATACATTCATATCTTCATATAAAAGGTTTAATCTCAGGGTTAGTTTCAGTTATAACTTTATATCTTTATCAGAATATATACTAGGGCCTCCTACCATTGTCTGTCGCCCACATGCAAGGATTAAGATCAATGGTTATGATGTCTGCTTTTCTCTTGGTGTAGGTATATATTAATACATCAGCTTGACTTAAACAGGCTGACAGCTTCAAAGCCCATTATTTGCGTATATTACATACATTTATTGGATAAGTCACAAGTATACCTTTGTGATGTATCCATTCAATGTATTTCCATGGGCCAACTGTATGGTGTATATTTTGCAAAGCTCTGACAGGTTAACATCTGAATATATGTTTTTTATACACTGTCAGTGCAGAGTATACAAAAATATATTCCTCAACTTCACATGCAATATAGCTATTGTAATATGGACTGTTGTGTAAATCCACACTCCAAGTTTCTACAACCATACTCCCCAATATATCAGCTCAAAGACAGGTTGTAAATTAACGTTGAGTATAAAACTCTATATTAATGTTTTTAGTATAAAGAATATACTGTGTAGCGGACTGTATGACATCAAATAAACACAAAGTGTTGTATCCTGCTGTGTGATGAACCGTGATAATAAAACTTATGACTTATAGTAATAAATTAGAAGTGTATCAGGCACTGAAATCAATCATCCTGGTAGATAGGGAAAGGTGGCAGCTCCAGTATATCTTCCAGAGGGGGACGTCAAGTGCAGAGCATTGAAAAATATAAAACAATTAATTTGAGTTTTGAGTTCTTCTATTACATTATAAATCAATCTACTATCCATGGGAGTTTGCCTTGTTTCTGTATCTGATCCGAGGTAGCCCCAGGTTGCAGAAATTGAGTGATAGAAGAGAATTCTGTATCACTTATCTAAATAAATTGTTTTTGGAGTCTGCTGCAGCTTGTTTAGATGATGGTAGGAAACAATAAGGTAAAATGTGCTAAAAACCACATGCAGTTTGGGTGTTTAATTTATGCAGTTTTATCTGGAATTACTGTATAGGTGTATAAATAGGTCAGGGTGAACCGATTCTGCCTGAGCATATTTAGGAAGCTTTCTCTCATGTTAGTAATGATATAGCCACGAGACCACAGCTGATCAGTGTCACTTGTTTCTGCCACACATTGGCTTTCTCCACAGTTCTGAAGCAATCTGATATATTATTGCTTAGACAATGTCTCTTCTGTGTCCAGTTGCAGAATCAGAGTGAACTGCGGGCACCCACAGCCGAGAAAGCTGCCTTTTTCCTGGATGCTGCTATCGCCTCACGCAAATGCAGCCAAAGGGATTGTGATGAAGATGACCACAGGAACTCTCACATGCTCTTTACTTTGCACATTTATCAGTATCGCATGGAAAAAAGTGGGAAAGGAGGCAGTAAGTATGAATGTAGTATGGTAATGTTAAAAACCTAAACCTGAACTTCTCATGATTCTGCAAACTGCTCTGTATATGTTCTATAACAATTTATATTATAAAAACCTATAGGAATGCATTTAAAGGGGTGTTCTAGCCATGTAAATGTTGTACAAAACTATTTAGAATGATATAAAGTACATATGCTAACATAGAAATTAATACTCATCTTAATGATCCTTCACCTCTCCTAATCCACCACTTGCGTGTCTCCTGGTAGTCTTTGTATCCTGACCTATAGCAATGATGTCATAACACAGACAAGTGCCCTCTGTAGACGTGATCTTCCAAGACCACTAAATTATAGCATAACAGCCAGTAATTATCTACATTGGTCAAATGTCTTTATAGGGATGTCATCCAGGATAAAGAGAACAGAAGGAGATAGAAAAGTGGTGGGGAAAATTGTACAGGGCTGGACATTCCCTTTAACGAAAGATAGCATAGATGGTAGTATAGAACTTGCAGACATGGCAGTGAATGTTAAATTGAGAAAAGTGGAATAAATAAAGCACTAAAGAATAATCAAATTGTTCAATCATTTAGTAGCTTAGGTCATGTTCATTGGAATCAACTGTGCAACAGAAAAATAGATCATGACAAAAATATACAGTATCAAATTAATCAAGTATGCCAGGGAGGCTGTTTCAAGGTTATACAGTGTGGGACCTGGGGACTTTATACTGTGGGGGCACTTAGGGTACAATTTACCCTTAGTATCCATGTTTGGATAGTAAGGGTAACATTATACTGTGGGGGGATTATCCTGGTGAGGTTCAAAGTCGTTGTCCCCTCGATTGCACCCCAAGGCCCCCACTTTGTGCACAATATTGCTACCCCCAGGAACACCCCCTTGGGTGGGCATGGGCATGTCCCTGGCAAGAGTAGATGTCAGTGAGACCTCTCACTGGCTATAGCCCTCTTGAAAACACTGTTGACCATAATTACTATTTCTCTAAACATACCTACATAAATTTAAAGTTATATATTGTTTATCTTATTGGTTTACCTTTATTGAAATAGGCAAAAACTTTTAACAGATATTCAAACACTGGTCAGTGAAATTCAAGATATAATATCAGCATATATTAGGAGCCCTGCATATGAGCTGAGCTTGATCAAAAGTGACAAGACGTAACCAAAGACTAGAAGATTTGAACAAAAGCAATTTTAACTGAAGGGAGCAGTAAGAGTTCAGGCTCAGCTCTATGTTGGACGGATTTATTTTCCAGTTGATTGATGACAACCATGTACATGAAGAAAACAGAAGAATTGTTCGTTTCCATCTAACTCTCGACTGACAAAGTCATGTACTTGATAGAGGAAAGCCAATGAATGATGGATGTTATAGTCTAGCACAAATAAAACATTTTATGGAAAGTGGAAGAGTGAAGCGAGAATTTTACATAACTGCATGAATAACAATATGACATACATAGCCCTCTTTCTGTGTTAGGGAGGTGGCACAAGACTTGGGTTTTCCTTTTACATATCCTTCATGTATCCATGTTAATTAAAACATATTCTCTTCATTTGCATATCACATTGTCACACGCCAATTTAAAACTTACATGGAGTAAAATTAGATTTGGTTCACTTTTTAATGCCCAAAGTAAGCTGAATGAACTTGGCTTAATGTGAATGGGTCGCTGTGCAGCTGTGAATATTGTATAGAGATTTGCCCTTATCATGTAGGGAACAGTGGAACAATGCACTCCAGCTAGATAATGTTATTAGACAGATGGCAACATAGCCAGGGAAACCAATGTATAATCATTTATTTAGCTGAATAGTCTACTCAAGTGTCTAAAAGATGCAATTTAGCAAATTATGTAGACAAGTAGCCTATGTGATGCTGTGTGCATCAGTAGTTCAGACCAGTTAACACTTTGCAGTGTACAAATGACTGCCTTCTTTATAATGTAAGCTCTTGAGACCAAATCAATGGGTCCATGTTCTTCCACCTCCCCCAGACATATTCAACTGTCACCACCATGTTACCTAGCACATTACAGTGATAACAGTGATATTTGTTATGTATTATACTTTTATAGATTAGGAGAAAAACAACTTTGAAGTCTTATGCAAATGGGGCAGTTAGTGAAGTGGAGGCGGGCCTTCAGCCCTGGGGACACTGTTCTTGCTGCTCCAATAGGATAGGTGATATGATAGCAGTGGGAGCATCAACTCTCACTTTATGGGGTGACGCAAGCATTAGATGGTAGTGGTCTGTATGGCAAAAGCAGTGCTTCAGGGAGCTTAGGGTCACCCCCTGTGCACCCATTTCCTCATTTGCAGAAGACTTCAAAGTTCGTTTTCTCCAAATCTAAAAAAGTGACACACATAACAAAGGTAAGTTGCTTATCACTGTAATGTGATCTATAACATGGTTTTGGACCATTGTTCCACAGAAAAAAGTAAGCATGCACTACTGTTGTTCATTTTTCAGACAAAACAGGCTAATTCATGTCAGTGGGTCCAGGAAGTTGACAGGTGCATGGATGCCATCCGTGTGCAGTCTATTTTTCATGGACTGTTCATTTAGGTGACATTTTTCAGTTGGTAGGGCAAAAAAAGGAACTTCTTTCCATCTTTTTTAATTGGATGTCAAAAACAGATGATGGAACATCACGGACAGAAACAGACGAAATGCAGACATTCTCATGGATAAGAAATTAATCTTGTTTTCTTGGACGTAAAACAGGCACAAACAATAAATAAGGCCAAAAGGGTAATGCAGGACTTCAAATTATATTGGTTATTCATAGGGTTGGGGTTTGATGTTCTTCACCCACGCAGATCAGCTGAAGGTGAGGCAGTGCTCTGATGAGTACCTCTATCATTTACAAGGCACAGCTACATACAGGTTGTCGGGGGTGCTGAGAGTCAGGCGGCCACTGACCTAATAATGTTAAGGATAGGCCATCAGTCTTAAGTCCCAACTAACCTTTAATACTTTACTGTATAGTGTTTATGCTGTGAGTGTGGAATTTGTAGTAACACTTTATCATACTATATGGCAGCATGCTCCATTTCTTGAAGGTTAACCTGCTTTCCTTTTTCTTGGCAGTGTCGGGAGGTCGCAGTCGATTGCATCTTATTGATTTGGGAAGCTGCGTAAAGGTGCAGAGTAAAAATAGAGATAGCAGCACGGGCTTGTGTCTCTCTTTGTCAGCACTTGGCAATGTCATTCTTGCTCTGGTCAATGGCAGCAAGCACATCCCATACAAGTAAGCCAATATTTAAAACATTTATATTATTCATTCAACACCAGCAATGCATATGGCGGGCTGAAGCAGGTGACACCGCAAAATGTTAGTTATTCATAAGTAGCGTTGAAACTGTGTGTGTTAGTTTCTTGGCTTAAGTTACTGAACATGGGGCCCGATTCCTAGGACCTGTACCAATTACTGTACCTCATCCATAAAGTAGATAATTTTAATGTGTACCTCCAGTTATGGGTCAGAGAAGTAGTAGCTCCATGCTATAAATGTTAATTCTTCTATCATTCTTGTTGCATGAAATATTGCCGCACAAATCCATAATGGTCTATAACTCTGTGCTCCATCTCCTAGGCTATTGTATTTAGTACAGTGTGGTTGCTATAATGAATAGACTTCCATACTGAATATGGGAACCTCCACGTCATGTAGCAACGACTGCGGGCGGTCCGAGCTACAATATCTCAGGAAAGAAAAACAGGTTATTATTGATATGAAAGAATAAATATTGGTCTTGTCCTTCTAATAGTGACTTCCAGCTATATACACTGCATTTAAATAACAGAGCTATAACTAAGAACAAAACTTTTAAGATCTATCAAATTGTAAGTGGCTAAAAAATGCAATACTGTATGAAGCAACAAAGGAGCAGCACACTTAAGACGCTGTGTGAGGTGACGTGTATTCTCCTGACAATGCACTTTTGCTGCTTAATAAATCTATACACAATAAAATCGCCTGATTTAGCAATTTATGTGATCAACACTCTGTACGTTGACATTTCTGTTCCTGCTCTCTGGATATATTTTGAGCGCTCTTATGCATAATCTATACCAGTGTGGTTTTTATGTTGTCTCAGCTAATATCATGATCTGTACAAAATCCAATTTTGTTTAGGGTTTTTTTTTTTCCTAAACACACATTGCCTTTTATCTTGTTAGAAAAGAAATAAAAACAAACAGCTTCATTTGTCGCCTATGACAGCTCTGTGAACATAGCTGCAGCGCCTTCTGAAAAATTAGAAAAAAATTCACACAGGGAGAATATGAAAAGTCCTCATTTTTCTTCATCAGTGTCAAGCTGTGAGAGGCTGCAGGAAAGTTGGAATTCATTAGTAGGCACTCACAGTCCTCTGATTAGTCTGTTCTATGCATCCTTAGCGTGCTGGAGAGCAGCCTTTATTCTCTCGCGTAGCGTTTGCCGCAACACATTTCTCTGGAATCCCTTTTCATGGAGCAAAAACAACAAAATATGTCTGTTCAGAATTATAAGACTATATACCTTGACAAAAATGGTGGAGAAGTAAAAGGGATATTGTGTAAGACACCTATTCCATATAACACTGAAGTATGTATAAATATACTGTAAAAAGAAAGTGTTGTCATAGGGACCTGAAAGCTCTTCCCACTTCACAGTAGATGAGTGGATGGAACCTGTAGTAATTCAACAAACAAAATGGATGTCACAATTACAAAGTCGCCTAAAAAACCTGTGTGGTTTGAAAAACCTATTTTTAAATATTCTATTGGAGAATTCTGAGTGTAAGGATAGAGATGTCCCCAGTATTGGATCATCATCGATTTTCCAAAGGTGAAGTGGGTTACTAAGCGGAAAAAAATGCACAAATGTCTGCAGTAGAAAAAAGGTTGTTAAAGGGGTTTTCCCATGAACATAAACATATTTAAATTTGTAGACAATTAAAAATTCTGTTAAACGTTAGAACGTTTGTTTAAAAAATATGTAAATAACATTTTTTTCAGAATTTTGAAGGTTTTCTCCAATCTTCTTAGTGGTGATAGTCTGTTGTCTTGATAGGTTGCCAATGTATCATGAATGCAGGAACTTTCTATGGTCTGGTACTTGTCAGAAAACCAACCATGATTTCCTTTCCTGACAACCTGTCCACAATAAGAAAATCATGGCTGGGTCCTAGACCATAGAAAGTTCCTGCATTCACAGTCATACCTATTGGCAACCTATCAAGACAACAGACTGTCTCCACTACAATGGGTAGAGAAAATCTTTAAAACTCTGCAAAATGTTAACATTTTTTAAATTTGCAAAAATATATATCTTTTAATTGTCTAAAAGCTTAAATATGGCTATTTTTGTGATAAAACTCCTTTAAGCCCCACCCCCTTGCCTCCAGGTAGCCTCCAGCCTCAGATGGAACTGATCAGCAGGAGTCAGGACCATGTCAAAAATGCTGCAGACTTTGTTTACTTTTAGTATTTATTTCTTAGCTTAGTCTTCTTAGAGTATCCAATATATATATTTTTTATATAAACTTTATTTATTTGGGACCTTTTGTAAGGCTGGATTTACACAGTGCTTTTTTGCAGAAGAACTGCATTCAGTTATTAATTGCAGTAATGAGTAGCACATGTTACTCTGTATTTCACTTGTATGCTAACGCTATTCAATTGAAAACCTCTGGTTTACTGGCATGCACTCAGTCCTTCAGTTAAAGAGTGCTCTGTAAACTAATCCTTGGGCTCATTTTCTGCTACATTGTTGCTGCAGGAGAATTGAAAACTTACTGCAGGGTTCCCCCAAAAGATTATAGATATTCCTTTGGGGCCCCAGCATCTCCAGCTTAATTTTGTGGGATTCCAACAACAAAAAGGGATGCAAAAAGAGTGGACAACCCCTTAGAGGTGCTTCAGTGTAATTTTTTTTGCCTTTCTCCTTAATGGAAATGTATTTTATTTTATGCAACCACACTGCATATGCTGTACCAGAACTGCATAATTTTCTTTAAAGAGGATAAAAGGATCAGTGCAGACCATTTTAATATGCAAGGCTCTGTAAGGGCTTATCTGACAATTAAATAGTTAGGGGTGGTTTTCTAATGTCAATATATAAACATGAATTATCTGCAAATTATTTAGTCCATCTTCCCTCTTATTTCTCAAATATGACTTGATTAGTACTAAATGAGGCTTTAGAAGGGATTTTGCATACAAATGAGTCTGACTGAAGGTCTGTTGAACTGAGTACAGAGTCTCCAGCTATAAATAGTCTCACCTGTTTCCCCCATGGCTCAGGTTCAATTACATGAAGGCACACATCCCAACCAACCAGCGATGATTAGTGGGTATGTAATTGTAGAAATAACACAATGGCATCTTATCAGTATTCATGGCACGGCTGGTCATTTTCTCACCAAACAATACCAGTCAACCGATATAATTCAATTAAAAAATCCAATAACTTTCATTAGGAAAAAAAAGTTTACCTTTACAATACTGTCTGAGGTTTCATTACATGTACCGTGGCCTGAAACCTATCATCATTAATATCCTTAACCACAGCGTGGGTTTTAGGTTTTTCCACATTTAGCAGCTTTTGTATAAAATCTTTTCATCAGAATTAATTTATTTTTAATAATTAATTGAATGATGTGTGGTTTCGAGGACCCTTTCTTTCAGGACTCCGCAATTATATCAATTGTTAAACTTGAGAGTGAAGAGCACATTCAGTGGCAGTTAAAAGAACATTAAAAGTTTTTGTCATATAATATAAAAATGCAGAAAAATATATATTACTACGTATGTATAAATACTATGTAATAAATACTGTTTGCACAAAAGTAGATATAGTATAATACCAATTGTAATGCATACTATTATATGGTTAATGGTTACTTGAAAGAAACGTCTAGCAACAATGTAATGTATGTTGGGTGGAATGAGGATTAGGTATATAAATTCTACATTAGTCCTTATGGATAAGTCACCACCAGAGGTGCCTGGTAAAAGAACAGTAAACCTAGAAACAAATGATAGAAGTAAATAAGATGTAATCTTGGCCACACTATTTGTTAGTCTGGAGGATGTTCTGCATGTTCTTGAAATAAACTATTTTGAAGAAATAATGCAGAAACCAAATGGGTTAATTTGTTGGATATGCTCCACCTTTGGCTAGAGGCTGACCGGATGCGTGGAGCTTAGCCAAGGCGTCTAGACTTAATGATCTTTTGTTTTACTGTAGACAGGACAGATGGGGAGAGGCTCCTGCTCCAGCCAGTAGTGTCACAGTCAGACCCAGGACAGTGAGAAGTAGAAGAAGAGGGGCCTGGCTAAGACGCATAGAGAAATTTTCTTGTATATTCCAGTTTTTTATTAGAAAATGTGATTAAAGAGGTTCAGTATTAAATAGGTTTATTTCCTAAGTAGATTAGGAAATGAAGAGGTTTGTTTGGCATTCTCTGTATTGAGTGTTTCATTAAATATACATTCATACAGTTGCCTATGTATGGCAGAAGCTGTACAGAGGCACACTGAGTCCTCCAGCATTCATTTGTATAGATATTCTATATACAGTGGAAGTGTTGCTTCTAGGGACTAATGCCTTTCTTTAAGGGGGCTTCAACAAGGATTTGCAAGCGAGAAAACTTTCAAGCATTGCAGAGCTCCTAAAAGGCATATTAGAGCTTGTTTGCAAAAGGGGAAAACACCAGACATCAGAGTGAAGGGTGTACTTATTGTCACAGAGGAAAATGGTATCATTTGTAAATGTTTTGCTTTATATATTATGAGAAAGTCTGGTTCATTTTGTTATTGTTCAGTTAGTGCACAAGACATATCCATTATATGCGGTTTAAATGACCCTAAAATATTCATAAGACATTCTCACTTTAGAGCACAAAGTTTTAATAAATATCTGTTTTACTAACATAGATATTGCACTAGTGACTATTGTTGCAAAAGTGACAACATCAAGTACAGACATGTTGGTTGTCAGCTTCACTTTAGCTTCTAGATATTTTCAGTCAATAAAAAGTGGCAGTCTGCCATTACTTGCTGCTAAAAGAATATATAACTGCACTGCATGATGTCACTTGTGAATAAATTAAAACAGAAAAATGCTAAATTCTTTGTAAGTTAATAAAACGTATTGGTCAAACTTCAGGTAACTTTCATCTTAGCAGTCTTCCCTTTATTTACTAATCCAAGTGGGCACAGATGTACTGTATATAAAATAGCAGTAATGGAGGAAGGGGTATGGAGATGAGAAGATGAGTGTTTTTGTTTAATTGTCTGCACTTTGGATAAAGTAAAGACAAATTTTAGTGCCCTTCAAAGTGGTTAACTTGTATTGCAGTGTAGCTCTGGAGCACAAACAAGTCTAGTGTAACAAGTCAAACACTGCATACTCCATAAGACCAAGTAAATAAACAAGACAGAAGAAAGCCTCCATCTTGTTTTTAACCCTAAAGTCAATGATGATAGATGCAGACAGAATGTGCACCATCTGCTTTTGTCATTACGTTATTATTTTTCAGTCCATTGTTCTGATCCTATGGCAGATCAGAACAGAGGACTAAATAGTAGAAATGTAAACCTAACCTAAAGGAAAAGATAAGTATTCCATTCATGGCTCTTTAAGCACCTTTTTCTATAGAAGGATACTGATTGTGCAGAAATAATCTGATATTTTCATATCTGGTGAGAATAAAAGCATAAATACAAATATTAATGGCTAGTGTTATAAAGGCTAGTAACATTTTCCTGTGAGCTTTAACAGTTTTTTAGCATTCTGCCAAGCTGAATATTTCAAGCAAGCTGTAAAGGGTTTTGTAAAGATGCTATTGATGACCATGGACATGCTCCTAATCTATAAAACTAGACAAGAATGTGCGCTATAAATGATGACTTTTCATTTTAAATACTTCTTATCTTCTGCTACACAATGATAACATTTCCTTTTATACAATAGCAGTGTTATTGTCTATGTGGATTTTTTTTCCTCCACAGGCTGGCGTTGGTATTCCTGAAATATACAACGCTTTATAGCTTTTCGAAGGAAGAGATTCAGACTTTTATTTTTAGATGTAGAAGTACTTTCAAGTAATGTACACAGTTTGTCAGTTAATTTCTAGGCTCAAACAAGAGCTGCCAGATGTAAGACTTTCTTAAAGAACCTACTAGTTAAAGTTGTACAAAAATAAGAAAAAAAAATCTAGGAAAAACAATTATCAAAATTCCACTTTTGGCTATAAATAGTCCACTGACATGCTAGCAAAGATATTTTTATCCATTTGTATTATTATTTGCCTGAGAATCTGTATTAGAAATTCTTGGGAAAGTCGGTGTTTTTATTATTATGTACAACTTTTAAATGACAAAATATCATCCATCTTACAATATGTATTATTAATATAGACATGTATTTGCTTCACTTGTGGTTGGTAGGATTCTGTAGACGGTAGACTGTTCTTGAACAGAGGACCTCAGCTGTGTCCAACCTGTGTGTGTTGGGGGGTTGTCGTGACATACTTGGTTGTAGCAGGTACTGTACTGTACTGTACTCTGTATCAACCTCTTTGTAACCATTTTTAGATTCAGCTTTTTCCAATTCCATCATAGTATATATACAGGCAATAAGAAGTTGTTATCAATATTTGCAGTCATTTTAGCACACATTTTAGTGTGAAAGGGAGGCATAATTATTTCCGAAGAGCTGATTTGCCGGAGTCCATTACTGTACTTGTCTAATTAATAATGTCATAGAAAAATGAATTTAGAATTCCTTTTTGTTTCAAACAAAGAGATAACAGAGAAGTAATAAGTGCAGCATTACGTATCTAAATAGCTGTAGAGATGTTGATAAATGTAATTAATGGCTGTATAATAAGACATCCCCAGTGAATGTAAAGGAAAATGTATATTCATCATGAACCATCCATTATCACCAACACAAGACGTTGTGTCAAGTTGCCGTTGTGTATACATTATTTATCCAGAAACCTACATACTCAGGAGGCGGCCATTGTATTTGATAACCTATAAAAGGTGGTCTACATTTTGTTGTTAAAAAATATAGTACCTTACAAATGTGTGAAATGCCTTTTGTAGAAATATAGATACAGTTAATTGAACAATTAAAATTTAACTTTTAATAAATCATTGAGATTGAAAGTGTAATGCTAAAATAGACTCAGAATGTGGGGTAACTCTGACTCCAAAGACACAGGCAGATGAGAGCGGTAATAAAATTGTGACTTTGAGGGGTACCTTCAATATATATATCTATTTAGGAATGCCTCCTAGGGGTCTTTGTGTATGTTGATCCCAGTCACAGATCAAATGAGATGGTAAACTCTTATCCACATCTTCTTTACTTTGGGACAGGACACCATATATGAAGCATATTCCCTGGAGAGGGGCACCCACTATAGCAGTTATTTGGAGTGTTTTGGATACTCTTACATGCTGCTTCCCATTGATCATTTTTCATCAGGCATAATTTTGCTTCCCATTTGGTAACATAAGAGAGTTGGGCATGGTAGGACGAATGAACAACGTTGGAATATATTTGTTAATTCAGTTCTCTAGTTGAGGGTATCTTAAGCAAAATGTTTCAAACCTAGTAAGTCTAATGGGGGAACAGATATTTCTAAGGAGTCCTGAAATACAGTGCTGTAGTTGTAGGTAGTGGCATTGTTCTAGCAAGGGAAGATTAAAGCTACTTTGCAAAGAAGAGAAGGAGGATACACCCAAAAATAAGAGGATATATCTTGTTCAGACTTCTACTGGTCCAATTGGTGAAAGCCAGAGGGGCCTCATTTCCAGGGGCAAACATGCAGTTTCTCGTGATGGATAATAAGCTCTGTTGTAGTACTTCAAGGGTGGATTATATACTAGATCATCTACAAGATACTTGCCTCCACCATTTCCACAGGTGATGCTATTTGTAAGAATTTAAAAAATTAAATGGAGCCCGTCGTCTGGCTTGTGTGCAGTTTGTACTACCCTGGCTTCATTGGAAAAATATGCATGGACCGGGAGTACCAGAGATGAGTTCAATAAAAAGCATCAGACTTGTCTCTGTGTAAGTGTTAGGGCATTTATTTTTAACAACCCTGGGGCAAACAGACTTACTATAGGCATGAGGGTCACTAATTTGGTTAGAACTCTTTAGTCTTTGTTGTGGTGTGTGGCAGCATGTCGCTATTGATATAAGTGGCAGACTGCTGCCGTCTGTGGGTTTAAATCTACAGTTGTGTAGTCTAGCAACCATTGAAATCATTAGTTCAGCCAATAAGCTTGTTTTGTGGCAGTCAGAGGTGTCACCTGACCAGTAAAGGTCTATCTCTTGGAACCACCACTGATCACCAGAGATGGTTTTGAGCCCCATCCATTGGCAAAGAGCAGGCTGTGAATGCATGGTCAATGTCAATTGAAATGGATGGTACTACAGTGCTCATAGTTACTTATATAGGAACGTGTGGTTAATTAATTGTTGCATTTTCTCTATTATATATTATGTATAATTAATAAAAATGATGTAGTATTTAAAAAGATCCAAGAAGAAACATTAATATACTAAAAATACAATTATATGTAACCCAGAAAAGTAATTTCCATTCCAGTAGCCAAGCTGCCAAAACTAATTAGATGTCTTAAAAGCCAAGGTATTAACATATTCTTCCTAGACACAGTTTCAGCATAAAATCAAATGGTCAGTGGATTGATATAATTCCATAAAAGAAATCCCAGTGACCTGTCGCCTGCATTTCTCATCTGTACATGAGATGCTGTGTAACTCTGCAGCATGATCCTGATTAGCATGCCATTAAGGAGAGGAGAGAAAAAAACTTCAGGGCTCTGAAGTCACATCATGACAGTACAAGTGAAACATGTTTCACTAATGCAGCCTTAATTCATTTTGTTTCTGCAGAGAGAGCAAGCTCACAATGCTACTACGAGAGTCTCTGGGGAACATGAACTGCCGCACTACAATGATAGCTCACATTTCGGCTGCTGCAGGAAACTATGCTGAGACACTGTCCACTATCCAGATCGCTTCCCGAGTGCTAAGGATGAAGAAAAAGAAAACCAAGGTAAGAGATGCTTGATTAAAGTTAACATTGTTATCTTATTGTAGGTAGAGTTCAGCTCAGTTACAGTAAATCAACAGATTGTGGGTGAAGTCCAAGCTTTGTCTTAGAATAGATGAGTGAGATGGACATGAGATCAGTATGAAATATGATGGATGCAGGGCTACAAGAGAACGAGATAATATTGTACTCACATAATAAAAGTGAGACACATATACAAGCATATAGTATATTAACAAAATATTCAATAATTATGTATAATGTATGTTCTTTATATTTCTACTACATGCATATCTATTAAAATTTGTGGAGCCAGAAATCTGTATAAGAATTATAAATCCGTATTACCAGTATGACTTGGGTTCCCAAAATGCTTATTAATTCAGAGAAAGATTTTATCTGCAATTAAAATGTTATTGTACTCCTTTTTCCTTAGGTTCTAGATCAATAAACTATTTTTATTATTCAAATACTTCTGTGATTTTATAGTCCTTATACACTGAACACTGATGCTGTCATGCATAATAGGTTTAATATACAAAATATAGGAACTGGAAAGGTAAGTACTTTTACCTTAGTTTACTATGTCATTCATCTGTTAAATAGCAGCATCATTATATGCAAAGATAATTCTTCAGTTATTTAGTTTGTCTTATTTTAGAGTTTCTCATATGAGTTTTGACTTTTTTTAACAGTATACATCAAGTTCATCCGGAGGAGAGAGTTCCTGTGAAGAAGGACGTATGCGTAGGCCAACTCAATTGAGACCATTCCATTCGAGAAATGTGGTTGACCCTGACTTCCCTCTTCTCAGTTTATCCAGTGATCCAGATTATTCTTCAAGCAGTGAACAGTCATGTGACACAGTTATTTACGTTGGTCCCAATGGAACGGCCCTGTCCGACAAGGAACTTACAGATAATGAAGGGCCACCTGACTTTGTCCCGATTGTCCCAGTTTTGCAAAAGTCAAAAAATGAAGTGAAACTGGAGGATGTAAATGAAGTGGCTCACAGCAAACCAGAGAGGGATTGTCTAAAGTGTAATACTTTTGCAGAACTTCAGGAAAGGTTGGATTGTATTGATGGCAGTGAGGAAACAAATCGATTCCCCTTTGAGGAGCTGCCTGCTCAGTATAGTGGAGACCAATCAACCAAATCTTTATGCCCAACCACAGAGCCCAAAAGCCTAACAGAATCAAATAAAGAAGAAAGTGTTTCAGAAAATGTACAAAGTGACAAAGATGCCAGAGAGAACATTGTTGGGCCATCATATAAAATACCAAGAAATCACTCCCCAGTTCCACCTGGAAATGTAGCTAACACATCTACTCCATCATCTCCCAGAAGTGTTACTGGTAGCTGTGGAGTACAAAGTGGAGCTTCCCAGCTTGTACAAAATGCCAGCTTACAGGGAAGCCGAGAAAGCTTGAACAGTTGTGGGTTTGTTGAGGGAAAGCCAAGAGCAATGGGATCACCAAGACTAGGCATTGCTAGCCTCTCTAAAACCTCAGAGTACAAACCACCAAATTCTCCTTCACAGAGATGTAAAGTATATACACAGAAAGGAGTTCTACCTAGTTCTACCCCCCCACATTCTACAAATAAGGATCCAGGATCGCTATTGGAATGTCTTCCACAACCAGACATTCGGACTCCTCCTGTGGGTATGAGCCCACAAATCATGAAAAGATCAGTATCTAATTCAAGCAATTTTTCTTCTGAATCTGTACTTATAGAGCAGCAAAGTTCTGAAGAGTCCAAAAAGGAAGTGCTTAGTACAACAATGGTAACTGTCCAGCAACCTTTAGAACTAAATGGTGAGGACGAGTTGGTTTTCACGTTAGTTGAAGAACTAACGATAAGTGGAGTCCTTGACAATGGTCGGCCAACTAGTATCATAAGTTTTAATAGTGACTGTTCTGTGCAGGCTTTGGCTTCTGGTTCCAGACCTGTCAGCATTATTAGTAGCATAAGTGAGGACCTTGAATGCTTTTCCAACTCAGCACCAGTATCTGAAGTCAGCATCACACAATTCTTACCCCTTCCTAAGTCTGGACTAGAAGAAAAATGTCAAGAAGGTGGAAGCAGGAGGTCTTCCATCAGTTCCTGGTTGAGTGAGATGAGCACAGGTAGTGATGGTGAACAGTCATGTCACAGTTTCATTGCTCAGACATGCTATGGCCATGGTGAAGCATTGGCTGAGGCTCCTATTTCTGAATTCACTACTGCATTGCAGAATATTAGTGTGATGTGTACAAACAACAGGCAGAAGCCAGAAGTGGACAAAGTGCTCATTCAGTCAGAAATGGTTGAGGCAGTTCAGAATAATGCGTCCCCTATAAAGAACTGCAAGGTTTCAGCAGTAGGCAAAACCACAGTCACTATATCAAATACCTCAAGTTTGAGCGGCTGTGAAAACTACATTCCAATGAAAACAAACATTACAGTTTATCCCTGCATTGCAGTGAGCCCTTTTAAAGCTCAGGAGACTAATGAATGCCTGCCAGGACTAAATCTGCCTGAAAAATTGTCACAGACAGTAGAAAACAATTCTGGAGACTGTAAATTGGAACCTATATTTGATGATCCTTGGTTAAAACGTGAAGATGATACCAAAAGGGAGAAAAATGATTCAATTGATGGACAACTGCCTGAAGCTGCTAACTGCGTAACTGACCATGACTTGTACAGAAAGCAAAGTATGACAGACAGGTTAAGCAGTAGCAGTGGAGAAGGCAGCATCTCACCGCTCTCTGAGAACCTTAAGAGAATTGTAGATGGGTGTGAAATGGCACTAACCGCGCAGAGTCCTGCTCACTTAATTGATTACTCACAAAGAGGCAGCCTTCCTAGAGTTCTAGAAAGATCATATAAGCAGGAAGAGCAGGATATCATGAGTTATGACTCGGAGAATAACACTGTTGGATCTATTAACCCACTTCAGATATCTAGATCTACTTTAGAGAGAAGAGTTGCCTCTCCGAAACATTGTATTCTTACTCGTCCTAAAGGCACTCCACCTCTTCCTCCAGTAAGGAAATCAAGCTTAGATCATAGAAATAGAGCCAGTCCTCAGCACACTGCAAGCAGTCCATCAAAACACTCTCTCTCTTCCTTGCCTAGTCTTCCAGATGAACTTAATGGCAAGTTGACAGGTTTTAGTATGGACACCAGAAGCAACAGTAGTAGTAAGTTATTTAGTGCCAAACTAGAACAGTTAGCTAGCAGAACAAATTCTTTGGGAAGATCCAATGGAAGTCATTATGAATGCTTGTCTTTAGAAAGAGCAGGGAGTCTTTCATCAGTGAGTTCAAGAATGATGCTCAGTAAAGATAGCACTTTGCCAAGGTCTGGGAGAAGTCTTAATCGAAATGTCATGTCATCTCCAACTAACACCTCTCAGTCAGCAGGAGCATCTCCAAAGGGTAGCCCTTCAAAGATATCAGCAGTAAGCAAGCTACTCCTTGCCAGTCCTAAGGCTCGCAGCCTCTCTGCCTCTGCAACCAAAACCCTGAGCTTTTCAACAAAGTCACTTCCACAATCTGTAGGACGAAGCTCAAGCCTTCCTCCAAATGGGAAAAATATGTCTTGGTCAACACAGTCTCTAAGCAGAAATAGAGGCTCTGGTCTTGCTTCCAAATTGCCCTTGAGAGCAGTTAATGGAAGGATCTCAGAGCTACTCCAAGGAAGCACAGGAAGTCGGGGGGTGCATTCACATGGAAATTCAGACTCAGATGAACGTGGAGCTGTCCATGCAGAGGAGAAGCCCACTGTACATACTTTACCTTCCCCATATAGCAAAATCACTCCACCACGAAAGCCACATCGCTGCAGTAGTGGGCACGGGAGTGACAACAGCAGTGTTCTCAGTGGTGAGCTACCACCTGCAATGGGCAAAACTGCACTATTCTATCACAGTGGTGGCAGCAGTGGTTATGAGAGTATGATGAGAGACAGTGAAGCCACAGGAAGTGGTTCTTCTGCCCAAGACTCTATGAGTGAAAACAGTAGCTCTGTCAGTGGGAGGTGCCGAAGTCTTAAATCATCAAAAAAGCGATCCAATTCAGGTATGGTTCAATGAAATTTTCTAATTTTCTAATTTCGAGCCAGTTGTATATTATATACATACAGTATAGTCATATATTGCTGTCTTAACATCTCTAAAAGAGGCCTGGTACGCAAGTGTATATGCTTTATAGTTGGTGTTTTCGTTAGGCTTCATGGTTATAATGGTGAAGACCACATATGGTTTACACACTGCAGTCTTTTCTACATATACACATGCAGACAAGGCTGGTAATGTAGCCTAGTGGCTGCAGGTTTGTATTCTGTTAGAGGCACATCTGAACAGTAGTTGTGTTCTCTGCTTGTGTCACTCCAAAATCATACTTCATTGGCTTTTGGTGAAATTTGGCTCTGTTCACATCTCATCTGAGCTTTCCAACAGACAAATGCATGAGGAGTATTCAGCAACATATACATCTGAAGGATGTTTAATGCATACAACGATATACAATCCCCAAAGACTTAAAAACATTTACCTTGGAATACTGGAATTCAGTTTCTGTTTATTAGCACAGTGTATAGGAAAGAGCTGTCTTTTATGTCTTGCTATTCACTTAAAATAAGGTACATTGATGCATGCAAGCCCAACACAGGCCAAATGGAAACTCTTTTCAGGCATTGTGTGTATCTGCACAGATATTATTATAGACACACTAATTGAAGGATTATGTTACACAGGACAGAACTGGTACTGTAATATAGTCATCAGCCCTTTACCCTTTGCATGAATCAGCTGCTAGGACATTATTGGTGTTGACATCACCAGAAGAGAAATTGATTGGAGGAGCAGCTGGAACCATAAAATTGTAGCTGTATGCTATATTAGTAATCAATAGCACACAAAAGGCTATGAGAAAATGGCCTTGGATATAATTAAGCAATACAATTTATTGTACAGGTTGTAAGATACTGTACTGTGCTTGCATTATGCTATAGAAATTGTCTGTTACAGTACTGCATAACTTCAGTGAAAATCCATATTACTTACAGCCATCACATTTTACTCACTGCAATAGAAAAGAAATCATGATATAATTTTAAGGCAGTTCGCTCTGTAAAATTTGTTGCTATGGTTGTTTAAGCATTTGTAGTAAGTAAAATTAAATAAATAAAGAGCCAGAGCTCTTTGTGGGTGGAGGAACGGAGACACTCACACACCACAGACAGCTGGATCTTTGGTGTATAGTTCTTTACTGACTTTCCATAAGCAGGGTACAGCTAAGTATGAACAGTCAATGACAGCAGTCCAAGCAGCTGTCTGCCCCTTGGCAACAAACACCTCCGCAGGCATGGGGAATGTGACGTCTGCCTCCCTAAGTCTAACAGAGTCTTTGGTGGTGCTCCAGTTTCAGGAAACTCCTACTAGATCAGGGGTTGCCAAGGTGCCTCCTCAGGCTGGCTGAGTTGTGAAAAGCTACCCTGCAAGCAGTGAGGTGCTCTCTCTTGTCTACTGCACAAGCTCCCCCTACCAGCATGAGAATAGTCCCTTAAATACTGTGCCTCTTCACCCCCATGGGTATCCTGGTTAACCCTAAATGTCAATAGGTGACATCTTCTGTAGTGCAACTCTCCAGGTACAACTCTATTTTGCCTTACTAGACAAATTCTGAGATCCGGCCCCTTAAACTTCCCAGGACAATGATAACCTTCATCAGCTCAAGTGACACATATACAGTACAAGTCATACATCAACATAATGCAGTATGCAATACAACCTCGGTAACAATGGCTAGACTAAGCCAAGCCATGTCACACGGCACCACGGCCTGCCCCAGTCAAACCACTCACACAGTGTGAACAGAGACTGAGTCCTTCCTCTACATATCTATGCAACTATTGAGTAAACCAAGGGGAAAACAGCCAACTAAGTAAGGTGTGCATCACTACCTTACACCTGAAAAGAATCACACTGCTGTACAGCTGTCTGGCTAATCTGCCTAAACTAATTGTATTAATTCCCATACACATTGGTAACTGTGTAAACATGCTGTATGCTTACACTAGGTCATCTTTCAACCAAATGAGGAATTTCTGTGTACACCTTCCAAAGGACTGCACATTCATCCAGTAGCATATGATAATTTTGTATAATGGATAGTTATTGGTAACATAGTCACAAGTTTAGGACAGGTACTCAGTTATTATAGGAGACCTATTAAACAGTCAATGACCCACATTTATTAATAGACAGATTCATCACTGTGCTGGATCATAGGCTAGGCAGTCTAAAAATGCCCCAGTTTAAGTTTATACTACCTTTTAGTTGGCCTACTTTGAGCCAGAATATTATGGCAAAATTTTGGGCGCACATTGTTGTAGTTTAAGCCATGCCTTCATTTCATTTAAACAATGCTTCCTTGTCGAGTCAGTTGGAATAATGGTCTCAAAACCAGATGCACCTATTTTAAGCCAGAATTTAGGTGTACCATAGGAAACCCCCACTCCAATATTTTTTAATAATAATAATAATAATAGTCCTTTAATAGTCCCACAATGGGGAAATTCAGTGTGTTACAGCAGCAAAGATAAGCAGATACAAATACAAATACAACATGTACAGGAATGTTCCAAGGTGAGAGGCATTACATTGATAGTAGACAGACAGATAGGAAGTAGCAGCAGAAGAGGGGGGGGATTTTAACAGGCAGAAAGATATTTCAGTTCTCTGTGTGTATTGATCTCCGCTTAGGTCGGTGTTGGTTGTACAGCCTAACCGGGGTAGGGAGGAAAGACTTCCGATAGCGCTCCTTCTCACACTTAGGGTGGAGCAGTCAGTCACTGACAGTACTGCCCAGCGCTATCACAGTCTCATGCATGGGATGGGACTTCTTCTTCCACATGGAGCTCACCACGGACAGTATCCTTCTGTCACCCACCACCTGCACTGGGTCCAGTGGGCTCCCCAGGACAGAGCTGGCCCTTCTAATCAGCTTGTCAAGTTTATTTCTGTCCCTGGTTGATATACTGCTCCCCCAGCAGGACACTCCAAAGAAGATGGCTGATGCCACTACTGAGTTGAAGAAAGTTCTAAGAAGTGCCCCCCGGATTCCAAAGGCTCTCAGCCTCCTAAGCAGGTAGAGCCTGCTGTGGCCCTTCCTGTACAGGACCTCCATGTGATCTGCTCAGTCCAGCTTATTATTAAGGAGCAAACCCAGGTACTTATAGGTGTTCACAATCTCGATGCCCGTCCCCAGGATGTCCACTGGTTTAGGAGGGCATCTGCATTTATGGAAGTCCACCACCATCTCCTTGGTCTTCACCGCGTTAATCTTCAGGTGGTTCCGCTGGCACCAGTCCACAAAATCCCGGTTCAGTTCTCTGTACTCCCTGTCATCATCATCTGTGATGAGACCTACTATTGCAGAGTCATCAAAATACTTCTGTAGGTAGCAGCTAGATGAGTTGCACCTAAAATCTGCAGTGTACAGTGTGAAGAGGAAAGGGGCGAGAACCGTACCCTGGGGTGCACCCGTATTACAGATCACGGTATCTGACACACAGTCTCGGGCTCTCACGTATTGAGGTTGATTTGTGAGGTAGTCTAGGATCCAGTTGGAGAGGTGGTGGTCCACTCCAGCAAGGCCCAGCTTGTTCCTCAGTAAACCCGGCTGTATGGTGTTAAAAGCACTGGAGAAATCAAAGAACGTTATTCTCACCGTGTTCCCTGGTTTCTCCAGGTGAGACAGAGCCCTGTTCAGAAGGTGGATGTTGGCATCATCTACCCCAATGCTCGGCCGATAAGCAAACTGGAGAGGGTCCATAGCGGGTCTCACTAGAGGGCGGAGATGTGTGAGAACCAATCTCTCCAAGATCTTCATCAGGTGGGATGTCAATGCTACAGGTCTGTAGTCGTTGAGGTCCATAGGGTGAGGTTTCTTTGGAACTGGTACCACACAAGAAGATTTCCATAATTCAGGGACTATTTCCTGCCTCAGTCTCATATTAAACATATATGTAATTTAATATGGTGAATACATTTTTAAAAACTGGTCAATAAGTTATGGGGTGTTCCAATATTTTATAATATACATCACGTATAAAAGGCTACAAACAGAGCCGAAAGCCTTCAATAAATGCTGGGTACAGGGACTTGTGAGTGATACCAAAATCTGCATAGTGCTGTAAATATGTTGACATTATATCTCCTTCAGGTGGTGTGTGTGAGGTATCGATATATATAAAAACATTGACTATTTTTGCTGTTTTGTTCAACTTCGGAATACTCGTAGCTATTTGACATGTACACCCTAGCAATGTATTGTAGGGTAGTGTGAGCCCTCTATTCTTATCTTACCTTTGGTTTCAGAGTAATTTAGCAGTGAGATAGCAGGAGATCTCAGGGGTTGGAATTAGTTTCATTATGAGCTGATGCCCTGTGGCAGTATGACAGGAAAGCATCAAAGGCAACAACTCCCACAGCCCATCCTTTTTCCAAATGGGATTTTTTTCATTATGGCAAATCATAAAAAAGGGCAAGTAGTTTAGGAGAGGAGATCACAATCTGCTTATTGGTGTTCAGCACTCCTGAGCCCTGTATACGGCTCTCTACAATTCATAGTGCTCCAAAGATTATGTCAGTGAAGATATGCTCATCTCAGGTCACGCAACCTTGTCCGGCTTATTTATGACTGTTGTGGCCAGAAACATTTCTGACATAAATGATCACCATATATCAGTAGATGGAGACTTGCGCTGACACTGAAGGGTCATTGTGAAGCTTTAAATCAATGTTTAACCCTTCAGAAGCCATTTACCACCACTCTGTGTTGAATAGTCACACCTATATGCAGTTTATGTGACGGATTTTACACCTGAGCCAAAAAGGATTAAAAAGATCACAAATCACTTTACTGCCGGAAACACCACAGCAAAAAACACTGTTAATCTCATCCACACATTACAGAAAAAAAAAATCTGCAGCGGAAATGCTGCGATTTAAAAAACACAACCATTTTTGCAAATCGCAGCGTGTCAATTATATCTATAGAATCACTGGCATTTTTCATATAAGCATAATAGAAGCAGAAAGTCCGCAGGGGAAAACTCTGTGGACTTTCTGTGAAAAACACAGCTGAAAAAAACGTGTTACGTTTCCGCCCCGGTCTTTTCTGCAGCGTTTTCGATGATGGGGCCTTAGCACATTTATGCAGCTGAAATTCACATTCCGCTTACGTCCGACAGCAGCACAATATGGGGTATCTCTGCCCCTGTGTGTTGTTTAGGACAGTGGAACCTTTAATTAGCACCAAATTTAAGGTGCCTCCTACTAGCTCTATAAGAGGGCACCTGAGACCTCCCTCCACTGTGTTTTTTTCTGTCCTGTGTGGGACAGGTGGACGGAGGTCTCTGGTGACCTCCCGTTGCTAGGGGTTTTTTTCCTAAAAAAGCTCCTGGCTTACCTTTTTGGGGGTACCTCGGTCCTTTCCTACGTTCCTAAGATCCTCCGGTCCTTCGGGCCTTTTTCCGCCCCGCAGCGCAGCGTTACCCGGCTCATCGCTCTGCAGGCAGCGCGATCCCGGAAGTAAGCGGGGAACCTCTTCGGCCGGAACCTTTTTTTCGGTCCCGTGTTCCCCGGGGAAGGAAGCCTTTGCGCACCACCGCGGCCTACTTCCGGTTTTCTCGGAAAAGTGCGGTAAGTTTGAAAATTGGAATTTTAATGGCAAAATATAGATTTGTTTTTTGCTGCTTGTATGTGGAACCTCTGGCTTAGGCTTATGCTCCTCTATGTTCCATTATGGCATTTGACCTTGTTTGGCGCTGTATGAATATTTTCTTTGTTTGGCTCCTCCCCTCGCTGCTGTATTACATTTAAAAGGGCTTCAGTCCTCGTGGTTACTAGCTCCTCTGCTGCGGTTTGCGGTGTCTGGGTTTTTCCTGACAGGATCTTTTTTTCAAGTGACCGATTTAAAAAAGTAAGGTACCCCTTGGTTTTTTTCTTCTTGTAAGCGATGCTTGGCAATCTTCTATTCTACATTGTCATGTGGCTTTTGATGTTTCAGATGTCATCTTCTGCATCAGGTAATGGCGATGGGCTTAGGAGGAAAAAGTCCTCTAAACGTAAACACCTAATGTGTTTGGATTGCAATACCCCTTTACCTGACGGCTATGATTTTACCCGCTGTCGCCAATGCCGCGGACCTCCGTCAGAAGAACCTTCTATAAGAGAGGTTGTCACCTGGGTAAAGGACTATATGGAGGAGTCTCTTAAGGAGATCCATTCTTCCATCGCCCAGATTGCCAAGAAACCGCGGGTTGAGACACAGTCCTCCCTACGCATCGCTGACGAAGATTATCAGATAGTGGACGAGACACTCTCATCTGACGATTCCACTGAAGATTCCAGCAGGCCGTGCTTCCCACTCGAAAAATTAAGCCGGCTGCTGAAGTCCATCCGGTCTAAGGATCGTGATGTTGACGGGGAAGCCTCCACGTCCACCTATAGAGGGCCTAGGGTCTTCCAAGTGGACGAGACATTACAAAGATTAATGTCTTCAGAGTGGAAATGTCCTGAAAAACCTCTTGTGGTTTCTAGGAGGTTCAAGGCTTTATTCCCAGTTGCTCAATGGGGTCCTCCTCCCAAGGTGGATATGGCGGTGGCCAAACTGTCACGCCGCACTATGGTACCATCAGATGATGGATCAAATTTGCACGACGCCATGGACAGGCGCATCGACAATAGCCTCAAGAAGGCGTATTCAGCTGCCTCGGCCCAGACCGCTGTGGCGGTTGCGTCTTGTGAAGTGTCAGCCAAATTACGCACTGACCTGGTTCATCTTGAGAGGGACATCGATTCTGGAGTCTCCAGAGATGAGCTGCTAGGGTTTCTAGGCTCGGTTTCCCTGGCAGCTGAATATTTAGCGGAGGCCTCCCACCATCAATTAAGGCTGGCGGCCAAATCTCTGGCACTTACCACTGCAGCAAGAAGACCTCTATGGTTAAAACCCTGGAGAGCTGATTTCCCCTCAAAATATAATTTGTGCGCATTACCCTTTGAGCCAGGTAGAGTCTTTGGCAGTGCCCTAGACGAGATCCTGGAGGGCTTGGCTGATAGGAAGGGTAAAACTTTACCCCAGGCCTTTAGAGGTAGATCTAATTCTGGCCGTGATAGAGGCTATCCGCCTTGTCGTGGACGGCAGTCCCATAGAGGCTCTAGATATTCCTCTAGAGGCGCCGTCCGGAGATTCCCGAAGTCTGATGATAAAAAGGAGAAGCCTAGCTTTTGACATCAGGAGCAGTCTTCCTGTGGCCGAGATTCCTCTCGGGGGTCGTCTCCCCCATTTTTTCAACTGCTGGCAGGAAAAAATTCAAGACCCATGGGTCCTGCAGGTAATCCAAAAAGGATATGCAATCGAGTTCCTCCATCCTCCTCAGGATCGGTTTGTGTTAACTCGCAGCCTGCCTATAATGCAGCAGACTACATTGAAATGCTCCATCCGAGAGTACATTCACAAGGGAGCCCTGGAGGAAGTCCCTTCTCTAGAAGAAGGATCCGGTGTCTATTCTCCCGTCTTCCTGGTACCAAAACCGGCAGACAAGTGGAGAATGGTCATAGACTTAAGGTACCTCAACCGCTTCATCAAAAAGAAGCACTTCCGTATGGAAACCATAAAGTCTGTCACCACTTTTCTCCTCCAAGGCGATGTTTTCGTGACTTTGGATCTAAAAGACGCCTATTTGCATATTCCTATTTATCCTCCACACAGAAGGTTTCTAAGGATTGCCGTAGTAGTTTCCGGCCACACGAAGCATTTTCAGTTCACAGCACTACCCTTCGGGATCTCCTCTGCTCCCCACACCTTTACAAAGGTAGTGGCTCCTATAGCGGCCGCCCTCAGACTTCAGGGGATATTCGTGGTGCCTTATCTAGACGACTGGTTGATAAAAGCCCAGTCAGAGTCTGTTCTGCTCCAGCATCTACAGACAGCCGTGTCCCTGTTTCAGAGTCTGGGATGGCTTATAAACTGGGAGAAGTCGGTAACGATCCCTTCAACCCGAAGGAAGTTCCTCGGCTACTTCCTGGATTCAGTCCGCCTGCAGGTCTCCTTGACACCAGCAAGGAAGGAGAAACTGGTCGGTTCAGTCCGGCACCTCTTCAAAAAGCCGATAGCCTCCATCAGAACATTGATGAAGATCCTGGGCTTGATGTCTTCCTCAGTGGAGGCAGTCCCATGGGCTATGTGGCACTTACGTCCCCTCCAGAAGGAGTTACTAGAGGCTTGGGATCGCTCCCTTCTTACATTCAGCAAGAAGATTCGACTCTCCCCCAGGACCCGTCTTTCCCTCAAGTGGTGGTTGCACCTGAAAGACGGAAGGTCCACGGTCCAACCTTCTTGGACCCTGTTGACTACAGATGCATCCCTCTCGGGATGGGGAGCCCATTTGGACGAAAACTCCATAAAGGGAGTCTGGAGCGCTCCAGAAAGAAGGACCTCGTCCAACTGGAAGGAGCTCAGAGCTGTATATCGTGCCTTACTCCATTTCTCGCCTCTTCTCAAGGGAAGAGCAGTCAAAATCCGGTCAGACAACATGACCACAGTGCTGTACGTGAACAGACAGGGAGGCACCAGATCACCAACCCTCCTCAGGGAGGCAGATCTGATATTTACATGGGCAGAGAAAAATCTAACCCATTTATCCGCAGTTCACATCAAGGGCTCCCTGAACATAGTAGCGGATCGGTTGAGTCGGGGTCATGCCGTATCAGGAGAATGGTCACTCAATCCAGAAGTCTTTCATCAGATTACCCTGAAGTGGGGTCTTCCAGAAATAGACCTCATGGCAACTCGACTCAACGCCAAGGTGGAGACGTTCTGTTCCCTTTACCAGGAGGACAATCCCTTGGCAGTGGATGCCCTGTCCATCCCTTGGAGGTCCAGGCTGGCATACATCTTCCCTCCAATTCCAATAATACCGAAGGTATTGATGAAAATCAGACAGGACCAAGTCTCTGTGATAGCCATCATTCTATTCTGGCCAAAAAGAGCTTGGTTTTCCCAACTCATGGAGATGAGTCGGGGGATATATTGGAGGCTTCCCCCCATCCAGAACCTGGTTTCCCAAGGATCTCTGAAGTGCCAGCAGTCCCTACAGCAGGATAGAGGACTGTCAGAGGCCGTCCTGAAGACCCTTTCTTCTGCAAGAGCAGACTCTACCAATAAGAACTACCAGAGGACAGCCAAGATTTTCATGGAGTGGTGCTCCAAGAAGGGTATTAATAATCTACAACCTTCAACGGCTGATATTTTAAATTTTCTTCAGGACGGTTTGGATAAGGGCCTTGCCCCTGCCACTTTGAAAGTGCAGATTGCGGCCCTCTCCGCTCATTTGAACAGACGTCTGTCTCAGGATCCTCTGGTTGCAAGGTTCCTTAAAGGGGCAATGAGGCTAAAGCCCTCAGTATCATCTCCAGTTCCCCAGTGGGACCTTGCGGTAGTCCTTACAGGCCTGTGCGGTCCTCCATTTGAACCCTTGGAGACTACGGAGCTAAAATATTTGGCATACAAAAACGTTTTTTTGTTGGCTATTACATCTGCCAAAAGAGTAGGGGAACTCCAGGCTCTCTCTTCTAGAGAACCGTACATTGTGTTTTTTGCAGATAGGGTGCACCTTAGATTTTTGCGTGGGTTTAACCCTAAGGTCCCCTCATGCTATAATAGCAATCAGCTAATTTCGCTACCAGTGTTTTTCCCCACTCCAACCTCTGAGGAGGAAGAAAAGCTCCACACCTTAGATGTGGTAAGGTGTCTGCGGATTTACCTATCCCGCACTCAACAGTTTAGGAAGGCCGAAAACCTACTAATTAATATGCAGGGTAAAAACAAAGGCCTCAAGGCTTCCAAGCCTACTCTATCCACATGGATCAAGGAGACAATTAGGTCTTCCTTCCTTATTCAGGAGTTACTCCCTCCAGTTTTTTCTACGGCCCACTCGACCAGGGCTGTGTCGACTTCTTGGGCTGAGTACCGGTCCTTACCTTTGGACCAGATTTGTGCGGCTGCATCATGGTCATCCCAGTTGACCTTTGTCAAACATTATCGTTTAGACGTCCGCAGTTCCCAGACAACTGCCTTTGGTCAGACAGTCCTTGACGTTGTAAGGCGAGGAAACCCTCCCTAGGGGAATTACTTGCTATCTCCCCATATTGTGCTGCTGTCGGACGTAAGGGGAATCGTTGATTGTAATGTCAATCTGTATTCCCTTAGTCCAGACAGCAGCACAAGGCTTCCCTCCCTAGAAGCTTGTTTCCTTTTACTTTATAATTTACACAGTGGAGGGAGGTCTCAGGTGCCCTCTTATAGGGCTAGTAGGAGGCATCTTAAATTTGGTGCTAATTAAAGGTTCCACTGTCCTAAACAACACACAGGGGCAGAGATACCCCATATTGTGCTGCTGTCTGGACTAAGGGAATACAGATTGGCATTACAATCAACGATTTCTGGCGCAAAAAAATAACACTGACTAGACCAATTAAACGTTTTTGGGGGGATAGAGGACAAAATTTTGGTGCATGTGAAAAGAATTTCGATATATATGGACAAATGTTTTTGACCAAACTAAGCCAACAAATAGCAATTTTAAGAAAGGTTACTATTGACATACTGTAACTTAGCGGAAAGTTACTCATTATCTTCTTCTACTATCTCCAATAGGAACAGAGGACTGGTGGTAGGTGAGTATTGCTTCTTTTTTATTTTAGCCCACCCATGGGCTCCCTAGGTTTTCTAGCTTTCTTGCGAACTACAGCTAAAAAACGCTGTGGAAAAAAAACACAGCGAAAACACACGTGTTTTTTAATAGAGCATTTTCCTAATCATAGTACCTTGTAGAGATGATTTCACAATTTCCAAATATGCCTCTGTTATTTAGCCATGAAGCCCCATTTTTATGTAAATTGCAGTTTTATTCGTATGGAAATGATAGGAAGGTTTTTGGGGGTGTGCCTTAGCTTACCTGGACATTGGTCTCAGATCTAGATTCCCAGGCATAGCACTTTTCCCCTCACTTACAAATGAATAAAACTGAAATTTACATAAAACATGGGCTGAATAACAGAGACATATTTGGAAACTGTAGAATCACCTCTTCAAGGTACTGGAATTAGGTTTATAACCATTTTGCTGCTGACAGGCTCTCTTTAATAATAAATTGGGCACTTTTTTGGGGTGTAGCTCAGCAAAAAGTCTAAAATTTTGTAGAAAAAAATGGCATTTCTCAAAATATGTGATTTTTTGATAGTTTTGTTTCCTAATTTCTGGCTTGCAAATTATACAAAATTTCCCCTAAGTTTATACTATCTATTAGTTGACTTAGTCCCAGAATTTTGGCAAAATTCTAACACACATTTGGGGAAACGCTTTGAGGCCAAGGCCCCACAGAAACACATTTTGTTTTTTTTCTGCAGCGTTTTTCACAGAAAGGAAACTCTGCAGACTTTATGCCCCTATTATATCTATACGGAATACACCAGCATTTCCGTAGGTATAATTAACATTCTGCGATTTTCAAAAACTCTTGCGTTTTTGAAAACGCAGCTTTTCTTCAGTCATGTGCTCCAGTACATCCTGGTACACGTAGGGGTTAATAGTATTACATAGAAAAGAGGGAGTCAGGTGCTGGATGCTGGTTTCAATCACATGACCCAGTTTAGGAACTGGACATTCAGTGCATAAATAACTGTTAACTCCTTTAAGCCATGCCCCCTCCAAACCAAGTCACACTGCCTTGTTCAGCTAAGCAAGAAACTGGCCTAGCTCAACAAGAGCTGGCTTAACACTAGATTAACTTGTTGTGCTAGTAACGAGTCAACATATGCCAAATCTGGTGCTAAATATGACATGGACCAATGTACCTAAAACAAGATATGGCAAAATTTTGCCGCAAACACAAGTGTACTCGCATTGTATAGACTCATTGTGGTGTTTTTTAAAGATGACATTTTTTAAGATGATATTTTATTAATAATATACAATCATTGACAAAAAAATAATGCACCAAGCAGGATTTGTGAATTCAAACGAAACTGATATGTGTGAATGTAATGATATATTAGAGCAAAAGGATTATTGGGGAAACTGTACAGTTGTAAGTAGACTAGTGCCCTGTTTGACCGTCTCTAGTCTGGATACAAGATAAGATACAGTTGGGCATGGAGGAATACAGATTCCATATGGTATCTTGTGGCACAATTGCCCATAGATGTTGGGTCTGTAAATCCAGCACCATAAATTCTGGTATGGCAATAATTTGGCAATGGAGCAGGCCAAGGAAGTGTTGCAATATTGACATTCCTGGGAAACCTTTGCTGTTTGTGGGTGAGCATTATCCTGCTGAAAAATGCCAGTTGAAAGACCTGTCAAGAGAGACAACACATGTGGCCACAGGATGCCCTACACATATCACTGAGCCTTGTACCACTAGTAGAAATAACCAACTGTCATATGCAATGGCTCCCTAGATCATCACACAGCAGTTTGCGTCTCTGTCGTCAGATCCCAAGTAAAACCTGGATTTATCGTTAAAGACAATATGGTTCCAGTTTGCAGCAGTCCATATTTCTCATTCATAACACCAATGCAAACAAAGGCGATGATGGATGGATGGCAATAGCAGGACACGTAGAGGTCACTATGACACTAAATTTACTTCTGCTAAGCGCCTGGAAATGGTCCAAGCAAAGACAATGGTGTGTGCCACCAGTGTCTGCATGGTGGGCAAGGAAACTGTGGGAAATGCTCATTCATGTTGTTGGATCAAATGATCTTCTTTACTGGTGCTGTGTGTGAGCACCCCATCTAAAAGTCTGTTAACTGAGCAATATGTCTTCAAGTGTGTCTTTAGAGGCATGTCTAGCAGTCAACAATCTCTACCCATAAGTAACCTCTGAAAGCAGTTTTATGTTGTCTTGTGCCAAGACCCAATGTCTACAGGTGTCAACACCTGTAATCATTCACATATCTGCGTGAGACATTTCTATCTGGGTGCTTTATTTATTTTTATTTTTTTGTCAATGAGTGTATATAATACATTTCCAAACCATGGAATAAAAGAGCAAGAAGAGAAGTGTAAGAAGCTGAAAGACATCACAAATAAATATCCAATTTGCAGTGATATAACTGGTAATACAAGATAGTACCTTATAGCCATTACCACGTGCTAGTAGGCAGTAGGTAGGGCTTCTGTTTAGGGAATCACTATATGTACTTTAGTGCTATTCTCATAGTTTTCCTTCATCACTTCTTCTGTAAGGGTGACCTCACTCTGGAATATATTAGTGTGCAGAAACCTTACAAAAATCACAACTGTTTATGCAGGTTTTCCTCTTAAGGTCAGCAATAAGTGCAGCAGTTGTGTGAATACTAAAATCTGTGTTATTATCAGCTTCTGTAATTGAATTGGAGCAGTAAGTGGAGGCTGATGCAGTACAGTTATTGATAGTGCTGTGTTAATAAATTGTTGGGGTCAGTGTGAGTGCAGAGGTGTGCAGTGTGCATGCTTGACCTGCCACAGCAGGGTCCGTAGGGGATTTTATTTTATTGCTGATGAGAATCATAAATCTTTGGTTTGGGGAAGATCATCTCAGCAAGTTGCAGTAAGGAACAAGAAATTTTCATTATCCTGTAAATGCACAACCTCATATAAACTGGTTGTGTCTCCTAGCAGCAGAATAACACAGCTATTGTAAAGATCACATTGTTTGTGTCTGAGCTGTTGCCGGGAATTCTCTCACACTTCCTGTAGCCTTCTTCTGTTCTCCTAAGTGTCGCACACAGAAGAGTTAATAGTCTACCTGAGATTAATGGAGTTGTTGACAGCTCATCCTGTGCATAGACAAGTTGTTACTATATGCATACAGACATTGGAAGATGTTGGATTATGAATGTCAGTATCCCTTCTAGACTTAAGGGAGCTTTCTGATTTTATGTAAACTTACATGGATTTTCTCAACATACAACTTTTTTTTATAAACTTAAACAACCATGCAGATAAACCATCTAGACTGTACCTGATACTTCACCCAACTCCTATGTGCCTTTTCTTTTAAGATGTGCACCCCAATAGTACTATTACTAGTACTACAATTTAATTGACTATATTTCCCAGGTATACCTTGCTCTTTACAATTTAATTGACTATATTTCCCAGGTATACCTTGCTCTTTACAATTTCATTTACTATATTTCCCAGGAATACCTTTGTCTCTTTGCTTCCTAACTATCCTCCTTGAAATCTTTCAAGCACCGCACATACCCGACCTGTCAGGATGACACATCCATGGTTATGTAGCCCTGATTTGATAAGCAGCTATAGGGAAGTCAAAGACAAACTAAACATACTCATCCTGAATGAAGATGTACTATGCGTTGTATCCATTGGCAACAGTGCTCAAACAGTGGTAAAGAAAGGGATAGGGATAACACAAAGTTGATCAGTTATTATTATTATTTATTTATATAGCACCATTAATTCCATGGTGCTTTACATTTGAGGGTTTACATTCGGTACACAAGATATACAAAACAAATATAATACTAACAGTGACCAACTATTACAGTGGGATAGAGGGCCCTGCCCGCAAGGGCTTACAATCTATGAGGGAAGAGGGATAGAGACAGAAGGTGGGGGTAGAGGCTGTACAGATGGTGGTATGGAGACAGTAGCGTTATTGGAGGTTGTAGTCCTTCCTGAATAGGTGAGTCTTCAGGGCCTTTTTGAAGCTTGTGATTGTGGGGGTCAGTCTTATGTGTCTTGGTAATGAGTTCCAGAGTATGGGGGATGCACGGGAGAAGTCTTGGAGACAATTGTGTGAAGAGCGGATAAGAGCAGAGTGGAGTAGGAGGTCTTTGGAGGATCGGAGGTTATGTGCAGGGAGGTAGCGGGAGATTAGGTCGGAGATATATGGAGGGGATGGCTTTGTATGTTATCGTTAGTAATTTGAACTCTATTCGCTGGGCAACGGGTAGCCAGTGAAGGGATTGGTAGAGGGGAGCGGCCAATGAAGAACGGGGGGGAGATGTGTATTAAGCGAGCAGCACAGTTTTAGGTGGACTGGAGGGGGGTGAGAGTGTTAGCTGGGAGGCCATGGAGAAGGGTGTTACAGTAGTCTAGGCGGGAGATTATGAGGGCGTGGACTAGCATCTTTGTAGTTTCAGGGGTGAGGAAGGAGCGGATTCAATGGATATTCTTGAGTTGGAGGCGGCAGGAGGTGTTGATGGTTTGAATATGTGGCTTGAAGGATAGGTCAGAGTCTAAGGTTATCCAAAGTCAGCGGACCCGTGGGACTGGGGTGAGTGTTGTTCCATTAACTATGATAGTTGGGTCAGGTGGGGGGGGCCGTGCGAGGAGAAAGCGGGAGGAGAGTTGCAGGAGGATAGTTGCCTCTCTAAAGCAACAGAGCCCTGTCTGCATTTCTCAAATATTCTGGCAACATAAGTTTATCCATAGGGCTACAACTAGTATACTTTTGGCAACCATTTTAGCTTGTTTTTTTGCAGGACAAATTGTACTTTCTAATGTCACCATTTAATATGCCATATAGTGTACTGGAAAGATGGATATTATGAATGGGTATTATGACATTTTGTTATGTTTTAATACCTTTTTAAAACTTTGGAATCACCATATTCTGACACCTGTTACTTTTACTTAAATTTCTGTCTACAGAGCGGTGTAAGAGCTCTTTTTTAAAGCATTTTTTTGCCATAGTCAGGAGTAGATCCAGCATACTTATAAATCTCTTATTTTTTTCCATTACTTTTGAAGCCATTCTGCACCAAAACTGCAACATTTTCTAAAAAATGCTGCAGGTGAAACAATTGTTGCTGGTGTTTTTATAAGGCCTTGCTGAAATGGGTGTCAAGTCCTACCGTTTCTACTACTTTTTTTATGTAGAACCTACAGTGGTACACAATGTACCAGTACGGATAGATTACCTGCATTGGGACTTCCAATGAAAGTGGCCTTTGCTGCCCACAACAACCAATCAAAGTGCAGCTATCCCCTTTTCAAGGCAGTTTAAAGGGAGTCTGTCAGCAGGAAAATCGCTATAAAGCTAATTACAGTAACTTGACAGTCTGCAAATTAGCTAAAAAGGGCTTTGTTCTCCACTCTACATAACTGCCCCTAACTGCAAACAAAGTGTGACAAAGTGGAAGATGTCACTTAAGCAGTGGGTGGTGAAGCTGGGCGGCAGTTAGGATCAGTTACCTAGAGCAGAGCGTGAAGCCCCAGCAGGAGAAGAAATAATAATAATAAAGTTATTCTGATTATTTATATAGCACCAACATATTCCGTAGCACTTTTCAAATCAGAGGACACATGAACAGACAATATGAGACATTACAATGTGACAAAGAAATAAACATATCAAACAATAGGAGTGAGGGCCCTGCTCGCAAGAGCTTACATTCTATGAGGAGATAGGGGGACACAAGAGGTCAGAGGGCTTGTTTGCTACTATGGTCCAGCCATCTTTTAATAGAAAAGGTTGTGTAACTGAAGCTGTATGAGCCCGTCACCAGCCAGTATCTGTGAATAAACAGATACTAAGTGCAAGGAAGAAATGCCCCTAAAACCCTTTTGAGCTAATTTGCTTAAGAATAAACACAGATTTTCGTGAAAATGGAGCTGTAATGAAGAATAAGAACGACATCTTTGGAAGTATAGAAGCCGCCCTACAAGGAACTGTCATTAGTTTTTACTGATTTTCCTCCTGACAGACTCCCTTTAAAGGGGTTTTCCAAGACTGATTCATAGGATAACACCCAGTTATTCTGAGTGACTGAACTCCACTATTACAGCTCACCATGCTTTCATTTGAATAGTAGTTGAGCTACAATAGCACAAATGTGCTGCTACACAGTCTACAGAGCTGTCAACTTCTGGCTCTGTACAGCTGATTTCTGCGGGGCCTGTTGTCAGATTTCCAGAGATCTCACGTTAAGGAGTTAAATAAAGGATAGATAATTCAAGGCAACAAGGCCAGTTTTGATAAATGAGGCCTATGGTATGAATATATTTTTCCATCCACTGACATCTAACTTCTTAAAATGTAACAATTATGCATACACCATGTCTAAACCTGGCCTTATACTTTTCTAATTAACTAACTCTTGTCAGACATTCAGTATAATGTCAATTGTCTGATTAATCTGAATAAAATGATCATTCATAGGCTTCTTACACAGCTGGTAATTTATGTTGGGCCCCCTATGTGCAACAGTCAGCAGAAGCTCATGTTACTCTTCTCCATGGAAAGACAAGCTCCATCCTGTTGTATGGCAGTACAACAAACACCATTGCTTTGTTACCTGTGTCTTTCCAGCTAAGATTATCAATTGTTTGTCATATAAACCACAAACACCAGGGAGTGATGAATGGAATCTAAGTGGAATTTAGAAATGGGAGAACGCTTGGATCTTTCAGCTGAGTAATGCTGATCGTGTCAGTCATGGTGTCATAAAAAATACCCAAGGCGCCTTCCCACTTAGTGAAACCACAAGAAAGTTGTTCTTATTTAGCCGTGTCTTGCCATCTCATGCAGAATATTGTTCTACAATTCAGACATAAATGTTATTATTGCCAAATCTGAAAAAAGTAAGCGCAAAAACTTTATTTCTTGTGATATTACAAATTATAGCATGGTAATTGTTTATCAGTCATTAATCAATATCTTAAAATGTACCTTTTATCAGCAAAAAACTTAAATAGTCACTAACATAGTACAAGTAAATATAATAAACTTTATTTCATTGGAGAAAAATGCTTTTTTCTCCACCTGTCTGTTTTAAATACTCCTTCCTCCCTCTTCACTTATTCTGAGATCTCTGCTGAATATGTCTTGGTCTCCCTACATGGACTGTTCGCTCGCAGAGGTTTCCAAGTACCCATGTGCCCAATTACCCATAGAAGTCTATGGAGAGGGGAGGGGATAGAAGATAGAGAGAGAAAGAGAAGTAGAGACAAAGGCAGAGATGAGATGTGTTGCTGCCATCAATTTCTAAATTAGTTTATTTTTTCAACTTCTACTTCTAATATGTGTTATATTGTGGATAAAATACTTTTATAAGAGTCCCAACGTTTTTGGATTTGGGGTTATAAAATATTACACATGCATTATGCACACATATAACACACATACACATGTCAGACATACCGTACACATTACACACATATTCGTACACAAACATCTGTGAAATACATATACATACTACACATGCATGTACAGATACATATAAACATTAATGCATGCATGTACGGAAAAGCAAAGTTATACACATTATGCACAAATAAGTTATGGAAGCATACACATTATACAGACATATACTCATTACACGTAAGTATTATAGTATTGTACATGGATTACAAAGGCATATATGCTGTATACACATTATACTGATGTATACGCTTTACACTTAAGTATTATAGTATTGTATATGGATGTTGACAAAGGCATATATAAGGTATACACTTTAGTGACATAAACATTATGCATGCATTTTTAGCCATATATGAAAACATTTACACATTAATATATTATATACACTCAGGACACATATATGCTGACTTTGTGTCTTGTGAGCTGAATTCACAGTAAGGACATTATAATGGGTGGGGGCCACAAAGGAGAATTATACTGACGCTAGGTTCATACCTGCATCTGGCATCCGTCCACTTGCAAACCGTTTTAAGAGAAAAACGGTTTGATACAATAAGGACTCCAAACGGTTACTCAGCATATACCCGAATCTGTCTTTTTAGACGGTTAGTCAATGGGTATCCATTCAAAAAAACTGACCGTTTGTGTCCGTTTTGACCGATCCGTTTTTTTTTCTTCCCCCTTCTTCATTCTGAGCATGCGCAGAGGGAAAAATGGATTGCAAAACGGACACAAACTGATTGCTATCCATTTGTAATCCGCTTTCCATAGACCTCAATTTAAAAAAAAAAAAAATCGGATTGGTTGCTGTCCGTCTGGAATCCTTATTTTTTGAACGAAGAAAGAGTACTGCAAGAGTACTTTTTTCTCTGTTCAAAAGAGCGGATACCAGACAGAAATTCTCCAAACTCAGACCTGCGGATGGTTTTTCACTACCCATTGAAATCAATGGGTTTTAAAACGAACCGTTTGAAATCAGCTTTTGAGGATTTTGAGACGGTTTTAAAATCTGATGTGAACCCAGCCTGAGTGGTAGCCACAAGTGGTCATATTACCATATGGAAGCACAAAGGGTCTGGGTCAGGTTAGAGGTATGGCTTATCATACATACATTTGGCTCGGTCTGCTGTGCTGTCCGTATCTTTTGTGCCTCTTTCAATCCTCTTGCAGTTGAGAGGCAAGACATCAATAAATAAAACATTTCTTTTTAATTCACGCAAGTTGTAAATGTAGAAGTCTGCTGCTAGATCTATGAACAATTGATCCAATTCACATGCAATAAATTTCTAATTTCTAAATAAATTAAAGTAATATGGATAAAAGCAAAGCTGGCAGAGAGCAATGGTCTACCTCAAATGGAAAACATCTAAACACTAATAAGCACAAAATGTCATTTCATGAGCATTGAACTGGTGGTAGCCATTTGCATAGATATGAGATATGTGACCTGAGTTTGTATTGTCATTATCAATTGTAGATTTTGTATCCACATCTATGAAATGCGACTTTTGTTAAGTAATTTAAAATCATTTAAATTTCTGAAAATTTGGACTCAGGCTGGACTTACAATAAGATTTCTTCTTGTAGTATAAATAGTTATAATGCTATTAAGTTCCTGAACTTTCTCATCGACTGATTTTTCTCTCCACTAGGATCACAAAGGCGCAGGCTTATTCCAGCTTTATCACTCGATGCAACCTCTCCGGTAAGGAAACCAGCCAACAGCCCTGGAGTCCGCTGGGTGGATGGGCCATTACGTAATGGACAGCGAGGTCTAGGAGAGCCATTTGAAATAAAAGTTTATGAAATAGATGATGTGGAGAGGCTCCAACGTCGCCGAAGTGAAGACAGCAAGGTATATATGTCCAATAGTTAGCTGACCATATGCAAAATTGTTTTTTTCCCCAGTCAATCAAAGAAAATTTAATATTTGCCATAATGTATTGTTTATGAAGATTGTAAAACAAAGCAAAATAAGAGTCAAATGTGATCAAATGAATCTGTTCAGTGGTACCCAAAAGCCATCAGTGTAGTGCATCAGTTTCAGTGCTATAGGGAAATGCATGTGTCCAGTACCAGATAAATGTACCGGAGGAGCCCATAGAAGCAGATTGTCTGGCTCTATAAACTCTGACCACAAATTAGGCCACATCTTAAAGGTAATGTTTCAGTTACATCCTCTGTCATTATGATCTATTGAAGTACCCAGTCCATCCATACATTACATGGATGCATTTCGTTTGAATGACCTCTCTGTGATGATTTCTTTTTTTGATCAGATCATGTTTATTGAAACTATCCATCATACACATTTTACAATTTACAGACAAAAAATACAATCAAAACAAAGAAAGCAGAAAACATCAGAATAAATTATAGTGAGGATAGGGCATACATAACGTAAGAAGAAGGTAAAACAATTAAACTAAACTAACCCAAACCCACACACCGGCAGCAAGAGCCAACTTAGGTATTACGATGGTGTAGAAAGGTATAAACAAAAAGAGGGTTAGGCACCCTTTATATGCAAATCATAACATTCCATTGAGGAGGGGTGGTCTGGAGATGCAGTGAGGAAAAACATGCATACCACAAGTGGGAGCAAATTCCTTGAATGTGGAACAGAGTTGCAAGCCTACAGGAAATACTCTATCTAACAAGAGGGCTGCAAAAGGGAGTCCTGGAGTATCAAGCCAACCCCCCCATATGGCCTCATATGTATGTGGGGCCTTTATTTTAATATAATTACCACGTTCTATCTGGATAATATAACTTATTTTAGTCTTTAAAGGGGTTGTCCACTATATTTTAGTGGCCTAAGGAAAGGACACGGGACGTCGCTCACGGACGGTAATGTCCTGATTTATTTCCTTAGGCCACTGATTGGCCTCAGCGGTCACGTTTGGTGGGGACTTCCACCGAAAAAGGGACACCGGGGACAGTTATGTTTTTTTTTTTTTTTTTCCACCTTCCCCTGCCTCCAGAAAAACCGGAGGGTTTAACTAGGGTGTCTAACCAGTGGATCGCCAACAGCTTCCTAGCTTGGAACAGTATTCTTAGAATTCCTGAGGCCAGCAAGCCCAGTAGACAAACTCTGAGATCCACCTGTAATTGTATAGCATAGTCTCTGGAAATGTGGGCTAACACACCTCCAGTATGGGCCAATAGAAGTACATTCCCAGAGCATATAGAGAAAGTGGGTATTTTCATAACCACATCTGGGACATCAGGTATCTGGGCATGACCCACTTCTAAAAAGTAATCTAGGAGTACGATATACTCTATGTAGCAGATAGGATGAGACAATCTCTGTGCCTCACTGAGGGAGAGTTTCAGGATGAACTCCATAATATCATTCCATTCCTCTTCCGGAACAGGCCCAATGTTCATCTCCCATTTATCCCTGGCATGCAGGGTTCTCTGTGATACTGTCTACTGTATCTGCCATTGCATGGGAAGATCAGGAGCCAAATGCTGCTTTCCCCTGGTGATAACAGCTGATCCCTGAGTTTTAGAGAAGCTGGAACCCTTGAAATCTTTCATGGCTTGAAAATGTTTATTGCTCTTACTAAATAAACCAGACATCTAGCGCTCTCTGGACCTTTCTGCTTGTTTGTCAATGGGTGATAATTAATTTTAGATGAAAATAAGCATTGTAATGAAATTTAGAATTATCATAAGTTTAACATTTGCCTAAATGTTTGTATTAATGTTCCCTTTTTACAATAGACATATCACTGAAAAGTATTTCAATGGTTTTCGGTATTGATAACCTATCGTTGGGATAAGCCATCAATATCAGATCGGCGAGAGTCTGACACACTGCACCTGACCTATCAGTTGTTCTCAGTTGCACTCAGCAGACGCTGAGTGAATGGGAATTTGAGTGAATGAGAGTTGAACATCAGTAACCTGGCAAAGCCACGCCACAGTGGACGGAGCCCTCTGCTTCCTGCTCGGTCTGTTGTGTAGTTCTATCGTCTGATGAGAGTATTTGATCTATGAGGGTGCAGGGTGTTGGACCCCCACTGACCTGATATTAATGATCTATGCCAGGGGTCCCCAAACTTTTTACACAGGGGGCCAGTTCACTGTCCCTCAGACCGTTGGAGGGCCGGACTATAAGAAAAACTATGAAAATCCCTATGCACACTACACGTATCTCATTTTAAAGTAAAACAAAAAGGGAACAAGTACAACATTCAAAATAAAGAAATAGTAAATTTAAGTCAACAAACTCACCATTATTTCAATGTGAAGTATGGGCCTGCTTTTGGCTAATGAGATGGTCAATGTCCGGTTCCATATTTGCAAATAGATCCAGCACTCTGCCCCCATATAAGTCCAGCTCTCTCCCCCATATAGGTCCAGCTCTTTCCCTCATATAGGTCCCATGCAGTCTCCCCCATATAGGTCCCATGCAGTCTCCCCCATATAGGTCCCACGCAGTCTCCCTCATATAGGGCCAGCTCTTTCCCCCATATAGGTCCCATGCCCCCCCATATAGGTCCCATGCCTCCCCCATATAGGTCCCATGCCCCCCCATATAGGTCCCATGCAGTCTCCCTCATATAGGGCCAGCTCTCTCCCCCATATAGGTCCAGGTCTCTCCCCCATATAGGTCCCATCAATCCCCCATATAGGTCCCATCAATCCCCCATATAGGTCCCATCAATCCCCCATATAGGTCCCATCAATCCCCCATATAGATCCAGCTCTCTGATCCCCCTCCATGCCCAGTAAAAAAAAAAAAAAGTGAAAATATACATTACCTAGCACTGCAGCCGCTCCCGCGCTGTGGTCCCGGCTCCTCTGTCTTCGGCTGTAAGGCCTAGATGAGCACGTCGTGCGTCATGACGTGATCATTCTAGGTCCGGACGACGAGCGCCGAGCGTCTACACAGGAACGAGACTTCCCGTGTAGCGCTCGGCGGGTTATTTCAATTGTAAGCGCCTGTGCGCTCACAATTGAAATAACACAAGGAAATTGCGACGCGGGCCGGGTAAATGGCCTCCGGGGGCCGGATGCGGCCCGCGGGCCGTAGTTTGGGGACCCCTGATCTATGCTAAGAATAGGTCATCAATATCAAAAGCCTGGAAACTCCTTTAGGCCTGGGACATAAGTTGCTTACTGGCAGTGGGTTAGCCACTGCAGAACTATCAGCAGCTAACTGGCTGCAATGTACAGTAACAGGGTAGTGGATTGGATTTAAACAAATCTCAAATGAAACACTGCAACAAGTCAATTATTGCTGCATGTGCAGTTGCAATTTTCAACCTTTGCAATGCAAACGTTGAAAGGTGGACCAGTTATCTGGGAATTGCAGCTGAAAGCCAAGGTGAAAACCAGATGATGTTGGCTTGTTTTTGTCATGGGCAGGTACGCTGCAGCCAATCTCTGCTCCTAGCAGTATCATTCTGGGAGTGGTAATTGACTGCAGGGATCCCTTTGAATATACAATCACAGGTGGTGACCGCTAGTCCTGCTCAAAAATGGAGGATGCAGGTAAATATCAGTTCTTATTTATTTTCTAGCCTTTCTCTGCTACAGGCATTTAAATTTTATCATCCCTGAAGACCCCTTTAAGGACGTTTGTTTGTTGGCATTTAACTTGGGCAGACTGTAACATTCCTTTTTAATGGACAAAACAAGGGAGCGTTTACAAAGTATTGAGTAAGCTAGAGTTGTATAACCAATATTTGCAGTGTAAAGTATTTGTGAAATTTACAATACTCAGTATCCATTTGTGAATATACAGTATATATGACGTTATATGAAGTTATTTAGATCCAACCTTCTTGACTCATTAAATGTGTACTTTTTTTTTTTTATCAGACGGTGTCACGTTTTAGTTCAAAACTGAAGATCCTTGAACATCGTCAACAGAGAATTGCGGAGGTCAAAGCTAAATATGAATGGCTTATGAAGGAATTAGAGATCACCAAACAGTACTTGATGCTGGATCCAAATAAATGGCTTAGTGAATGTAAGTCATTTTTGAAAAGCAATTTTTTTTTGTGTAAAGTAAAACTAAAAGGACTGCTTAAAACCAGTGGTCAGTTTGTTATAAACCTTCTTTTACCTGCAAGCTGATGCAAATATATTTTCAGCCAATGATATGGCAACATCTCAACAAGTCAGGAAAATAGATATATATATCTGACCGACTATGGAATAATTATGGGATGGGCTGAGTTTCAGAAACTGCTGATCTCCTGAGATTCTCAGGCAACACTGAACAACATGCAGAAGATGCTGCTCAAAGCATCCCAATATACAAGCCAAGAACAGGAAAATGGGGCTTTGTTGGGCACAGTCTAACATTGGAAAGACCATGGCTGTCTCAACACATTTTTATAATACCTGTCCAATGTTAAGTACTATACAGTAAAGGTCAAAATTTGTCATAAACCACATGTTGTGTCAGATGTTCAGCAATAGTGTTGGTGTAGGGAATGTATTCCTTGCACACATTAGGCCCCTTAATATCAACTGGGCATTGTTTTATTGTCCCAACCTATCAGAATATATAACCTTGTATATATAAAATTGCATGTTATCCCATGCTGCTTCCATCAACAATGGTTTCAGTCTAGCAAAACAGTTTTAAAATAGGATGAAGCATATGATTCTGTAAAGAAGATACTCCGCTATACATTGAATTCATGGCATGTAGTGTGTGGAAGTATAGATAGACAGATAGACAGACATAGATAGATAGACATAGGTAGGTAGATAGAATTTGAATATTCATTCAGTAAGGCTGAATTTCAACTTCATGCAAGCGCCATCGTGTTTGTTAAATAATATGGACATAGCAACATTTTAACTTATCTTTACTTTTTTCAGTTGACTTGGAGCAAACCTACGAGGTGGACTCTCTGGAATATTTGGAAGCACTGGAGTGTGTTACAGAACGTTTAGAAAACCGAGTCAACTTCTGTAAGGCTCACCTTATGATGATAACCTGCTTTGATATTACCTCAAGGCGTCGGTAAACATGGAGGGTTGAGATGAAGCTAGTGACCACGAAACAGACTTATTCTCCCTGAATAGTTCATTTCACCCCCCCTCCCCAACCACATCCAAAGACTATGGAATGAAGACAACTAGTGGACAATGTGATGTCGGAACGTGACCGAGAATGTGAAAAGAAGGGCAGGGAAGACGTTGTCGATTAGAATGGACACACTTGCAAATATGTTTTGAAATTATAAAATATAAAAAGACAAAGGTCAGCAGCAAACTGAAGAGAGCACTTTGAGAAATTTTAATGGTTAATTTTTGTATATAGAGACTGGTAGCAGAATTGAACTTGTTCCTCCTTTCTGAGCATTGGGGGACTGAGAAAGAGGAACTAAATGCTTCAGAAGTACTGTACGACAGAAAAGAGTCCACAGTGAGACTGAATAAGTGCCTTTAAACCTTTAATACCCAAACCTTTATGTTCATACTTTCTTGTGTACAGATGGTGCTAGTCACAGAAAAGAAAAAAGTCTGAAAAAAACACTTTTTTTTTATGTACTTGCAGCTTGTTTTCCCATTGTGTATTATCTTAACTTTGACTTGCCGTTTTAAGTACTTGTGTTTGTTGCAATGTTTTATGATCAGTACAGCTTATGACTATGCGTGATCTGTCTGTTATCAGTGTGTGGACACGTTAAGGATTCACATGATCAGTAAGAGGTTTTTTGTGACAGTTACTGAAGATAAACAGCTTGTGTATGCATGTTTAGGTATACAGTATTAAATGTACAATGGGCACAGCTCCATACAGTATTAAAAAAAATGTTTTCTAGTCTCATTTGTCTTGACTTGTCCCAAAGATCAATTATTTTAGGTAGAGGTTCACAGAAAATAGTATTCAATTTATGACCTTTAGTTTTTTGGTGGTTGATCAGGAGAAAATATCTACTGTTCAAGTGTTGGTATATCTAAGAGTGATGCTGGCTTAGAATTTGGTATAAATTTCCTGCCGATCTGTAGTCAACTTGATTCTGCCATTACACGGGGAATTGCCCTTATGGTCGTCCATAAGTTGGTCTTAATTCTGTTTAGTTAAAGTGACTGTCCAGTTGTGAGTTTAAAAATAATATGTGATGTCACTACTTACAGGAGATGCTTTTACCTGTTCTTATCACCTTTATGACACGATTTAGCTTTTGTAGGCTTCTGTTGGTTTACACTCCCTAACTTTTTTTTATTTGTTGGGCAAGTTTTTACAGTGTGTTTTTTGTGACACATAGGGCTGTTTTATTGAAAGCTTTTTAGAGAAATATTTTTCTTTTTCCTTTAATTTGGGATAAATGATACTAAAAGTAAAGAAAGAATATTTTTTCAAGTTCCAGTTCTTTGTTCTTTAAAGGGTTTTCCAGTTGTTTTATTTGTCTTTTCAGGATAAACTATGGTGTGTACATGAAGAAAAACACTATTACTTGATGTTATATGACTAAAGATCCATGTACACGAACGTGTGCATTTTCAGTGTACTAGCCATGTTTTTCACAACTAGCACACATCCTATTACATTGTAATGGCCCCATATACACGCTGGTGTATTATCACAGGCCTCTGTATGGGGCCACGAGGCTGGGGAAAACTCAGGACAGGTCCTATACTTACCAGCTTTGCGGGCTAGGCTAACTGAAGAAAGTGAATGGGTCTGTGGAGCTTTGCTATTCAACCATGGAACCGGCACATGCACACTGTCCTGTGCATGTAGCCTAAGGCCCCTTGCAGACGACCGTGGGCAAGATCTGTGTGCTATCCGTGTTTTTCTCAGATAGCACACTGACCCATTCATTTCTATGGGCAGATGCACACAACCATGTTTTTAGCTGATCAGTGTGCGAGCTGTGATTCCGCGCCGCTTCAGATAGAACATGATATACTCAGTGTGTCATCAGTGTGCCGTCTGTTTTCGCGGACAAGCCAGGGATATACTGTAATTAGATGTCTCCTGTGTTTTTTTATGGTGGATCCATATTTATGGTGGATTCACTTATTTATTTTTTGTTCAGTTATTACATGATATTTTTCTTACAAGGTTACAGAGTGGGTTGAAAAAAAATATTTCTCAGTGTGTTCTTTGTACTGGATAAGCCTACTTACTAATATATACTGACCCACTATCCCCCCCGTTCATAGGTTTGCAGAGCACAGCAGGAGGCGGAAGGTTCTTTCCCCTGCTGATGCTCCAACTCTCAGTCATGTGACCACACCGCCTAAACTCTTCAAGTCCAAGCAGCAAGAGTGAAGTGGAGGTGGTCAAGTGACCAAGAGGTTGTAGCGGCAGCAAAGGAGACAGAGAAATGAGATTTTCGGACCCCTTCCGTGCTCTATGGATTGTGGTTAACAAGCTTTTCATCAAGCTTTCCATATTTTCCATCTTACAGCAGATTGTTCCATAATTTTACAGTCAACTAATGCTTCCAAATTTGTAGCAAAAACACATTCTGTTTATTTCTTCAGTTCACAGAACAAATAATTCATTGCACTGAGTTATATGAGGACTGTTAACATATTTATATAAAGATATTAAAATCCCCCCTCAGTCTTCTTTTCTCTAGACTAAATAAATGTTATTTTATATTGTATATATGTTATATTGATAACCTGCCTTCATATGTGAGATATTCCATGCCATGTTTTGATGTCTTTTTTATGGTGCCCAAAACTGGATGCCATACTAAAGATGATGTCACATCGGAGATCTGGGGGACATTAACTCTTTCTAATTTGTTTTTCTCTGCTACTTTAGAGGTACTGCTGCTTCCTCTATTTACAACACAAAAACACAAAATTAAAAAACACACATAAAAAACAACGTTTCATAATAAATACAGGTGCATATGAGAATCTTTGCAGTGCAGCACAGAGGAATTTTACCTGTGGGTTTCCAGCTGGGGTGGATGGAGATGTGTATGGATTGGGCATTTAGGAGTGAGGCAAATTCTGGGAAGGGAAACAAATCACTCACAGCCATACCAGCATGACAGAGACTCATAAGGGAGGCCTATGGATACACGCTGCACTGTCACACAACATCTAATAATAACAAAGGACTCAGTATCTAATGATAAAGCGGCCACTGTACATAATAAAAAGGGGGGAGCTGTATACTATGATAAGGGAGAATGCTGTATACTATGGAGGACGCCGTATATAAAGATAAGGAATAGTGCTGTGTATAATAAGGGAGGAAACAATACAATGATAAGAAGGACACTGTATATAATAAGGAGGAACACTATATAGCGAAAAAAGAGGGCAAGGGAAGACACTGTATATGAAGATATTATTTATTATTATTATTTATTTGTAGAGCACCATTAATTCCATGGTGCTTTACTTTTGAGGGTTTACATACAGTACACAAGATATACAAAACAGATAATACTAACAGTGACAAATAATAGTACCCCTAAACAATTTTAGTGCCATCAAAATGCCCCTAAATAACAAGTGTCCTTAAATGTTAGTAGTGTGCCCCAATATTAACAGTGCAACCAAATTATAGTAGTGTCCCCATAACGCACCTAAACAATTATGGTTCACTCAATTATTGTTATTGCCCCATAGTGCTTCTAAATATTATAAGGGTTGTCCAGAATTTATTTTTTTATGGCTTCATATTGACTTCAATGGGAGCTGAGCTGCAGTATCAGGGTCCGGCCACTATACAGGGACTAGAGCCAACTGGTGCTAGAGTTGTGTTGTGTGTAGTACAAGCGTCAGAGGTTGCCCCATACAACCGATTCGTGTCGGAGCTGCCTGTTGACCCTCCCACCAATCAGACATTCATGGCCCATCGTTAGACAACCATTGGAAAACCCATTTAATAGTGCCCCTAAATAGTGCTCTCAAAGTTCCTTTAAACTTTTATAGTGCCCATAAATATTAAAACTTCCCTTAATTATAGTGCCCATAAATATTAAGTGCCCTTAATTATAGTGTCCCTAAATAACAAGTTCCCTGTAGTGCACCTACACAACTATAATACCCTATGTTGGCAGTGGTCCTACATAATTATAATGTCCCCGTGGTGCCTGCCCTTAAACAATTGTAACACTCCATATTGCCTTTAAATAATTATAGAGACCCCATAGTTTAAGTAGCCTTCAAATACTGACTCGGTCAGTGGAATGGGTGTGTCTCTGGGAGGGTCCAGGCCTGTCTAACCCCCCGCCCCTCCCCTTGGATGCCTGAAAATTTGTAATATAACTTAATAAAGAGTAATGGAGCAGATTTATTATGCCTTGTACCCTGATGTGTAAGGCCACAAGGTCACAAATTTGCAACTTTTTATTTTTATCTAACCCAACATTTACCGAAAAAGGGGTCAAGACAAGTGACTGCATGGTCATTGGTCCTGTTATTGTCATTTACCCCAGGAATTTGGTGAAAATGATGCTGGAAATCTATGTCAGCTATGCAGACATTCAGGTAAAACCCCTCTGCTTGATAATATTTTTTTAAAAATTTTTTTAACTCATGATCTATTGCAAGACTACTGAGTTTGCTTTTAAACATCATAGACAGAACAAATGAAATTTTACAACTGTTGATAGTATTAGTAATTTTTGTATAAAATAGCCTTTATTAGATTACTGTACACTGTGGAATAACATATATTACAGTAAACTATATATACTGTACCTTGAAGACAAGCACTATACAAGTATATATACTTGGAAATTAAGATCAAAATAACATAGTCTAACTAGATACTGTGTAAACTGGAGACTTGGACAAGCATAAAAAAGCCAGAAGAAGACAAACAGAAAACTCAGAGCAAAAAAATATAATAATGTAATAGATGTCATAGATCTGAATAGCATAACCATTTCTAAAACCTTTCTTCAACATTAAAACCAGATTGAGAATTTGGCCAACTCCAACTTTTTACTTCCTTTCCTGCTAGTTGCCATACTGAGAAAAATATTACGTTACATGAATTAACATGCTGACAGTCTTTCATTTTGTCGCCTTTTACTAGATATAAATATGTGAATGTGTTTCATATTTGAAGCCAGCAGCTTTTTATGTATGAATAACCACAGTGTATGTTTATGAGGAAATGACAGGTTTAGATTTAGTGAAGTCTGGAAAAAAACAGCTAATGACTTGGTCTGGCATTGCTGGTTGTTATTGTTCTGTCAGGTCTATTATAATGGTGTATAAATTAGATATTTTAAGAGTTTGTAAATTAATATGAGTTTATTATTGTTTGTACTTTATAGGGAGTCTGTCAGCATGAAATAGCGTGTACACAGTAACTTGCAGTACTTATTAACTGACTTAAAAGTTCTTAGTGCATTTTTGGCACACAGAATTGCAACTTAGGCCAGGCCCATTTCCTGAGGCCACACCCCTTTCCAGATAGGCCACACCCAATTTAGCTCAAGTTGGAAAAGAATCTAAAACAATTGATAAATGTGGTGCACAACATATTAGACATTTTTTTTTTCGTTGTTATGCAAATTCTGCCAGAATTCTCATACATTTTGCTTACTAAATTCCCCCCATAAGTCTAAAAATTCATTCATTCAACTGGATCAAATGTTATGTGACCAGAACCACTATTTTAAGGGCTCATACACATGAGGATGTCATGTGCTAGGCTCATGCTTATATAAGGGGTTGCACATATAAGAGGGTGCATTACAGACTAGTTTACCATTGTATGTTGCCACCAAAACCACCTCCTATTTTGTAATAAATATTGTCAGTTATCCTAAATCTCAAGTTAATTTTAATAAGAAATAGAAACCAAATGAATTCAATGTCAAACCAAAATAATTCCAATGTCAAGGTCACATTGGCCCAGCTCACATAGCAGCCATGTGGAACGCAGAAATCCTGTGAAGAAGTACACAGAACAAGTGTAAAGTGTTCTTTACAAATAAAGATGTCTGTGCTAATCTCCTAATAACATTATAATATCAATAAGTGACTTATATGGTGCAGATTACAGCAAAATGATGATAATGTGGCCAATTTCCGTAATTGTCAGTCAGTGCAGCTCTTCCCCAGATAGTGACAGAGAAATCTATATAGAACCTGGTCAGTCTGTAGAAAGCTGATATCCTGCTTTATCTAAGCATCCAGCAGTACATTAGAGTTGCTATTTGTCATCAGATTCTTTATCTTCTGATTCTGATCCAGTCTGTACAGCAAAGTAGAAGGGCTGGAGAGAATAGGAATTGTTAGTCTACTATGGGTATTCTAGTGGTATGTGTGAACTGCAATATTTCCTTTTTTGTATAGGTAGAAAAAAAATTTTATAAATGTGTTTCCAGTAAAAGCTTATACAGTATGTAAAACAAATGCCATTTTTCACCATTGTATCCCTTTAATGAACCACAAGTCTTTTTACTACAATCAATCCTATTAGTAAGATTATTGAACTGAGATGTAGGCAATGTTTTTACACATTTATGTCAGGGCTCCTGTCACTTTCCTGTTATATCTATTGCCGTATTCTGTAAAATGTATCATTTATTGTTAATATCAGGACATATTCATTACACAACATGTGGATCATAATTTATATCTATAAACAGCTCTAGATGTTTGAACATTTTGTAGAAAATGTATTTGCTGGTTCTGGGCTTTCTCATATGATTGTATCTTAAAGCGATTTAGAGGAAAATAAATTGCAATGCATGATTTATAAGAGAGACATATAATGCCAAAGAGACATGGTATCATTCATAGATCACAAGATCATCTTTACTAAAATCATTGCAAATACTAGCCTGCAGACGACCTTGACATTGGAAAGAATCTTTACTCTTATATATGCATTTATATAATTTTTCATGTTAATGTTACAATGTCTTACTAGATGTCTCACTTATAAAGTGAGATGTAACATGGAAACAGGAGAATTTTTACTTTCAGTGGGTATTAATGACAATTAGTAGAGTAGGATATCAGTCCTATATAGTTATACGATTCATATACACACGTGGACAAAATTGTTGGTACCCCTCGTTTAATGAAAGAAAAACCCACAATGGTCACAGAAATAACTTGAATCTGACAAAAGTCATTTGCCAAACTACATGTTGACAAGCCACAAAGCTTCTGGGAGAATGTCCTATGGACAGATGAGACAAAAATCTAAATTTTTGGCAATGTACATCAGCTCTATGTTCACAGATGGAAAAATGAAGCATATCTTGAAAAGAACACTGTCCCTACTGTGAAACATGGAGTAGGCTCTGTTATGTTCTGGGGCTGCTTTGCTGCATCTGGCACAGGGTGTCTTGAATCTGTGCAGGGTACAATGAAATCTCAAGACTATCAAGGGATTCTAGAGAGAAATGTGCTGCCCAGTGTCAGAAAGCTTGGTTGGCAACAGGATAATGACCCAAAACACACAGCTAAAAACACCCAAGAATGGCTAAGAGGAAAAGATTGGACTATTCTGAAGTGGCCTTCTATGAGCCCTGACCTAAATCCTATTGAGCATCTTTGAAAGGAGCTGAAACATGCCATCTGGAAAAGGCACCCTTCAAACCTGAGACAACTGGAGCAGTTTGCTCATAAGGAGTGGGCCAAAATACCTGTTGAGAGGTGCAGAAGTCTCATTGACAGTTATAGGAATCGTTTGATTGCAGTGATTGCCTCAAAAGGTTGTGCAACAAAATATTAAGTTAAGGGAACCATCATTTCTGTCCAGGCCTGTTTCATGAGTTTTCTTTTTTTTAAAAATTCTGTTGAAGCATGGTTGAAAAGCAATGTCTGACTTTCATTTGTTCATTTTCATAGAATTTTTAGATATTATTACTTTTTTCAGATTCAAGTTATTTCTGTGACCATTGTGGATTTTTCATTTTCATTAAACGAGGGGTACCAACAATTCTGTCCATGTGTGTACACAACTTCCCTATTGATATCAGTTGCCTGGGAGTTCACATGCCAGACCCTCATTGGTTATCCGATTTCTGGGGCAACTTTCATTTGTGTTTAAACATTATTTTACCGTAATCCTTACAAAAAGTTGCTTAAAGTTTACAATTTTAGGTTAAGTAAAAATTTTGCAAGTCATTATATTTATGGTTCAATCACTTGTTATTGAAAAATGTGCACAGTACAAAACAAATAACCATCAGGTCTGCTGCAAAGGGAGTAACTGTACTAAACAGCAAGCAAACAAAGATGTTAAATGCTTTATTACATTATTGAGCTCTGTAGACATAGCTATGCTAGAATCGCAGACAAGAAAGTGGAAGAACTAGAATAGAGAGGAAACAGGACAAAACAAAAAAGTGATAGAAATTCTAGTAATCCAAGGTAGCAGGGTAGAAGCTGAAGACGTACCAGTGGTTCTAAGTGGTGCAGAAGATATCTTGCTCACCCTCATCTCTAGCCCTCAGCTCCTCCATATGCATAATATGATTAAGCACTTTCACCTCCTTCTGTCATGAGGGGGTGAGTGTGGATTTCCACAGTCTTGGAATGAAGTGACGCAAGAAGCCTTTTTCAGCTTGGTGATTGAGCCAGGAAGCATAGACAAGAGAACTTATTCAGGGGTGAGGGTGACCAATGTGTTAGTTTTGAGCGGTGCAGTTAAATTAGAGGAGAGTGTCAGGGATGCTAGATAGCTACGCAATCGAAAATACAGGAGCCATCCCTCCAAACCAGGAGAAAGTCAGCTTGGACCATCCCTAATAGTCTGAAGTAATGGAGCATAGGTCAGTGCGTAGACCTGCCCAGGTCAAAGGGAATGCATACCCCCAAATACTTTAGGGATTCTTCCTGCCATCTAAATGGAAAATCTGCCTTCAACAAATTTACTTCCCTGGTGGGATGGTAATGTTTAGGATTTCCGATTAAAGGGTATTTATTTTAAAATTACTGATTCTACTATAGCATTGGAATTCCCTGAGGGCAGAAGGGAGGTTCATGCGGATGATTTGTAAAGTAACAGGTCTGAAAAAAGTGACAGTTTGCATTCAGTTGCATCCACCGTCAAATCAAGACATATCAAGACCAAATAGCATTCACAAGCGGCTCCATCGCTAGGATGTACAGAAAGGGGGATATGGGGCAGCCATGCCAGGTCCCATTCACTTGAAATGAAGGGAGATGAAAGTGAGCCAGTGACCCGAACTTGCGCCACTGGGCTACTATATAATGCCATGATACGCTGCAGAAACCCAGACTGATCAATTGGAGCGCTGCCTCTAGGAACCTCCATCTCACCATGTCAAATGCCTTTTCCTCATCCACCGAAAGTAGGAAAAAGATATCACCCTAGATACAGGCTCTTTGCAGTCACGGATAATGTCTTGATAAAGTTGATATTCTCAGGCTTTGTGGCAGTCTGCTCCTTGTGTATGAAGGTGGGGATCACATGCTGCAGATGTTAAGTAGCGAAAAGGGCCTGTAATTGCTGCAAGCACCCTGATCTCACCCCATGGGCTGCTGTATTCAAAGAACCCCCTCATTATTCTGTCCCTGTGGCATCTAGTTTTCTGATATAATATAGACAACATGTCCTGTCCAAGGAAGAGATCTTGGCCCTTAGCAAATCAGTAGAGGTCGCTTTGTTGGAGTACTTCTATGTAGTAATTCTTTCAAGCTAGAGGACCATTCTTTTATAAGTCTTGACCTGTGGGGGATAAGGACCCCTCTGACATCAAATTTCAAAGTGTCCCATTTAAACAGAGCACTAGTTGTGTTCAAGGCATGATCTAATATAAAAAGTTGATAGTGGAGCAGAGCTTGGCCAGGCATAAAGGATCATCGAGAAGGTTGTAATTCAATCTCCATGATCGTCCACTATAGTACTGAAAGGGTTGCACACTGAATCCATATACTGGGACATGCCCTGACCAGAAAAAGGCATCTACTGAGCATCTACGATGTTTATCTATGAGGTTGTGGGACACATAGAAGTGTTCTAGTCTGTGGTAACTATTGTGCTCCAAGAAGTGGTAAGTGTAGTCTCTCATGGATAGATGGAGTATCCTGCAAATACAGTGCCTTGCGAAAGTATTCAGCCCCCTTGAACTTTTCAACCTTTTGCCACATTTCAGGCTTCAAACATAAAGATATAAAATTTTAATTTTTTGGTGAAGAATCAACAACAAGTGGGACACAATTGTGAAGTGGAACGAAATGTATTGGTTATTTTAAACTTTAAACTGGTCTCAGGGTTCTGTTTAAAGTGCAGAGAGCATCATGAAGACCAAGGAACACACCAGGCAGGTCCGTGATACTGTTGTGGAGAAGTTTAAAGCCGGATTTGGATACAAAAAGATTTCCCAAATTTTAAACATCCCAAGGAGCACTGTGCAAGCGACCATATTGAAATGGAAGGAGTATCAGACCACTGCAAATCTACCAAGACCCGGCCTTCCCTCTAAACTTTCATCTCAAACAAGGAGAAGACTGATCAGAGATGCAGCCAAGAGGCCCATGATCACTCTGGATGAACTGCAGAGATCTACAGCTGAGGTGGGAGAGTCTGTCTATAGGACAACAATCAGTCGTACACTGCACAAATCTGGCCTTTATGGAAGAGTGGCAAGAAGAAAGCCATTTCTCAAAGATATCCATAAAAAGTCTCATTTAAAGTTTGCCACAAGCTACCTGGGAGACACACCAAACATGTGGAAAAAGGTGCTCTGGTCAGATGAAACCAAAATCGAACTTTTTGGCCACAATGCAAAACGATATGTTTGGCGTAAAAGCAACACAGCTCATCACCCTGAACACACCATCCCCACTGTCAAACATGGTGGTGGCAGCATCATGGTTTTGGCCTGCTTTTCTTCAGCAGGGACAGGGAAGATGGTTAAAATTGATGGGAAGATGGATGGAGCCAAATACAGGACCATTTTGGAAGAAAACCTGTTGGAGTCTGCAAAAGACCTGAGACTGGGACAGAGATTTATCTTCCAACAAGACAATGATCCCAAACATAAAGCAAAATCTACAATGGAATGGTTCACAAATAAACGTATCCAGGTGTTAGAATGGCCAAGTCAAAGTCCAGACCTGAATCCAATCGAGAATCTGTGGAAAGAGCTGAAAACTGCTGTTCACAAATGCTCTCCATCCAACCTCACTGAGCTCGAGCTATTTTCCAAGGAAGAATGGGCAAGAATTTCAGTCTCTCGATGTGCAAAACATACCCAAGCGACTTGCAGCTGTAATTGCAGCAAAAGGTGGTGCTACAAAGTATTAACTTAAGGGGGCCGAATAATTTAGCACGCCCCACTTTTCAGTTTTTTATTTTTTACAAAAGTTTAAAATATCCAATAAATTTCGTTCCACTTCACGATTGTGTCCCACTTATTGTTGATTCTTCACCAAAAAATTTAAATTTTATATCCTTAGGTTTGAAGCCTGAAATGTGGCAAAAGGTTGAAAAGTTCAAGGGGGCCGAATACTTTCGCAAGGCACTGTATCAATCAGATTTAAGGACCATAGGTCCTTCTTCTACCTACTGTGTATGAAATGGTACAATCAAATGTAAAATTGAAGTCCCAGCCTAGGACAATATGTGGGACATCTGCAAATTCCGTTTGAACCTGATTATGGTTAGAGAAATAAGTGTTAGCAAAGGTCACAACTGTATTTGAGTATGAAATTTTTAGGAACCAGAACCTCCCTTCTGGGTCAAGTTTCATTGCTAGGATTGTGTGCTGAAAGGTTTTGTGTATGGCTATGTATACCCCTTCTAGATTTCTATCCAGGTACGGACTATAATACCAGGTAGAACAGTAGTTTGTCGGGTATGTAGGGACTACCCCCACCCTGAAGTGCATCTCCTGTAGTAGGGCTACCATCACTCTCTTCTTATGTAAGCTTTATAGAATTTGACCCCTTTTCTTGGGGGAATTAAAGCACGTTGAATGTGCAAATGTCAGGGATGATATAACTGTATGTCTATTGGCAGGGAGTTAAGCGATGTCTGAGATCACTGGGGATTCTGCGGATGGGAGAGAAGAAGCAACAGAGGGGTTAATGAAGGATGGTCATTAGGCAGAAAGAAAGAGAAAAAGAGACCAAAGCAGAAAGGGATCAGATGATAGATCTGCTTATCTTATAAAAACAAATATAACAGCAGCATGGGGCCTGCAGTCCATAAATGGTGGTTAGAAATCCAGATGTCAGATGGGTTCTCCAGGGATCTCCCCCTGATGGAGAGGAGTTCCAAGGCAGTCTCAAGGTGGGCAACAAGCAATATACCATAAGTAAAGTAGCAGTACAAGATGTACTGAAATGCTATAACCCAGTTTAGCTAAACAGTTCAAGAGTTAAGGCATAAGGCAGCATGGTTAATCAAAGAATGGCGGAACTCTCTGGATTAAACTGCCAAGTCCAATACATTCAGGACAGGGGGATTCTCAGTTTCTTGGAGTGCGGCTGGGGTTTTCAGTGGGCATCTTGCCACAGCTCCTGGGGTGGAAGGAATGGCAGCAAGATAGATTGAGGCCACTCCATTAACGATATAATTTGCAGTTCAAATATTCCCAAGAGTGTAGGCAAGTCTCCAAGATGGCAGTTCTACCAGCTTTGCAGCTATTAGTAGGAAGGGGAAGCCCCAACGATATGGAATGTCTCTTTCCCTCAGCATTACCAGTAATAGTTTGAGGGCTTAGCATAACTGGAGCATGTCTCTCGCTAAATCTGGAAGTATAGTGATAGGGGAGTTATGAAAAAGTAGGGCTTCCAATTTCTTAAATTTATTCAGGATGTCCTCCTTATCTTTATAAAAATGGATCCTTCAGATGATATGACAAGGACGAGAAGGGTCAGTAGACTTTGGCCCCAAAGGTCGAGGAGTTCTGTCTATTTCAAGAGTTCTGGGATCTCCCCAGCAAAGTTGTAAAGTACTCCTGATCCCAAGTGTCTAGCTGAGAGATTGTTCCTCCTATTCTTGTTCTCTAGATCATGGTAACGTATGGACTGTCCTGGCACGTAACGTGGGTTCAGCTGTCAGGGATCAATTCACTCCACTCACTTAATCTTGCACTCACCCCTCACTCAGGCACCCTGAGACACCCTATGCATTCTCATACATGGAAACATATGTAAGTTACAGATTATAGTGACTCCCAAGAATTTTTATTTTTTTTGCAAGTATTGAATTTTTTAAGGGGTTAAGATGTAAAAAAAAAAAAAAAAAAAAAAAAAAATATATATATATATATATATATATATATATATATATATATATATATATATAATACAGGTGACATATCATTTGGTCTGCACAGTGAACGCTGTAAAAACGAAGCCCATAAGAAAGTCGCACAAAAGCAGTTTTTCTTGAATTCTAACTCATTTTGAATTTTTTTTCCAGCTTCCCAGTACATTGTACATAATATTAAATATCATTACGAAGTACAATTTGTTCTGCAAACATTAAACCCTCATATGGTTCTGTGAACAGAATAGTAAAAAGTTATGGGGTTTGGAAGGCAGGGAGTCAAAAACAAAGATCTAAAAATGCCTGCGGCAAGAAGGGGTTAAAAAGGTAATGGGTTCATAGAGCAAACACAAAGTACCATCAAATATAACAATTTAATACCCAGGGGGTTCAGTGCAGATATATATGTAAAAAACGAGACAAACAATAAGACAAACAAGCAAAACAGTTGTAAAACTCAAAAGGAGAAAACCAGAAAAACCTTATGAATTAGGGTGCTGCTGGTTCTATGGCACTTAAAGGAATGCAAATGTAATGCGAAGCTCCTAGCTTGTACCTAGTAGCGCCTTTTGCCCCCCCTCCTCCCCCTTTCCACATCTTGAAAATCTGGGAAAATGGCTGAAATGGCTGGTTTCATCTGCACCTTGGAAAAAAGGGATACTCTACAGATGGCGGAGGTTGCTGTCCAGTCACAACTCCCCCCTCTCTTATTCCTGACTGCCCAAAAAGTTGGAAAGCAATAAACCTTCCTTGGAAGTATATTTGGTCTTGATGGCGGGTAGAAACGTTTTCACCTTTGACCCCTCCCCCCCAACATTAATTGTATACAAACATACCAATATAATATACTGATAACACATGCATAAGCGAAACATTCACTAAGAAGATAGATATATATATAAACAATATTATTCAGTAATGATACATACACATGTGGGCTACTTTCATCACAATTATCTATATGAATGAGTATATCAGCAACCTGGGCTGAGTGTTCCTGTACCATTTGTCTGTGTAAGTCGAGGGTATGCATAGTATGCCCTTGAGCGTCTTCTCCCTCCACTACTCTTCTGCCCACATGGTATGTTTTTTGCTGTAGAGCCTCCATAACCTTCTTGTGAGAGGCCTATAATTTCTGCAGATGGGTCTTAATATCATCCTTAGTGGCGATGGATCTGATGTGGGCTTTCCAGTCCAAGTCATCCCCTGGAGGAGAAGGTCCTTTTAGGTGCTTGGTCTACAAAGTGGCAGGAGGAGAGTTAGAGGCAGAGGAAGAGTCCCACTGTGGAGAGGCAGCCATAGAGGCAGCATGGCCCAAGTCCTGAGGCGTGGTAAGCCCAGAGTGCCCTTGTGTGACATAACTGCCTGTGCGACACCAGCACCTTAAAGGACTGATGGAGATAAGTGATTGGGTGTATGAGCACTGGGAATAGTGTAGTGCGTTTTTCAGATGTGCTTACTGCCTCGGAGCTGGGCTGCAGGGTGGTCTGGTGCCTAGATGCCAAAGTCCCTGCTTTGAGGAGATATAGTGGGCTGTGGAGGAAAAGAGGTAGGGGGAACTTCAGCAATGGAGCACGATACTGCCTGCATCATCTTGGAATGCATCCTGGCCACGTTCTGAGTAGGTCAGGAGGTTAATCCTTCCAGAGTCAAAGTCTGGAGGTGAGGTAAGTGTTCCCCCTTTCTTTCTGTCTTATCCAGCCAAGTCATTATATTTAAAAAGATCCTGCAATCCTGCAGTTTTCACACTTACCACTAATGCTACATGCACACGTAAAATTTCAGCTTGAGTGGATAAAATCTGTCATGTATATGAGAGATTAAAAAAATTAACTTAAATGCTACTGTGTCACCCTGCACAGTTTCTAAAGGAAATTCAGTGTAGGAAATGTGTGTGTAATCCACAAACTATGCATATGGGGTAACCTAATATGCTGACGCTTCCTATTCTATACACTGTACAATTTTCTTTTCACTTTTCAGCTGTCATCTCACAGGATTACAGTGAAGAATGACACATATACAGATAACACAGGATCCACCATGTATAGTTAAGAGTCATACTTTGCCTCCTGCCCTTCTGTTCAATGACCTAAGCATAGGTCACAGAGCATGCATCCATGGGAGTTAACAAGTCACAGGCTCCTATAGGGGGCAAATATGGAGCATTATACCGAGTATAGGGAGCCAATATGGAGCATTATACTGTGTATAGGGGCCAATATAAAGCATTATACTGTGTATAGGGGGCAATATGGAGCATTATACCGTGTATAGGAGGCCAAAATGGAGCATTATAACGTGTATAGGTAGCCAATATGGAGCATTATACTGTGTATAGGAGGCCAAAATGGAGCATTATAACGTGTATAGGTAGCCAATATGGAGCATTATACTGTGTATAGGGGCAATAAAGAGCATTATACTGCAATAAGGAGAATTGTACTGTATATAGGGGTACTGGCATTCTGCTGCACTATTTTGTTAGAATTTTTTTCGGAATCACACAGCTGTAATACAGAGGTAATCTACTCTGTGTATTACAGCTGCAGGTCCCGTTATAATAACTTATGCAGGGTTTGATGACATTATTGTGCGGCACACCGAGTACCCCATCCTTGCTTTTATTATTTAAATCAGCATGCCATACATAAAAGGTTGCCGACCCTTGATATAGATGATGAACCAGTTCAAAGTAACCCAAGATGCAAGGCAGCAGTTCTGAGCACTTGCCACTTATACTACTCGTAATGTTAAGTGATGGAATGACTTGATAAGTTTATTACACCGGCAGTATACTTTTGACTTGCTAGTTTGTACTTGAAGATGACTACATATATAAATCCGGTATCAATCAGAATAAATAGACTATTTAATATCTATAACATGGTAGCTGTAAATTCCATCATAATATTTCTCTTTCTGCTTTGATGCCATGTTACTAAATCAAAGGGCCCATCATACTGTATGAATAAATACCCATAATGCTTCTCTGGTTCTGATTAATGTGCTAACTGCATTGAAATGCTGATCACTTACAGTATTGAGTACAGTCTGACCATGAATAAATTAAGAACAGAGCATCTATCATTTGAGAAGTAAACACATTACTTGAGGAAATGTATCAAAATCTTGTATAAAGAACCCTCATATGCAAGATCCTTATCAGCAGAGGATTCAAGCAAATGATGGCATTTCCAACCAGCAGCTTCTAGCTTCTTATTTTCTTTTATGTTTTCATATTAAACAAAATAATTGTATTTCGTCTGCCTTGGATGTGACGTTACTATGGTAACTTCCCAGACTACATTTAGACTCTAGGGAAATATTTATATTGCATCCCGAACACTTAATTGTTCAACTTTTCACCTCTGTAATGAAGTAGCTAATTAAAAAAGACACAATGTTGCATTATTGTATTTTTGAGTTATCATTTGTATTATTTTAATCAGTTATTCCATGTCACCAATAGCGCATAATAGAAGGACTGGTGAATGGTGGTAAGGGGTTAACCTGAAATGATGTCCAATGGAAAAATCCGTATTTCAAAACATGCTTCTTTTCAGTGAAAGTATCGCAAAATTATTCACTGATCTGAAATTGGTTTTACAAAACCTATTCAGTCAGTCTTGACATCTTTTCACAGGTTTCTGTATTCTATTTTCCTGGTTAGTTTCCAAGACGCAGTGACAATCACATGGGGGACTGGGACTGTGTGTGATACTATTGTCAGGCGAATACTGTGGCAGTTGCAATTTCTACATGTAGTATTCAAGTTCACAGCCCCAGAGTCTGGAGTCTCTGTCTGGATTTTGTTCACCTGCTGATTTCCTGGTAATCTGTGGCATCGCTGTCATGAGGAGGGGGTAATATGGCAGAATATATTTGGCTTCATTTTCTAGATAAGATATACAAAATTAATGAAAATAAAAAGAAAGTCAAGTCACATAATAAAAGGAAACCAATTCTTGAATGTGTGACAATAATTTGTAAACAAATTAAACCTTAACAAGGCTGCGGGTCCAGATGGATTACACCCACAAGTATTTAAAGAACTCAGTCTGGTCATTGCTGTACCCATGTTCTTCATTTTTAGGGATTCTCTAGTGACTGGAGCAGTGCCAAGGAATTGGCGCAAAGGTAATGTGGTGTCTATTTTAAAAATGGCTCTAGGTCTTCCCAAGGTGATTACAGACTGGTGAGCTTAACATGTATTGTGCGGAAACTGTTTAAGGGGCTCTTAAGCAACTATATACAGGAGTATGTGACTGTACATAATATTATAAGTGACAGACAGCATGGTTTTACCAAAGACAGAAGTTGCCAGACTAACCTGATTTGCTTTTATGAAGAGGTGAGTAGAAGTCTGGACAGAGGGGAGGCTGTGATATAGTGTTCCTGGACTTTGCAAAGGCATTTGACACTGTCCTCATAGACGTTTAATGGGTAAAATCAGGTCCATTGTCTTGGCAAATATAATTCGTAATTGCATTGAAAACTGATTAAAGGATCATATCCAGAGAGTTGTTGTCAATGACTGCAGCTCAGTCTATTCCTCTGTTATAAGTGGTGTACCCCAGGGTTCAGTGTTGGGTCCGCTGTTATTTATCTTATTTATTAATGATATAGAAGATGAGATTAATAGCACTGTTTCTATTTTTGTGGATGACACCAAGATATGCAGTACAGTACAGTTTATAGAGGATGTACGTAGGTTACAAGCAGACATGGACAGACTGAGTGTTTGGGAATCTACAAGGCAAATGAAGTTCAATGTGGATAAATGTATAGAGATGCATTTGGGTAAAAATAATCTGCATGTGAAATTCATCCTAGGAGGAATAAAACTGGGAGAGTCACTGATGGAGAAGGACCTGGGTGTACTTGTAGACCATAGATTAAATAGTAGCATGCAAATTCAATCAGCTGCTTCTAAGGCCAGCAGGATATTGTCATGTAATTAAAAGGGGTATGGACTCAGAGAACAGAGATGTAATATTACGACTTTACAAATCATTGGTGCAGCCCCATCTGGAGTATGTAGTTCAGTTCTGGGCAACAGTTAATAAAAAGGATGTCAGAGTTGGAAAGAGTTGGAATGGAGGGCCTCAAATTTGATGGAGGGGAATGGAGGAGCTCAGTATTGGAGAGAAAATAAAGGAGTTAAAGAGGACCTTTCACCACGTCCATCAAGTCCAGCTCCTTACATCAAACAATAGGTGTTGCTCCACTGATTCTGGCATAACTGGAATTTTTTTTCTCTGGCCCCCAATGTTTCCATGCCATCAATGAAGTTTGTTTTGGTGTCTGATATGCTATTTAGGCTGTATGTTACAGTCTAAGGGTGAGATTCTGAGCTCTGACACTGGCTGCCTCTGATTGGACCTCAGTCACACCCCCTGCCTGACACCGCCCTTCTGACATTACAGAGCTTAAATAGCACATCAGACACCAAAACTACCTGCGCTTGTTGCTCATAAATGGTGGAAGCTAGAGAGAAAATTCCAACTGCGCTGGAATCAGTGAAGCACCGCCTATTAACCGATACGAAGAACTTGAATTGGTGGAGGTGGTGAAAGGTCCTCTTTAAATTTGTTTAGTCTTGAGAAGAGGCGTTTATGAGAGACATGATAAATCTGTATAAATATATAAATGGCCCATACAAGAAATATGGGGAGAAGCTGTTCCGTTTAAAATCCCCCCCAACAGACAAGGGTGCACTCCCTCCGTCTGGAAAAAAAAAAAAGGTTTAATCTCCAGAGGCAACAAGGCTTCTTCACTGTAAGGACCATGAATCTGTGGAAAAGCCTACTCCAGGAACTGGTCACAGCAGCAACAGCTGACTGCTTCAAAAAAGGCTTATGTTAGGTTCACACTAGTGTTCAACGGAGAGCTCGTCCGCTAAAAAAGGGTGTCATAATGGGTCCGCTGGGTGTCTGTCAGCTTTCTGCCAGTTTTATACTGAAACCAGCTGAGAGAAAAGTCCTCCGTGCAGGACTCCAATGTAGATGTGAGCCTAGCCTTAGATGCCTTTTTATGGCAAAATAATATTGATGCTTATGGAAATGTATAGAATGATTTCCTTCACTTGTCCCTTAAATCCTGCCCTTTCCCTTGATATACATAAGTCTTTTTTCAACTGTACTTACTATGTACTATGTCCTTCATTGCGGTGCTATATAATGTTGTGCATAAACACAAAGTAATTGTATTTCCATCATTATCATAATTCTCAGTTTTTGTAGTTTGATACTGTATATAATAAGCTTTTGTACATGAGTTTACATTCAGTTGATTCTGAACCATGATTCCATTATCTGCTGAGGAGAAATAACAGAAAAATGTCTGATAGTTTGTTCCTGATACCTACATTTGTCTCAAGAAAGGGGGTCCCCTGACTTCCTACCTACTTACCAGTATATCCATGACTGTCATAGAAGTGAATGGAAAAAGCCATTGCCACTACTTCTCCATTCATTATCTGCCCGGGTGCAGCAACCAGAGGCAGGATGTGGATCAGGAGACATCCATTCTAAAAATATTATTCTTATTGCATTACGGGACCTGCATCTATCATACATTTATGGCATATCATATATTAAGTAATTAGTAAAATGTTACTTAACTTTATTCTGCAAATCATGACATTTGCAGCACTACCATGTAGGTATTTCTAAGGTGAACAATTTAAATTTATTTTGCTTGTAATATATATTAAACTTAATGTTCTTTGTTTCCCTCCAGGGGACTGGAAGCATCAGTCATTTGATGGAATCCATAACGCATCACATACATTACTATTGAGACAATAATCCATCATAATACATAGTATTCCAAAGTACTATTGCCTGTCAGCATTACACTGCCACTTCATGGTATAATAGCCAGATACTGATGACAGACCTGTGGTCCTTTACTAGGCCACTGACTACCATGGTAACCCGTTGACAACCTGTGGTCATGTTGCATGCATCTCATGAGCATACTCATCCTGAGGCATCAAAGATCTGGGAAACCATGACCTATCAATATAGAAAGTTTATTGGAAATTAGCACTTCAATGTGGTATCTAGGCAACTGTCTATGTTGTAGGGGGGCCTTTAGGCCACCCTTGAGACTCTAGGGCCTACACTACCTATAGCTACGCCCCTGATCCACGTACGAATAACAATCCCATTAATATGATAAATCAAAACCAAAGGGCTTGGACAGGAAATGCACAAAAAATACCCCTCCCCTAAGTAATAGTACAATTAGCAGGAATCATATTCACACATATTCATATACATGTACATGTGCTAAATCCTTAGGTTTTCCTTTAGCTTCCTTAATGAAATAGTACTGGTATTACGATGGTAGTGGTGATTTACATGACTGGAATAGAACTCATTGTACTGTCACATAGACCGCTTCCAGGCAGAAACCTACATGAGGATGTCATGAAGGAAACAACAGGCCCCTTAATTTGTCTATTGCTGTGTAATCTGATAAATATTCCATTATCTGAAACTCAAGAGTTGTTTCAATCATTTCCATTTTATCTGTTAACTTTCAAGGTCATATGATAGCAATCAAAGTCAGATGCTCATCTCCAGTTAATTTCAATGAGTGCAAATGATAATCGTGTAATCACAGCTGCAGTGTGTACGGATTGAGACAGAATTAGATTTATATAGAAGAATACTAATGTCACCAACCTGGGCCCTGCAGTCAGTGATTAATAGAGAAGTGTTATGTAATGCACAAGTTAACTATGTAGTAGTAAGAGAAGACAATTCATGGCATTACGGTATGATTAAAATGTCAATTAGCCTCAATGGGCAATTAGTGGAATATTGTACACTATATTGCTAAGTGGTCATAGGTTTTGCTTCTTTAAATACTAAGTTTCCAAATTGGGATCTGATTATACCGTACTTTCACTTCTATGTATGTGTCTACTCATAATTAAAGAACATTTATAGGCCTATTCACTTGAATGGGCTGAAGTAAAAAAAGTGGCGCCACTTTGGAAGAAAGCAAACCCTTTTTCTGCTGAATAAATCTGGAAACCACTTTAAATTGTTCTAGTGTGAAGTCTTAAAGTGGTTCTCGAAAACTTTTACATCGATATCTTATTCTTAGGGAAGGCCAGCAATATGAGATTGGTGATCACTTGGGTGAGTGCTGAAGCCTCTTCTTTGTGACAGTGAAGTCACATTCTTCAGTGGATCTTTTTGTCACTCAGTCCCATTCAAGTGAGTGCGAAGTATGGAGATGTGTCTGAGTGTTGTGGGCCCCTTCAATCAGCTGATTGCGGAATTGAACCACCAGCTATCTGATATTGATGAACCACCTAAGGAATGGTCATGAATATAAATCTTGCAAAGGTATCTTGGCCTAGAAGATTCAGGGTCTCCAAAATTGACTATCGGTATTGGAAACTAATAATGTACCTATAATAAAAGTCACTGTCCTTTCCACATACATCATCACCCCTTCTCCCTCATTCATGATAATATAATATAAGGGAGTACTGTGGTGGAGCACAGAAAGCAGTAAAGTATGACAAATGTGATCTTCAGCTGTCTAATTGGTTTCTAATAAAATATAAATTGTCTCTGGCTTTGAAAGCTTTGAAAGCATTTTCACACAATAAAATATTATATATTTATATTACTGCAAGTGAAACAATAGTTTGTCAATTAGAATAATCGCTTGTGTCTCTAGATACTGCTGTTACATACTTGTTATGGCGCTCCCTCTTGTTCTTGTGATTTCCCTTCAGGACATCCACCTAATGTGTCCATTCCCAACAGTAGGTAGCCATTTGTAGTCTTCAGATTCTTATTTTCTGGCCTGCACAATAGAAGGAATCCAACTCCAACGCTTGTCTATAACAAGATCCAGGCACTGTGACTGGGCACGTAGGTCCACTGTTATATTAGGTGGATGTTCTGAGAGGGAATCAAAAGAACACCAGGAGGCACCAAAACAAGTCTGTAGCAGCAATATCTACATAAAGGAGAATTTTATGGTGATTCTGAACAGAAACCTGTCGTGTTGCCATCTAGCAGAGTAAATTTATATTTATTTGAGAGAAAGCTGCTTTATGATAACAGGACCTTGCAGATGCAGGTTACATGCCGGGCATAGGCTTTTATACTAGGTACTGGCACATGTGTGGATTTAAAGCCAGTGAATATCATTTAATGCTTTGAGGTAGTGTTTTAAGAGTAAATCTTTCTATCTGCTTATAATCATGTGCCAGCCGCACTTATAGCCACCCCAGGTTGCTGAATTGGTTCAAGGACAAAATAGGTGCTCATTGCAATCTGCAAATTGTTCACATTTTCTGTGTTCCCATCATATGATTATTACATTATTATACAGCCATTCAGCATTACGAGGAGCCAGTGATCGTTTCAGAAATATTTTATGAAAGAAAATCTAAGCTCATGAATAACCGCTCTGCTCCATCTGTCGTCATATAAAAAAAGAATTGCTGCAGTAAAATCACAAGCTGATCATATGACAGCAGCAACCTCATTCCATCTACATACAAACTCATCCTACTACATAGTACCACTGTTTAGTATTATTAGAATATTATTATAATCCATATATTACAATGTGCATCCCAGTCCTTCTTATGGGGTGTATGCCCACGGCTCTTTGCTGAATTCTCTTCTAAGTAGATACATATATGAGTTTTAGTCTTGTCTTTTTCTATATTGAAAAATCTAATCTAATTTTACACAAGAGTTTTTAATATACACTACTGCGCAAAAGTTTTAGGCAGGTGTGCAAAGTACAAATAGTGTGTTAATATTTTATATTTGTCAATTCACAAAATTATTTGGATATACAAAAGAGAAATCTTTAGAAAGTCTTCATCCACAGAAGATCTGTGGTTAGTTCTCCAATATGTTTGGAACAACCTCCCTGCTGAGTTCCTTCACAAAATGCTACAGCAAGAGTGGTAGTAGTATAATGTTGTGCCGTGTTGGCCATTGAAAGTAGTGGAAGAGTGAAGAAATCAGGCGATACCTTTTAGAGGCTAACTGAGAATATTTGATGGTAAGCTTTCGGGAGTACTAGCTCTCTTCATCAGACATGGTGTTATACAAGAAACTGAAAATTCACAGATTTTTTTTAGACCCTAAAGACATGGACCTTCAAAGGATCTTAGAATCCTTAAAAAAACAAAATGCAATATAAGTAGAGAAGTTATTTACAACAGGTTAAGAAATAAACAGTCTGGAAAACTTGTGGGGCGTTGACGGAGGGATTGGTTATCTGTTTGCATCAGGTGGTGATTTGTGACCCTCACAGTTCATACATACTGTAGTGTGACATGAAACTGGCATGAATATTAAGTCCAAATTGCAGAGTTTGAAATTTTTGCATTAACTTATATTCCCATTCTTTCCTCTCCCTCTGCGCCTTAAAATGTCCCATTAAAACCACAACCTGCAAAACTTCATTAGAGTGGTCTTCTCCAGAGAAATGTGCGGCCACTGGGAGATCTGTTCTGCTGTTATTAATTGGTGGTTGCCGAAAGGAAACAGGCGCATAACCTAACCTTGCAGGAACAGAAGGCTATTGCTTCACTGAAAGAAAATCAGGATATTATATTCAAACCTGCTGACAAAAGGGGCGCAAAAGTCATAATGAACAAATCAGACTATATCCAAGAAGCAAACAGGCAACTATCAAATCCCACCCATTACTCCAAACTTGGAAGTGATCCCACAGAGGCCTATATGAAACAACTAAAGAATATGATCAAGAAGTTTCCAATCCAGGTCCAGAAGCAGGTAAAAGGGCTTATCCCAGAGGATCCCAGGCCGGGCTGCTTCTATATGCTCCAAGGATACACAAAGATGGCAACCCTGGGAGGCCTATCATTTCTGGCATCGGGACACTGACAGAAAACATCTCAGGTTGGGTGGAAAATCTCCTAAAACCTCTGATCAGAGATACTCCAAGACACCACTGACCTTCTTAACAAACTGAATGCCCTGGGCCCACTACCTGAGGGTACCATTTTGGCCATCATGGATGTGGAATCCCTGTATACCAACATTCCCCACAAGGATGGAGTTGCAGCATGTCAGGTACACCTGGAAAAACAAAACCTCCCAACAAAACCAGTAACGCAGCTCATACAATTCATCCTTAGCCACAACTATTTTACTTTTGGAGAGGATCTATATCTACAGTGAATGGGAACTTCAAAGGGGACCAGATGTGCACCCCAGGATGCAAATCTCTTTATGGCAGAGCTGGAAGGAGCATATTTATCAACATTCACCACCAAACCTATGATTTACCTTCGTTATATCGATAATATCCTTGTCATCTGGACTGCAGGTGAGGAGGCCCTACTTCAATTTCATAATGACTTCAATGACTTTCACCCTACCATCAACCTTAAACTTAGCTATTCAAAGAGTGAAATCCACTTTCTGGATACCTCAATATGCATTAAAGACCACCGGCTACTCACATCAATATACCACAAACCCACAGACAGAATGGCCTACCTGAGAAACGACAGCTTCCACCCCAAGCACAAAAGGTAATCTATTATTTACAGCAGGCTATACGATACAATCGTATTTGCTCCGACAAAGCAGACCTGGACAAGCACCTCCTGGATCTGAGGACGAAATTTCTCCAATTGGGATACAAACCAAAAGTGACGGACAACCAATTAAACAAAGCAGTCATTAACAGAGACAGTCTGCTCACATATAAAGAGACCCAGAATGAAGCCTGAGTGCCCCTAGTTGTCACCTACAACCCACAGCTGGAGATCCTATGAAGGATTGCCAAGGAGCTCCAACCTGTGCTACATACCTGTAGGGACAACAGACTCAAGGACATATTTCCATTTCCCCCTCTCCTTTCCTTTCGGCAGCCACCAAACCTACGGCATATTATTGTCCGGAGTGCCCTGAAGGCCCCAACTGAAAATGGCAACTCACCTTGCCTGCAAAACAGGTGCATGACCTGCAGGCACATCCACACCGCTGACAGTGTACCTGTCCCACAATCACAACAGGTGCACAGAATTAGAGGGACATTTACCTGCAGGTCTTCCAATGTGGTGCATCTCATAATGTGTGTGAAATGTCCCACCACAGGCCTCTATATGGGGGAAACAGGGCAGAGACACAGTCAGCGCATGAATTCACACAGATTCACCATTAATAACAGCAGATCAGATCTCCCAGTGGCTGCACATATCTCCGGAGAAGACCACTATATTGAAGATTTGCGGGTTGTGGTTTTAATGGGACATTTTAAGACGCAAAGGGAGAGGAAAGTTAATGCAAAATATTCAAACTCTGAATATAAGTTAATGCAAAAATTTCAAACTCTGCAATTTGGACTTAATATTCATGCCAGTTTCATGTCACACTATGTATGAACTGTGAGGGTCACAAATCACCACGTGACAGCAAACAGATAGCAAGCATTAGTAATCCCTCCTTCACGCCCCACAAGTTTCCAGATTGTTTATTTTTTGACCTGTTGTAAATAACTTTTCTACTTTTCTACTTGTTTTTTTAAGGATTCTAAGATCCTTTGAAAGTCCATGTCTTTAGGGTATAAAAAATCTGGGAATTTTCAGTTTTTTGTATAAAACCATGTCTGATGAAGGGAGCTAGTACTCCCGAAAGCTTACCATCAAATATACTCAGTTAGCCTCTAAAAGGTATCGCCTGATTTCTTCACTCTTCCACAGCAGGAGTGAGGTATTCTATTCAATGGGACTAAGCAGCATACAATTGTAGGTCATTAATAGTTCCAAACTTCAGTTCTAAACTTAGTGGCAGGATTTTTCCACTACTCTTTTTTTTATAGAGTCATATTCTATAGGTGTAATTTGAAGAAGTATGGTAGGCACACTGTCTATTAGAGAAGTACAACGGCCAGAGTGGGCCCACTATCATTTGTCAATTAGCATTCCTTAAATGGATTCTGTCACCAGGAAACTATTAAATATCAAAAAGCTATAGTGCATTGTAGAAAACGTTACTCTGAGCATCAACACACCTTTAGATAGCCTTAAAAAAGGTGTTTTATTAATATGCAGATGTGACTTAAGTGCAATGGGGCATACCAGAGTCTCTAAAGCCTCATATATTCTGGTTTAAAAACCTGTGGTTCTGGCATGCCCCATTGTACTTAAGCCTCATTTGAAAATGTATAAAAACAGCGTTTTCAAGGAAATGGTGCCTCTATTGGACTACCTAACTGTATTATATGGCTCTGCATAAGGTTCTTTGCAATGCACTGTTGTCGCTTTGATATTGAGTATCCTGGTTCAGGTATCCAGGTCCTGCCTGAAAGAAATGTAAAGGCTAACTATTCCTCAAATGCATCACAGTTACAGTGGTAAAGGGCTCTGAGGTCTAGGTCATACTCCATCTACCACTATGAGACACCTTAACTATGATAAATCTTTTCCACTGACACGTTTCTCTGGCCAATCATGAACAATATTCTGTGACCGTACGCCATTTTGTGAATACTGATTTTCATTATAAGTTGACTTCATATATGAGAGTGTATTATAGAGTTGAGTGAAGACCAACGGGCCATTTCTGAATAGTGTACAGGCCCCTTATGAAGATATCTAATGAACATGAAAAATGATTAGCTGGTTTGTAGTATTAAAGAAATTATTCAGGGACAATATAAAATGTACTTTTTTAATGTCAGGAATTATCTCCAATACTGGCCAAGAAAAGAGCATGTAATTATAAAATAAGTGCAATATAAGTGCTATGGCCACTTCTTGTGGGCATTGCTTCTGGCAAGAAATATTTTAAGACCATTGCCATCTAAATGAAAGGATAAAGATATTTCTGTCTTAAGCTCCTACTTTCATTAAGACTTTCTAGCGTTGGAGAAGTAAATGTATGTAATGCTGGGTATTCTTGACAATTCTTTTTGCCTTTGGATAATAAGTGCACTAATTTTCTGATGACTATTTCATTTCACTGCTCATTAATGTCATGCAATGTTTAATCAGTATCTGAAATGGATCATCCTAGAGCTGTAATATTTTATGCCTATGAGAATGTTGGGACATAGTAGGTTATAATATTTAGGGAAAAAGTTAGATTTCACTGAAAGTAACTGTCTACCTTTTATCACTTTGGGGGGAATTTTATTAAGACTGTCATTTCCTATGCCAGTCTTAATAAAGTGCCCAACTGGCGCAAGGTGTGCCTGAAATATAAGGAGGCTGCTTTTTATAAACATGCGCCACACTTCCATGCACCGTAATGTCTACACCAGCCAGGTTTCCTCTGCAGACTTTCTGCTTCCATTATATCTATAGGGAAACCACCAGCGTTTCCATAGGTATAATTGACATGCTGCTTTTCTAAAACTGCATTGGTTTTGGAAATTGCAGCGTTTCCACTGTGCGTATTTTCCCACAATGTGTGGATGGGATTCGCTAGAATTCATCCACTTTGCAGTGACTGTAAAATGCCACGGTTTACACCACTTAGGACCCAGGCCTAAAGGGCTTTTTTTCTTCTTTTAATCCTTTCATTTGTAGGGCTTTTGGATACTTTGCACCTTTGGTAGCCAAGACAATTTTCACAGTTTTGTCATGACACAAATAAAACCTAAATTGCAAAATACAAAAGTCATGCTAAACCCCATAACCATATATTTTGTGAAAAAAGAATCCCAGCATATTGTCAAAATGCCACTGAGTACTTTCATTCAATTTTGATCAAAATGCAATCTTTTGTTAAAAAAAAAAAAAAAAAATGCAAGCAAAAAATTATTAGTAGCTAAAAGCATGACTCAAGCAGAAAGTTATAGTGGGGAAAAAAGTATTTAGTCAGCCACCAATTGTGCAAGTTCTCCCACTTAAAAAGATGAGGCCGACCTGTAATTGTCATCATAGGTAGACCTCAACTATGAGAGACAAAATGAGAAAACAAATCCAGAAAATCACAGTCTGATTTTTTAAGAATTTATTTGCAAATTATGGTGGAAAATAAGTATTTGGTCAATAACAAAAGTTCATCTCAATACTTTGATATATATCCTTTGTTGGAAATGACAGAGGTCAAACGTTTTCTGTAAGTCTTCACAAGGTTGGCACACACTGTTGCTGGTATATTGGCCCATTCCTCCATGCAGATCTCCTCTAGAGCAGTGATGTTTTGGGGCTGTCGCTGGGCAACACAGACTTTCAACTCCCTCCAAAGGTTTTCTATGGGGTTGAGATCTGGAGACTGGCTAGGTTACTCCAGGACCTTGAAATGCTTCTTACGAAGCCACTCCTTCGTTGCCCTGGTGGTGTGCTTGGGATCATTGTCATGCTGAAAGACCCAGCCACGTTTCATCTTCAATGCCATTGCTGATGGAAGGAGGTTTGCACTCAAACTCTCACGATACATGGCCCCATTCATTCTTTCATGTACATGGATCAGTCGTCTTGGTCCCTTTGCAGAGAAACAGCCCCAAAGCATGAGGTTGCCACCCCCATGCTTCACAGTAGGTATGGTGTTCTTTGGATGCAACTCAGCATTCACTCTCCTCCAAACACGACGAGTTGTGTTTCTACCAAACAGTTCTACTTTGGTTTCATCTGACCATATGACATTCTCCCAATATCCTTCTGAAACATCCAAATGCTCTCTAGCAAACTTCAGACGGGCCCGGATATGTACTGGCTTAAGCAGGGGGACACGTCTGGCACTGCTGGATCTGAGTCCCTGGCGGCGTAGTGTGTTACTGACGGTAGCCTTTGTTACGTTAGTCCCAGTTTTCTGCAGGTCATTCACTAGGTCCCCCTATGTGGTTCTGGGATTTTTGCTCACGGGGTGAGATCTTGCGTGGAGCCCCTGATCGAGGGAGATTATCAGTGGTCTTGTATGTCTTCCATTTTCTAATTATTGCTCCCACAGTTGATTTCTTCACACCAAGCTGCTTGCCTATTGCAGATTCAGTCTTCCCAGCCTGGTGCAGGTCTACAATTTTGTTTCTGGTGTCCTTCCACAGCTCTTTCGATTTCACCATAGTGGAGTTTGGAGTGTGACTGTTTGAGGTTGTGGACAGGTGTCTTTTATACTGATAACAATGTCAAACAGGTGCCATTACTACAGGTAATGAGTGGAGGACAGAGGAGCCTCTTAAAAAAGAAGTTACAGATCTGTGAGAGCCAGAAATCTTGCTTGTTTGTAGGTGACCAAATACTTATTTTCCACCATAATTTGCGCATAAATTCTTTAAAAAATCAGACAATGTGATTTTCTAGATATGTTTTCTCATTTTGTCTCTCATAGTTGAGCTCTATGATGTCAATTACAGGCCTCTCTCATCTTTTTAAGTTTTCAGAAAAGACAAAAAAGATACAAAGCCGAGCGGCACATAGTGTAATACTGTTTGTATAATGGAAAAACAAAAAACTGTGCAATGAAAGGAATAATGGTAAACACTCTACACGAGGGTCCGATTAGACACCGTGGTTGGAGTGAATCCACAGTGAGCGGGTGAAGAGTTGACACAGCACAAAGTGAAATAGCTTGACAAACATTGGTGTAGTTTTAATCTCACTTGGGGTAGTTGTGATAAGCCACAACTACTAAACATGCATGACAATTCAGTACATGGAGGCAGCAGGATCTCTCGGCGTTGGGATCACAGGAATCCAGATGACAGTAATATCCGTTGTGGATGGAGTGGAGGCTCCAAAAAAAGAGAGTATATCTGCGCTTTCCAAATGAAAAGACTTTACTGAGGCTTAAAGCACACAACGGGTTTCGGAGAATCTTGCTTGTTTGTAGGTGACCAAATACTTATTTTACACCATAATTTGCAAATAAATTCTTTAAAAATCAGGCAATGTGACTTTCTAGATATGTTTTCTCATTTTGTGTCTCATAGTTGAGGTCTACCTATGATGACAATTACAGGCCTCTCTCATCTTTTTAAGTGGGAGAACTTGCATAATTGGTGGCTGACTAAATACTTTTTTCCCCCACTGTATATGAAGGGACTATGGTGCCTGTTTATATCACACGCTGTCTGTTTATAGTGACCGTGTGATGTAATTCCAGTCTTGTCACATAGACGTGTATAGGATGAGGTTGTAGTTACATTACATGGCTGCTATGAAATGAATGACACTATGTAAACAGAGAAGGGGTCACGGCGCTTACACAGGTAACACAGTTCATTCAAACAGCTGATCCTGGGAGTCCCGGGTATTGGAACCCCAGTAATTCTTTTTTTACCTTTTTTTTAACCTTTTAATTAGGAAACACCTAAGGGGGTACACAGGAATTTAAAGATGCACTTGGGGGTATTATTCATTATGGGGGGTTATATTATATATTTTATAAATGGGATAGCAGCAGGATGGGAGTGCAGGTGAGGACAATGTAGGTCAGGTGCCTGGAAAAGTAAAGAGTCAAAGATGTCTGTGCTGCAAACTTTACAGAGATTGAATGAAGTGGGCATGGCGGTCCAGATGGAAGAGATGGAGAATATGAACAATTAGTCAGAGACGTCACTGGTAAGTCACTAAATGTTATTGCCCTGTATTCACCTAAATCGTCTGCAGAGCCCTGTGTACAGCTGATATATACCGCTATACGGTCACTGTATAGTGATAATATCGGTATACCTACGTTGGGGGCCCACTTGGACATGTTGGCCCCCCTGTGCTGAACCTGGTAAGCAGAGTTGTGCAGGGGGGTCCAAGCTGTATTTTTGCCCTGGCACAGTGAGCCTTTGGATGCTCCCTGGCGTTGTGTATTATTTTCCCACTCGCAGACAGCAAGTATTTCACAGTATTACTGTGCCATCACAAAGGTTAAACAAATCTGAAGATTTTCCCACACAAAACTGATTTTCTTTTTTCAGCCCACAAGAAAAGTGCAGGATTTAGTTTATAGTAATTTTGGATTGAGAGATCAATGTTCAGTCAAGGTTAGGGTACAAAATGGAGACTCAATATGATCACATGAGAGTCCTAATTCTTGTAAAGTGACGATAACAGGCAAACAATCAAAGCAATAAATACATAGAATATTGTGATTTATAGTGATTTTATTTCTAACATATCAATAATCACTGATCATACATTATTTTTGGTGCATTTGATTAATGTAAAAAATCTACTGTACATGTGTAATGTAATCTAATAAAAGTAGCAACAGAGAATAGTCTTTAGTACAAGGTAATATAGAAGTGGGTTTCTCTAAGTTGCCTTCATTCCAATCTCACATTCTCCTAATAGCTCCATCAAATTCCTTGTCAAACCATGGTCTCTTCCATGTGTAACTTTTATAATATCAAAGGCCTGAAATGGAAAAAAAAATAAGAATGAGAAAAGTAGATTAAGCGAAATAGAGATTTCAGTACTGAAATAACCTTATAGAGATTCTGTCACCTCCACTATAGAGCCAATAATGGGGCTGTGCATGGGACTTTAAGGACTCCTGCAGAGGAGTCCAGAAAATCCAAACTTCCTGGCAGTGAGTCCCTGCCTCCCCGAGGCTCTACTGCTTCACACTATACACAGGACAGGAGAATAAAACCACAATGAGGCAGAGTCCACTAGCATCATAGATCACTAAGGAGTCCCAGTCTGTAAACCAGATTCAATCCAGGAAATGCAGGCAATATACGATTGTCTGGACCATATTTTTTCGTTATGCAGGTGGCGCAAAAGGATTTCCAACATACCTTTTTTGTTTTGAAATGATTTAGAATTGACAAGAAATTCCTCTTTTTATGTGTATTCTTCACCCCCTATCCACTTGCAAAAATCTTCTTGTGCATGTGCCTATATTTCCACGTTTTAAGATGCAGCTGGTGGGTACCACTAGATAATATGCCACATGTCCATATAAATGCAATACTCAACAACAACACACAAGGATATGTATGACAACTCAATAAGACAACCTTAATGCTTAAACTACAGTATATTTTATTAGAGTAGAGACACACAAGTTTAAACACCTCGAGTGCTTACAATACTTCGGGAGCACCATCTTGATATAGTCCCCATACTGGAAGCAAAAGCAATAAGTCAGTCCCTAAATAATTCTAATAACTACAAGTCCATCACAAAAAATATATCTATAACAAATGCCAATACAACATGTTGTATCAAAGACTGGGTTAAACTATATTGCATACCAGTTCCAATATAATAGTGATTGTTTCCCCAAAGCTGTTGCCATCCAGAGCTTGCGTAGCTCTGTAATTGAGACACTGTCAGTCCTGTGGCGTGGCACTCACTGGGAAGTAAGTTCAGTTTTATTCTCATCATCAAAAGCAGTACTAGTCCGTACAAAGTTACCCCTGAAGATGCCGCTGGAAAGCGCTATGCATGGATTAACACCCACTACTCCCTTTGGTCTGGTATGGAATTTGGTCTAAGCCAGGCGTTGATGCAACATTTTATACTGGCATTTGATGACTAGATATTGACCAATCACACATATCCTTGTCTGTTGGTGAGGAGTACTGTATCTTTCCACATTTTGGAATGTGTGTGATACTATGTTGCTTCTGGCTGCTTCCTCTACTACAGTACTGTGCCTGCTCTGGCCATGAAAAGTTTTGGTGCATGTACACAATTTCAGCAAGGGGATCGATGACACAGGCCTTTAAGGAGGCATAACTGGGTGACAACTGTGGAGAGCTGGTGCTCTTACCACCACAGCCCTAATAAAAAAAAGGACTCTCTCACCAATTCAAAGGGTTTTGCCCCACCAAAGTATGTTGGTGATTGTATTAAAAGCCCTGCCATGGGTTATATAGTCATTTTGGAGTGACAGACTCACTTATAGTTATTCATTGTATAAAACGTACTGTTTGTATCTTTCCACATGGTTTTTAAGATCTCTGGAACCAGGGCAGATAACATCAAACCTGAAAGTTCACAGTCAGTTTGCAACGGTATATAACACTCCCTATCTTTGAGTACATGAAAGGTCCCCTGTATATGATTTCACTTGACAAGTATATTCATTTGTACCATATGACAGAAACAGATTTTATTTTGTAGCTTTCTATTGGAGGAAATCTGCTTACAAACTGTTCTCTCCTTCTGCTGAAGCACCTAGCCATCCAACCATTCAATACAACAGAAGGGCAGAAGCATCATATAAAACCCTAAATATATCCAGTGAGCGATCTAGGGGCATCAACTACTGTAGATGTCACTCTTTAAAATGTACATTTTAAAATACACATTCCTTTTTTTTTTTTTTTAATATATACTGTGTATAATGTCTCTTTTTTTTTGCGTGTTTTGACTACATGAAACCTCAGTGGGGCCACACAAAGATCTCTGAATCTCAATGTCCTAAGTAACCTAAATATTCATAAACTATATGTAAGATATGTTTACATTATAATAGGGCTCTGATATCATCCATATATATTTTATGCCTCAAGATAAGAGGTAAAGAATAAAAGACTGAAAAGAAACGTTCCTTTGTGTATAGAAATGAAAGCTAAAAGAAAAACCTTTTCTCCTATCCACTCTGAAATGGGAATCTGGCTGCCTAAAATGACAAAAGCACATAAAAGTATGCAGATTGATTACCACAATGTTGGATCGTGATAACGAAAAACGATTAGCTATAACTGCACCATACACATATGGTAGAAAGCAGAAGACAGCTCTTTGGGTACTTTGTATTTCATCCCAGACTGATTAAAATGAATGAGCTCTGATGTGACTCACACAGCAAATGACTTTGCGCAGTTTTCTGCATAATGAGAACATGCAGTGGAATGGGCACAAGGTCTGTTACAGGGAAATGGATTGTGAACTAAATGAGACACTGGTGCTGTTATACTCTATTAATGAGCGCTCGCTTTAGCTAGATCTCTAGGCTTCTGAGACATTTTAGAAGAAAATCCAGACAGAACATCAAGCACACTGTAGGTGTATTCTTCTTTGTCTGCATATTACACACTTGACAGATATTGTTTTCAAAAGCGATTGTCGGAAACACAGGTAGTTGATATAGTAGTTTGTAGTAACACTTTGCTTCATGTACTGAGTCTTTAGAGTGTAGGGAAATTCACTTTTCTGGTTCCTAAACTTGAATGATACAGTTAAATAAGAGCTCTGGTACACTTATGAACTATGCTCCTATGTCATTTGGACATGATCATGACAAATTTAATGCTCTGGATGTCCACTAGAATGGATCCATTACCCACAGTAAGCAGAGGTCTTAAAAGGGTAAGGAATATTAGTAGACTGCATAGATTTCAAGGGGGTCTCCACAATAATCACATTGTCATTAGGATAGGCTACCAAAGTTTTATTGATCAGTTGATAGCTTTCAGATGTGAGCTTCTTAGGTGTTTAACCTGATTGGTATGACACGTAGAGAAATTAGTGGAAGAGTGAAGAAATCAGGCGATACCTTTTAGAGGCTGAGTATATTTGATGGTACGTTTTCGAGAGTACTAGCTCTCTTCTTCAGACATGGTGTTATACAAGAAACTGAAAATTCCCAGACTTTTTATACACAAAAGACATGAACCTTCAAAGAATCTTAGAATCTTTAAAAATAACAAAATGCAATATAAGTAGAGAAGTTATTTACAACAGGTCAAGAAACAAACAATCTGGAAACTTATGGGGCGTGACGGAGGGATCAGTAATTCTTGCTGTTATCTGTTTGCTATCAGGTGGTGATTTGTGACCCTCACAGTTCATACATAGTGTGACATGAAACTGGCATGAATATTAAGTCCAAATTGCAGAGTTTGAAATTTTTGCATTAACTTATATTCCCATTCCTTCCCCTCCCTCTCCGTCTTAAAATGTCCCATTAAAACCACAACCCGCAAATCTTCAATAGGGTGGTCTTCTCTGGAGATATGTGCGGCCACTGGGAGATCTGTTCTGCTGTTATTAATGGTGAATCTGTGTGAGTTCATGCACTGACTGAGTCTCTGCCCTGTTTCCCCCACATACAGGCTTGTGATGGGACATTGCACACACATTATGAGATACACCACATTGGAAGACCTGCAGGAAAATGTCCCTCTAATTCTGTGCACCTGTTGTGACTGTGGGACAGGCACACTGTCAGCGGTGTGTATGTGCCTGAAGGTCTTGCACCTGTTTTTTGCAGGCAAGGTGTAAAGAGTAAAGAGCTGAGCAGGTTTGACATGGGTCAAATTGTGATGAGCAGATGACAAAGTCTGAGCATCTCCAAAACTTGGCAGATCTTGAGTTCCTGATATGCAGTGGTCCTAGTAAGGATAATCGGTGAAATAGTCACAGGGAATCACTGCTAGCCCATATGGCCTGTTGTCACAGAAGAGTTTATATAGCACAAATGGCTGAAAATGTAATTTTGGCTGTGAGAGAAAGGTGTCACTGCATCAAAACTTGCACTACGATGCACTATGGTTTGAAGGCAAGGAGACTGGGCATTCTCTGGGCAATGTCCTTCTGTGAAACTTTATCTGTCCCATTCATGTCGATGACGCATTGATATAAACTACCTATGTAAACATTATTGCAGGTCAAGTATATGCTTTAATGGCAACGGAATTCCCTAATGGTAGTGGCCATCTTCCACAATATAATGTTTCCTATCACAATGCAAAATTTGTTCAGGAACATGACTATGTCTAAATACCTCAGTTTTCAATTGATTGTATATGGTAGTTGTTGAAAAAGAACACATAGGACTTAAAGTATCTGCTACCAATGTCTTGGGGCAGATACCACAGGACACATTCAGAGATCTTGCTGAGTGGTGGATCTTCAAACAAGTATATACTTGAAAAAGGGGTATTAATGACCCCGAAACGCGTAGTGTTTTTTCATTGCCTGCAATAAAAAGAATTTTCCAACTATACTGATCCCGCGCAGTCCCTGGATTCCTGGTCCTCGACATATGCCTTGTTGAGATTGATGGCAGAGGGAGACCTACATACACCATTAGCTTAGGTTTTAATGTTATGCCTGATCAAACAGAGGATTTTAAGATTGTGTAACTTTGGAGAAGAAAATAATAGTAAGCAAATATTGATTTTCTTCTTAATTATGTTTTATGTTTTGTATATGCAGACCTGTTTCAGGGGAGCCATACAAGGCATCTTCTGATATAATTCACACAAATGTCTTGCGGTAATTGCCAAAGTAGAGTCTTTTTAGTGGTCATTACAATTACTGTCATATTTTCACTTCTATTAAAACACCTAAAATTAATTGAATTAGTTTTTGCTGCTTATTACATTTCAGCGAGAAACTGGTACAATTACAATGTGTAATGACCCAGAATACAACACTGCATAAGAACAGTATGGTATGGCACTATAATTGGCAAATATGATGTGTGAGATATTTCCGGTATTTCTCCTTTCCTACTCTAATTAAACGGACATTGGTGTACTAGTGAAAAGACGTGATTTTTTTTTTTTCAATACTGCAGATATTACAAGATATTAACACCAACAAAGATGGCACAGGAATAGCATATGGGACATTTACAGGACGCTGATCCCGCAAAGTGTGAATTCTCAGAAGTGCTGAAGGGCAGGTTTCTTCTGTATATAGTGTACAATTATACACAAAACAATGACCAACAGTATTTCAGCTCTGTCTCCGGGAAAACACCATTTTCTATTTTAGTATAAGTTTACATATAAATTCCTTGTATTCCTAACTTTTTCAGTAGCTGCTTTGTGCAGACTTCCCATAACTATTTATAGTGAATTGTCTTCGTAGGGCATACATATTCTATATCTTTTGTGGTATTGATGTTGGATACTTGTGAAGAATATCGCCTCGCCCAGCCGCCTGGCACGCCTGCGATCAAACTTCTTTCTTAACACCGTGAGTAGACCGGGTCATAGGATAGAACGAAACGAGTGATATAAATTTTATATGTTTAATAACCCAAGTGGGTCGGTATGAATTAATAGCATATACAGAAATATACAATATTAATACGATCAAGCATAAACATACAAGCAAAAGAGCGATGATACCGTACATAAACAAAAAAAAAGGGAAAATAAAATATAGAATGTTACCTGAGCCAACAGCTCTGTCTTAGCTGTGACTCTTACAGCTTCCACACAAAAGACTCAACAACTCACTCTAGCCAGTGTGAAGAACCTAGTCCAGCCCCACCCTTCACCCCCCACAGCCAGCCCTCTATGCTGGTTAGAAGGAAAGATGGGTGCCTGGGTTAGTTGTAGGTCATTAGCCCACCCTCCCCCCTTTGGACATCTGGGATATCACACTGATGGGCCAGACAGGCCCTCTCTCCATGGTATGCACATAAAACCATTGGAGCGAATTGATCACCAATGTAAACACAGCTTTACACTCCTACAGATATGTGACTGATACGAATGAGGAATGATACATGTCCAAGAAAGATACATAAATTGAGGGTCTCATCATCACAATACTATTACTGTGTTTTATTTGTAACATATTTATTGTACAGGTAAAATATTATATAGACAGCCCTACCTAATGGGTAAAGTGCCCATTCTTAACTGTTGCAGTTAAGAACATGGTAATACAACAAGGCAATGGTATGTAATACAAGTGATATTGTGCAAAAGAGTTGAATCCCTTCCCATTACATCATAGTATGGTGGTACTCTCTTTTATGGTAGTTCATGTTCCCTCACACAGTGCCATCATCTGGAGGGGGATGTCATCATAGGCGTAATGTAAAACATCTACCATGTCCCATTTATCATGCTAGCGTCTTCTCATGTGGCTTAAAGGCCTTTGTGCCCTCTTTTGGCTCCAAGGCTTGGGTGCAAAAACTACCTGCGCTACCTATCTGACCTTGTAGTGTGACAGTGTCGTAAAACAATCATTTCCCTTTAAGCCAAAGCTAGACCACTGAGGTCACAGCTACCGCCAGTGAATAGCAGGGGTTTCATGTCTGTGTTTGGACATCATCGCCAGGATAGAGAAAAAGGACGGGGACCTGGAAACTCTGGAACAGGAGTGACGGTCAGTCATTAAGGTGAGTATTATGTCTCTCATAATTTTAGAACAGCGCAAGTGTTCAGGGCTGGATACGGCATTTACCAACTAAGAAGAGTGTAATACAAATCAAACATTATACTGACCTGCTTAAGTGTTGTCATAGCTTCAGGGAACATGCCCAGATGAAGCTGGAGCTTGCCCACTTTCATTATCTGGATGGCCCGTACTGGATGGTAATTTGAATAGTACAAGCTAAAAACAAGAAAAAAGACCTTTTTTTAACTTCCTATAAAAGATATATATGTTTAATCAGTTTTTATTGAGGTCTTTGCAAATAAGAACAAAAGGAAACAACCAAGACAAAGGCATCAAATAAGGCAGTAGGAGGCACGCAGGCCACCCAATTGTGGAGAAGTCGCTGAGGAACAGTTAGGGTAGAGGGCTGCTGACGCCCGCAACAGAGAAACCAGTAACGGGTGGCACAATAACAACATGGGGAAATGCATCATTGGGGGGTGATGGCAGGGAACACTATAGGACAGAAGGAAAAGTCCGGCTGTGGAGGACCACCAAAGTGCCACTTGCGCACTAGAAGAAAAAGACAAATGCTGGAGGGAAAGGGGAACTTGGGGAAGACACGGGTGAACAGAAACACATAAAACCACATACAAGACCGGGATGGGATAGGGCACACTGACGAGAAAGGGAAGGGGGAGAGAGGGATTGTACAGAAGGGGATGGCCAGACCCCTTATGGAAAGGGGAGCAAGGCGCTCCCAGTTCAGAAAAAGAAAGAAGAGAACTCTGAAGTCTCCTGGAACATCACCCACAGCCACCAGAGGGACTCAAATTTAGAAGGGTCAGGCGAGTCCTCAGCCACCAGGGCCTCAATTCTCTTAATAAGGAGAAGCTCCTTTAGGAACTCAACCAGGGTCGGCACAGCAGTACTGTGCCAATGCCTGGGAATGACTGTTCTGGCGGCAGTGAGAAAATGTCGCAGGAGGTCTCTCACCAAAGATATTTATGATGATATACAGCATGTACAATACAACACAGAAGAATACACACAAGCTCATTCATAAGGATAATGGTTCAGTTTTGTGCTGAATGGGTAGCATTCACCAGCTGAACACCATTGGTGACGTGAGCTGTTTTCATGGTAAAGTCCAACAGTTCAGTCATTACAGATCCCTACTTGTGAATAGCATTTTTTAAATGGGTTGTCCCAATTTCAGCATCATATTCAAACTTGTAGCTTAAGCTAACTTAAGTGTTATACCCAATACATAACTTTATCTACATTGCTCCATTTGTCAGATATAGCTAAATATGCTGCCTTGGTGTTTACAAGCTTGTTGACTAGGTTACAAGACCACCTCTCTGGTCGGGCTCAACTCTCTCTGCATATTCTCTTTCTCTCTCTGCATATTGCTTTCAGTTGCTTAGCCCTGATAAGACCTAGAACAGTTTCTTGATCAGTACTTCTGTACTTAAAACTAGAGATAACTCCAAATTAGACACAAGCACAGAGTAACTGTGGGATTGGGCTGAAAACCAAGAAGTGGAGGGGAGGGGAGGGGGGTTGACAGGAGGCAAGTATAACCTTGAGATGTGCAAAGCCCCTTTTTTAAGACAAAATCTAGGAGCAGATCATAGAAGGTGGAAAAATATAGAAGAATCGATTAAAACAATAAAGATGGATCTGTTCTGTGATAAATAAAGGATCCAAGTACCCCATTTACTATATTGGGTTACATTGAGTATCCATGGTTTTTACCCTGATATAATCAGTGAAAAAGTCATGCTTGCAGGACTTTTTCAGTAGTGATTTTAGATGGACTCTGGGCCTGAGGCTCTGAATGGAGACTTCAGCACAGATGTGAATGCAGTCTAAGTGGGAGGCATGCATGCTTGTCGCTGCTGAATGTTATTCCTCATAAATGTTAAATAATGGAAAACCTCTGGTTATGGGCACAGTCTAAATTAAACAAGAATATTACATATCCAGCAGTAGGTAAGATATGTGTATATATACTCTAAAACAGAAATTATAATGTTCATTTATTTATGTCATGTGGGAGATTTACCGTGGTAAATAAAGCTTTTTGCACTGGTCTCATACATCAGAACTTTTCAGTTTATTTTCTACAGAAGATGTGATATATATGGTGTAAACTTTTTATGTTTGTACTAGTCACAGGGGTTTATGAATAGGTGAATCTAAGGTTTAGAATCCAAGGTGAAGCTACAAAAAAACCTTAAAATATATCAAGCCATATTTCCATTTGGTCTATTATAACGTGTGAGAAGGTGACAGGCAGAGTGCTGGAGTCACGGTATATCAGCCCCCAGTTTTTAACATATGTCTGGTCCAGGGCGGGTTTTGAGTAGGCCTCAGCTCAGGTGTGAGTCCTGGCCTCATTACTGGCCCATAAAGGTCTACAGAGTCTGCACTTTAAGGCAGATCCTGGGGAGTGAGAGGAGCTATCTGGATCTGTCCTGCGTCACTGAAACTCTGCTGAGACTGTGCTGTGGTTTTTGTTCGTGTGGTTAATAGTAGCCACATGTATAGTTAGTTTTCTCGGGTTTAGTTAGTGCTCGGACGATTAGGACTTTGTTTTGATATTTTTTGCCTGAAGTTAAGGCTGTATTATCATTTGTACCTGAAGTGAAGGTTTATTTATTTTGCTGTTTTTTTTCTAAATAAACCTACTTGCACCAGAGTCTGTGTCCCTGTATCTGACTGATTGGGTCCACACCACGGCTGCTACCGAGCTACCTTCCCCACATATGGTGCTTCGGATGCGGGCAACCCAATTTTAACAGTCTTAGAAAGACATACACCAATTTTTTTTTCCTCTCCTATGTCCTGGGTGAAGGCTGCATGAGAGATTAAAAAGGAGACCGCCAGCATGGAGGACTTTGTGAAGCAGTTTGGGCAGGTCATCCTACAGAAGCAGCAAGCCCAGGCACTACAGCAGCAAGCCCAGATGGATGCTGAGAGGCGACAGCAGCAAGCCCAAACACAGCAGCAGGAGATGAACTTGCTGCTAATGGAGACGCTGATGCTGCTCAGCCAGGTCTTGATTGACCAGAGGACGGCAGGAGAGTGTGCTGGTGCCAGAGAGAGACCCAGAGAGTACAGACCGCTGCTCAAGCTGCCGTGCAGAGTTCCCTACAAAAGATGATGTCCACAGATGACATGGAGGCATATCTTCGTGTTTTTGAGCGAGTGCCCAAGCGGGAGAGACTGTCTAAGGATCAGTGGGCCAATGTTGTGGCGCCATTTCTCACCGGGGAACCTCAGAAGGCCTACTATGACCTGTGTGAACAGGAGGCTAAAGAAAACAATAAACTGAGAGGTGAGATCTTGGCACGTCTCGGGGTAAACATGCATGTACGTGCTGGGAGAGTACACCATTGGACTTTCTCTGAGAGACTCCCACTCCGATCCCAGATGCATGACCTGGTGTATCTGGTAAAGAAATGGCTTCAGCCTGAGGAGGCCACTCCATCACAGATGTTGGAGAGAGTGGTACTTGACAAGTACACCATATCGCTTCCATCTCAGATCCAGCGCTGGTTTGGACAAGCGGGACCTACAAAGGCTGAGCAGCTTGTATGTTTGGTGGAAGGGTACCGAGCCACTGAGGAGCTACTGCAGATGTCTCCCAGACCTGTTAACCCCAAGACGGGTAAGACTGTACCAACTACTGTGGGGGTGAGGAAGGTTGTGATGGGAGGACATTCAGAGGGGGAACAGGCAGCAGGGACTGTGAACTCTAAGCCCAGGTCTCAAAATGGAGACCCATGCCGTCTCAGATGTTGGTGCCATGTACTGGGTCATGTTGCTGCATACTGTCCCCTGACGACTGAGCCCATGGACTGCAACAGTTCTAGGCGGGTTTCCTTGTTTGCTCAACCCGCTTGCTTGGCAGAAACTTCGAAAGAACCGCAGATGTGTAATGTGACTACAGCAGAGCGTGCTGTACTGGCTCTCCTGGACTCTGGGAGCCTTGTAACCCTGGTGCACCATGATCTGGTCGACCCTGAACTGTACAGTGGACAAACTATTGGGGTTTTGTGCATACATGCTGAAACTAGAGAGTACCCTATAGCAGAGGTCACCATAAAAACTACCTCTGGCATCGCCTCTCACAAAGTGAGCGTGGTTAAGTCCCTGTTCCATAATGTGATCATAGGGAGGGATTTTCCTCTGTTTTGGGATATGTGGAAAAAGCAGGGGCTACCATGCCCTAAAAATGTTGATATTGGTGATGTCTTGCCTAAGGTTAACCCTGAACCCTTTCATCCTGACAGGGAAACACCAGCTGTAGGGGTGACCCAAGATGGTAATAATTTTCCCCTATCTGATGCTGATGGTCAGGAGGGAGTTCCTGAGATGCCTGTCCCGTGACGTGACAATTTTGGGACTGCTCAATTAGAGATCCTAATCTGTCTCATGCCAGAGAAAATGTAAAAGGTGGTAAATGGGGAACCTCAGTATCCAGGGGCCGACAAAGAGTTCCCCTATATGTCCATGAACCAGGACCTACTGTATAGGGTAAATCAAATACGGGGAGAAATTGTTGAACAATTGGTGGTGCCCCGGCCCTATCAAAGAGTGGTCTTAGATATGGCACATAAGTATGTGTTAAGAGGACACCTGGGGTACGAAAAGACCAAAGAGCGCATTCTACAGCGTTTCTATTGGCCAGGAATTGAAAAACAGGTACAAGAGTATTGTAACTCCTGCCCAGAGTGTCAGCTAACCGCTCCTGTGTCCCACTTCAGGAGTCCTTTGGTACCCCTACCCATTATAGAGGTACCATTTGAAAGAGTGGCCATGGACCTGGTAGGTCCTGTTCAGTGGTGAACCTAGCCTCTTTGCTGCCTGAGGCGGACTATAGAAAGACGCCCCCTTCCAAAAAAAAAAAATATATATAAAATTGCGTTTCCATGCTACTAGCTTCACACGCTGTTATCGTCGCACAATATACACAATACACAAACTTATGAAATAGTTTTTAAGAATTCTTCTTCCTGTATTACTTCAGTATCAGATCAACAACACAGTATTAACAATGAAAGTAACTTCACACATCTTCTGCTTGGTGGATGGACGAGCCCACATGACCCCCATTCTCTATAATAGGAGCGCCGCAGATAGCTGAGTACTGTACTTCGGGTATCTTCGGCACTCCCATCAAAGTTGAATGAGAGCCACACGGGTATGTCCATCCACCAAGCGACACACCTATATATGGCTGCGGCCTGGCTGTATTCCTGTCAGGGATGATACACCTGTTGTTGCTGCTTTAAAGTTGCCGGGTCTGCATAAAGAAGGGTTGGTGGTTGCTGCTTTAAGGTTGCCATGACAACATAAGGAAGCTTCCTGAGCAAGCCTTTTTAAAACACTCCCTATCACTCAGCTGTGCTGGCTAATCAGTTCTCTAACTAACTCCTGCTAAGCGCCTGACTGTGATTTGACTTCTCCTATACCTGACCTGTGGCTGTGTACCTGGATTCCTCTTTTGTCTTGCGATTTTGTTCTGGCATTCCTGATTGGTTCTGACTATTGGCTTTGTTTCCCGGATTTGTCTTCATCTCGTGATTTGGATCTGTGTTACCCTCCTCAGTTGCTGACACGGATTGACGACCATTCTGTTTTCTCTGTCCCTGTGAGTAGTGTGCAGATTTGGTGTAGGCTCCTGCTGCAGTGGATTTATTTGTAATACACTTTCTGTTCTGGTGACAAATCCGGTCTTCACATTCAGCGGAAGGCCACCTCTTCTTGCAAGGAGCTCTGGTGAAGGCGTCTGAGGCCGGTCTTGGCTCGCAGTAGTGTTTTGCCTTTAAGTAGCATTTTCTACTTTCTACTTTTCTTCTTGCTCACAGTTGTCAGCCCTTTTCTGCTGCTGCTCTCCTATAGACTTGTACATTTCTTACCTTGCATCTGAATCCCAACAATTCCCACCCAGTGGGGGGAAAAAACCCAATTCTCAGGCTCAGTGGGGGTCTCAGCAGACAGACCCCCATCACTCAGGTATTTATCCTCTATCATTTAGGTGAATACAGTGTAGTAACATTTTGTGACTTACAGGTGACGTTTCTGACTAATCCTTCACATTTCCCTTTTTTTCCCTTTGGACCGCCATGGCCACTTCTTCCAGCTGTGACTTGTCTCTGTAAAGTTTGCAACACAGATATCTTTGGCTCCTCACTTTTCCAGGCATCCAACCCACAATGTCCTCACCTGCACACTCATCCTGCTGCTACCCCAATTATAAAATATATGATATAACCCCCCCATAATGAATAATACTCCCAAGTGCATCTTTAAATTAATAATGTCCGTGTGTACCCTGTATAAATAGTGCCCCTTATTAATAATGCCCCAGGTGTTAACTAATTAAAAGGTTTTCCAGGTCATTAATAAACTAATCAGTGGGGCTCAAAAATCCAGGACCCCCACTGATCAGCTGTTTGAATGAACTGTGGTACCTGTGTAAGTGACGTGACCGCTTCTCTGTCTACATAGTGTCATTCATCTCATAGCGGCCATGTAATGTAACTACAGCCTCGTCCTATACACGTCTACGTCTTTTCAGACCCCAGAGTATAATGATCGGAGACCCAGGTGGTGACAAACATAAAAACCAGTGTTACTTACCTGGGCTCCGGTGCACTCCCTGCTTTCGGCCCTTTTCAATGTCGCACAGACCAGCGTCGCCACATAATGATGTCGAGCTGGCTCACGTGATGCCTGGGACGTCACCAAAGAAGGCCAAAGCTGGCTGGGAGTAACATCGGATCGCTGGAGAGGTGAGTAACAATGGTTTTTATGTTTATCACCTCCCCTGGGTCTCTGATTATTATACTTCGGGGTCTGAAAATAGCCTAGAGTATAATAATAGTAGTATTTGAGGCATGCGGCTTCACTTACCTATCCCCGCTGCCACTCACGGCCGCTTATGATTCCCCCTTCTGCGTCCCATAGCAGAAGGGGAAGCGGAGACGGCCACAACCAGCAGCGGGGATTGATAAGTAAATAGGCCGTTACCTGCCGGGGTTACTCCAGCAGGTAACGGCCTATTTATATATATATATTAAAAAAAAAAAAAAAAAAGTTATCCTCACCTACCTGCGATCCCTTGATGGAGCCGCCACCTCCTATTCTTGACCTGCGTCCGCGTCTCAGCGTAGGAGGCGCAATGACATCATTGAATCGCCGCCTGCGCTGAGATGCGGAGATCTCGTAATCCAGCTCAGGACAGGTACCGCACAGCTTTGTTTTTTTTTTTTTTTAGCGGCTTGTCCTGGAATGGTTTACGGTAAATAGAAAGTAAAAAATGCCACCCCCCAGACAATGACAGACAGTGCCGCCTGAGGCGGCCGCCTCACTTCGCTTCATTAGAGGTGCGCCCCTGGTCCTGTTGTAAAGTCTGCTAGGGGGCATCAGTATATACTAGTGGTGTTAGATTATGCTAAACGATACCCTGAGGCCGTGCCCTTGAGACATACTTCGGCCAAACTAATTGCCAAGGAGCTTTTTTATATGTTCTCTCGGACTGGTATACCCAAGGAGATCCTGACTGACCAAGGGACTCCTTTTATGTCCAAGGTAATGAAAGAAATGTGTAAGCTCCTGAAAATCAAACACCTGAGAACCTCTATGTATCACCCCCAGACAGACGGCCTAGTGGAGAGGTTCAATAAAACCCTTAAGGGTATGTTAAAAAGGGTGGTTAGCAAGGACGGCAAAGATTAGGATTGCCTACTACCCTATTTAATGTTTGCAGTCTGGGAGGTACCTCAGTCCTCCACAGGATTTTCCCCATTTGAGTTGGTGTATGGTAGACACCCACGTGGTCTCCTAGACATAGCTAAGGAAACCTGGGAACAAGAGCAAACTTCTTACAGGAGTGTAATTGAACATATTACCCTGATGCACAACAGAATTCCAGCAGTAATGCCCATTGTGAAGAAGCATATGGAGCAGGCCCAAATGGCTGAGAGTATGTATATATAACAGAACGGCTAAACTTAGGAACTGTAGTCCAGGTGATTGGGTGTTGGTATTGGTTCCCACGGTAGAAAGTAAATTTCTGGCCAAATGGCAAGGGCCATATGAAATTATTGAAAGAGTGGGAGAAGTGAACTATAAGGTATACCAGTCGGGCAAGAGAAAGCCTGAACAAATATACCATATAAATTTACTAAAACCCTGTAAGGACAGGGAAACATTGACAGTAGTAGGTACCCCTGGCAAGGTTACTACTGAAAGGGTAAATACTCCTGGTAAGGCTTCACCTGAGGTGCAAATAGCAGAGACCCTATCTAAGGCACAGAAACAGGAGACAAAAGAGTTTGTACAGAACAATAATGATTTGTTTTCTCAGTTGCCTGGATGCACTAATGTGATAGAACATGACATTGTCACCAAGCCGCAGGTACAGGTTAATCTAAAACTGTACCGGATACCTAAAGCTCGTAGACAAGCCATATCTGAGGAGGTTAAAGATATGTTGGCGCTTGGGGTAATTGAGGAGTCCAAGAGTGACTGGTCCAATCCCATTGTTTTGATTCCTAAGCCAGATGGTACCTTAAGGTTCTGTAATGATTTCCGTAAGCTGAATGAAGTATCAAAATTTGATGCCTACCCGATGCCCAGAGTTGATAAGTTAATCGAGAGGTTGAGACATGCCAGGTATTTCTCAACCCTCGACTTAACCAAAGGGTACTGGCAGGTGCCGCTCACTAAAAAGGCCAGGGAAAAAACTGCATTTGTCAGCCCAGATGGTTTATTCCAGTATGTCACGATGCCGTTTGGTTTACATGGGGCTCCAGCAACCTTTCAGAGGTTGATGGACAGAGTTCTTAAGCCCCATCGAAGGTACGCTTCAGCATATCTAGATGACATTGTCATTTTTAGTACAGACTGGGAAAGTCACTTGCCAAAAGTGCAGGCCATACTAAATTCCCTCCGAGCAGTCGGTTTAACTGCCAACCTAAAAAAGTGTGCTTTGGGTCTGGAAGAGGCCAAGTACCTTGGGTATATAACAGGAAGAGGAGTAATAAAACCCCATGTTAACAAAGTGGAGGCCATCCAAAATTGGCCTCGACCCTTAACCCTTTCCCGACATCCGCCGTAATAGTACGGCGGATGCCGGGTGCTTAAATATGGCGGCCGCTTGGAACCCGAGCAGCCACCATAGCCGCCGGATTTCTGCTGTATTATACAGTAGACACCCGGCGCTAATGCCCACAATCAGTGCCCGCAGTGATCGTGGGCATTAACCCCTTTGGCGCCTCGGTCAAAGCTGACGAGGCGCCATTTAACCGGCAGCGCGCAGGCGCCGCCATTTTGCCAGGGATCACCAGCACCCGCAGCAAGCTCCGGGTCCGGCGTCCCGTTGCTATAACAGCTGGGAGATTTGTGAAGGCTTCCAGGCCTGTCTTTCATTAACTTCTATTGCAGGCTACTCAATGCAAATGAAAATGCAATGCATTTTATTAGACCCACTCTACAAATCTCTAAAAATATTTTTCCCGTACGGTAAACTGTAAAAGCCGTAGCGGGAAAAAAAAAAATCAAAAGTGCCAAACCGCCGTTTTTTCACTGTTTTGCCTCTGATAAAAATTTGAATAAAAAGTGATCAAAGCAAAATGGTATAACTAAAAAGTACACCTGGCCCCGTAAAAAAAAGACGCCCTATGCATCCCCATACATGGAAATATAAAAAAGTTACGGGTGTCAGAATATGGTGACTTTTAAAAAAAAATATATTTTTGCACAGTTTTGGATTTTTGGTAACGGGTTAAAATGTAAATAAAACCATATAAATTTGGTATCCCTGGAATCATACCAAAACATAGCATACAGATGTCATTTTGGCTGTAGAGCGAATGCCGTAAGAAAGTCACACAAATACACTTTTTCTTCAAATCCACCCCATTCTGAATTTTTTCCAGCTTTCCAGTACATTGTACAGAATAATAAATGGTAGCATCATGAAAAAAAAATTTGTCCTGCAAACATTATGACCTCATATGGCTTGGAGAATGGAAAAATACAAAGGTAAAGGGAGTCAAAAACGAAAAATGTCACCAGTGGGAAGGGGTTAAATAAAAAACAAGTAAGAGCTTTCCTGGGAATTGTAGGCTATTACCACAGGTTTATTCCTAACTTTGCAGCCATTGAAGCCCCACTGACAGCTCTAACCAAGTGAAGAGTTCCGTTATAGTCAAGTGATGAGGCTGAGGTAGCATTCTAGGAGTTGAAGTCAGTTCTCTGCAAACAGCTGGTTTTGGTCACACCTGACTTTAAAAAAGAGTTTGTGGTTCAGACTGACACCTCTGATGTAGGGTTAGGCGCAGTGCTGTCCCAAATGGTGGGTGGAGAAAAACACCCAGTCACCTACCTGAGCAGAAAGCTAACACCACCAGAGAAAAATTATAGCATTGTGGAGAGGGATTTCTTAGCCATTAAGTGGGCCCTGGAGTCCTTGAGGTACTATTTGCTGGGCCGACATTTTAAGCTGGTCACTGATCACTCCCATCTGACATGGATGTGCCGCGCCAAGGAGAGAAACGCCGGAATGACCAGATGGTTTCTGACCCTGCAAAATTTTAAATTCACTGTGGAACACAGGGCAGGCAAGCTGCAGGGAAATGCTGATGCCCTATCCAGGGCCCATTGTATGATGGTCAGAAGTGTCTGCCCCAAAAGGTCCGAACAAAGGGGGGAGGGGGGGTATATGAGAAGGTGACAGGCAGAGTGCTGGAGTCACGGTATATCAGCCCCCGGTTGTGAGAGGAGCTATCTGGATCTGTCCTGCATCACTGAAACTCTGCTGAGACTGTGCTGCGGTTTTTGTTCGTGTGGTTAATAGTAGCCACATGTATACTTAGTTTTCTCATGTTTAGTTAGTGCTCGGACGATTAGGACTTTGTTTTGACATTTTTTGCCTAAAGTTAAGGCTGTATTATCATTTGTACCTGAAGTGAAGGTTTATTTATTTTGCTGTTTTTTTCTAAATAAACCTACTTGCACCAGAGTCTGTGTCCCTGTCTCTGACTGATTGGGTCCGCACCACTGCTGCTACCGAGCTACCTTCCCCACAAATCAATTTGGAAGCAGTAACTAACTATAGCTGACCAAGAACTAGAATACATATACTTAGAAGCGACTAAATAAAGGGATACTTATTTATTTAGCTTACTTGTATAGCACCATCATATTCCGCAGCGCTTTTACAGACACTGACAGTCACTGTCCCATATAGGGCTCACTATCTACATTCCCTATCAGTATGTCTTTGGAGTGTGGGAGGAAACCGGAGAACCCAGAGGAAACCCACGCAAACACAGGCAGAACATACAAACTCCTTGCAGATGTTGTCCTTGGCAGGATTTGAACCCAGGGCTCCAACGCTGCAGTGCTATCCACTGAGCCAACGTGCTGCCCATAATCCTATTTCATAGCTGTATTTGGAATATATACTACTACAAGACCCTTAGCAGCAGTATTTCACTGACCAGTGTATACTAGAGCTCTAGTATATGTACTCTCCATCAAAATAATTTCTTGTTCTTTATTAATAGAAGTCCCCAGAAACTATGAAGACGTACAGTAACATAAGTCCAGATTCAAAGGTTAGAACCCTCACTCCTATTTAGGTTACTTTGGGTGCAACAAGCAAAGAAACCCAAAACTCTGCAACACCAAAGCCATAGATAGTAGTATTTAACAAGCAGGTAGCTATTCTTAGACTTCTACCCATGAGCGGTTTTCTGTAAATAAGAACAGGTGTAAAACGTACAGTAGACATTCCAGTCTGCAGCTGTAGGCAGCCATACAAATATGTTTCATAATTTTGCCTCATTACAATCATTTTCCTGTTGGGATACATACACGTATCCTTTCGAATGCAGGCATTTTAGTCTAGCATTTAGAATCCATCTTTTCATCTGTTTTTCAAGGCAATTGGATTTTTCTTACCTGCTAAATTAATTAGGATTATTCTTTTGTCAATATCTGCAGTAATTGTCCATTCTGTCTTTAAGTAAACTATACTGTCAATATTTACATTGAGGTTAAATCAGCTCTTCTTTCCTGTCAATTTTAGTAGGCCATCAATATTAAATCTTCTGTACCAAGACGAGACTCCCGCTATTGTTTACATACTTAGAACCCTGCAGATTTAACATTGATGGCTTATCCTATGGTTAGGCCATCAATAACAGAAACTGGAAAACAGCTTTAGGCTAAGGCCCCACGTTGCGTTTTTTGTTGCAGACTTTACTGTGTTTTTTTGAACCAAAATACAGTATGGCTTGAAAAGGAACGGAAAATATAAAAGGAAGCTCTTAGACATTTCCCTTCTGTTAAAAAAACACAGCAAAAACTGGAAATTTAAGCATTTACTAAAATAGAGGTGATGTTGGATTTAAATAGGACAAGTATTTCCATGACAAAAATTTAACGCTGTACCTTCACATTTCTGCCATGGATTTGCTGCGGATGTGCTGAAGGATTAACCTGCCTAATTTCAGTGAGGCTAATCATTTGCATTTCTGAACCAAATAAGTGATGTTTCCCCAAAAATCCAAGTGGAAATTTTCTGATGTGTGAGAACTCTACAAATCTGCATCCCATGCACATGAGGAGGTTTTAGGAGTAGAATCCACACTGAAATCCATTTTTGTGGAAAACCACACTTGAAAATACCGTAAGAATTATTTGTATTATTCTAGAAAAACTAGAAGAATCAAGATTACACTATAAGAAGTCTCATATTAAAATATATCTGCACCAACAAAAGAAGAAAAGATATATTGTATACATAAAATGTGATTTCATACTAACATCAGGCTCTCAAGAAGATTTATACTACAAGTCATTTTTTAAGAAGTAAAAATTGAAATAAAATTGTTATGGGATTATCCAATAGTGATGAATTCTCAAATTTATGTAATTTAATCTGCAGATTCATCCCACACAAACATTGGTGATATATTAGACTAAACCTATTTCATAATGGGTAAGGTGTAATAAAACAACATAACAATATAATAAATTAAATATATCTTTATATGAGTACATAAAAAATGGATACAAATCCATTGTCTATTGCACTATAGCTTTGTGAATTAGGCAAGTGACTACCTTATGCACAATGGTTAGTTGCATTGGTGTTCTGCAAGGAACAATCTAGATACATTTCCTGTTCATTGTGTGTGCACCTGATTTTCAATATGATTTAGTCTAGGTTCATGTTCAGATCCGCCGGCAGGCAGACCACTAAAACAGCAGTTACCTGCTCACACCTGCGGACCCCATAGACTATAATGAGATCCGCTGGGTGTTCGTCGTTTTCATACTGAAACCGGCAGAGAGAAAAGTCGTCCGATTTTCGACAATTTCTGCGGCAGAGTCTCTGGCGCAAATGTGAACCTAATTTAATACATATGTTTTCAGATGACTCGGTGGAGGTCGGCTATTTAAGAAATAGTAATGACTTGGGATGGTAATGGTTCAGTTTTGAATATTGGTATCACCAAGGAGATGGTAATCGATCTTGATAGGTTTTGGACAGAGGTTGCGCCTATTTGTATTGAGAGACATGACGTGGAAAGGAGTCAACAATTACAAACATTTGGAAATATATTTGGACAATAAACTTGACTGAAGCCTCAGTGCTGAGAAAGTGTATAAAAAGGGGCAAGCCAATAGTTCTTAAAGGGGTTGTCCAGTTTCAGCAAATAAATGATATTGTTTGTGTAATGAAAAGTTGTACAATTTTCCAATATACTTTCTGAATCAATCCTTCACAGTTTTCTACATCTCTGCTTGCTGTCTTTCATTCTGCTTATTCCAGTGTATAAAAATCAGACCATGGTCATGTAATATACAGTCTATGGTCATGTGACAAACACACAGATGCACAGCTCATTAGTTACAGCACAGTAATCAGACATTTGCCTACATCTGTGTGCCCATCACATGACCATGGACTGATTTATATCCACTGAAAATAAACAGAATGAATACCAGTAAGCAGAATTCTAAAAAAACGCGAGGAATTGATACAGAAAGTATAATGGAAAATTACACAAACAATAATGTTTGATATATTGAAAAAAAAAAAAAAAAAAGCTGTAGCATTTTACTACAATCTTTGATGGTTGAGGCATTGTTTTTATGGCTTTTGCTTGGGAAGGCAACACAAGAAGGATGGAATAAGATGGGCAAATTGATACAGAAGGCAGGTACTGTGATGGGGCACTGGCTTGATGGTTGGGAGTTAATACTGGAAAAGAAGATATTACTTACTGTAAATTTACAGCTAAAGCAGGTAACCCTCACCATCCTCTTTACCAAGTGGTGGGTAGGCAGTGCAATACATTCAAGTAGGAGGTTTCTACAGTTGCAGTGTAGTAGTGAGTGTTATAAAAGGTCATTCATACCCTTAGCGATAGCATTTTGCAAGGATCACTTTACTAAGTTTTTTCTTCATCCAGATTCAATGGATCATATATGTATATAGCTAGTTTTGGCCGGGCCCTGAATGAAACAACTTGCTCCCATGTGAACATTTAAACAAGCCACCACATTGTAAACTTTTATAAGTAATGTATAGTATATGCTGTTGTTCCAAGTGCTATTGCTTGTATTCTTTGGCTACTTTGATAGGTTATGGTGTAACTACTAAAAGTCTGAATAGTGTTAGAGTAACCAATAAATTAAGAATCTCTTGGCTGTATTGATAAATGTTCTTTAGCCGCCAGCTCCCAAGAGTCTACTGAAAAATGTCTTGCCAAAAATTGGTGTTTGCCAGCACTGTTCCTCTCTGATGTTTCATTGGAGTTACTTTCCTCCTCATGTGACTGAGCATTGCTAATGCTTTTGCATATTCATTGCTTCCAACATCACTGCACTGTCAGCAGGGTGGGCTTTACAGACCAATGTCATTGCTGGGGGGTGGAGAACGCCCCTTCACAGGACAGGACCATACAAGTTTATGTCGGGGGAATTGCTGTATGACAGTGATGGCGAACCTTTTAGAGGCCGAGTGCCCAAACTGCAACCCAAAGCCCACTAAATTATCACAAAGTGCCAACACGACAATTTCACCTTAAATTAACCTGCCTCCCCCATTCCCCCCTCTTGCACACAGCCTGCACCCCGCATCTCTCCCCCCCCACACTACACCCTGCACCCCACATCTCTCCCCCCACACTACACTCTGCACCCCACATCTCTCCCCCCAAACTACACCCTCCATCCCACATCTCTCCCCCCACACTGCACCCTGCACCCCACATCTCTCCCCCCACACTACACCCCACATCTCTCCACCCACACTACACCCCACATCTCTCCCCCCACACTACACCCCACATCTCTCCACCCACACTACACCCCACATCTCTCCCCCCACACTACGCCCTGCACCCCACATCTCTCCCACCACACTACACCCTGCACCCCACATCTCTCCCCCACACACACATTACATCCCACATCTCTCTATGTTCCTCCATTGCTCAGGATACAACTTTTCTTCATGCAGAAGGACCTTCTTACAAGTAAAGACACGCCTACCCTGTCATGTGACCTTATGACGTCAGAAGGTTCTTCCAGAGTACAGTATTTAGCCTTTACTGATTTAGCATCTACCGTGTAAGCAGCGGTCCTGTGAATCGCGGCCTACACTGACAGTTTTCAGCTGTATGTGCATTTGCACATACAGCTGAAAGAAGCGATCGCTCACTAACAGGGAATCCTGTACCGGATTCCCCGTTAGTGAGCGATCATGGCAACGGCGCGCGCGCCATAGGTTCGCCATCACGGCTCTATGATAACACTGTAAAGTGATATTGATAGCCAGAACTAACGGCTACCGATATCTCTGCAACGAGGGAACTTACAAACAAGACTGAAAGTGCGCTGAATTTGGCACACAGACAGCTTTAAAGGCAAAGGTAGAAAATTCAGTTTTCTATAAAATCTTAGTTTCCAAAATAAAGAGATCTGAGATTCCTTTGCAGATACAAAGATGTATACACTCTTAATGAAAGTATCAAGCTTCAGTGCTTCTCTTTGTATGCAGTTTTTGTGCTGATGCTCATGCATTGTGAACCATAGAAGTGTTGAAATGGCAAAATGATAAGTAGTTATGAAACAATGAAGTGGAAGCTATAATAAGCAGATTGTGATAAATATGAAGTAGCTCACTTGAAAATTAAAATGAAAGATTGCTTCACGTGAAAAGATGCAAGACGGAGAGATCTATAAGTGCAGGGGCCTATGAAATATTACCCTGGACATAGAAGTATAAGTGTGTTATTTACATATACACAGATCTTCCATTTTTACATCTAAGATCACAAGCTATATCTTAGCAACCTAAGCAGCCCTCCATATTTTCTCTAATATATGTGGCAAGGTGAGACTCTCAATTACTGCAGCTTAAAGGAAATGAGGATGTATGTGTCTTAGGTTGTGCTGTCTCAGTGTTGGCGAATCAGTTTACAACCATCATCACCGACCCAACAAATTTGACAGGAAAAATAATACTCTTTACTAGGGGTACTCAATTACATTTATTAACGGTCTACTGACCGGGATCTGCCATAAGGTTAAGGTTTGAGCTGAACAGTACCTGAACATGTCCAGTATTTTTGGATAATAAAATACATCTGACTATAAGAACAACCCCAGGTTTGGACAAGAAAAACTATTTCATATTAATTTGACCTTCCCAGGTGGTTAAATAAAGTAGAGGGGTAAATGTCACTAATTAGTGAGGGGGCAGTAAGATAATTTATACTGTGTGTAGGGGCACTAAGGAGCATTACACTATGAGTGGGTCATTAATAAGACATTATACTGTGTGGGGGGCACTAAGGAACATTATATTGTATGGCAACACTAAGGTGCATTATACAGTGTGGGGGCATTATTGTGATGTTATACTGTGTGGGGAGCACTAATGTGGCATTATACTGTAGGAGGGGTATTAATCTGGCATTATATTGTGTTGGGGGACCAACGAGCTTTATATACAAGTGCATCTCAATAAATTAGAATATCAAAATTTATTTTTTTTTAGTAATTCAATTGAAAAAGTGAAACACATATATAATATGAGTCATTACAAACAGAGTGAACTTTTTCAAGTGTTTATTTATGTTAATCTTGATGATTTTGACTTACAGCCAATGAAAACCCAAAAGTCATTAACTCAGAAAATTAGATTAATTAACCCAAAACAGCTGCAAAGGCTTCCTAAGCATTTAAAAAGGTTCCTTAGTCTGGTTCAGTAGGCGACTCAATCATGGGGAAGACTGCTGACTTGACAATGTCCAGAAGGCAGTCATTGACACACTCCACAAGGAGGATAAACCACAAAAGGTCATTGCTAAAGAAGCTGGCTGTATCAAAGCATATTAATGGAAAGTTGAGTGGAAGGAGAAAGTGTGGTAGAAAAAGGTGCACAAGCAACCAGGATAACCGCAGCCTTCATAGGATGGTTAAGAAAAGGCCATTCAAAAATATGGGTGAGATTCACAAGGAGTGGACTGCTGCTGGAGTCAGTGCTTCAAGAGCCACCACCAACAGACGTATCCAGGACATGGGCTACAAGTGTCGCATTCCATGTGTCAAGCCACTCATGACCAATAGACAACGCCAGAAGCATCTTACCTGGGCCAAGGAGAGAAAGAACTGGACTGTTGTTCAGTGGCCAAAGATGTTGTTTTCAGATGAAAGTAAATTTTGCATTTCATTTGGAAATCAAGGTCCCAGAGTCTGAAGGAAGAGTGGAGAGACACACAATCCAAGCTACTTGAGGTCTAGTGTGAAGTTTCCACAATCAGTGATGGTTTGGGGAGCCATGTCATCTGCTGGTGTAGGTCCACTGTGTTTATCAAGAGCAAAGTCAACTCAGATGTCTACCAGGAAATTCTAGAGCACTTCATGCTTCCCCCTGCCGACAAACTTTTTGGAGATTGAATTTTCATTTTCCAACAGGACTTGGCAGCTGTCCACACTGCCAAAAGTACCAATACCTGGTTTAATAACCACAGTATCACTGTGCTTGATTGACCAGCAAACTCGCCTGACCTTAACCCCATAGAGAATCTATGGGGTATTGTCAAGAGGAAGATGAGAGACACCAGACCCAACAATGCAGACAAGCCGAAGGCTGCTATCAAAGCAACCTGGGTGGCTTCCATAACACCTCTGCAGTGCCACAAGCTGATCGCTTCCATGCCACGTCGCATTGATGCAGTCATTCATGCAAAAGGAGCCCCGACCAAGTATTGAGTGCATTTACTGTAAATACTTTTCATTTGGCCAACATTTCTGTGTAAAATATTTTTTTTACAGTTGGTCTTATATAATATTCTAATTTTCTGAGATAATGACTTTTGGTTTTCCTTGGCTGTAAGCCATAATCATCAATATTAACATAAATAAACACTTGAAAAAGTTCACTCTGTTTGTAATGACTCAATATAATATATGTGTTTCACTTTTTCAATTGAATTCCTAAAAAAAATAACTTTTTGATGATGTTCTAATTTATTGAGATGCACTTGTAGTGTGGGGGGCATTAATGAGTTGTATACTCTGGAGAGGAGCACTATTAGGACATTAGTGCCCTCTACACAGTATAATTCCCCATTAGTGGCCTCTACATGATATAATGAACTACAGGTGCCCCCCCACGCAGTATAATTCCCCATTATTGCTCCCCACATAATATAATACTTTTGAGTGCCCCCAACAAACAATTGACATCAACAGAGATTGGGAGAAACATTCATCTCCTTACTGTTGTCCCCTAAGCCCTGATAACTTACAAAAGCTATGCAGACAGCAGGGACAATTTCCATTTATAACAGAGATCACAATGTAGATGTAAACACAGCTGTTTTTTCCCACATGGCAACCTCTTTCCAGACAGACCACCACACTTGTCCACGGGTTGTTTCTTGTATTCAAGATGAGTGCTATTGTAGTGGATAGGTATGAGTCAAGACACATACAGTGCCTTGTGAAAGTATTCGGCCCCCTTGAACTTTTCAACCTTTTGCCACATTTCAGTCTTCAAACATAAGGATATAAAATTTTAATTTTTTGGTGAAGAATCAACAACAAGTGGGACACAATCGTGAAGTGGAAGGAAATTTATTGGTTATTTTAAACTTTTGTAAAAACTAAAAAACTGAAAATTGGGGCGTGCAATATTATTCGACCCCCTTAAGTTAATACTTTGTAGCGCCACCTTTTGCTGCGATTACAGCTGCAAGTCGCTTGGGGTATGTCTCTATCAGTTTTGCACATCGAGAGACTGAAATTCTTGCCCATTCTTCCTTGGAAAACAGCTCGAGCTCAGTGAGGTTGGATGGAGAGCGTTTGTGAACAGAAGTTTTCAGCTCTTTCCACAGATTCTCGATTGGATTCAGGTCTGGACTTTGACTTGGCCATTCTAACACCTGGATACGTTTATTTGTGAACCATTCCATTGTAGATTTTGCTTTATGTTTGGGAACATTGTCTTGTTGGAAGATAAATCTCTGTCCCAGTCTCAGGTCTTTTGCAGACTCCAACAGATTTTCTTCCAGAATGGTCCTGTATTTGGCTCCATCCATCTTCCCATCAATTTTAACCATCTTCCATGCTGCCACCACCATGTTTGACAGTGGGGATGGTGTGTTCAGGGTGATGAGCTGTGTTGCTTTTACGCCAAACATATCGTTTTGCATTGTGGCCAAAAAGTTCGATTTTGGTTTCATCTGACCAGAGCACCTTCTTCCACATGTTTGGTGTGTCTCCCAGGTGGCTTGTGGCAAACTTTAAATGAGACTTTTTATGGATATCTTTGAGAAATGGCTTTCTTCTTGCCACTCTTCCATAAAGGCCAGATTTGTGCAGTTTACGACTGATTGTTGTCCTATGGACAGACTCTCCCACCTCAGCTGTAGATCTCTGCAGTTCATCCAGAGTGATCATGGGCCTCTTGGCTGCATCTCTGATCAGTCTTCTCCTTGTTTGAGATGAAAGTTTAGAGGGACGGCCGGGTCTTGGTAGATTTGCAGTGGTCTGATACTCCTTCCATTTCAATATGATCGCTTGCACAGTGCTCCTTGGGATGTTTAAAGTTTGGGAAATCTTTTTGTATCCAAATCCGACTTTAAACTTCTCCACAAAAGTATCACAGACCTGCCTGGTGTGTTCCTTGGTCTTCATGATGCTCTCTGCGCTTTAAACAGAACCCTGAGACTATCACAGAGCAGGTGCATTTATACGGAGACTTGATTACACACAGGTGGATTATATTTATCATCATCAGTCATTTAGGACAACATTGGATCATCCAGAGATCCTCACTGAACTTCTGGAGTGAGTTTGCTGCACTGAAAGTAAAGGGGCCGAATAATATTGCACGCCCCACTTTTCAGTATTTTATTTTTTACAAAAGTTTAACATAACCAATAAACTTTTTTCCACTTCACAATTGTGTCCCACTTGTTGTTGATTCTTCACCAAAAAATTAAAATTTTATATCTTTATGTTTGAAGCCTGAAATGTGGCAAAAGGTTGAAAAGTTCAAGGGGGCCGAATACTTTCTCAAGGCACTGTAACTCATTGACAGACTGGGCAGTCATGTTTTTTCTAATCCTTATCAACTCCTTTATGGTCCCACCTGAATTAACCTTTCAGGATTTTAAAGTTGCCATTTTTTGCTAGCTACCTGCCCATAACTACCTCCTAAACATGTACAGGTGCTCTTAAATTAGTCAATGGTCATTTCTGTTTATTTCAGTAGTGAGAAAGAGATAGGCCCCTGCCAGATGTGGCAACACTTATCTCCGGCTATCTGAGAACTGTCAAGTTGTTCCCATATGCATGTGATTGTCAGCATAGCCGCAGAAACTAGCAGTTTAGACAGACATTTACCACATGTGTATGGAGGGCTTCAGAGTTAATATATAGACTATAGAGTTTGACTTTGGATGCAGTATCAGTGACACAATATAAATGACCTAGTACTTCGTATGGTTGAGCATTCCAGGTTTCAGCTATGGTTTAATAATGCAGAGATGGATAGATGCCACTTAACTCACTGAGGGTTGGAGTGTCATTAGAAGAGTGACGCCCCTATGCCATTTCACTTGCTCAATGCCATGCATACAATTGCAGACAGGTGGCCACACAGATTGCAGAACAGATTTGGACTCTATATAAGAACTGTTGCCAGATTCTTATAATGGCTTCCATCGAGCTGAGATAGGGAAGCTAACATCTCAGATATGCCTCAGATTAAGGGGAAAAGCCTTACATTATTAATAATAAATATGGCTTAACAACTGTCATTACAACACACTGGTAAGATGTCTCAGCAAAGCAAGCGCATAAAACCTTGCCTATAAAATCCAGTGTCTTGCATGTTAGAGAAGTTCTACTCCTTAGAATTATGGAATCTGAATTAGATTATTGCATATTCTATCACTTTTATGATACAGTGGAAAACATTTCACAACGGAAGGAAATGCCATCTTGTTCATGAAATGTGAAACTTATTTTTTGTAGTATAAAAGCTTAAGAGTTACATATTATACCCTGTAACAATACTCAATGTAGCTTCATTAAATAACAATATAACACAGGTGAGAAGGATTCCAGATGCTGCAGTAACAAAGATTCCAAGCATCATAGCGTCTACTTTTTGTGAAAGATGAAAGAGTATACAGTGATGGAAACAGGGTCTTAAACCCTACCCTCACCCCAAAAATCTACAAAAAACATAATATGATTAGCAGCTAAGCATAGGGCTGTATGTGTGAAATGTAAAGTCCCTTTTCATGTGACTGTAAGGTCATGGAACCAACCCCTAGGCTTTAACGGAGCACTAAACCCAGAATCAAAAGAAAGAAAAGTGAATAAATAGGATGCACAACTACTACAATAGGTACTGCTGAGGACTAAATATATCTACAGGTACATCTCAATAAATTAGAATATTTTTGAAACGTTCATTCATTTCAGTGATTCAGTAATACAATTCATAATCAGCGTCTTCCATGATTGTGTCCTACTGAACCAGACTGAGGGACCATTTAAAGGCTTAGGAAACCTTGGCAGGTGACACTGAATTTACAATACTGAACTTTTTTACAATATTCAAATTTTCTTAGATTTGGGTTTTCATTACCTGTAATCCATAATCAACATTTACAGAAATAAAACACTTGAAATAGAATACTCTGTGTGTAAAGAATCTAGAAAATATAGGAGGTCACTTTTTAAATTTAATTACTGAAAGAAATAAACGTTTCAAAGATATTCTAATTTATTGAGATGCACTAGTATGTATAAAATCTGGGTAAAATTTATTTATTTATTATGGTTACTTATATAGCGCCATCATATTCTGCAGCGCTTTACAGACATTGACAGTCACTGTCCCATATAGGGCTCACAATCTACATTCCCTATCAGTATGTCTTTGGAGTGTGGGAGGAAACTGGAGAAAACCCACGCAAGCACGGGAAGAACATACAAACTCCTTGCAGATGTTGTCCTTAGCAGGATTTGAACCCAGGACTCCAGCGCTGCAAGGCTGCAGTGCTAACCACTGAGCCACCGTGCTGATAATATACAAACTAGTTCTGCAATAGGGGATGCTGAGTATGAAATATGTCTAAACAAGGGAAGGTTCACATCTACCTTGTTTAATCAGTTTTTCTGTTATATTGTAGGAGCAGGAGAACAGATTAAACAATGGATGGCTAGATCCTTGAAATGACAGACAATGGATCCTGATATATATATATATATATATATATATATATATGCTCAGTGTGTGGTGGCAATGCGGTGAATAAATGGTTAAGGAGACTGTGCTACTGCCAGCGCCTCCTTACCTCATGTCATATTACGTACCTGGCCTCATTTCTCCTCTAAAGTGAATTTGGAAGAAATAGAAACCTTTGTGGAATCTTGGCTTTGTACCACATGTGGAGTTTGGTGGAGCACACTCCTAGGTATGACCCTGCCTACGCCCTTACGCTAGGTTTCTAGAAATAGGAGTACCACTCTAAGTGGTTTGGATCTGACGGTGTCATGTCTGATAACCTCTGTACTCTCCTCCTAAGTGCAGACGATGACTGTCTGTGTGCCCTTCCTTTCTTCCAATCTGACAATTGTCAACTGTTTACCCTTAAAGAACTTTGAAAGTACATTGTGCTAAAGTATGAACATAGCCAGAGGCACCTTTCTTGAGGTTCATGTGAAGGGAGTTATGCAGGAGTCTGCCTAAAGGACACTTACTCAGACTTTATAAGTTTTTTGTGCCAAGTTTATATCTACATCTGCTGTCTGGAAGAAATGCTTGTTCTGGTGAAACTTACTGGTGAAAGATACTGGTTTCCTGCGGAGCAAAACATTGTCACACAGTGCTGGATCTGAGGACAGAAACTATGCCTTTTACCAGGGAAGACACATCCCTTTCAGTACAAATTGTAAAAGTATCTAAAAAGTTTCTAAAACACTTGACAAATGTGGCGTAAGGCATATAAGACTTTTTATACAAATTATGGTAGAATTTATTTTGAGTAGTAAATCCCCCCCAGTGCCTGGAGTGCCTGTATTTATATTATGTTAGTTCTAGATTTGTGTGTACAAGATCATAGCAGTGCACTCATTACTGTGTGCAATATATTGGTATGGTGTAAGCTGCCCAATAACCAATAAAAATGTTTTCTCTTCTGCCATTCTTTTCATAAAAATACACCTTACTGCACCTTCAGCACAATAAACTACAGATTATGTCTTGTATGAATAAGTGCAGATCTTTCTCTGATATGTCTTGGGCATAGGTTATCTTCTTATAGAAGTAGAGTTTGCAGCAACAATTCTCAAAATTAGTATAATGTACAATAAAATCGTTAGCAATCCCTAACATAAAAATTCTCATCCACAAATTGAACATTTACTTTTTTTTTTGCCTTTTTTCAGCAAAACAATGTATAAGTAATGTCCCTTTTGGTGTTTTTCAGCAGGCAAACTAGATATACAATACATTCACTATCTGTTTACTATCTCACCAATTAATGGTGACAACCACTGCAAAGTTCATGAAGGTTATCACAACCTCTCCTCCATTACTAACATCTCTAAGTTACTGTAAGGGTCTTGCCAACCGTAGCAACACCCTGACACTACAGCAGCGGTCTGGGAGGAGGGACAGAGACAAGTGAGCCCTAATCTCACCCCAGCCACTGTCCCTTCCTATTGCCTCAGTTACCCTAAACGGTAAAAGGACAACCAGAAGACAAGCCCTATACTGAGTAAGTGACACACAGAACAGGACAAGACAAAAACAACACAGAAGCGAAGTGAGCAAGCCAAGGGGTCGGTAACGAACAAGCAATGTAGTACAGAATCAAAATCCAAGAGAATAGTCAAAAGGCAAGCCAGAGGCCAGAGAAATAGTACAGTCAATATCAAGGGCACAAAGAGAGCAGGCAAAGTCAGAGCAATAACCGGCGACTTGCTGAGAAAATAACATCCTGTATATAGAAAGTCTGGGCCCAGCCCCCAGACCTGATAGGTGAACAGGCTGTCAATCACTCAGGCCAGGAAGAGATTAACTCTATGCAGTCCAAAGAGAAACAATGCTCAGAACACGGGTGTGGCTTTACACAGCAAAGGAACTAGGACCATGTTCAGACTAAGCAACTAGAAACCTGCGCAAGGAATCAAACCGAACACGCCTCCTTCGCCACAGTGTGTGAGCGGAGGGTGGCGCCGAGACCCGAACAGGCAGAGACGTTACAGTTACCTAAAGTTCTAGCATGTATGAGGATGAGTATAATTATAGGATAAATCCACCAAAAATGCTTCTGTAATCCCTTGTTGCTTTTCAAGGTCATTTACAAATAAAGGTCACTGAGGTTGGATGAGCAGAAGTGATATTCTATTAGTCTTGCTCAGCATCACACAAACTTTCATTTTAATCCTATAACGTCTTGCATCAAAATGTGATATGTGAAGTGTCACACACAATGTATTCATTCTGCTGTACCTTAAATGACTATACTGAATCTCTAAAATGTAGTTCACTGTTCTGCTCATTAGATCTGACATTGAAAGTGTAAAAACATGGAGAGTCTGGACATTAATAATGCATAAAATGTGCACAGTGGATTCTGATACCAGCAGTCTTCTAAATGTGTGTGTTGCTATTATACCAATATCAGCAGCTCGAGTTGGTTTTGCTAACATACACTGTCAATGCTGACTTACCCTTGGGCACGGAGTGAAAATCATACAGGAATATTAGACCATGAGCAAGTTCTTTAGGGTTTATATTATCTATGAGCTCCTGACACAATTTGGTCTCAATGGAGACAGCTACAGATGTGAGATATACAAATTAGTTATACTGCCATTCCCCGAAACACCTGAAGATCCTCAGGGTCTGAAATGCATTGTGGGAATGACGATTTGTGGAAATACCAAAGGGTATCTACCATATGTTGCTTGTTAAAAATAGTCAACTACTCAATAGTAGCTGCTAAATTAGCAGTATATCCAATATGTGATTCATCTCACTGCAGGACTTTTGAGTCACATCAAGCATGGTGTAAGACTGATCTGCTTGAATACCGCACCCTCCACTCACTGAATTACAGAAGATCATTGTATTAGATGTACTGTATGTTGTGTGCTTGCATTTTACACATCTCATAATAGAACCCCTTCAACATCTGTGACCTTAGTGACCGCAGTTATTTGCTATAGTCTCAGTCAATAGAAAATCAAGTTCAGTAAAAGTTATATAAAAGGTAAATACAGTTTTCTATAATTAAAAATCCCCCTCCAAAAAAAAAAAAAAAAAAAATATATATATATATAGTATGGCCGTAATTGTAACAAAGCTTAGAAAAAATGCTAACAATTAAACCATATCATACATAGTATGAAAAAAACTAAGTCCCAATATGGCTACATTGAGGAAATATTTTAAAGTTATGGGTCTCAAAATGTGGCTCATATACTTCTATTCAGAAAAAGTACTGAAAATCAAAAACTATATACAGTGGTCCTTCAAGTTCAAATATTAAGTGGTTTACGGATGACTATTGTAAGTTGAAACCATTGTAGCTTGAGACCATAACTCTATGGAAAACTAGTAATTGGTTTCGAAGACCACAAAATGTCACAAAAATATGTAAAAAACAAAGATTAAAGAAAAATCATCAGTTAACTAATATATATATAGCAAATCTTTAAACATAAAAGTAAGAAACAGCTGATGGAAGCTGCAAATCACTTTCTATAATGTGGCTGACATTGATATTGCACACCACCAATCTGCTGACTTTAGGCCGACTTTAATTAGTGTATGATATGGTTGAATTAAATTCTACCTTAATTCATTTAGAGGCCCAAGGCCAGAGAGGAGACTATTTATAGTGTATGGTAAGCATAATATGGCTGAAAAACACTTGCCCTGAATTCATTGGAGGCCATGGCTCAGACAGAGGAGAATCATGGTAGTGTAAGGTCCCATCTAAAGTGGTTGCCTTGTCATTGGCAGATGGGCTTACACAATTGGATCAAAATTTTAACCAAGAACTTCATTTATATATATATATATATATATATATTAGGCATAGCAGTGATGCTCTTAGTGCTAGTGACAGGAGCTTTTTCAGAGTCCTGAAAAATATACACAGTGCATGTGAAAAAAAACATGTACCAACTTTCACCTGGTGTCCAAGATAGCAGCTCATCCTGGAACAGGTAAAGAGAAGTACAGCACATGTAAAACTGCACTATACTCTAGAGAGGAGCTACTAGACCACGGATACTCAACTACTTTTAGTGAAGGTCCATTCCCTGAGTCTGACATTAGGTGAAGGTCCGAGCTGAATAGTAGTTGAATATGTTCAGAATTTACCGTATTTTTTGAAAAATAAGATGCACCTGACTAGAAGACGTACCCTAAATTTAGACAAGAAAAATTAGGGAAAAATATTTCATATTAATTTATCCCTCAGTGGTGGCGAAATGGAGTAGACTGGTCAATGTCACTAATTATTGAAGAGGCACTAATGTGGCATTATACTGTGGGTGGGGAGGCACTAAGTGACATTATACTGTGTGGGGAGGCACCAATGTGGCATTATATTGTGTGTGTGGGCACTAACATGCAATTATACAGTGTGCTGCGGCATTTTATTGTGTGTGGGGTCACTAAAGTGTCCCTACTAACAGCGGCCGGGAGAAACAGTCATCTCCCAACCAATATCCCTTAAACCCTCATGCATTTACTATAATGGCAGCAGGGCTCAGCAATCATCTATGCTGCTTGCAAAAGTGCAGGGGACATTGGCCCAGGAGAAGAGTGTTTCTTTCAACTTATATCAAAAGAAAATAAAATGAAATAGTAAATAAATAGCCTGAAAATATCTACTATATAGTCAATCAGTGCATGCACCTCACTAATACAGTTTTACCAGTGCAATGATGTACTATTTAAAGCTCTGTAATGTCAGAAGGGCGGTGTCAGACATGAGGCGTGATTCAGAGCTCCAATCAGAGGCAGCCAGTTTCAGAGCTCAGAAACCTACCCCTTGCTCCTGTCTGACTCCGCCCTCCTGACAGTACAGAGACTAAATAGCATATCAGGTACCAAAACTAACAACGTAGCTTGCTCGGGAATAATGGGGGCAAGAGAAAAAATTCCAACTGTGCCAGACTCAGTGGAGCAGCAAATATTAATTGATGTAAAAGAGCTGGAATTGTTGGAGGTAGTGAAAGGTCCTCTTTAAATATGCTAATGTATTTAAAGCGCTGCACAATATGTTGCCACTATACAAAAGAAACACAAAATAAATATGTTTCCTGTTTTATTGTATGACTTGCAGTTCTATATGTACAGTACACATAGATCACAAAGCAAAGCCTAATGCTTGCACATGAATAGGAATGCCTCTTGAAAAGCAGGGCAAAACGTGTTGAGTCATTGGTGGCCATAAAACACTATAGGGGTAAAGATTATGCACTTAATGTTTTTCTGGAATGTAATATTGAATATAAGGTACATTTTGTGATACTCATACTGAAGCGGTTTAAGTCTCCATACTAATGTATGGTTTATATTACATTTTGCTTGGTGGTATACTTTGGTTTATTTTGTTTTATATTTGATAATATATTTATATGTTTATGAATTTGACTGTTTTTAGGAATAACAAATAAAATGTTTTTAATGAGGAATATTTAGAATCCAGTGACCACATAGGTTATTTATTTACAAACATATATAACCTAACAATTTTAAGAAAATAATAAATCCTATAGCTCACATATAGCTTATCACTGATTACCAGGGATTAGAATAACGGATTTCTATTTTCCCCAATTTTAGACAGTCTGCCTGACATATACTAATTTTCCCAAAAGTGTCAGCTGCTCAGGTATTAAAAGGGTTGCCCAAGGTATAAAAACAGTCTTTCAATGCTAAGAAAAAAAAAAAAGAGTTAAAATAAATCAACTTTAGACTTACCTGTCTTCCCCATTGCTGCTTGAAGTGCTGAGCTCCAGTCCACTTTGCTGGGATATTGTGCTATATACAGCTGAGATCAGTGATTGTGTATACAGACATGTCTCCATTGCAGACATGGAAACAAATCATGGTGGGGAGGATAGAAGAGGCAGGGCAGATAAAGTAAGTATGGCTTGTTTCGCTATTATAACACTCTCCCGGCATTTGGACCTTTTTTTATAACTTGGACAACCCTTTTACTATGTTACTGTCATGCAGAATGTACATTACCACACATCTAAAATAATTCCCTCAGCCACCATTTTTGTCTGTTCTATACTGGCTGGCTACATCTAGTGTTGTCCCTAAAAGAATTTCAGTACTTGGATAATTATCCTCCATCTGCATCTAAAGCTAAGGGAAGGCGATACATTAAAACAGGGTTTTTGTTCTTGGTGGCATAGCAAGGTCATATGTTAAACAGTACACACTTATTTGGCATCGCTAGAAAGTCTTCATTTCACTCCCTGCAATAGTGTGAAAAAATTATCACTGTATTTTCTCAAATGATTCCTTAAAATAGTAGTATAATGTTGTACCGTGTTAGCCATAGAAAGTAGTGGAAGAGTGAAGAAATCAGGCGATACCTTTTAGAGGCTAACTGAGTATATTTGATAGTAAGCTTTCGAGAGTGCTAGCTCTCTTCTTCAGACATGGTGTAATACTAGAAACTGAAAATTCACACTATTTATATACACACACACACACACGACATGAATCTTCAAAAGGATCTTGGAATAACAAAATGCAATATAGTATCAGCCTGAATTCACTGCTTTCAGAGACCAAGGGGCTGATTTATCAAGACCCCACATTTTGCATGCTGGACATTATTATTCTCTGCCCACTGGAATTTGCAACTTCAGAAATTAGGAGCATCCCACAGGACCAATGCGTCTAAAAAGAAATCTATACCAGCTCCTTGCTTTTGTAGATTTCTAGCATAGAAAACTGGTGTAAATGATGATAAATCTGACGCGGCTGATGTCCCCAACTCTACCATGCCCTGCCCCATTTGAGGAAAGTGCTTTTTCATGGTTTTTACTAGAGATGAGAGAATCGAAGCTGCAGAAGTCGAATTTGATCCAAATTTCAGGAAATCTTCGATTCGCCACAATTCCGTATTTCCTCAAGCTTTGATGCATCGAATCGCATTTTTTTAATAAAATGGCCGCTGCACATGTTAGGACAAGGGGCAAGGGACTCTGGGAGTGCGGGATCACCCACAATGGCAAGCGTGCAGCTAATCAGCTGCCAGCCAGACCTGTGATGTCACAACTCTATAAAAACCCTCAGCCATTTTAGGTACAGTCATTCCACATCGCTCTTACTGTAGGGACAGATGTCGTCAGGAGCTAGGGAAAGACTTAGAAAACAGATAAAAGTTCAGGGAAAGAGCTGAGCCTTATAACTGTAGGGAAAAGATAGGGAAGAATTAAGAGAAGAATTTGGGGTGGTTGCAGGGTCATTTACAGCAAGAATTTGCAGCATAATTCACATTGCAGCACTGACTGCATTATACTGCTGCTCATTACTCATACCTGTGTCTTCAAGGTGGAACGCAACAAGCCTTTTGCAGTGCAGTACAGCAAAAAACAGTGAATTATCATACATTAATATCTGCACGTATCTGTAAAAAACACCTTTTTAAAGGTGCTTATTATAAGGGGCTTATTCACTGTTCTTCCACAGCATAACATTAGTCAGTACTGTTGTGCCAAAGAAAACTGAATTATCATCCAATAATATCTGAACATATCTGTAAAAAACGCCTTTAACGTGGGGAAAGACATAACGACCATATTCGCCATTTTGTTACCAGTATAAAGTTGCAGGCCATTTATCAAAACAGTGTTGTCAATAATAATTGAATAATTCAATAATTCTTAGTGGTTATCACTTATTTAAAGGTGTTTATTAGTGTCTAAACCCATAAGGAGAACCATATTCGCCATTTTGTTACCAGTATAACGTTGCAGGCCATTTTTAATAACAATATTTTCAATAATAATTCAATAACTCTTAGCGGTTATTATCACTTATTTAAAGGTGTTTATTAGTATCTAAACCCATAAGGAGGACCATATTCGCCATTTTGTTCCCATTGTGCTGATGAAGCCGATACTGCCCTTGCGACCCCCGCCCCCTCCCACAGCTGCCATGCCAGTTCAAGTTGAGCGCTCAGGGCCCCCGGTTGGACATGCGAGAGGATGGATGATGGCGCAGCTAGGCAGCGGCCAATTTGCTACATAGCATGTCTCTAGATTGTGTAGGTAGCAATAGCCTCAGGAGGCTATATAGTGAAAGAGTGGCAGAGTGTAATGAGGCAGCATGGATCATTTAATCTGCTGCATCAGGCATTGGTGGGTGGAAATCCTGGCTGATCCACACCTGATTCATTTTCACAAAGGTCAGTCTCTCCAAATTTTGGATGGACAGGCGAGTTCTCCTTGGGGTAACTATGGCCCCCGCCGCACTAAACACCCACTCTGATGCCACACTACTGCCTGGGCAGGACAGCTTTTCCAGGGCAAACTCGGCCAGTTGCGGCCACAAATCCAGTTTGGCTGCCTAGTAGTCCAGCGGATCTTCGATGACAGGTGGCAGGGTGCACTCTAAGTATGCCACCACCTGCAGGTTCAGGTTCTTCTCTATGTCTAGCTGCTGATGAGCAGTTCCTTCACTATGTGGGTGAAGAAAGCTGCTCATCAGTGACTCTAGGCTCAGGGTGCTGCTGATGTAGCCGATCCTGCTCCTGCCAACCCCCCCCCCCCACACACACACACAGCTGCCAGTGCAAGTTGAGCGCTCAGAGCCCGGTCAGACCTGTGAGGGGGATGGACTATGACATAGAATGTCTCTATAGTAGTTCAGTTTGTCCTCCCTCTCAGCGGGTGTAAAAAATGCCCCCATTTTTCCCGGTAGCGAGGGTTTAACATGGTGGAGAGCCAGTAGTCATCCCACTGCCGAATTTTGACAATTCGGCTGGCACTGCGCAAGGAAGTGAGCATGCTTCAGGCCATTTGCGCAACTGACTCCGAGGGACTCCCTGCATCCATCTCCACTGCATACTGCCATGGTGTGTCTGGGTCATCTGCCTCATGCTCCTCATCTCTCTCTGGCTGTTATGGTTGCTCCTACTCCTCCTCTCCACCCATTTGGCTGCACATTATTTGTTCTCCAATGTCTTCCTCATCCTCCTCCTCCAGTTCAGCCCCCACAGGGCTCATGTGGCTGTGAGATGTAGACACCACATCTCCAGTCCCCTGACCAGCCGGATTGAAAAGCATCTTTTTCAGGATGTGAATTAGTGGAATGACGTTATTCATCCTGTAGTCCTGGTGACTGACTAACAAAGTGGCCTCCACAAAGGGAACGAGCAAATGGCAGGTGTCACGCATGAGCTGCCACTGGCTAACGTTAAAGTTACAGTTGTGCTAAAGGCACAGGAAACGTGGTCAAAGTTAAAGGAAAGATGAATGCAGCATGTTATCAGCAAGCACTGAAGGCAAATTTGCACTCATCAGCCAAGAAGCTGTGCATGGGACGTACTTGGACATTCCAACATGACAACGATCCAAAACACAAGGCCAAGTTGACCTGTCATTGGCTACAGCAGAAGAAAGTGAAGGTTCTGGAGTGGCCATCTCAGTCTCTTAACCTCAATATCATTGAACCACTCTGGGGAGATCTCAAGCGCGCAGTGCATGCAAGACAGCCCAGGAATTTACAGGAACTGGAGACTTTTTGCCAAGAAGAATGGGCAGTTTTACCATCTGAGAAAATAAAGAGCCTCATCCACAACTACCACAAAAGACTTCAAGCTGTCATTGATGTTAGAGGGGGCAATACACTGTATTAAGAACTAGGGTATGTGAACTATTGAACAGGGTCATTTGATGTTTTTGGTTGTCATTATGATTTAAAAAGAGAAAACACAGAATTTGACAAATCAGAGTTTGACAATAAATGGCTTCAACCAACCACTAACCATGAGTGAAGAAAAAGTTTTTGTGTTATCATTCATATTCTCTGAAAAAAGGCCAAAAAACCAAAAAATCTGCCGGGGTATGTAAACTTTTTAGCACAACTGTACACAGGGGAGTACCTCTGTCCGCTTGGATCATAAAGAAATCGTTTATGGCTTTTCTCTGTTCAGCCTATGTTGTGGGAGGCTGTTCTGCCGCTGCAGCTCAAGGAGGGTGTGCTTGGTGGTGTACGAGTGGCTGAAGTGCATGCAAAGTTTCCTTGACATTTTTAGGATGTCTTGCAGATGGGTGGAACACTTAAGAAAACGCTTGACAACCAGATTGAACACATGCACCATGCAGGGAGCATGGCTCAGCCCTCCTTGACGAAGCGTTGACACCATGTTCTTCCCGTTGTCAGTCCGATTTTGAGGTGTCGCAGAGAAAGCCAGGATTCGATTTCTTTAGGAAGGACAAGGAGCAGTTCCTCCCCTGTGTGACTCCGTTCTCCCAGGCAAACGAGGTGTAGAACAGCGTGACACCGCTGTGCCCTGCACATGTGGTATGCTGGAGGAGCACAGTGAATTCTCCCTGTAGTGGAGGCTGAAGAGACATTGGGGGATAAGGCTGACATTGTTGCAGGATGAACGGCGTGAGAACGTGGAGGCTGAATCTGTGTCACCTATCCAAGTTGTTGGTGTGTCTGGGCAGGCACCACATTAACCCAGTGGGCCGTAAATGACATATATTGTCCTTGACCGTAGTAACAGCTCCACATGTCAGCGCTGCCGTGCACTTTGGCAGACACCGACAGGTTCAAGGACTTGCCCACCTTCTCTTCTACATCTTTGTGCAGGGCTGGTACTGCCTTTTTGGCAAAGAAATGACGGCTTGGGACTCTCCAGCTCGGCACGGTAGAAACCATCAGTTCTCTGAAAGGTGCAGAGTCCACCATTTGGAAAGGGAGGGACTGCAGCACCAGCAATTGGACAGGAGCACCTTCAGCTTCTGCACCGTTGGATGAGTGCACGCATACTGTTGTCTCTTCGAAATCGCTTCTGTGATGGATTGCTGATGCAATGACTGACTAGGAGGAGGAGGAGGAGGAGGAGGAGGAGCAGGAGCATTACAACCAGCAGATGATGGGAAGGACACACAGCTTCCTTTGGCTGAGGTGGTGTAGCCTTAATTGCCTGAAATGGTGTGCGTGTCACTGGGTGCTGCAGCGGTTGCTGCGGCAGGCTGGACCACCACATTGGAGCCACAGCTCTCCCAGGCCACTTTATGGTGACGCTGCATATGTTGACGCAGGGCTGTGGTGCCAACATTGGTACCCTGGCCACGCGTCACCTTCTGCCCACAGATTGAACATATGGCCATGTTGACCTCCCCCGGCGGCTTTACAAAAAACTGCCACACCGCCGAGTAGGTGATTTCACCCCCAACACTCCGCACTAACTGACTGCTACCACCACTGCCTCCGTGAACCCCTGCACCACTGCTTTCCAGGCAGGTAGGCTGCTGTGAAGCAGGTGGTCTACCCCGGGCACGTTTAGCTCCCGACCTCACACTGCTGCCACCCTGCTGCCTCATGCGCAAGCTGCAACCCTCTTCTCCTGTTGATGATAAAGCCCCTTTGTCACCCGGCTCCCAATTAAGATCGGCTATATCGTCATCCACTACTGTCTGCAGGTCACTGATGTCCTCCTCAACACCAGCTCCCACGCCAGATCCTCCAGATCTTGGCTGAGCAGTAGCGACTGACTGTCCTCTACACTTACCCCAGTCCCATGGGTCCACTGCCTTGGGATAACCTTAGACTCTGACCTATCCTTCAAGCCGCATATCCAAACCCTCAACACCTCCTGCCGCCTCCAACTCCATCAAATCCGTTTCTTCCTCACCCATGAAACTACAAAGATGCTAGTCCTTGCCCTCATAATCTCCCGTTTAGACTACTGTAACACCCTTCTCCATGGCCTCCCAGCAAATACTCCCGCCCCCCTCCAGTCCACCTTAAATTGCGCCACTCACTTAATATACCTCTCTCACTGTTCTTCATCGGTCGCTCCCCTCTGCCAATCCCTTCACTGGCTACCCGTTGCCCAGCGAATAGAGTTCAAATTACTAACGCTGACATACAAAACCATCCACAACCTGTCCCCTCCATATATCTTCGACCTAATCTCCCGCTACCTGCCTGCACGTAACCTCCGATCCTCCAAAGACCTCCTACTCCGCTCTGCTCTTAGCCGCTCTTCACACAACCGTCTCAAAGACTTCTCCCGTGCATCACCCATACTCTGGAACTCATTACCAAGACACATAAGACTGACCCCCACAATGACAAGCTTCAAGAAGGCCCTGAAGACTCACCTATTCAGGAAGGCCTACAATAACGCTACTGTCTCCATACCACCACCTGAACAGCCTCTACCCCCACCTTCTGTCTCTATCCCTCTTCCCTCATATATTGTAAGCCCTTGCGGGCAGGGCCCTGTATCCCACTGTGCCAGTTGGTCACTGTTAGTGTTATCTGTTCTGTATATCTTGTGTACCTTATGTTAACCCTCAAATGTAAAGCACAATGAAATTAATGGTGCTATATAAATAAACAATAATAATAAATAATAATAATACCTCCTCCTCACTGTACAGTGGATCTGAACCCACAGCATAAATTACTTCTCTAGCCGAGGAAACAGAAAAGGACAGAGGCAGGTTGAGGACAGGTGAGGGCACAGGGCCTGCTGCCGGACCATGCCAACTAAGGGTTGTGTCTGACGAACCCACCGACTCTTGGCTGGGGGTGTCTGATGTGACTTGGGATGAATTGGATGACCGAGTCAACCAATCTACAACCGTTGGATTGCTGGTTAAGACACGACCGCTACTTGACACTGGGAGCTCAGGCCTCTGTAACTGACCCCTGCTCCCACGCCCCCTTACTCTGCTGTGATCTGTGCCTGCGCCAGAAACATTTGGGCCTGCGTCCCTCCCCAGTGCATGGACTCTCGCTTCTCTGTCTGACATACTGTTTGATGAAAAAACGTAATTGCAAAGGGCAAAAAGGCCTTTGTTATTTTCTACTTTGAAGAGAACGGCAAATGTGCCACTTATTTCATTCCCCACTAATGAACACCTATAAAAAAAGCGTGATAAAGGCAGAGATTTGTGGCTCCAAATTATTGAATTATTGACAATACTGTATTGATAAATGGCCTGCAACTTTATACTGGGAACAAAATGGCAAATATGGTCCTCCTTATGGTTTTCCACACTAATAAACACCTTTAAATAAGGTGTATGATCCACCAGCATACCACTTGTGCAGGGCACAGCAGTGTCACGCTGTTCTACACCTCGTTTGCCTGGGTGAACAAAGTCAAACAGGGGAGGAACTGGGTCACTGTATGTCCTCCTCATGCTGCTTCCCACTGGGTCGCTCTGTGTATTCCTCATGCCGCTGCCACTGGGTGACTGTATGCTCTCCTCATGCCGCAGCCACTGGGTCACTGTATGCCCTCCTAAGGCTGCTACTATCTCCCCACCTCTGCCACTGGGTCACTGTATGCCCTCCTCATGCCGCTGCCACTGCTGGGTCACTGTATGGCATCCTCATGCTGCTGCCAACTCCACATTATATCACCTTGCCACTCTGTGGCCTCCTCATGCAGTTGCCAACTCCACATTATGTCGCATTGCCACTCTGTAGACATCTATGTGGAATCGGCAGAAGAGGGTGCAAAAGGCGTGCACTCTTTCACGCTACAGTAGTATTTTGGGTCTCTGCACGGTTCTTTCTACCTGGCACTAACATGGACCTGTAAGGCTGGGTTCACACTTGAGTTAGTTGGTCAGTTTTGGCCCGTAACTGGCCAAATAAGTTAATATGCAGCTATTCTAAGAGCGACGCCTGTCATGTGCGTGTCATACTGACTCACATTATTGTTTGACTACCACAGTAGGCTCCCTATGCGTGTTGCTGCAAGGCACTGTGTTCTACACCACTATACAGGCTCTCTGAAGCCAGGAAATATGTGTTTTTTAGCAATATTCGCAGCAAATTAATTCAGATCGAAGCAAATTTTCTTGGAACTTCAAATCGGACTGCAGAATCGAACTTCTGAGAAATTCGCTCATCTCTAGTTTTTACACTTGTCTGGCACACAAGCCCATCAATCAGCCCCAATGTTTTTATTCTGCTCCTAAAATAGTACAAGTAGGACAACTAACCTACAAGTATGAACACAACTGAGGAAGGGCTCAATATTGTCATGGTTGTTAAAAAGCTCAATAACATAAAAAATACAATAAACACAGTAACTGAAGTATAATTGCCTTCGCTGAATATTCTATTGTATGATTCTATGGGAAGCGTGAAATCCCTTATATAATAAAAGATGTGTCTGCAGCTGAACTTATAAAGCCGGCATTAGAAGAAATGTATCTTTCTAATACACAAGTTTAATTATCTCTACAGAATGTATAGCGGCAGCTTCAGGACCATTTCTAAAAATCTAAATACTTTGTATCCTTAATTCAAATCAAGTAGTGTTACATTTTTTTAAAGTATTTTTTTATTTTCATTTTTCAGAAACACATTTTTGCTTGCATGCAACATTTTGACATGTGTAAAATGGATATATATATACATACATATACATTTTACACATGTCAAAATATATAAAATAAAAAATAAACCCCAATTTTCATGATTTATAGAGTATGTAAAGAAATGAACTTATAAATGCTGGTTGGTAGAATATCACAAGGTGGTATAGTTGGCCTTATCCACAAAAACAGTGAAAAACAGCCAAACGATGGCTATTTATTCAAAACAATGTAAGTCTTTGGGGCTATTCAAATGTCTGTTTTCTAATGGCCCATGAAAATAGTCCATCCAAAAATAAGACTTGTCCTATTTATGACTTTTTTTCACAGATCATTTACAGACTCTATGATAGATTGGTCACAAACAGATGCTCCACAAATGCAAAATGGCTGTGAAAAACGGCCCATTTGATCTGCTTTTCACAATCTTTTTTAGCAGCAGACATGTACAGAAATGTGCTCTCTTATTTATATACAAACTATTTTTGCTGTATATACTTATTACTGTAAGCTGTGCATTTTTTAGATGAAGCTTTGTATTGGTTTCCAACTTAATATTATGTTGTAAAACCGTATATTTGTTTGGCACCTTATGCTTTTTTGGTGATTTTGCAGAGTCATGCATACTGTGGGCAAGGTTTGTCACTAGTGTGTTAATGTGCTACACAATTTTCCTGAAAATACCTGTTATACTCTGGGAATAGTCATTAACAATCACCTAAATGACTCCAGATTTGAGGATAAAATTGAGGTGTTAGCAGCAAAATTCAGTGGCCAAGTAACACTCTCTCCCAAACCCCCCTATATCAATTGGGCGCGATTTTGGCTATATGTGACTGAGCTTAAATGTACTGTTATTCTGTAACATAGCAAAGCATGAAAGACCATTGAGCTTTGTACATTTCTTAGGTTCTGGGTATACAGTTATGGCATTTACTCTATGAATTGTTACATAACTAGTCAGGTCTCAAACAGTCTACAACAATAACTGGACCCTGAATATCCCAAAAAGAAAAAGTAGTGTATTTTTAGAACTGGATGGAAACAAATATTTCTTCCTAGAATATTACTTGTTCATAGGATTCCCACTTCTTTTTGTATTAGGTTTTCATTTCTGTCCATTCAAGACTGACATAAAATAAAAGTGCTAATAAGAAATCTGCTACTAAAGGTTAATGAAGTTAGAAAACTCCAAATATCAGCCATTAAACACTTCAGAGGTGAGAACAAACTGAAGCCTGCATATTCACTGTGAGAGACTCCAGAACAATCCCTCTGGGTTTAACCATGTCCCATCGCCTTCTTACTAATGCACCATGAATGTCAGTCTCTTTCCTTTCATCTATTGGTAATGCCAGAGGGTAAGTAAACAAGTAATCTCAATGGAGATTTACTACCATACAAAAGAGATGAATGGAAAGTTTTATCTACTTTTAAACGCTTTCAAAGATTATAGGGACAGACCTCTTACCCTGTTCTACATACATCACAAAGATTAACAAAATTGTTGGTGCCCTATTTGCCCTACAGACCACTCCTGTAAACATGGCACACCAGTGAACCTGCATGCTATATACAGTAGATGCTCCAGACCTATAAGCCATGTTATCTGTACAAGCAGGGCAAGACAATAAAATAACAATTTATTTGGTAATTGCCCCTCTTGCCCTTGGCCAGTCGTATTTCCACACCTGCAAGCAATTATTGTATTCCATAATTAGCAGCACAGGAAAACAATTAGCGTTCCTAGAACACACCAAGGTTTATGGCCAGACAGCTGTTTCCTTCTGTTGCATTCACCTTTTCACATACCAGGAAAGTCAATTTTACAAGCCCCGTACACCATACCATCATTGTATTGTACTGACATAACAGGTAAACATTTAGGACCAAACAAGGTTGCTCCTGCCTAAACATGTGCAGAGGGCATTCTGCTGGAAGATTTGTGTCGCTGAGTGACGCATATAAAATGCCACAGCATGGCTATAAATTTTTCTCTTTTCCATCATAACTCAGCCATCTTGTCTATGTACAATGGTTGGCCTCAAGCAATCTTATTTGATCATTTATTTTATCTGTCTTGTGGCCAGAGTACAGTATTCTTGACAAATACAGTAAACAATTATACATTTCTATCCAAAATACAGATATTTATTCTGTAAAATAATATTTTTATCATCATTACTACTACTTGTCACTGTTTAAACCTGCTTTCTTAAAGGGAATCTATCTAGGAAAGGCAAAAACATGAGAATGGATTTTTCTGAGATTTTAATATAGATGATCTGTCTTTAGATTATAAAGAATAAAGAATAAAGTGAATGGGGCAAAACTACAAAACCCAGGACAGCCAATAGTATATGTATGGCATGCGGAGCGCAAGGAACACTTGGTCAATGAAAATGTTTCAGCACTCACCTGAGTACTGTGATCCCATTAAGCAGATAATTGCTATGGGTAGCAAGAGTTGCTCCCCCACAACTCAAATATTCAAGTATAGTAATCAATACTAAAATCCTAGAAGACCCCTTTAATTAGGCAACGGAGCAGGTGGATTGCTATTGAAGCTGTCTATACTACTTCTTTTATCAATAATGAAGTTTGTCAACAGCAGGGTAACTGCACTTCATAGATGACAACATATGTTCCAAAAGACTTATCATCATGACACATCAGGTGAATGATCACTGGTAAGGTCCAATGAAGTGTGCTATCTCTATGCTGCAGAGGCATGTATTCATCTACAGTGTTGATGGAAAGCCTCTCATAATCATTGGACCCCTCTATATTGTGGATCAGTAAGGCTAGGTTCACACCTGCTCTCGGATCTCCACCGTTTGGATCTGCTGGCAAGCTGGACTGCTAAAACAGCTGTTTTTATACTGAAACTGGCGGAGACCAATTTTGGTGGTCTCTGCGGGCAGAGTCTGTGGTGGAGACTCCAGCGCAGATGTGAACCTAGCCTTAGTGATTAGAGAGCACATAATAGTGCAATGCTGTGACTGTGGACAAATGCCATTAGGGAAGGCACTGCTTTTACACATAACCATGAAATGCATTGTATAGGCCAGGGGTAGGCAACCTTTTTTGTTCGGCGTGCCGATTTTAATTAAAAAATCAAAGATGAGGTACTCGGAGTACTGGTCAATAATTGTAAGTCTGACGACCCCTAAACTAAAGTCATATACCAAAAACCATAACACCAGATGCTTTAGGACACATGCGTTTACTGCTATTTCCTGGGACGCTCCTGTACCTTCCGATTAGAAGCAATGAAAGTCCATGTGCAGCCCCCAATTAGTGGTAAATGTATGTGTCCAGGAGCACCGTATGGCGGCATCTTTATGGTGGAAACACACTATGTATCTGGATACAGATATAGTCTTAGGCCACTGGAACTTTTACTTCAATGTAAAACTGCGTTCACATGGTGCATTTTTGCACAAAAAAAAAATGCCTGTGTTTTCTGTGCAAAAACACATCCTTAATGCAGAAAACACACAGTTATATAGAATAATGTCCCAGAGCGGTCCCTGCACATGGTATTAGGTCCCATAGCGGTCCCTCCACACGGTATTAGGTCCCATAGCGGTCCCTGCACACGGTATTAGGTCCCATAGCGGTCCCTGCACACGGTATTAGGTCCCATAGCGGTCCCTGCACACGGTATTAGGTCCCATAGCAATCCCTGCACATGGTATTAGGTCCCATAGCGGTCCCTGCACACGGTATTAGGTCCCATAGCAATCCCTGCACATGGTATTATGTCCCATAGCGATCCCTGCACATGGTATCATGTTCCATAGCTCTCTTCAGACCCCCGAGTATAATAAGTCCAAGAGAGGTGAAAAACCTAAAAAAACAATGCTACTCACCTTTTTCCACGCTCCGCAGCCGCTCTGTTCACTTCGGCGCTTCTGCCTGTAGTCAGCGACCGCTGATTGAGTCTCTGGGGTCACGTCGCATCATTATGTGTAATGATGTCAGATGCAGACGTGACCTCTGAGGCCCTGTCAGCTGTCAGAAGCGCCTGGAGATCGCACAGCCACTGCGTAGCTCAGGGAGCAAGGTGAGTATCATTGTTTTTTATGTTTCATCACTTCTCCTAAGTCTCTGCTTATTATACTCGGGAGTCTGAAGAGACCCCACAGTATAATAATAGCAGTTTCGTTTAGGCCATGTTTGGTCCAATCTAAGCTGCTGGGTGAGGACTCCGCTGCCGTGCCAGGGAAATAAGCCTCGCGTGCCACTCTTGGCATGCGTGCCGGGGGTTGCCAACCCCTGGTATAGGCTAAGGTCCCATGTTGCGGAAACGCAGCATTTTTTTGTTTCAGATTTTGCGGTGTTTTGTTGAGCAAAAGTCAAGAGTGGATTTAATCGAAGGGAAACATCTTTATATTTTCCATTCCTTTTCGCACCACTCCTGACTTTGGCTCAAAAAAAAAAAAAAAAAAAACCAACAAAATTTGAAACAAAAAAACACTGCGTTTCCGCAACATGGGGTCAGCCTTAAAGAGATGTCAAGAATTTCCTTGAACTCCAATATCTGCAAAAACCTATGGAGGAGAATGGTGCTGTTTCTGGAGGAAAGCAAAAAAAAAAAAAAAAAAAAACAACAACATTTTTTTCTAATACTGTATTACTATTCTTTGTTAGCAATGACTTCCCACTTTGGCATTTGCTCTCGAAGTCTACAGCCTCTTGCCGCAACCCAGATAGAGGGAACCAGAGGATGGAAATAGTAGTGGCGGATGATGTGCATACTCAACCAAGACCCCAGCCCCGCTCCTTGGCCGGACACCGCTGAGGGGGGTCCTGCAGCACTACCTGATGGTGGTGGTAGTAGTTTTCTCCGGGGCGCTTCCAGTTGGAGAGGGGACCTCTCTACAGTCATGGCCAAAAGTTCTGAGAATGATACAAATATTAATTTTTACAAAGTCTACTGCTTCAGTTTTTCTAATGGCAATTTGCATATACTCCAGAATGTTATAAAGAGTGATCAGCTTAACAGCAATTACTTGCAAAGTCAATATTTGCCTAGAAAATGAACTTTATCCCCCAAAACACATTTCAACATCATTGCAGTCCTGCCTTAAAAGGACCACCTAACATCGTTTCAGTGATTGCTCCATTAACACAGGTGTGGGTGTTGATGAGGACAGGGCTGGAGATCAATCTGTCATGATTAAGTAAGAATGACACCACTGGACACTTTAAAAGGAGGCTGGTGCTTGCCATCATTGTTTCTCTTCTGTTAACCATGGTTATCTCTAAAGAAACACGTGCAGTCATCATTGCACTGCACAAAAATGGCCTAACTGGGAAGAGTATTGCAGCTAGAAAGATTGCACCTCAGTCAACAATCTATCGCATCATCAAGAACTTCAAGGAGAGAGGTTCCATTGGTGCCAAAAAGGCTCCAGGGCGCCCAAGAAAGACCAGCAAGTGGCAGGACCGTCTCTTAAAAGTGTTTCAGCTGCGGGATCGGGCTACCAGCAGTGCAGAGCTTGCTGAGGAATGGCAGCAGGCAGGTGTGAGTGCATCTGCACGCACTGTGAGGCGGAGACTCTTGGAGCAAGGCCTGGTCTCAAGGAGGGCAGCAAAGAAGCCACTTCTCTCCAGAAAAAACATCAGACACACCCCCACACCCCAACACACAAACTGCCACCCGCACACGGCGGCCAACGACTATCTCCCTCCCTCTCCCCCCCTCTCTCTTCTTTCCACCCCCCCAAACAACCCCAACCCCCACAAAAAAGTGTACGCCCCCCCCCCCCCCCCCCCCCCCCCCCCCCCAAACCACCCCCCACACCCCACCCACGCGGGGGCTTCCCCCCCCCCCCCACCCCCCCCCCCCCCCCCCCCCCCCCCAAAACACCCCCCCAAAAAAAAAAGAACCACAAAATCCCCCCCCCCACCCCCCCCCCCCCCCCCCCCCCAAACCTTTTGCCCCCCAAAAACCCCCCTTCCACCATAATGGGGCCCCCTTCCAAAAACAAAGGTGTTAACTAAATGGCCCAGGGAACAAAACAGAGATTTTGGGTCCATGGCCTGGAAACTCCCCAGATCTTAATCCCATTGAGAACTTGTGGTCAATCATCAAGAGACGGGTGGACAAACAAAAACCAACAAATTCAGACAAAATTAAAGCATTGATTCTGCAAGAATGGACTGCTATCAGTCAGGATTTGGTCCAGAGGTTGATTGAGAGCATGCCAGGGAGAATTGCAGAGGTCCTGAAGAAGAAGAGTCAACACTGCAAATTTTTTTTTCCCCCCCCCACCACCTCACCCCACCAACAAAACCCACCTCCACCCATAATAAAAAAAAAATAATTTTTTTTTATTAAATAAAAAAAACAAACAAACACACAAAAAAAACACAGGGGAGCAAAAAAAAAAAAAAAAAAAAATTTATTTCCCTCCCCCCACACCCCCCCCCCCCCCCCCCCCCCGCCGGGGGGATGGTGTCGGAAGGGGCCCGCCAAGGAAGGGCCCGCCCACAAGAAAAAGGTATAGGTTTCAAAGGGGAACCGCCTTTTTGCCACCACCAGAAAAGGGAAAATGGCGGCCTCCAAAGGGGGGGGGTAGTACCACAATGTCCAATCCTCCAGCCTTGGTTATAGGAGGGTGCCCAGGGATAACACAAGCTCTATGACAGACTTCTCCAACTACTCCTCCTCTGATGCCACTCCCAGGTAAGGATTCTGGGGATAGTGGTGCAGGAAGTCCTGACAGGGATCTGGTTACCTTTACTTAGGCCCAAATGAACTCCTCGTGTCAGTGTCCTCCACTGCTCCTCCTGGCACGGTGTCCAATAGTCCAGACAGCGGTACTCCCTTTCTCAGGGCTGTCTCTAGATGAGCCTGGGGCAGATAATAATGCTGCAACCCAGTCGGATGAGACCGGAGGATGAGAGTAGTAGTGGCGGATGCTGTGCCACCTAGCAGGCCGAGCACGCTCCCAAACGGCTCTAGTCCCACTCCTAGGCCGGACAAGGTCGAGGGGGGTCCTGCAGCACTACCGGATGGTGGTGGTAGTAGTTCTTTCCCCCGGGGCACTTCCAGTTGAAGAGGGGGACCTCTCCTACCTGAGCCGGTGTGGTGTTGGTCGGAAGAGCCCTGATGGTAATGCAGGCACGACTCAGGAGTCAGCGTTGCAGGTAAACCAAACAGCCTTTTTATTTAGGCAACTGGAACAAAAGACAACGGCAGCTTCCAGATGGGGGTAGTAGTCCTGCAGTGTCCTAACCCCAGCCTTGGTTCTAGGAGGGTGCCCAAAGACAGTATCGGCTCCACAAGATGGCTTCCTCTACTCCACCTCTGTACCTCTCCCAGCTTGCTATACTGGAAATAGAGTTGCAGGGAGTCCTGACAGGGAACTGGATACCTGGATACTAGGCCCGAATGCGACTCTCCTATCAGGGTCCTCTCCTGCTCCTCCGGGCACGACACGAATCAAGTTCAGCCACTTGGAAATCTCCACTCTCTAGCTCTGAGCTGTCTTGAGAAGAGCCTGGGGCTGATGTTATCCCTCTTGAGGCTGTGGTGGCGGCGGTTGGCCTTCAGTCCAGCCTGGTGGCAGGTCAGCTCTGCACACCTTGTCTGGCTTGCTGCATACACTGAACTCACTCTCAACCGTCCCCGGGGGAGATTATATCTCCTCACAACCCCGCCCAGTGGCCTGTGATAGGCCAGGGCTGAACCCAGTCTGGGTTTGAACACTGCAGGGGGAAAAATACAAAGGGAAAGCTGCATACAATTACACTTAACACAGAACAGAACTTACAGACATAAAACCCAGAGGCACACAATACAAACACATAAATGCAGTAGCACTCTGGGATGCTGCAATAATCCTCCTAGAGGCTGTATAGGAGACCGTTGGGATCCAGTCCAGGTGCTGTCTGCAGGGATGCCCTGCACACTGTCACAGCTACACACTAGACACTGAACTGAGGTCTCAACGGACACTCTGGAGACTTCGGTCTCCTACAACACCGCCCAGTGGCCTTTGATTGGCCGGAGCTGAACCATGGGTAAAGGTTTGAAACACCGGGGGGGGGGGGGGAAACAATAGGAAAGCTGCATAACAATGACATATAACATAGAATAGTGAGGACCCAGAGGCACAAAAGACAAACACTTAAAGCGGTATGTGATGAAGACAGCACAGGTACCTAATGCTAATGAAAAAAACAATCACGCATCTACAATCCAGGAGGGGGTGGATGGTAGCATTGCAAATGCACACAGATAAGACTTATAAGTGCCGGTTACATGATAATGTGAGGTGCACAACACTAAAAATCATCCCATTATTGACACCAATACTATTAGATTAGGCAGGCTGCCCAGCAACCTTTAATAAACACTTTCTATGACGCATATCTTGGTGCACCCGCCAAAAGTATCCCTTATCCCTGGGTCTTGTTCGCCATTGCCATCGAGCACTTGACCTAACAGATATGCCAGGACTGTATCTATATGGGAATCGGTTTGGGTGATAGGGAGAACAGGGTCGGCCTATACACAGACTACCTCATTATGTTCCTTTCTTATGTCGAGGTCTCCCTACCCAGAGCTATTGATGAGTTAGACTGTTTCAGCTTCTTCTCAGGGCTCCAGATCAACTAGTTCAAGATGGCCCTGATGCCTTTGTAGGAGGACCGTCGGATCCTATATCACACATATAACGGGAAACTCCCAGCACAAAATAGCACTGGGGGGGGGGGGGGATCTGGTGTTTCTGGACTTCCGCCTTTACTTTTTGACAGTCCAACTGTGTTATCTGCCTTGTGAACCTGCATGAAGTCGGCCCCAAATCAGAATATATTTTGACCACACACCTGGGCTTGTGAGCTCTATGGCTGGTCCTGAAGCAGCCTTCTCTGTTCCCCAGAAACTTACTACCCCTGCACAGATTGGCTCAACAGGTCTATAAAGCTGTTAAGTAGATATAAAGCATAGCTGAAGATAACCCCATCTGGGATAGACCAATGTTCTCCCATTTATGTACTTTGGAGAGAAGAGTCCAACGGCAGAATATAGTGTATGCCTTCTCTAAGACATATACGTTACTAATGTTCTTATGTATTTTACTCAGGCAAAGGCCAAATATGAAATTCTCAGACAGTTATTTTAGCGATATTTGTGAATACATCATGCCTTGGAGGCTCAGTTCTCTGGCGGAGAACATTTAATTTCAGGATTCTCCTTGATAGGGTCTCATCTTAGTCCTTTACACATATCTTCTTGACTCCAAAGTGGCATCTCAAACATTGACAGCAGAGGCTTTGCGGTGTTCCATCATCCATACCCTTACAAAGAGGCCTGGGGTGAGATCTCATCAGAGGTGTAATAGAATCATTTAAATATTTATTAATACATCACTGCTCTCTCAGCCCAACTTGCCTGAATAGAATGGCCTCACTCCAGACATCATAGATGTCAAGCACCTGATGATGATTTCGTGCATTTAATCTGGAGTTTCTCCTACATTTTAGGGTGTCTACCACCTCTCCCAAACATATTCAACTTTCACCACCGTGTTACAGAGAACATTACAGTGATAAACAACATACCTTTCTTAAGTACACTAACAAGCAAAAGGGTAACAAGGTTTTGAACTTTTGACTTTCAGCCTCCATATCTCACCATCCACTACAGCTTTGTGCATAAGACTACCATAATCTTATAGACAATCATCTTGGCTATCTCATACAGAACTTTGACTTAAAGTGGAAGTATCTACTTAACAAAACTTTACCGTATGAGAATGTAGTATACAAGGACAGGCAATGCTCTCAGAAGTTCAGGAAGGTCAGGGATCATGGTATGATTCACCAATATAACGCTTAATTCACTCAATACAATACACTACAATATAATGTACTATACCTTTGATATGATTCCAGCTGACATTAAAACTACCAATATGTCATTTCTGGATGTGCCATGATCCATATTTTTAATGTACCACCAAATGCAATATTTTAATATAATGTATTTTGTATGTAGGGCTGCTTCAAGTGCTGAGATCAATAAAATCATTTAAAAATAAAACCATTTAAAAAATTATGTTTATGAAAAAACGGCATTATTATAACAAATTTCTCACCACACTTTTCCATTGTGTTTAAGTATATACACACGTAAATGTGAGACCTGTATTCAATAAGAGTACAATCATGCCAGTTAATAGAAGACTTTTATGGTGATGAAGCCTCCCAGTGCTATCACTGTAACACAAAGCTGTACAGCCATGGCCAAAAGTTTTGAGAATGACACAAATATTATATTTTCACATGATCTGCTGCCCTCTGGTTTTTATGTGTGTTTGTCAGATGTTTTTATCACATACAGAAATATAATTGCATTCATATTATGAGTAACAGAAGCTTATATTGACAGTTAGAATGAGTTAATGCAGCAAGTCAATATTTGCAGTGTTGACCCTTCTTCTTCAGGACCTCTGCAATTCTCCCTGGCATGCTCTCAATCAACTTCTGGACCAAATCCTGACTGATAGCAGTCCATTCTTGCAGAATCAATGCTTTAATTTTGTCTGAATTTGTTGGTTTTTGTTTGTCCACCCCGTCTCTTGATGATTGACCACAAGTTCTCAATGGGATTAAGATCTGGGGAGTTTCTAGGCCATGGACCCAAAATCTCTATGTTTTGTTCCCTGAGCCATTTAGTTATCACCTTTGCTTTATGGCAAGGTGCTCCATCATGCTGGAAAAGGCATTGTTGAGCGCCAAACTGCTCTTGGACGGTTGGGAGAAGTTGCTCTTGGAGGACATTCTGGTACCATTCTTTATTCATGGCTGTGTTTTTAGGCAAGCCTGTGAGAGAGCCGATTCCCTTGGCTGAGAAGCAACCCCACACATGAATGGTTTCAGGATGCTTTACAGTTGGCATGAGACAAGACTGGTGGTAGCGCTCACCTCTTCTTCTCCGAATAAGCTGTTTTCCAGATGTTCCAAACAATCGAAAAGGGGATTCATCAGAGAAAATGACTTTACCCCAGTCCTCAGCAGTCCACTCCCTGTACCTTTTGCAGAATATCAGTCTGTCCCTGATGTTTTTTCTGGAGAGAAGTGGCTTCTTTGCTGCCCTCCTTGAGACCAGGCCTTGCTCCAAGAGTCTCCGCCTCACAGTGCGTGCAGATGCACTCACACCTGCCTGCTGCCATTCCTCAGCAAGCTCTGCACTGCTGGTAGCCCGATCCCGCAGCTGAAACACTTTTAAGAGACAGTCCTGCCGCTTGCTGGTCTTTCTTGGGCGCCCTGGAGCCTTTTTGACACCAATGGAACCTCTCTCCTTGAAGTTCTTGATGATGCGATAGATTGTTGACTGAGGTGCAATCTTTCTAGCTGCAATACTCTTCCCAGTTAGGCCATTTTTGTGCAGTGCAATGATGACTGCACGTGTTTCTTTAGAGATAACCATGGTTAACAGAAGAGAAACAATGATGGCAAGCACCAGCCTCCTTTTAAAGTGTCCAGTGGTGTCATTCTTACTTAATCATAACAGATTGATCTCCAGCCCTGTCCTCATCAACACCCACACCTGTGTTAATGGAGCAATCACTGAAACGATGTTAGGTGGTCCTTTTAAGGCAGGGCTGCAATGATGTTGAAATGTGTTTTGGGGGATAAAGTTCATTTTCTAGGCAAATATTGACTTTGCAAGTAATTGCTGTTAAGCTGATCACTCTTTATAACATTCTGGAGTATATGCAAATTGCCATTAGAAAAACTGAAGCAGTAGACTTTGTAAAAATTAATATTTGTATCATTCTCAAAACTTTTGGCCATGACTGTACAATAGGCTTTAAATGCTATGAAGTTTTAGGCTTGTTTACATTAAACCAAATAGGGCATCAGGAAAAGATGAGCTCTTCCAGATCCAAGAGTAATAGAAAATGACGTGGATGTGGATTGACAAAGAAAAAAAGACAACCGTTATCCTCTATCCTGTTAACTACATATTTTGCATTTGTATTTTTATAACCATTACATTACTGGCGGTGTGCCCATTAAAAGGAAGGGATCCCTACAAAGACAATTTTATGTACATAGCACTTAGGGCACCTAGGACTTGTCATGGGGGCATTGAACTGGCATTCATACAGTAGTAACGTAATCTTGTGGTAACTTCTGGATAAAAGTGGTGCTCATCATGTGATTGGGGTCAGGTGAGTATAATTTTCGGCGCAACCAGAATCATTTTTAATACAAGGGGAACATCAGAGGAGCATTATTTAAGGTGGTACATCAAGGCACATTGTAATACAAAGGGGAAAGCAGGGGTATTACTGAACTGTTAATCTCAGGTGGCAATATGGGGCATTATTAATTCAAGGGAGCACTCAGAACGCATTATTATTTAAAATAGACATTATTAATGGGGCATTCAGGAAGCACTATTGATTTCAGAGGTCACTTGGGGGATTTTACATTTAACAGGTCACCTAGGGGCATTATTACTTTAAGGTGGCACACAAGAGGCAATATTATGCCAAGGCAGAACTCAAAGAATTATGTGTCATCTTCTCTTCATGGCACTAATTTTTGGGGGAAATTCTAGTAATGACAACATTACATTGAGAGTACTGTATGTTGGAGCAATGTTCTATACAGCAGGTACAGTAATGGGGGCAAAGAATTGGGGGTCGCAGCAATATGGGAAATTTATGTAAGTGAAAAAAAGGTGGGTCAGTTGTTTAACAAGTGAGGAACTAAAGAAGTCTGTGTTGCAAACTTTACAGAAAGAAGTCATAACTGAAAGATGTTGTTGCTAAACTTGTATTGTACTGTATTGACTAAAATGGGCAGCAGAGCACCTGCGTAGAACTATCTTCCACTATATGATGAGTTTTACACTCCCTTTACCCCAAGCTAAACCCCAAGGCATAGGGGAATCTCTATATGAATAACATAACAACACTAGCTGACATGGAGAAAGACAGAAAGCAGGGAAGTAATGGGACTGGATGACAAAATACAGTTATTCAATGACTATAATAAAAACTATAGTTTCAGACTCTAGACCACAAATTATTGCTTATACAAGTACGCATTGTGTACAGTAATCTATTCTTTGTTTTGGGTGGACATCTTTAATTTCACCTATAATCAGACATGATTTGAGCAATAGTATTAAAGATGCATTATGTACAGAAATTCCAATATGGGAACTGTAACTAGGGTTGCTAATGATAGGAAATAGAAGTGAAGGACATTAAAGTAATATCAATTTTACATAGTTTCCTAAAAAAAATAGGGCAAATAAAAGGTGCAAAAATAAATCTAAACTATAAGGCTGCAGATGAAAAAAAAACTTTCAAATTTCTCTAAAATAGGGTAAACCACTCCCGACTCAAAGTTGTTTAAACAAACTGTAACAAATCCTGAAACTGTAGTCAAAAGTGGTCCAAAATGTGTTTATTCTGTAAAATATATCTACCTATTACATATGATCTACCATAGGGGTTGTTTAAGATTGTATTGATCATTTTCACAAGGCCATTCATTGATGCAGTTCTATGTCAGTCTTCCATTGAGGATCTGTTACATCCAACAGAGGGCGCATGAGCTTCCCAGCTCCTTTTCCCATAAAGTCTTCCATTGAGGCATCAGTATTCCCAATTACTTTGCTTACCAGTTTATCCAAATACTCTTAAGTGTAATATTACACTCACCGTTGTCCAAAATTGTAATATAAACCTAAACCTTCCTGACTTCTTTACTCTTTATACCCCATTACAAAGAGTGCTGAGTCCTGAAAAATATGTTATATTCCCAGCTAAAAGCTATACATTTCCTATTGTTCAGCATTTCACATGGAGCATCCACAAGCTCATGATTATAGAAGGAATCTTTAAAGCATCTTTATAGCTACCCTATATTATTAGGTCCTTAGCTATTTTTGCTGACTACACAATAAGCATGCACTTTATTTCAATGGGAAAGATAGTTAACATGCTTATAGCAGTAGAGTATTTCGTAATCCCTCTATTACTTTACTTTTCACTCTTATGTATGGCCTGCTTAAAGTGTACCTCTAGTTATAAACAAATTTTCATAAATGAATAGTACAGGCTAATATATGAAACTGCCCTCAGCCTGGCAAAGTAGTAAGTGTTACTAGGTGGGTCCTAGTCGATCCTACATGTCTTGATGTCATTCCACTACTGTGGAAGCCATCAGCTTTAACTCTCAAAGTTCCCTTAACAGTGAGGTTGAGAGCAGGCAACTCTTTGGAGCATATTATAGAATTAGTCCTTGTAGGTAATAAGTCCCCTGATGATTGGCCTTACCAGGCATGAAATGTAGGGACAGGAAGGGAGTGTGTTTTTTGAGGGATAACTCTATGGTACTGCCTTTGTAAGGGTAGGAGTCTTTTTTCAAGGGGGTCAGGACACAGATGCAGAGGGTGAGCGAGGGAACACTATGTATGGACCCAAGACCTTGGAAATCTGACCTCCAGAGAAGTGCCAGCAGATTGGTGAGATTGAATCTACTCTTTTCCCTACTGCTGCTTGTATAATTGCATACATTGGTCTAAACTTAACACTTTGTTGTGTATGTGCTCTGTATTGTGACACGGTATTATTATATATTGGATATAGAAATTTGATCCCTGTCATGACATTTTGTGCTGGTGAATGAGTAATCCTTTATGGGAATGGTAACTGATATACTCTATCACAAAGGTACATGGTATTTTAAATCTTAAATTTATTTATTAAAAGTTATGTTTTAATATTTATATAATTTAAGGTCAATGTTGGTTCTGTACTAATTTGTTTGACGCTGTTACGGATACAAGATGTGCATTGGTAAATTGTTTTTGAATGGTCAATAAAGAGGGCAATTACTTTGTGGGGGCCAATAAAGTGGTCTGTAAACTGTGGAATTAGTAAGTGGGGTCTTACAGCATGTGGGGGCCAGTAAAAGGGCTGTTATACCATGTGGGGAGCAGGAAAGGGGGTGATGTTTACTTCCCGGTCTCACTCTGTGATGTATGTGGGACATTAGGGGAAATATTAAAGTGGTTGCCAAGGAATTGTGACCACTAATTGGTCACATGGGGCTCAGGACTTCCAACAACAAGGTGTCAACAAGAGACTGAACAGACACTGGCAGCAGAAAACAGCACCAGGTACAGGTGAGTGTGCTTTTTTTTTTTTTTACATCTCCCCAAGACACCACAGGGGTTGCTGCAATTCCTGGGCTTATCCACCTTTCTAATACTGATGACCTATCCTTAGGATAGGCTATCAATATTACATCTGCAGGGTCCGACAGCCAGGGCCCCTGCAGATCAGCTTTTCTGTGACAGCGCTGCTACCAGTAATGTTAATGCTGGAGTCTGTGCTGCTCACTCATCGAACAATGTGTAGATATGGGTTTGGGTACTGCAGCAGTGCACATGGTATGGCAGGTGAGCAGTCAGCTACTTAAGATACTAAGAATAGGCCATCAGTATTAGAAAGGTGGATAATTCATTTAATATATGGGAGCATAATTTATATTAAGCGGATAAAGAACATTCTGGATAAAAGCAGGCACTCTGGGGGTGGGGCTCTAAAAGGGGGTGTGATTTTGTGGTAAAGGGCGTGGCTTGAAATATTTCATGGCGTGCTGCATGCTCAGACGCTCCACCCTTAACTTGCCAGTTGCACCCCCTCGCATTGTTAAAAATCTGAATCCCAGCCCTGGGGTGCAGTAATTCTCCTAGACAGACGAGGAAGTAACAGACTCAGCAGCAGACTGCCCCTGTTCCCCTGCATGGCAAAGCAAAGATGCTTGAAATAGGTATAGTATATGATGCATAACAGTCATTCTGTACATGCAGAATGTACCTATTTCAATTATCTTTTTAGGGTCGTGCAGGGAAGCTGGGCCTTAGTCTTCTGCTGAGGCTGATGCTGTACCCTATGCTCTTATCACATGGGGGGAAGATGAGAGTCCAATGGGCTTCCAGGTGGTGTGATGGAAACTGCACATGGTGCAGAGGACCAGACTTCTTAGTCCCTATCTGATGATGGTGGCCCTACAATATCATTGTTATTTACACAAGCATTTACTACATTGCCTTTTATATACAACAGAGTAATTGACTTTGTATCTACACTTGTAAATGTGCACATGGTTTTGTGTATATTTCAGAGATCTGATGTATGAAGTGTATAGGAGTCTGCAATACACACCTATATATACAGGAGATCTATATAGTACACACAAAGCCATTCACACACTTACAAATGAGGATACAGAGTCAAGTGCACACTCTGTTGTATACAAAGGTCAATGTAGTGCACGCCTTAAGTGGCTGTGCAATATCATTACCTACAAGGGTGCACTACATTGACCTTTATATACAACGTGACTTGATTCTGTGTCCACACTTGTAAGTGTATGCATGGTTTTGTGTGTACTATATACTGTATGTAATACACATAAAACCATACACTTGTACCTACATGGATCCTGGTGGCTATCCTGGTCAAGTACTAGTACTATTTGGTTTTATAGCCTGCATTGTGCAATCATATATCCTGTACTGTGCCCTTTTATCATACCCTGCACTATTCCAGAAAAAAAAATTAAACCTGTAAGAAAATTACACATGCATAATTGCATTTTTTTTTTCCTAACCGTTCTGAATGTTTTTGGGCTTGCCAGTACATCATATGGTTTACTCATGGTGTTACTTTTGGTCTTGAGATCACACACTGTTGATGCAGCATTGTTCAGCTCCCTAAATGTTCAGCTCAGCAGCTGGCAAGGCTCAGGTAGCAGGTAGCGATTTCAACTCTATCTTTATCCTTAGGACAAAGATAAAGTTTAATACAATGGTGCATCATGGAACTATCATTTCTGTGATCCACCATTCAGGCTTTGGCTACAGCAGTGAGGCGTGAGGAGAATCGGAGCTAGAGACATCACTAGAGGCAGAGCACGCTCTGTGGGAATGGGGTTAGATGAGTAGAACTATTTTTTTTTTTTTGTAATATGTTTTTGAATATATAATTTGAATGTAATATATTTATTGATTTGGTCATTGAGCAGGCAGGAGACATTATGTGGGGGCTACTTGAAGAGACAATATATTATATGGAGGGGACTCACAATTGGGTCCACTAATGTGTTAAAATGGACATGATCCAAGGTAACGTCACAAGGCTTCTTTGTATGTAAGTTGTACAATATATATATATATATATATATATATATATATATATAAAAACAAACTTCATACATCCCCAGTGCCATTATGGAATAACAAAAAAGGCTCAAATCCAAACCACACCTCAGGAGGGGGGATGGTGCTCACGCCAAAAGAAAGTGGTCAGTCAAAAACTCTATGTACTTTGCAGAGGTCATTTTCAGGGCCTACCAGCTCTCTCCCCATGATTCCGACCCAAACATGACTCTGTTACCTCCTTGCTGACGTTGCAATCTTGTTGGGAAATTGTGGCGATCCACCAACCATCCACCACTCCATCCATCTGGGCCATCCAGGGTTGCATGGCACTCTTCAGTAAACATGACTGATTCAAAATTAGTCTTTGTATGGTATTTTAGCAACTGCTCTCTTAATCCAATGAATTTGTCTGGCAGAAACCTTCCTTATTATGCCTCTCTGCACATCTGCGCTCTGAATCAGCCGCAAATCTCTTCACAGTACAATGATTATGCTTAAAGAGGACCTTTCATGTCCTCATGAATGTGCAGTTTTATATATCGCACTAAGACCAATGTTGAATTCAGCACACTGTCAGCTTTTTCGATATGTGCCCCAATGGTGGAGATATCGGTGCAGTTAATAAATGGCACCAATATCTCCACCATCGGGGCATATACCGGAAAAGCCGACAGTGCGCTGAATTCAACGTTGGCCTTAGCACGATATATAAAACCGCACATTCATGAGGACATGAAAGGTCCTCTTTAAGTTCTTGTGAAGTATATATGTTTGTGAAGTATATATGTTTTCATACCTTGACCAAGGCATTGCATTATTTGGCACTTTTCGGCAGCAGAGAGATCCTTTTTCTTTCCCATAATGGTTGAAACCTGCGGTCTGCTTAATTATGTGGAACATCTTTCTTAGGCTGATGCCCCACATTACGGAAAAGCAGCTTTTTTGTAGCATATTTTGCTGTGGTTTATTGAGCCAAAGTCATTTGTGGATTGAGCAGTAGGAAGAAGTATAAGAGCTTCCTTTATATTTCCCATTTATTTCGTAGTTCCGCCTGGGTTTGGCTCAAAAAAATGCAGCAAAATCTCCAACAAAAACGGCAGCTTTTCTGCAACATGGGGCTTCAGCCTTACACAAAGTGTACATTGTGTAATGTATGTACTTTATAAACAACAGGAAATAAAAATAGTTAAAAGAGAAAAAAAGTGTTGGGAAGGCTCTTCAGATCTCATACTGTGAGATGATTATGTGACCCCATAATTAGCAATAAATATGTGGCTCCTGCACCGCGCCATGTGCACAGCGTTAATATACAAGGCTGTTTATCAGGTCAAAGAACTCTTTGTAACCAAAAGTTATTAGATGGTAAATCTGCCCTTTATTATGTTGAACGTTATTATACAGAGCTTGCTAATTCTTCCAATATGAATTCATCAGTGGTCACATGGCTCTGCAGAAGCTGTGTTTTACTTAATGCCTTTTAGTTTCAGTACAGGTCACATATTTTAGTACACTAGCAATAGAACAGAACATGTGGGACCCGTTCAATCAATACACTAAGTTAACCTCATAATGTTTACAGGAGAGTTCTGGAAATTGTTAAATGTAGGGACTTGAAACTAAAGCAATAAGGAAAGAGCTGCTGTGTTCCCCAGGGTCTTACAAACACTGAAGGAGGTAAAAGAAAAAAATGTTTTATTAAAAAAATGGGATTGTGGGGAAAAAACAATAACCCTTTGTATTTATTTATTAGATAGTTGATCTCATTTATAGGAATGTCATAAAAAATCTGAAAAACTGAAGATGTGAGTGGTTTCCTAGAAATGTAGACTGGAGAACTTGTCTTTACGGCTCCTTTCTGAAATAGGATTATATGTTTCTATTTTTTTATATATATAATTTGGACAGTCTTCATTTCACTAGGTATATACAGTGGGGAAAAAAGTATTTAGCCAGCCACCAATTGTGCAAGTTCTCCCACTTAAAAAGATGAGGCCAGCCTTTAATTAACATCATAGGTAGACCTCAACTATGAGAGACAAAATGAGAAAACAAATCCAGAAAATCACTTTGTCTGATTTTTAAAGAATTTATTTGAAGATTATGGTGGAAAATAAGTATTTGGTCAATAACAAAAGTTCATCTCAATACTTTGTTATATATCCTTTGTTGGCAATGAGAGAGGTCGAACGTTTTCTGTAAGTCTTCACAAGGTTGGCACACACTGTTTCTGGTATGTTGGCCCATTCCTCCATGCAGATCTCCTCTAGAGCAGTGATGTTTTGGGGTTGTCGCTGGGCAACACGGACTTTCAACTCCCTCCAAAGGTTTTCTATGGGGTTGAGATCTGGAGACTGGCTAGGCCACTCCAGGACCTTGAAATGCTTCTTACGAAGTCACTCCTTCGTTGCCCTGGCGGTGTGCTTGGGATCATTGTCATGCTGCAAGACCCAGCCACGTTTCATCTTCAATGCCCTTGCTGATGGAAGGAGGTTTGCACTCAAAATCTCACGATACATGGCCCCATTCATTCTTTCATGTACACAGATCAGTCATCCTGGTCCCTTTGCAGAGAAACAGCCCCAAAGCATGATGTTGCCACCCCCCATGCTTCACAGTAGGTATGGTGTTCTTTGGATGCAACTCAGCATTCACACTCCACCAAACACGACGAGTTGTGTTTCTACCAAACAGTTCTACTTTGGTTTCATCTGACCATATGACATTCTCCCAATACTCTTCTGGAACATCCAAATGCTCTCTAGCAAACTTCAGACGGGCCCGGATATGTACTGGCTTAAGCAGGGGGACACATCTGGCACTGCAGGATCTGAGTCCCTGGTGGCGTAGTGTGTTACTGACGGTAGCCTTTGTTACGTTAGTCCCAGCTTTCTGCAGGTCATTCACTAGGTCCCCCCATGTGGTTCTGGGATTTTTGCTCACCGTTCTTGTGATCATTTTGACCCCACGGGGTGAGATCTTCACACCAAGCTGCTTGCCTAATGCAGATTCAGTCTTCCCAGCCTGGTGCAGGTCTACAATTTTGTTTCTGGTGTCCTTCCAAAGCTCTTTGGTCTTCACCATAGTGGAGTTTGGAGTGTGACTGTTTGAGGTTGTGGACAGGTGTCTTTTATACTGATAACAATTTCAAACAGGTGCCATTACTACAGGTAATGAGTGGAGGACAGAGGAGCCTCTTAAAGAAGAAGTTACAGGTCTGTGAGAACCAGAAATCTTGCTTGTTTGTAGGTGACCAAATACTTTTTTTCCACCATAATTTGCAAATAAATTCTTAAAAAAATTAGACAATGTGATTTTCTGGATTTGTTTTCTCATTTTGGCTCTCATAGTTGAGGTCTACCTATGATGTCAATTAGAGGCCTCTCTCATCTTTTTAAGTGGGAGAACTTGCACAATTGTAATTCCTTTGCTATCTTGCAGTGTTCGAAAGTTTTTTTCCTATACTATTATCCAGAGCTGCATTCAGAATTCTGCAGGTCTAAAAGCTGAAACCTGCCAGCATCCCATACTGGCTCAATGCCTGCAAAGAGTTTTCTCTAGCTGATTGTACTCATCACACCAGGCTGAGTATAGATAGAATACAAAAAAAACAAAACAAAACGATTCTACTGTTTTCTAGGACCAGGTAAGCTTGTCAAAGTGTGTCTGACAGTAAGCTTTAAATGAAGCCTACATTCAAGAACAATTGAAAATCAAAGCTACTAGAATACCAAGATGTGAACCTACACAAAATAAAAACAGAAAAACAGAAAATACTAAGGGGAGCTGTGGGGGATACTCCAAAATTGCATAGACATTTACTTAAAAGGGGTTTTCCATCTCAATACCAATATGGAGAAATATCTAATCGGTCAGAACACTCAGTTAAAAGTTCAGAAGAAGGTATTTTTAATTTTTATTATCTTGCCCAGCTCTGCGCTGCTCAGTTGTTTTTTTGCTACCAGGGCTTGTGGTGGGCTGGATTGCTAATGTAAAGAACCAGAGTTACCATGCTCCCTCTCCCCTCTTACAGACATCGGCTTTATTTACACCTGTCTGTTGCCTCTCTATTGCAAGATGTAACATAGTGCTATAATCTGGAAAGAAACTAGTGATCAGGGGGCTCCATTTTGAATGTGCCCTATTTGTTGCAACAGTTACACACTACACACATATACAAATGCACATATCTGTCTAAAAATGAAAAGCCAATGGAAGGGACCTTCTGTTTATATTTAAAAACAGCAGTCAATGGAAGGGGGAGTGGCCTGATTGCTAATAATGGCGGTCACATAAATCCAGAGCACCATGTGTAACTCTCCCTGAATTTTTCACATGTCTTCTTCCAGACTCTCTATGGTTCCCAAGGCCCATTCGTTTGCTTCTTCTCTGGGAAGAAACCCCATAACATTCTGGAGAGGAAGATCTGAGCAATAACCTTGGCAGCCCATTGACTACAGTGACCATGTAAGGTATGCTAAATGCTCTACACACTGCTTTACAGGAAGACCTCTTACAACTTAAACATAAAATGGTAGACCTGGGAGACAGATCAAGGCTCAACAATGTGAGAATACAAGGTATCCCTGAGTCCATTCCAGACAAAGAACTGGACACTTTCTTTATAAATCTGCTGCAGGAGGTAGTTCTGGGCACTGATAAGCAGGATCTGACAAATAGACCGTATCCATAGGGTACCCAAACCTAAATTGCTGAAACCTGCACTGCTGTGTGATACTTTCTCCAGAATTCAATTCTTTAAGGGATAAAGATGTTCTTCTGCATCATCTAAGATGACACCCGGAACTCCCTGAACCATACCAGAATGTGTCCATTTATTCTGATCTGTCAGCATCTACACTGGCTCATCATATAGAATTTGCTGTGTTCTCTAAAATCCTCCCTGATGCTAATATTCCATGGAAGTGGGATTTACCCATCAAGCTGGTAATCCGGAAAGGTGGCTCCGTACTTATATGTAATTTCCCTAAATATGTGGAAGATCTGTTCCATCAGTGGGACGGACTACAACTGGATTCTGCAATTGTATCGTGGTTCTATCTGATAATGACATGAGCTCTCAAGATCTCTAAGCTTTGATGGTAAAACAGTATTTTTATTTGAATGTTATGGGTTTAAATTCCCCATATAAGAAGGATATGCTATGGAGGGGGGTACTAAAGTCTTTCAGAGATATTATATGTATTCAAGAGACCTATTTACTAGCAACAGATAGGAAAGCATGATAGGCATTTTGTATCTGTTTTCATGCTACAGCACCACCAAAAAAAAAGGGGGTGTTATTATTCTGATAAATCACTCTGTGACCATCCAGCTACTAAAACACTTGGTGGACCCCAAAGGCAGATACATAATCCTGGTTTGCATTATTAACCACCAAATGTATACTATTGCCACAGCATATGTCCCGAATCATTCCCAACATAAATTTATTAAGTCCCTTTTAAAAAAAGATTTCAAGGATGCCACAAGTCATGCTGATACAATGCGGTGATTTCAATATTCCTGTTTCCCATGCCTATGACTGTACCTCAGGTGCATATTCTGATAAGGTAGAGGCAGGTCCAATACTTGCAGAAGAGAACCTCCACGATGTTTGGAGATACACTTAAATTTGGACGGTTCAACTGTCCAGCCAACCTTAGAGGAGATACAATGGTTCTTATCTACTGTTATGCCTCCTTGTCTGTTTGATAACCAACTAACTGCCCTAAATTTCCCCTTTACAACATCTGAAGTTCATAAAGTTATCATATCTACTAAACCTCACAAATCCCCTGGACCAGATGGCATTCCCAAAAGTACCACCACCAATTACAAGATACCCTATTTCCATATTTGGTTTGTTTGTTTAGCCTATGGCAGCACTCTGAAAATATTTATCCCTCTAGTTTAGAAGCAATCAACACCACCTTGCTAAAACCTGGTAAACCTACCATCAAACCAGAAAACTTTAAAACCATTTCACTGTTAAAATGCAATTTAAAAATATATGCCAAACTTTTATATGCCAAATAAAATACTCCCATCCCTGATATTCCCCAACCAGGTAAGGTTTGTGGTAGGGAGGCAGTCAAAGGATGGTACTAGAAGGATGATTGATGTCATTCAGTTGGCTAAGTTTTCCATTGCCCCCTGTGCACTCTTGTACTTAGATGCTGAAAAAGCTTTTGATACACTGGAGGTATCTGGACACACTTTTGCATAAATTTGACCTTACAGGGGTTCATTAGGAGCTCAAATTTATACACACACTAATGCCAGGGTTCTACACTCTGGATTTAGGTCATCTGGGTTCAGTATAATCAATGGCAACCGTCAGGGGTGTCCTCTCTTCCCTGTAATTTTTGCATTGGCGATGGAGCCTCGGGCAGAGGCCATTCACTCAAGTTCTGATGTTAGAGGCATAACAGTGGGTGCAGAGATTCACACTATTGGTCTATACACCGACAATGTGTTCCTCACCCATAACCGTCCTTAGAGGCAGTTATGGACCTTTTATCTCACTTTACCAGAGTGTCCTACTATAAGCCTAATGCCTCAAAGTCCTTAATACTACCTATATTTGTCCCACCTATGCTGATTGCCAGATATGTCTTTGTTTTGAGGGAGGATGGGATTCCATATTTAGGAAATAAATTATGTTTTTTTCCATAATACAATCCCAGAGAGGACTATGTTGGCTTTGATAAGGGATTTAAAAAGAGAGATAGATAGAATCTCTCAATTTGAGTTATGAATTTGAGTTATCATGGACTGAATGTATGCACACTTATAAGATATTATTTTTACCCAGGATATTATATGTCTTGCACATTATTCCAGTGAAGATCCCTTCTGCCATTCTGTGCACATTACAAATAGACATGCTAAAATTCATATGGGCCAATAAACTACATAGAGTTGCAAGGTCAGTAATGTTTCTCCCATTAAAAGAGGGAGGATTTGGGGGTTCCCAATATATCATAAAGCTTTGACAATAGATTCCCTGAAAGTTGGAGTGTGACACCCACCCACAGATGATTGCAGATTGAATCTACCTTCACCTCAAGAAATTCTATAAGAGCGTTAAAGGAAGTTTACTATGTTACCCTTTAAACTGTCCCTAGCCCTTCCCACGTTGGAAGCTAGTATGTGGACTTGATGTTAGTTACGAGTTGTTTTACATTGTAGTTATCCAATATTTCAGTCCATAGCCTAGAATAGCTCATTTTTAAATCCGAAGCTCACTATTTGGGAATCTGTGGACATGTAGACCATTAATACGCTATATAGCCTTTTGGCAATCTCTGTTCCTTTGACTTTTTTTTTATGAGACAGGCCCTTTTGCCCAAACAGGCCTTTTTTTTTAGAATTTACAAGTTTAGAAGTTAAACCCCTCCTATTGAAATCTACCCTTTACCTAACCCTACCCAAATATAAATCCTTACAATCCTTTATTCTGGATCAATCAGGAATATCCAAGGGCAATTTGGTGTCATACATGTCTCTCATAATATCTTCTCATCTCACATGAAGAAGTGGGAATGTGAGTTCAATTGCTCCTTCTCTAGCAAGCAGTGGTATTCTGCGCAGCACTGTCTTTCAAGCAGCACTTCATGTACCAACCACATTGAACAGTATAAAAAACTGATATTGTGCTGGTATCTCTATCCAAACTACCTAGCAAATATTATTCCAGGCTATTCACAGCTATGCTGGAGGGGTTGCCAGGAGAAGGGCATGGTGGGTCACTGTTGGTGGTACTATCCACAATTACAGCCATTTTGACATCAAGTGTTTCCCTTAATACCTAATGTTACAGGTCTTTTCATGAAGCCTGATCCCTATGCAGCCAGTCCCCATGTCTTAATTTCTGCCAGACAATGTATAGCGGATAGATGGAGATCCCCCCCATCCTCCAACCTTGGCAGAGGTTTGCCACAGAGTTAACTCTCATATGCAGGATGAAATTCTTTTAGCCAGAGATTGCGCCCACCAAAAACAGAGATAAGATGGAAACCTTAGTCCAAAAGTTCATAGTCTATGGGTCCTTTAATTGGGTAAAGCTGGTATTTATGTACCAATTGTGACAGCTTGGGGAAATTAAACTCAAATGGTGGCTTTTCCTGGTCCAGACAGCGGTCGTTCGTGGTACTGGGCGCCGGAAAGATAGCTTTCGGACGGTCCGAGTGTAAATAAAAGTGGCTTTTATTCAGCTTAAACTACAACGTAACAAAACAATAAATGCCTAGGCCGCCGTTAGGGCCCTAACTCACTTATAGAGCCCCTCACTAGCCTGACCCTTGCTCAGCTCTAGCAAAGAGTCTCTGTGGGACCCAGCCCTTCTGGACAGAGCCTATCTCTGTCCTAGCTGGTCCACTTGAGCAGCCGGACTAATGCTCCACTCAGCAAAAGTCCCCTGTGGACACCAGCCCTCTGGCACAGACCGTCTATCTGTGCCGCTGGTCCATCACCTCCTGCTCCATGCAGGATACTCCAGCCTTCTGGAGTTACACGCCACCCACTCAAAGGTGTGTCTGAAGGCCTTTTCAGGGCTGGGCCTGGGTCGCTCAACAGCGCCCTCTGGCTCACATACCTACACAATATAGATATAATACCTCCATATGTTTAGGATTGTTCACCTCCCCTCCACTTTGGATTTTGTTAGCCATTTTAATGTGATATATTATTTTATCTTACGCTGTATAATGTGTATTTTCTTCCTGCTAAATCCATGTCATTATTTGATATTTCCTTTGTACATACCTGATGATCTGTGGTTCAGCAAACTAAATTTTATTCTGTTATGGTTACTGTACGTTCTTTATTCAGATTTTTTCTTAATAAAAATGATAAAGTTTAACAGAAAGAAAACTGCAGTCAATGAAGATGATACAAACTTTATTGTTCACTGTTCTGGACTTTTGAGAGATCAGATGAACAACAGACAAACAATGGTAATGTGAAACTAGCCTACACATACCTATACGTATACAAAAGTACCCATACAGAAGTACAAATGTACATATATATGCACAAAGAGCCGTCCTGCGACATAAAACATACAGGGCTGGTGGGTATATTACAGCGGAGACCCAGTAGCTATAGCGGCCACTCTGCAGCACAGCGGCCACCATCTTTAAAGACCTGACATCCGTAATAGTACAACGGATGCCGGAAAGAGTTAATGATACATGTATTCAGGCTTAGACTGGTCCACAGGTGAATCTCCAGGTGGGCCCCCATCTCACCCTACCATAGCACAGTGCACTCAATGTACTTCATACATTGCCAGAGGTGACAAGGCTTCTTCACTGTAAGAAAAAAGGCTTAGATGTCTTTCTACAGTCAAATAAAATTGATGTTTATGGAAATGTATATAATGCTTCTCTACTTCACTCATCCCATGAGTCATGCCCTTGGTTAAACTTGATGGAAATACATCTTTTTTCAACCGTACCATGTAAAATACAGATACTCACCATACAGTACAACATCTCAACCAGGATATGAGTCAGTACAATACACTGGGAAAATTATTTGAAAAACTACCTAGTGATTTTTATATACTGTAGACATACTGGGCGCTGAGATGACATTTAGGTACAGAGTCAGGTCAACCAGTATCCTTTCACACTGTGCCCCATCTTCTCAATCACCTTGCAGCTACTCCAATAACCAGTATCTTGCTGCTGCCTGAGGCCTTGTGCTATGTAGGAACATATCCTCAGCTCACAGAGCTAAAAGGGACCTAGTTATAGGCAAATGCCAGACAGGTTACGAACAGGACCCCTGGGAAAAAAACAATCAAAGGAAAGGGTGAAGCAGCCAGCTACTAGTAAAAAATAAATTTATGTTGGTGACATTATAGGAGTGTGTGTCAGGTACTATTTATACAGTGGGGAAAAAAAAGTATTTAGTCAGCCACCAATTGTGCAAGTTCTCCCACTTAAAAAGATGAGAGAGGCCTGTAATTGTCATCATAGGTAGACCTCAACTATGAGAGACAAAATGAGAAAACAAATCCAGAAAATCACATTGTCTGATTTTTTAAGAATTTATTTGCAAATTATGGTGGAAAATAAGTATTTGGTCACCTACAACCAAGCAAGATTTCTGGCTCTCACAGACCTGTAACTTCTTCTTTAAGAGGCTCCTCTGTCCTCCACTCATTACCTGTAGTAATGGCACCTGTTTGACATTGTTATCAGTATAAAAGACAGCTGTCCACAACTTCAAACAGTCACACTCCAAACTCCACTATGGTGAAGACCAAAGAGCTGTGGAAGGACACCAGAAACAAAATTGTAGACCTGCACCAAGCTGGGAAGACTGAATCTGCAATAGGCAAGCAGCTTGGTGTGAAGAAATCAACTGTGGGAGCAATAATTAGAAAATGGAAGACATACAGACCACTGATAATCTCCCTCGATCAGGGGCTCCACGCAAGATCTCGCCCCGTGGGGTCAAAATGATCATAAGAATGGTGAGCAAAAATCTCAGAATCACACGGGAGGACCTAGTGAATGTCCTGCAGAAAGCTGGGACTAACGTAACAAAGGCTACCGTCAGTAACACACTACGCTGCCAGGGACTCAGATCCTGCAGTGCCAGACGTGTCCCCCTGCTTAAGCCAGTACATATCCGGGCCTGTCTGAAGTTTGCTAGAGAGCATTTGGATGTTCCAGAAGAGTATTGGGAGAATGTCATATGGTCAGATGAAACCAAAGTACAACTGTTTGGTAGAAACACAACTCGTCGTGTTTGGAGGAGAGTGAATGCTGAGTTGCATCCAAAGAACACCATACCTATTGTGAAGCATGGGGGTGGCAACATCATGCTTTGGGGCTGTTTCTCTGCAAAGGGACCAGGACAACTGATCCGTCTACATGAAAGAATGAATCGTGCCATGTATCGTGAGATTTTGAGTGCAAACCTCCTTCCATCAGCAAGGGCATTGAGGATGAAACGTGGCTGGGTCTTTCAGCATGACAATGATCCCAAGCACACCACCAGGGCAACGAAGGAGTGGCTTCGTAAGAAGCATTTCAAGGTCCTGGAGTGGCCTAGCCAGTCTCCAGATCTCAACCCCATAGAAAACCTTTGGAGGGAGTTGAAAGTCCGTGTTGCCCAGCGACAGCCTCAAAACATCACTGCTCTAGAGGAGATCTGCGTGGAGGAATGGGCCAACATACCAGCAACAGTGTGTGCCAACCTTGTGAATACTTACAGAAAATGATTGACCTCTGTCATTGCCAACAAAGGATATATAACAAAGTATTGAGTTGAACTTTTGTTATTGACCAAATACTTATTTTCCACCATAATTTTCAAATAAATTCTTTAAAAATCAGACAATGTGATTTTCTGGATTTGTTTTCTCATTTTGTCTCTCATAGTTGAGGTCTACCTATGATGTTAATTACGAGCTGGCCTCATCTTTTTAAGTGGGAGAACTTGCACAATTGGTGGCTGACTAAATACTTTTTTTCCCCACTGTAGCTGAATAATGGGTCCCCCAGTCCAACACTGCTTGCATTTACTCATATACAGTGATTGGCACACAAATGTATTAAAACCTGCATCATGCTTTAACTAATTTTTCTAGCACTAATGACGACAGAAATCTACGCCAACCAGGAGATGGGTAGATTTCAGTATTTGGGCATGCAAGGCTGGACAGTGCACCAAATTTGTGATGGGGCCTGTGCCTAGTCATCATTAAGGGGCATTCTCTGCTGGTACAGACCTGGTGGCAGCTGCTATGGCTGCTACAGTGGTAGTTCTGTCACTGATCATGATTACATATTGTCTTCAAATGATAACATATGCTCTGCTACTCTTCTATACATCGCAGTGAGAGAAGATATAGGGGGAAGACGCATTCAATGTGACATGCTATAGGAGAGCAGGGGAAGCAACACAGGTGGGTTCAGAGTATGGGATGCCAACACATGTAGGACATAAACACCATGAGCCTGGTCATTCCTATGCATGATAAACTGGCTTATAGATGGATTTCAGGTACAGACAGTACATTAGTAAATGATAACTCATACTGCGTTTAAACAATTTGCTACCTTATTATTTTTTTTAAAATTACATTAATAAAATAAATAAAATATGATGTGTTAGGTGAATTAGTCCGCTCCCTTACACTACTTTCACATTCACAACTAATAGAACGATAGATGCAGACAGTGTTCCCTCCATTGGCATTCGTCTCCATTCACTGTAATATTACAAACAAGATGAATGCTTTCTTCCTTCTCGTCTGTTATTATTCATACAAAGGATAAACTGCTGCACAGAGGACATTATTTTCCTTTGAAAAATAGACAAACCAAACAGAAGAAAGCTTCCATCTTGTTTTTAATATTACAGCTCATAGATTGTAAGCTCTTGCGAGCAGGGCCCTCAGTCCCAGTGTGTGAATTGACTATTTCTTTGTAATGTATCTTTTTTGTCAGTACTTGAACCCTACAAGTTGTACAGTGCTGCAGAATATGTTGGCGCTATATAAATAAAATGTATTATTATTATTACAGTGAATGGTGATGAATACCAGGCTATGCAAATCTCGGAGATCTAGGTCAGTATCCCTGAAAGGCAGGCAGGCAGGCATAGGCTCCTGGTATTCCACCGAGTATGTCTAGGCCAGGGGTAGGCAACCTTCGGCACTCCAGCTGTTGTAAAACTACAACTCCCAGCATGCATACTTGCTCTGCTGTTTATTGAAACACCCATGGAAGTGAATGGAGCATGTTGGGAGTTGTAGTTTCACAGCAGTTGGAATGCCGAAGGTTGCTGACCCCTGGTCTAGACTGATGCTTTCTGTCTCTAATTTTTAATGTAACAGGGGGCTCTGTCATTATTGTATTCGGTTTTCAGATTGTTCTTCTCATTCTATGATGGATCAGACAACAGATTGAAAGAATGCAGTACGTAAGTATTTTTATCCAGAAATTATTGGAATCTCCTCTTATGTAAACAGGAACAATTCTTTGAAATAAGATAAAAATATACTTCCGTACACCTTGGCCATCAAATAAGTGGATTTTCTTCTGTTTCATAATGGGGCATACAGAGCACGAGACATCCCTTTATGATGTCCTTATAACTAAAACTTTCGCACTAGAGCCAGGATAAGGGGTATGTGGAATAAACAGTTGCATAGGGCCGCAATTTAAGGCTTTTTAATAAAAAGCAATATTCTGCCATTAAATGCTAGGGATTGATACGGAAAGGTTCTGCAGAGGAGAATAAAATGAATGACTGTCCATCCTATAGCTATCATACTGAACTTCAAGGACTGAGCCTCTGTGTACCTCTTCTTATCTATTGCTGCTCATATTTAAATGCTATATGCTCTTATTACTTATGCATAGTATATCATATCATCTTCTTATCTCTTTCTATATAAATATGTGAGATGTTAAGTGCACCAAGACTGATAAAAAAAACAAGTAGTCTCAGTCTACAAAGCTTGCCATTTCCCATACGTTTTTTGTATCGTGTTTTAGTTAGCCTTTAAAAGGTACACATAATTGTCTCATTTTGCATCTCTTCTCCTAATCTTATAACAGGGAATTTTATGTAAGATTATTTTTCCTTGTGATAACAGTCAGCGATCTTTGCATGCAAAGAAAAGCACTAACAGATGTAGTGACAGATGCTGATCAGCCAGTAAAAAACACATCAGGTATCTGATCTTCATCAGGCTCAGAGGACCAGCACAGGGTGCAACAAATATGAAAAGACAGCTTGCTGGAATTATCCTGGCATTAATGTGTCTATCAGTTACAAACTGCACTGTGCTATGCTTTATATACGTTATATTAAAGCTGTAAACTGCTTTATGTCATTATTCCTTACACATTTTTTAAATATGAATTATTAATTCACTGAAGCTGGCCATATATTAAAACATTGTTGTCTGAATCTGCCAATTTTGGTAGGATCGATCAACCATCTAATTTGTACTCTTCCCTGACTGCAGTTGTTGATGGAAGGTGCGGATCAAACAGTTAGATTACAATTACCTAATCCTTTAGTTCTCAGCAGTGTGGTAGCAGCTATCTCCACTTTTCCATATAGGGCACATGCACATTTGGCCTATTCTTCATATGTTTGCATGATTTGTGTGTGTATGTGTATGGCCAGCTTTAGTATGCCTTAAACTGTATGTATTTTTAATATCCTAGTAAAACTTTAAAGAGGTTGTCTCATAAAGATAGGGACATAGATAGTGACATGGAAAATGAAAAATAAAATCATACATTTTTTTAAAAAAAATTATGTTTCTTGAAAAAATTTGGTTTAAAAAATAGGCCAGTTTTGGTGACACATTCCATTTAAATTACAGCCAGAACCATCACAGCTCTACAGTACAGTGGATCCACAGTACATATAAGCAAATATATCTTACTTCCAGTGAAATGTATAGCCCCATTTATATAGCCCTATTAGTGGACCAATTCTTGGGAACATGCATTAATTTGCAAAAACTGTCCTTTTTCAATGGCCAGCTGGCAATATATAACATCCGATGACTGACTTTTTTTTAGTGTAACACTTACATTTTAGAGATGGTGAGATAGCAGTTGGCTAAACTCTACTTGATGACCTTACAAGAGCTGCACCCATAGGAAGTTAAGTAACAGGGATCCATTTATTAAAAGCAAGGTCAAATGTACGTGCAACCTACTGTTCATGTCCCCTCCTAACTCTATAAGCATATAAGCAGTTTAGCATAGTCAAAGCTGCTGAAAGACTCCAAGTGTTTGACAAACATTCCTTCACTAACTATTGAAATTCTGCATCATATGGCAAGTATATAAATCTGAACAGGTGGCAACAATGTCATAATTGAACACTGCTTTTATAAATGAAGAAAAAAAAATCTGTGCTGCATATATTTATTCCTAGTATTTCAGTAGTCTGCATATAAGAGTAGATGTAAATATAGAAGCTTGTTAAGGGAAAGGATATCTCTAAAATGTTGTATTTAAACAAGGTTGTCAATTTTGTAAACTGTTTAGCTCAATAATCTCGATAAACTGATGTCTAAAATACACATGTATGCGATACAAAGATGCCTCCAAGAACTTGTTTAACTAGAAGGCTCTAAAAATGAAAACCCCGGCCACCAACTATAGACAATACCGCGGTATCTGACCACCATTTCATTTTTTTTTTCCTATTCCAAGACCCCAAACACACTTAAAGTGCTGACAGATTAATGCTTTGTTCACTTGTGGCACACATTCTTGCCTTCTCTCACATGTTCTTATAAGGAAATGGGACTCAATAAGCTCTTAATCACAACCTTTGGGTAATGTTATTGTGTATAATGCAATGTTCTAATTCTGTTTCAGGAAAAGCACTTTGCTATCACTTGTATAAACCATACCTGTCAGCCGCAGTGCCAGCAGCAGTGGAACACAACTACCTTGGCTGAACAAAGGACAGTCAAATTGAAACCGCAAGGTATCTACAAAAGCCAGGTGATTTAAGAAATAGTTTTCAGAAATCTCTGTATTATCTTACTCTTCTGTTCATGAAGGGATTATTCCTTTTGGCACAGAGGTCCTCTCTGTCTCTCTCATGTTTATCTGAACAAGTCAGCAAGATATTGCACCTCAGTGGCTGGGAAAGGCTTTGTTAGGAGAAGGATAAACAACAGACACATATCATGGTGCCAAGAAAGAAATGAAAACAGTCATGACTCACAGTTATCAGGAAAGATGAGAACTAGGCTAGACTATTCTCACTAACATTGACATAAATGGTAATATTTGTAAGCAAAAGTCTGTTGTCACTCTTTTTTAGTCTTAGATCATTTTTTTAGTCTATATCTGAACTTCAGAGTACAAAAAGTAGAAACGTATATCTCACTATTTCTTGGCATTCCAAAAAACTATTATATGTCCTGACGTTCTGGAAATGTAGTAAGGGTGCTCGGATAGCTTGTGTTCCAACAAGAGAATACAAAAGCAAAAAAATGGTACAGACTCTGGTATTCCAAAAAATTACACAGCAAGATCTGTCATAAATGATGGGGTTCGTCTGGTCATATATGAGGTGTACCCTTCGCCTGCTACAGGGCTATAAAGACTCGCATGACTTTCAGGATAACTCAGTAGTTTTTGAGACTTTTTTTAATGCAGTCATTTGGACTAAAATCAGAGATGGACCCAGCAGGAAGACGAAGAAGTCATTCCTTTATATTTACTGGCCTTTCAACTTTTGGTTTTGATTAAAAAAATGCAAACTGCTGGTTTCACACACACATTTTTAAAGTTTTTTGACATTTTTTGCATTCATTTTTACTGTGCAAAATGCTTTTAAAACACATTGCAGCCCGATTTTACTGGTTATTAAAATAGAACATATGAATATCCTTATACACAGTGCTTTTTCCTTGGTTTAAATTTTTTTCTTTTTGCCATTTTTTTCAAAATACAGCTAGCTGCAAGTCTTGTTTTTTTTCTGTTTTCCTATATACTTTGCTTTCTTCGAGGTTTCTCTTCTTTTTCTTTCTTTGTCTTATCACTCTACGTAAGGGGCATTGCACTATGAAGAACCATATGAGGACTTGGACTTTTGTAATACTTTTTATTTGTTTTGTTGTGCTTTCAATGGGAACTATTGTGTCAGGAGATCCTGCTTGTGGTCAGGATTCTTTTGTCTACTCCAGGGATGAACTGTTGCAGCTTAGAGACACAGCAAGGCTGCATGCTACTAGACCAGACATCCCCCAGGAACTTAGGAGGAAGAAGAGAAGAGGGTGTAGAGCTGGTGCCCTTCGGAGGATTAGGAGGAGATGTTTTAGACCTGCTCTACCCTCCATCATTATGTGAGATCTCTTGCAAATAAGATGGACAAACTGGCAGCACTCACCAGGCATCATCAGGAGTTTCAGGAGTGCAGCATGATGCTGTTTACAGAGACTTGGCTCACCGAAGTTACTCCAGACACTCTTGTCTCCTTGGATGACTTTAAACTCCTTCGGGCCGACAGGACAAGGGAGAGCAGTAAGCGGAAAGGAGGAGGGCTGGCGAGATTTGCGAGTGATAAATGGTGTAACCCTAGACACATTGTGATTAAGGAGTAAACTTGCTGTAAGGACATTTAACTATTAGCTGTGAGCATGAGACTTTTCTATTTACCGAGGGAACTATCGCATGTCATTGTGATAGCTGCGAAAGCTGAGGCTGCCTCTGAGGTCCTACAAGCCATGGTGAGCCAGTTGCAGTCACTACACCCACAGGCTCTCCTTCTTGTGTCTGGAGATTTCAACCATGTCTCTCCATCATCCACACTGCCCAGTCTCACACAGTATGTAACCTGCCACACAAGAGATAACAAAACATTGGACTTGTTCTTTGCCAATGCGAGGGAGGCATATAACTCATCATCACTACTGCCCCTGGGAAGATAGGATCACAACCTAGTGCATCTCCAACCTGTGCACAAGCCACTTGTATGTAAAGAACCAGCTGTCACCCACACAGTGAGGATATGATCCGAGGAGAGTGATGAGGCTCTGAGGGATTGTTTTGACACAACCACATGGGAAGTGCTGCAGGATTCCTATGGAAAAGACATAGAAGGACTCACACACTGCATAATGGACTACATTAATTTTTGCGTGGACACCACGGTACCCACAAAAGTGGTGAGGTGCTTTTCCATCAACAAACCATGGATTAATTCTGATATAAAAACACTACTCAAGGAGAAAAAAATGGCATTCAAGGCAAGAGACAAGGAGGGGCTTAGGGAGGTACAAAATGAGCTGAGACGTCAAATCAGGCAGGAAAAATCCAATTATAAGAGAAAAATTGACGAGCAAATGAAAAGAAAAGACATAAGTGCAGTCTGGAAGGGTCTTAAGTCAATTTCTGGAGAAAGACAGTCTGTCTCCCAGGTAGAAGCAGATGTTAATTGGCTTAACGAACTAAATCTATTCTTCAATAGATTTGATCACACACCAGCACTTCCCACCCCAGCATGTCATTCAATCCCCTCTCCCACACTGCCCCCACCCTCTTCTGCTATTTCCCACCAGACCAGAAAATCCAGCAATCAGTCATTATCTGACCACAGTCTGACCTTCACATGTGCCCAAGTGGGAAAGGAGCTGAAAAAGATCAAGGTTAGGAAAGCCGCTGGGTCAGATGGCATCAGTGCAAGGCTAACTAAGACTTGTGGGGACCAGCTGTGTGGTGTTATTACATATATGTTTAATATGAGCCTGAAGCTGGAAATAGTACCTGAATTATGAAAATCTTCTTGTGTGGTACCGATTCCAAAGAAACCTCATCCTATGGACCTTAACGACTACAGACCTGTAGCATTGACATCCCACCTGATGAAGATCTTAGAGAGATTGGTTCTCACACATCTCCGCCCCCCTCTAGTGAGCCCAGCTATGGACCCTCTCCAGTTTGCTTTTCGCCCGGGCATTGGGGTGGATGATGCCATCATCCACCTTCTGCACAGGGCTCTTTCTCACCTGGAGAAACCAGGGAACACTGTGAGAATAAAGTTCTTTGATTTCTCCAGTGCTTTTAACACCATACAGCTGGGGCTACTTAGAGAAAAACTGGCCCTTGTTGGAGTGGACCACCACCTCTCCAACTACCTAGACTAGATCCTAGACTACCTCACAAATCAACCTCAATATAAGAGAGCCCAGAACTGTGTGTCAGATACCATGATCTGTAATACGGGGTCATCTCAGGGTACAGTTCTTGCCCCTTTCCTCTATACACTGCAGATTTTAGGTGCAACTCATCTAGCTGCTACCTACAGAAGTATTCTGATGACTCTGCAATAGTAGGCCTCATCACAGACAGAAAATTGAACCGGGATTTTGTGGACTGGTGCCAGTGGAACCACCTTAGAATTAATGCTGGGAAGACCAAGGAGATGGTGGTGGACTTTCGTAAATGCAGATACTCTCCTAAACCAGTGGACATCCAGGGGACAGGCATTGAGATTGTCAACACCTATAGTACCTGGGTGTGCTCCTCAATAATAAGCTGGACTGGGCAGATCACATGGATGTCCTGTACAGGAAGGGCCACAGCAGACTCTACCTGCTTAGAAGGCTGAGAGCCTTTGAAGTCTAGGGGGCACTTCTTAGGACTTTTTTTGAACTCAGTAATGACATCATCTTATTCGGAGAGGCCTGCTGGGGGAGTAGCATGTCAACCAGGGATAGAAATAAACTCGACAAACTGATTAGAAGGGCCAGCTTTGTCCTTGGGAGTCCTCTGGACCCTGTTCAGGTGGTGGGTGACAGAAGGATACTGTCCGTGGTAAGCTCTATGCGGGAGAATAACTCCCATCCCATGCATGAGACCGTGACAACACTGGGCAGTACTGACAGTGACCGACTACTTCACCCTAAATGTGAAAAAGAGCGCTATCAGAAGTCTTTCCTCCCCGATGCGGTTAAGTTGTACAACCAACACCGACCTAAGCGGAGATCAGACCATACAGAGAACTGAAAGATCCTTCTGTTGTGATACCCCCCTCTGCTACTTTTTACCTGTACCTTTCTATCTGTCTGTCTATAATCAATGGAATGCCTCTTTACCTTGGAAAATTTTTGTATATTTTGTATTTGTATTGCATATCTTTTCTGCTGTAAAACACTGAATTTCCCCATGGTGGGAGTATTAAAGGATGATTATTATTATTTTATTATTATTATTATTATTATTATTATTATTATTATTAATTATATGAAAAAAATGCCTGAAAAAAATGCCGTGGGAATATAAAAAAAGCTATCACAAGTGCTATAAAATACTGGTGATTTTTATGGCATATTTTATAAGAAAAAAAAAAACATGCTGAAGTAATATGAAGAAAGCCTAACCATGAAAAACACTGTATATGAAACTGCCCTTAGGGGGCACAGTGCTTTATACTGCAGCTCCGGTTGTTCTTGTCATCTAGGTCATGGTCAACTCCACATAACAGGTTTTTTTCTTAATTAAAGGAAAGTTCAATCTAATTGCAGTGAATATCATGTAATACGCAGGTCCCAGACTAATTCTCTCCATCATTATTAAATAAGGTTTTGGCACCAGCTTTTCACATAGGAATTATTCTTGGACACCGGTACATTTTTTACAGCTTTCTCACTTTGAACAGGACATAAATCATCAACCAGCCAAAGGACAGCAGCATTTCCTCTGGCTTCAGATCATATTAAACTCACTTAAAAGCTCCCATAAGCCATCTGCTATGTGACTTGCAGTGTTTGAATGAGATACTTTGACAGATCCATCTGAGTAGGGAAAACAGTTGGATTGCTAGGTCTATGAAAATACTGTATAGGTGATAATGTATAGTTGCTATATTTTGGCAACACCTACTCCTATATATAATATTCTTATAGGAAGATACAGTGCTGGCCAAAAGTATTGGCACCCCTGCAATTCTGTCAGATAATACTCAATTTCTTCCAGAAAATGATTGCAATCACAAATGCTTTGGTAATAATATCTTCATTTATTTTGCTTGCAATGAAAAAACACAAAAGAGAATGAAAAAAAAAGTCAAATCATTGCTCATTTTACACAAAACTCCAAAAATGGGCTGGACAAAAGTATTGGCACCCTCAGCCTAATACTTGGTAGCACAACCTTTAGACAAAATAACTGCGAACAACCGCTTCCGGTAACCATCAATGAGTTTCTTACAATGCTCTGCTGGAATTTTAGACCATTCTTCTTTGGCAAATTTCTCCAGGTCCCTGAGATTTGAAGGGTGCCTTCTCCAAACTGCCATTTTGAGATCTCTCCACAGGTGTTCTATGGGATTCAGGTCTGGACTCATTGCAGGCCACTTTAGAAGTCTCCAGTGCTTTCTCTCAAACCATTTTCTAGTGCTTTTTGAAGTGTGTTTTGGGTCATTGTCCTGCTGGAAGACCCATGACCTCTGAGGGAGACCCAGCTTTCTCACACTGGGCCCTACATTATGCTGCAAAATTTGTTGGTAGTCTTCAGACTTCATAATGCCATGCACACGGTCAAGCAGTCCAGTGCCAGAGGCAGCAAAGCAACCCCAAAACATCAGGGAACCTCCGCCATGTTTGACTGTAGGGACCGTGTTCTTTTCTTTGAAGGCCTCTTTTTTTTTTCCTGTAAACTCTATGTTGATGCCTTTTCCCAAAAAGCTCTACTTTTGTCTCATCTGACCAGAGAACATTCTTCCAAAAAGTTTTTGGCTTTCTCAGGTAAGTTTTGGCAAACTCCAGCCTGGCTTTTTTATGTCTCTGGGTCAGAAGTGGGGTCTTCCTGGGTATCCTACCATAGAGTCCCTTTTCATTCAGACGCCGACAGATAGTACAGGTTGACACTGTTGTACCCTCGGACTGCAGGGCAGCTAGAACTTGTTTGGATGTTAGTCGAGGTTCTTTAGCCACCATCCGCACAATCTTTCGTTGAAATCTCTCGTCAATTTTTCTTTTCCGTCCACATCTAGGGAGGTTAGCCACAGTGCCATGGGCTTTAAACTTCTTGATGACACTGCGCATGGTAGACACAGGAACATTCAGGTCTTTGGAGATGGACTTGTAGCCTTGAGATTGCTCATGCTTCCTCACAATTTTGCTTCTCAAGTCCTCAGACTGTTCTTTGGTCTTCTTTCTTTTCTCCATGCTCAATGTGGTACACACAAGGACACAGGACAGAGGTTGAGTCAACTTTAATCCATTTCAACTGGCTGCAAGTGTGATTTAGTTATTGCCACCACCTGTTATGTGCCACAGGTAAGTAACAGGTGCTGTTAATTACACAAATTAGAGAAGAATCACATGATTTTTCAAAGGGTGCCAATACTTTTGTCCACCCCCTTTTTTATGTTTGGTGTGGAATTATATCCAATTTGGCTTTTTGACAATTCTTTTTGTGGTTTTCCATTGAAGACAAATTAAATGAAGATATTATTACCAAAGCATTTGTGATTGCAATCATTTTCTGGAAGAAATTGAGTATTATCTGACAGAACTGCAGGGGTGCCAATACTTTTGGCCAGCACTGTACATCAGATTCTATTGTACTGTCTGGAACATTGGAAATATGATCTCATTAGTTTGTAAGTCACCAACCAAAAACAGAATAAATCCCAACGGAGGGAACATGGAAAAAAGTTGCTAAAAAATAGGTTATCCTACGCTAAGACTATTTCTCATAGGGATGTTTGTCAGAAGAGAGATTGCAGTATGTCAAGTTGTATGCACAATACTGATAATATACACATTTTTTTCTTCCAGTTGAGACCATTTTCCATATTTCTATACAATATTTTGCAGGACAATTTCTATTTCTCAATGCCACCATTTTGGGGTACATTGACATTACTTGATTAACTTTCAGTAAGTTTTTTCATGGGGGAATGAAAATAAAGGGCTTTTTTCTTGCAAGTGTAAGATTGTTTTTTCAGCATTTAACAGTTCTGTTGCTGAAACATAAATGTTACTTTTATGCTATGGAGATTCCAAATACTTATAGTTTTCATGTTTTGCTACTTTTCTGCAGTAAAAAACGCTTCAAAAATGTTTCCATGTTGCTATATTTTTCAATTGAAAGAATTATGGAAGAATTATTGTTTTGTGTAGGAGGAACTATAGTTTTCGGGGTACATATGACTTTTTGATTAGTTTTTATTTCATTTTTGGGAGTCATGTTGAACAAAACACAGCAACTGACATTGTAGATTTTTTTGTGGTGTAAAAGGGGTCTAAGTGAACTCTGGAGAGTTAATAGAAGAAATCAAAATTATATTTTATTAGCTTTGGAGTGAGATAAGTCTAATACATAATTTTGATATACACTTATGTCAGTTTAACATTTAGGCATGCTAAGGAGCTCTAAGAACTACACGTCTCTGTATATGCTCTGTGCGCATGTTTTAGCCATATGAAATTTATAATTATTTATAATGAAATTTTAAGAACATGTGAAATTTGGTATATTTGCAATATAAATGAGCTAAAAGTAATGTTTTTTAATGTTGGTAGTTTGGAAATATTTACTTGACCATTTTAGTAAATCTAACATTCTATGACCATTACACTAGAGAACAAGATGTCTTACATGGTTAAGGCATAGTGGGATCTTTTATCTCTTACTATAGTGATAATATTAGATCTCTCCAGTCAGTACATTAGATGATCCCGGCATCCAGATATCAATGGTTTAAAGATAGGACAGACCTTGATGCTGTGAAGTTGATGCTGTGGAGATTATTGAACGAATACTCCCGCTATTATTGATAGGTGATATAACTGATAAAAACTACACAATCATCTTGCCCCAAGGCTTATAGTACAATAGTTACATCCCCTGCATTCATGCTAGGTTTGTGATATACTACAGTCATGGCCAAAAGTTTTGAGAATGACACAAATATTATATTTTCACATGATCTGCTGCCCTCTGGTTTTTATGTGTGTTTGTCAGATGTTTTTATCACATACAGAAATATAATTGCATTCATATTATGAGTAACAGAAGCTTATATTGACAGTTAGAATGAGTTAATGCAGCAAGTCAATATTTGCAGTGTTGACCCTTCTTCTTCAGGACCTCTGCAATTCTCCCTGGCATGCTCTCAATCAACTTCTGGACCAAATCCTGACTGATAGCAGTCCATTCTTGCAGAATCAATGCTTTAATTTTGTCTGAATTTGTTGGTTTTTGTTTGTCCACCCGTCTCTTGATGATTGACCACAAGTTCTCAATGGGATTAAGATCTGGGGAGTTTCCAGGCCATGAACCCAAAATCTCTATGTTTTGTTCCCTGAGCCATTTAGTTATCACCTTTGCTTTATGGCAAGGTGCTCCATCATGCTGGAAAAGGCATTGTTGAGCGCCAAACTGCTCTTGGACGGTTGGGAGAAGTTGCTCTTGGAGGACATTCTGGTACCATTCTTTATTCATGGCTGTGTTTTTAGGCAAGACTGTGAGAGAGCCGATTCCCTTAGCTGAGAAGCAACCCCACACATGAATGGTTTCAGGATGCTTTACAGTTGGCATGAGACAAGACTGGTGGTAGCGCTCACCTCTTCTTCTCCGAATAAGCTGTTTTCCAGATGTTCCAAACAATCGAAAAGGGGATTCATCAGAGAAAATGACTTTACCCCAGTCCTCAGCAGTCCACTCCCTGTACCTTTTGCAGAATTTCTGTCTGTCCCTGATGTTTTTTCTGGAGAGAAGTGGCTTCTTTGCTGCCCTCCTTGAGACCAGGCCTTGCTCCAAGAGTCTCCGCCTCACAGTGCGTGCAGATGCACTCACACCTGCCTGCGGCCATTCCTCAGCAAGCTCTGCACTGCTGGTAGCCCGATCCCGCAGCTGTAACACTTTTAAGAGACGGTCCTGCCGCTTGCTGGTCTTTCTTGGGCGCCCTGGAGCCTTTTTGGCACCAATGGAACCTCTCTCCTTGAAGTTCTTGATGATGCGATAGATTGTTGACTGAGGTGCAATCTTTCTAGCTGCAATACTCTTCCCAGTTAGGCCATTTTTGTGCAGTGCAATGATGACTGCACGTGTTTCTTTAGAGATAACCATGGTTAACAGAAGAGAAACAATGATGGCAAGCACCAGCCTCCTTTTAAAGTGTCCAGTGGTGTCATTCTTACTTAATCATGACAGATTGATCTCCAGCCCTGTCCTCATCAACACCCACACCTGTGTTAATGGAGCAATCACTGAAACGATGTTAGGTGGTCCTTTTAAGGCAGGGCTGCAATGATGTTGAAATGTGTTTTGGGGGATAAAGTTCATTTTCTAGGCAAATATTGACGTTGCAAGTAATTGCTGTTAAGCTGATCACTCTTTATAACATTCTGGAGTATATGCAAATTGCCATTAGAAAAACTGAAGCAGTAGACTTTGTAAAAATTAATATTTGTATCATTCTCAAAACTTTTGGCCATGACTGTATACATGGTCACATTTACCTTGATCCTTTGCTCTTTTTCTGAACAAAACCAGTAATCTTTGCTTACACTTGTCAATAGACTATGCTTTCAAAATGTGTTAAAAATAGGACCAATATTTTTTAGAAAAAAAATTAAACCTCAAGAAATTCATGGACAATCTACATAGAACAAAATTATATGTACATAAACCCTCAAAGTAAGAGCAGAGGTTTACAACAAATATACCTAGTAAAAACCACCATGACTGCCATTAGAATCATACCTATATCTAGTTATCTGATGGACCATCTAAGCTACAACTTTAACTTAAAGAGGTATTCCCATCTCAGGTATTTATGGCATATGCTATTTATATAGCCAAAAATACTGATAGGTGCGTGTCCCACCTCTGGGTGGGTCTCGAGAATGAAATCAAAAGAAGAAGCGCAGTCCACCACTGCTGGTCTTAAAACCATAGGGTTGAGGTGGCAAACAGGGTTGTGTTTGTATTTTTCGTTACTGTATATAGCGGCAACCTGGACCTATGAAATAAACATTTGCACCAAATGTAACATAATCAACAGCATTTTACATTTGTTACACAGCCATTTTTTCATGGGTTTTTCTTAAATCCACTTGAAATTACCAGCATGTCTTTGTCACATCAATTTAATGGCTAGAAACTGTGCAGACACTGCAACTTTGTGGAGTGGGAATACTAAAATATGACAGTAATAGTCTAATGATCCCTGGACCTTTGTAACTAAACAGCTATTACTAGTAAATGACTTGCAGAAGGTCATTATGTAAATGACTCATACTTAAATAAGGCCAAAGCTATCAGATGCTAATTTCAGCATAATATACACAAAATTAATAAGGAAGAAACGGGTGAATTCTTCCATGTCTCTACATTGCCTTCTTAAAGTTTATTTCAGTCCTTGTATTAAAGAAAAATGTCAATATAGACATGTGGTTATACAGTTTATTATTATTGCCATCATCATTTATCATGTACCGGCATATTACTCAAGACCACACAGTTCACATAAAGCATCCTTACAAAATTCAAGATGGAGTACATATACTTGAAACATGCCCCTCTCAGTGGTGCTGACCATCAGGCCACATCGATATAGCAAAAGCTCATTCAATATTTTGTTTGTGCAGCTGCAATGCGCGTTTCGGGCCTGACCTGGGGGATTATGAGATAAGTACATTTCAGAGAATACAGGCAGATAAGACTACCTCAACAGCTTCACATGGAAAGAGGAAGGACTACCGCAAAAAGTAGTAGACAAGCAGAAACAGGGATGATTTTCTCGTACAGGACATTTATCCCCCCTTGCATTCTTCCTCACTGCACAAGCGTAGTGTGGAGTTTGAATGGAGTGTCGGTCAAGCATAAATGCTACTGGTGCATTGAAAGTCTATATGACTAATGGAGGCAAAGGAATAAATAAGGAAAAAATCTTTGTGGATGTGCACGTGTTGTGCTGTCCACAGTTACCACCTCTATAACATATAATTACTTTCATGCAGTACCACATATCAGGGGCATAACACGTAACCATGTGGCCCCATAGCAAAACTTGTAATCTACCACCAATCTGTCAACTTAAACAGAAAGTTTAGAACTTTAAATTACATGATTCATTTGGTCTCTTTTACACACAGGGATAATGCACATAGTAATTTTACCGTATAGGTAATGCACACAGTGATGTCACGCTACAGACATAATATACACGGTGACGTCATACCACAAGGATAATGCACACTCAAAAAGATCACTATGTACAGCATTATGATGTCCTAGTAAAGCTATGGAGGAACATGTAGTCTTCCACATCTCCTTCCATCATCCATAGTTATCAATAATTGCCCCCTAGGTCTATGTCTGCTACTCTGGAACTTACATCCATGCCACTTATTATATCTACTTTTTGGAAAATGATGTTTTACAATATTGCAGGCTGTGTATAGTGTTCTCCCAACACAGGACTATGGCATAATATAACATGAAAGCAAAGTTGTTAAATGGAGTCTCTCAGAATATGGGTATATGCTGTATAACTATAAATGACATTTTCCTTATTACTGTAACACTGGACAGTTTTGACTTTTTATTGCTTTAGAAACGGTGGATGAGAAACCCCTGCATGAACTGTAACAAACTTTTTGCAGAAGCATCTTTGGGAGAATGATGCATGTTGTGCGCCACAAAAATATATGGGCGAAGCCAAGCTACCCATAGAAGTAGTTTTCATTGGGAATGGCTTATGTTAAACGCATTTACGAGAGCGGCATGCATGGACAGGCGGACCTGAGAAAAGGTAACTGATTTGACATCATGTTCTGCCATCATGTTCAGGTCATAATAGGCCCTTTGCATTCTTCAATGGAAAAGTTTGTTCTCATTGGTGTTTCAGTCATTAGAGGGCGGAAAAGAGAAGATGGTGCATATGATGTGCATATAAGCTTATATAAACCCTGAGAACAACCTGATCAGGTGAACATGATGGTGGAGGCTATGTAGATAGTTTTTAATATGCAGGGAATATATGTAGCCATTTTGACATGTACCATGGCCAAGCATGAAGTAACTCTGCTTTATACCCTCTATTTTTAACATGTTGTATTACCATTGCAAATAAATACTAAGTTTTAGGGTTTTTTTCAGCTGACATTATATACAGTTGTATATAATCTTGTTTGGGCCCTTCTAGGGTCTATTTGGAAGAGTTTGTGATGTAAGCATGACATGTGCTGGGCACACCCCCTTTTTGGGATGTGACTACCTGACAAAGTGCCCACATCACGTACAAAATCATCACTCCTGTTTTCAGAAGCCTCCTGGACATTCAGGTATGACTGTAGCTTACAGTTTGGAACTATGGATGTCAGCAACTAAATCTAGAACTAATAAGCCTAGGAGCTGGGGCTCAGTAAAGGCACCTGCTATCATAGAACCACAAGCACCCGCTAGATATAGGCAAACCTCTCTAGATTCCTATCAGGTTCGGGTGGCTCAGGTCCCAGATTTGTTTCGGGTTGAACAAGTTTGGCATGAACCGAAACTTAAATTGACCTAAAACACAGTGTATACCGCTGTCAGGGCTCCTAGGAACCTATATATCCTATTTCTAGCTCTTTAAGGCAAACACAGACAAAGTTTTGTCAAAGTGAAAGTGACATGTATGACTACGGAAAAAACTGATTGTAAGCAGTGGATACAGACTCTGAGTTTAACCATATATTTGCATTTACGCATTTTAAAATTTAAATGCTCCAAAAATTACCCTTTTTTTGGGGAAAAAGCTGCTTGTCCATGTTTTTTTTTTTTTTTTTTAGACACACAGGGTGGCTATTTTACAAAAAGCAATGGTTTTTTAGAAACATTTGCCTATTTTGATGGGCAAACTACTTGCTTGTTGTTATTTTGTGACATATTTGTGGCTGTGAGCCTAGATGCAATTTGATTAAGAATTGGTTTTAAAAAAAAAACGGCACCAAAAATTATCCCTTTATGGGAGCAGAATTCCACTCAAATATTGTGTTGGTATTACATTGGAGGGGTCGTTTGCTTTATTTTCTTTTTATTATACCAACAGATTGGCAGTGGCATCTACAGAATTTAAAGAAAAAATTGTGGCACACTGTCAGCATCCTGCCAATTGAAAAGTGAAGTGATAAAGAACTGACTTCATTAAAAAAAAAAAAAACTGAGGAAAAAATTGAAGAAAAAATTTTGACACATCAGCGTACCTGGTCTACCAGCTGAAAAAATTCTGAAAAAATATACTCTGAAATGGAATGGATTCTATGACCAAAAGAGCAGCACTTGGGAGGCAGAAACGAACCTGGATTATGCTGCTGGTTATCCCTGTATGGGAGCACTTCAACAATGTGTTGGTGGAGTGACAATTTACAAAATTCAAGATAAATTTGGGGAACACTATCAGCATGTCTGGCTGATGAAAAAGATGGACTATGTTCCAAAACTGATCATCTTGACTAAGGTAGAAATTGTTCTACCACTCCATGGTATCTGTGGATTGCTGCATGCAGTAATCATTCACCATAAAGTGCTGCTCCAGCATGTACAACAGTGCCATTTATAAGTGCGTATAACCTCACAACCGTGAAATTGGGGGCAGGAGATGGTCCAGTGTGGAGGAAGTGGAGGAGGCCACATCAACATTGTGTTGGCAGAATGACAATTAACAGAATTTCAATAAAACACTATCAGCATGCCTGGACTGTATGCCAGCTGAAAAAGGTAGCATGTGCAGCACCAAGTAGTGTAGAGACAACTTACATAATTTTAAGTAAAATTTGAGGCACGCTATAAGTGTACCTACTGCTTAGTCTACTAGCTTGCCAGCTGAAAAAACTAGAAACAAGATAATGAAAGTTGTATTGTATTGAATTTTGTATAGAATTTAAAAAAAAAAAAAATTATAAACATTGTAGCTGTTTATAGGTAGGTAAATATACTACTTATAAGTACCCTATTTGAATCACTGAATATAAGTTGGCATAAAATGTGAATGTAATATTTGTATGGCTCTTAGATTGTTGTCGAAGTGCTATATGCATGCACTACTTTCTTCAACCATAACCACCTCTCCTAGGCATCCAGAGGTACCCTGGCATTCTCTTCAGGCCTCTTCTGGCCTGCCTCTGACAAAAACATACTGCAGGGGTCACTGCTGAGGCCTGTGATTGGGGCTCAGCAATAACCCCCATGGTGTATGATGTCAGGTGGAGGTATCAAGAGGACATTGGGGACCACTGGATGCCACGAAGATGACCAGGACAGGTGAGGGAAGGTGAGTATAAATGTTTGTTATTTTTATTGACTTCCCCGGGCCTCTCCTTATTATGCTCTAGGATCTTAGAAGATGCCAGAGTATAATAGTGCGTTGTGTAATAATGGGTTTTGAACCCCAAAAATTTCGGGTTTGGGCTGAGCCTGTAACTTTTGGAAAACTTTCAGTCAAATCTAAGGTTAACATAGCACTGTGTGGGGGCCAAAACAGGGCAACACACTATGTGGGGCAATATTATGTATGGGGGCCTCAAAAGGAACAATATACTGCATGAGAGCCAGTAAAGGGGGCAATATTATGTGTGGGGACCAGAAAAGGGGGCAATATATTGTGTGGGGACCAGTAAATGGGGCAATACACATGCGGGAGTCAATAAAGGGGGTAATACAGGGTGAAGGACATTAAAGGGGGTGATATACTGTGTGTGGGCCAATTAAGGGGATTTTTTTTTTGATCTGCAAATTAGAGGACGTGACCTACAATTTTAATTAGGTGGACCCCATCACAGAACCATAGCTCGCCGGGTCGAGTATTTTTGGATTAATATAGACCATCAAACTTAGATCACCATGGTACAGATCACCTGTACCAAGACAGGATGGCTCATGGTACAGTTTACATACCATGATCTGCGTTGCTCACTTGAAGTCCATGTAACAGTGCTGTAACCTATACTCACCGCTGCTATATACTATTGTTTATATTTCATGAATTATCCCTTTAATACCAATGATACATGAAATATTATTGGGGTCAAAACCAAACAAAGGGTGGGGCTGTCATCTTTGCATAGATACTATATGTTTATATAGCTACCTGTACTATGTAATACAGTATTCTCAAAGAACAAAGGCTTTGTAGTGTTAGACTTGAAGAAACATTTCGGTGATACTCCCTCAGACACCAGACAGTAATTTATACTCTGTGAGGAAATGCAGACACCAATAATAATTAATACCTCTTTATAGCACCGGCTGCCTTTTTATTTTACTTTTAGTCATCACATATTTTATTTTAAATGAAATCTTTACTGTTATTGATCTTGCTCTTCCCTAATCCTTCAATTTTGCATTACTAATGCTCAGCCGCCAGAGCTGTGATAATGACCTTGGATTGCTTTTGCCTAATAAAGGATTGAAGAACAGTGTATACGGATACCTTAATAACCTATTCCAGTGTCCTTTACTACATATATTATTAAAGCCTATAAATCTTATATTACAATACTGAAATATATTTCCTGAAAAAAATATCAAGACAGAATAATAAAAAAAAAAAAGAAATAAGCACTTTTCAAGCTGTACAGGATTATCTGCAACAGTTTCAGAGCGCTTGGGTGAGGTCATTAGGATGTTGCATCCAATATATTTCTAGTGGAATAAGCTTGCAATTATTCATACCATGTTTGTGATGTATATTGACCATTAACCCCTCTACTGCTCAGGTCTACTGACATTAACCCCTTCATTGCTCTAGACCCCCAAGTGAACTAACATTTATCCCTTCCCTGTCTTAGATAATCAAGAGCCCTTACATTAACTCCATTGCCTTTACATTAACATCACTGCCAAAGACTCCAGTGGATACTGGAATTTAGCTACGTGCTGTCCTAGACCATCAGGTATACTAACATTAACCTGGTGCCTGCCCTAAATCACCAGGGATACTGACAATACCCTTTACTGCTGTAGATCCATATGCTATTTAATATTGTTTGACTAGATGCTGTGTAGTTCTGTATATTAGAATTTACTTGTTGCAGTTCTGTATTGCCACCCTTACAGAGGGAACAGTTCCCAGTTTCCTCTCTTCCCACTTATTAGCTACAAAGGCTTAGAGAAAACATTGCTAGTAATGTAAATGAGCAATGCAGCCCTTGAATGGCTTCTATGAAAAGATGCTGCATGGGGGAAAGGGTGGCCCACCATGTTGGAGGAAAACAGAGTACCCAGAGAAAATCCACACAAGCACAGGAAGAACATAAAGACTCCATGCACATGTTGTTTCATGCTGAATTCCAACCCAGGACTCCAGCGATGCAAGGCAGCAGTAATAGTATACACTGTGAAAAGGTGACAGGCAGAATGCTGGAGTCCCGATATATCACCCCAGGTTTCTGACATATGCCTGGTCCAGGGTGGGTGTGATGATTCTGCTTACATATGGCTATAATTCAGAGCTGTATTTTGGTCTCTGGGTAGCGTATTTCTCTCTAGTTCCATTTACTCATAATGTGCGCAGCTATAAGCCTAGGTGTATATTGGTAGTAGTAGCAGCACTGGAACAATAGGGCTTTGTATCCATCACAGCAGGGCTCCATTGTATTCTTACACAGCTCTGAGTGATCAAAGAAACATGCATTGTCCAGTCTGCACTGTTTGATCAGATATGGCTGATAATATTGTATCCTTTCACTTGGATCGGCCATATACAAAGAATCTGGACTTGACTGCATGATTCAATCAGACTTGCTGCCGCCGATGACCTCATTCTGGGAGGTGGCATAAAGGGTATAAAAGATGAGGTAAGAGGCAATGGGAGGAGATTTTGTGTTGGGACTACAAGAAAACACCATGAGGAGATTTTTATGATGAGACTAGTGGACTAATGCTGAGAGACTGTGATGAGAGCATGCAGGCTGGATTATTGTATTAATGCCACATGCTAGGAGTTAATGCCACATGCAAAGAAGCCTCCACTGGTGGACTCCACATGCTATGTGTGAGTGTTGGACTATAGAGCCACATCCAGGAGATGTGTGGTAAAGTAATTATTTCACCTTTATCCCTTTTATTTTATTTGTACTGTATCTTGTAACTAGTAACTGTTAATGCTTGCATATATCTGCATATCTGTTCTGAACTGTATGTGTTAGATGTTAATACCGACTCATTTAGGGGTTAATAAATATATAAAATTTAGAAAGCTTGTCTTGTATTTATCTGGTGAACCCGACATTCACTGGCGGTGAGTGTGGTTTTTATATGAAAGAAGACTCAGGTGAGGCCACAGCGGTGTTGGCGTACTGAGGATCTTTCACATTGCGCACTGAGGATCTTTCACATTAAAACCACACTCACCGCCAGTGAATGTCGGGTTCGCCAGATAAATACAAGACAAGCTTTCTAAATTTTATATATTTATTAACCCCTAAATGGGTCGGTATTAACATCTAACACATACAGTTCAGAACAGATATGCAGATATATGCAAGCATTAACAGTTACTAGTTACAAGATACAGTACAAATAAAATAAAAGGGATAAAGGTGAAATAATTACTTTACCACACATCTCCTGGATGTGGCTCTATAGTCCAACACTCACACATAGCATGTGGAGTCCACCAGTGGAGGCTTCTTGGCATGTGGCATTAACTCCTAGCATGTGGCATTAATACAATAATCCAGCCTGCATGCTATCATCACAGTCTCTCAGCATTAGTCCACTAGTCTCATCATAAAAATCTCCTCATGGTGTTTTCTTGTAGTCCCAACACAAAATCTCCTCAAAGTGGGTTTTGAGTAGGCTTCAGCCCAAGTGTGGGTCCTGGGCTCATTACTGGGCAATAAAAGGCTGCAGAACCTGCACTTCAAGGCAGATACTGGGAGCAAGAGGAGGCGCCTGGGTCTGCCCTGAGATACTGAGAGTCTGGTGAGACCGTACTGTGCTATTTTGTTTGTTCGTGTGGTTGATAGTAAACCATACATATAGTTAGCTTCATACTGTTTAGTTGTTTGACGTTTTGCCTGAAGTTAAGGCTGTATTTTATTTTGCTTATTTTGTACCTGAAGTGAAGGTTTATTTATTTTGTTGTTTTCTTCTAAATAAACCTGTTTGCACCAGAATTTGTGTCCCTGTCTCTGACTGGTTGGGTCCGCACCATTGCTGCTACCGAGCTACTTTCCCCGCAACACATATGTCCTGATCTTACACTAACTACACTCCCCTGACTTTTTTACATGAAAAATCATAAAGTGTTAATACAAGACACCAAATTATATTATTCAGCAGTGTTCTTTAAAATGATAGCATTCACATTGCTGGGACAAGATGCCATACAAGGCACAGCTGTTCACAAGGATGAGCTGCTGTGCATATGACACAATGAAGGAGAGGCGGTACCTTCAATGTTCTAGTCAGGAGGGGTCCTGGAAGTTGCAAAGGCCAATAATGGTATCTTGTCTAAGGCTAGGTTCACACCTGCACTTGCTCTCCACCTGCTTTAAAAATGCGGAGAGAAAAGTTCTGCAAGCAGCGCTTTTCTCTCCACATTTTTCACCCTTTTCGGGCGGAAACTCGGCACACCCCATTATAGTCTATGGTTTCCGCGGGTAACTGCTTTTTTAAGCGGATTGGGTTTCCATTCAGGAGGTCCCCAAGTGGAGACCCAAACGGAAACCCGGACGCAGGTCTGAATCTAGCGTAAATTGGCTTACAAAGTTGCTACAGAGGAGAGCCATTTGCTTATTCTTATCAGGGAACATTCCATAAATTCTCCAGAGAGGTGGAAAACAGCGGTATAGCGAAAGCTACATAGCTAAAGGGGTTTTACCACAAACATAACCATATTTAAAATTGGAGACAATTAAAAGATAAACATTTTTGCAAATATAAATTATTTTTAAAAATTGCAGAATTTTAAAGATGTTCTCTAATCTCCTCACTGGTGACAGTCTATTCTCTTGATCTTGATATGACCATGAATGCTTCAACTTTCTATACTTGAAACAATTTCCTTGCTGTGGCCGGATTATCTTCTCATGCATGTATTGTCTGTACCTGATAACCAGGTCACAATAAGGAAATCATGGCTGTGTTTCTGACAAGTGCCAGACCATAGAAAGTTTCTGCATTCATAGTTGTATTCTTTGGCAACCGATCAAGACAAAAGATTGCAACCATTAAGGTTATTAGAGAAAACGTCTGAAACTCTGCAAATGTTTTAATAAAGTCTATTTGCAAAAATGTTTAACTTTTAATTATCTACAAATTGAAATATTATATTATGGTTTTGTTCATGAGAATACCCATTTAATCCCACACAAAAAAAAAATCAACCATAATGTTTGAAAACTTTTATATCTTTTATTTATTTGAGGATGGGGAGATGGTGTTTATAGAGCTGCATTTGTAGCATTTGGCTTTATGACACAGGAAGCCCCGTGCAGTACTTTTTATAGATGTCTCCCTCCCTTATGGTTTACTATATTGTGCCCAAGCAATACTACCTGTACAGAGAACAGAAGCCCAAATAAAACTTGTGTATATGTGTTTTTAGACAGGTTCTGGGAGGGGTGGCGCTTCTAGAACTACAATTGCAGCAGTGGTGGTCTTAGATTGAATATTGGCCAATGAAGTGCTTTCTAGCCCCTGTTTAGGCTGATCTTCCAGTGCCCAAATAAAACAATAATACAATGCCCAAATTATACTGCCATGAGGTGCCAAAATAATACTTTGCAATAGCTTCAGGCACAATGTTTGGCATTTGGGATGCAAAAGTTGGGTGTTCAGCCCACCGAGCCAAGTGTGTACCAGTTCGGGAAAGAAATCCAATAAATCTTCACCAAGTGAATTTGATGAGCACAAGCCAAATCTACACTAATGGCAGTAAAAATAATGCAATGTATGGAAGAGAATTGTGAAATTCCCATTCACTTCTCAATGGACTCAAAGCGCACAGTAAAACAGCCCTAAATGTAACACATACTGTAGAATAATGTAAAACAGACTGTACTTTTCCCCAGAAAAGCGATGAGTGAGTTAAAGGGCTTAATGCCCTTGTCATTTCTTATATTGTGCCTATGTCATAACAGTTCATTCATGTTTTAAATTGGGTTATTGCTTTATTTTTTTTAAGTATCAGAAAAAGTCAAAATATTTACCAAAAGACTTAATAGTGAAATTCCATAAACTATCAAATACCCTAAAGAAACCAGCTGGAAGCCAACAATGACACAGGTTATTGTCCTAGCCTAACAATGGCTGCATCCATTCACTTGAACATAATTATTGCTATTAGCCTACAATTAATATAAGTGTTTAGAAGAAGCCGTTAGAACTTAATTCATTTATCGAAGTGTCACCAACAGAGGCTGCAATGGCAGAATGAATAAGCTGTGATGATCATATTATGTGCTGTAGAAAACCAGCAAAGAATAAATTATTACAATTATTATTATTATTTATGAGTAATTAATACACACACATTATACAGAAATCAGTAATAGCTTTATAGTTCTGAACATCAGGGGAAGATGGCAAAGAGTAGCGGAAGCCCTTGTCCTAACTGTATGAGACCGATCAGTTCTGCATTATCAGGACATTGATAAAAGCCATGGCTAGATTTCTATGTAATAAGGCTAGATACTTATGTTTTCTTGCTTTTACCATCTCCTCATTACCAGAAGCTTTCTAAATTGTAGGGTTGTTAATAGGCTACATTTTGTTGTATTATTAAGCAGTTCATACACATTAGGTGTATGTTGGCCAAACCAATTTTGATGGGTTCAGATGACCATCTGAGTACAGGAGCAATAGCAGATGCCAAGGGAGAAAAGGATAGGGCAGTTGGATTTTAACTGCCTGATCCTTTTGTTCATGTGGAGATAATTACCTACTATGTTGGGTAACAGCTTTCTCCCCTCTCCTACCAAGCACTCAGCTGAGCGTGCATGTACACTGGTCAATATTTTAATGTATAGTACAGTGCTGCTAAATAAATACCATTCTTTTTTAGCAGTAACTCTTTTAATAAACTGTAAGGCTGTGTTCACACAGAGTTTTTTGGCAGTGGATTTTGACGCGGAATCCGCCTCAAAATCCGCCTGAAAAAACTCCTCCCATTCATTTCAATGGGAGTCAGTGGCATTTTTTTTTTCCTCTAGTGGCTTTTTTCCGCTAGTGGAAAAAAAAAAGCAACATGACCTATCTTGCCGCGGATTCCACCCGCGGTGTCCGCGGCTCGAGCCACACTCCTGATTAGACCCATTCATTCGGGCTTAGTCAGGAGCGGTTAGCCGCGACGGAATGCTGATGCACGGCATCGGAATCCAGTCGCGACTGACCGCAGCAAGATCTCCGGGGGCGGAAAATTTTCTGCTGTGTGAACATAGCCTAAGGAGTTTTTCTGCATTACTGTGTATTTGTTTGTTTGTTTGTATCAAGAAGATATTCTATGTTTACTTCAAAAGGCTGCAGAAAGGAGCGTATGGTGCAAATAGAATTACCTCCAACCTCCAACAGCACCCATATAATATTTTCAGACAGTTGCTTATAGAACACTACCCTTATATTAAAATTAGGAACAAAGCCACATCCTATGCAGTTGCCACTCTATAGGTTTTGGCACAAAGTATGGGATTGTAGATGCACGACTGGACTAGCCAGGCCATCAGAGCCTATGATGCCAACCTTCAGTGGCATCAACTGATGCACCCTTTGTGTGATAGCACAGGTCATCTACCACTAAGACTGGCCCTAAATGGTTATTAAACCTTTAAAAGTACTAAAACTTATTTTTACAAAACAGGTAGCAAGACAGAGAACATTTGTTAAGAGGCATATCTGTGGTAGAGGCACTGTCAAATGTAGACAGCAAAAGACCAAACAGACAACTACAGCTTATACAATGTCTATATTGTGTTACAGTGGGGAAAAAAAGTATTTAGTCAGCCACCAATTGTGCAAGTTCTCCCACTTAAAAAGATGAGAGAGGCCTGTAATTGACATCATAGGTAGACCTCAACTATGAGAGACAAAATGAGAAAACAAATCCAGAAAATCACATTTGTCTAATTTTTAAAGAATTTATTTGTAAATTATGGTGGAAAGTAAGTATTTGGTCAATAACAAAAGTTCATCTCAATACTTTGTTATATATCCTTTGTTGGCAATGACAGAGGTCAAAGGTTTTCTGTAAGTCTTCACAAGGTTGGCACACACTGTTGCTGGTATGTTGGCCCATTCCTCCATGCAGATCTCCTCTAGAGCAGTGACGTTTTGGGGCTGTCGCCGGGCAATACGGACTTTCAACTCCCTCCAAAGGTTTTCTATGGGGTTGAGATCTGGAGACTGGCTAGGCCACTCCAGGACCTTCAAATGCTTCTTACAAAGCCACTCCTTCATTGCCCTGGTGGTGTGCTTGGGATCATTGTCATGCTGCAAGACCCAGCCACGTTTCATCTTCAATGCCCAAGCTGATGGAAGGAGGTTTGCACTCAAAATCTCAAGATACATGGCCCCATTCATTCTTTCATGTACACAGATCAGTCGTCCTGGTCCCTTTGCAGAGAAACAGCCCCAAAACATGATGTTGCCACACCCATGCTTCACAGTAGGTATGGTGTTCTTTGGATTCAACGCAGCATTCACTCTCCTCCAAACACGACGAGTTGTGTTTCTACCAAACAATTCTACTTTGGTTTCATCTGACCATATGACATTCTCCCAATACTCTTCTGGAACATCCAAATGCTCTCTAGCAAACTTCAGACGGGCCCGGATATGTACTGGCTTAAGCATGGGGACATATCTGGCACTGCAGGATCTGAGTCCCTGGCGGCGTAGTGTGTTACTGACGGTAGCCTTTGTTACGTTAGTCCCAGCTTTCTGCAGGTCATTCACTAGGTCCCCCCGTGTGGTTCTGGGATTTTTGCTCACCATTCTTGTGATCATTTTGACCCCACGGGGTGAGATCTTGTGTGAGGCCCCTGATCGAGGGAGATTATCAGTGGTTTTGTATGTCTTCCATTTTCTAATTATTGCTCCCACAGTTGGTTTCTTCACACCAAGCTGCTTGCCTATTGCAGATTCAGTCTTCCCAGCCTGGTGCAGGTCTACAATTTTGTTTCTGGTGTCCTTCCACAGCTCTTTGGTCTTCACCATAGTGGAGTTTGGAGTGTGACTGTTTGAGGTTGTGGACAGGTGTCTTTTATACTGATAACAATTTCAAACAGGTGCCATTACTACAGGTAATGAGTGGAGGACAGAGGAGCCTCTTAAAGAAGAAGTTATAGATCTGCGAGAGCCAGAAATCTTGCTTGTTTGTAGGCGACCAAATACTTATTTTCCACCATAATTTGGATTTGTTTTCTCATTTTGTCTCTCATAGTTGAGGTCTACCTATGATGTCAATTACAGGCCTCTCATCTTTTTAAGTGGGAGAACTTGCACAATTGGTGGCTGACTAAATACTTTTTTCCGCACTGTATAATAGTAGTCACTTACCTGTAGGGCTCTAAAGTTTGTACAGCAAACTGCAAGGCCTCTTCCCACATTTCAATATCCATACAAAGATCCATAGCAAAGTCAAGTGCCTTGAGCTGATGGATATTCTTACTTGGCAGCTGACTGCTACTAATCCTCTTCTTACATAGGTTTAAGGCTTCTTTTAAGTCTATTTTTTTTATTAAAGAAATAATGCACTAAGAACATCCCTATAACCTTCACTATTTCTCATTTTACATAAATTGTGAAGTTAACAAAGATATTTTTGGTACTCAGATGCAGGCAATGGGCTGGCATAGCTAAATATGGAAACCACATTGGCTCAGATTAAATATTGTGGTTACAACTAGACACACTTTTTTGGTGCATCTTTTGCAGATCAAGTTTTGCCTAAAATTTTTTTCACTTGCTAGACAACAGAGTAGACAGTCTATATATTTGCCGAATTTATCATCCAGCATCAACCACTGTATTGTCAGACTGCCTGTCTAAGTTTACACTAACTATTAGTAAATCTAGGCTGTTGGGAAATGGTGTAGCCTCCATTTTCCTGCTTTCAGAGGGAAGCATACAGGTGGAATACATTAATCATTTTCTAGTCAGATACTTTCTCAATCTTATAGTGAATAGCAATGTACTTTTTATGTTATCGTAAAAGGTCAAGTGTTACCTGTAGGATAAGAGAAGAAGAGTATTTGGGAGGTTTGAGATTCTTATCAACAGGATCTGTTTTATTGTATAGTGATATTACAACTACCCCCTCCCGGGCTAACAGATTATCAGGTCCCCGCCAGCTATAGGAGTTAGCATATTTGTTGATGGAGACAGTGCAGCAGGTGTTAAATTGCTGTCAGTTAACTCTCACTGCAGATGTTAGATGACAAAGAAGATAAAGCCGAATGCTGTATGTTCCCTGAGGCTGGATTTTTGTTTAATAATCCAAGTTTATATAAATAACGTTGACAGCTATAATCTGCAATCCGGGGCAAAAAAAAAAAAAAAGGAACATGTTAAACAACTGACATTCAAATACTTTTGTAAAAAATATTTTACAGGTTATAAATATTTTATATAAATAAAAAAAATGTTTTTTACCATTGTAACTTGAAACCAGACTCAACAAGAATTTTCTATGTCTACATTAGCTGTTTGATGATTTTTATTTAATCACTATGTTTTTCAGATTCTTGGTGCCATTTTTGGGTATACCAAACCAATTCCTAGTATCCCATAGAGTTATAGTCTCACGTTACAATGGCTTCAGCTTACAATGGTCATCACAGAACCAATATATATTGTAACCACTGTACTGATTTTGGGGTAAAATAAAAGATTTATTACTACAGTGGAATGCATTGCTTTCATCTTGTTTTATATTGTTTGTAATTGTAGTATATGAGCTACATTGCCAGCATATATATATTTAATAAATTATTGATGTAGCACATTTGAAGAACTTTCTAATCGAATGCCTAGATATCTCACCACATGCCTCTTCTTGACATCATCCTTCGTAAGGGAGACATTCGCCGACTGCGCATGTCCATTTGGCCATTTTCCTGTGGCCTATTACACAAGCGTACTGCATGCGCTGTATGTAATACACCACAGGAAAATGGCCGAACGAAGACTCATACAAGGATGACGTCAAGAAAAGGCGTCTGCTAAAGAAGAAGAGAGGCGGCGCAGTAAGTTCAAAAATGCGTCTGAGGAGAGCACAGGGGACGCCCCCTGTGCAGTTTCAGCACTGGGAGAACGCCCCCTGTGCATTATGAAGATGCATTTGCATAAAGATAAAAATCAACATTTCTTCTAAATGGTGGCGAGGAGTGAAACAAGAAAGATAGGAGAAGAATAGCCTTTATAAAGGCTATTATGATGTGGCTTCAGTTAAAAACATGTTTCCCCAATGATAGAATCCCTTTAAGTAATGAAAGTTTGCATGGAAAGGATACTGTTCTGGGAACGCAGCTTTTCCATGGTTATTAGTAAGTGTTCCATTTCTCTTGAAGCTTCCTCATCTCCTGCTAGCATTTCTTCATCCTGCTTCAGCACAAACATGTGAATAAAAAGTAGTACAGTTATTGGCAAATGCAAACAGGAGTTCCAAACATGCTTTTATTCTTTGCATTAGAAATTGTAGACATTTTACATAAGACATTTGGAATGTGGAGTTAATACAGTGTGTTATCTTTCTTGTCAACAACATGAAAGACTTCATATACTGACCTCCATATTCAACATACTGGATAGTTTAATAGAGCTATTTGTGGACTTTACGAAATTTAGTAACAATAACAGGTTTTTTTATGTTTTTTTTAAATCATGGCATATGTGAAAACGTGAAAATGAAAGGATAATTATTCAGTGTTTTTTACACATGATACAAAGATCACGCTGTACTCATTTAATGTTTAGTGTCTGAGACCAGTGTGCTTCTAAGTACTGTAAGGCTGCTTCCACACATGCCTGTAATGCAGTTGCCTGGAATCTTAGACTTATGCATTGGGGCTGTAATATGAACACTAAAATGTTCCAGTATTAAGACTATGATCATTATAAAGGTATTATGTGATGTGTAGATCCTAAATTGATGTTTCTATATTGTCTTTATAGCAGACAAAAATATTTAACTTGTGAGACGATTGCCTAGAGCAGGGGTCAGCAACCTTCGTCACTCCAGCTGCTGTGAAACTACAACTCCCAACATGATCCATTCACTTCCATGGGAGTTCCAAGAACAGCAGAGCAAGTATGCATGCTGGGAGTTGTGGTTTTACAACAGCTGGAGTGCCGAACGTTGCCTACCCCTGGCCTAGAGTAACATAGAGCTGTCCAATGCGCTTACACATTAACCCTTTAAAAACACACCTCTGCATTTAAAAAGCCATAACTTTTTCCCTCTCAAAATAGCTATATAAGGGATTTTTTTTTTTTGTGTGACCAGCTATATTTTAGATAGCACCATTTTGGTGTACACAGAATATTGTATGTAATGTTTAGCTTTTATCAATGTTTTTTGAAGGACTACATAAAAACCTGCAATTCCATAATTATTTTTTGAGTTTACTGTAATTTTTAATGTTGTTTACTCTGCATCAAATTAAATAGCAACTTTTTTTCAGTGGGTATAATGGGTAATAATTTATTTATTTTTTTGAGCACCAATAATTCCATTGTGTTGTATATTTGAGGGTATATATACTGTACAATACATAAAATACACAAAACAACTGCAACAGTGAGCAACTGGTACATTGGGATAGAGGGCTTGTCTGCAAGGGCTTACAATCTATTATTATAAACTTGTTGTTTAGACCTGAAGTATAATAAATTCAATAAGAGCTGATTATCATAACAGAACTTTATAAATAATAATAGCCACATTAAAAAGCATAGAAGGTCTTAATTCTGGTTTCCGGTAAATAATTGGCATGGATTAGATAGGATGTCATTCTGGAGATGTGGTATTTTTCGGTCAATTTAAATGAATAATTCCCAAATGAATTAATTAAACTAGATTATGCTGTCTAGTGATGATTTGATATATCACACTGATTACATAATTTTATGTTTTTATCCATCCAGCGACATCTGTCAAAAATGATCACATATTTGCACAGCTGAGAGGAAATCTGGATTATCCTAGTTAAAAGAGGTTTAATGCTAGCAAGACATTAATATACAATTCAACAATACATCTCCAAGTAGCCTTGGGAGATTGTATACTTAGTCCAAATGATCATCTGATAAGTCATAGATTCAGTTCAGATGTAAGATCTCATTGGTATAAAGATCAGCTGATCACCGTGAGCTGACTTTTGCAACCTGCAGTAGTCTGTTGTTATTGTCCAAGAAGTGTGTGTGTGTGTGTGTGTGTGTGTGTGTGTGTGTGTGTGTGTGTGTGTGTGTGTGTGTGTGTGTGTGTATGTGTGTGTGTGTGTGTGTGTGTGTGTGTGTGTGTGTGTGTGTGTGTGTGTGTGTGTGTGTGTGTGTGTGTGTGTGTGTGTGTTTGTGTATGTATGTGTGTGTGTATGTATGTGTGTGTGTGTGTGTGTGTGTGTGTGTGTGTGTGTGTGTGTGTGTGTGTGTGTGTGTGTGTGTGTGTGTGTGTGTGTGTGTGTGTGTGTGTGGGGGGGATTCCAAGAAATAGCCATAGGAGAAATGTAGAATTAGATTACATCCATTCAATTAAGTGGGCAACCGTTTAACAGATGTAATCGAGGGTGTAACTATAGGGGGGTATAGTGATAGTCAACCCTAAACGTAGCGATCCAGTGAAGAAGCCACCAGTATTATGTATGAGCCCTGTTCCAGATGTTACAATTGATGGATCATGCCATGTGCACCAGAGCAAGAGATTTTTTTTTTTTCACTGCAGCTACAATATTTCACCTGGGTCATAAATAGAAATCCCCCCTTCCAGGATGTTCATATAACCATGTAATAGCAAACAAACAAATAAACTGGAATTGCAATTTAACCATCCAAGATCATAATGTACACATCTTGTCTCATTACTTAAAGGGGTTTTCTCATCTCACTCATTCATTCAGCAGCTCACCATTTCTCTGACAAAAATTCTTTTGACCTAAACTAGCAGTTTAGATAGGATCCTTGTGATGGTAATACCTCTTTAACTCTCCGCTTACAGGATTCTCTCTACTGAGAATATGGCAAGTACTATCGGAGAAATTGTTGGGAGTACTATAGGCAGCAGTTCTACCTTTATGTAATGAAATCTGGTCATTTGCTCACAGAAAAGACGGATATTTGTTTTCCAAACAAAATATATTTTGCCATAGTAAATGGAATATATAATAATATTGGAGTGTGTGTTTAGTTGTAGCAGAGTTTTTATAAAAAAGTGTAAAAATAAAAAGCCAGCAATAGCAGCCAGTTCTCAATTACCCAGCAGAGTCTTGTAAACTCTAAAAGGCAATTCTTGTCTAATAAAGTGACATCATGCCACTAATTGAATTAAAATAAAACTGATACAGATGGTCAGTTTCTGTATTATTATGTTAAACTTAAGAGTCTTCATTCATTGTATTACATTTTGTGCTCATCACGTACTTCAAGTAGGTTAACAGCAGAAGAACTTTATTGTACTTTAACTATACTATAGTAGGTTAACAATACAAAAAAGCAATTCAGTCTTCAAGAGCTGATATATAAAGATCATCCAGATACCATATAATAGTCATAGTGGATATTTAACGCCAGAGAAAGCAATGTATGAGGAAGACCACTCATTTATTCAAATACCATTTTGCAAAATGAATCTCACAACTTTAGGCTATGGCCCCACATTGCGTAAACGCAGCTTTTTTATGTTGCAGATTTTGCTGTGTTTTATGGGGCCAAAGCCAAGAATGGCTAGAAAAGGAATGGGAAATATATAGGAAATACTTCTACTTCTACCTTCCGCTCAATCCACTCCAGGCTTTGGCTAAAAAAAAAAAAAAAACAACAAAAAAAACAAAACAGCAAAATATGCAACAAAAAAAGCTGTGTTTCCACAACATGGGGCCTCAGCCTTAGGTAGGAATAATGGGGCAGATTTATTAAGACTGGCATTTTATACGGCAGTCTTAATAAAGGCCCCGACAGATGCAGGGCATGGCTTATAAATTAGATGCACTCCCATGCGCCAGATTCAAGATCTATGCCAGTTTCTGATAATGCAGAAAGCTGGTAAGTTATAATGAATATGTTGAGGAAAGGCATCCCCAGCCCGGACCACTTCTTCTTCATACGCACAATGTAGCATGCGAGGTGCAGAACGAGGGTTGTGGCACATGTTTGGCGCAAAAAAGGGTCTTGTGCCACATGTGCACCACAATATCATCCCTTTACTCCCTATTCAAATATTCAAGAACTATTTAACCACTTAAAAAAAAAAAACGTCTTAAAAACTTAAAACTCAAAGTGTATGAAAAAATATAAACATATATATTTATAATGTAATATATTTGCAAATTTGTTAGCTATGGCTTTTGCATACACTTGAAACAAAGAGCCTTCTAGAACTCAAAGACAGAAAATGGCCCTTTGTACGCTTTTTGCTCGTGTGTAGAAAAGGGCCATCTGTAATCTGGACAGAAGCTGATAAAAGAAGAATCACAGTAGGAGAAATGTGGATGGGACAGCAGTTTTCCTCTCAATACAAGTTGATAGTAGGGTATTCCAGCAGAAGGGCTTCTTCAGCTCACCTTGATGTATCTAAATATATTAAGGCTGAACACCCCATATAAAATATGTACAGCATATTATCTCATGTATAAGATACAGGTTGAAAGTAGATGAGTTCCTCTTTACTTTGCTATTGGATGCTGCATGCAGTGTTACCCTCTCCAAAGGAATGGCATTAGGAAACCAACACCTTCTGTGTGGCAAAACTCAGAACCATAATAAGGGCCGCATTGCTATGTAAGCCCCTCTTTTCTATACATAATTCTGATTATACTGTACAATAAGATGACTTAATAGTGCAAGACAGGCTCTGTGGCTATCCTGCACACTCAATGTTACTGAAACCTTTAATCACTCAGAAATAAAGCTGTAGGGATGTAAAGCAATACTTAGAGTGATTTAATGCATGAGTGATGTATATATCAAATACAAATGTTACTTTGGCTCTGACATATTGTAGGATTTATTGTGGGCACTTTGCCAGCATACTTGCAAAGTTCAGATGTACAATAAAACACATGAACCCATCTGTTCATATTGTATATTTTTATTTTTGTATCCAAACATAGATTATGAGTTAATTCAATTACTACTGTAATATATATATATATATATATATATATATATATATATATATATATATACACTGATCTCACTGATTGCCAGAATGGGAGTCCCATGGCCACTGTTTTTCCCAGCAGCAAGACAGCAGCCAGGAGGAATTGATTGCAATGGTGGTCTAACCTCATGGGCATGTGAGTTTTAAAAGTGGACCATGGAGCAATGAAAGTAGGTATCCTGGTTTGATGAACCACAGTTAATGAGATGTATGCACTTTTAGGGCACACATGCTACCATGATGAACTCTGGGAAGACGCAGCTGCAGAAGTGATGGTGGATTTAATGTTACAGCAGATTGATGTATATTTCTCCAATTGCGCATACATTTGTATCAATCGATACAGACCCAGGTGTCTACATTTAGCTGAATTCCTAGTATTTTTATGCCGTACAGTATGTATATATTTTATTAAATTTACACAGAGTTGAATTTAAAAGTTTGGTTGACTTCACTCTTCAGAACGGTGACAAAGTGGCTAGCACTGTTCCCCCTGGGTCAGAATCCGACCAAGGGGAACATCCATATGGAGTTCGTATGTTCTTCCCCTGTTTCCATGGGCTACCCATAACTGACCCTTGTGGGTGTTGGGGATGAGTGCCTGTACGACAGCCACAAACTTCTCTATTCCACAACACTGCCTGCGCTTTGAGTCCCTTGTGTGAGAAAAATGCATTACATTTGTCAGCTAGTATAGCTGACACAAAGGTAAGCCAATATTTAACAGCCAAATATATTCGACAGCTACACTCTTTTGGCAGCTATTGTTAGCTTATAAGCATTTATATGTATATGTAAATGCTAGAATTCCCTGATGTATGCACCAAATATTAACATCGTGGGCACCATGTTTTTGTCCTAAAAGTTATTAGAAATGTACAGTGAGGAATTGATACAGAAAGTACACTGATAAATTGTGTAACTTTACATTATACAAGCAATAACATTCATTTGCTGAGAATGGACAACCCCTTTAATTATCGTATATTTTAATGCACACTATTTTTTCACACAAAAGCATTTATCAGGACATTCTAAACTCAGGAAATCTTTTCAGTGTTACCTTTTCTCTCAACTTTGATTGATTAAGAAGAAAAATGATTTAGAAGAATAATTATATATTTGACCAAAGTGCCCAAATGATTTTTAAAGTATGAGAAAAATGAGAATATCATGTTCCGAACTTCAAATGAATTTCCACAAATGATGGATTTTATTACTACATAAAATTATGTCTTAGATGCAGTTTAGAGTTTTAGGAACGTAAAATACTTCTGTGTCTAATTTTTATGTCAAGTGAGTGAATGCTATTTCTTCCAAGGGTTGTCTGTGCTTCAAAAATACATCCTTTCCTCTGATCAAAACACTGTAAAGAGATTTATATCACCAGATATCCAGTGTTTAATATATCTAGCCAAATTATAGTTTCCAGAATCTGGGAAGTTATTCCCTCCATTCCCCTTGAACTAAATAAATGGCTTATCCAGGTTCAATTTTTCTTACATGGCCAATATCTTTTAAAATAAGAAACAAGTACTACTTACCTGCCAGTTACAGTGTTGTTGTTTCCACTCTAGGCCAGGCTTTGTTTGCTCTGCTGCAGCTGTGACATCAGGTCAACACCATGTGACCAGTGCAGCCAACCACCAACTTTAGTGGTTACTTGTGGTCAATGTCACATGAACGGCCCCTGACTGCTGAATACAACCCTTTTAAAGAATCACTCCAGACAAAAAAAAAAATCAGAATGCTGGAGATCCTCTGTTGCCTCTTCTAGGCCGTAGCTTGTAGAGCTGTCATCAGCTACTTGAGAGTCAGTACAGGAAATTATCCAAACAGCATCATAAAATGTTGAAATGACTGCCATCCAGCAAGAGACTAATAATACACCAATGATAAAGTGACCCAGATAATGTTAACATGCATCAATACCTAATTTTTATGCTAGTTAGGCTTTATGAATGGAGCTTTCCCATTCATTTTAAACTTTTGTGGATGCAATAATCATGGACAACTGATAATTTTTTTCTTTAAATTTAACCATGATGGAAAAATAGAACTCTAAATATTTGATATGTCACCCCTAGTGTAACACTACAGTATGTGGGGTGTTTGGTGACCATTTTTGTAATATACTTTATTATCCTATCTAACTTCCTTTTGTAGTACAAAACAGGCTGCAACATTCTCTCTAGCACCCCTCTGAGCTGTGTCTAGGGAAAGTCCATACACAATTGTATTTTAAATAGGCAGAGCTCAAGAATTTACCAAAGGGGGAGATGGGCACTTAAAATGACTGTGTCTCTGGTTTTATACCACATATAAAGTACTAGCTATAACAGAACCTGATAAACCTGAATGAAAAACATTCAGATGATACTAGTACTTCAATATGAAGCAGTTCAGCTTTCTTGTGATACAAGAACCATTTTTCTAGGTATAAAACCAGAGATACAGCCATTTGAAGTGACTATCCCCACTTTAGTAAATGCTTCAGCTCTAAATTCTGCACTGAGTTTGGGTATACAGAGTGAGTCTCTCTGGCAATGCTTAGTTAGAACGATGCTAAAATGTTCAATACACCACCCCCCAACACAATAGCAAAAAAAAAATGGGAGCTACACCTTATGAATCAGCAATAACCTTTCCAAAGCTCAAAACACCACTTGATCTTATAGCCAAAAAATAACCCCAAAGCATTTAGAATTTCCCATTAAAAAAAAAAAAAGTTCACTCCATGGCTTTGCATCCTGATGAAAGGTATTCATTTTTATTTTCATTTTAAAAATAGTACTTGGAAATGACTATCCTAACAAAGTAACATAACAGAGTGGCTTACTTGAATCTTACTAAAAATGTTAAGGTGAACCACTATATGAAGGATTAAAAGGGTATTGTCAGAGATTGGGGTCACACCCACAGATACAGCGACTCCCGGTATATCAGTTCTTAGGTTTATTCATTCAGCTTACTCACCATACACACACATTTGACTCAGATGCAATCATAAAAGGGAACTCCTCTTCCACCCTCCCTTCTAACTCACCTATCACACCCCATTACAGAGGAGTGAAGCGCCCTTTTACACTCAGGCATCTACACAAAGTTGCCACCACTCGCCACTTACAGTATGATGAGACACCAGTATGCCCACACCATACACAAATAGCACACAGCAGGGTAACACGGATAGCGAAATTCACTCTTTGGAATTGGGGGAATGTTAGAGACAAAGGACAATCTTATTAAATTCTAGATTTAATCTACATAAAAAGGGTTCAGTGTGTTACAATAAAAAGATGGAATAAAGAAGACATACAGTGGGGAAAAAAAAAAGTATTTAGTCAGCCACCAATTGTGCCAGTTCTCCCACTCAAAAAGACAAGAGGCCTGTAATTGATATAATAGGTAGACCTCAAATATGAGAGACAAAATGAGAAAACAAATCCAGAAAATCACATTGTCTGATTTTTAAAGAATCTATTTGCAAATTATGGTGGAAAATAAGTATTTGGTCAATAACAAAAGTTCATCTCAAAACTTTGTTATATATCCTTTGTTGGCAATGACAGAGGTCAAACGTTTTCTGTAAGTATTCACAAGGTTGGCACACACTGTTGCTGGTATGTTGGCCCATTCCTCCATGCAGATCTCCTCTAGAGCAGTGATGTTTTGCGGCTGTCGCTGGGCAACACGGACTTTCAACTCCCTCCAAAGGTTTTCTATGGGGTTGAGATCTGGAGACTGGCTAGGCCACTCCAGGACCTTGAAATGCTTCTTACGAAGTCACTCCTTCGTTGCCCTGGCGGTGTGCTTGGGATCATTGTCATGCTGCAAGACCCAGCCACGTTTCATCTTCAATGCCCTTGCTGATGGAAGGAGGTTTGCACTCAAAATCTCACGATACATGGCGCCATTCATTCTTTAATGTACATGGATCAGTCGTCCTGGTGTCTTTGCAGAGAAACAGCCCCAAAGCATGATGTTGCCACCCCCATGCTTCACAGTAGGTATGGTGTTCTTTGGATGCAACTCAGCATTCACTCTCCTCCAAACACGACGAGTTGTGTTTTTACCAAACAGTTCTACTTTGGTTTCATCTGACCATATGATATTCTCCCAATACTCTTCTGGAACATCCAAATGCTCTCTAGCAAACTTCAGACAGGCCCGGATATGTACTGGCTTAAGCAGGGGGACACGTCTGGCACTGCAGGATCTGAGTCCCTGGCGGCGTAGTGTGTTACTGACGGTAGCCTTTGTTACGTTAGTCCCAGCTTTCTGCAGGTCATTCACTAGGTCCCCCCGTGTGGTTCTGGGATTTTTGCTCACCATTCTTGTGATCATTTTGACCCCACGGGGTGAGATCATGCGTGGAGCCCCTGATCGAGGGAGATTATCAGTGGTCTTGTATGTCTTCCATTTTCTAATTATTGCTCCCACAGTTGATTTCTTCACACCAAGCTGCTTGCCTATTGCAGATTCAGTCTTCCCAGCCTGGAGCAGGTCTACAATTTTGTTTCTGGTGTCCTTCCACAGCTCTTTGGTCTTCACCATAGTGGAGTTTGGAGTGTGACTGTTTGAGGTTGTGGACAGGTGTCTATTATACTGATAACAATTTTAAACAGGTGCCATTACTACAGGTAATGAGTGGAGGACAGAGGAGCCTCTTAAAGAAGAAGTTACAGGTCTGTGAGAGCCAGAAATCTTGCTTGTTTGTAGGTGACCAAATACTTAATTTTACACCATAATTTGCAAATAAATTCTTTAAAAATCAGACTATATGATTTTCTAGATATGTTTTCTCATTTTGTCTCTCATAGTTGAGCTCTACCTATGATGTCAATTACAGGCCTCTCTCATCTTTTTAAGTGGGAGAACTTGCACAATTGGTGGCTGACTAAATACTTTTTTTTCCCCACTGTAAATAAAATGTATTATTATTATTATTATTTTATAGCAGCTGGCTTTTCAGGGAGCCATTAATTGGAGAGGAGATTGTCCCGATAAACCCCTTTTAGACTAAGGCCCCACACAACAAATCACAGCTAAAAAAAACAATGGAAAAAACTGCAGAGAAAACACATTATATTTTTTTCCCAAACCATTTCTCATTGCGTTTTTGCTGTGTTTTTCTGTACATATTTTTCCCCTTATTAACTCTGTAGGGAAAACACTCGCCGTTCATCAGCTACAATTGACATGTTGCGTTTTAAAAAAAAGCGGCTTCTCTGCAGCGTGTGGCTGGGATTAGCCAGAATTTACTTTGCTAATACTGTAAAATGTAGTGTTTTTCCCTGCTACATTTCCACAGCAAGAAAAAAATGCTGCATTTCAGCAAAAAGTGTGGCCTTAGCCTTAAAGGGTTTGATTCTCAAAAAAGTGACAATTTGTGCTTGCTATGGTCCCCTTCAAATTACCACTTCAATAGTACCCTTTTCTTCATTGAAGATAAACTTTTTATACCACACCACTCCTTTCACCTTTTGTTGGTCCCCACAGTATCTTTTAATCTGCAATATGTGCAATTCAAGCACATCCAGTATATAGGATATGTTATGCATAGTAAAGGGCACAGGCTGTTCCACTCGTGTCCACAGGAACAGCCTGTGGACACGAGTGGTCAGCTTCTAGAGAAAAGGAAATCTATATTTTAATCTGATAAATTGTTTTAATACATGAATAATCCTTCTGTATATCTGGTAGTTAAAATAAATATTTGGACTTTTCTATTCTATTCATTGCAATGAAATAAATCGTAATAACTAATTGTTATTTACAATTAAATATTTCCTCATTATGGTAAGATATATTACAACCAGTTTTCAACTAAGTATGAGCCATCTACAAGCTCATATAGTCTTCACTACTTATCTCAGTTCCTCTATGGAAAATTGCACAATATACCATATTATGTGACTTCAAATATAATCTCTTCACAGAAATCACAAGAGCAAAAATCAGAACCATATGGAGATTATTTTGAAATGTAGGTATATAATTGCCCTGCCAAGAAAAAAGGGTCAGTTTTGGGACAAAAGTTCATCAGACGATAGACTATGTAAGTAGCGCTGAAAGAAAAGTTTATCATTACAAGACATTAGCCTTCAAGTGAACTTGCTGTACAAGAGTCTTTTGTAAGTATGTAACACAGCAAACAGGATTGGAAAGGTCGATAAATCCTAATGAAAACAAAGTACTCTATTTCTGGACGTACGGAAGAGAAAAAAAAAAATATAGAACAAACCCAATGTATTAATGCCAATGATAAGAATATCGTGCTTTAGCAATGAGACCTTTCATACACATAATAGCACCAATCTGATCCAGAAATAAAAAACAAAACTCCCTGACTGTGGAAGAAATGGCCATTCTTATAAGCGAAAACATTTTGTACATGGTGCTCATGACTATACAACTTTGGGAACTCAGATATATTCTTCTCTACCTTTCCTCTTGGCTGAACATGTCTAGCTATGTGTGTAAAGAGAAAACCAGCTTTTCAAAAACAGCATAGATTTACAATATTTTGACACAAGATGTCTACACAATATGTATCTTTGTGAACACCCACTGGTTGTGTTGTGAAATACAGCCTGCCAAAGATTTCGTTAGCATATCATGTTATTATATTCCATGAGAAATTGAAGTTCTTAACCAAATTTGAGCTAATGTAAGGGTAGCTACATCTGTAGTTATCCAGGTTATAGCGGCCATATTAACACATATAATACAAGCTATTGCTATCTCAGTGACAAATAGAATCAGGCACATAGATCCCTTATATTTTATGCAGAATCCAAAATAAAGAGGAACATTGTTTGAAGCTTCAAGACCCTATTCACGTTTTGTGGCAGAAAGGGTCGCCTGTATCTGCTACCTCTGAACCCATGTCTATGCCACTGGTTATAAATGTTCCCATTATAAGATTATGTTTTCAACAAAATAATGGAAAATACATTTAAAAGAGTTATACAGTTTGGAGACTTCCCTCCTATATAAAAGGATCCTGGACGATGAGATGAAAAGCTCAGTAAGGCAACTCTCAGTCCATCAATTGCTAAGAAGCTACATTGACCACCAATACGTATGTCTGAACTTACTGTTGCCACAAGAAAACAGAATATTGTCTGTAAAGGCTGAAAGATCGATTAATATAATGGCAATTCTGGAATAACATATTGCATTTTGCGCTACTTGCTAGGCATCTTAGACAGCTTTCTCTTTTTTAGTTTCAATAATTTTTATTTGGGTTTCAAGATAAACACAAGAAAATACAAGAACATTATTGACATACATTACGATTTTCATTCTGTGTAAATTTGTTCAGGGTATATTTTCCTGAATTGTATACCAATAGACAAAGGATAAAGATTACATATACTATAAACATAACAATAACATGAACATTTGGGCACTTTTCTGGGGTTATCGTGAAACATATTTGAGACGATCTTCTCCTATGTTCCTTCCCGCCTCCATGCTCCACACCCAATGCTATACCCAAGACCAGATTTCATATAACTCATGGTTCCCCTTATGCTACAAATCGAGAATTAATCCATGCGTCCCATATATTTTTGAAGCTGTGATGGGAGTCATTTCCCAGTGCAATTACCCTCTCGTAGGTGTATGTATTGTTAATGGCTTGCAACAATGTGGTGTCAGACGGGGGGGTCATTGATTTCCATCTTTGTACCAACATTAATTTGGCTATAGTCAAGATTTTACATAGGAGTTTTTTATATTTGTTCAACTCCTCGGGAATTCCAATTAATAGGATGGTTAGAGGTGAGGTGTAGGGGAGGCGGAAATTAAATATTTCCGATATCATGTCAAAGACCCTTTCCCAATATCCACAAATTATGGGGCATTGTCCCAATATATGGAGCAGGGTCCCCTTCTCTCCACATCCTCTCCAGCAACTCCCAGACACGGAAGGGTACACCAGTTGTAAAGTGGATGGGGTTCGGTACCATCTTAAAGTAATTTTCATAGCTGTTTCTATGTGGGTGCTACATTTTAAGGACGCGTGACTTAATTTAATTGATCGTTCCCACTCGTCCGAAGTAATAACTCTTCCTAAATCTCTCTCCCAACAACGGAATGGTGCAGATCTAGTAAAGGTCGCCACTCCATCCATCTTATCATATAGAAACCGTAGTCCCCTCATCTTAGTCGACAACCATGTGAATATCGCATTATTGTGGGGTAGTTTCGATACCGGGTTTTTGGATATAAAGTGCCATATCTGGGAGTATTTAAGGAAATCACCCCTCTGAATTCCAAATTTTCGAGTGAGGTCTGTAAATGATAAAAATTGTGTGTTATCGGACTGTAAGTGAGAGACCTGTGTAATCCCCTTCGCTTCCCACTCCGAAATTACGAGGTCCTCTATTGCCCAGGTCATAAGTGATAAAGGCATCTCTGAGGCATGAAAGTGGCTGGTAGGATTTGTTTTCCAGTGAAGTAGCTTCCATGCGGACCATGCTGCTTGCATGACTAGGGACAAGGACTCAGGCATAGGAATATTCCAGACGGGCGCCCACAAGGTTTCCTCCAATCTTAGGGGATATATATACGATTGTTCTATATGTATCCATGGAACCGAGGTGTCAGCTGATCTCCATCTAGCACACTGTATAACTAAGGACGCTATGTAGTAATTCCTTACCACTGGTACTCCCAGTCCTCCCACCTCTTTTTGTTTAAATAGAAAGCTGTTGTTGACTCTGGGTCTCTTCCCATTCCATATGAATTTTGAGATCGCCCTTTGCATGGTTTCGAAAAACGAAACTGGGACGGAAATCGGGAGTGTGCGAAATAGATATAGTAGTCTAGGCAGTAATAGCATCTTGAAGGCTGCGACGCGTCCCATCCAAGACACGTCTATTTTGGACATTTGCTCCATCTCGTCCTGTAATGTTTTCAACATAGGTGTATAATTATTTCTATATAGGGCCCCTGTGGAAGGTGTCACCTGCATCCCCAGATACTGAACGCCATCTTTCCTCCAGTCAAAGTCATATTGCGCTTGTAGGGATTGAAGCTATAAAGGAGGGATATGTAAAGATAGGGCTTGTGATTTGGTCATATTTAATTTATAAAATGATAAGTGTCCGAAGTTGGCAATGATCTCCATAAGTTGGGGAATGGACTCTCGCGGTTTGGACAGAGTAAGAATGATATCATCTGCATACAGTGATATGAGATGAGTTCTGTCCCGTATATCAATGCCCCCTACCTCTGGGTCTAATCTAAGTATCTGGGCCAGTGGTTCCATTGAGAGAACAAATATCAATGGCGAAAGGGGGCACCCCTGCCTAGTCCCATTCGTTATTAAAAAGGGATCCGACACTACCCCATTAGTGAATACTCTTGCAGATGGTGCAGAGTACAGCGCCTCGACTGCTCTTAATATAGCTCCTGCAAACCCCATGTTTTTAAGCACCAAGAAGGCATACGACCAACAAATGCGGTCGAATGCCTTTTCGGCATCCAATGCGAGAATCACCGCCTCCGTCTTTCTAGAATTAATGTGGTGTATAATATTCAAAATGCGTCTAGTATTGTCATATGATTGTCTTCCTTTCACGAATCTCACTTGGTCGTGATTTATTAGGCTCGGAAGACAAGCTGCTATTCTATTCGCTATAATTTTGGCGTAAATTTTTAAATCTGAGTTTAATAGTGAGATCGGTCGAAAATTTTGAGGACTGGTGGCAGGCTTGCCCGGTTTAGGCAACGTCACCACCAGGGCCTCCTGGTTTTCCCTCGGAATAGTGCCAGAGTCCACCACAACTGTCAAAAAGGACAACAGCGGGTTCAGCAGGATTGGAAAAAACTTTTTATAATATTCATTCGTGAGGCCATCTGGACTCGGGGATTTTCTAGGTGGCAGCGACTTGATTACCGACAGCAATTCTGATGGTGAGATGGGCTCGTTCAAAGAGTCCAGTTGTGTTTCTGTGAGTGTGGGTAGTTGAGTACTTGCAAGAAAATTGGCAATTTCCTGCTTCGTTGGAGGGGTCACAGAAGAGTCTTCTCTAATATTGTATAAGCCTTCATAGAAAGCTTTAAAGGCATTGGCGATGCCACTAGGGTCATATATTTTGTATGTGCCATCTTTACTCTGAAGAAACGGGATTTTAGACCTTGCATGTTTTTGTTTAAGCTTGGCCGCTAAAAGCTTACCAGCCTTATTAGATTGAGAATAATAAGTTGCTTTCACCCTTTTCAAATTTTTCTCATAATTATGCAGTAGACAGGCTGTCAGTTGATGTCGTAGTGACACCAATTTTGCTGCATTGAAAGGTGAAGGAGATTTCTTATTACTGTCATCTATAGATTTTATTTGGTGTAGTAATCGGTCAATTTCTGCTAACCTGGTTTTCTTTTCTATGTGTCCCAAGCGAATAAATGTTCCTCTGATAAAAGCTTTATGTGAATTCCACAGTATGTCAGGGCTAGAGGCAGAGGGAGTATTGATCCGAAAGAATTCCTTCAGATCCTTTTCCAAAATTGCTTTATATTTTGGCTGCGACATTAGGAATTCATTACACCTCCACACATACGCTCTAGGACATTCATATTTTCCCCTTAGAGTCAGAGTTATTGGTGCATGGTCTGAGCATGATATTTGCGAAATATCCGATTTAACAGCAAGGGGAATACTAGTTTGTTCTAATAAAAATAAGTCTATTCGTGAATAGCTGTTGTGTACAGTAGAATAGTAGGTGTAATCTTTTTCAGTATTATGAAGGATACGCCAAATATCAAATAATTTGTGGCGCCATATAGCTTGTGAAAATGAAGGATGACGTGTTGTTGCGCCAGAAGTAGTGTCTACTTCTGTGTCCGGAGCCATATTAAAGTCTCCCATCATTACTAAGCATCCTTGTTTTCTCCGCTCCACTGTTCTCATGAGTCTCCCTAAGAATGACACCTGTCTTCTGTTTGGGGAGTATACCGAAACTAACGTGTATGTAACGTTGTTAAGAATGCAGACTAATATAATAAATCGCCCTCCAGGGTCGGCATACTGGGACACCAGCTGAAATGCCACCGAATCTCTAATCCCAATTAGTGTTCCCCTGCGTTTGGAGGAGCAGTGAGCGTGAAATATATGTGGGTATGAGGAGTGTCTAACGCGAGTGGCATCTACCTCCAAAAGATGCGTTTCTTGAACTGCAAGAATGTCACAGCCCTGAACTCGGGCCTCTCGCCATAAGTTGGCTCTCTTTTGAGGGGAGTTCAAGCCTCTGACATTCATAGACATAATTTTAAGTACCATAATTTACAATTAGTAATGCTGCAATGGTCTTACCACAACCACCCACATCAGAAGTCACCAGTAGTAGTAGGAAGCAGATTCGTCTCCGCCCTGTATAGTCACGTCGTCCCATGTGCCAGAACCGAGGACAAAACAAACTAGAAAAACAAAGAAACCAGTGGGTAAGCCACCTAAACAAAACAAAGAACAGAAATGCGGTACAGCAGACCAGCGGCTGTTGTAATCCTGGGGGGATAAGTTCAGTAGTAGTGGCCATACGAAATCCTTTGTCAGGTGAGTCTCTAGCTGTGTAGCCCTTTTGGTGGACGCTTTGGGGTTTTCGTTTGATGCCATCCATCAGACACAGGGCCAGGTAGTAGCTTGGGTGCTGGATCGGTGATTGGAATGTCCCATTTAAGTAGCAACTTCTTGCCGTCTTCCGGAGAGTTGATGATATGAGTAAGGTTGTTCCGGGATACGATCACTTTGACCGGGAATCCCCATTTATAAAGGATTTTATGCTTGCGTAGAGCTGTAGTTATATGGGTAAATTGCCTCCGTAATTGTAGTGTTGCGGCCGAAAGATCAGAGTAGATGGATATTTTATGGTATGGGTCAGGTAAACGGCCACTTTTCCGTGAAGTCAGCAGCACCAGCTCTTTAGTACGGTAAAAATGGATCTTTGCTAAGACATCTCTGGGTACAGCATCATCTAGGTGTGAGGGCCTTGGGACTCTATGCGCTCTATCAATGGTTAGGTCCATTGTCGTAAGATTAGGTATTAGCGTGCGTATCAAGTCTTGGAGGAATACTGTTAAATTACTCGCAGAAACTGACTCTGGAATCCCTCTAAACTTCAAATTGTTGCGCCTCGAGAGATCCTCCAGATCTGCTATTTTAGCTTTTAAAAATGACACGTATTTTTCCACCTCATAGTGAGCATCTATCAGATCATTGTGTGATGCAGCAAATTCCGCCATTTTAGATTCCACATGAACAGTGCGTTTCTGCAGTTCCTGAAGGCTTCTATCTAGCGGCTTAACCATTAAGGACATATCTGTTGTCAGTGATTTACAGAAGGTCATGAGCATATTTTTCATGGTGGCCTCAGTGAGTAAACTCTCTGTTGCCGGAATATCTGCAAAAAAATCTGTGGATGGCGGTATGTGCTGTATATTATCGCTCACCTCTCCTTCCTGATGCTCAGAGTTCTGGAGCCTGGGCTTCTGTTTGGCCGGGCTAGCGGTGGGCGATAATGGTGTCTCCCGCGTAACAGAGGCCTATAGGCCTCGGTGTGTCAGTATGATTAGGCCTCGGAACAGCGCTCTCCCCGGCCCGCCGGGGGGAAGGCTCCTGTGTCACCGGAACCCCGCACTCCAGCAGCTGCGGTATCGACGGTGCCGAGAGCGTCCTCCGTTGCCCTGACAACGTTAGTGTCTCCTCCGGAGGGTCTCAGGATGGAGTAGAGGCCCCGGAGATAGCGGCGGAGCGCGAGCAGTCGCCATTTTGATCTTCCCCTCAGCTGTGGGGGAAGTAGAAATCAGAGATTTTCTGAGGTTTTACCGCAGATTTTCTCTTTCTTGGCATCTCCGAAGATGGGAAACTTTCTCTTTATCGTTTGGAGTGTTATACTCCACGGGCTCGTCGCTACTGCTGTCGCTTTGGTGGACTCAGGCCTAGAGCTGTGCACCTATGCGGCCATTCCGTTCCACAGTCAGGCTCCGCCCCATCAGCTTTCTCTTTTTTAAACCACCTCAAATGTGATGTCAATGTACATGAAACATGTCAAAAATGTTGTACTTTACCATTTCTTTTAGCCATACCTTTTTTCTGTATAGTTTTCAGATATGTTAATGTAGACATTTGAAGTTGGCATCTGGAAAAGTAGTTAGAATGTGCCATATTTTATGTGTTTTCAAAGTATTCTTCATTTGCAATAGAATTCTGCCACATTTTTCTTACTTAATTTTGCCCAAAGTGAATGGTAGCTGGACTGCAATAGTGTAGTCTGGCCACTACACATTTACATAGTAGATGAGGTTGGATGAAGACATCAGTCCATCAAGTCCAACCTATAACACTACAGTCCCCTACAGTGTTGATCCAGAGGAAGGCAAAAAAAACTCCATGAGGCTTATGCTAATTGCCCCATTTCAGGGGAAAAAAATTCCTTCCCAACTCCAATCTGGCAATCACTATAAAACCCTAGATCAACTTGTCCTTAAAATCTAGAACCCATAATCCGTAATATTGTTCTGGTCGAGAAAGGCATCCAGTGTACAGAGCCATCTGCTTCTGACTCCATACACTATGCAGATATCAGTTAGTTGGTGAGGGTGCAGGGTATGAGACTCCCACTAATCTGATACTGATGACCTATCCTATGTTTAGGCTATCAATATCCCGTCTTGGAGAACCTCTTTAGGGTCGCAATATGACACTGTGATCTTCATGTCATGTGACACATCAACATGTAGCTATAGTCTTAAAAACACTGAAAAGAAAGTGTGTAAAAAAGTTACAATCATCTATTGATGTATAAAGTTATAGGCCTGTTACCTGCAGATCTCGTGCAAATATTCTACTGCATTAAAGAGCTTTTTATATAATAAATTTGTACTTCCCCTTTAAGGAACATGTTCCTGTCCAATATAAATTTTAAATAGAAAAACTGGCTGTTTCCATTTATATGTGGATGGAATAGTACAGTAAATGTGCTCTAATATGGTTAGATCCATGTTTACTTCATGCCAAGGGTACACATCTAAGAGATGACAATGAGTGAAGGAAGGATGTTATAAATAATCAACTGTTTTACTATAAGAACTACCTGAGTAAATTCCAAAGATTTCTAGTTAGTATCTCTATAGATTTAAAAACCTCCTGTACAGTTTTTTTGCTAGACTTACTTTATGTTCTCATGTGCAACCAATATCTATAAATCTCTCTTTAAGAACATTTGTCTTGGATGAAGCTGGTTCTCTTACAGCAGATAACTTGGAGGGGGATTGAGAAATGATCAGATAAGTAAATAATCTTCATTACAGATCAAACATTTGCTGCAGGACACTTCCCTCCAGCAGTGATACCAAGCTGCATGTGGGCAAAGTACCAAACTAACAACACACTATGTACACCTTCCTTAAAGGCACAGACAGGGTGTTGGAAGATGAAAGCACTTTCTGGGATGGCGGATTTATTTTAACATCTTCTTGACCAAGAAATGGGAAATGTTCTCTTCTGAAATTGCAAAGTGGAATCTACAATACTGTGTTATTTATCACAGCAGGCAGATATACAAATATAGACGTTCAGGATGACAGAATTTAGGTCAATCTTAGGCAATCAGATTTGTTTGCAGGGCTGTGGAGTTGATAGGCCAAATCAACAACTCTGACTCCGACTCCTCTATTTTACCACAGCTTGACTCAGAATCCAACCACATCAAAAATGGCTGACATCCGTGACCAGACGGAATCATTAAAGTTCCACTCATATATTAAAAAGCTAGTGACTGAATTCCTATGAAATTAAATAAAGTAAACTATGCATCTAACTAGTTATACAATATTAACTATGCAATATAAAAAACTTTTTTAAACTCCACCCAAATTTGGTCCCAACTCCAACTTCACAGCCCTGTTAGTGTCGTTTATAAAAATTGACATTTTTCTATTTTCATATGGTGACATTTATAGCTGATAACAGAAAATGCAGCCATGTTGTTGTCTACTTAAAATAAGTAAGATTTAATTGAAAAAGTCAACCAAGATGACTGCACTTCCTTCAAAAATATTCACGCCATCAAAACAAGTAGAAAATGCAAAAAATAGACATAAGTAGCAAACAGTGGCAGGTGGCATCTATGCCCTCATGAATAAAAAGAAACTAATATCACATTTTTAGGGTGAAATCTGCGAGTGTGTGCAGTTGTGGCACGTTTTTATGCACATTTACTACAATTTACTATTACAATACTGTAGCTAGATGAATGCTGAGTAAAAGTAGAGAGAGGAGAGAAAAGCCAACATGCCAATGTAGTGTCTGTGAAACTGTTATATGGATATATGCGAGGTTTTGATTTGTCCAGTAAAAAATCCCTGAAATCTAAAAGATCATACACTTAATACACAACCACTTAATACATAAAAATGCCCATCTTTTAAATATGATACATCTAGTTTCTATGAGCTGAGAAAGCCATTTTATTGCCTAATAAAGAGCTAGCCCTGGTTCGGTCAAAGATGATAGATTACACTGCGAGTCCTTTGCACCAGGCGAGTCACAGTGCTTATCCGCTTTGTCAGTTATCCAGCAGCTTATAAACCTCTATATTCTAAAGAGAAAACACCAGAAACAAATTATCGTTTTTTTAGGCATCGCTGCTAATTTATTTGGTACTTTGTAAAACACAATTAGGGAATACAAATATATATATGTATTTATACAATGTACCGATAATAGAGCCTCAACAGGCCTAAGTATGCCAGCATCAAAGTGATCAGCGACTGACACAGAAGCATTTGTTTAGACATAATTGTTCATGGACAGATTATGCTGTCTCCGGAATCAGTCAGATTATATTTACTCTACGTATCTTCCAAGCCTGCGGTAAATATGTTTACAAGGAATATGAAGGTAAACTATTTCATTAGTTCGCACTTTTGTGCTTAGATAAGCCACACACACCTTCTCTACTTAGACAAGCCTCCTAGCCAAAAGAAGGAAAAGATGTCTAAAACACTTAAAGAGGTATTCCACTTTTTACCCTATAGGGAGGCTTAAAATAACAAATACTATATACTCACCTGTGTGTTCACCCAGGGATGCTGTGGAGAGTCTCAGTCTGGATCCCCGGTCTAATGGACCTTTGACCTGCACAGGAGTGTGTCGACCAATCAGCGACTGAACAGTGATATTCTGTTCAAATGGAACATCCGTGCGCAGTCACTGATCGGCTGATGTGATTGTATGCGGCAGAGGCAAAACAGACCGTGGACCTGAATGGAAACTCTCCATTGGATCCCTGAACAGACACACAGGTGAGTATATAGTATGTCTTATTTTAATCCACCATATGGGGTAAATTATTACAGTCATGGCCAAAAGTTTTGAGAACGACACAAATATTATATTTTCACATGATCTGCTGCCCTCTGGTTTTTTTGTGTGTTTGTCAGATGTTTTTATCACATACAGAAATATAATTGCATTCATATTATGAGTAACAGAAGCTTATATTGACAGTTAGAATGAGTTAATGCAGCAAGTCAATATTTGCAGTGTTGACCCTTCTTCTTCAGGACCTCTGCAATTCTCCCTGGCATGCTCTCAATCAACTTCTGGACCAAATCCTGACTGATAGCAGTCCATTCTTGCAGAATCAATGCTTTAATTTTGTCTGAATTTGTTGGTTTTTGTTTGTCCACCCGTCTCTTGATGATTGACCACAAGTTCTCAATGGGATTAAGATCTGGGGAGTTTCCAGGCCATGGACCCAAAATCTCTATGTTTTGTTCCCTGAGCCATTTAGTTATCACCTTTGCTTTATGGCAAGGTGCTCCATCATGCTGGAAAAGGCATTGTTGAGCGCCAAACTGCTCTTGGACGGTTGGGAGAAGTTGCTCTTGGAGGACATTCTGGTACCATTCTTTATTCATGGCTGTGTTTTTAGGCAAGACTGTGAGAGAGCCGATTCCCTTGGCTGAGAAGCAACCCCACACATGAATGGTTTCAGGATGCTTTACAGTTGGCATGAGACAAGACTGGTGGTAGCGCTCACCTCTTCTTCTCCGAATAAGCTGTTTTCCAGATGTTCCAAACAATCGAAAAGGGGATTCATCAGAGAAAATGACTTTACCCCAGTCCTCAGCAGTCCACTCCCTGTACCTTTTGCAGAATATCAGTCTGTCCCTGATGTTTTTTCTGGAGAGAAGTGGCTTCTTTGCTGCCCTCCTTGAGACCAGGCCTTGCTCCAAGAGTCTCCGCCTCACAGTGCGTGCAGATGCACTCACACCTGCCTGCTGCCATTCCTCAGCAAGCTCTGCACTGCTGGTAGCCCGATCCCGCAGCTGAAACACTTTTAAGAGACGGTCCTGCCGCTTGCTGGTCTTTCTTGGGCGCCCTGGAGCCTTTTTGGCACCAATGGAACCTCTCTCCTTGAAGTTCTTGATGATGTGATAGATTGTTGACTGAGGTGCAATACTCTTCCCAGTTAGGCCATTTTTGTGCAGTGCAATGATGACTGCACGTGTTTCTTTAGAGATAACCATGGTTAACAGAAGAGAAACAATGATGGCAAGCACCAGCCTCCTTTTAAAGTGTCCAGTGGTGTCATTCTTACTTAATCATGACAGATTGATTTCCAGCCCTGTCCTCATCAACACCCACACCTGTGTTAATGGAGCAATCACTGAAACGATGTTAGGTGGTCCTTTTAAGGCAGGGCTGCAATGATGTTGAAATGTGTTTTGGGGGATAAAGTTCATTTTCTAGGCAAATATTGACTTTGCAAGTAATTGCTGTTAAGCTGATCACTCTTTATAACATTCTGGAGTATATGCAAATTGCCATTAGAAAAACTGAAGCAGTAGACTTTGTAAAAATTAATATTTGTATCATTCTCAAAACTTTTGGCCATGACTGTACAACCAGCATGCAGTAGAACAGCCACGCCTGTGCTCAGACCATACTTCCCTAGCCCATAGGCCACTGCATTTTTTAACACTTGCGACATTACTTTGCACTTACAAGGACACCAAATTCAATATTCAATAATAAAAGAAGAAAATAGCAACCACTTGATTTTTCACATTTTGATTATAAAATAAGGCACAGTTAGTTGCTCTATGTGTTGTCACCACAACCACATTTTCCATGCTAAAGACTGATAAATAAATCTTTGCAACTGTTAAAGGGAATCTCCACCACCAAAATCACTTTTCATTAACCACTACAACATAGACAAAGGTATTCTTACTATTCCAATAACTACCCTTACAACAAGTAAGTGGTTTAGAAGTTATTTTGCTGGTGGCAGATGCCCTTGAGTGGTGTTTGGTTTTGTCACAAGTCAAAGTCATAATGTATGATTGCTGTGGACCCTCAGTGCAGCGTAACAATGATTTGTGTATTCAATAAATATCCAATTTATGTCATTGTATAAGCACCCAAAAAGATGAAATGATGCCACAAGAACAAATAGGTTAGGGAATAGAGTTCACCAAATTCAGTCAGCTATACATCCAAAAATATTGAAAGATTGTAAAAATGCAGAAAAATACATAAAGAACATAACAGTAGATCTTAGAATGAGGAAAGCGTGAGCAGTGAAGTGCCCAAACTGTTTCACCAACAAGCAGATTTCCATGATGAATCATGACACTACTTGTCCACATCCAACCCTTAGGCCTCATGAACATGACCATGTGCACAGTCATTGTGCTAGCCATGTTTTTCATGGCCCCATTCATTTCTATGGCCCCGTATACACGACCGTGTATTTTCATGATCCAGTGTATGGGGTCATGAGCAAAACTCAGGACAGGTCCTATTCCTGTCTGTTTTGAGGCCTGTGCTCACTGGCCTCAGTGAGTGGGGGTGCAGAGGTGCATGCGGCACACAGATGTCATTCATGTACCATCCATGCCGTTCAATCACAGCCCGGCGACACACAGGGTTGTGTGCATGTGGCCTTAGAGATAGGCAGAAGATGCTGATATACACCGGGTATTCCTGCTATACCCAGATCCCTTGTAGAGACCAAAAATAAGTTGACAGGTTCACTTTCAGAATCTTGATCTCCGACAAAGAATAATTTTTATTTGGTATATCTCATAAGAGAGCAAGGGGAAAAAGAGATATTGAAAGGCTTAATACGGAGAGCATACAATTAGAGTAAAAAGGAGAGTAGGAGTAAAAATAAACTTGCCCCTACAACCCCCATAGTCCAGGAGAGCTGTCCACAGCTTATCACTCATCAATTGAGCCAAGTATTAAGCCAGTGGAATGCAAGCGAACTGGTTATTTATAAATACCACTCAATGCTCTTGGAAAGGAGTTGACCAAAGGCAAAAAACTAGACTATTCCAATAAAAACTGATAATACATCTGTATTGCCCCATATCATTCTAATCCAGTTAGCAAAAACACTTTTTTTTACATTATGTAGTTTCAGTGTTAAATCCCATGTATTGGCACACCAGTAAATGCTTCTCTCCATTCATCAAAGCTCCATCAATAGGTTTTGTTGCAAGGTTATCTGAGAAAGGTCATGCAAGCCGCCTGCCTGTAAGTTCTACACACTGTTGTCGACTTTTTAAAGAATCAGCTGACTTCCAGAGGGGATATTAACTGTACTGTATGTTGCTTTGAAATGGACAGCAAAACCCTCCAGCTCGGAAGTTGTAAATGTAATGTTCCCCCTTGCATAATAATATGCAATTAAAGTCTAAGCTATATGACTGATGAATTATTGCCTCTTGCACTCCCATAGAACAATTTAATTGCATTTTGATTTGTTCCAGTCTTTCTATTACAGCCTTTCATTATATGGCATATTGGGACTGGAGTTTACGGCAAATGTTTCTTTCTACAAGAGCATTCTTACTCCCATTTAAAGTGTCCTTACATGGGGGTGAGATTATATCATTAAATGCTGAATAGCATCTTAGAACAATGCACAAATACCTCTCTGGTGGCCTGGCAAATATTAACATGTGACATAACTTGCCTGTATTTGAAGTGTTAAGTACTCTTGTTTTGCTTGTTTTTAGCATTGCTTGTGATAGAGGCTTTGTGTGCATTTATCCTGCCCCACAACGGTATCTATTCATCTTGAACTTGTCAATGGCCTTGAAGTGAAACAGCAGCGTCTTGATTTATTGCCTTTATTACCGGAAGAGAGTATAGAAAATAGTTATGCTAATCAGATCAGCATTCTCACTTATGAAACATAGCTTTGGTATTTTAGCAATTAGCACAGATCTCTTAGATCTCTTACCACACAGCACAGTTCAGGTCAGAGAACTCTAGTTCAATCCTCACTGGATACAAATGCTTTGAATATATTGTTACAAAAAAAGAAGCCATTTTTCTCCAGTTTGCATGGTCACGACCTGTCCTTGAACTGCATTGTATTTTATACCAAAGACTGGAGCACAATTCCAAAAGAGGAACTGTTATGGCAGTCAGCTTATGATAAACCTCAAAGGCATAGACACACATACAGGTAGCAGCTGAAATAGCAGAAATGGAATAGCTGATGAAAAAAATGCTAAAATATCTGAAAAACAACAAAAGGATACATGTGGCTTTAACTGAATCTTAGTTAAACATTTCCAAGATGACTGACAGGAATAGAAGCACTACAGTGGCTGTTTTATATTTGGAGTTACTTTAGCAAATATATTCAAGAGCTACTTACAAAATAAGTTTTTAAACAATTTGTCATGTACGAACTGTCCTAGCACGTGACATGGGTGCGGCTGTAAGGGGTTAATTCACTCCACTCACTCAGTCTTGCACTCACCCTTCACTCTGGCTGTAAATTGAGCATACCTCACACTCCAACACAATCCACTCACCAAAATACACACGCCACCACTACTGACTTACCAGGCTCAGTAGTAGCTTCACTCACATATGCACGTGTCTCTAACAGTCAGACTCAACACACATCAAAAGAGTAAAGGTTTTATAGAGCAAATACAAAGTACCATTAAAGTTAACAATTTAATACCTGAAGTGTACAGTGCTATATATGAGAAAGATACATAAAAATTTGACAAACAAGCAAAACAGTTTTTAAAATAAAAGGAGAAGAACAGAATAAACCTAATAAACTAGAGTCATTTTGGTTCCATGGAGCTTGGAAGATCTCTTCTCATGGACTGAACACACCAAGCTTACTTGTTGCTTCCAAGATGTGGCAAAGTTTCCATCCTATTAATAGACTTCTGTAAGGTGAAGCTCCTGGCTTGTGCTTAGATACGCCCCTGGCAGTGTGCCCCTCCTCCTCCTACTCCCTGAAGTGGGGGATGAGCTAACTCATCCTTATCTGGGAGAGTTGGGGCATGAATTGTTCTATCTCCACCTTGGAAAGCTGGATCCCCGCTTGCCTGAGAGGTTGAATCCAGTCACATCCCCCCTCTCTAAGGCCTGAGTGAGCCTGGCAATGATGGAGAGTTGGTAAGCCATAAATCTGACCTGCCTGTATTATTTCAAAGAGCTTGCTGCCAGACCAGGTCGGACCTAGGTGGTCTGGTCCTGGTTCAGGTGCAGCTAGCACCAGTGGGGAAATTGGATTAGGACTGGCCATATGCCACTCTTAATAAATTCTCCCCAATGTGTGCAAGATGATTGGAATTCAGAATCAATTTGTATTTATTTTCAATTTTTTTTATTATTTTATTTTTATTTATTTTTATTTTATTTATTTTTATTTTTGTATGTATTTTCAACAGTACTAAGTAGGTAGCTATGTTTATCTATTCCTTATCTTAAACACTGTTCAGTCGGGGTGACCAACAGTTTAGGAAAATATGCATGCTGCTAGTCCTATGAATGGAAGAATCTGAATTCTAGTATAGTATGGGGTCTCTTTTCTGCTAAGATGAAGCATTCAGCGGATATATGTTAGATACAGCCATCATGGTCAGTACTGTTATATCGGACACCAAAATCAAAATTCCTTTATGATCTACTAGATTAATCCATTCACAATACCGTATGTGTAAATTTAACCTTTTTGTGCTATTTTGTGACTACTAATTTTGAAAGGTAAACGTATATCTGGCACATAGTATAAGAAACAATGTGCATCATTAGTTGTGAGCTGTAAAGAATCCAGACATGTGGCATCAAGAAGAAAATACATTATAATTAATGATATCCGGTAGACCAATCCCCTAATAAATCATTTACAGGAGCAGGCAAACCTTTCATTCCTTAATAAAACAGAACCCATGAATACTTTCAATTCATTCAAAAAACAAAGGAAACGATTGTCACATAGGTAAAGTAATACAAAGGCATGCACTTTAATTTTATGATATACCATCTAAGAGCTGTTGTTAGAGGCATGGAAGAAAATTCACACAAACTAGAATAGTTGCACCTAACTTCAATAATCTCTTGTGAATTACCATTAAACTAAAGCCCCACATAGTCAAATGCAGCCAAAAAAAACCGCAGCGGAAAAAATGCGTTGGAAACTCATTGTGTTTTTTATCCACAGCATTTTTCATTGCATTTTCGTAATAGTTTTCCTCTGGGGACTTTCTGCCCCTATTATAGCTATGCGGAAAACACCAGCGTTTCCACAGGTATAATTGACATGCTTTGATTTTCAAAAATTAGCCAGAATCCCATCCACTTTTCAGGTACTGTAAAAATGCAGCTTTTTTTGTCGCAGAGGAAACGCTGTGGCCAAAATGCTGCATTTTCGCAACATGGGGCTTCAGCCTAAAAATAGTATTTTAATTTAGATGTTAGATGACAAATGGAACTCATTCTATCTGCCCGAAGAGTCCTATTTTACCATTTGGCAAGGTCAGAAGATGACTTGACATTCTATATTTGCCTAAAGAACTAAATGGAAAGAAACTTTTTGTGCCTGTACTTTTATTTTTTTTATTTAGCTGTGAACAGTTAGTACAAGTACCTTGCAAAAATCCAAGACCCAAAAATGAACAAATACAGTTGAAAATTATTTTCTCATTTCATTAAGTGTTCCTCTCATAAGAACTGTACCATGTATAGATAACTTTACGTAGCTTTGTAGAGAAGTCTTAGCAACAAAGCAGACAATCTTGAGCTGACAATACACTAGTGATTATAAATGGTAGAAAAGGACACTTTACACTGACAACTTTTCTTGACACAAAAGAAAATTACAGATTCTAACAGAAGTTAGATGGAAAAGTCAATCTGACCTGTTAAATTTTTTTCATTCATTGTAATGTGAAATCATAAGCACAGTTGGAAAATTGGACAGAGGGGGAATGTGCCAACTCTTACTGCAACTGTACAAGTCTGAGAACAAGGTTGAGATGGTTCTCCATGTTGTCATTGATATATTTAATATGTAGGAATTATCAATCAAAACTACAATATATTCAGACCAGTTACTGACAATGTGAACACCAGTCAGTCCTCTAAAATACAGTATAGGCAGATTTACTATTGAAAATAATTTAAAAGGTTTAGCTACAAGGAAAACTTTCAGGTCAGAAAGCAAACCAAGAACAGATAGTTTTTCTTGTATGTAGATGTATTTTAGCTGTTAAATTGGTTTCAAAATTGCACTAACTAAAGATTGGCAAATTGGTTCGTACCAAATATTCCATTTTTTTTTTTTTTACGAAACTGAATAAATGGAGATTCGTATCCGGTGAACTAAAATGACTGCCGCATGGCTGGAATGCCCATGTGACCGCTGGTGGCTCAATCACAGGCCTCAACAGTGAGCCCGGACCGATGACGTCACAGAACAGCGCCACACACCGCATTGAGGCCCAAAAGAGGTAAGAGAAGGTGAGTATGAATGTTTTTATATTTTTTTTTTTTTTTTTACTTCCCCTGGACCTCTACCTAACCCCAGGGTATAATAATGTCACTTTCACTTTGACTTAGAGAGCTTGAAATTGGATAGATATGTTTCTAGGAACCCTGAGAGTGTTATACACAATTTTTAAAGCCAATTTAAGATGTACTAACCCTGTCAAACAATATAAAGGAGCTCATATATTGCATATGAAATTCTGTAGACGCATTCACCCTGTCCCAATTTTTCCTGAGAAAAGCTTGACTGACTAAGGAGCAGAATAGTGTATACAGTCTCATCTGTGCTTTTACTTTTAAAGCTGGTCATAAACAGTGGCATAAGTAGCACCTGCCACGGGGCCTGTAAACTAAGGGGGCCTGGTGGGCCCCTGCTGGCTTTTTGTTTTTTTTTTAATAGGCCGTTACCTGATGGAGTAACCCCAGCAGGTAACATGGCCTATTAAACTTACCGATCCCCATTCCTGCTCTCGGCTTCCTCCACTTCCAATTCTGCGCTCCAGGGCACCCTATGCATCCAATATTCAATCGCTGGGGCCCCCTGAAGAAAACAAGGGGAACTGTAGGGGTCCGTAAGCAACAGCAGGGATCTGTAAGTAAGGCCGCGGGTCTGCGTCAAGAGTATTTCTTTGTAAACCCCAACAAATACTGCTATTATTATACTCTGGGGTCTCTTCATACTAAAGAGTATAATGATCGGAGGATCAAGGGAGGCGAGAGACTCCATGCGTGTTACTCACCTCTGCGGCGCTGTCTTCGACCTCTGCAGTGACGTGAAAGATGTCAGGCCAGCTTTACAAATCATAATGACGTCGGAGTAACCCACGTCTGTGACATCATTGAAGAGGGCCGAAAACAGCAGGGAGTCGTGCTGAAGTGCAGGAGAGGTGAGTAATACTGGTTTTTATGTTTTTCACCTCCCCTGGGTCTCTGGTCATTATACTCTGGGGTCTGAAAATCCTTTTTTTCCAGGTGAAATAATTGACCTCAAGAAATATCTGGAAGCAGCTTTCTCCCCTCTCTTAATTCAGAAGCAGCCAAGTGTGCATGTATGTGGGAAAGCCAAAAGTGATAGCTGTCACTGAAAAAGCATGTGGTGGATAGCTATTCAATGTGCATGGTCAATCATGAATTAATTCCAAAGTACAATCACCCTTGCCTTCATCAGACATATACTGGTCATTCCAAGTATATTTTCCTGCATTTTCTCACGGTTTCCTAATTTCTACTACAATATCTGAAAGATTAAGATTTTTATTGACATATCAATTCAACATTTTACATATGTAAACGAAACTAGAAAAAGTGAGTTACAGTATATGCATTATTGATGAGATTTGCCCGAAAAAAATATAAGCCACAAAACAAGTACAAAAAAAGCAGAATTCCACATAGGAAAGTGATAAAATGACATAATGCCAACATTATAAGACCAAAAAGTCTATCACTCTGGTCTCACGCCACATTTGCATCAGTATGTCTTGCCTGTATAGTTATGCCACACTGTTTGGCCTTATACCCTACAACAGTAACAAACAGCACATGACACACCATAAGTATAAGCAACATATATAAGTACAACAGATATTCAGCTCAGAGATAAATGACTTGTACTTATGAGAATGAAGAGAGCAGGTCTCCTTTATTAGTGTGCCCTTGCCTTGACTATCACATATGATGAGAGATCAGTCCACTGAATGGATTGCAGCCCAAAGTGCTTTATTATTACTTTTGTACTGTAACACTCAGTAATTAGTGTACATAGCAGTTTTCCTAAAACATCTGTTCCAAGCATCATTTAGGAGCTATGATGAATTGCAGCGTAAAGGAAAAAAAGACAGGAAAATATAGAACAGCAGTATACATCAAGGGAATACTTTATATGAAGAGAATGTGATATACATAATTAAAATGTACTAGAAGCAACGTTTCCTCACATGATCTTCTAACTAGCACACATTGTACATATTGTATCAAAATGCTTGATTAAAATTGGTGACTATAAAAGAATGCTAAAATAACAGAACAGAAATATGAAATAAAGCACAAAATAATACAAATAGTGTTGAATTTGGGTGCCTAGGGCCCACCGGTATAATTTATTCTAGGGGCCCACTATACAGCTACATGCAAACATTACCTGATACTCAGGGTGGGGTCACACTTGCGCCAGAGTCCGTCCACCGCGAATGAGACTAAAAATCTCGGGAAACTGTATAGGGACTGGATAGCGAAAGGTTAGCAACGCATTGCTTAAAAACCCATTCATTTGAATGGGTTTTTAAAGCAATGCGCGGGTGTGTGCTTACACCCTCTGCACCGCAAATCCATTTTTTTTCGCTGGAAACAAAGTCGGACATGCAGGACTTTGTTTCCAGCGAAAAAAACTGAATGGGTTTTTAAGCAATGCGTCACTAACCTTTCGCTATCCAGTCCCTATACAGTTTCCCGAGATTTTTAGTCGGATTCGCGGCGGACGGACTCCGGCGCAAGTGTGAACCCACCCTTATTCGCAAATTCCTAAAATGTCAACAACATAATTTTTCTTTCAGTAGACTCTTGCTGCCTAGCTCTCGCCTTAGAATTTTTTGTGGGGTTCTGCAGTATCCTGCTGCGTTGCTCTTGTGCTGAACTAGGGGATGTGTTCTCACACAGCAGCAGTAAGATGCTGTAAGATTATTTATTAGTGATTGGGGTCCATGCAGTGGGATGGAGAAGATGGGGCACAGGGTGAAAGGATACTGGTTGCCCTGACTCTGCATCTAGATGTCATCTCAGTCGCCCTGTGTCTACAGTATATAAAATAAACTGGGTATAGTATATTATACTGATGTATAGCCTGGTTGAGATGTTGTATGATGAGTATTTCTATGAAGTACAATGAGTGTACTGTGCCATGCCAGGGTGAGGTGCGGGCCCACCAGGGGATTCACTTGTGGGCCAATCCAAAACGATATCCTCTGTTCTGAGGGTCACTCAAAACTAAGCATCAAACAAGAGAAGAAAAAAAAGTACAAGACTACGCTAACAACGGGTCTCTATGTCCTGTCAAGCATGTTCCCGATACAGTACTTGCTGTTCTGCATGTGATGAGCTAAAGTCAAGGTCACTGACAGTACCGTCTTTTCTAATCCCCATCTACAATAGCACATCCTAACATGAGAGATTTTTTAATTTTGACGGTCCTGGTTTTTCAGTTAGATGAAATTTGATATTGTATTACTTTTTATATGTACATGTTATTGTATCCAGAGATGGGCTCGTCCACAGGAGTAAAGGAGACATCTACAGTGGGGTCAGATTCTGACACAATGAGGGCCATGTGCCATGTGTCTATGAAATTCATCAAAGGCAACGTGGTCTATCACTTTTCTGAGTTACTTCCTGGTCATGTGGTCTGTACGTACAAATGAAATATCACAACTGACAATGCAATAAATGGTGAGCACAACTTTTTATTTATGGCTGACTGGGTGGGCCTAATATAATCTAGTTTGCAAATTACTGTATGTGTAATTTACTAATATTATATATTTCATTTCTATACGCAGAAACATCTAAAAATTTGTTTTAACAACAAATAGTGACATTAAGGGGTACCCATGACATTAAGCATGTGATGAATCATGTTATAGAGCAGCAGGAGCTGAGTAGATTGAAATATATATATATATATATATATATATATATATATATATATATGTGTGTGTGGCTGCTAGACACTTATGGTGTTGCTCGTCTCCTAGAAGGATCTAGCATATTTAAATCTGATATAGCTGATCCTTGTTTTCAGAAAATAATGTGACAGAACTATAAATGACATGGCATGTCAGTGCTCCAATTGACCACATTTCCCTAGGCCAAAGCGAAAAGATATTTTCACAGCAATGGGCAAGGTCAAAAAGGTATATCAATTGTCAAGATAATTTGCTAATATTTAGAATAATTCCCTCTCTCTTTCCTATATCGATGCTAGTAATTATAGAATGTATAGTTGGGATTCTATTTAATCCTTAGAGCACCTGGGCAGGACCCATTGACTGGTATGTGCCCAGAGCACTGAAGGGAATAATAAATTATTGTTGGAATGTGTCTTGACAGGATAACACATTGATGGTAATGTCTATATTGTAAGAAGTTACAACTATCTCTCTCTACTTCTCACAAGAAATGCACTTTGTTTGTACTGTCTTTTTTATTCAGGGCAATTAAACTTTATAGGTCTACATCGTTCCTAAGGGGATGTATTAAATCCTATTAAAAATGTCAAATATCACCTGTGTAATGAAAAATATTCTCAGATGTGTTATTACGGTGTAGTACAGTAAAATAACATTCACTAAGTACATCTCCCTAATTGCAAATCATAGCTGCTACAGTGTCTGCTAAGCCCAAGGCTTAGCCCTAACATGCAGCAATAGATATCTTAACAAATAGCATTACACTTTGAGTGTATCCATGTTAAATGTTAATATTACTTTGTGTAGTTTTCAATTTACAGCAAATCTATACAACAAAACAAAAGAAATTACATGTACACAGCATCTATTAATATTCCATTAGCCCACCATCAATGATTTTTCTGGAATATTGGCTGTTTTTCACATAATTTCTGGGGTTGTCATCTCCCTTCCATATAATTAACCTTCATCCCATAAAAAAAAAAAAAAAAAAAAAATAATAATTTCAAGTCATTTTGATATTAACATTAAGCATTTGGTGCTTTAACAGGGCTTGTACAAGTCTTAGTCTCGAAAATTACACATTAGAGATCCAATATTGAGGTCTTATTCATAAAGATGGAATTTTGCTATTTCTGAACATAAGTGGGAACCACCCACTAATACTGTCATGCTTAGCAGCTCTTGAGACATATGACAGAATTAGGTTGCTTAATCCAGGAACAGGCCATAAATGCAATACATATCGAATAAATATAAAGGCAGTGTTCACACTTGAACGCCATGTTCTGTACATATGTGTATAGAAAAAAAAAATTACTTAAAATGTTGTGTAAATGTAACTATGAAGGGCCGGCTCTTCCTTTTTGAAGATATTCTGGTTTGGCCAATATCTTGTCAAGGCTCTTTCAAGGGTCGACCATTGACTTATATGGTAGATATGTATAGGTGGCATAATACAGAGAGTTTACTTCCTTCTGGAGGAGAGCTAATTTGCACAGATCATCTTGTTTTTCTTATACTTAACCTGACTTACATCCATTATTATACTCCAGAGCTGCAATTGCAATGATAGTGGCACTTGCCAAAATGCATATTTACAAAGCCAGTGCAGACATTTTGACAATATGTAATGCTTGTGGCTTTCAGCAACATAGTGCAATGCACAGTATTTACAAAGTTACTCAATTATACCTAGTCATTCTGTATGTAATGTTAAATGGTGTAAAAATGCAAGGACTATCCAGTGACACCAGAGGCGTAGCTAGCGGGGGGGGGGAGAGGGGGCGGCTGCCCCGGGCCCACTGACATTTTAGGGCCCACCCCGGGGCCGCCATTAATACACCTTTTACTTTTAACTAGATCGGTGTCTGCCACTTGCTGTCTTGTAAACCGCAAGTCACTTCAGGCCTGCGGTTTACATGACAACGAGAACACAATCATGGGCATAGGTGGCGCGATGACGTCACAACATCGCGCCTCCTACGCTGAGACGCTGACTTCCTGTGCGTGGACCCTGCGCACAGAGCACGGGTCAAGAAGAGAAAGCGGCGACTCCGTTCCTCATGGTCGCTGGAAGGTGAGTATAACTTATATTTGTTTTGTTTTGTTTTAGCTTACTTGTGGGTAATTTAATAGTATAAGGGGTTGTTAGGAGGGGGAATTATAACTATAAGGGAGGGGGCATTATATAAGGGTTATTACGGGGTACAAGGCGGGAGGTTATTTATATTAGGGGTCATTATGAACATAAGGGGGTGGTCATCAATATAAGAGGTATTAGGGGTGCAGTATTTATGTCAGGGGGAATCAGGAGCAATATGAGGGGGCAGTTAACTTAATTAAAGTGACACTTGAGCTTTATTAAGACTAAAGCCCCACGTAACGGACCGCAGCAAAAAAGCTCTGCAGAAAAAAATGCGGCAGTAACATTGTGGTTTTTCCCGCAGCGCTTTTCACAGAAGGTCCACAGAGGTTTCCTCTGCAGACTTTCTGCTTCCATTATAACTAAAGGGAAACAGCCAGTGTTTCCGTAGGTATAATTGACATGCTGCGATTTCCAAAACCGCAACGGATTTGGAAATCGCAGAGTGTCCGCTGCACGCATTTTTCTACAATGTGTGGATGGGATTTGCTAGAATCCCATCCACTTTGCAGGAACTGTAAAATGCCGCATTTTTTTTCCCGTGGCATTTTTGCCACGTGGGGCCCCATCCCATCCCCACTTTGTGGTAAAATATGCACAGTGGACACGCTGCGATTTCCAAAACAGTCGTGGTTTTGGAAATTGCAGCATTCCTATGGAAACGCTCCCAGTTTCCCTATAGATATAATTGAAGCAGAAAGTCCGCAGAGGAAACCTCTGCAAACATTCTGTGCAAAGTGCTGCAGGAAGCAACGTGGGGCCTTGGCCTTAAAGAGTTTTCCAGCTCATTTTTATTGATGGTCTATCCTCAGAATAAATCATCAATAAGAGATAAGTGATTCCCCACTGATCAGCTGTATGAAGGGGCCCCGGCGCCTGTTTATATCACACGCTGTCTGTTTATAGTGACCGTGTGATGTAATTCCAGTCTTGTCACATAGACGTGTATAGGACGAGGCTGTAGTTACATTACATGGCCGCTATGAGATGAATGACACTATGTAAACAGAGATGGGGTCACGGCGCTTACACAGGTACCACGATTCATTCAAACGATTCATTCCCAATTATTGGAACCCCACTAATTAATTTTACCTTTTGTTTACTTTTTAATTAGGAAACACCTGGGGCATTATTAATAAGGGGCACTATTTAAAGGGGGTTCATAGGGAAGTTATTAATTTAAAAATGCACTTGGGGGTTATTCATTATAGGGGGGTTATATCATATATTTTATAATTGGGGTAGCAGCAGGATGGGGGTGCAGGTGAGGACAATGTGGGTCAGGTGCCTGGAAAAGTGAGGAGCCAAAGATGTCTGTGTTGTAAACTTTACAGAGACTGGAAGAAGTGGTCATGGCCGTCCAGATGAAAGAGATGGGGAATGTGAACGATTAGTCAGAGACCTCACCGGTAAGTCACTAAATGTTACTGTACTGTATTTGCCTAAATCGTCTGCAGAGCCCTGTGTAGATCCAATATATACCACTATACGGTCACTGTATAGTGATAATATCGGTATACCTAAGTTGGGGGCCCACTTGGACATGTTCGCTCCCCCTGTGCTGAACCCCTAGCTACGCCTCTGAGTGACACGGAACATAATGCTTAAGCTGCAGGTGGTGACATGGGGAAGTATAGAAATTATTATGACATCAGAAGTAGAAATATTCAGGAAACCATGAGAACCTGAAGAAGCTGAGTTTACACCGCACTGCAACTGTAAACTGCTGCAAGTTAGCCAATGGCAAATTCAGGGCAGCTAACCTGTGATTTTGCCCCCTGCCTAATTTTGTAGGTTAGAAACTGTGCACATAAATGTTCTCATACCTTGTTTTAGTTTATATTAAAATTCTACTGCTTAGCAACTACAGTATACAAGTGTGAGGAGGGAGCAGAAACACAGGATACAACCTTGTCTATGCAAGCAACAGCAAAAAATTAGTGAAGTTCTGTTAAAGTCAGTGTAAACTGTCTTATCTTTTCAGTATCGACGAAAACATAAGACAGTTTACATTGAGATCTAGCAGTACCTGTACTGTACCATGTACTTCATTAAGTCATAATGGCTAGGAAAAGAAGGTTTGCTCTGCATGGTCAGACAAACCATTTATCACTAATTTGCTCAATATTAGTCCATGAATTTAATATTCAGTGGTAATAATGTGTTTTTTTAACCAGTACATAACAACCAATAATATGGGCTGCTAAACCAGTTCTTCAGTGCATCCCAGCAGCAAAGCTTATTATATAATTAGGATTAGGGCTGATAATAGGGTGCAGGCTCGGATAGATTCATGGGTGAATTTCCCGGTGGGCCCCTGAGCCAGGTGGACCCCATCTCACCCTTGCATGGCATAGTACACTCATTGTACTTCATATAGAGAATTAGCCTACAGTATCTCAACAAGGCTATGTATCAGTATAACATACTGAGTATATTATTTTAGAAACTGCCCAGTTAATTTTACAGTAGACACAATGGGTGGCCAATGGGTGACTCCAAATTGTTTTGCAATACAATAAATACAATATTGCAACATGTTAGTAAAACCCTTCATGGGCCGCAATTAACAACCACTGGGTGGCCAAACAGAGACAAAGTATCAAAAATCTGAATTTTTAACAAAATGCTGGTATTGTGGCACATATTTAGGGACACACTGAGCCAAGAGGAAATGCAAGGAAGAAGGAAGGAAAGATCAATGAATCTAGACTAACTGATTCATTGAGAATAGTCTGCAAATATATAAAGACAAACATCTAAAACTTTATGGCCAATGTCTCTCTCACTGTCTTACATGCTCTCAATAACAGCATGCCAAGAAACATATTTTTAAGACAAACCTACGATTGCAGAACTAGAACACTTCCAGCTAAATGCATCAATTTTTATTTATTTATCTGTACATATGCACCACTATTTGGGCCAGATAGGAAGCAGTTATTGATGTAGATGGTGGTTTCAGTACACACAACTCAATGACTTAGAACCCAGATGCTGTTCAGCTTAGTCTAAGGTAATAGAGCATGTGATTCTGGACAAAAATGTAATGCACTTTATATAAAAATGTTGCTGTTTTTTGCCTGGAAAAGAAGAGAATGATTGTGATCCCTCGGTATAGAGCGCTAGTGAGATCACAAATGGAATACTGTGTCCACTTTTGGAGATCTCACCTACAAAAATACATAGATAAAAGCAGGCTACAAAAATGGTGGAGGGTCTGAAAAATAAAACATATTGGGAGAGGTGTAAAGAACATAATCTGTATAGCCTTGAGAAAAGAAGGGACAGGGGGACATAACTGAAACCTTTAAATATGTTAAAGGTATAAATAAGGTTCCATCTTTTATGTCTCTAACTCTATATTATGTTCACTTGGGCTTTTCTCAGATATTTGTTAGCCACTTTACAGTTAATTGTGGCATAACTACAGTGGGGAAAAAAAAGGATTTAGTCAGATGAGAAAGATGAGAAGAGGCCTGTAATTGACATCATCGGTAGACCTCAACTATGAGACACAAAATGAGAAAACAAATCCAGAAAATCACATTGTCTGATTGTTAAAGAATTTATTTGCAAATTATGGTGGAAAATAAGTATTTGGTCAATAACAAAAGTTTATCTCAATATTTTGTTATATATCCTTTGTTGGCAATGACAGATGTCAAACGTTTTCTGTAAGTCTTCACAAGGTTGGCACACACTGTTGCTGGTATGTTGGCTCATTCCTCCATGCAGATCTCCTCTAGAGTAGTGATGTTTTGGGGCTGTCGCTGGGCAACACGGACTTGGGATCATTGTCATGCTGAAAGACCCAGCCACGTTTCATCTTCAACGCCCTTGCTGATGGAAGGAGGTTTGCACTCAAAATCTCACAATACATTGCCCCATTCATTCTTTTATGTACATGGATCAGTCGTCCTGGTCCCTTTGCAGAGAAACAGCCCCAAAGCATGATGTTGCCACTCCCATGCTTCACAGTAGGTATGGTGTTCTTTGGATGCAACTCAGCATTCACCCTCCTCCAAACATGGCGAGTTGTGTTTCTACCAAACAGTTCTACTTTGGTTTCATCTGACCATATGACATTCTCCCAATACTCTTCTGGAACATCCAAATGCTCTCTAGCAAACTTCAGACGGACCCGGATATGTACTGGCTTAAGCAGGGGGACACGTCTGGCACTGCAGGATCTGAGTCCCTGGCGGCGTAGTGTGTTACTGACGGTAGTCTTTGTTACGTTAGTCCCAACTTTCTGCAGGTCATTCACTAGGTCCCCCGTGTGGTTCTGGGATTTTTGCTCACTGTTCTTGTGATCATTTTGACCCCACAGGGTGAGATCTTGCGTGGAGCCCCTGATCGAGGGAGATTATCAGTGGTCTTGTATGTCTTCCATTTTCTAATTATTGCTCTCACAGTAGATTTCTTCACACCAAGTTGCTTGCCTATTGCAGATTCAGTCTTCCCAGCCTGGTGCAAGTCTACAATTTTGTTTCTGGTGTCCTTCCACAGCTCTTTGGTCTTCACCATAGTGGAGTTTTGGAGTGTGACGGTTTGAAGTTGTGGACAGGTGTCTTTTATACTGATAACAATGTCAAACAGGTGCCATTACTACAGGTAATGAGTGGAGGACAGAGGAGCCTCTTAAAGAAGAAGTTACAGGTCTGTGAGAGCCAGAAATCTTGCTTGTTTGTATGTGACCAAATACTTATTTTCCACCATAATTTGCAAATAAATTTTTTTAAAAATCAGACAATGTGATTTTCTAGATATGTTTTCTTATTTTGTCTCTCATAATTGAGGTCTACCTATGATGACAATTACAGGCCTCTCTCATCTTTTTAAGTGGGAGAACTTGCACAATTGGTGGCTGACTAAATACCTTTTTCCCCCACTGTACTTATAAAGAAACCAGTAATGGTAATAATGCATGGGGGGGGGGGAGCAGACTGCTCTGTTTGGTACTTGCAAAAATGCAAAATGTGCTGCAGCCATAACAGGGCTATTAGCAGCAGAAAAACTGAAAGGATATCATGTCTGAAGGCTTAGGGGTCGTTCACACTACCACTGGTGACCGTCAGTAGTGTCCGTTGCTATTGGCCATTACAAAATTTTAGCAACGGACACTAGCAGAACCATCAAAAATCCGTTAAAATTTCCATTCATTTCAATGGTATTTTATCTTGTGTCCATTAGTGACAGTTAGTGTTTGTTTTTACACCAATTCCGTCACATGCAGGACTTGTGTCCGTGAAAAAAAAACTGTTTCATGATGGACATCAAGCGTCCATTATTTTTTAACATTTAAGTTTATGGGTAACGGACATTAATGGACGGGTGTCCGTTATACTGTCCGTTATTACAGTCCATTTTTTTTTCTGCGCATGCTCAGAAAGTAGAAACAAAAAAAAAAAAAGAGCAAAAAAATGGACAGTATAGAAACGGACACTCACTGATGCTAATGTGTCCGTTTTTTTTAAATGATCGATTAACGGACACTATCATAACAGATATCCAACCATAGTGTGAACCCTGCCTTATACAGCCAGAGAACAGATTGCCAAGCAAGACCATGCAGATATTTCAACTTTTGATGGAAACTCAAGTACACAATAAGACTTTGGACCTCTATTTGCAAATCATCTCATGTCCGGCGTTTACATGTCCTCTGATTGGTCCCCACTATAGTCTAACGTAACTAGATAATCAGAATAGTTAATTGATTTCTGCACTAAAATGTGTATGTAAAGAAAAAGGTCAAAGAAAAACTGCTACTTGATATTGTTGGCATGGAAAGTATCCCAACTATTGGAGAGCTAGCAAATTAAAACCATTGCTAGATACGTGGTTAGCTGAGTGTTTAGGTTCCCTTCCTTCCCAAGTCCAAATAAATCCAGGTTCTAGCAAAATCCCTGTCAGTGAGTGTGCTTTATTGCCTGAATATAAAGTCTAATCTGTCAAATGTGTCCTCTTTTAAACAGCAGAGTTTTCTTTGGCCTAACTTCCATTAAACCTCTATACTACTCGGCCACATGGATATATTTGAAGGCACATCAAATACAGTGCCTCTTTTTATAGAGATATATAGGGAATTACAATGCCAGGACTTTGGTTTCTTATCTGATATTCCAAAGCTCACCTAGTTTCCAGAAACAGACATTTAATCATAGCAAGTTCAAAAATAGTTCATTTGATGTAAGGAAAGAACGCTAAAAACTTTGCTTCAAATTTTGTTTGAAAAACTGTTTGAACAGATTGTTTCAACCCAGAGAAAAAACTATAATCAGACCTAAATATGTGAACTAAAATAATCCCTCCAAAGTCACATTACCTCTCCCCTAGCTGTGGAATTTCAACTAAAAATATGACAATCTCCTACTGAAAAGATAACATATCACACTCTATCTTCATTAGTATTATGTACAGGAGTACCTTTATTTAATTATAAAATTATAATATTTTAATGTTTTATTGTGAAGTATTTATTTCTGTCCACGCAGTATTCCTAACATGCAGAGTTCATGAATAGTACTACTTTTTCTATGTCTGGTGAATAGAAGGATGAGCAGTTTCATAGTTTCAATAGATCTGTGACCTGCAAATAATGTTCCAAGCCAATTCTATAATGTCTTATAGTCACACTGCATATTTGGTGTATAGGAAATGCTCTCAGCGTATAGTATACATAGTATACATAATATGCTTAGGATGTCCATAGACCTTTATAGACTGGTCAATCCAAAGGATTTGCTAAATTCATTAGCATAAATTGTATTAACTAAATTGAGAACCTTGGCCAGCTACATTGGGAGCAGTAATGTAGGCTGTACAGGTCTAGGCACTAGCCCTTGTAACCCACTCAGCTATAGATCATAAAGAAACCTCATCTCTAAACCCTGGACACCATGCAGTGGGTTACGTTATACCTTTTGGCTAAGGCCCCACTTTGCATAAATGCAGAGTTTTTGACTGCTGCGTTTTACAGTACCAGCAGAGTGAATGAGATTTTATTTATCTTTGTCTTGGTTTCTCTCTCTTCCTCCCCTCTCTACAGACTGATGATATCTTATACTTCAGTGAACTGATATTCTGCCTTGGGACACCAAAATAAATTCAGCTGGTATTTCAAACTAAGTAAAGAGTTTAGGAGGTATGGAGAAGGTAAAGAAAATAGCCTAATAAGCGGAGAAAGAAGCATTTTTCTCTAAAAAAAGATTTATTACAAAGTTTCTTATATTTATTTGCACTATTGATTTATGCAAGCTTTGTTAAAATTGTGGCTACCATTATTCTCTCTTACTAGTATGATGGAGAGGTTAACTATTTTTCATGTTCGAATTGTGGTGGGTATGAAAATGCTGCTGGGAAGGGATGTTGGGGAGCTATTCTATTAAATCTTTTCGCTGGAACTGACAAAAACAAATGATGATCGCAGAGTGACATTGATGAAAGGATGATTCAATGATCACATATATATCACTGTATATTGGTAGTTTACCATATATGGCCTACTTTTATAGTCAAGACGATAATAGAGATAATTAGCCATACATTTTAGCTATAAAATTGCAAGGATGATGAAATCAATGAAAAAAGGCACTGAAGTTGCAGTTGGTGGCAGCTCACCATGGCTGTTAAGCATGCACTTATCATTTGAGATACAATTGAAGGGGGGGCCCAGTATACAAGACTCATTAATTTAAATGACCATTATATAATGCTTAAAAGGTTATGTACTCCTCTATGGACATTTAAAAAAAAAATTATATTGCACCTAATGTGGGCTACAAACATATTCCATATAGGCTTTTATTAAAAATGCTTAACTATTTTAACTTTTCATGCCGAGAGAAGTCTTATCTCTGAAAAGGAGTCATAAACATTTATTATAAACATTGGTATCATACTGACCACAACTCAAATTCAAAGATTGTTTTTTGACCCCTTTGCAGAACAGAGATAAGGGTTGGTAATGAACCTTCACACAGCTTCTCTGATGGAGATCACTGAAGAAGGGATTCAGTAGCATTGTTTAAAGATAAAGTCAACAGTGCAGAGGAAGAATCTGAGAATTTTTAACAAAAAAAATAAAAAAGATGGAACAACTAGATGGAAGTGTTTTTTTTTTAAAGCCCAATATTAGGTACAATATAATAATAATAATAATAATAATAATAATAATAATAAATAATATGCCCCTGAAAGCATGCATAGCCTTTAATGTCTAATAAGATTGTGCTGCATGGAAACTGAAGTGATTTCCCACAGATTACAGCTGATTGCTGGGGATGTTTCTTAAAAGTCGGGATTGTCCAAAGCCGACCCCTTTAACACAATTATGATGGACATTCTGAGTTTCTTTCAGTTTAATTAAAGACTTAGGCAGATGTGGACTTGTGAGGTCTGTGCTATTCACCAAAGCACCACAGTCTGTTTAGTTGCAGGTGGTGTGCTGTCCGTGGTTGATTTGTTTTTCACATATGGGAGAAGCAAGTCAACTATTTTTGGTTTAATGTTCTATATTTTGTCTCTGGGTCTGTGAAAAATGGATGACACAAAGACCCATAGACTTTCATCAGCATCAGTGGAAAAAAAAGGATATTGCTTTCATATGTATGAACACACTGAAATGAAGGAGAACACATGGCGTTTGCGAAAAATGCTACACATACGTGATATGCAGAAGTGTGAATAGGGCCTAAGGAAACAGTGTAGGTCAGCTGTGCTATGCTGTTTCCATAGCTCCGATTTGCATTTATTTGAGTTACAGAAGCAGTGTACAGCAGCACAGCTCGGCTATTTGTGTAAGTCCTGCCCTTGGGGTTGGAGCTTAGGAGCAATTATTCCAAACTCGGCAGAGATTTGCATAGATGGAAAAAACCATTCAAGTGGCAGATAAATAGATATAAAGAAAGAAAGAAAGAAAGAAAGAAAGGATAAAAAAAAAACACAGCAAACTAAGTGTTAAGTATTTATGGCCTTGCTTTGACGTTCTTAAAGAAATGGCTCTATATATGATCTTAGACCTGGTTCTAGTCTACTATTATTTTTCTTATGTGTTTTCTAAAATATAGAAAGCTATTGGTTTAACATGTATGACAATAGCAGTGATGTACAGATTGTTTGTAATAGCCTGAAATTGGAAATAAAAATTTTACGTTGATGCATTGAAAATCCTTTATATGGGGGACAAAAATCAATTTATGCTGCTACTATCCCAGGTCTACAAAATCAGTCAATCAAGGCGAGAACAACCAAAGCATTACAATGCATTACACAATAGAACCCACAGAATGGTGACATCAATCAATAAAAGAGTCTTTTCATCCAAATTCTCGGCTGTATTTTTTATCCTTCTACTACCATTGTTTATTTTTTTCACCTTTGTGTATCCAATTTTTTATATAGAACACATTAACCTTAATTTTACATTTAGGACAGTGCTCTACGCCAGTAAAGTATATACATATAATTGACAGGACAAGTACTACCGCTAGTTTAATATAGTATATAGTTGCATTTAAGAAAGCATGGATCCTAACAAATTGGCAAAATAATAATCTTAAACACCAGAACTGTCCCCATTTTTGATTGGAGTACACTGCTTGTAATTACAAGGTAGGATGAAGCAGCAAAATGTAAATGCACTCCTAGCGTCACCATAGCTATTAGATGTTCCAATAATTATACTGCAGAGATTGCTAATTGCAAGGGGGTTAATACATGCTAAATGATGTGTGATGTATTATTTGCAGACATGTCAATCTACATAAACTGCATTTTATGTCTCAAATGTCTGGAACAAATAAATCTATTTCTGCATCCTTGTTAGTTCTAAAATGGCTAGTGCAGAACAGCTTTTCAGTGTGAATTCACTGTGCTTGGGTCAAAGCAGTATTTTTCAATCAATTTGGTATTTTATTAGGTTTGGCTAATGCAGTAGTTCAGACTGCATACATGTCAGCATGGCAATAGCTGGAGTCACCTCTACAGAATAAAGTAGATTGCTGAGGTTAAGGGGCACATACAAATCTGATCAGTTTTTCTGGCTGTCTACTTGTCTATGCTATATGTGACCTAGACAGTGACTGCCTATCCAAAATGGAATCTGACAAGAAGTGAGGATGTTATACATATTAATGACGACAACTGTATATTGGTAAGCAATGGTAATACACAATTGTAGTGTCTGATCCTGCTTTAGTTTCATTTCATTTTTATAACTTTACTATAGTGTGTTAAAGTGCCAGTATATGTATGCAAAGGATAGGCGCAATATCACACCACATAATTACTAAAAAAAACAAACAAAAAACATGTACAATTTAAGGGAGCCTTTTATATTGAATAAGATGAGTAATCTGCCAGCAGCACATTATAGAGTAGGGGGAGCTGAGCAGTTTTATATATGGGTTTATGGGAAAAGATTCAGTATTTTATTTATATCATAAAGATAAGGCTGTCAATCATTAAGTGACACAACCCAATGCTTAGAAAGAACAGACATTTAAATTAATAAGTTATAATACATATAAGAAATTACAATAAATCTCTTCCCACACAACTTTATATCAATATGCTCATCTTCTCCTGCTCTATAACAAACTGCATATAGATTTAACATTTTGAAGGAGAAAAGTTCCCTTAATGGGTTTTTCCAGGCTTATAAATTGATTACCAGCTATTCAAAGAGGGAATGGCATTCAATGAGAGCTGACTTGCTGCAGTACCGGCGCTGGCCACTACACAGGGCACAGAGCCATGTGTTTCCAGCTTCATATTTTGCACATTATGGGCATCAAAAAAGGCCCTGTACATTTGATAAAAAAAAAAAATTCCTGGACAACTGCTGGACAACTGACCACTATTCATTTGAACTGCCAGGCGCTATCGCCATTCATTTACATGTCAGGACCTTCCTTACAATTCATATAAAATAGCCGCCAGCTTCTGCCTTTAATCAGGTTACTTCTGATCACTGGGTCACTAACCTACTTTCAAAGTGACCGGAAGTAACTCCAGTGACATAACATAATTCAGGGACTCCTCTATGTAGCTTTAGGTGTCCCTGTTCTAGCTTATTCCGGCACACTAGAATTCTTAGATTAGCGAAAATTATTTATACCTGTTAATAATTCTGAATGATCTCTAGGTCTCTTGTGCCACAATAGAAACCAGATTTCAGTGAAGACAGAAGATGGCTGTATATGAGTGTACGTTATTATAGCAATCTTTTTTGTGTTTTTTTTGTGCTTTTGTCTTTCAGTTTCCAAAGGATCATTTAAAAATTGCTAACTGCTGGTGGGTCCTGCATTCAGAGCAGGCACTGCCTGACAGATCATTTGAATTGACGGGCAGCTCCTTCACTAATAAGTGGAGTGATCCATGATTGAAATATCCTGCCTCCATCTGTCACTTTAAAGGGAGTCTATCATTACCAAAAACACTTTTAAGCTAATGGCAAGTTGGAACAGCCTTTCTATGTAGGAGTTTCTTCTACTCCTACATTTCCTTGTTTTCTTCTCCCAGCCGATTCCAAGATAATTTGTTTCTTCATGTATGCAAATGAGCATCACGGAGCACCCGGGGCGTTCTTCCTCTTCTGCGAGCACCCATCTCATCATAGCTTATCACCGCCGCTTCTTCCATTGCGGTGACTCCCCTCTTGGTCTTCTTCCTTCTCAGTTCTTGCAGGCAGCGAATTCTTGCGACTGCACATGCGCAATGGGGCCGCCATTTTATGGTGGTCTGTCACAAGAGCGTACTGTGGCAGAGTCGATTGTGCATGCACAAAGCTCTGCGTATGAAGACTTAGAAGAAAGAAGATACAGAGAAGACCAAGAGGGGAATCACCGCAACGGACGAAGGGGTGGTGATAAGGGTGCTCGCAGAAGAGGAGGAACACACTGGGTGCGCCGTGGAGCTCATTTACATACATGAAGAAACAAATTATCTTGGAATCAGCTGGGAGAAGAAAACAAGGAAAGATAGGAGAAGAATGGCCTTTTTAAAGGCCATTCCAAAGTTCCATTAGCTTAAAAGTGGTTTTGCGAATGATAGACTCCCTTTAAAGACTGTTATATCTGTAGTATGCTTATGTATAACTTAGAATCTCTGTAAGATATATATTTTATATTATCATCTTCTCCTGTTGATATCTCCTAATATGAAATAATATAACAAGCAAGTTTTTTGCTGTTGATGGATCTTACTATTTCTTTAGTTTTACTTTTATGGCTTGTCTTAATACTCCGAACAGTTATGCTCATTAACTCTTAAAAAGTCAGTTGGTTTCACGTATGAAAATCTTAAGATTTATTCATGGTTTAAAAATATGGGCCTGATTATAGGGATAGAAAAAAGGCAATTTCCACCATCCACTATCCCCATAACTGTATAAAGTCATTCCTGCACTCTAAATCCCAGGAAATATATTATTTTGGTGAAGATTAGAGATAAAAAAATGTTCACTTTCTATACAATAGAAGAATCAATTTGCATATTATAGCCATTACATTGGGAATACTGGATTTCAAACCTTGTGAAAAAAAAATTGTCTGTGTGTTCAAATGGCTGTTGGTAAAATATGAATTGAGTGGAATTTTTCTAAACAATATTAGCTATGAATACTAACAGTACTACTTGTAGTACTGTACAAGCTTGTGGGTGCTCATGTATCCATGAAATTGCCCTTTGACTCTATATCTTATGTTAATAGCCCTGAAAGTGCACCCTTGGCCAAAAGGGTTTACAGAGCATTCTAGGCAGCAAATTAGTCCCACAAGTGCAAATCCAAGGCACTACACTCACAAAAATCCACATGTAATTTATATAAAACAAATGCAAGGATAAGGAGTGTGTACATGTCATAGGGTCATAGTATGTTGAGTGATCTCCAATATGTGGTGTGCTCAGTTGCATTTGTTGGTCCTATAGAACTTCAGAGTGTAGCTGAAGAGGAAAATTTAATAAGATGTTTGCACAAAAGTTTTGCCTAATTTTGTGCTTTAAGGTGGTGTAGCATTTATACATGGTTGTGTTCTCCAGGTTGCTTTTCGACTGTGAAAAGGGGTGTGGTCTAAAAGGAGTATGTATGTAAGTGTAATTTATAACAAGCAAAAAGATTTGCACAGTGTTACTTTGATAGATCAATAGCATATACTCATTAAAAGAAAGTAATGCAGGAAAGCAATCTACATAGGGAATATATTTTGTAAAATGGATTGTGCAAACTTATCAAATGTGTGCCTTTTTGTTAAATTTTGCACAACCTATGGAACAACAGTCTTATAATGTAATAGTCTATATATAATACTCAGGGGAAACACTGAACAAAAGAAAGAGATGAAAATGACTTTCTGTACAACCCTGGAAGGAAAAGCCTTGGTTAAATTTGGGATTGGGAGAACTGAAAATCGGTTGGATCCCCACTGATCTAGTAGTTATTCCTTATACTATGAATAAGGGGTAACTTGTTATTACTGTACAACCTCTTTTACACACAATTATAGTGGTCCCTTAAGTTAAAATGGGCTCATGACACAATATTTTCTGCTCACAATGGTCTTTTCTGGATTACTAAAACTTGAAACCAGACTCAACATACAATGCTTGGCTGGAGGTTATAACAAATCAGCATGGTCATTTCACTGGTAAAACCTCTATGGTATTTCTATGGTAGTAAGGTGCAGTACTACATGTTCTGTACCTCTCTTTACCTGTCCCTGGGTGAGCTTCTCCTTTGGAGCATATTTTTCCTGACCCTGAAAAAAGCTGCTTTCACAACAAAGGAAGTGATTTACAGCTTCCAGCAGCTATACCTATATTATTACGATTTTTATTTTTTATGTGCTGCAAAGGGGCACTACAGTAAAAAAAATGTACTCAATTCTCTCAATTTCCCAGTTTCCAGCATCAGAAGCTGTCTGAACGTCCCGGCTGACATCTGCAGTAGTGTCCCATTGATGTCCCAGTGATTGTTGCAGTCTCCACATACAATGGTTTTAACTTACAATGGATGTTCCAGAACCAAGTAATATTGTAACTTCAGGGACCACTGTATCTGCATATTCACATTTTATTATTTAATAAGACATATTACAAAATAAGAAATTGCACATATGTCTAAATTGTAGTTTTGTAATAAATGCTGTATTATGCAGTAAATGGTAATGTTCTACAGAATATATAAATCTTTAATATTTAATGCATGGAGTTTTTGAGGCGAGGAAGAAATCAGCTTAATAGGGAGGAAGCAGCAGCTGTATAATTAATGGATTTTCTTCTTTGCATCTATGATTATGATGTTATTGCCTCCAATGTGACATTGTAATTACTTGCTGTATTCTCACAGTTTTTTTATCCCCTAAGAGAAGGGAAATGTCAATTTGTTTTAAAACAAAACACAATGTTTCATTAGAATCAATATCAGAATTAATTACCGAGATATGTATTTTCCAATGTGCCATTACTTTATTAACTGACACATTGGTTTACATTTACTAAGACTGACATAGCCTATGCAAGTCTAAGCAAAGGGCAAAGGAAACATGCCTCTTAATAAATATATTTTTCCATTTGTCTTAAAATAATAGCAGACATCGATTTGACAATAAAGACAATGTAAGTTTTACCATACCTTATCTTTTGACATGCAGCGATTGCAGTCACAGGTAAAGCAGTATTGGCGCTGACACTGCATCTGACGCATGTGTGATGGCATCTTCACATCAATGTAACTTATAGTGAGCTAGAGAGAACATAATAAAAATGTCATCCTCTACTCAAACAGTACCAAAAAAATCCCAGATCATTCACCATGAATTCTATAGGTTATAAAACAAGTAACATGCAATTTTTTATTTTGTCAATCAGGCCATTATTACATATTTTCATGATATTTTACAATGCAAAAAGAGAGTGATGATAAATCTAGTTAATTTTGGAGATTAGTTCCTTATGATCTAGTTCACTTAAAAAGATGAGTTCAGAAGATTCGTTCACTTAGTTCATTATTTCATTGGCTCTGGAATACTGCTGAAAACATAGATCTAGCTTATTACACAAAGTCAATACTAGCTCCTTGGATGAGTTATGGTTCTCTTAAAATGATCAGACAGATTTAATATGTCTGGTCATTATTAATGTTTTATAAGGGCAATTAATAATACCCAAAGCTAGCAACACTATGTTGAACTCTGGAAAGTGAATAACATTTTCATTGTCAACCTTATAACCTAGAATTATTGTCTAGCATTTTTGTGACAGACAGTATAGTAAACCATTAAATTTTAATAAGAACAAGATGATAGCTGGTGGAGTACAGCTCTATAGTATAGCCTATAGCAGAGGGGCTCAACTACTTTTAGTAAAGTTCCACTGGCCAGGGTCTACCATCAGGTGAAAGTCCGAGTTGAATAGTAGCTGAACACTGAACTACGACTGAACTACAGCTGTTTCCACCATCTAATAGTTCTGTCCCTGATATCTCCATTGTAGTCTCCAGCCTTACCATAACTCCTAGGCAGTGTGCCCACTGCCTCGGGGTTATGTTCGACTCAGACCTTTCCTTCACCTTCCATATCCAATCACTCGCATGCTCATGTCATCTCCACCTCAAAAACATCTCCAGAATCCGCCCTTTCCTTACCAGGCATACACTAAAGACACTTAGTGTTCCCCTGATTCACTCTCGCCTTGACTACTGTAACTCCTTACTAATCGGTCTTCCCCTTACTAAACTCTTCCCTCTACAATCTATTCTGAATGCAGCGGCCAGGCTCATCTATCAGTCAAGACGCCACAGTGATGCCTCCAGTCTGTGCTGGTCACTACATTGGCTGCCTATTCAATACAGAATACAATATAAACTTATCACCCTCATCCACAAGGCTCTCCATAATGCGGCACCTCCCTACATTTTCTCCCTCATCTCTGTCTATCACCCAACCCGTACTCTCCATTCACTCAATGACCTAAGACTAACATCCTCTATTATCAGAACCTCCCACGCTCGTATACAAGACTTCTCCTGAGTTGCGCTACTTCTCTGGAATGCTCTATCCCAAACTATCAGATTAACCCCCAATTTCCACAGCTTCAAGCGTAAACTAAAGACATATCTTTTCGGACAGGCCTATCACAACTCCTAATGTAAACCCTTCCGTAGTTAGATTACCTAAATCGTACTCTCTGTTCACGATCCCGCATTACCTCACACGAAATGATGCCATATCAGACTAACTTTATATGTCCAGGCACCGTCTGCACGTTAAAGGACACGACTGGTGACAGCTCAAACAGCTTTATATATGTGTAATGACAGTAACCTCCATTACAAAATTGTCTGACCATTGTATAAGCAATGCTACCTCCAATGCTGCCCCTGCTACCTCTTGTTCACAAAAAGAAAGAGAAACGCCGAGCGGCACATCATGTGATACAGTATCATGCAGAGGAGAAATTTTGTTAAAGGGCCAAAAGGATGGCCTCTCACCTTATAGTGTTGTGAAATAGTCACAACAACCAATAGCGTTTAGTATAAACAAACAAAATTCAGGTGGCAGAGGACTTGTCTTACGTCATGAGTACCGACGTCAAGGAATGCAGTAGACTTGGATAGGAACCAAGGAATTGGCAGGACAACACGCGCGCTTGGACAACCATACGTGACTATAAGCCCTGATTGTCTAAGCGTGCGTGTTGTCCTGCCAATTCCTTGGTTCCTATCCAAGTCTACTGCTACCTCTTGTGTCACCCCCTCTACCTCATAGATTGTAAGCTCTTGCGAGCAGGGCCCTCAGTCCCAGTGTGTGAATCGACTATTTCTTTGTAATGTATCTTTTTTGTCTCTACTTGAACCCTACAAATTGTACAGTGCTACAGAATATAATGGCGCTATATAAATAAAATGTATTATTATATTATTGAACATGTCCAGTATTTACTGTATTTTACGGACGATAAGATGTGTCTGACTATAAGACGCATTCCAAGATTAGACAAAAAAAATATTTGCCATTAATTTAACCCTGGTCGTAAATACAGTAGAAAGGTCAATGTCACTAATGTGACATTATGCTATGTGTGGGAAGGCACTAATATGGCTTCACACTCTGTGGCGAGGCAATAACGTGGCATTATACTGTTTGGGAGGCAATAACGTGACATTATACTGTGTGGTGGCATTAACATGGTATTATATTGTGTGTGAGGGCACTAAGGAGCTTTATACTGTGTAGGGCACTAAGGAACTTTATACTGTGAGGGGGCAATTATAATTCTCCATTTCAGCCCACCACACAGTATAATGCTTTTGAGTGCTCCCACTACCAGCAGTCGGGAGAAGTACATACTCATCTCCTGACCATTGTCTTCCACCTTGTAGTAGCAGCAGCAGGAACCACCAATTGTCAATTACCAACCCCTGCTGCCACTATAGTAAGTTATCGGAAATTATGAGACACTTGGCAGGAGATGAAGGTTTCTCCCAGCTTATACTGAAATGTACAGAAGGAAGGGGTCCAGAGAGCTGGTGTGTTAAGAATCCCTGGCCTAAAGCATGCCATTCAGCACTCAGCTATGTGTCCTGAAGAGGCTGATAAAGAATGTATCATGTGTATCATGGTAAACTAACTGAACTGAATGGACTTTTGGCCTAATATTCTAAGAGAACAAATCATGAAAGTATAGTTCAAACAGATACATATGGCTGAGCACAGCAACACCACCTATGGTATTTTATTGGTACAGACTCATGGTGAATGTGTATGAGAGAGCTAAAAAACAGTTCAACAGCATTTACAGTCATGGCCAAAAGTTTTGAGAATGATACAAATATTAATTCTTACAAAGTCTACTGCTTCAGTTTTTCTAATGGCAATTTGCATATACTCCAGAATGTTATAAAGAGTGATCAGCTTAACAGCAATTACTTGCAAAGTCAATATTTGCCTAGAAAATGAACTTTATCCCCCAAAACACATTTCAACATCATTGCAGCCCTGCCTTAAAAGGACCACCTAACATCGTTTCAGTGATTGCTCCATTAACACAGGTGTGGGTGTTGATGAGGACAGGGCTGGAGATCAATCTGTCAAGATTAAGTAAGAATGACACCACTGGACACTTTAAAAGGAGGCTGGTGCTTGCCATCATTGTTTCTCTTCTGTTAACCATGGTTATCTCTAAAGAAACACGTGCAGTCATCATTGCACTGCACAAAAATGGCCTAACTGGGAAGAGTATTGCAGCTAGAAAGATTGCACCTCAGTCAACAATCTATCGCATCATCAAGAACTTCAAGGAGAGAGGTTCCATTGGTGCCAAAAAGGCTCCAGGGCGCCCAAGAAAGACCAGCAAGCGGCAGGACCGTCTCTTAAAAGTGTTTCAGCTCCGGGATTGGGCTACCAGCAGTGCAGAGCTTGCTGAGGAATGGCAGTAGGCAGGTGTGAGTGCATCTGCACGCACTGTGAGGCGGAGACTCTTGGAGCAAGGACTGGTCTCAAGGAGGGCAGCAAAGAAGCCACTTCTCTCCAGAAAAAAACATCAGGGACAGACTGATATTCTGCAAAAGGTACAGGGAGTGGACTGCTGAGGACTGTGGTAAAGTCATTTTCTCTGATGAATCCCCTTTTCGATTGTTTGGAACATCTGGAAAACAGCTTATTCGGAGAAGAAGAGGTGAGCGCTACCACCAGTCTTGTCTCATGCCAACTGTAAAGCATCCTGAAACCATTCATGTGTGGGGTTGCTTCTCAGCCAAGGGAATCGGCTCTCTCACAGTCTTGCCTAAAAACACAGCCATGAATAAAGAATGGTACCAGAATGTCCTCCAAGAGCAACTTCTCCCAACCGTCCAAGAGCAGTTTGGCGCTCAACAATGCCTTTTCCAGCATGATGGAGCACCTTGCCATAAAGCAAAGGTGATAACTAAATGGCTCAGGGAACAAAACATAGAGATTTTGGGTCCATGGCCTGGAAACTCCCCAGATCTTAATCCCATTGAGAACTTGTGGTCAATCATCAAGAGACGGGTGGACAAACAAAAACCAACAAATTCAGACAAAATTAAAGCATTGATTCTGCAAGAATGGACTGCTATCAGTCAGGATTTGGTCCAGAAGTTGATTGAGAGCATGCCAGGGAGAATTGCAGAGGTCCTGAAGAAGAAGGGTCAACACTGCAAATATTGACTTGCTGCATTAACTCATTCTAACTGTCAATATAAGCTTCTGTTACTCATAATATGAATGCAATTATATTTCTGTATGTGATAAAAACATCTGACAAACACACATAAAAACCAGAGGGCAGCAGATCATGTGAAAATATAATATTTGTGTCATTCTCAAAACTTTTGGCCATGACTGTAGCTTAATCAATTGGTCCAGATTTTCTGACAAAACAGGTGAGTTGAATGAAGTCACACAGACTCTCTGACACATGAGTTTTTGTACATTGCTTTTCCTGCTGTAGGAACTAAAAAGAAAGTGGTGTGCCAGTGAGTGAGCCTGCTGGAGGTGCTGCTGTGCTGCACTCACTGTCTATCTCCTCACACTTACTTTACTTCCTATTGAACTAATCTTTGCCAGGAATGTGAACTAAATGAGTTCACTTTGACCATGAGTTCATTTTTTACTCATTATTCATAAACATATCTCATAAATCATAAACTACTCATCACTACAATATGGAATATGCCAGGAATCCCAATGTCATGTGTATATTTACATGGTCACAATACAAGCATTGTTCATGCATTTTTTTTTAATCAAAGCCAAAAGTGGATTAAGAAATAATGGAAAATATACTCAAACGCAAACTCAACACAAAGCTTTTTTTGTTGCAGATTTTGCTGCGTTTTTTTGAGCAAAAGCCAGGAGTGGATTGACCAGAAGGGAGAAGTATAAGAGCTTCCTATATATTTCCCATGCCTTTTGAAACCATTTTTGGCTTTGGCTGAAAAAACGTCAGCAAAATCTGCAACAAAAAAACTGTGTTTCCTCAATGTGGGGGCCTTGCCCTAAGGGTAAGTTCACAGAGAGTTTTTTTGCAGGTGGATTTTTGAGGCTGAATCGGGAGTCAGGCAGATCTTTTTCCTGTAGCTGATTTTTTCAGCTAGAGGGAAAAAAAAAAAAAAACCATGACCAAGCTTCAGGTGGATTCCACCTTGTAAAATCATTTGTAATCAATTGGAGGCAGGAAAAAATACTAGCACCACCATCCCACCTCCCCATTCATTCTAATTGGCTTTGCAATGTGGAATCTGCTGGAAGATATGTCACGATGCTTCTTTTTGAAAGACCAGCTAGAGGAAATAAACTGCTACTGATTTCCACTGAAATGAATGGGAGAGTTAGGCCAGGCCCCACAATGCGAAAATGTGGCGTTTTACAGTACCTGCAAAGTGAATGGGATTCTAGCTAATTACATCCACACATTGCAGAAAAAAATCAGTAATTTCAAAAACATTTGTGTTTTTGTAAATAGCAGCATGTCAATTATACCAATGGAAATGCTGGTGTTTTCCGTATAGGTATAATAGGGACAGAAAGTCCACAGAGGAAAAATCTGCGGGAAAACTTTTTTGGCTTGCTACATGGGGCCTTAGCCTTAGAGTTTTTTCAGGCAGATTCCATGTTAACATACCCTAAGGATCCTTTCACACACATCAGATTTAGTTGCAGAAATTTCTGCAACAGAAAATCCGTTCCATTTTTCAGAATAGGAGTATTTTGGAGGCTAACACATTGATTAAGATGAACGGACCTGATTTTTAGGTGAATGCTCCCTAACAGGCACATCAATTTATATATATATTATAGGCACATCAATTTATATGTAATATACGGTAGGTATATTACGGGTTAAAAGAATTCTTTAGGTGCCATAAGTTTGGATCAAAGTAATATTTATTAAGGGAATTCCTGTCTGTTTAAGACGTTTTATTAAGTGTATGGATATGCATATGTTACTTACACAGAGCAGTAATACATTTAATACAGATCACACATCTCTCTTCTTCAAATATATATAAACAGATTGAAGCAATGTACAGAATCCAAAGGCTGGGTATTATATGTGTTTGCCTGTCAAAAGACTTATTTCTCACCCTTTGATTTATTGTAATATTGTACAATGAGGGGCATTTATCTAGCCTTTGGGCTTATTTTCTTCTAATTCTGCTCTTATTTTTAAATTTTAAGCCTTACGCGCACAAGTCTTGTCACTTTACTTTTTTGTCAGGGAAAGTGGGTGTGGTTTATTCGTAGTAACATTTTACGATGCATTTATGATGTGTGCTTTTTTTTAAAAAAGTGCAAAAAAGGAGGAACTGCTCTCTAGTTACATGGGACACATATAAAAAAACCCAAAACGTCTGACAGCATTGAAGCACAATTAATAAAGTTTCCCCATCATATTAATATTATATTTTACAATATATATTTGTTATATATTGGCTCTATACAACATGTAACAGCTGAGACCCACTATTGCAGCTCAACTGCCCTTCAAGTGTTCAGGATGTCGGACCCACCACTGATTTGATATTGACGGCCTATCCTAAGGCTAAACCATCAATACCTAGTCTTGGACAAACCCTTTAAAGCGTAACTATACTTTCGGACAGTATTTGTGTCGTTGATAAATTTTGTAATATACTTTATTAACAAATTTTGCCTCGTCTATATGAAATTTGGAGTACACTTTACATAGCCCCGTACTCCAAGCCTGTACTCCATACTAAATTACTGGGTGAGAGTCAGGAACAGCTCTCAATACCAAAGCTAGGGAAAGAATAAATAATGTAGGATTTCACAGAAAGTAGACAAAATTGGTAATAAAGTATATTACAAAATGTATTAATTACACAAATACTGCCAGAAAATTAAAAGTTGTCCAAAAATCTATACTTTAATGCAGTGGTTCCCAAACTTTCTAAAGGTGGGACTCACTTTTGACTGAGATTACATTCTAAAAATAAGTCCCTGTACCATATAAAATAACTATAATTGTATTTAGAACTGTATTTTGCCTCTATTTTACCTTTCACCACTGTATTCTGCCTCTTATTCTGATTTTCACCTCTGGATTTTGTCTTGTATTTTTCCTTTCACCACTACATTCCACCCTCACAATTGTGCACTCCTACTGCCTGTAAACAGCAGCACCAATAACCACTCTCATTCCAGCAGGACATGGCATCCTGCACACACATTGGAAAAGTAGTTCAGTTGGGTTATGGCTCTCCTGAATGTTTATTGACCGCTCCAGTGATATGATGTTTTCTCATCTACACTGCCGCTTGCCCACCTCTCCTGCCACTTGCAAGGCTGACCAGTGCCCACAGGCTTGCCCTCTCACTGCCCACGTTTTCTCATCTATACTACTAACTCACACCCACTGCGGTGCAGCTGCAGTACAATAGGGTATTTTCGGTAAACGCTATCAGTTTGGGTTGTATTATAGGAGAGATCTCTCGGCTGTTGTGCTTAGATTCTAGAGAATTAACTACACTGGAACACTCGGGTCTGAGGCAGCATTTGCCATGACACCACCCAGGAATAGCAGTTGTCTCTGTTTTTCTGCAATTGAAACAGGTTTCTGTCAGCTGGAAATGATAGGTGTAGTAGCCATAGGTGCAGAGAGATTAGTACAACCAGTTGCATCTACATCTATATTTTATAGTTTTGCAGCAAACATCTGCCTGTGGGATACAGCAGACCATGGACAACTAATAGTTCCCGGGTTATTTATTCTTCACAAGCTCTAAGCCTCATCTGGAATTTTTTATTTGAAGAGCAGTTCTATCACAAATAGCGGCACTTGTGTTTCTCAATATTTGGTTGTATAACCTCCCACTGTTAGCCTGTTAACACACACATTTGCTATTCTTTTGATGTCTATATGCAAGCTGCTAAACGCTGTTATGTCAATTTACAGAATGTTTCTAAACTAAAATTTGCACAAAGCAAAGTCAAAAATCAGCAATCCCATTTTTTTAACAGACAATGTGTACAGGCCATTAAAGAGTAGGACATGGCCTATTTTTGCCTTTATTCTCATATTGCTCAATAGACTCAAGTCTATGAGGAATCTATGAGGAATCTGTGGAAACAAGTGCCACATGGATGCAAATTGACCGTGAAAGATGTCAACTTCATCTTTAAGACTATAACGAAGATGTGGAATAAGTTATGTGATGTGAACTAAAAACTTATGCAAATTATATTTCGATTGTACATGTCTTGTACCAGTAAAACTTACATGTGTCTACCATTGTTAGGCATCCCAAGATACAAGAAAAACAGCATTGCCTAAAAAGTGCAGCAGTTTTATTATCCATCATCCCAAGCCCTATCTACAAACATATCTGATCAGTCCTACTTAATAAAAGTCATCTGAATTAGCTGCGAGGTCCATTAACTTGTGTGCTACGAGTAGTCTGTCAAATGTTATGATTGATAAACCTATGCATTCTTTCAATTCAAGTCCAATTAACTGTCGGATTAATGATGGATGCTAATGGTGTTCAATAATGTCTAGTAAAAAGAAGTCTCTTTATGGAATGCTATATATCTACTGCTCATATTGTATGTATTTTGTGGCTATGCACTGCAAAGGTTAAATATACACAGAATAACTTGACAATGTTATGAAGTTGCCTCAAAAAGTAATTCCCCAAAATGTAGAAACTGGGAGATAACAAAGAGTAGTTGAACAAGCTATCTAAATCTAAATCTAAATCTCACACTTAGCTGGGAGAGAGAGTCTAAGGTTGACCTCTTCACCAGAGCCTGCTGCAAGGCAGGATGGACTTGGCAAGATCTGGGGCTCAGGTTATTGCCCCAGAGGGTAGTGTAAGAAATAGACACACTACAAACTGAAATTCAAACCAGACACTACAGGAAAAAACTCACAAGGAAGGTCAAACCAGGAGAGCGGAATCAAAGGATGAATTGTTTCCAAACTGAGTTAACGGTCAAAGCCAATCAATAAGCAAGTGGATATCCAGTAAAAAAGCTAAGGTCAGAAAACCAACAAATACATTCAGCATAAAGGAACCTGGCTAATAACATTAAACTAATAGCAGGCACATGGGGAGTCCAGATCAGACTTCAAATTTCCCGCTTGAGCTTAAAATTGCAGCTAATCAGAGCTCTGAGATGCAGAATCAGAGTTAGTGAAAGCTTCCCATGTTGGCCTGGCAACCATAAAGGGGCTGGCCACTTTAAGACCAATATTGATTGGTAATGTGTGAACCTGTATGTCCATCACATGACCATGGTCCGAATTGTATCCACTAGAAGTAACAGAATGAATGGCATCAAGAAGATCTAGAAAACTGTGAGGATTTGATACCAAACGTATATTGGAAAATTGCTTATCTTTTTATTATACAAGATGTTAAACTATTTTATGATAATCCAATATTTTTGCCTTGTCAATTATAAAGTATTGATAGTTAAAGGCACTCACACTTCATCAATAAAAAAAACAAAAAAAACAAAACAAAGGCCCCCTGGTAAGTAAAACTAGGCATGCTAGCTGCTCACAGAGCTTTATTGTAATTTCATATTTGGCCTATTTGATGTGGTTATATTTCTGGAACTATTTTGGTGTTTACAGCAAATCAAACACATGTAATACTAATAAAAAACATCTACTTATAATGAGAAAATATGCAGAATTACTGTGGGCTCATTCTTTTCAAAACACTTTAATGATTTCTTTGGTCTGCTTTGTTCTGAACAACAGTAGTTGGGGAATTAACACTGGTCTTGTGGCATCAAAAAGTCACAATTTTTGGCACATACTGTTTTTGTGCAAAAATGTACGATTTTTGCTATTTTGCTTTTTTTTTGTTAAAAAATTCCAAAAGATGTGCCACCAACTCTGTCTCAGGATTCTCCACGTTTTAATTCTCGGATACTGTTCTCTCTTGGTTCTCAGACCGCACTACTTTCAACGCATAATTTGTGGGCTCATTATAGAGGCCTGAAGACAGCAGATAGGTCAGCGCCGAAGCCCAGGAGAGGTGAGTATCACTGGTTTTTCTGTTCGCTCACCTCCCCTGGGCCTCCAAGAAGAACCCCCCCAGTATAATAATAGCAGTATTTTTTGGGGTTCTTCAACAAATACTCTTGCTGTGGGCCCTCGGCCCTACTTACCAATCCCCGCTCCTGCCCACCTCCGCTTTCTATTCTTCCCCTCAGCAATGTGATATGGGACGCACGGAGTCCCCTGGAGTGAAGAAGGGGAAGCAGAGGCAGCCGTGAGTAGGAAGAGGGATCAGTAAGTAAATAGGGCCTGTTAACTGCTGGATTTACTCTGGCAGGTAACCGCCTATTAAAAAAAAAAAAAAAAAAAAAAGCAGCAGGGTCCCAGCGGGCCCCATAGGCTTGAGGGGGCCGTGGCAGCTGCTACCATGGTACTTACACCGCTGGCTGCGGAATATGTTGGCTCTATATAAAATTAAATTTATCATGTGCCAAATTGTACTTAATTCATTTGTCACATCTTACTCCAGTACACTTCAGATAAAGACTGGTGCATAAAATGCTAGCCTTAATAAACACTTCCCATTGGCTGGTAGTTTAGACATGGCTGTAGAGTCTACCATCAATTGGCCATGAAGAAAAGGCAGTAACATACCTGATCCTAGGTTGAAGTAACTAAAATCAGAAAATAATGAAAACCATTTCAGCTGACAAAAATTTAATGTGTATGGTCTCTTTAAGGCTCTGCTCACATCAATTTTCATTACTATATTTTGTGTGTACAGTACCTTTGAAGAGTGTGACAGAACATGTGCTCCTGACCTATCCAACGATATGAATATATAACAGTGTACTGTGTGCCTTCCAGAGACTATTTGGCATAGATCTGGCTAACAGACGTCTATAGGCAAATAAGACAAAGTTAAACACCAGGCATTGACACAAATATTACCATAAAATACAGACCTACAATGTGATCAAATACTTGTTTTTGTGACCTGCACCTATCTTCAGAAAAGGGTTCCCTGATCTCTATCCCACTTGGCTCTGCCATTGTGGAGAGGTGGATGCACATGTGCAGCAACAGAGCAGCAGTCTGAGCCAAAGATGAGAAGGTGTGGGGGAGGGTGCCTCTGACTGTCTGTAGTCACTGTAACTTAAACGTAGTTGAGGAAAATATAGAAATACTCCAATGGTGCTGACCTAAAAAACAGCCAAGCAGCTCGGTGTAAGGAATATAAACGGTAGGTAATCCTCCCCTGTAGGTACTAACATATGATTTTTGAGCTCCTTACTGGAAGGCCACTTTAAGAATGATAATGAAATTCAATCTTTACAAGTTACATAATGTTCTATTAAAAGAAAATTACAATTATGTGAATACTGGAGCTATCTGCAATGCAGGTTGGTTTGTCCATTCTGCTGTCTTTGATTTATTTTCTTTTTCATCTTAGCCACATGTAGTTTCCAGAAGTCAAATCACTTTCTTTTTCTTTGCAGGTTTCTGCTTTACATTTTTTCCAGTATTCAGCTACATGAACTCTGGTGCAGTTTGTCTTGAATTAATCATATCAAACTTTTTATCTGCACATCCCTGCAGAATTTATCCTTCTTTGGGTTGAACCATCTCATCTTTGTAAAAGTCTTATACTTTTGCCTCTAATCTGAAACTTCACCTATTAATTCTGAAAAGAACAACATTGATAAAACAGTTCTGTCCAGGATCGGACTGGCGCATCGGGGGACCAGTGTATCCCCTGGTGGGTCCAGTGCCTTTAGGGAGACCTACCCCTGCTGCTTTTCTTAATAGGCAGTGGGGGTCCGGTAATGGTCCCTATTAACTTACCTATCCCCACTCCTGCTCATTGCAGTCTACCTCTTCAGCTCCAGGGGGCCCCTGTGCATCGAACATTACGTCATGCCAACATGCTGTGCGGCGCACAGGGTCCATTGAAGGCTGAAGAGGGAAGAGGCCATGGGCAGAAGCCGGGATTGGTAAGTGAATGCAGCCAGTTCTCCCTGTTTCTGTGATCGGGTTGTTAAAAATACAAATGGATCTCAGAATCGAGGAAAAGTGCATCTGGTTCTGCCACTGGTAGAGTAGGAAGCCTGTGGCTTCCTGCTCTACCACTCTCCAACTTGTATGCCACAAGCTGAGTACCAGTACTGACCTTTCTGTTCTCTGGTCCCTCCTGCTTTTTCCTGCTGCGGGCGCAAATGACGTCACAACAGTGTACCTTCAGAAAAGAGACAGAGCGGCAATGGGGAGCATATCATGCTATAAGGAGGAATAGTGAAGGTGGCACTGTATGACCCATACAGTGTCCCCTTCACTATTCCCCTATACAGTGGCCACTTCACTGTTCCCCCATACTGTATGGAAACCAGTGATGGGGCCACTGTATGAGGGACCAGTAATATAGTCATTATATTGTATGAGGGAAGAGATGGGGACTAATAAATCAGGAGGGGGGAACTTAAAGTGTGTTGGGTGTTACTAAAAAGTAGGAATATTAAAGGGGTTGTCTGGGCTTAAAATTTTTATGGCCAACATTTTTAGGGCCCCTTTAATATTCTTCCCTAATTCCCCACACACTTTAATATCCTCCCACAGGATATTAGCCCCATCACTGCCCTCACACAATATAATTGCCCCATCACTGATCGCCATACAGTGTATAAAAAATAAATATATAAATAAAACCACTCACCTGCTCACAGAACCCCGTTGTCCCCCACCAGCGTCTATTCGGTCTCATGCCGATGCCTCATTCCTGAAAATCCTGTACCTCATGTTACTGCTGATACAATCAGTGGCCTCAGGGGTCACTGGAGAGGGACCGGTGACATCACTCACATACGTCACTAGTCACATACCATCAGCCACTAATTGGTCTAAGCAGTAACATGAGGCATGGGACTCCCGGCAAGAAGGCACCGGCACAAAGACTGAATGGACATTGGCTGCAGACAAAGGAGCGCCGGGGACAGGTGAGTATACAGGTTTATCCACCTTTCGAATATTGATGGCCAGTCTTTAGGATAGGCCATCAATATAACATCTGCAGGGTTTAACAGCAATGACACCTGCAGATCAGCTTTTCCAGGACAGTTTGGCTATAGGTAAGGCAAACAAATTTCAAGAGCTATGCTACTCGCTTGCCATATAGGATGAACCAGTGGGTTTAGGTAGCGCAGTGGTGAAAATCGTATGGCGGGTGAGCAGCAGGTTATTACCTGTAGCCACACTTTCTCGGTACAGTTGATCTGCAGGGGTTCTGGATGTGGGAGGTAGGCCCCTAGAATCAATTCCACTAGTGAGCCCTAGACATCCCAGTCCAAAATTGGTTCTGTCTGCATTTCCTTTACACTAAATACAACTGAAACACAGAGCATTTTATTGCACATTGCTCCTAAAGTGAGTCTGTCACCAGAACCCAGCATATCAACCCTCCAGGTTTACCTGAATCAAACAGTGTTTTCCATATGTGAAACAGTGTCTCTGTTTCTGTCAATATGCTATACAAATGAACAGTTTGGAGGGCTTTGCCAATGTTCCAAAAAGGTAAGCAGTTAATCTGCATATTAACAAATACAGTGCTATCTAGGCAACGGAGGCACCGATTCACAAGGAGAAAACACTGATTCAAATGATCCTAACTTATTTGTGGGGTTGGGTTGATTTGCAGTAGTCTGTTGACAGACTCCCTTTAACCCTTCCTGACATCGGTTGTACTATTACAGAGCTGAGCGGCCACCATAGCCGTCATGTCTCTGCTGTATTACACAGCAAAGACCCAGCGCTTATGCCCGTAATCAGTGCCCGCATTTTTTTGTGGAGGCACATGGGCGCTGCCATTTTATTGTAGTATTGCCAGCTCCTGGAACGAACTCCCGGGCAGATCATCAGTTGCTAAGACAGCTGGGAGCCTATTGAAGGCTCCCAGGCTTGTCTCTCATTCATTTGTATTACAGGTTGCTCTATGCAGCCTGTATTACAAGTGCTGGTAATTTGCAATGCATCCGCATTGAAATGCATTACATTAAAGATCAGAACTCCGGGGGTTCAAAACCCCTAGGACATCTAATAAATACAGTAAAAAAAAAAAATACAAACTTATAAAAATATTTTTCCCATATGGTAGCAGAAAAAAAAATTAAAAGAGCTGAACTGCCATTTTTTTATTGTTTCACCTCTCATAAAAATTTAAATAAAAAGCATCCAAAGCAATAGACATTCCCCAAAATGGTATACCTAAAAAGTACATCTGACCCTGCTGCAAAAAAAAAAACAAAAAAACACTCCTTATGATTCCCCCTACATGGAAATATAAAAAAGCAAACAAAGCCTGTAAGAAAGTCGCACAAATGCAGCCTTTCTCCAGTTCTAATTTCACATTCTAAATCTTTTTCAAGCTTCCTAATATATCCTATGGAATAATAAATGGTACTATTACCAAGTACAATTTGTCTCTCAAACATTATCATATGGCTCTGTGAATAGAAAAATAAAAAAAATTATGGTTTTGGATGGTGTGGAGTCAAAAACAAAAATTGAAAGCCCAAATTTCCCTTATTCCGAAAGAGGGGAAAGATCCTCAAATTTGTGGTAGCTACAGACCTATTTCCCTTTTAAATATTGACCTTAAGATTTGGGCTAAGATCTTGGCGAAGAGACTTCAGAGAGTGCTTCCACAATTAATATACCATGAGCAGTCTGGTTTTGTCCCGGGGAGAGAGGGGAGAGATAACTCCCATAGGATTTTACAGGCTATTCACTTTGCAACCTCCTGTAAGCAACCCCTGGTGCTTCTTGGCATTGATGCCAAGCTGAAGGTGAATGAAACTCTCTATCCCCTCTTCGACATCAGAAATGGTACGCGGCAGGGTTGCCCCTTGTCCCCGACCCTTTTCATCCTGGTGGTTGAAACCTTACTGCAAAGCATTCGGCAAGATGAGTGGATTCAGGGCCTCCAGATAGGTTCTGAATGCCTCCAGGCAACCGCGTTTGCAGATGACCACCTGTTCCTTGTCACAAATCCTGAGACGGGTCTCCCAGCCCTAACTCGTAGATTAGAAAATTTTGGCTCCCTTAGCAACTTTAAAGTTAATTTTGGGAAATCAGAGATATTGAATATTACCTTACCACAGTCCGTGGTTTCTAGATTGAGACCCCTCACCCCCTTTGCATGGACTAAGGGACCACTGAAATATCTTGGTATCTCAGTCCCGTCCAGGCTATCTGATCTGTATCCAGCTAACTACTCCCCCCTCCTTGAGTCCATTAAAAAGTTACTAGAGGACTATGACATTCCTCTCCTTTCATGGATGGGTCGCATTAACTTGCTCAAGATGTATATTATGCCTAAACTCCTTTACACTATGAATATGGTCCCCATTTTACTTCCTGCCAACTTCATTAAGGAGGTTCGCTCCCTCTTCTCTCGATACGTTTGAAAACGCAAAAGGCCGAGATGAACTCACTTCCTTCTGGTGAGAGATAAACGCTACGGGGGTATGGGATTACCAGACATCCAGGCTTATTACAATGCAATCCAGCTAACCCGTTGGCTGGAGCTGGACAATCCAACTAGAAACGTAGCGGTTTCCCTCTTTATGAGAGCCTCCTTTGGCCCGAATTTCCTCCAAGACCTATGGCTTTGTGGGCAATTACCCAGGCGAGGTAGGGGGCAAACCCTATGTTGATGGGACCGTCACAAGTTTGGGCACGATTCCAGACTGCTCTAGCACCGTTCCCATCTCGAGCCATGCCGATATCTTTGATCCCGGAGGTTCTCTTGAAGCCAGGCCCAAGGGATCTCTGGGCCACATTAGACAATAGGACTCTTTCATCTTTAGCACAGCATGACCAACCATTGACGGATCAACAGTGTAGGGACCTCACGGGACTTCCAAAACTCACCTTACTCCACTCTAGACACTTAGCTACTCTTTATTCACTTTTCAAAACAAAACACCAGATTAGGGCGGAGTCCACGGATTTTGAAAAATTGCTTTTGGCACCCCTTCCAAAACTCAGAAAGATGTCCCATGTTTACCATACCTATGTTGTAAAACGAGAGCTCACGAGACCGGTTTTCCTACACTCTTGGGAGAAGGAGCTTGGTATCTCTCTGACAGATGACAAGGTTAAGACTGTCCTGTCCAACTCACATGGTTTTTCTAACTGTGTTAGAATCCAGGAGAACCACTACAAGTTATTGACTCGGTGGTACAAAACACCGGAGTGGTTGCATGCCTACAACCTGTTGGATACCGACCTATGCTGGCGCTGTAACCAGGCTGCTGGCTCACTTTCTCATATATGGTGGTCATGCCCAGTCCTGGCCTTATATTGGATGTCAGTTGAGTCCACGATTCGGAAGATCTTCTCCTCTAGCTTTCAGATTTCGCTCACCCAGATTGCACTGGCTTTACCTGATGCTGCTTTTATACCCTCCAGGCAAGACTTAACCACACACCTGCTTGCAGCTGCTAAGTTTTTGATTCCCCAGAAATGGTTGCAAACTGCACCGCCAACTCATGCAGAGTGGGTCACCCGGGTGAGTCACATTTACAGATTTGAGGAGCTCTCTAGCTGGGCCACAGGCTCCCGTAGCAAATTTCTCAAGACATGGTCCCGTAGGCTCAGGTTTACTGGTCAAGTATAGATTCTGCCACCTACTCTCTCCTGGAGTCCTGGAGGCCCCTTGGTGAGCTCTCGTTCCTGAACCCTTTGTCACTTTCCCTTTCAATTTTGTTTAACATATTAATATACTTATGTTATTTATTTTATTTTTGCTATGGGTCTGTTTGTATGGGGTTTATAACTGCCTCTGTTTGCTGGGTGCGGTTGTCTCGGACATTTAGGATTCTGAGGTGCGGAGGCGACGGTTTATTGTTTTTCTGTCTGCTGTTTATTATTATTGCTTATTGCTTTTTGTTATTTAACCTTGAGCTCTTGACGTTTATCTGTTCCACCTTTCCCTCTCCTCTCCCTTCCCCCCCCCCAGCCCCTTCCCAACTTTCCTTTACTTTCCCTCCCCCTTTTAAATTGAAAATTACGTATGGGTGGCTCTAATCCACAAGGCCGCATTTAGTTCGGCATTGTGTTATCTTTAAGCTTTTGATCACAAGTTGTTTGTTTCTGTGTTTGTCACATATACATTAAATAAAGATTTGATTAAAAAAAAAAAAAAAAAAATTGAAAAATGCCTGTGGCAGGAAGGGGTTAAGCTGGCCATACACAGACTCTCCCCTAATTGCAAATGTTGGGGGAGATAAGGATAGCCCAATACTTTGTTTCTCGGGTAGATAGGCTGAAAGATCTAAAGCACATGGATGAATTTAAACTTCCACTTATATCACATATGTTTGTTGGTCTTTTATTATCCACACCCATTTTTTTTTTACTTATATCATGTGTCTCCAAGAGATGGATGACTTAAAAACAAATCGGCTGGCCAGCACTGGCAGAAATTATAAAGTAAGGTACAGTTTGTATAAACTAGCAGCCAGGAAGGCTTAACTATTCATGCCTTCACCCTTGCATGGGGACTCAAGGGTATAAAACTATGCATCACCCATGGAGGTGCAGCAATGAGACCCTGCAATGAGACATAAGAGCACAAAGCACTTTGTCAACCACAGGGATGAAATTACTGGGGAGACTATTTCAGCAGGGGTTTCATGCCAGTTGCTAACTGGATTGGAGACTGAGGTGTGGCAGTTGGTCTAGAGAGCATTGATTCTGAGCTGCAAGTTTAGGCCCAAAAACTGTAAGGTAATTGGTGACGGCAATAAGAACTTAGTGGACAGGGAGAAGCTTAGCCCTAAGTGTGCTCTCACCAAGCAAGAGAACAAATAAGTTTAGTGATCATAATACTATAACATATTACTTTTCCATTTGGCAGGAAGCGAAGTTTGATCAGTTTAGATATGGCCTTAAAGAGGACCTTTCACCAACTCCACCAATTCTACTTCTTAGCATGTCAACTGATTCCAGCACAGTTGGTATTTTCTCTCTAGCCTCCACCATTCAAAAGCAACAAGCGCAGTTAGTTTTGGTGCCTAATGTACTATTTAAGCTCTGTCATGTCAGAAAGGCAGTGTCAGGCAGGGGCAGCCAGTGTCAGAGCTCAGAATCACACCCCTTGCCTGCCTGACACCGCCCTACTTACAGTACAGAGACTAAATAGCATATCAGGCACCAAAACTAAGCACTGATTGCTCAGGAACAGTGGGAGCTAGAGAAAGAGAGCAGCACCTATTAAGTAATGTAAAGAACTGGACTTGTTGGAGGTAGTGAAAGGTCCTCTTTAACCTCATTAACTGGGACAATGTCTACAAAAGCATAAGAACAGATACCAAATGGTGGGACACTTTGAAAAACATGTTTACTTTTCATTGTGAGAGGTTCATATATTATGAAAATAAAAGGGTTAGAAATAGGAGAAAACCCAAGCGGATAAATAAAAAATGGGAAGAAAGCAATTAACAAAAAGAAGGCATATAAACTACTTACATTGGAAGACAGTGAAGAATCAATATAAAACTACAAGGAGAAAATAATTTATGCAGAAAAGATATATACAAAGCAAAGCTGGAGGCAGGGAAGGTCTTTACTCCATCTGAAAGTGTTAACTCTAAAATGCAATGAGGGAGAAATTGTCGGGGGTCATGAGGAGAAAGGAAATTTTTTCTTTTCTGTATTCATTATATTCTAATGTCAGGTGTAATGCAGCGTGACAAAGTTTTTCTTTTTTATGAAAAAATAAATAAAAATGTCCCAAATATCTGATGCTTTTTATAAGTAATAAAGTCTACAAGAGCTGCATACTGTTCACTGCTCTACTATGGGACACTTATTTTACTCCGAAACACAAGTACATGACAACACAAAAGAGAAAAACAGACGATCAGAATTTCTAAGGCAATATTAAGGTTCTGCGTTCCCATAATTTGGCAGATTTATTGCAGAAGCTGCATCTGTAGAGGTGAATGATGCATGGATACTCTTGTCTGCTTTATATAGTAAGTGTTTTTACAAATGTTGAAAATAAAATGAAATATGAACAAGTCTGGATTCCAAAAAATGCATATGCATACATTTATCATGACTTCAGGTGATTTAGGACTTGGGATGACACAGATATCCTAACAGCAGGTAAAGACAGTTTAATGCATTAACTTTCCTATGAGAGATATGAGCAGTGACTGATGGTCTATCCAGTCTGCGGGATGAGGCAGCACTTAGGAATGTAAATGGGTGGAAGTCAGCCATTCCAGGTGTCTATGACAGGAGGGAGGACAAGTTAATTATCGTACCTCTTCACCCTTTGGTATTTTCTTGATGGTGCGTAGGTGCAGGAGTGTTCCTTCAAAGACGATCACACAGTTTGGGTCACAACTGTGATTTAAAAGGGACATGCTAAAATAGAAAAAAGTTACATAAACATACTTAAAAAGTTTCCATGCCAAAATCTGATTAATATTGCTGGTAGAAATGGGGTATGGCATGAAGAGTCATTTAAGAAAGACTGGTTAATGAGGGTACACTGTCTAACAGCTACCGCCTTGAGGCTAAGGCCCCACGTCGCGCCCGGACAGCAAAAAGGACTACGGGAAAAACCGCGACAGCAATGCATTTTTCCAACAGCGCTTCTCACAGAAAGTTCGCAGAGGTTTTTTCTGCGGACTTTCTGCTTCAATTATACCTATAGGGAAACCGCTGGCGTATATGTAGGTATAATTGACATGCTGCAATTTCCAAAACTGCAAGTGTTTTAGAAATTTCGGTGTGTACGCTGTGCGTATTTTACCGCAAAGTGGAGATGGGATTCACTAGAATCCCATCTCCACTTTGCTGTGACTGTAAAACGCCGCGTGGGTTGATAAGGGGCAGAACAGGGATTGTGTGCTACATCTGACAAGTTGTTTGGTACCTTACCCCCTCATCTGACATGGTTAGAGCTACCCTTTTTTTATTATCATGAAGTGACTCCAACCTATTGATGTTTACTGGAAAAAGGTTATTGTTTATTCCGGTAGCATTGGTGTGTATTGTTTTGACTCACATTTTACTTGTATTATTTTTTATCTGAGGTATCATTGAATGCTAAGTTTTAAATATTTTCATTGGTATATATCAATTTGAGCACCACTGCATAGGCTCCTGCAGTTGTCTCCTCCGTGAACATGAGACCTATGAATAATGGACGCTTACTTGAGAAAGCTTATTAATATTAAAGCCATGTTTTCACTCTCTCTTAAAATGAATGTATTATCAGAAAATTACATATTATTCCAATCTGCAAACATTTTTCAGTGTTTTATGTGCAATTATCCATATTACAAAATGTTGTAATATTGAAATATTCATACTACCAATTATAGTAAGTATAATAAAAGTAAAATGTCCTGTTCACTGCAAACCAAATGCCAGCTTTGCTATATAGAATGAGCAGAGCCATCTCATCATTAGAAAATGGAGATTTAAAGACGGTGCTTTTAAAGGTCGAGGCCAGAATAAGTTTCCACTATGACTGCCCCCTGGATATTTTTTATTAGCACTAATAAAATAAATAATATTTTTATAAAACATTATTATTATTTCTCTTTTGCAGAGTTACATCTACTAAATAACATCAACATTGAATAAATGATAAATATATTCCATTTAACAACTAAAAGTTCTCAAAAAAAATCAAAACAACAGTGTACTTGGTTTGCACAACATAACTTTTTTTTTCTCTAATTTTCCATTATGATGTGCCATAAAATCAAAAGCTATACCTATAAACACTCTTGGGAGCACATTTAGGGCATATTCCAAATTATATGTTCATTGGCTGAATAAGAAAGCAAAATATAAAAAGACCATGTAAATAAATTATTTATGAACACCAACAATGCCCTAACAAATTTGAGCAAGTGTAATTCTCTTTTTACAAACTATTCTCTCCCCCAAAAAAATTCATATTACCCTTCACAGACAGCTTGGTGTCCTCCCTAGAAATGTACAAGATAACTGGATCTGACTCGTTGCCTTACAGCTTGTCTATGCTGTGACTATCCCTCTTTGTATTTTATTTTGAAAAAAGTTTTTTTTCATGCTTTTTCTCATAGGTAAAAAGTATTTTGGTCACTAATCAGTTAATTATTATAACTTCCATCATGCTGAAGGGAACAGTAGTGATTTTTCATTCTCACAATTTCACATATGAAGATGATTATATAGAAGGAAGGTTAGTCCCATTGCTGAAAGAATAGCTACCAAGCATGAATATATTTAATGACAAAAATAACAAAAAAATACTCTAATACTGGATTTCTAATGTGCTAAATAATGCCCAGATGGTTCACTTAAGAAGTCCATACCAATAACTTGAGTATTATATAAGTGTAAATCTAAGAATAGGAGTACGCCTAGACTTTAATATTACAAAAATTGCTGAAAACGCTGAAACCAAGTGAGTAGTTTAGGCTTAGTTGGACCAACCTAATCTCTAGGGATATGGTGCAATTGGGTGCAGTTATAACCATATCAGAAAAATCACATGCAGCTTTGATGCTGATTCTGGAGCAGTTTCTTAACATTACAGGTTAGGCTAGGTTCACACCTGCTTCTATCTTTCCATTTTTCTGGTCTGTCAGAGGACCAGAAAAATGGATCTGTTCTATGAAAAACACAAACTAAGCCCGAGCGACCCTCATTGGCTATAAATGGATCCACTGAGTGTCCATCCTTTTTACTGAAATCGTCAAATGAAAAAGTCGGGGGTTGCAGGATTTTTCTATCCGCGATCTTAGATGGATCTGTGTCAGAGATTCCAAACACAGACTCAAACACAAATGTGAACCTTGCCTTAGAACACATTTATTTAACGAGTTTCACTTGCAGTTTTTCTGATGCAGTGACACATAGAACTTAAAGGGGTGTTCCAGTCTAAAAATTTTAATGACCTATCCTTAAGATAGATCACAAAGATGAGATCAGTGATGGTCTGACACATTAGCTGTTCTCAGATGCTCATACACAGAGAATGAAGTAGGCCACAGGAGGTGACATCCCATTCAAGAATGAACTAGAACATGGAAGAAAAATGAGATGGCATAACTGTTCCAATAAAACTTAACTTTTATTAAAATATACACTAAAATATTCCAATAAGGACTCTGTACCAGTGTTAGATGTTGGGAAAATCAGGCTGGTCACAATAATCAATATATTACAAAGATGAGCAGCCTTCCAATATCAGTTACTGATTATAAAGTGGTTGTGCTTGGTACTTTGCGTTTCTCAGTCTTCTATGAGACTGAGCTGTAGTACCAGGTAAATCTCCCACGTAAATGATATGCAGCACATACTTGAGTGTCACGACCCCTTCAATCAACTGATTTTTTAGGGTCTGCCAGGATGCCAGAAGTTCACTGATCTGATATTGAAACCTTATTCTATACAACATAGAAAATAAGCTATATTCCATTCCATAGTTCCTTGAGGAGGGAAGCCATACCTTCCTTTCCTGGAGACTGTATCATTCTATAAACACGTTTGTATTTATTGCCATAAAACACATCCTTACTTACCATCTGTTTTACATTATAACGTATACGTATTTGAATCTTATTTTCTACACACATTTGTGGGGGCAGCCCTGAGCTATGTCCATGCTTTGTGAAAGTAGTTCAGAGATTTGCTTTACAGCAGCAAAATGGACATAAAAAAAATGATGTTTGAAGGTGACTAATTGATTTCTATAGATGCTATAAATGCTATATAGCAGGGATCGGCAATCCCCGGCAACCCACTCTTGGCACGCGAGGCTTACTTACCTGGCACAGCAGCCCGAGTCCTCACCCAGCAGTTTTGATCGGACCAAACATGGCCGAAATGAAACTGCTATTATTATACTGTGGGGTCTCTTCTGACCACTGAGTATAAAAAGCGAAGCCCCCGGGGAGATGACAAACATAAAAAATAAAGTTAACTCACCTTCCCTGGATCCGCAGCTGCTGTGTGCTCTGCAGGCACTTCTGCCTGACGTAAGAGACCGCTGACAGGGCCTCAGGGGTCATATCTGGCGTCATTACGCATGATGACGCGATGTGACTCCTGAGACTCAATCAGCGGTCACTGACTACAGGCAGAAGCGCCGAAGAGCACACAGCGGCTGCAGAGCACAGGAAAAGGTGAGTTAACATTGTTTTTTATGTTTGTCACCTCTCTTGGCTCTCCACTTATTATACTCTGGGGTGTGAAGAGACCCCACAGTATAATAGTAGCTATTGAGTGGTGACACTTGAAATATTATAAAAGTTAGAATATTATACTGTGTGCAGGGGCCACTATGGGACATAATACCGTGTGCAGGGGCCACAATGGAGGAGAATACCCTGTGCAGGGGCCACTATGAGACATAATACCATGTACAGGGGCCACTATGGGGCATAATACTGTGTGCAGGGGCCACTATGGGACATAATATCGTGTGCAGGGGCCATTATGGGACATATATACCGTGTGCAGGGACCACTATGGGACATAATATGTGCAGGGGCCACTATGGGACATAATGATGTGTGCAGGGGCCGCTATGGGACATAATACCATGTTCAGGGGCCATTATGGGACATATACCATGTGCAGGGACCACTATGAGACATAATATGTGCAGGGGCCACTATGGGACATAATGATGTGTGCAGGGGCCGCTATGGGACATAATACCATGTTCAGGGGCCACAATGAAGGCGAATACCCTGTGCAGGGGCCACTATGAGACATAATACCATGTACAGGGGCCACTATGGGGCATAATACTGTGTGCAGGGACCACTATGGGACATAATACCGTGTGCAGGGGCCACTATGGGACATAATGATGTGTGCAGGGGCCGCTATGGGACATAATACTGTGTTCAGGAGCCATTATGGGACATAATACCGTGTGCAGGGGCCGTTACGGGACATAATACCATGTGCAGGGACTGCTATGGGACATAATACCGTGGGCATGGGCCGCTATGGGACATAATACCGTGTGCAGGGGTCGTCAATTATTGACCGGCACTCCGAGTACCTCAACTTTGATTTTTTAATCGAAATCGGCACGCCAAACAAAAAAGGTTGCCTACCCCTGCTATATAGCATCTATTCCTCATCAGCAAAAATTGGCAAATATGATATAAACAATAGGTCCATTGCTAATGATACATTCCCATAAAAGGGAGTCTATCTTTATAATTTAATAGGGACTGTTCTGTTGCCGGGGTTCACGTGAACTAAAAGCTTTTTTCAGCTTCCTGGTTAGTGATATTAGTTATTTTCCTGATATGTTAATGAGCTATTTGGTGCAACAAGGGCACCTCCTCTTATCATACTAAACAGCTATGCTTTCCAGCTTCCAATTCCTTCAATAATCCCTGCTATGATTAACATGTACACTACTTGGCCCTGTCAATCATAGCAAGGCGGAAGCTATTTGGTGCAACAGTCACGCCCTTGTTGTAGTATCTCAGCAATGGAGGCACAAAAAGGTTTTTTATTCATGTGAATTCTGGATGTTTGACTGTGCTTATAGTTCAATATGGACTGATCTGGTGACAGACTCCCTTCAAACATAAAAAATATCTTCTACGTACTTTTTATTGAATGAAACAAAAATTTAATTCAGAAAAAAATTTGCTGCAATGCATTCAATCTGGTAGACCCAAATTTTTAGAAACTTCGAAAGGTTTGACACTTGGGAATGCTGGCCAAAGATAATGTAAGTGAATTGTGGTGACAACTGAATCATAATTCTTGCTGTGGGAAAGTTTAGAATTTAGTTCTAATGAAAATGTCTCTTTCCGCTGCACTGCTTATATTACTGTAGGGCTATGCTGCATGAAATATAAACTAGGGCCCCCAGTTTTACCTTTCAACTTGTTTCTATCCTTAGGGAAAGCCACATGCTAAACTTAAACAAAAAGCCATCAGTTTAAGTCTACATAAATAATTTCTGCAGCTGGTAATGAGGCATTCCGAAAACAAATTCTAAATCTTTTTTTTTTTCTCGTTTCCTTGTAATTTAACAGTGGAAGTCGTTTTCTTCTGATAAACCCCGCTGGCTACCTAAGAGCTAAAAAAAAAAAAATATATATATATATAATAATTTAGTCACTGTGAATAAGGCAGTCTATGCATTACCTGGGATACAGGCCAACACCAACGTCCTGCATCTCTCCATCGCTGATGGTGAAGCTGTTACAGGTCAGCTGTAAAAACAAGCAAAGCAAATCTGGGATTAGTGGGTTTTGACCTGAAGGAAAAGAAACATTCAATAAATAAAGTCTATAGCGTTCAGCAAATTGCTGTAGAAGATCATAAAACATTCAGTGCCAGCACCGGAAAAAGAGCCAGGTATCACACGTGGCTCCCAGTCTCCTGCAATTTTTCAAGTCTTTCTCAGCGGGTATACTAGCTCCATTCAGCAGGGAAAGGGCTGAAATAAGGTGTTCTCAATTAGTGGAGAGAAAGGGGACCTGTTCAATGGGGTGGCCGAGTTCTTCTTGTTTTACAGACTGCAGCTTGTTAAGAAGATGCAGTAAAATTGTGTGGCTTGGGCAAGCTTGGAGCAATAGGTTTATTAATTGGCACATTTAGTGACTAGCTCCATTAACACCAGCTAATGATTTTTAAGGCTTAGAAAGAAAATATAACCACACTACATAAATGCTACTGCATGGGTTATATATAGCAGCATAACAAATTAAACTTTGTTCCCTGTTCCCAGAACCTGTGGCCACCTATGTAGATTTCACGCAACATCTTTGTAATTTCTCATATTGTCCGTTCATGTGTCCTCTGATTTGTAAAGTACTGTGGAATATGTTATATAAAGCTATTATTATTATTATGATTATTATTGACAATCAAATGGCATTTCACTACAATGTTATATAGGATGACAGTATGTGTATGCTTTTATGTTAATTTATAAAATAAATCACATTTTTGGCTAACTTTACATATGACTTATTTTTATACTAGTGTTCCTTGTCAACCTCGGATATGCTGCAACTATAATGCAGAGTATTAGGGTATATTTACTTGTGGCAGATTTGTTACAGATATTTTTGTGACTGAAGAATCCAGTTTTAGCATGTGGTTTATTTAGACCTTTAGGGTGTGGAAATTTTTTTGTCATTGTTTTCATCCCTTCCTTTTTCGTTTTTTTCCATCCTACAGTTACAGTATAACTGTTTTATTTTTCTATAAACATAGCCTTATGAGGAGGAGGAGGCCTCTTATGTCTAGCACAGAAGATGAATGATTACAGATCTATTCGCCCGGTGCCTATTCAGGACTCAAATGTTTACTGGCATCCTGATCATGGAGGTTTTTAGGTCTTTTAGTTCTGGTGATGACTTATGCACATGTTGTACTTCATTTTGTAAATCTGCTTGGGTTAGTTTTTTTTTTTTTTAGCCACAAACAGGAATTTGTATTCATTTTTTTTAACAAAATGTTATGCTTTGATACAAAATTGCATGCAGGTGCCCATGATTATACTGAAGTACTTGGTGGCATTTTCACAATGTGCCTTCACAAGATGTTTTCTTCCAGGAAACATTTCTGGTTTTGTCAAAAGTCTGAAAATGATCCTGCCAGTGAAAGGGTTACCATGTGCATTTTTTCATATGCTACATTGTGTCAAACTATAACAAATACAGACAATTTAGAATGACAAGCTTCTAGTTTCATACTCTACAATGAATTTTAACAACTGTTTCTTATTATTCATTATTGAATTGATGCTCTATAAGGCCACAAAGTACCATAAGGTATCATTGTATTTGAATGACTATAAGACTTGAAAATCTTTACACTAAATACACACAAATACACCCTGCCGTTGTCAGGTAAGGTCTAAACCATATGTTCTTGACCCTAGTAATTTCAAAATCGATTGTCTCACCACTGAAGCATCTTATGTTTCTGTGAACATTTATGTAGCATTTGTAACTAGGCAATGTAGTATCTAAACAACATATGGATATTCTAACATCTTAAAAACACATTAACAGAATAGCCCCATTAAGCTCAATATAAGACATAAAATCAGAGGAAATTCAGTTAGTCAGTGTTTGAGTCACTGAGATTAAAAACAGCCCAACATAGCATAAATCACAAATAGCTCAAGATGTAGAAAACTATAGGAAGAAGTCATTGTTTTTACCAATGTTAACTTAAAACTAGAACCTCAGTTAATATCATGTTTTACAACAACTGGAGAAAATAAAAGGATGTGTACCAAGTTTGTTATGCCAAAAGTTTACAGATGATTAGAGATTTTTACACCTTGGAATCAAAAATGAATTTTTACATTAACACACAAAACGCACATCCATTTGAGAGTAACAATATGGCTTTTGTGACGTCTTGAAGTAGCAGAACAGTCAGCCCTTTCATGGTGGGAAGCTAAAGTGGCCATTTACAGACTGAAAATGTGACAGTCAATTTAAGAATTTCTGCAGCAATAATAGAGAGCCCACACATAGCAACAAAAGAGAACCTGGAAAGTCTTTGGGGTGATAGATAATAGAAAATTATTTAACATTATTTAAATTTGTATCTATAGTATTTATATTGCAGAATCTTGATGACATCTGTATAGAGATCTGATTATAGAGGGCCTGAGTTTGCCTTTAAGAGAATGCACCAACCTGGATATTTCCCTATTTTTTACCTATATTCCATTTTTTTTAACTTATACAGCCATTAAAAGTTTTATGTATTAAACTTAACATGACCAAGTCTGAAATATTACATTGCAATGTCCCTTCAGCCACCGTAAAACTGATTGCCCTGAATTTTGGCTTCTAGACTAGGGATACATTTCTACCATACCTGGGCATTAACCTCTGTAACTTTTTAGACACTCACTTCAAATGCAACTATGCCAAGTTGATCCCAAAGCTTTTGAATGATCTCATTGCATGGCATTGCCCTTCCTTCTACTGGATAGGTAGGGTGCACTCGGTTAAGATGGTTACTTTTCCCTGCACTCTCTATTACTTTCACACACTTCGGACCCCGGTGACCTCCTCTCCTAGCTATCCTTCAGAGAAATTTCTAACTTCATATGAGCATACAAGCGACTGCGTATTTGCAGACGTAGTATGTTTTCCCACAAAAGACTAGACTAGACTAACGCAGTTGATCGGCTTGCCCAACTTTGCACTATCTATAATGAATCCGACTGCCTACAATGGGTCGCATTGGAGTCGGTGCTTTTAGCCCTGACCTCTGTGCAAGCCCTACTTAGGACCCAGAGGTCTGCTTCCCATGCAATTCCAGCAACTGCCAAAGTAACGGATTATATGCTACAATTGTGGCGGGGGAGGGGGTTGGTCCATTTTACTTATCAGGTGCAAAGCACAGTTTCACTGTTAACCTCCTTGTTTCGTAACCCTCTTCCCTTCTGGCCTATCCCCTGAGGTGTTCATTTGGTGGAGACAGCCTTGATTTCGCTATCTCATTGATTTTCTCTGTAACCAGCGGGTCTTCACCAAAGAATATTTTGTTAACACATATTCCCTGCCTCTTTCAGAGGCTTTCAGGACTACACACCTCTTTTATTTTCTGCATTCCCTTTCCCCACTTAATCCAACAATCTCCCCCAACCAGTTTTGAGAGACTATGCTTGTATAAGGGAGCAGAAAGGGGCACCCTCTTGTTTATATATGGCCTGCTGAATGCCCCTTCACCTGATACCAAACTAGAATTCATGGCTGCCTGGGAACGGGGCCTTGATTCAACCTTAACTCCAGCTCAATGGAGCTGCATAACCATTAGCAAGGGCAGTTTGGCAGGTCACTCTGATGGAATCTTCCTTGAAAATTCTTCACAGGGCCTATTTGGTCACCCATAGAATACGCAGTTTCTACTCTACTGTTTCACCTCTATGTTTTAGGGGTTGTAATGCTCTTGGCACTACTCTCCATACCTGGTGGTCCAGCCCCACATGCCCGATTACTTTTGGTTGGCTATCCACAGAATGGCATAATGGCTTTTGGCCAGACATTCCCATTGTCAGCTCTAATCTTTCTCTTAAGCCTTAGATCCGACCAACATAAATTACTCCAGTACATTCTGATGGCTGCACGTATTCATGTTGTCTCTAACTGGAAGAGGTCATTGCTCTCTTTGACGGATGTTGTGAGCAGATTTGATTTCCTAATGCTTCATGAAAAAATTAATGCCACCATTTCTGACACTTGCCCACTCTTTGATAGAGTTTGGGCACCGTGGTCCAACATCCCAGGCTTGCCATATTGTGTCCAACTGTAATCACTTTATAAGATCCAGTGGGGCGCCCCTTTCACTCAGCTTTTTGTATTATGGCGCTACTAATTCCTTCCTTTCCTCCCTTATATTGATTGTTGGTTATTAACTTCTAGATTTTTTTAATCTTATTTCCTGTTTTACAGTTGTGTTGCCTTTAGACTTGTCACTATTCCCTTATATTTTGTGTACTATTCCCTTCGTATTTTGTGTCTTCACGTTTGCCTTATTTTCTGTATTTTTTATATTTTTCAATAAATACCTTTGAAACTAAAAATTTTATGTAAAAATAGTTTTCTCCTTTTAGCAGTGGCATACACAGACCGGCTCTAAAGCCCATGATGAGAGTCCTCTCTGATTGCAGACATTTACAGTATTGTAAAAATGTTATGTTAACCTAGCCTTACATGCAGCATACAGGCACTTCTGACATCATCATTAGAGCAGGACAGGTCTAACAAAGTGGTAGACGCGAGATGCTGCTTAGATATTGGTGAACAAACTCATGAATGGAGAGAAACAGTGTTCAAGTGCATATTTTTATATAAACACGTGGACAAAATTGTTGGTACCCCTCGTTTAATGAAAGAAAAACCCACAATGGTCACAGAAATAACTTGAATCTGACAAAAGTAATAATATATAAAAATTCTATGAAAATGAACAAATGAAAGTCAGATATTGCTTTTCAACCATGCTTCAACAGAATTTTAAAAAAAAAAGAAAACTCATGAAACAGGCCTGGATAGAAATGATGGTATTCTTAAGTTAATATTTTGTTGCCCAACCTTTTGAGGCAATCACTGCAATCAAATGATTCCTGTAACTGTCAATGAGACTTCTGCACCTCTCAACAGGTATTTTGGCCCACTCCTCATGAGCAAACTGCTCCAGTTGTCTCGGGTTTGAAGGGTGCCTCTTCCAGCCGATATGTTTCAGCTCCTTCCAAAGATGCTCAATAGGATTTAGGTCAGGGCTCATAGAAGGCCACTTCAGAATAGTCCAATGTTTTCCTCTTAGCCATTCTTGGGTGTTTTTAGCTGTGCGTTTTGGGTCATTATCCTGTTGCAAGACCCATGACCTGCGACTGAGACCAAGCTTTCTGACACTGGGCAGCACATTTCTCTCTAGAATCCCTTGATAGTCTTGAGATTTCATTGTACCCTGCACAGATTCAAGACATCCTGTTCCAGATGCAGCAAAGCAGCCCCAGAATATAACAGAGCCTCCTCCATGTTTTACAGTAGAGACAGTGTTCTTTTCAAGATAGGCTTCATTTTTCCATCTGTGAACATAGAGCTGATGTGCTTTGCCAAAAATTTCAATTTTTGTCTCATCTTTCCATAGGACAATTACTTTTGTCAGATTCAAGTTATTTCTGTGACCATTGTGGGTTTTTCTTTCATTAAATGAGGGGTACCAACAATTTTGTCCACGTGTATATGTATATATATATATATATATATATATATATATATATATATATCTTTGCGGTATAAAGCAATCACTCTTGAGCTATCTTAGGCAATCTTTAATGCATATGTACATAGAAAGATCTTTTGGAGTTTGCCACTGTTCTGGAAATCATCCTAGAATGTACTTTTATTGGAGTCAATGTTACTTAATGGTGGTGTTGCATGTTGCATATTAATGTGAATTCTTATACTATCAAGTGACTTGATTATTGAATATTATATTTTGTTTTCTTTTTATGGCATTTTTAGTATATCTGTATTGTCTGTATACAAGATGAAACTTTGCATATATTTGATATTTGCTTTTCACTGGATACTTATTTGTACAGTTTGAGAGGGCCCCAAGGTTGAAAGCTGTTTCCAAGATCTCCCTATTATTCACATATATCTAAATATATGTTATTTTGAATAGCTGACAATATTTTACTCCATTTTTTTCAGAACAATATTTGCTCTTTGATCATTTTATAGTCTGTGTTGTTATTTTTACTAGTACCAGTTATGCATACTTTTATTTTTTACTCTTTTGCATAATTTAGTTCCTATAAGGGTTTCACACCTCATATAATATACTGCAGTGATTCTGCACTGCATTGTATTATGCCTGTCAGTATAATGCTTACAAATATCCTAGTATGCCTGGTCTCTGGCAGTGTAGCAAAGGAAGAATCTACATTGACGAGCAAAAAGGTATCAATGCTTTGACTTTCAGGCTCCATATCTCACCATCCACTACAGCTTCGAACATGAGAACTACCATCATTTTATAGACAATCATCTTGGCTCTCTCATACATAAATTTGACTTGAAACTATTTAGCATATGATTTGTTATGCAGATTTTTGTCATGTAACTGCATTGATTCTGTTTTGCTCATTGTGATTGAAAATCTTTTTCTTCTTGTATACTACAAATTACAACCTGTTCTCACATTCCCTAATAGCTCAGTGTGTTATTAGGTTAATTTCCAAGAAAAGATAAACAGCATCATCCAGCTCTTCATCATCAGTCTTATCTATAATTCTTATCATTGTTATTGTAATAACAGCTCACACACACTGGAAGACATATTTTGCATACTAGGTAACAAATGGTGGAGTAATGGCCAGTACCACAGCAGTGTCTCAGTAACAGGCCTGTGTTGTGTGACCTTATATGTCAAAATAGAGGGGTATATACACAGTTGTAAATAAAGGCAACTATTAGTGGGTCCTTTGCAGTGGTAATCCTATCCACAGTAAACCTTGATAGCATGAAAACAACAGAGCTGTACAAAACTGGGCAAGATAAAGAAAATAAATTGGAGCATCTGCCAAACCCAGATACATACAATTTCTATTGATTCTGTATATGATAGCCAATAATAACACAGTAGCTAAATATATAGTATTTCTATGTTGTTTCTTGGGATTTTTAGAACATACTGGTAGCCTTAATTTCAATAAATAGACTTCTTTAGAGCAAAAAATAATTTCAGTTCAAAGTTGCAATACGTATATTTGTCACATAACCTTTGCTCATAAGATGTAGCGCAAACTTCTATAGAGTAGATGAAGAATACTTCATCTTTAATTTTCTTTCATTACACATGAAATCTTGTAAAAGAGATGATGTGCACTCTTCTTTGACAGATCACTAACTATATTTTCATAGCTTTCCATATAATTTATTCATGTGACATTTAAATAATACAAAAGGGCATATAAAGGCTAATAAAATGTCTTGATTTTTTTGATTGCTCAACCAAAATCACTATTGATTTTACTTTAATTTGCAGCTGGATAAAAACATGCCCGCGTGCCTTTGGGGGTATGATTCCAGTTATTGTAGGAATTTACCTTTTATTTAATTCCACTTTCCATATAATGTACCTAACAGTGGAGGACATTCCACTAAGCCCGTGATGGCGAACCTATGGCATGCAGAGCCCTCTCAGTTGGCACGCGCGCCGTCGCCATGATCTCTCACTAACGGGGAATCCGGTACAGGATTCCCCGTTGGTGAGCGATCGCGTCTTTCAGCTGTATGTGCAAACGCACACACAGCTGAAAGTTGTCAGTGTAGGCCGCGGACTGCGGCCTACACTGACTGCTGAGTGTGACCTCTGCCCCGACGCAGGCGCGATGACGTAAATCATCAGCGCCTGCGATCAGAAGGAGGAGGAGGACGCTCTTCGTGGGACTGCAACTCTTCGTGGGACAAGGTAAGTAACAAACTATTGTATGGGGGCCTACTGTGGTGCATATACTACTGTATGGGGGACACTGTGAAGCATCTAATACTGTGTGGGGGACACTGAAGCATCTAATACTGTGTGGGGGGGGACACTGAAGCATCTAATACTGTATGGGGGGGGACACTGAAGCATCTAATACTGTATGGGGGGGGGGACACCGAAGCATCTAATACTGTATGGGGGGGGACACCGAAGCATCTAATACTGTGTGGGGGACACCGAAGCATCTAATACTGTGTGTGTGGGGGGGGGGAACTGAAGCATCTAATACTGTGGGGGGGACACTGAAGCATCTAATACTGTGGGGGAGACACTGTGAAGCATAAACTACTGTGTGTGGCCCCACTGTGAAGCATAAACTACTGTGTGTGGCCCCACTGTGAAGCATATACTACTGTGTGGGGGGGGCTTATTGTGAAGCATATAATGTGGGTGGAGGCCCAAAATGGAGTATATAATACTGTGCGGGGGCCTCTGTGGAGCATATAATACTGAGTGGGGGCCACTCTGGAGCATATAATATAATACTGTCTGGGGGCCATTCTGGAGCATATAATATTGTCTGGAGGCCACTTCAGAGCGAAATGTACTGTCTGGGGGCCACTTCGGAGCACATTGTACTGTCTCGGTCCCTTCACTATTTATATCACACAGTATCTGTTTTATAGCAGACATGTGATATTATTACAGGCTGTAATAACATTGCACGGTCACTATAAAATAGATCCTGGTTAATTTAAGGTTAAATTGCCGTGTTGGCACTTTGCGATAACTTAGTGGGTTTTGGGTTGCAGTTTGGGCACTCAGTCTCTAAAAGGTTCGCCATCACTGCACTAAGCCTTTATACTGATCACATGACAATAGTGAGTGTACAATATGCAAGGAACTAGGGGGCAATGGGCAAAGTTACTGTGAACTGTAAGTATGCCTTACTTTTATTGAATTTGAAGCAAAATGTAAACTGTGGCATGTATATTTATTAAGATTGCATCCTGTTAATTGAATTGTTGACCTTGTTACGTTGGAAAATAAACTTTTTCCACCTAATGAATGTAAAACTGACAAACAAGCTATCATCAGGGGAATAAAGGTTGTGCGTTTGTAAAGAAAATGACCTGAAAATATTCATGCATAGCATAGGTTACACTCGAGCTGGTATTGGTCTGCTGGGATATTAGTGCATTGAAATATTCCAATAATGTAAGGCATAAGCTCCTGGCGATATTCAAATAATACTGTAATGGATTATGTAAATCAAGCAGTAGACATCACATGCTAGTGAAGCTGTTTGATATGCTACACTATGATGTATCACTGAATAAATGAACCAGATGTCTATGGAGATTTAATAAACTCGAACTGTAGTCAGCAAAGATCACAAGCTAGTAAGGTAAATTATTATTTATACACAATAACCCATCAAATGCTACAACCTGTATAAGATATATATATATGTAATAATTGCAAAAAAAGTTATAACAGTAGGTGGGCAATCACAAACAAAACTACTTCAAGGGGAACTCCAGTCCCTTCCTTCAGTAAGGCTCAGTATGAGATGCAGTGTGTATTGTGGGTGAAGGAGACAGGGAGTATGAAAATAATTAAATTCCAACATAAAAATAAATAGATAGTAGGCAATTTCAGAAGACTACACTGAGCCTTGTAGTTGGACTCACCTAGTAGTATACAGTACCATATTTGGGACCTAAACTTGACACATTCAACAGTAAAAAAAATCAGTGGAGGCTGAGCCTTAAGAATTATATCCTCTGGTCAGTAGAAGCTACCCAGTCCAATACTAGAGTCACTCATCTTAATGATAAAAAACACTAAAGAAAATAAAGAGCACTTAAAACACATACATAATAATATACGTCATAAGGTTAAAAACGACACAGGTCCGTTAATTTCAGCCTATAACTCAATAATTGTCTAATAAAAAAGATGGCAATCACCAGTCTGATGTATTTACTAATATTGCCTTTGTTCCAAATCCGCACTTCTTAGATCATTGTTGGAGATGTAAACCGCTATATATGTGGTTGCAGTTCAGCAGCTGGCATATTTGTAGCAATAAAATGGTGTATGTCAGGCAATCAGCTTGTGTACAGAAGAGAGAGTGTCATTTTTTCTAAGATTCAGATTGAGTCTAAAACCTGGGACATGTTGGAGTTGGGTTAAAGAAGGATGAGCTCCCACTTCAACATTCATGGTTTCAGCTTGCCATTTCAGCCTATTAGAAGCCAGCTGGAGAAACGTAAAAAGAGGCTGGGGAACTTTTCCCACAATATTCTCAGTCTGGGGAAAGACAGGCTATGCTGACGCCTATGTGAGTCTTAACTATGGTATGAATTTTCTTAGTTTTGAGGTATTGGATAGTAGTACTGGGGTCTAATAGTGATAGACACTGTGTTAGTTTGAGGCATGATATCCTAGGGCAGGGATACTGTCAGATGATGGCCCTTTCATTAGGACAGCGGCAGCAGTTACATTCATCTTTCGACTACTGTCCCCAAGCCTTGATACCTTACAACAGCGGCAGCAGGGATCGGCAAATGTTACTGCTGCCTGCATGTGTGCAGTCATCAGGGGAGATTACTGCTGCTGTTATGTATCAGGACTTAGGGGACAGCGGTAGAGAGATGAATTTTTCTCCGATTGGTGTTAGTGTCAATTGTTTGTGGGGGCACTAAGGGAGAATAAACTGTGTGGGGCATTATAATGTGTGGGGTGCACTATGGCATTGTTAGTGCCCCCTTTCACAGTATAATACTCCTTAATGTTCCTTAATTCCCTCGCTACCTAACTACATGTAACCTCCAATCTTCTCTAGACCTCTCACCTGATCTTATCCTCTCTTCACACAACTGCCTCCAAGACTTTTCATGTGCATCATGCATACTCTGGAACTCGCTGCCATGACACATAAGACTGTCCCCACAATTACAAGCTTCAAGAGGACCCTGAAGACTCACCTCACTAAGGAATAGCAGTACTGCCACCACACCACCATCTCAACAGCTTGCACCCTCACCTAATGTCTCTGTCCCCCTTTCTTTATAGAGATTGTAAACCCTTGCGACCAGGGCCCTCTAGCCCACTGTACCAGTTGGTCACTGTTAGTATTGTACTTGTTTTGTGTATTGTAGGTAAGCCCTAAAATGTACAGCACCATGGAATTATTGGCTCTCTAAAAATAAATGATAATAAAATGATAATGCTCCCCACACAGTATAAATGTTTTCACCACCTTAAATGGTCCCTTGAGTCAGGCACATTACATATCTATCTACCCAGGAAACTGCCAGCAGATGGAAAGTGCTGCTCTTCAGATCTTGGGAGGCATAGGGGCTACACAAGTGCCATTCAACATATGGAATCTATACTTCGAGAAAAGACACTTCACTGCCACTGTACTGACAGTATCAAGATGCCAGACATCTGGAATTTATTATTAGCACATTGTAATGGAAAAATACAGCCAAATAAAAATGATGTACGACGCAGCACAGGCACATAATAATCATAAGTAATGGGGAATAGACTGTGTCAATAATGTGACTTGTACATATTCACTAAACACCAAGTCAATACATTAGCATTATTCTTGTTTGTTTAGTGAACACAGCTCTGGATTATTCTGATAAAATGGCTGTACGCGATGGCAGAATGTTTATTCAAGAGCAGATTGTTTATTTCTAGTCAGATCCTTCAACAGACTGTGTCATTTCTCAGAGCTCTGTTCAGGCCCTTCACAAACACAACAAACCTGCAGACTTTTTTATTTTAAGTCAACTTTAGCAGTCAATGCACTGGATCCTCCATATGATTCAGTGCGCTTCTCCCAACAGCTTTCAAGATCCTGTGTACACATATTTAATAGTCAGGAAGAAGGTTCTCTCCTGTCATGCAGCAGCAAAATGTTGGTTTTTGGATATGTTCCTGACAATGTTTATGCAGTCATATAGAAAACCTCATGTTCTGTTCATTTATACTTCTTTACAACTTTTATGTATATAAAGTGCTCATAAAAACCGAAAGAGACAATACTTACCTGAAGAAATGGTTCACTGCAGGATGTAGAGAGGCCCAAGAGGTATATGGTGTATACAGCACAAGTGAAAAATACTGACCAACATCCATTCACTCACCTACAACCCATGAGGGGGGGGGGGGGTGGATACTTAGTATTACAAACAGACATAAGGGTTATGTAAGGTGCCATTAACATTATAATGCAAAAAGCACTATCCTGGCTTACAGTTTGGGGCAAGTAACCATAGGGTCCTCATATCAAAACTTTTAATCCCCACTCTAACATGGCCACTTAAAGAGGACCTTTCACCACCTCCAAATCCAGCGCTTTACATCATTTAATATGTTCTGCATCACTGATTCTGGCACAGTTGGATTTTTTCTCTAGCCCCCACCATTCCTGAGCTGTTAGTTTTGGTGCCTGATATACTATATAGGCTCTGTACTGTCAGGAGGGCGGTGCCAGGTGGGAGCAGGCAAGAGGTGTGATTCTAAGTTCTGACACTGGCTGCCTCTGACTGGAGATCTGAATCACACCCCCTGACTGACACCGCCCTTATACACTGCCCTGATATTATAGAGCTTACATAGCCCATCAGGCATCAAAACTACCTGCGCTTGGTGCTTGGGATTGGTGGAGGATAGAGAGAAAATTCCAACTACACTGGAATCAGTGAAGCAGCACCTATTAACAGATGGCAAGAAATGGAGTTGATGGAGGTGGTGAAAGGTCCTTTTAAGCAGCAAGTTCAGCACTTGGAAAGTGTACAATTATTTTGATTTGCTTTACACCCAGGGACAAACACATAGCTATTTTACAGTAAAGTTAATGCAACCAGTGATCTCACAGTAAAGGAATAATGTACATATTAATTCCACACAATAAAGGAATAATGCACACTGTAATATCACACTATAGGGCTAATAAACACAGTGATGTCACAGTATAGAGATAATATACAGTGATGTCACAGTACACAGATAATGCCCACTATGACATCATATCACACAAAAATCACTGTGTACACTGTGACATCATAGCAAATGAAAAAATAATTAGAATGATGTCACATACAGGCATTTTGATTTCCCAGTAAAGTAATGGGCCTTCATTCAGTTTTCCACATCCCCTTCTATTGTCTACACACTAATTGCACCCTAGGTCCAATGGAAATGGCCCCCTTAGTTGTTGGGCCGCATAGCAGCTGCTATGTCTGCTACCCTGGTATTAGTGACTTCCACACTTTTAGATCAGACAGGCGGTGTAGCAACTGTATATTTACACCCAGCAAGCACGAAAATACAGTTTTCCCTTAACCAATATAACCGGGTCTGGTTTCATTCTCCATAAATGAGTGAACAATGATGAGGTGTTTTCGCCAAGATATTCAAGCTTGCGACCCACTTCAAGGGTCCCCTTGTCTTGTGAATTCCTACGCTAAAACCAAAAACAATACATTTGAATGGATACAAATTGGGTTCTGGAGTTTGTGGGGTGTTCATATACAGGTGCTGGACAGCCAGCTTGGTCTAAAACTATGGGCATCACTAACAGGCTGTTAGCCAGGACAGGGTATCATTAGGATAGTATTATCATCTGACTGGACCTTATGTAAGACTCATCTGCGCACACCTGGAAAACTAGGCATCCACCCCCTAATGGATAGTAGGTTTATGAGAGTAGATGTTTTATCAGTATTTTACACCTAGCCAGCCTCCACCATTTACCACGTGGGCCTTTCTGGTAAATATGGCCTTTCTTTCAGTCATATGATTTAGAATTATGTTTCTTTCAGTGCACTGCTCATAAGAACTGCTGGTAAAAAAACCCTATTATGGACGAACAAAACATAATCAAGTAGGTTGAAATCAAACATCCCCCCCCCTCCCCTGCTTCTGCTACTCGGGGACATTTAGGAGGTAACCTACACACATTAGATGTAGCTAATGCACCCAATGTGTATGGGCAGCTTAAAGGGAATGTGTCACCAGAAAATGTACTATTTTTTTTAAGCAAGCTTTATGTCAAACATATTTTAAAAAGAACTTTTGGTGAGGTTTTAAACAGTTTTCCACGTTCTCTATATTTAAAAAAAAAAAATTCAAAAAATTCTGCAGTTCTGACTGTTCTGAATATCCTGACATAAAATCAATTGGGGCCTGACTGGTGGGACCCCACCAATCACAAAAATAGAGAAGCCCAGCAGGCTGAATAGAGTGATGGTTATACTGGGATACAAAGCTCCCCCCATTCTTCCAATAAGTGGGAATCCCTAGGGTCAGATCCTCCTTTCAGTGAAAACTGCCTGACTTCAAGACGTAACCCAAAATATTCTGAGAAAAAAACCTGTAAAAGAATGAAAAAAAAAAAAACACATGTCCTTGTATGAAAATACATGGAACTATGTAATGCTTTATTTCACCTGAAGTGCCATGGCGGTACAAGGGTATTGAACAGTTTCTGCCAGGTTCTCCCAGAGATAAAAACAGGTTGGTAAGAATCCCAACAGGAGGACTTTTATCACCTTAGTGTTAGGAGACCCTTCTAACAAGAAGAGATGGTCCAATGCGGACAACCTCTGGGTATCATATTGTAATCACGTATGCTGATACTAATGTGGATCATGTCTAAATAGAACAGCCGAGGAAATAGCAGACACTCTAATAAATTATGCTTGTTAGGTTATTTGCAGGAATGTTAGCTTGTTGCTTAAAAGCTATAAATTCCCATGAAGCCAATAGTTTCAATAGCATAAGCAATAATCTCTAAGGGAAACAAACCAGTTGTTAACAACTAGTAATGACACATTTCAATAGAAATTGTGGCTTAATTAGATTATGAAACATGCAAGGCAATGAGTAGATAGCATCTCCATAATTGTCACAGATCTCCTTGGAAAATCATTTCCAGCATGCTTACATAAGCAGTTTTAAGAAGTTTAAGCTCATTACTGAGAACTGTAGACTGTAAATACATCTAAAGTTTATCTGTAAACCTAGAAAAATGCTACAAATCATACCCTAAGAATTAAAAAATGGATCTGGCACTTTTCACCATGGTTCCTTTGAATGAACGAAAAAGTAGTTTAGAGTAGTTTAAATGTCCATTGAAATCAATGGGTGTTTAAAGGGAAACTGCCACCAGTAAATTGGTTATAAATCTAATACCAGTACCTTGTAGAGGTGATTCTACAGGTTCACACATGCACTTGGGGACTTGAAAAGCAGAAACCCAATCCAGTTAAAAAGCGGTTAATCCATAGACTATAATGGGGTCTACTGGGTTTCCGCCCAAAAAATGCAGAGAGAAAGTCCTGCTTGCTTACAGGACTTTTCAATTCGCTTTTTTCAAGCAGCAAGAGAAACGGAATCCCCGAACAGAAACTGGGCACAGGTGTGAATCCAATCTTATTCAACTTTGTAGCACCATTTTTATGTAAATCACTTTACTTTATTTCACTTTACTTTGTTTTATTTATGCATGCATTAGCCTGATTGGGCTGTGGTCTCAGCTCTAGATTCCCAGGCAAAACACTTTCCCCTCATTTGCATATGAATAAAACAGCAATTTATGTGAAAACGGGGCTCTAAAGTTGAATAACAAAGGCATATTTGGAAACTGTAGACTCTCTGTACAAGGTACTGTGATTAGGTTTATAACCAATTTACTGCTGACAGACTCCCTATAAACTGCTCAGCCTGACAATGAAACAGAACCCCAACTGACTCTAGGCCACCCAAACTATGTGTGTCCTAAAGCATTATCCATCTAAGTACTACTGATCTGACTATCTCCATTGGCTCCCATTAAAATGAATGGAGAAGCAGCGCACATTTCTGTCCTAATACTCCATTCAAACTGAGGTAAAAAGCACCCCAGTTCTCCTGATCCAGCAATCTGATGCCCACTGATCAGTAAATTGAGCAGAATACTCTTTAATGACAAGAGAATCATATTTTTTAAAGGGGCTGTCTCATGAAGATAATCCCATATGCCCTGCTAGAATCACAGAGAATGAAAATACTGGTAGATGAGGCAATAATTCATGTCTAGGGCCAACTTTGTGATCAAGTTGAAATAGGCAGCATTAAGAAAATATACACTGCAGCAAGAAATGTGTCAGATTCTTGCTTCTACATTTCAATAAAAGCATGATTTTAATACATGAATACACATAACCTTATGATGTTTCTTGCCTGGAGCCTTACCTTCTTGAAATGCAGGTCTGTGCTCCACTTCCTTACTTTTAAGTCTCTAATGACTGAAGTTATCCTTTGAAAATGTACAAAGAGTCAAAGCAAAGTCTACTGTATAATACTTATGGGATATCCAGACACATTGTATCATAGCTGCCACTCTCTTTAAAGCCACCAGTTGACAATGTTCCCATATTCAGTCATAACTGACTTTAAAAAAACAAAGAATGTGTGTCTATAGTGACAGAGAAATCCATAAATTACAACTCGGATTTACTGATTTTTTATTATTCACCAACTTCAAAATTAGTTGAGAAGGTATTTTGGACTGTAATAATTTTATTAGGCCAAAGATGTGCTCAGATTTCATCCCTCAGGTGCAGCACATCCAAATATCAGATGGCTATGATTCTATATTGACATACCAATGTTTTATTAGTCTAGGGAATTTTCGATTTTTGAAAATTGTTCTTATATTTAAAAGAATCACAAAATGCATGCTGTTCTGCGACTCAAGGCACAATGCTATGGGAAAGGAGAACCTTGATAAAGCTGTAAATTGTAAGATGCCACTGGGCCCGTGTCTGCGAGAAAGTTATAAAACATGTCACATTGAATTCTGAAACTTCAATTTATTTGAATAGAGGGAGGATCAAGAAGAAGATATGAAGATAATTATTTTCCATCTGACAGATACACATGGCATTAAGATATGGATTCTAAGACGCTTTGTACAATTTGCCATATCTCTGCTTGCTGTCTCCATTCTACTACACTACAAGGTAGTGTTTGATGCCCTATAACAACATTAGTAGCGTTGTGCAAAACATGGTCGGAATAGGTTTTTTATTCAGTAAATGTGCAAGTTCTATATGTATTTTACGAATACGACTTAGAAATAGAGCAGACTTAAAATACACACACATACAATTACATAACCAAAGGGCAGAAAGCTACCATGATAATGGAGACTAGCTACCATATGTTGCTTATACCACATACAGTGGGTATATAAAGTATTCAGACCCCTTTAAATTTTTCACTCTTTGTTTCATTGCAGCCATTTGCTAAAAGCAAAAAAGTTCATTTTATTTCTCATTAATGTACACTCAGCTCCCCATCTTGACAGACAAAAAACAGAAATGTAGATATTTTTGCAAATTTATTAAAAAAGAAAAACTTAAATATTACATGGTCATAAGTATTCAGACCCTTTGCTGTAACACTCATATTTAACTCACAAGCTGTCCATTTCCTTCTGATCCTCCTTGAGATGGTTCTACTCCTTCATTGGAGTCCAGCTGTGTTTAATTAAACTTATTGGACTTGATTAGGAAAGGCACACACCTGTCTATATAAGACCTCACAGCTCACAGTGCATGTCAGAGCAAATGAGATTCATTGAGGTCAAAGGAACTGCCCAAGGAGCTCAGAGACAATATTGTGGCAAGGCACAGATCTGGCCAAGGTTACAAAAGAATCTCTGCAGCACTCAAGGTTCCTAAGAGCACAATGGCCTCTATAATCCTTAAATCGAAGAAGTTTGGGACGAGAACTCTTCTTAGACCAGGCCGTCCAGCCAAACTGAGCAATCGTGGGAGAAAAGCCTTGGTAAGAGAGGTAAAGAAGACCCCAAAGATCACTGTGGCTGAGCTCCAGAGATGCAGTAGGGACATGGGAGAAAGTTCCACAAAGTCAACTATCACTGCAGCCCTCCACCAGTCGGGGCTTTATGGCAGAGTGGCCCGAAGGAAGTCTCTCCTCAGTGCAAGACATATGAAAGCTCGCATAGAGTTTGCCAAAAAACACATGAAGGACTTCCACACTATGAGAAATAAGATTCTCTGGTCTGATGAGACGAAGATTGAACTTTTTGGCATTAATTCTAAGCGGTATGTGTGGAGAAAACCAGGCACTGCTCATCACCTGCCCAATACAATCCCAACAGTGAAACATGGTGGTGGCAGCATCATGCTGTGGGGGTGTTTTTCAGCTGTAGGGACAGGACGACTGGTTGCAATTGAAGGAAAGATGAATGCGGCCAAGTACAGAGATATCCTGGAAGAAAACCTCTTCCAGAGTGTTCTGGACCTCAGACTGGGCCGAAGGTTCACCTTCCAACAAGACAATGATCCTAAGCACACAGCTAAAATAACAAAGGAGTGGCTTCGGAACAACTCTGACCATTCTTGACTGGCCCAGCCAGAGCCCTGACCTCAACCCAATTGAGCATCTCTGGAGAGACCTGAAAATGGCAGTCCACCAACGTTCACCATCCAACCTGACGGAACTGGAGAGGATCTGCAAGGAAAAATGGCAGAGGATCCCCAAATCCAGATGTGAAAAACTTGTTGCATCATTCCCAAGAAGACTCATGGCTGTACTAGCTCAAAAGGGTGCTTCTACTCAATACTGAGCAAAGGGGCTGAATACTTATGACCATGCGATATTTCAGTTTTTCTTTTTTAATAAATTTGCAAAAATATCTACATTTCTGTTTTGTTCTGTCAAGATGGGGTGCTGAGTGTACATTAATGAGAAATAAAATGAACTTTTTTTCTTTTAGTAAATGGCTGCAATGAAACAAAGAGTGAAAAATTTAAAGGGGTCTGAATACTTTCCATACCCACTGTATATCATTGTGAGGATGAAACCCTCAATTCATGTATCTTTCTTGGACATGTATCATTCTTTATTCGTATCAGTCTCACATATCTGTAGGAATGTAGAGCTGTGTTTACATTGGTGGTCAATTCGCTCCAGTGGTTTTATGTGCATACCATGGAGAGAGGGCCTTTCTGACCCGTCAGTGTGATATCCCAGATGTACAAAGGGGGGAGAGTGGGCTAATGACCTGAAACTAACCCAGGCACCCACCTTTCCTTCTAACCGGCATAGATTCCTCTTTTCATGAGGAGAGGGCTGGCTGGGGTGGTGAAGGGTGGAGCTGGACAGGGTCTTCACACTGAGGTGGGGTGAGGTTTTTGGGGCATTTGTGTGAAGTCTGGAAGAGAGACAGCTAAGAGAGAGCTGTGCTCAGGAACCTTCCTTAGGTCTGGTATTACTCTATCCTTTATTCCCATTTTTGTTTTATGTGCTGTATCATCGCACTTTTGCTCGTAAATTTATGCTTGATCATATTAATATTGTATATTTCTGTATATGCTATTAATTAGTACCGACCCACTTGGGTTATTAAATATATAAAATTTATAAAGCTCATTTCATTCTATCCTACGAACTCGGTCCGCTCACGGGTTGTGAGTGGAAGGTTAAGAATGGTGATCGCAGGTAGGCCAAGGGGCTTGGCAAGGCGATATTCTTCACAAGCATATAGAATACTCTACCCTATATGTGGTCAATGAAATGAGATAGATAAGAAATAACTATGTTAAAGATATTTGTAAAAAGATGGCATTGGAAGAACCCAGCCATGCCTTCCAGTAATGTGTTTTGTTCAGTGATGTTCATTATCCAATAGACGTAAGCAATGATACTCTATTAGGACATAATCACATTCCAGGTGTCCGGCTCGTTAACTGTACAAACTACAAAACATGTATTCTTTTGAATAGGTTATATTATATGCACTTTACACATTTATGCTATGATGTATGTATTGTCAGGATCTGTGGTGCTGGGTGGGCTGACATGAACACAGACTCCAAGGTATTAGTCCAAGTATTGAGTTTTATTCACTCAAAACACTCCTTGGTACATGCAACATAACAGAAACTGAAAAAAAAAACAAAAACCTGCCCGTCTGGGCTCTAACTAAACAGAAATAGGTTACCTCACCTTGAATAGGAACAAGTTCAAACAGTCAGGATTGTCTCCAGCAGTAGCCACTTTCTTTGTGGCTTTCCAGCCAAGCTCTGCCACAGTCTGCTCTCCTAGCAGACTTCTTATATCTCCTTAACAAGGAGATCCCAGTCAGCTGGGTTTCTTCCAGGAGTGTCCACAAGGTGTGGACTGGAGAGGATGGGAATGGCAGGTCCCACTACCAACCTACCCGCCATTCCATAAAAAATCCAGCCCAGTGCACAGCACTTAAATAGTGCTCAGCAAACATAGTTGTCTGCGGAGAGCCAACTTTCTGTATTTCCCTCATCTCACCCATCTGAGCAACCTGGGTGACATGTACATCCGTTCCAATATTTTTCCAGTCATCGGTTTACAGTATGAACTGCTGTGACCTTCCCTGACATGTTTTTATTTTGTTTTTAACATTTTTCCATTTTTTGTACATTAATAAATATTGATATTTTACCATTATTGTGGTTATTATATTTATATATGGGGCTGGATTATTCCTGGAGGAATGGTTAGCATTTTATAATTATCTAGTGTATGAGGATTTGTAGGTTTTCATTTCTTTACAAAGCTGTACAAAGCCTACTTTTTATTTTCTTGATGTTTCAAGTATGCATCCTCTGGGTATGAACATAAATGTATACATTGTAATATTATTTAAAGTAGTTGTCTCATAAAGACAACCCCTTTCCATGTGCGGAAGTGGAGTCTCTATGTGCTGGATGTAATGCAGTGTTACCACCCACTTGGCTAATAGACCCTAAGTTGGGTAAACACTAACAGGGCTTAAATCTTTGGAACAGCTAAATAGATTTAGATAAAACACCAAAATGCGCAGGGTAATAGCACCTATTGGATGAAGTATCTCATTGGGCTTTTCAGACAAGGTGACAGGTATGTGTAACGTGGGGCCTTAGCCTTAGAGTGGTTTCATAACTGTAGAAGAAAGGTGAATCTAGACACAACTTTCCCTGGCCACAACAGCTGGTTGCCACAAATGAGAAAATCTGACAATTAGCTGATGTTGGGTCTTTAAATATGGCACATGCTCAGAAGCTGACAGGTGCCATAATCACCAGGTCTCCATTAACATCCATTGATCTGATCACAGGCATTAAAACTTTATGTGAAAAATAAATAAAACTTAAAATAAAAAAACATGAAAACATATAAAAACATTCTACCTATACGGTGAACGCCATAGCTGGAAAAAAAAAAATCCAGAGAGCTAAACCACCATTTTTTCGCTGTTTCGCTCCTCATAAAAATTTTGAAAAAAAAAAATCACCAAAGCAATAGACATTTCCCAAATTGGTATAAATAAAAAGTACATCTGGCCATGCAAAAAAGACGTCTTATATACGGAAATAGAAAAGTTACACTTTGACTAAAAATTTAAGTATGGTTATATTTGTGAGAAAACGTCTTCAAGGCTGGATCCCCCCAATGCAAACACACAGCGGCAAAAAAAAAACCGCGCTTTACTATACCTGCAAAGTGGAGTAGGATGGGCTAATCCCAAATCACAAAGAAAAACGCTGTGGAAAAAAGCGTGATGTGTGCTACCTGGGGCTTCAGCCTAAGGGGGAGGCGTTCACACTGCATACATGATTTTATCTTCCATTACAAAGGTAAACATACATAACAGAAGATAGCTTCCATCATGTTGTTTACATTAGTGTCAATGGGAACGGACACAGAATCAGTCTGTGACCGTTCTCTGTGACAGTTTAATGTCCGTTGCTGTCATCCTATGACAGAAGTCAGCAACGGACATTACCAACAGTAGTGTGAACGCCACCTAATTCATACAAATTGCCATGAATTACCATCACAATTTCACATCATATAGGACTTGAACTTCTGAACATTATTTGCGTCTGATATGCAGATGCTTATGTTCCATAAAATAACAAGCTGCCCAGACCTTTCGACAGACAGTATGCTGCTTATAAATATTTCACAGGCTTTAATGACTGAGGCGATGGCAACCACGATGAAAGGTGAAAATATAGAATTACAAGTTTATAGGAACTGTTGCTTTAACCTCCTGGAGGCATTTAGTGTAGTCACCAAGAACAATCAGAAATGAGAGGGGAAAAAAAAAACCCCACAGATTTATATTTTACACAAAATAATATTCCCATAGGAAAAAGAATCAGAACTCTGCTGGCCATTGCAAGACAGAACGAATAAATAATATTTATTTTCCAAACTTGCAGAAAAGGAAGAATTTAAGACGCTGGTGCTGTTCAGCTTTCATCCATTGAAGCAATTTTTACAGCAGTCAAGTTTTAGCTATGGAGAATGACAGTTTAGATAAATGTTATTGTTATGAGACAAATGATAGTTTTTAGATTAGTGTTCACAGCATGATGGATTTATATCCTAGCATTGTAATCTAGCAGGGGAACCCGTGAGATTTGGAGACTTGATTATTATGTAATCCTTACCTAATATAAAAACCTCTCTGCTTTTAATGCTCAAAAAAACCTAATAAAGATAGAGTGAATATATATATATATATATATATATATATATATATACACACACACACACACACATATATGTGTGTGTTACCGTTAAAGTGCGAAATCAGTGAATGTGCACATTACCTAGGTAATGTGCAGATTAACTGATTTGCTCCGTTAAAGTGCAGAATCGGGAGTTTTCCACACTTTACCTAGGTAATGTGCACATTCACGGCTTGCGGATCATTAAAGTTCAGAAGTTTGTTTCTCTCGTAGTCCTGCTGTCCCTACTCCGTCCCCCCTCTTCTCCCTCCACTGTTAAACAGTCTTCTTTCACCAGCAGAAAGCAAAAGGGTGGGTGTGTGTGCGCCCTTACACCCTCTGCGCCGCGAAGCAGCCGGCTTTTTTTTTTTTTTTTTGGACATGAAGTACTTTGTTTCCGACGAAATAAAAAAAAAAAACTGCCTTTTCGCGGCGCAGAGGGTGTAAGCGCACACACACACACCCGCCCCTTTGCTTTCAAAACCCATTCAACTTGAAGAGCAAACCGTCTTCAACCTTTCCTTGAGGTATTTAGAGGATAACTATTGTTTGATTTTTTTTTTTTTTAACCCCTCTCATGCCTCTGGATGATTTGCAAATTAAACCAAACAACCCCTTTAAGCTGGCTGAATCAGGTGTGTACCATAATGGGAGAGAACCTATAAATGGGGTGCAGGTCTGCTCTTTTTTCAATCCACTACTGGTTTAAAAAATGGCATCAACAAATTATATAATAGAATGGTATCACTGTGGTAATAACTGTTGGTGGTAGGGCACTGACCCTGGTAGCAGTTTACAGCAATAATATCCCTATCGCACAATAATATCTAATAATAATAATATATTTAATAATAATATTACATTATATAATATCTAATATCTATAATATCTGTCAATATGGGTGAAGCCACATGAAGAGGCTCAGGGCTCTACCATATTATTTGGAAGAAAAGTGTATTACAGATTATTAAAATCTTACATCACAACAATAAATTGCTTACAGGAGATTAAACTTCTTGGTATGACATTGGATATAGGATGGAATGGCAATATTAAACTGATGAATGTGTGTCTATAGCTGTTATTTCTTACCTAGTACTGTTTTATGTCCTTTATCACTATAAAAAGGAACAGCTGCACCTTGAGAATTGCAATTATTTAGGCAAAGCTGTCCATACAGTTGGGTAAGGAATAAGTACTTTTCTCCTCTGTGAGAATAACATGAGGAAAAAGGAAGGACATTAACTACAAATATTGCAAGTGTTGTTGTTGTTAAAATAGCACATCCTTAAAGGGATCATTCCACAATTAACAATTAATCCTGTAAATAGGGGAAAGTGTTTGATTGGTAGGGGCTTGACTGCTAGGACCCACTCACGGGAGTGGGGAACTTGAGTATCCCATGTTAGTGTAACAGGGATGTGCATGCTCAGCCAAACACTACATTCACTTGTATTGTACTTCTGGATTGGAGATGTCCATAAATCCTATAGAAGTGAATGGAGTGGGGGTTACATGGGGCACATATCCCCCCTTCCCCATGATTGCTGTGGGTCCCAGCGGTTGGACCATCAGGAATCAAATACTCATGCACCAATCTGTGAATATCCTGAAATAGTGGGATAACTCCTTTATGTTTAGAGGGGTGCTTAATTTTTCATACAGGGCCAGGATATTCCAACCATCAGGGATCAAATACTCATGCACTATCCGATGAATATCCTGGAATAGTGGGATAACTCTTTTATGTTTAGAGGAGTGCTTAAAATAAATTAATTGGTCATTTTATAGGTACATCCACCCAGAAGAGAACAGTTAATTACAGATTTTACTGCAATGTTGCGGCAAACCTACTACTAAATCTTTTTGGATCCTTACTGTACCTCCATATGCTTGTGAGGCTTAAAGGATTAAGGAAATGAATGTAGATAATTTAGTAACACTATTTTATCCAATTCTGCCCAAATTCATGTAGTAAATAATAATTGTATCTACTTTTACTATTTTTCTCACATTCCCAAAAGTTAATCAATCATTATTTGCAGTATTATATAATGTTGAGAACAAGAACACAATTAAACATTACAGTTAATAAAAAAAAACAGAGCCATGGGTCAAAGGGCTGGATTACAAAAAAAATATTGTAAAACTTTTTATAATTAAAACATAACACATAATATCAACTTGTACATGGTTATACTTCCTGACCTCTGATCTTCTGAGACAGCTAACATTGTCTCTAGACTCAAGAACATCACTTCCATTGATGTTTCTGCCAAGATCCCAAATTCTATGAAGCAATGAACCTCAAGACCCAGACCTCATAACAAAAAAGGCCATTTATTAGCAGGCACAGCAACAAAAATGTGGAACTTTCTAGGTTATTGTTTGTTATTATGAAATTGTGAAAACAATTTCTACTGTCTTGAGGTCCTTATGTTGCTGAGAAAGGTTGTGATGAAACTGCAGATTTCAGATAAAAAGGAAATATTCCTGAAAATACAACTTCATACTTAATTTTTTTATCTATTTAATTACTGGAGTGGGACAAGGAATCATAATAGGGACAGTAAATCTATTCACTTAATTCACATGCTATCCGCTAAGCAGTTACACTCCAGTTTTGGGCAGGGTGTTAAAAAATGGGTGACTTTTTATTCTTTTGCAATAATACTTTAAATTACACCTTTATATGACGCAGTCTCATATAGACTAGATAAACTACACTATGTTGGCTTTTTCATCTACTTTAGCTTGATATAAATGTATATAGACCAGGAGTTTACATTGTCAAGGTTGTCTCATTTAAAGGGGCTCTCCAGGCTTATTAATTGTGGACCTATTCGAAGGATAGGTCATCAATTGAAGATCGGTAGGGATCCACCATCTGGGTCAGCTGCTTGAAGAGATGGCAGTGTTTAGGTGAGCGTTGCAACATCTTCACATAAAACAAACCACAGTGTCACACATTTGTATATTGGCTGTGTTTGGTATCACAGTTCAGCCTATTCACTTGAATTAGACTGAGCTGTGAACAGGCCATGTGTCCCTTGAATGTAACGCCACATGATCTCTGAAGCTAAAGCATTGGTCAGCGATAAGATAACTGCTGAACTGCAAGTGATGACCAAATCCCGGAAAACAACCTTTAAAAAAATGTGAATGGGGCACTATTTTATATTGCATGCCTTTGACCTGCACTTAGAAACTTATGTCAGTGAACACATCCTGAACTTTAATAATTGCAAATTGAAACAAGACTTAAAGACATCTAAATAATGCTATGAAATAGGTTATGTGTACAAATTATTGAAGAAGCATTCCAGGACACATATAATGCTATCTTGGAAAAAATATTCTATTGTAACATTGTTATTTGTTTAATCCTAGCTCATCTGCAATCATACATACTGAATCCTATCATTATGGTCATATATGATCTGATTCTGACCACCAGTTCATACCTTGCAAGGATGCAGTGGCGTAACTAAAGTCTTGTAGACCCCAGTAAAAATTTGTCCGGGCCCCTTACCCCCTCCCTTCAGCAAATTCTTGATAGTGACGGTTAAGGGTGCTGCAGCGGTATCTCAGATACTTGAAAGGGATACAGCATTAGTACCCAAAACTGTGGTTATCAAGAATACGATGAGAGCGCAGCGCCCAGCTTGTAAACAATAATGGGAGCTGTGTGCTGTGGGAAACAGCTGATCTGCAGGGTCCTAACAGGCTAAGAGATTTAAGAGATCAGTGGGGGGTCCAATAAAACAAATGGCATGTGATGTGAATAGTGAAGGGGCTCCACAAAGCATAATATGCTCCACAGTGACCCCACACAGTATAATATGCTCCAGTGACCCCACACAGTATAAAATGCTCTATAGTGGCCCCACATAGCATTTTATGCTCCACAGTGGCCCCTACACAGTATAATATGCTCCACAGTGGCCCCCACACAGTATAATATGCTCCCAAGAGCCCACCTCCGTTTCAGTGCTATTATTATCTCCTCAGATCCCAAAGTATTCCAGAGCCATTTCCAGCTGGCTGCAGGCTCCGTATCGATTGCGGTCGCACCCCCTGCGTCCACGATCGTTACGCCACTGCCAGAATGCCAGTCTCTCTTGAGTACAGGACCTCCTGTGAACTATAGTACTGCATCTTTCATCACCTATGCAACTCTCAGAAACCTCTCCTACCAATCCTGCTCCACCCTTCCTGCCAATCAGCATGCCCCCCAACTACCCCCTATATACAGTACTGCTTGCTGAAAATATAAATTTCTGTCCTGTGTAAGAGAGCAGGAGTATATAGATATAGTAGGCATATCCCTACAATGATTAGCTACAGAATTATAGATTCTCCTAACTCTGACTGCCCTTCTCTACTATGTGCAGAACCTCCAGCGAGGTAGATGCTGCTTTACACTACCCCCCACCCCCACCTGCCTCCTGCTTGTAAGAGACAATAGATTGAAGAAACCTACCGCAATCAGGAAGCAGGAAACAGCAGGGAAACGGCTTCAGTACGCATTAAAGAGTCTCTACATTATCCTTTAATAATAGCCCATGCTGCACTATATAGGCAAAGAGAAATGTAGCAGTTGTTGCAGTGCTCCTTTAATATGTATTATATACAGTATAAATATTAGAAAGGCACAAAATAGACTTGCACATTGTTTTTACTACACATTCTAATTAATTCTAAACATAGTTTTCCAATAACTCACACAAGAAAAAAACATTTTCATAAAGTAAAGCAGACAAAACTGTTGTTGGGTTCTCCTGATTGGTGCGTTAGATCTTTTAATCTGATGTTTGTTTATATTCCCATTTATTTCCTTTCCAATCAGTTATTCTGTTTGATCTTCAATGAAAGCTCTATTTAAATAAGGAGTACATTTACGTAACCCTTTCAGTCGTGTGCCAGAGCTACCTAAAAAGATTGGCTATGTGTACAAGGACTGTCTGGTAATGAGGCTTTGCTCGGCATGATTTCATTTATCTTTTTGAGCCTTTTTTAGATTGTAAATTTTCTTTGACTTTTAAAGGCAAATTACTTTTTCAAAATAATTACTACAGTATATGTCCCAGATAAAATGGTGATGTCAAATCGTGACTGCCTGGATAATTAAAAGAAACAATCACTATTTAGGTAATTGAAACAATATGTACAATTTTGTTATCACACAGTAATGTTCTATGCAACAGTCTTTGCCTGCTGGCATACTACCTCTTCCAGAAGGCAGGACCATCATCTTACCTTCTGTATACCATGTCTGTTCCCTGCTTATCCACTCTTGCATTGCTTGTACACTTCTTGATGCTTCAGCTCCTAGGAATGCCCATAAGGCTCAAGCACTTTATCTTCTGCATGTGCCTTCAGTCAATATCTGTCAGTATATGGTATGACAGTCTATTTTATCTGCCACCCTGCCAGAGCTATTTAGGTTCCTAGCTTCTTAGAATTCCTGCAAACTTGTAATTCTCTGCTGTTTCTATTTGGCTTGCTTTCCAACCTCGTCCCAGCTGGCTGTCTCTATTCTACTGATCTCGGCTTGTTACCTGACCTTGTCCTGCCTGCTGCTTATATCCTGATATAAATACCTGGTATTGATCCCAACCTGTTCCTTACCACTGAAGCTGTGCTGCCAGCTCTGACCTTGGCCGGTATTCAGACCCTGCTTCTGCCTTACTCCTTGTGTCTCAGTCCCTGAAAGATAGTCCCTGACCTGTCTGTTCAGATGTCACCAACACTGGGACCACTCCAAAGTTAGTGACCTGGTGGTCTCTCTGCAGCAAAGTCCAGATCCACATACAGGGGTTAAAGAGTAGACACTTAGACAACGCTCTTCAGAGTGTCCCAAAGCCAAACTGGTTAGGTTACACAGTAGGTTCACAGCCCACTGTCCATTACATTCTAATTATGGCTTATCTTTCTACTTATTTTCGATGTCTCCTATCTCAAAACATGGCATTGTGATATACAGTGGTTTCACAGTGAATTGAGATGACACAACCTGTCCACCTAACAGGTCAGTCAGATTATAGGTAGGGCAAAATAAGGCAATTTCCCCTAGGACCTCCACCACCTGAGAGCCTGCAGAGGCATCGATTAGCTCATTAAAAAATTGTTTAAATAATGAATGTTTTATGAAGTCACTTCTTAAGCCAACTAATCACCCCGACTGCTATCCTTGTCTGCTAGGGACAGAGTGCTATCCACAACAGCACCTCCTTGCTCAACATTAACTAGAATGTGACCTCTGACCAATGTTTTCACCAGGAGCCTCCACCAACATTTACTCAGCCCTGCCACCTGATTGGAGGCAATGTTTTTCTTTCTTACTAATGCCACAAACCACTGGAGGGAACTGGAGGATGGGAGTAATACTAGTTGTCAATAGTTGGCAGTAACAATCAGCTCCTCCAGCCCACCTGCTGTGTTGGGGTAGTGTTGAGGGGGCCTGTGGTGTACCTCAGGGTGGTTGTAGTACTTCTCTAGGGCGCTTCCAGTTGTAGGAGTACTCTCAGTGGGCCAAGTGATGGTGGTTGGTAGGACCTTTAATGGTAAGTGCAGGAATGACTCAGGAGACAGCAGTTGCAGTTGAATAAAATGATGTAACTAGAGACTGGCGAACCGACTCGTACCAAGCCGGGTTCAACCCGAATATTCCAAATTGTTTGTTTTTTTACAAACTGCACAAATGGAGATTTGCCTTGGGTGAACTAAAATGGCCACCACATTATACTCTGGAGTCTCTTTAGACCTCAGAGTATCATAGGTGGCGTCCCAGGGGAGGTGACAAAAATAAAACAAACATTCATTCATATTCAACTTTCATTACCTCATTTGGGCCTCCTCGTGACGTCTGGCGCTCTCCTGTGACATCATGCACAAGGGGTCACCACTGAGGCCTATGACTGCTGGTAGCCCAATCACAGGTCTCAGCGCATGAAGTCACAGGAGAGCACCAGACGTCACCCAGCAGACAGAGACAGAGCGCCGGACAATGTGAGGAGGCCTGTATGAGGTAACCGAAGGCGAGTATAAAGGTTTTTTATTATTTTTACACCTAGCCTGCCTGAAGAGACCCCAGAGTATAATAATGTCACTTTCACTTTGACATAACTTTGGCTGTGTTTGCCTTAAAGAGATAGAAATTGGATAGATAGGTTCCCAGGAACTCTAAGAGTGTTCTGCGCTATGTTTTAAGCCATTTTAAAGGAGTGGTTGATACCAAACTTGATACATCCAAAAAAATCTTTATCCCGGACCACCCTAACTTGAAACAAAACAAATCCTGAGATGCAACTTTACTGAGGTAAACAGCAACAGATGCAGCTTCCACATTAGTGTAGTAGTGCAATATGAGTTCCAATGTTGAAGATGGTACGGAGCCTGGTAACGGTTTTCAAAGCAAAGGGATGCCCAACGTAGATGCTAAATCCAGTTCCTAGCCTCTCCACTTCAATGTAACTATATTCCTACATCTCCCAATAGATATGGGGGCTGTGAATGAGTAAATCCCAGGGATACTTGTCTACCCTAGAGGGTTTCAGGGTCCAAGCTGTGAGGCTCTAGCAAATCTCAACTTATTCTCCAAATTCTCACTCTCTCTGCAGGCTGTCAGCTGGTATCTTTCCTTTCTCAGTAGACACTGCTCAGCTGCTCATAGAAGACTCTCAGTTTCCTTCCACTACCCCTCTCCTTTAGCAGAGTCCACTGGGATGCTGCACCAATACTAATATGCACAGATTTTCTAATATAGAATGGATTGTTTGTTGATGTAGGCACAGTGACTTGCTCAAAAGAGGTCGTCATGAATGTGTAACTTTTTCCTTTCACTTCTATGGGAAATCTGCATACAAGCAAGTGTGCTACAAACACTATATTGGCAGGAGCCCTTGACCTTAGGGGCCCATTGGGCCCCTGCTGTTTTTTTTTTTTTTTTTTTTTTTTAAACCCAGCATATAACGGGCCCTATTTACTTACAGATCCCCGCTCCAGCTCACGTCTGCCTCAGCTTCCCCTTCTGCCCGTCAGGGGGCCCTTGTGCGTCTCATATCACATTGTTGACTTTGAAAAGTGTCAGGACTTTGCTGACAGCGAATATTGGATGCATGGGGCCCCGTGCAGGGCTGAAGGTGAAGCGGAGGTGACTGTGAGCAGGAGCAGGGACCGGTAAGTAAGGCAAGAGTATTTGTTGGGTGAATCCTGCGAGAGTCATCTCGCGAGGTTCGTCTGGTAATTTAGTTCAGACCGAATACCAACGATCCAAAACTCTTGAGACCCTCAGAGTATAATGATCAGAGGCCCAGGGAAGGTGATCAAACATAAAAAAAAGTGTTACTTATCTCTTCTGGGCTCCGGCATGACTCCATGCTGTCTTCGGGCTTCTTTAATGACATCACAGATGTTACGTGGATCAGGGGAGGTAAGTAACCCTTTTTTTTTTTTTTTTTTTTAAAAATTTGATTACCTTCGCCAGGGCTGCAATCATTATACCTGAAAAGATCCCAGAGTATAATAATAGATCGTGGGTGGTGAATTCCCAAAATTTTGGGTTCTGCTGACCCAAAATGTTTGCAATATTTGCAACGAACACCGTAGGTGCCACTGTTGGACATTATACTGTACTGAGGCCGCTATGTGAGATTATACTATGTGGAAGGGCCACTATGTGACATTACACTGTGTGAAGGGGTCTTTATGGAGCATTATATTTAGTAGGGGGCGGCTATGGGGCATTATACTATGTGAAGGAGGCGCTATGGAACATTATACTGTGTAAAGGGGCTGCTATGGGACATTATACTGCGTGCAGAGGCACTATGGGACATTATACTGTGTGAAGGGGCCACTATAGTACATTATACTGTGTGCAGGGGACGCCATGGGACATTATACTGTGTGGAGACCACTTTGGGACATTGTAGCATGTGTACATGGGGCATTATACCATGTGGGGGCAAAAAGGTTTGCTATGGGTCCCAGTCTTTCCTAGTTAGAAGCATATGAATTATATATTTTCATTTTATCATCTACCCATTATCCATCTTGGTAACAAGATCATCATAGCTCCTCTTCTGGCGTAACCAATAAATAGTGACATACTGTATGTTTAAAGATCTGACCATCACATTTTACGTAATAATTTATGAACAACTGCTATACCAATGCTTAGCATAAAATGTTAAGACAGGGCAGTCAGAATATGCACCAGATGTATTATTGTGGTGCATATTGCTTGATTTGACATATCTTTGTTACACACACTCTTTCCTACTTCATGTATGTGGTATAATGACCAGTACTTTGAACCTAAAACTGGTACAATCCAGTAAGAAAACTGGTGCATATTACAACCCAATACAGTTGTGCACAATTTACTACACAACGAAATTATAAAAAAAATAAATAGTAGAATTTAATCTGATATTTTTTAGCCCATCTCTACTTGACCAAGAAAAGGGGATCCTGAATAGGATTCCCTTTCAACTCAGTATTCCCTAATAAGTTTAATAAAAATGGGTTATCTAACCTACAGTAGACAGACTTGTTAACATAGGGTGTTTTCACACCCTGTTATTAGAATAAGTTGTAGGCTCCATGGACACAAACATGAGCTTTGCCAACGTCCTAGCTCTATTTTTAAAGGCTAGCACACTGACCTATAGTTGTCTATTGCCCCATACAGACACACATGTATTATAATGGCTCAGTGTATGGGGCTATGAGCACGGGGCAAATCTGAGGACAGGTCCGTTTTGCCACAAACCTGATGCACACATTTGTGCATGTTGTGGTAAAATTTGGTTATGATCTCCAAACTAGAGATCTGGTGAGCTTCCTAATCTTAAGTACCCTGTGGGGTTAAGAACGATTGATTCCAGCTGAAGAGAAGACCGCACATACGCTCTATGGCACATGTGAAGACCTGACCAGAATTCACATAATTTCATATATTTTATAGTAATAGGCCTTACAATTGGTTCCATCCAATAGGAATAATGCTTTAAGACATTGTTTTCAATTAGAACAGTCATACCATATGAGAAATGTATACATTAAATACATTGTGCCTACAAGCAGGAATAATCTGACCTAGACAAAACAACTATAGTTCACATTGCACTGCAGAAATAGACAATAGAAATAGACAGCAACATGTGCAGAGGAAGGAAGAGCAGTGTCCTGCGCTATTTCTTGAAGTGAAAAAAAAAAGAAAATCCCATTGGATTTCACCCATACAGAGGCTTTAACCTCTTACCGTTGAATGTGGGTCTATGGAGGCATTTAATGTAAGCATTAGGAGCCACAACAATTCCTCTATTTTTGTGTCATTTTAATTGACACAAAAATACTTAAATTGTGGGAATCACAACGTAGAAATATCACATGTCAAATCTGCAGGGTATGTCGATGCAGGAATCATAGGCTGGAGATTTTCCACTACAGAAAATCTGTGGTGTATCCACAGTGGTAAAACTGTACCAAACTATTGATTTTGCCACAGAACCAAATTTTACCCAATGCTTTGCAAAGGTTGGCATGCTGGGGACTTAAAATCCACACAACAGGTCAATTCAATTTTTACTGCAGATTTTTTTTTTACTGAAATCTCATTAACTCTGCTGGTACTATAAAACCATGCCAGGTGTGAACATAGCTTTAAAAGTTCCATTTACACTGTACAGAACTCAAGATTGTGACGTTATATTTATAAAGACTTTTGAAAAGACTTTGATGCTATAATGTACTGGTTGAAGCACAGGTCACAGAAAGTCAGAATCATCGAGAAATTTCTTGTTTTCATCTTTCTGTTTTATGTGATATTGAATAAATACTGCCGGATGCTGGAGGATCCCCAGTGTGCCGTCATCTGCCAGTTTATAGGCAGTTTGCATCCCTACTATGCACATTCTGGCAGCCAGCAGAGATTTGAGGTTTTGCAGGCAACACAGAAGATGAAACAGTTCTCAGCAGGGGCCATGATGCATCTTTATATTTTCACCATATAACTCTACACATATCCTGTAATGCTCTGCTCACAACAGGCACATTGATGGACCAAGAGTTTCATAATTCATATCAATAATATTCTAATTATGAAGATGAATATATTTGGTGTAAAGCTCCATAATTACCACCCAAGTAATTACAGTGTTGTGTATGGCAATGTACAAGGGTTACACACACATTTGCTAAAGGATTTTGCATTTTGCAGGAAATTTTCATGTATGTTTTTTCCCTACATTATTGATGCACCAGGGATGTGGCTGTGCCTACTGGTCCACCCATTTTCTTCACTCCATGCTGCCTATCTACATACAGCACCTCGACTTGTACCAAGATTGACATTCCCAGGTTTAAACCAGTGTCAAGGCTCCTGTGATGAACCAACCCTCAGTTGTATATCTTTCTTAGGAATATATTTTTACTTGCTCATATCAGTCCTCCTCCTACTTGTAGGAATGTTGTGCTTAATTTGGGTTTATATTGCTGGACGATACGCTTCAGTGGTTTTATGTGTGTATCATGGGAGATGGCCTGCGCTAGCCGGCCAGTTTTATTATCCCTGGACAGATGTCCATGGGGGAGAGAAGGCCAGTGACCTTAAGTTCACCCACAGACACAAATCTCTCCCAGCACCTAGGAAGGTACCCATCTCTTCAAGGGCTCTGCAAATGAGTAAGAAGGTGGGCTGCCTGGGGAGGAGGTGTGGGTGGGGCATTAGCCATATGCTGAACGGAGACCTAGATTCTTGGACACTCAGCAAAGAGGCAGCGAGCAGCTCTGATCTGGGAGAAGATGAGAGAGCTTGTCCTACTGTGGAATGCAGCATGGGCCTAGTCTTTGATATATATTTCTGTATACGTTAATGCTTAGTACCAACCCACTTGGGTTAATAAATATATAAAATTTTAAAAGCTCGTCTTTGTATTATCCTATCGGCCTGGAACACTCACTGGAGGTGGGTGTGAGGTAATTGAAGAGATCTCAGGTGTGCTGAACGCGGATTCGGCAGGACGAGATCCTTCACAGCTCCCTTTTCTCAAATCTTGTGTTTGAGGTGATCTGGAGAAGGCAGGTCCATTTTAGGTACTATAATGATGCCATGGCCAAGGAAAGAGACGGTACATTCCAGGATTGGCATATTTGCAAGATTTCAAACAGGGAGCTATGACATTGGTTCAGACAGGGAGTCGTCAATCTTGGAGTAAACAGGCGTTGGCTATAGATGGGCAATGTGGACAGATAAAAATGGGTGAACCAACAGCAGTAATCTTGTACATGCCACTGTATTTACTTGGGTGGAGATTCTGGAGCTGATAGTAATACTGATAGTAATACCAATAAATTATCCCACTATAGCAAAAGAACACTCTTAGAGTACATTTGAACCAAAAATAACCATGGAGTTCTAACGTCTTATAAAAATATAAATTTGTATTAATCAATAAAAAAAAATCATGCATATTAAAAATACACACCAGTAGGATACAATAAAACATCATAGCCACCCCTATAACTACTACTCAATGCAACACCAGATGGAAATTTCTAACCAAGCTATACCTCACATATTATACAGTGCTGGCCAAAAGTATTGGCACCCCTGCAATTCTGTCAGACAATACTCAATTTCTTCCAGAAAATGATTGCAATCACAAATGCTTTGGTAATAATATCTTCATTTAATTTGTCTTCAATGGAAAACCACAAAAAGAATTGTCAAAAAGCCAAATTGGATATAATTCCACACCAAACATAAAAAAGGGGGTGGACAAAAGTATTGGCACCCTTGGAAAAATCATGTGATGCTTCTCTAATTTGTGTAATTAACAGCACCTGTTACTTACCTGTGGCACATAACAGGTGGTGGCAATAACTAAATCACACTTGCAGCCAGTTGAAATGGATTAAAGTTGACTCAACCTCTGTCCTGTGTCCTTGTGTGTACCACATTGAGCATGGAGAAAAGAAAGAAGGCCAAAGAACTGTCTGAGGACTTGAGAAGCAAAATTGTGAGGAAGCATGAGCAATCTCCAAAGACCTGAATGTTCCTGTGTCTATCGTGCGCAGTGTCATCAAGAAGTTTAAAGCCCATGGCGGATGGCGGCTAAAGAACCTCGACTAACATCCAAACAAGTTCTAGCTGCCCTGCAGTCCGAGGGTACAACAGTGTCAACCCGTACTATCCGTCGGCATCTGAATGAAAAGGGACTCTATGGTAGGATACCCAGGAAGACCCCACTTCTGACCCAGAGACATAAAAAAGCCAGGCTAGAGTTTGCCAAAACTTACCTGAGAAAGCCAAAAACTTTTTGGAAGAATGTTCTCTGGTCAGATGAGACAAAAGTAGAGCTTTTTGGGAAAAGGCATCAACATAGAGTTTACAGGAAAAAAAAAAAAGAGGCCTTCAAAGAAAAGAACACGGTCCCTACAGTCAAACATGGCGGAGGTTCCCTGATGTTTTGGGGTTGCTTTGCTGCCTCTGGCACTGGACTGCTTGACCTTGTGCATGGCATTATGAAGTCTGAAGACTACCAACAAATTTTGCATCATAATGTAGGGCCCAGTGTGAGAAAGCTGGGTCTCCCTCAGAGGTCATGGGTCTTCCAGTAGGACAATGACCCAAAACACACTTCAAAAAGCACTAGAAAATGGTTTGAGAGAAAGCACTGGAGACTTCTAAAGTAGCCAGCAATGAGTCCAGACCTGAATCCCATAGAACACCTGTGGAGAGATCTCAAAATGGCAGTTTGGAGAAGGTCTAAAATTCCAGCAGAGCATTGTAAGAAACTCATTGATGGTTACCGGAAGCGGTTGTTCGCAGTTATTTTGTCTAAAGGTTGTGCTACCAAGTATTAGGCTGAGGGTGCCAATACTTTTGTCCGGCCCATTTTTGGAGTTTTGTGTAAAATGATCAATGATTTGACTTTTTTTTTCATTCTCTTTTGTGTTTTTTCATTGCAAGCAAAATAAATGAAGATCTTATTACCAAAGCATTTGTGATTGCAATCATTTTCTGGAAGAAATTGAGTATTATCTGACAGAATTGCAGGGGTGCCAATACTTTTGGCCAGCACTGTATCTCATAGTATCAGCATATTGCTGCTTCACTTCACATACCTATAGAACAATTCTCTGTTACACCACTATAATTCTGCAGCACAACGTGCTGAACAACAATCCACACTTACTATTAAATGCCAAAGAGATGTAAGGGTTAGATGGACTGCCGCCTCAACGAGTATTTCGCGTTGGCTTCCTTAGGAGGCCGGCTTTGTTGGATTTTACACAACAGACTGGGGAACATTTGCACTTGCTTATAAAACAATGGTTTTGGATTTTTTTCTGTTTAGTTTTATTTTAGCAATAAATGCCATAATAGAATAAACCAATACAAGAATAAATCAGTCCCTGTTAGTAAGCATGCAATGCCCATAAATGTTGTCAAGTAGATTGTCAAGGTTCCTATACACTCAATGTAAACATAGTTCAAGAAGACATTAAGGCGTTACTTAATTTATGTAGAATACTGAGAAGTCACATAACATCACATCTACCAATATTTCAGCTGATAGGCCCTAATTTCTATTTCTGTGGTATGATTTTGTTGCTTGGATCTATTCCACCAGACTGGTTCTGGCACAGCAGGTGTATAATAAACGGAAAAATATCACAGTGACAGTCTTCTTGAAGCACACAGGGCAAAAACAAAGCACAGATGTTCTTTCGTGAAGGTATGTACCATCTGTACACCTGTGCCTGGTTTTACATAGAAACACACATGGATGCTATTTGGTACTGTGCTTCCTATGCTTTGCCAAAAATAAGAATTTCTTGAGTGAGATATCGTAGCAAAGGTTGTGTTTACACTGCAACTTTTATTGCACAATTCATAGTTCCACAAAAGTCACATATTGAAGTTTCAGATTTTGACATCATGTTGGAAGTAATGCTCTGCTCACATGGATGCTTTAGTAATAACTCAGTCCTAGCCAAAAGAATGCATCTTGTACTACTGTAAATGATCTAATGGACACATCTGATGGAACGCTTGAGAGTAAGTCATGATGTGGCCACATAATACACAGTTGTGCTTGCAGCTGTTTTTCCTACTAGATTGTATAAAATTTATTGTTCATGTTTGTTAAAGGGGTTGTCCACCTTCTTTTTTTTATACAGCCATACTGTTTTAAGGAAGAAAAAAAAAAGTGTTACTCATCTTCCCTTTGCAATGTCGTTGCTTCAGTTCCACTGGTCGTGCTTTGTGTACCCACGTGACCGTGACCGTGCATCTTGAGCAGGACAGTCCCGCATTTCGGGTGCTGTCCTGCTGTTCCGGGTGGCAGGCAGCGATTTCAACTCTATCTGTGTCCTTAGGACACAGATAGAGGTTGAATACAATGGAGCTTTCAGCTTTCAACTTATATTTGTTTTGTTTTAGCATAGTTGTGGGTATTTTAATAGTATAAGGGGTTGTTAGGAGGGGGAATTATGACTATAAGGGAGCAGGCATTATGAACATAAAGGGGGTCATTTATAAAAGGGTTATTATGGGGTATTATGAATACAAGGGGGAGGTTAGTTATATAAGGAGCCATTAGGGGGCATAATTTATATTAGGAGGCATTATGAACATAACGGGGTGGACATTGATAGAAGGGGTCATTAGAGGTGCAGCATTTATGTCAGGGGGAATCAGGGGCATAATATGAGGGGGCGATTAATTTAATTAAGATGACACTTGGGCTTTATTAAGACTAAAGCCCCACGTAGCGGGCCGCATCAAAAAAGCGCTGCAGGAAAAACCGCGGCAGTAACGCATTGCGGTTTTTCCCACAGCGCTTTTCACAGAAGGTCCACAGAGATTTCTTCTGCGGACTTTCTGCTTCCATTATACCTATAGGGAAACCGCCTGTGTTTCCGTAGGTATAATTGACATGCTGCGATTTCCAAAACTGCAGCAGAAATTTTATCAATTGCTTTTACGAATTGTTTCATCAATCCGAGATTAATATCCAGTGGAGGTAGATATACTTTTGTAGGATTCACGAAATGTACATTTGACACATTTTTTTTTGTCCAGGAACAAGAGATTCACGTTTAGGCCATTCCTTACTAATATAATGAGATTTCCTATCCTTGCTATCCCATTCACATAAGAAACAGCAGAATTTTGTGTATCCAAGTTGCAACCCAAGCAATACAGCAATGACCTTCAAATTTCCACAGCTATTCCAGTTATATTTTTCATACTGGATTTTATCTAACAGAAGTTTCATACTTCCATATGTCTCTTTCATATCAGCAGCATGTGCAACAGGTATTGATGGTAAGGAATTACCATTATGCAAAAGAACGGCCTTTAAACTAATTTTTGATGAGTCTATGAACAACCGCCACTCATCTGCCTGGTGTTGAATACCATGGGCCTCCATAAGTGAATAAACATCATTGCAATACACTACACCATTTTCTTCAGAGAAGTAGTTTTTAAATCACCCTCTCGGTTACAATACCTGCATATTCTTACGTCTCAGTAGATTCCATCCTTTGAGCCTAGAAGATAAAACCTCTGATTGCTGTTTAGACTAGTTTAAATCCTGAATGAGGTCGTTCAGATCCTCTTGCGATAATAAGTGAGGTGGTGATGAACTTGGTTGGAAAGTAGGATCGTTTCTCACATTGCTGTATGCTTCTTCTTCAGTGTGAGTAAGGTCACAATCAGAGCTGTCGCTTACATTCACTAAATCTGGACGCTTTGGTACAGGAAGCTCTTCGCTATGTAAGACAGGCCTCATTGCAGATTTTAAATTCGGGTATTTAACTGTGTATTTTGTTTTAGATGTGATTCCTTTAATGTTCGTTAAGCAGAAATAGCAATCTGTTATATGGTCCTTCTGTTCTCTCCAAACCATCGGAACAGCAAATGGTATATGATGTGTACCATTTTTCCAACCAGTAAGAAGCCTAATGCAAGACAAACAGCATATATGTGGTGCCCAGTTCCTTTCGAGATCACCAACTTTACACCCGAAATAAAGCTCATAACACTTTTTTACAAGTGGTGTAAAAAATCGTCTCTGACTCTTGAACGTCACTTCACCACACACGTAACAAAAATTGTCTGGATGATTTATACACTTTCTTGACATACTGGAATATTTATTGCAACTAATAGAACTTGAGAAACAAGCAAAACACTGATGATGACCAGAAGAATGAACACCTATCCTAACAGACGTACTGACAATTCAGTACTGGCTCTCCACTTACAAAAGGTGCAATATCAAAGCACATTTGAACATGTCTGAACATGAATGAACCTTCGTATTGTTGCTGGTTTGTGTTGTAACATAACACAAGACCTCATTCCTCATATAAAACAATGGGTAGCACTAATTAATTTTGTTGAATCATCTAATGACAAATCATACAAAACTATCAGAACCAGTAAAATTACGCAATAACAAAATTCATGTCACAAAAAAACTGAGCCTGATGGAACAATTCTGACAGGATGTGAAATACTACTATATTTGCTATTTAATGTTTTTGTGAAAAAAATCATGTTGACCAGTGTTATTTTTACCTTTTGTTTACTTTTTAATTAGGAAACACCTGGGGCATTATTAATAAGGAGCACTATTTACAGGGGGTACACAGAGTAGTTATTAACTTAAAGATGCACTTGGGGGTATTATTTATTATGGGGGGTTATATTATATATTTTATAATTGGTGTAGCAGCAGGATGGGTGTGAAAGGTGAGGACAATGTGAGTCGAGTGCCTGGAAAAGTAAGGAGCCAAAGATGTCTGTGCTGCACACTTTACAGAGACTGGAAGAAATGGTCATGGCGGTTCAGATGAAAGATACGGGGAATGTGAAAGATTAGGCAGAGACGTCACCGGTAAGTCACTAAATGTTACTGTACTGTAATCACCTAACTTGTCTGCAGTGTCCTGTGTAGAGAAAATATATACCACTATATGGTCACCGTATAGTGATAATATTGGTATACCTAAATTGGGGGCCCACTTGGACATGTTCACTCCCCCTGTGCTGAACCCCTAGCTACGCCTCTGGTCAGAGCCCTACCAATCTGATATCTATGACATATGGTAAGGGTACTGTGAGTCATCACTATTAAAGGGGTTATCTGGGGACTTTTTGAAAACCACTTTCTCCAAGGGTGTTTCCTTTTTAGAACCTCAGATTTATGAGTTGATTATGACTCGGAACCAACAACTGGCACCAGCGTTGCTCTACTTCCTCCCTTGTGTTCACTGTTTTTACCTGTACTAATGGAGGTGGATTTACTATTACGATAATTTAGTACAGGTAATTCCACCAAACATGGGTGAGGAGGGAGGAGACAAAAGGACTCAGATGATTGGTACAGGTTCTGATCAAGTGAGCCTAATTTGGAACTAGCCCAGAAATCCAAAGAACCCCAAAAGAAGTGACCTTTAAATATTTCCTGCGTAACCACTTTAAAGTCCTTGAATACCTCTTTAAGCCCACTGAAATCAATGCCGTGTCTGTATACATCATAGATAACCCTGTATCCTCCAGGGACAGAATATACTAAGAAGTCTTTCATAAATGTTTATCAATAATAATAATAATAATACATTTTATTTATATAGCGCCAACATATTCCACAGCACTTTACAAAATGTAGGGTTCAAGTACAGACAAAAAGATACATTACAAAGAAATAGTCAATTTACACAATGGGACTGAGAGCACTGCTCACAAGAGCTTACAATCAATAGCAGAAAACCCCTCAAATTCTTAATTCTCAATATTCATATGTCAAAATGCTACAAAGCTAGAAGATATAGTAGATGAAAAGAAGTGTATAAAGTCTGTGACTATGACAGACAAAATTCTCTTATTTTTGTACAATTCTCTTTTTTTCAGGGTCAAGTAAGCACAGGACAAACAAAATTCTTCTCCAGAAACCCCCTGCTGACTGTGCAGCATTGATCTGTAAATAGCTGACTTTTATTCTCTGAGCATAAGAAGGTTTTGACACAACGCATTTCCTTTTTTTAGAAAGGTGGGATAGAACAGATTTGGATGATCGCTATATAAGCTCACTTCCACACATAGGTCACACTTACAAGCACAATTAGGCTATCAGTTCACTATACACATCACTAACATGACACATAATTAGTCGGCAGCAGGAGATCCTAATGATTCCCTGGGAGGATTCTCATACTAAAGGATTCTCATTTTCCGCTCTCTGTTGTGTCGACATATACATGTATACAACATTAGCAACCATTGCTAGCTGCTGTATGATGCCATTGTCTGCACTGATAAACAAACCAAAAGATTATTTTTACTGCAATTATCTTCCTTATTTTTACAAGCAAAACAAATAACTATTACAAATGAAATCTCCCTTGGATGGTCGTAATACAAGCTGATGTTGAGAATCGCACGGCAGCTTTCCAGTATCCATCCCCTGGGCTTCTGACATATATAAACCCCAAGTCAAGAAGAAGGAAATCTGTTTCTTATTAAATCCATGCTTTGTCCTTTACATGCTTTTTCCAGAGCTGCCATGACATGAAAGAGATCTGAACATTTCTATTTACAAGGGGATGGCAGTGATAACAAACAGTTAACAATTTAATAGTAATACCAGAATGCCGGCTCTGTTTACTGAACATGGTTTACAGCTCAAAGAATGGCTTTTCATAGCCACATGTAAGAAAATAAATAATTGCACAATGTCCTATCCTATAGGTTTCATTAATAGTTTTTTCTTATATAATGCACTATTTACTTAAAGTTACTATGTTGTTAAACAGAAATAATTTAATCATATAATCATATAGGAAAGAGATTAGAAACATGAGAGAAATACAAGGTCATACATTTCACAGGGACCTGTAAGGGAATTGCTAGAGGAGTAATTCCCCAGTAGCTGCTGGTGAATCCTGTGGGAAGGGGCACAACAAGACAGTGAGCCCTAAGCTGAATCCCCCCTGACCCTGCCTACTTTCCTGAACTGTCCTAAGCGACAGATGACAACTGAGTGGCAATCCCTTCTTGATATAAGTGATAACACAGAACGCAGACAGGATAAACAGCAGCAAAAGGGAGGTCATCTAGCCAAGGGGTCAGTATCAGTCGAGCAGCGCAGTACAGAAACGAAATCCAAAAGAGTAGTTACAAGAAAGCCAAAGGTCAGAAGTCAGAAAGTACAATACAAAGAGAGCAAGGAGAGAGCTTAGCAAGGACAAAATCACAATAGCCAGCAAACCTGCGCAGGGCTTATGACCTGTTTATAGGAAGTCCAGAACCCGCCCCAGTTTTGATTGGCAGATAGGCTAAGATTAACTATTAAAGGAACAGAGGGAAACCAAGGTGAAGGAGATGGGTAAGATAGAAAATCAATAACAGAGAAGAGGTAATAGAGCAGTGTTCAGACAGAGCAACAAGAACCCTATACAAGGAATTAAACGGACATGCCTCCTGCGCCGCAGTGTGTGAGCAGAAGGTGGCACAGAGACCCGAACAGGCAGAGACAGTACAGGACATATCATACCATAGAGAAAACAATGTGACTGGAGGGATCAAACATGAGAGCTGTTGACTTTGTACAGTCACCTTTAAGGGTTAAATAATGTATATTTCTGGTTAAGAAACAATTGGTCTTAGCTATGTAAACCCATTATGAAAGGGAAAAAGGAAGTGTATAGATGTCAGTCAATAGCTCCATATTTTCATAAACGTGTCATGCCTGCGGTCCTGTCAGCCTGAAAATACCACAAAGTTATATAGTTTTTAAAACCCATGCTGTACAGTTTTATCCCTCCTTTTCTCTCCTGTCTCACCACTCTGCCCCCCTATGTGCTCCATCCCCAGGAGATGTAGGCGTGATGTAATGACGTCACTCACATTGCGCCTGCAACTCCCTGAAGACTCCGGGAGATGAGGGGGATATTAAACTGGAGGACCAGATGAGGAGAACATTAAACTCTGGGGCCAGATGAGAGGGACAATAAACTCTGGGCACAGATGAGGGGAGACATTAAACTGTGGGGACAGATGAAGAAGCACATTAAACTGGGGGAAGATGAATGGGAACATTAAACTGGGGCAGATGGAGGGGGACATTAAACTGTGGGGGGCAGCTGGAGGGAGACATTAGACTGGGGGTAACTGAAGGGGGACATTAAACTGTGGGGGCATATCATTTTAGGGTGACTGTAGAGGCATTATACTGTGTGAGGACCAAAGTAAAATTGACGGGAATGGGTGGAGGTCAAAATAGAAGTGGGTGGGGCTAAATGTACCACGGTACACACTGGACGCCACACATTCTGTCCCTCTTTCTGTTCTTTGAAAGTTTGAGGTATGCTACTTTCTGGTTTCAACAGCAAGATGGTGACAGACTTGCCTGTGTGATGTACAAGCAGCCTGCTCCCAAGACTGTGTTTATTCTAAATTTACATCCAGAGGCAACAGAGGCAATGATCAAACACTGTTCTAGCCCTTCTAATAGCTCAGCAGCTAAGTGCACTAAATACCTAACAGATGATTCCAATAGTTGTTAATCACTGTAAAGAGAGGAGAACCGAAGTGGCTGGGAACAGGGAATGAGATCACCAACCAGGCCAGTGCTACTAGATAGCGGAAGTATTCTGAAGCCTAGGCAGTGAGCTTTAGTCTGCAGTACCTGCCAAATGGAGCATGATAGATAAAGCGGCGTATTGGCTAAAACAGTTTTAGTTTAAAAAAAGGTTTTCTGGCCCCCAGTTGGATATGAGTATCTGATCGATGGGGATCAAACTTTCAAACCCTGTAAAGATTAGCTGATGTGGCCACATGCCCACACCAGAAGCTACAGCACAGGATGGGGTCAGAAGCTGCTCTACTTCTATTGAATAGACACAAAGCTGCAGCCTCATCCATTGTATAACGGTAGCACAGGGGTACCACAACTTTGCGTCTATTAGTGGTCCATCTTATGAAGTAGATTCCAGCACTGGGTTGGGGGTGGAACCTGGGGACTGAAAAAACTGTTTTAAACTTCAAGTTTAAATATGATCCTGGATATGGGTAGACTACTTTAACTAGAAATATCCAGTTATCTGAGTCACAAGATGACCAGCTTTTCAAAACAATGCAATTTCACAATAGTCTGTTATGCAATCCCTATCCCTTAAGTGTATGACCACCCAGTGGTTGTGTTAGGAATTGCAGGCCATGAAGGGTTTTGCTAGCAAGCTGTGATATTGCATTCAAATAGTTTCATGAGAAATTGCAGTCCTTCACCAAATTTGAAGGTGATGGTGGAAACATCCAGGCTCAGTTTGGCCCATAAGGGAACAGATCAATCTGCCTTTGGGCCCCTAGCTCACCCTGGCATGGCACAGTACACAGTAAACTCATTGTACTTCTTACAGATACTTACCATACAACATCTCAAGCAGGCTGTGTGTTAAATAATCTACGCAGTATATTATACTAAGAAACTACTCAGGGTAATTTTATATGCAATAGCCATACTAGGCGCTAACATCTAGGTGCAGAGTCAAGCCAACCAGTATCCGTCCTCCCTGGGCCCCTCTTCTCAATCATATTGCAGAGACCACAATAACCAGTTATCCTGCAGTATCTTGCTGCTGCCTGAGGCCTTGTGCTGTGTGGGAACATATCCTCAGCTCACAGAGCTAAAAGGGCCCCGATTCAAAGCAAGAGCACGGCAGCAGGACCCCAGGACAAAAACAATCAGAGGAAAGAATGAGGCATCAAGCTACTACTGAAAAGTAAATTTATCTTGGCAACATTTTAGGAATACATGCAGCTGCATAATGAGCGCTCAGAGTGAATTTTACTGGGGGGCCCTAGATACGCCAGTCGAATACAGGGCACAACTGTACATCGTTAGATGTAACACAGAAGGTAAGCAACGTAGTTTAGGATGGTAAGAGTATAACATGGAGACACTGAAATTTTTAATCACAAGGTAAAATGCATGGTATACTTTATGTACTATAAGGCTTGATTCATGTTTTACTTCACATTGCTATGAGTCCTGCAGAAGATGATTTCTGTCATCTTGTTCTATGCCATCTTATTCAGAAACCAGAGTGACTTCACTGATACAAGATTATCTTTCACAAAACTAAGGATACAGTATCTTGTTATAAGACTTTTCTAAACACGTCACCAAAAGACGTCCAAAGCCTCTCCACAGCTCATTACAGAGCCTGGAAGAACAAAACCCATACTGAGATAGCTAAAACGGAGATGTGTCATTCATGACCTAGTGTCAGCACAAGCATTGAAGAGAAAATTGTACTTTATCACACAGTTGCACATTTTACCAGTTTGTGACTAACATGGAAATGAAAAAGCTGCACAAAATAGCAAAATAATCCAAACTGTATATTTAAAATCTTTGAAAGAAAAATGCAGCAGATTTATTAAGACTAATCTTAATAAAGGCCGTGACAGGCACAAGGTGTCTCCGGCCTCATATTAAATCAGGCGCATGTTCGTGCACCAGAAGGGAAGTCTATGCCAGTCAGAAACTGGCTTAGAATTTTCATATAACTCAAACCAGAAAACTGTTGTGAGTAATGATGAATATGTTGGAACGAGGCGTCCCATCCGTTGCCTGTACAACATATTTTATTTTGCTTACTTATATAGCGCCATCATATTCTGCAGCATTTTCCCAAGTAGGGCTCACAATTTAAATTCCGTATCATTAAACTTTGTAATGTGTCAGGAAACCGGAGTACCTGGAGGAAACCCATACAAACGCAAGGAGTACATACAAACTCCTTGCAGATGTTGTCCTTGGCTGGATTCACACCCAGGACTCCAGCGCTGCATTGCATCAGTACTAACCACTGAGCCACCGTAAACCAGTTATCTAAAAGATCCACACTAATTTCCACCAAAACAGAGATCTATGGTTTGAAAGTGGTTACTTCTTAGTGACACTGTCTCGCCACACACATTCACTTTATATAGTCCCCATTCACAGAAATAACAATATATTCTCAAATATATTTACTGAAAATTCATGCGTCAAAAGATATGTCTCACTGTAATATACATGGCAAACTAATAATTCATATCTGCTGTTACTAGAGTTACATTCACCAAGGGGACATCTCTTACGTGGACATGAATGTGCAGATATTGAAGTCATCCTATGCTTCTAAGGCTTAACTAACAATAGGTACACTGATATTCTCCCTTTGTCCTGCTGAACATCTGCAGCAAACCATGTGAAGGAAACAAAGTTTGCGCCAGTATTTTGAAAGTTGTTAGATGCAGAGAAAAAAGCCAAGCTTTCCCAAGTAACAGCCTGTGCTCCAGAAACAAATCTAATTAGCATATATAGATCTGGATTATCCAGAGACTAACGAACACTAATTCCTGATGATTCTTCCTAAGGAGTACATAATCCTCTGCAAAAAATTATCTGTATCTGGGATAGTTGTATGAACAAAGGAATGATACCAAAAATTGTTGGCCTGATGGTGGTAATGTCCTGTGTAGACTCGATGTAAATTGAAAAAAAAAATTGATAGTATGGTCACTCGCTGTGCTTGCATGGGTTTTCTCCTACACCCCAGAGAACTACTGGTAGGGAAGTTCAGATTGTGAGCCTTAAAGCACTGCGGAAAAAGCAAAAATAATAAATTAATAAACTAAACAGCTTGCAGTTGTCTGACCTAAAGAGGCATAATATGAAGTTCCTGGATCTGATGTAAAATCTTTACCAGGCCCCCCTAGCTTTAATGTATTGTTTATAGTACTGGTATCCTCATATTGGGACAATTATTTATTTAGCTTATTTGTATAGCGCCATCATATTCCACAGCACTTTTACAGACATTGTGGTCACTGTCCCATATAGGGCTCACAATTTAAATTCCCTATCAGTATGTCAATATGTGGAGTGTTACACATTGTGATCAACAGGTTACATTCAAATGTCCATATCTGTGTGCATCTGCCTTGGTGGAACAGTTTTAGAGCATGGGAAACATGGACTTCACATCCCAAAATAATGTAATAGAAATGGTGCAGACCGCACATGCATACATCAACTAAAGTGTTAAAGATCCAATGATTTAGTTGTAGGATTAGAAAATAAAAGGGAGCCCAAGGCCCTAGGAGATTGCGAGGGGGTAAAGAAGGAGAGAGCAAAATAATAAGAGGCGGAAGCAAAGAAAAAGGGGGAAAAAATTGGTTGGGGTGGGCTGTGGTGAAGTAAAACCAGGGGTTTAAGGTATTGCTCTATCTCTGAAAAAAGGAAAGGAAGGCTTCCAAATGCTTTAACAATATCCAGGGCTACCAAAGATTCCCTTGCAATCTCCTATAAGCTCCTCCATACGGAAAATGAGTTCTAGTTCTTGGTACTACTCGGCAACGTGGGAGAATGCATCATGCGCCAATGCTCCAGGATAACTGCCTGGGTGGCGATCAAGCAGTAGTGTAGGAAGTCTTTTTTCTGAGAACGAATAGAGCCCAGAAGGATAGAAAGTAGTGCCATTTTAGTAGAGCTCTCAATCACTTCTCCAGTGATCTACCCATATGCCTTGAATACCTGTTTCCAGAAGTCTCACACACTCTTCCTCGCATCTCCAACGTTGCTCTGGTACTGAGGGAAAAAGCACATGTAGCTCAGAGGAGTATCTATACCACCTAGTCATGAGTTTGTAACTCTTCTCCTGTGTAGAACAGGCAATAGATATCTTATGATGGAACAGACAAGCTTTGTGCCATTCCTTGGATGGTAACACCGAGGTACCTTGCCCACGACGTGGCGAACCCTGGCTCTGAGGCATGCAGGTTGCTTTGGGTAAAGCGTTAAAGTAAAGAAAATTGCATGTAGGGGAGGATTGGAAAAATAATCCCTTAAATGGTGTTGGGCTAGATCATAGGAGATGCTGTTCCCGAGGAGTGAATGGAAAAACTTACGTAGGAGTACTCCAGCCAAGACAAGCGCAGTGTGGACCAATTGGTTTGTAGTTCAGCATAGGTTGGGAGAGGAGAACTGGATAGGACTTGGTCAAAATTAGTTTACCCTTCTCACAACCAGAGGGGAAAGTTGGATTCTGAAAACAGGCATGTGTAGCCCATCCATTCGCAATAGCACCCCCCAATAGAGTAAGGAATCCCAGGATATGTACCTATTTATACTCACCTATAGTCATATGTGGTTCCCATTTAGGTTTTTTCTGAAAACTAAATAAATGTGATCATTTTAATCTTCTTTGGAACTAAGATCCTACACGCCCTTCATCAGTTTGGTTTTGTTGATCCATTGTTACTTGGGAGACATTAAAATACATTGTGAGACATTTCCTTTAACCACACTGTACTTTATCAACATATTCTGAAAGTAATTCATAAGGAAAATTCATTAAAATTGAATTTCCCAAAATGATTCATTAACAATGAGTCACACAACCCCTGATGTTTTTATCTTCACAGGATGGATTTCCATAGAATATTTGGCCTCATTACCTAGCAATAACAGGTGATCTGGGTATCTTAACTCTGAAGTCTGTAGTCAACTACAGTAGCAATCTGAATAAGAGCCTGTCACATACAGACTACATGCCCACAAGTAATTCTTGACTCAAGAGTTAGTATTACATTCTGATTTCTTTTGAAGTTTAAACAAAACACATTTCCATAGAAGAGTAGAAATAAATGCATATTTATATCAGGGCTGTGCTTCTCATTTTCAGTATGGAATGGTAAATTGAATAAATATCTAACCTAAGAGTTATAGGAAACACTGGAAAGCAGAGGCCGCAAACAAAACCGGAACATGGAGAAATAATCATATGACAATCTCTGTGTGTGGCCATTCAGGTTATAAGTACTATTCTACTGTGCTTACATTTATGTCACCTAAATAGCTACGTTTGTATAGAGGAAATGCAGTTATATTGTTTATATACACATGACAACTTCTGATCATATCCTATTACCAATGTTTTTCCAAACCATGTTGTAAACCACAGAAAAGATGAGAAAAAATGTTAAAGAGCTATTGCATAAGGCTTCACAGATTCAACCCACAGATGTGCCATTGCATACCGACCACATGATTTCATTTAAACATGAGAGAACAATAGGCAGAATCTATAGCAATGCAGATGTGCCTTCCCTTACCTTTCCTCTTGTCTGGAGATGTCTAGATATGTGTGTCATGAGATTGTTCGCTTTTCAAGAAAACGGTAAGTGATATTGCAGTGTATAAAGTGATATCATACATGTGTGGCTACCAATGTTAGCAAGTTGTGATATTGTATTGAATTGGTTTAAAGAGAATTTGCAGCCCTATAACAATGTTCAAGCTATGTTACACATCTGTAGGTTTACCGTGAGCCTTTACATCAATGAACAAAAAACTAAAATTACAGTGAAGGACAGAAGAAAGGGGTGGAACAAATACAGGCCATATACTTTAGATAGCTGCCAGTCAAACACTTGTGCATACTGTGCTCTGACATGTATGGCAAACTTTAGTCCAGACAGTACAGATTTAGTCAAATTCGGTATTCATAATCCATAATAACCTACAGTACAAGAGATTTGGTTTTGTAAGCCCCATCCACATAGAGCAGTATAAAGGTTGTGTAACATTAAGGATATACTGCAGATTTTCAGATATAATATTACACAATTTATATTATCTTCATTTTTGCTCTTAACTACAGTATTGTATTTTCAGATGCATTCCATGCTCCGCCTTGATAGGGCTCCTTAGCTCAAGTATATGTGTGGTAGTTACCTAATAATCTTTCCCTCCCTGGTGGTTTAGTGAACTGTAATAACAATTATTTTGCCTTTGCTATATTGGAAATATGTTCATGGTTGGCCTTAGCTATGTGTGACCCATTGTACAGGGTGCCAGACTGTAAGGAACATGACTAAGTTTCTTGCATCACCATTCAGCACCTTCTTTGTGGTACGGGCAAAACTTATAGTAATGCCTACGAGGAACAGATGACTAGGTGTACATAGCATGTTTTACAGATACGTCCCTGAATACGCCAGTGCCCATCTATGGGACATGGTGACTGGAATGGAGGGCACCAGGTAAGTATACTTTATATAGGTAATGGGTACTTAAATTATAGTCTGAGGGTGAAGGGTTCTTTTAACTTTGGGAGTGGTTTTCCATGTGTTTTTTATTCATTGTTGTCTACAGTAATGATGTCAAATGGCCACGGCCAATTGAAACCTGCATAGAAGTAACATTTCTATGGATAACAGGTCCGCTGCAGTCTGATGGTGTGCTACTTTGAGGTTACCTTACTTGAGGAAGTTTTGAAAACATAACATTTTTGGATGGTTATACGTGTTTCTAAATAGTTATTTTATAGACTTTCTGAGAATTTTTATAAAATGTAAAGGTAAAACTAGGGTCACAGTGTGTTTGCCAAACATATTAATGACTATGCCAAGAAAAACTGAATTACTGCTTTCACTGAACAGCTTTTGAGTCATAAGAAACAGCCCCCACAGATGGACCTAGACTGGCTGATCCAGTTATGGTATTCATTTATCTTTTGAGGAACAGCAATTTCCCATCTTGGGTGGTGCCAGCAGACTAGAGTGGTCTTTAATTGCACTTGCTATTGGTCCAGTAAAATCATTTGGCTGGTTCCACTGGTAGTCAAGTACTTTAACACATGATTAAGAATTTTTTATTTTTTTTAAATGTCACATATATAACAGCATCTTCCTCATTTTAGGATTTAAGGACAATAAATGAAAGTCATAGTCGATACTTCCTTTCAAAAATATTTTGAAGCTTTCAGTGCCACAATAGTCAACATTACTTTTTACTGACTTAATAGGATAGTCTTAAACATAGATATCAGCAACCAACTCTACTCTGAAATTCTGCAAGCATTATCCAGTAAATATGATCAATAAAACCATGTCTGGAGCATCTGCATATATGATATGCGAAATGAAATGATATAGGACAGGGAATATGTTTACATAGGTGCCAAAAGCAAGGTCAAATAAATTGTCCTAGGACCGTGATGGCGAACCTATGGCACGCGTGCCAGAGAGGGCATGCAGAGCCCTCTCAGTTGGTATGCGCGCCGTTGCCATGATCGCTCACTAACGGAGATTGCAGTGATTGCAGAGTGTAACCTCTGCCCCGACGCAGGCGTGATGACATAAGTCATCAGCGCGCGCAATCAGAAGAAGGCGGACGCTCTTCGTGGGACTGCAGCTCTTCGTGGGACTAGGTAAGTAGCATAAACTACTGTGTGGGGGCCTACTGTGAAGCATATACTACTGTGTGGGGGCCCACTGTGAAGCATATACTACTGTGTGGGGCCCCACTGTGAAGCATAAACTACTGTGTGGGGGCCACTGTGAAGCAAACTACTGTGTGGGGGCCCACTGTGAAGCATATAATACTGTGCAGGGGCCACTGTGGAGCATATAATACTGTGCGGTGACCACTCTGGAGAATATAATACTGTGTGGGAGCCACTCTGGAGCATATAATACTGTCTGGGGGCCATTCTGGAGCATATAATACTGTCTGGGGGCCACTTCAGAGAGAATTGTACTGTCTGGGGGCCACTGTGGAGTGCATTGTACTGTGTGGGGGCCCTTCACTATTTATATCAAACAGTATATGTTTTATAGCAGACATGTGATATTATTACAGGCTGTAATAACATTGCACAGTCACTATAAAACAGATCCTGGTTAATTTAAGGTTACATTGCCGTGTTGGCACTTTGCTATAAATTAGTGGGTTTTGGGTTGCAGTTTGGGCACTCGGTCTCTAAAAGGTTCACCAACACTGTCCTAGGACATACTGACTAAGCAACAGTGTGTCATATGAGTAATAGTATAAAACTGAAACCACTAAATAAGATCAGTTATGTGGACCTATTTACAAAGAAATGAAGAATTCCTCTAAAATCTAGAATAGCTTCATACTGTTTATATGTTTTGTTACATTACATCTGCCTGACACTGTCCTAGGGAAAGTTTTGACCTACAGTACAGTAGCTACTAAATATTCTGCCCCCCATAATAATTGCCATAAGTTGCATGGATGTTAAAAGTAAAGTAGTTGTTGATCTGAACAGACTAGTCAGACAAAGATTCATTAATCATAAAATACAGTATATTTCCTTTCCCATTTATTTTAATAAATTCCTTTTTAACTTCACTTACATGCACTAAAACCTAAGCAATTCATAAACTCCATGTGAGATGCAGAAAGAATTGCAGAACATTTCCACATTAGGAAATAACCTACAAAATTCCTTTATCTCCTGACCCCTGCCAGTTCTATAATTTTCTAAAAAGTAGAGAAACATTTTAAAGATAATAATGTTAAAACACTGGATATGGGTGATGACAACAATAGTAAGGGTGGGTTCGCAGTGGTTGTTGTTCTCGACCATCACAGGATGAGAGAAATGGATATTAAATGACAAATGCAGGAGCAGCCCCCCCCCCACTCTGCATTCACCAAAGAGTAAAAAACATAATGGAAGCTTTCTTCCGTCATGTTTTTTACTCTTCTTCTCTATATACAGGACAAACATGACGCAAGACAGCGTCTGTCATGCAAGACAGCGTTGTCATGATGGGGCTCTGGGTGTGTCCATTACACTACTACTGTTAATGTCCATTGATGTCACCCTATGACAGATGACCTCATCGGACTGTAATAACAGTAGTTTGAATGTAGCCTAATAATTTTACAATACAATAAATAGAGCAATGCCTTTGAATAATGTTATTACCAGAATGGCTCTTAGCCCCTTCCATTTCTTACATACAGTATATAAATAGTAAATCAATAAAAGGTTATCCACATTTAGTCTCACCAAAAAAGAGCAACAAACACCTTCTCCTGCTGTTCAACTTTGTTCCAGCTCTAATGAGTCAGCATGGGATGCAGTTTCCAGAAAACACTAGAACAGTGGCCTGTACCATTCAAAGTGACATATAGACATATGAAAACACATGATGCAATAACATTTTATAGTATATAATACTTCTCCTGCTGCTTACAATGGCAGAGTAGTTACTGACACATGCATGTTCTGTATGTCATTATATGCTGTCTTTACGAATTACAGTCTCCCCTAGAAGAGTTGATCCGTAATACAGAATACGATGGAGCTTGCCCTGACATTTTTCTCCTAAAAGGGAAAACAGTGCAACAATGCCAGGGACAGAGCATGATTTGAAAACAGCTCAGCATTTCCTAAAATTCCCTAGAAAGCTGTATGCCCCTATCCATGCAAAGGAAACTTTAATTACTTTTTTGGGTCAAGTCCCCAACACAATTAATAAATCCTTGGATATCATACTGTATTGCTCAAAGGGTATCATCTAAAAAAGCAACATGTGTGCGCACCCTTGAGTACCTAAGCAAAATCATTAGGATGTTCAGATAAGGGTAGGTGACCATTTAGCAGACATTCAACACAAACATTCAGGCCCCCTCATTCACGCAATTCACGATGGCGATTGGACCTGCATGCATTTTATGGGGATCAATTTTGTATTAGAAGAAGGAACTGGGATTATTTTATATTTCAAAGGGAGGCTCAATGGATCAAAACGACTAGTCCAAGAGATTTTGCTCATCCTCCACAATACCCTGGTTAGGGATATGTGAGACAGTACTGAGTAAACCTGAATTATGGTTGCATTGGGTTGATTTACCAACCTTTTTTACAATATTGGTGTTCCATTTGGTGCTGTTGTTTGGGATATCCTAGGTGAATTGTGAGGACCTATTTTTTCTGACCCTACTGATGATTTAGTAATCTGATATTTATACAGTAACTTTTGATTGTACCCTTATGAGCCCTAAGCATCCTAGGTGAAATATGCATGTCAGGACATTGAGACATTGACATTTGCGACATTAACATTTACTTTAGAGGCCATATTAACAGGGCATCCATTAGGGATCAGAGAAACCTGGGAAGGGTATAACAGGGTCTGCTACATATAGGCTCACTGTCTGTTTGGAATGGTAGCTGTATAAGGTTCTGGCTCCAAAGTTAGGTCTCAGGAATATTTTAGGCTCTTCTAGGGTATATTAGGGGCAGACCTGATATCAATGGCTTATCTGCTTTACACCCTGTAGGCCTGCTTCAAAAACTTGCCCTGAGGCTAGACGTCTTGGAGCTCCTTTTCAGCCACGAGGTTAAGACTACCCTTTATTTATGTCTATGATTTCATGGGCCTTGCCTTAACCCTGATGATGGTGGCTTGTTTGTTGTTTATTTGGTACTCTGGAGTGTTTTTAGTGTTTTGTGTTGAGTGGTAGAGATGCAGCTTATCAGTGGTCACTTTTTCCAGATTTTATAAATAAAAATGCTTTTGGTTTACTTTTGAATTATTTTGCCATGGCTAGAAGAGAAAAAAAATTTGCAATAAGAAATTGCCCAAATTATTTGTTCTGGCAGCTACAAGTACAGTACAATTGAAAAATATAATATAATATAAAACTAGACAGCAAAAGTCAGATAACATTATGAACCAAAGTCTTGAGTGACTGATAACTCAATCAACGAAATTTTGCTCATCCAGACATTGTAAACTAACTATAAGTTGCAGGTGTTCTCATAAAAATCTTACTGCCTATAGACAAGAGACAGCTTTCTCTTTAATGCAAGTTTTATAGGTGACATCTAGATGGAGAATTATATAGGTCTTCTCTAGGTTAATCATTGTGTAGACCTAAGAGCAGTAACGTAATACATTTCACAATTTAGACATCATTGTGACTGAGGAACAGATCCTCTAGTTACAGATTAAGCTACTGGTAGTATTTTCTATGCTATCTACTGAAATGAACTGAACTGCTCAGCACAAAGTTTATGTTCCTGTACAGCTTATTTCTTGGATAATAAATGTCTGGAAAAAGTGTGAGAAGATAGCTTAAAGGTCCAAGATTTCTTTATGGCCTATCTTTAGGATGGACCATAAATATTTGCCCCAGCTTTTCGGGACTCAATCTGATCCCCATATTATTCAGTGTACACAGCCTTAAACATATGGTTCTGTACGCTGTATAGTGCCTGATATCACCGTCCATCGATCAGATATTTATGGCCTATCCTATGCATAGGACATACAAAAAAAAACTCCTGGGAAAAACCCTTTGAACAACTGGCTCCAGAACTGTGGTTCCCATGGGGCCATGTAGATATCTCCAGGGGATCACAAGCTTTTCACTTTTCTCACTAAGGTGTACTGCCCCCCTGCTCAGTCTCCCTACTCAGCAGTTTAGAAGCACAATAAGCGCTTCCATCAGTACAGATAGAGGCGCTCATCGGCATTACAGGTTCCCTGGGAAGTGAGTGGTGAGTAATGATTCATTACTCACCACTTTGCTCCCTGCTTCCTGTCTGTTCCAGGATAATGTGTTAATGTCACATCAAACTCCAGAACAGAGAAGAAGCATGGAGCAGAATTATGAGAAATGAATCCAGCTTACAACTTGCTCCCTTGAAATTATACTGTACATGGGCATTAAGGGACAATTACACTTTGTATGTGGAAACCTGTGAGGGCCATTATACTGTGTGATGGCACTGAGGGGACCATTATACTATATGGGGACATTATACCGTTTTGAAGAAACTAAGGGGATGGTATCTTGTGGGACGTACAAGGAGTATTACAGTATGTGGAGAGAACAAAGGGCACATTATGCTGTTTTGATGTATAAGGGGGCAATATGTTGTTGGGCAATATATTGGGGGGGCATAAAGGAAGCAAAAGCCATTGCTACTGATGTCAAGATGTGTAGTACACGACAGACTCAAAAGGAAAAATTGGAGGCACAATACAGCAGAATAAGAGGCAGAATATAGATATTGTTTGTATTGTGTATTACCCAAAAGTAGGGTCCCACCTTCAGAAAGTTTAGGAACTACTGGCTTAAACAAATCATTTATAAACAACCTAAGTGACCCTGAGACAGATTAATTAACCCATAGCCAGCAAAAATTGCTGCTGTAGTGACCAACTACTTCATGAATCCAGCTGTAATAGGACAAGAGTAGCCCATAGAATAACTGAAAGATTATATTGCATACAGTACCTGGCAGACATAGAGTAGGGATAAAAGTGTATTGCGCAACTCAACACAACTCTGCAATACAATACAGTGGTGAGACTGCAAGACAGCTCCTCCACACTCGGGGTTTGCAGCCATTTGCATACAGGAACTATCAGGTTCATCTCTTAAATATCCCCTGATGAGCACCCTTGTTGGGGTAGTGAAACGCGTCGGAAGGGAGACACAATTAGGGCAATTCAGGGTCAGCAGCGGGACTGCCCTTGTAAGGGCAGGAGTTATTTTGTGGGGTGTCAGGACTATCTAGGGTGTAGTTTCCTGTACCCATCTTTCCCTCTGCCTTTCATGACCCCAAGATATTTTTGCTGTGCACCCACAACCGGAACTGGTAAGATTGTTCCATTGTTTTTAGGACTACCATTTGTTTTAAATCATGAATTAAACGTTAAGTTTTATAATTTTGTATAGAAAAGATCTGTGCTTTGGATTTTGCTGATTTTCTGAGATCTAAAGGAAATAATAATTTTATTTCCCGATATTGTACTGTTTTTCTATAGCTACTGAATAATCATAAGTTTCTTTTTTGTAAATTTCCCAAAAAATGCTTATTTGTGGAAATGCTTGTGTTTTAATATTGTATATAAAAAAAAAAACTCATGAAAGACTTATATTTATAATGTGTTCATTTACTGTAGTAGAATGTTCTGGGAACTTTACCCTGCAGCAAGGACTGTGCACTACATGAGCAGATATACAACTATCTAGGTTAGGCAATGTCTTAATACTGCACATATAGTATCAGGACATATTTTCAGGAGAGAATTCATTGTGAGAATTTCAATAGGGCTGACCTCTATACATACTAAATCCCAAATCCGTTTTTCCAACATTTTGTTTCCAATAAAAGCATCATGGCTTTATAGTCAGATCCAAATACTTCAACATTTCCACATAGTAGTGGTGAACTAAAACCTCAAAAAGAACCTAATGTTAAAGATTACTTTCATTTTAGGTTAAAACCATGTTCACATGTTTCAGATTCAGGCATGGATTCCACACCTAAATCTTGTCACAAGCAGCACTGCAAGTGAATGAAATATTATATCACACTTCCCCATGGAAAAACAGCATGCAACAATGTCAATTTAAAAATCCACAGCAAATTCATTATTACTGTGGATTCTGCAGCGGAAAACCACAGATTAGCCCGAGTGGATTACAATGGGGCTTGTCACACACACATCTGCTGGCTTGTTGGTGGCAAAAATCAATCTCAGATTTCTGCTGCAGAGCAGAGCAGAGCACCTAAGATAAGAGAACCATCTTATCAAAACCTTAAAAACACTTACTTTGTGTGTATATCAGTGTCGTAATACTGTGATAAACCATATCATTTCAGTGGGGTTAAATACAATGGGCCACATTTACTTATCCTGTGTAATATTTAGATAATATCAGATTTATTATAGTGACTGATGCTGGATAATAAATGTGGTGCATCTTTAGACTATTCAGCCTACGTTTATACCGTTTAATAGTTGGCTTATTTTGTGTTAGAATTTTGTGTCAAACGTTGACACCATTTTGGTGTATACTCTTGCACCTTAAGCAACTCCTTTTTATCCGTTTCCATAAACCTCAACCCCAAACACAATAAATGTGTAACAGATAAACCATTTTTTTTTGCCACAGATTAAAACAGGATTTTGGTGCGTCTCTCTTACTAAATCTCCCTAAGAACTTTTGTTGCTACTTTTATTTTTAATTTCTTGCATTGCATGAATATTTCCTGTACTCAAGTCATATAAATCTTTTACAGCTGATGCATATTACACACACACGTACATCCACATCTCACACACACCGCACATCCACATCTCTAGTAAATAGAAAATGATATTCTTGTAAAAAGACCACCCACACTTTACATGCATATAGTCTTTTAGCTACATTACTGCTTTTTTAGCATATATCAGTTACTCAGGTTGTAAAAGCTAACTAACTAACACTGTCACATTACTTTTAACTCAATCACATATAAAATAAAGCTGTATGTATGTCACAGGCATACCTGTAAAAGGCTTGCTCCAGTAAGTTTTAGGTACTTTGAATTTTTAGCATATAATAAACCATAAATGGCTAATATTATAAAGTCTGATTGGTAAAAGCAGATTTCAGATTTTACAGGTAATGCATTTTCTGTTGAGGGGATTGTTCAGTCCAGTCATCTTAATAAGGAACTAGTCGTACGATATAAACAGGAATGTTTATATGGTGCCGTATGTTTAGACTAGTCTGATCATTGACTTTAATTGTAAAATAAATGTAAATGTCAAATATATATGGTTTGTTATTAACAAATAGAATAGTAGGCTACAAATATGTTAGGAGGACACACTGGTCCTACAGAAACTATACTGGCCCTATATTAAAACAGGATTTTGGTGCATTTCACTTACATTAAAACAAATGTAAATGTCAAATATATATGTTTTGTGATAACAAATAGAATAGTAGGCTACAAATATGTCAGAAGTAGTGTTGAGCGAACCCGAACTGCACAGTTCGGGTCCGTGCCGAACTTTGCGCGTTCGGGTACCCAAACCCGACCCCGAACGTCAGTGCTGACGTTTGGGTCCGGGTTCGGCTCATCCCTAAACCTGGCTGATTGACTGCTGAGCAGCCAATCAACCAACTGTAACCCCTTCATGCATTGTCACGTACATGTACGTGGGAGAATGTGGGTAGTTAACGCATCCCCACGTACATGTTGGTGATCGAGCGGGCTCAGAAGCAGAGCCCGTGCGAACACCCTGGGAGCCCATCTGTATCTGACAGCCAGACTCCTGCTGCAACAATGGGGATGGTGATAACACTGATCACCACTGTTTAACCCTTAAGATGCCGCAGTCAATAGCAACCGCGGCATTTTAGGTGGTTGTCATTGAAACTGAATGCAGGTGGCATCGGGATCGAGTGTTAGCTGTCAAACATGACCGCAGCATCCAAGGGGTTCCATCGTGCCAAATATCCCCCTTGACAGCCCCCGCAGCGAGATCGGGGAGGGGGGGCCCATATGTATCTTCTGCAGCCTGGGGTCTGGCCAGTGACCGCAGGCTGCTAGGAGCCCCCAGTACCTGGTTGATCCTGCCAAGAAGAGAGGAAGTCAATCTATGCCTCTACATGTGTATTGCAGTCTATAGTGCTGAACCAGTGATCAGTGTATCGCTGGTTCAGGTCCCATAGTGGGACATCACTAAAAAGTAAGAAAAAAAAAAGTTGTACAGCCATTTTTAGGTCACAAAGTTTGGGTCCCCATTGATTTCAATGGGGTTCGGGTTTGGGTCAAGTTTGGGTACCTGAACCAAACTTTTGGGCAAAGTTCGGCGGAATGCGTCGAACCCGAACTTCGACGGGTTCGCTCAACACTAGTTAGGAGGACACAGTGGCCCTACAGAAACTATATTGACACTATAGTATTGTTTAGTTTTTTTCTGCATAATCATATATGTCATATATACAGTGAAGGAAATAAGTATTTGATCCCTTGCTGATTTAGTAAGTTTGCCCACTGACAAAGACATGAACAGTCTATAATATTAAGGGTAGGTTAATTTTAACAGTGAGAGATAGAATATCAAAAACAAAATCCAGAAAATCACATTGTATACATTTTATAAATTTATTTGCATTTTGCAGAGAGAAATAAGTATTTGATCCCTCTGGCAAACAAGACTTAATACTTGGCGGCAAAACCCTTGTTGGCAAGCACAGCAGTCACACATTTATGTAGTTGATGAGGTTTGCACACGTCAGGAGGAATTTTGGTCCACTCCTCTTTGCAGATCATCTCTGAATCATTAAGATTTTGAGGCTGTCGCTTGGCAACTCGGAGCTTCAGCTCCCTCCATAAGTTTTCTATGGGATTAATGTCTGGAGTCACTCCATGACCTTAATGTGCTTCTTTTTGAGCCACTCCTGTGTTGCCTTGGCTGTATGTTTTGGGTCATTGTCCTGCTGGAAGAACCAGCCACGACCCATTTTTAATGTCCTGGTGGAGGGAAGGAGGTTGTCACTCAGGATTTTACGGAACATGGCTCCATCCATTCTCCCATTGATGCGGTGAAGTAGTCCTGTGCCCTTAGCAGAGAAACACCCCCAAAACATAATGTTTCCACCTCCATGCTTGATAGTGGGGACGGTGATCTTTGGGTCATAGGCAGCATTTCTTTTTCTCCAAACACAGCAAGTTGAGTTAATGCCAAAGAGCTCAATTTTTGTCTCCTCTGTCCACAGCACCTTCTCCCATTCACTCGCAGAATCATCCAGGTGTTCATTGGCAAAGTTCAGACGGGCCTGCACATGGGCCTTCTTGAGCAGGGGGACCTCGCAGGCACTGCAGGATTTTAATCCAATTACGGCGTAATGTGTTACCAATGGTTTTCTTGGTGACTGTGGTCCCAGCTGCCTTGAGATCATTAACAACTTCCCCCCTTCCTCATGATCAAGTATACCCCACGAGGTGAGATTTTGCATGGAGCCCCAGATCGATGTTGATTGTCAGGCGTTTTGTATTTCTTCCATATTCTTACTATTGCACCAACAGCTGTCTCCTTCTCACCCAGCGTCTTACTTATGGTTTTGTAGCCCATTCCAGCCTTGTGCAGGTCTATGATCTTGTCCCTGGCATCCTTAGAAAGCTCTTTGGTCTTGCCCATGTTGTAGAGGTTAGAGTCTGACTGATTAATTGAGTCTGTGGACAGGAGTCTTTTATACAGGTGACAATATAAGAGAGCTGTCTTTAATGCAGGTAACGAGTTGATTAGGAGCGTCTAACTGGTCTGTAGGAGCCAGAACTCAATGGTTGGTAGGGGATCAAATACTTATTTCTCTCTGCAAAATGCTAATAAATTTATAAAATGTATACAATGTGATTTTCTGGATTTTATTTTTGATATTCTATCTCTCACTGTTAAAATTAACCTACCCTTAAAATTATAGACTGTTCATGTCTTTGTCAGTGGGCAAACTTACTAAATCAGCACGGGATCAAATACTTATTTCCTTCACTGTATATATGACATATATGATTATGCAGAAAAAAACTAAACAATACTATAGTGTCAAGATAGTTTCTGTAGGGCCACTGTGTCCTCCTAACTAGTGTTGAGCGAACCCGTCGAACCCTGTCAGTGGACAAACTTACAAAATCAGCAAGGGATCAAATACTTATTTCCTTCACTGTATATATATATATATATATATATATATATATATATATATATATGAGAGAAAGAAGAAGTAAGCATAGTCTTAGATCGTAGTAGTAGTAGAAGTACCCACACCTATATCGAAAACAGCTGGCACTATCTCATGGCTGCTGTGAACATGTGAACCGAGAGCAAGGCAGGTGGTTTGGACTCCACAACCAGAAATGAACGCACACGCGGTAGTTCAAGAAAAGAATATATATTTACTATAAGTTAATAAAGGCTAGTTAAAGGTAAAATGACAGGGATAAAGACAAGCAAAATATACAATATGAGCTTGGATGTAAGCCGGGATTTAGCAGGTGCTGTCCAGTACATCAACAGCACTGCGAGTCTCTATCTGTGGTATCCATATACACAGTCACAATGTCAGTCTCACTGATCAGCCACTGAGCACAGTTCCTTTCACGTGGACTCACTAGTCCTGTCGTCTCTTTACACTCTGTTTGTCTCTGGACCAAGATACAGCTTAGCTGTACAGAAAAATATCCACACCAGTTCAACACAGCACAGACACCTGTCTTCTCTCTTGCCAAGATGGCTGCTGCTCTCTGTCTCGTCACTTCCTGCTTCTCTGCTCACACTTTGTCTGCAGAACAGGCAGGCTGACATAAAAGGGGGGGGTCTCACTCCAGCATCATGTCACAATTACAATGGCTGCTGTCTTAAAGGAACAGAATCACAGAAATACATTCAACATTAACAATTTATACAGACAAATAAAGCTTAGGACAACATTGGCTGTCTCTTACAAACAGAGAGATTGCCAATTATGCATAGTTCTCTTCATTTACTTCTATAGGAGTTTGTAGAATAGTGAAGCATGCAGGCTCTACCACAGAAGTGAATGCACATGTGCAGCCATGTCTCCAGTCACCAGGGTCTGGCAACCCTCACTCACAAGATCGGAATACCCCTTTAATGTATTGGAATATTCTGAGAGTTCATACACAGTTTTTATTATTTTAGATATTCAAATGTGCATCTTATGAAGCAGGCCACAATAAGGCACATATGTATCAGAATGAATACAAAGAAAAAAAATGAAAGAATACAAATGTTGTGCCTGGAGCAACCGTGAAAAGAAGCAGATCTTGAGGAAGTTCAGGCTGCTTATATTTAGGATGGAATGTGCTGCTCAGGAGGGTCAGTACTAGAAAGAATAATGCTTACAGTAAAAGACTAAGTACAATAAAACACAAGGTTCAGATGTTGGACACATGCCTTGGAGGAAATGATCAAACACAAATTATGTAAATGAAGCATACACGACATTTCATTAGATGTCTTGAGGATACATGAATCATGCTGGTCTTATTTAGATGTGCCTGAGAATTGTTTTAATGGAACATTTGGCTATACTTTTTACAGCACAGTCCCATAAAGCTATCAATTACAGTTGCATTAACTAATATATTAATAGCACATAGGGAAAAAGCATGTGGATTAAGTACATTATAGGTCACATTGAGGAAATTACTAAAATATGGTTTTAATTGAAGTAGGATTAAAGGATTGGTATGGGATTTGGTATTGTCTTATAAAGGTTTAGGTAAAAACAGCCATTACAAATTAAAAAGGATTGGAGTAATTCAATCACTGGTTACAAGTATACCTCCCAATAAGAAAAGCATATGTAGAATGGAGCAAAAGTAGAAAATAATACAATACAACATTAGACAATTCCAAGACTATTTCCATCACTCAACAACCATGATAAAAATCATGTTAGGCAGCTTTGCCTTATTTATTATGAAGACGTACAGTATTACTTCATTGGTTATTATTGAGCATTTGACTAAATAACCTGTGCAGCTATGCATGACATTCCTCAATTTACAAAGTTATGGCATTTTGTCTAAGTATACTGTATTTCCAAGGTCCCAGTGTAAATTATGAAATGGGGTTCACCTACAGTATCATATACCAAATATAATATTGGTGTCATCTCACATGGCAGAGGAACCTTCAGCCCTCTTAAGGCATCAGGGCCGAGGTGTGACTGCTACCTCTGTACCACCCTACAGCCTTGCTTGTGCTCAGTTCTATGTTTGTCTATTAAAAACGTGTTAATGTGCATACCTAGTTCTGAGTCTGCTGCTGGATCTTCTAGAAAATAAAACTAGTAACATCAAAGGAAGAAGTTGTCCCTTTAATAATCATGTGACCCAGAATGACCTGTTACATCTGAAAGTGGCTCACAAGCTTCAAAGGATGAGGACCTCAAACTTACAACTATTATGGTAATACCCTTGACAAATATGGAAAATCTGCATGCTGTCTATTCACCCCACTTTAAGCCCCAAGGCACATCCAAAAGATAGGTGTTACCATTAACCAAATGATAGGTCCTTGTTAGCCACACAGTGGATTGCAATTTTTCAGTAGTCCTCAGAACACAGGCCAAGACATCTAAAAGTTAAGCTGTTCTCTTGCTGGCTACTACAAGGAAGCAAAAATGTCCAAAAATTATCTATTACAACATCCAAAAATATGTGCACCCATGGTAAAATTTCTGTAAAAAGTGCTCCAGCATATTATATTCACTTTGCATGGATGTGTCAATCGTTAAGTTTTAATGAGCATATTTAATGAGCACTACGTGATAAGTATAAAGACGTCTGGTAAACTGTGTTGATTTATGGCTATTAAAATATACATGTCAGAGTAAAAGAAGTATGTTTGAAACAAGCTTAAAATTAATTACCAACTAAATATGAAAGTGCCTTTTATTTTCTATATCTCTCCTAATTATGAGGGGGAAATTCATCAGGCAGTGAGTCATATGTATTACCCAATTCCCTGACATGTAAAATATAGATTATTACACTTTAGGGTCTAAAATACGCAAACACTGAGTCTAAATTTTAACACAAAAAGGAAAAAAATAATGCTATATAATGAATAACTACACACAATAACAGCAGCAGTTAAAAGGCACAGGACTCTCAAGAGATGCCCATTCCTTTGGTCCCAATGACAGAGGGAACATTAGCACTTTTATCATATTTTTTACACAAGTTATTTACTTAACTAAACTGATACCTTTCTATTAGGAAGACATATAATAACCTTTGTCAGTTACAATTCAGTTCAAATGCCTTGAATGCTGAGCTATTCTTCAAATCATAACTATGGACACCATGATAGAACCCCAGTGGACTCCATTGTAAGTCATTGAGGTCCATCTGCCACAAGTAGTGCGTATGATACAATGGATCTGGAACGGTGGTACAGTTTCCGGTGAACAGAGACTACAAAAAAAAAAACAAAACACAAAGGCTATTTCATCTTATTACAACCTGATATGCATGCTGCTGAGTCCTTAAGAATGAAAATGTCAATTAACATGCAAAACATACACAGAAGCGTGTTAGGGAATTACCGAGAACGTGACAAAACCCGTGATTGATAAAATAGGCGATTAAACACAAAGCTCTCTTCAAACACCATCTAACGCGGTTCTGCAATAAGTAATGAGACAGTGCCATCTAAATGAGATAACTTTTTAATTGCTTCTTTTCTCTGGTATTAACCTCTGCAAATGTGTGTCATATTCTTATTATACTATTAAAGAAACCAAGACACAAATTCAATTAATGGGAAACTCTACTGGCACTGTACAGACATATCATCGAAGCACTCATTTTATGTACCAGGCTGAAGTTTCTGGACATTGGTTTTACCGGCATGTACCAAAACACCAAAATCACAATGTTAAGAAACTGCCTTAATTATTTTCTCTGTGACTTCCATCATAATGGGCATGCTTGTAATATAGTCAATGGCAAGAACAGTGGTAGTATGTTAGTAAGGTAAAGGTAGTGCCAATGACCATTACCTACATCTATGCCTGGAAATACAGTAAGATGAATACAATACCTACAGGCATACTGAGTAGTAGCAATTTTAAGTCTAGGTAATATAAACACTGTGCGACAACTTGGGGGAATTAGACTCAAATGGTGGCTTTTCCTGGTCCCAACAGCGGTGGTTCGTGGTACTGGGCGCCGGTAAGACAGCGTTCAGACGGTGCCAATTTAAAACAAAGTGGCTTTATTACAGCTTAAGGGCAACATAACAAAACAACAAACAAAACCTAGGCCACCGTTAGGGCCCTAACTCACTTATAGAGCCCCTCACTAGCCTGACTCTTGCTCAGCTCTAGCAAAGAGTCTCTGTGGGACCCAGCCCTTCTGGCACAGACCCTCTCTGTCTGTCCTAGCTGGTCCACTACTTCCTGCTTCCTGCAGGATGCTCCAGCCCTTCTGGAGTTACGTGCCACCCTCAAAGGTGTGGCTGAAGGCCTTTTCAGGGCTGGGCCTGGGTCGCTCAACAGCACCCTCTGGCTCACATACCTACATACCCTCCCCCCCAGCTCACTACCCATGGGGTGAGTTACAATGGGACAAGACATATGTCGCCGTCCCTCTTCAATGCTATACATTTGTCCAGTGTCTCTCCAGATGTCACCATCTGGCGGTCTCAACCTGCAAGTTCCAGGCAGTCGAGTCTTCCGTCTTCTCCTCACTTTAAACGCTATGCCAAGATCCTGGCCATTCTGCGCAAAGGCAAGCTCTACTCCATCACCTCTCTCGGCACAGTCTTCAGACCTCCCATTGCACGACTTTGATTCCTCCAGTGAATAGCCGCAAGAATCCTCATCTTCACCCATCACGAATCCACAGTAGCTCAGAGACCAACACGTACTTCCTGCACATCAATGTCTTTAGAGTATGAATATTTCACGGGTACCTTTTCTGTAACCTTCATCTCAAAGCAAACTTTGCCATCATCATCAAGGCTTAGAAGTTTAGGAGACATAGGCCGCTTGCTCTCCTCTTTGTTTGAGATACACAAACTCTGTACCGCAATATCTTCTCCTTCTGCACAAGGGCCACACAGTACACCCTCACAAAATAGCTCACGCTGAACTACATTTTCTGGTATGTCTCTAACTACCGCCACATCATATATTGGAATGGTTTCTGTATAATGCTTCCACACCTGTACGGCAGCCGGAAAACCACTTCCACACTCTAGTCCATTCTTCAACTTATTTTCATTCCCTGTGCTAACACCGGAGGACTGGGATACCAAGTTTTCAACATCACAGCTTTTTCTGTCAGTACCCAGATGCTTTTTGGTTACACGTTGTGGCTGCCTTAATGGCTCTGCTTCCTCTGCCTCTACGCTGGCAGTTTTCTCCAATGCCACATTTCTCTGAGCAGCCTCAACCTCAGTTTCTACTATTGCAACTTGCAGGACTTCCTCAATCTTCCTGACATCTTCTATGGCAGCAGATGTAGATGCCATCTCTTTATCCACTCTGCCTCCTAATTCTAGGATATTCTGCAGTGTTCTTCTAACAGTTGTCAGGTCAGCATCTATTAAAGACTGCTTATCCTTCAGCTCATTCAGATACAGCTGAAGTCTGCTCATCTGCAGACTTTTTGTCAAGTCTTTCATTCAAGTCACGTATCTCAGTGGCTCTCTTATCTTGCTCTTGGTTGAATACAGACTCTCTCTCTTGTGTCACGTTTCTCATGGATAACAGCTCTGATTCTTTAGAGGTTAATAGGCTCTGCAGCGAATCCTTCTCAGCTTCTAATGCTGCCAGCTTTGAAGATAGTGCAGATGCCGACTGTTCCATATTGGATAAAGACTGCTGCAATCGATCCAAGTCTTCTCTTTTAGATTCCACTTCGGTTTTTAACTGTTCAATCTGAACAGTGCGCTCTTCCAATTTTATTTCTGATTCACGCTTCACTTGATCCATCTGAAACTCCAGCTGTTTCTTGATTTCCTCCTGCTTGTTCACTTGCACCTTTAATTTAGCAACAAGCATTTTTAGATCTACAATCTCAGCAGATAAATTAGACAGGTTTCCTTCAAACTGAATCCTCATGTCTTCTGTCTGGAGGTCCAATTCTCTCTTGGCCTTTTCCAGCATCTCATAAGCATTAGCTTTGTTCTCATACAATATCTGCACAGATTCCAGGTTTTTCTCAACTTCATCCTTGGAGCTAACCAAATCCTCCATTTCAGTGTGCAGTTGCTTGTTGAGCCTCTTTAACTCGGCCTTCAATTCAAGGGCCTCTGCTTCAGCACTGTCACGTTCTTCTGCATATCTAGCAGAAAGAGTCTTCTCTTCACCAAGCAGCTGATCAAACTTTTTCTGCTTCCTTTCCAAATTTGACACCATCCGACGTTGATGATCAAGGTCTACACCTACATCTTCTAGTTCCTGCTGCAGTCTAATTTTCATCTTCTCAAGTTTGTCATAAGCAGCAACCTTCTCCTCAAACCGTTGATTTGTAGCTTCTAGCTCCTTTTGCAACTTTTCCTTTAGTTCTTCAACAGAGTCCAAGGATCCAATACTATCTTCCATTTTTTTCTTCATATCAGTCGCCTGAGCCTGTAGTCTGTTTGCCTTGTCTAGCAGCTCTGCTTGAAACCTGTCCCCTTCTGTGACTTTTAGTTGCAGCTCTTGAAGTTGAGTCTCTACCTTTTTGTGACTCTCCTGTAAGGTTTGCACTTTCTGAGCATGGACAGACGACATCTCCATCATTTCTTTGTCTTTATTTTGCACCAAAACAGACTTCTCATTATCTTCACAAGATCCTGACAGCGCCCTCTCCAGGCTAAATATTCTAGCTTTGAGTTCCCCTTCTCTTTGTTTAGCAGTTTCAAGCTCATCTCTTAATTTTTCAATGACACTCTCTTTGACAATGGAGTCTTGGACATGCTGCTCCTTTAAATCCTGCAATTGTTTCTCAAGCACTTGCTTTTGCTCGACACTCTGTATAACTTCATTAGATAGAGCACATTTCATTTCAGCAAACTCCTTCTCAGTGACACAGTCCATTCCAGGCAAACCCAGTACCACATTTTCACAATGACTAGAATATGAACTCCTCATAGATTCAAGATCTTTCTTTAACTTCAAGTTCAACTTAAGGTTCTCTTTTTCTAATACCTCAAATTGCCGTTTCCAATCAGATATTTTATCCTCATCAATGAACCCGATGGTTTTATTCTCATCTTGAAGCTGCTGCACCATAATATTTTCATCTTTGGCGCTTTGATACACTCCAATATGAGACATACACTCAGTAGGGACATATTCCATCATAGAACAGAGGTGCTTTAGAAAAACTGAGTCACTCTCATGCAACACATTATCTTTACTTGCATTCCACATGATCTGTTCCGGGTTTTGTGTCTCTCTGCATTCAGGCTGCTGCACTAATAAACCTGTGCATAACTTCTCTGCTTTTTTACAAGCTGAAATTCTCTTTTTCTTGCCCATGATTTACTAACAAGATTACACAATATTCCCCACCAACCTTGGGTTCAACCAGCAGCGACTTTTTGCTATCTTCAGCAGTCACATGTATTCAAACAGTTAACTTATGTGGCACTACAACAACCAGCATTTTCTTCTGTCTTCCACAGAAAACACCAACATGGCACCATAGCCTTTCACATAGACTGTTTGCAATATCCAGTTTCTACACACATTGCATATTTTCTTGCAATCAGCAAGCACTTTATAGACTTCTGTGCCACAATATACACAAAGTCCATTCCCTGGATTCCTCTTCCAGAGTTTTACTTTCACCAGTTTTGCACACACATTGCTATGTTGCAATTCACTCACCCCCTCGTGGGTTTCTTCAGTTGAAATCACAGATTTCTTCCAGCTGTAGGCCACAATGCACACTTTGCAGTACTGCAGTCACAAACCACTTGTCTTCCAGGACTTGCGTGGATCTCTTTATGTGCGCGATTCTCCACCATATGCGACAACTTGGGGGAATTAGACTCAAATGGTGGCTTTTCCTGGTCCCAACAGCGGTGGTTCGTGGTACTGGGCGCCGGTGAGACAGCGTTCAGACGGTGCCAATTTAAAACAAAGTGGCTTTATTACAGCTTAAGGGCAACATAACAAAACAACAAACAAAACCTAGGCCGCCGTTAGGGCCCTAACTCACTTACAGAGCCCCTCACTAGCCTGATTCTTGCTCAGCTCTAGCAAAGAGTCTCTGTGGGACCCAGCCCTTCTGGCACAGACCCTCTCTGTCTGTCCTAGCTGGTCCACTACTTCCTGCTTCCTGCAGGATGCTCCAGCCCCTCTGGAGTTACGTGCCACCCTCAAAGGTGTGGCTGAAGGCCTTTTCAGGGCTGGGCCTGGGTCGCTCAACAGCGCCCTCTGGCTCACATACCTACAACTGTAATAAAAGGTTGTACTGGCATGTAAATAAAAAATAATATGACAGAAATGATGCTCCGTATCATACACAGTAAAAAAAAAAAAAAAAAACTTGTCTAAGAACATTAGACAACCAAAACCAACAAAGAAATGCCAATTAGTATACAGACTTTGTGACAACACACCATAATTTTCACTACTTCGTTCTCCACACAAAAAGAAACAGTACTTCCAACTCTGGCCCACATCAAAGGCCTCTCTTGTAGGCAACCAATACTTTACACTGCACTGATGAGGGGCAAGCAACCCTGAACAGTTGTCTGTAGAACCTGAATTGGTGGACAAATAGTACCTGCTAAGTCTATATTGACCAAATGAATGTTTGATCAATGTGGTGCATATTTAAGTCTAGCTTTTTTGACCTGAGAATGTTGCTCCACTTTTGATGCCGCACCCTACTGGATTGATATTGCAACAGTTTTTGCAACTTTTTAAAAAAAATCGCATTAAATAAATCTGGTGTAAATAAGCATGACAGGCATGCAGGGATGTATAAATTCCCATTATCGACCCACAAGTATTAATACAGTGGATACTAAGACTGATGTCTTAAAATGTGCCAGTTTATCACAGCGCCTGTAACTGGATGATAAATCTGGAGCAATTTCAGATTGTCTAGTCAAACTTTATGCCATCTATTAGTTGACTTCCTTTCAGCCAGAATTTTAGCACAACGGGGCTGCACATCATTGCTTCTTTATCCAGGTCCTCCTTTTCTTCTAAACTACGCCTCCTTGTCGAGCATGCTTAAAAATGTTCTAAAACTATTTTGGGCTAGAAACTGATGTGCAGCCAGCATAATAAATCCCCCACATTGTCTTTCCATTAGCCCAAAGACCGATCTCCAGTGAGAGCCAGAAAATTAGGTTGAAGGGGCAAAGCATTCAGCCAAGCGCTTCTACCGACTCAGTATATCATTCCATTCAGGACCCCAGCCCTGGGACCTTTATCGATTAAAACTTGACATCAATTATCCTTTTATTGCTACCTCAAGACCCCTGATTGAACATGAGATTTTACTTATTTCAATCTCTGTAAGATTTACTGTACAAGGTCATCTGGTGCAAGAAATGAAAGGCAAATTATTTTAAAATAATTTCTATGTTAGTAGTTGTTTTTACATTATCCTAAATTTACCATGTGAAATTCTCTCAAATAGTACTTTATATGGTAGAGGACGACAGAAATAACATGGCCGACTCAGACACAACTGCCTTGTTTCATGCACAATGTCATGGTTTGGGAGTATAAAATTCATAGTTCAACATAAATTTGCTTTGCACAAGAAATGGGAAGAGACAAGGAAAAATATGTGTATATTCTGCGTTCTCCTTAGAAAATGTTGCATTTCTTTAAGTTTTAAGCTGATATAGAAGTAACTAGATAAAAGCAATCAGAATGCTTTAGCCTGTCAATTTCTATTTTCAATTTAATGCTAGGCAGAAGATTGCTTTTCTCTCAGCTGTGAAGAAATAACTAGGTTCAAGAATTGCTGTTTAATACCTCCCTCCCACTTGTCCTCTGTATTCTGCAGACTGGAGCCACCATAACATGCCGTGGAGCGTGACATAAATAATTGGTAAAAGGATGGTCAGACCAAGCTATGCCAATGCACATGAGCAAGGGGGGGCAAACTAATAAAAATGATATATTTTCCTCTTCAGCTAATTCAAATTATAGTCTAATATTAGCCTATTTAGTCACATTGTAACGTAAAATTGGACTAGATTGTGTCTGAATCCTGAGGGTGCTGCTTTCTTAGGCTTTGTGTATATGCAGCGGATATTTTTCACTGAGTAAAAGGCCATGATACAGGTTGCTTTGTATAAATTTGTAGTATGATACTGAAAAGATATCTGATATATATATATATATATATGCACATACATATATACACACCTCTATATGATTCAGGTTTCATTCATCACATGCTGTATTACCAAGGTATTCTTTCCTACAGGTACAAATTTATTTTTCATAATACTGTATTTGAAATGGAATTGCATGTATCATATCTATGTACTAAATTTTGCTGCGAATTTCCATTTTCAAAATGCCACATCAAAGGCCAAGTATACGGTAGTAGCCCAGCAACCTCTTACTAAGGCCTTTTTCATAAGCCAGTGAACCACAAATGTGCTGCCATGTTCACCAGTGTGTAGAAAAAAAAGAGACATGTGTCCTCTTTTGGTTTGAGATTGAATGAAATCATGTCTATTAAAGTCTATGGGGCAGTAAAGTCATGTATAGGATGTTATCCGTGTGCTTCCCATTTTTCACAGATTCCAAACTAGTATAGCAATTTTTTTTAAATGGTCTGTGTCCAGGCAGTACATGTCTGTGAATCACTGTGAATGTGCAAATAAGGCCTAACATACATTGATCTATCAACTAACACACACGAAATCCTGGAGAAACAAAAGAAACAGGTCCATAACCTAACCCTGCAGGAACAGAAGGCTATTACATCACTGAAAGAAAATCAGGATATAATAATAAAACCAGCTGACAAAGGGGGCGCAATAGTCATAATGAACACCTCAGACTATATCCAGGAAGCAAACAGGCAACTGTCAAATCCCATCCATTACTCCAAACTTGGAAGTGATCCCACAGAGGCCTATATGAAAGAACTAAAGAGTATGATCAAGGAGTTTCCAGTCCAGATCCAGAATCAGGTAAAAGGACTTATCCCCCAAGATCCCAGGCCGGGCTGCTTCTATATGCTCCCAAAGATACACAAAGATGGCAACCCTGGGAGGCCTATCATTTCTGGCATTGGGACACTGACAGAAAACATCTCAGGTTGGGTGGAAAATCTCCTAAAACCCCTTGTCAGGGATACTCCAAGCTATATCCAGGACACCACTGACCTTCTTAACAAACTGAATGCCCTGGGCCCTATACCTGAGGGTACCATTTTGGCCACCATGGATGTGGAATCCCTGTATACTAACATTCCCCACAAGGATGGAGTTGCAGCATGTCGGGTACACCTGGCAAAACAAAACCTCCCAACAGAACCAGTAACGCAGCTCATACAATTCATCCTTAGCCACAACCATTTTACCTTTGGAGAGGATCTATATCTACAGCGAATGGGAACTTCAATGGGGACCAGATGTGCACCCCAATATGCAAATCTCTTTATGGCAGAAATGGAAGGAACATATTTATCAACATGCACCACCAAACCTATGATTTACCTTCGTTATATCGATGATATCCTTGTCATCTGGACTGCAGGTGAGGAGGCCCTACTTCAATTCCATAATGACTTCAATGACTTTCACCCGACCATCAACCTTAAACTTAGCTATTCAGGGAGTGAAATTCACTTTCTGGATACCACAATATACATTAAAGACCACCGGCTACTCACATCAATATACCACAAACCCACAGACAGAACGGCCTACCTGAGAAACGACAGCTTCCACCCCAAGCACACAAGACAATCTATAATCTACAGCCAGGCTATACGATACAATCGTATTTGCTCCGACAAAACAGACCTGGACAAGCACCTCCTGGATCTGAGGTTGAAATTTCTCAGATTGGGATACAAACCAAAAGTGACAGACAACCAATTAAACAAAGCAGCAGCCATTAACAGAGACAGTCTGCTCACATATAGAGAGACCCAGAAAGAAGCCCGAGTGCCCCTAGTTGTCACCTACAACCCACAGCTGGAGATCCTACGAAGGATTGCCAAGGAGCTCCAACCTGTACTACATAGGGACAACAGACTCAAGGACATATTTCCAGTCCCCCCTCTCCTCTCCTTTCGACAACCACCAAACCTGAGGCGCATTATCGTCCGGAGTGCCCTGAAGGCCCCAACTGAAAATGGCACCTCACCTTGCCTACATAAAAGGTGCATGACCTGCAAGCACATCCACACCGCTGACAGTGTACCTATCCCACAGTCACAACAGGTGCACAGAATTAGGGGGACATTTTCCTGCAGGTCTTCCAATGTGGTGTACCTCATAATGTGTGTGCAATGTCCCACCACAGGCCTCTATGTGGGGGAAACAGGGCAGAGACTCAGTCAACGAATGAACTCACACAGATCCACCATTAATAACAGCAGAACCGATCTCCCAGTGGCCGCACATTTCTCCGGAGAAAACCACTCTATTGAAGATTTGCGGGTTGTGGTTTTAATGGGACATTTTAAGACACAGGAGAAAAGAAAAGAAATGGAGTATAAATTTATGCAAAAATTTCAAACTCTGCAATTTGGACTTAATATTCATGCCAGCTTCATGTCACACTATGTTTGAACCATGAACTGAACTCAATATTCATGCCAGCTTCAAATCACACTATGTGTGACCTGTGAGGGTCACAAATCACCTCCTGATAGCAAACAGATAACAGCAAGAATTACTGATCCCTCCGTCACGCACCACAAGTTTCCAGACTGTTTTTTTTGACCTGTTGTAAATAACTTCTCTACTTAGATTGCAATTTTTTTTTAAGGACTCTAAAATGCTTTGAAAACCATGTGTATAAAAATCTGTTAATTTTCACTTCTTGTATCACACCATGTCTGATGAAGGGAGCGAGTACTCCTGAAAGCTTACTTATAAATATACTCAGTTAGCCTCTAAAAGGTATCGCCTGATTTCTTCACTCTTCCACACATGATCTGCGTCTGACATTGGATTTCATTTGAGCTACAATACCAGATACTAACCCAAAAACCACTTTAAGGCTAGGGCCCAGGTAGCGGGCCGCAGCGAAAAAGCACTTCGGGGAAAAAACACGGCGGAAACGCGTTTTGGTTTTTCCCACAGTGCTTTTTACAGAAAGTTTGCAGAGTCTTCCTCTGTGGACTTTCTGCTTCAATTATACCTATAAGGAAACCGCCGGCGTTTACGTTGGTATAATTGACTTGCTGCAATTTCCAAAACTACAACGGTTTTGGAAATCGCAGCATTTCCACATATTTTTCTGCAATGTGTGGATGGGATTCGTTAGAATTTGCAGGTACTGTAATACGCTGCGCTTTTCGCCGTGGCCAAACCTTAGCGTTTACACCACTTGGGACCCCTGGCCTAAGGCATGTCAATTTTATCCACGGAAATGCCGGCGGTTTTCGTATGGGTATAATTGAAGCATAAAGTCCGGAGGAAAACTCTGTGGACTCTCTATGAAAAGCGCTGCAGGAAAAACCGCAATGGGTTTCTGCCAAACTCTTATTGTAAGTAATGTTACCTTGCAATGGTGTACACATAGAAGTGAGGGTTCGTGTGCAAAAACTGTCTGTTAACTCACTTTTGTCAATATATCATCTCATATTTAGCATATATAGTGACTATAAAAACTTAACTCCCCACATAGCAAAAAATAACATCCCTGGCTGTCTAGGGCAAATGAAAGGGTTAATTGTAATATCCATGGTGCTCTACTGTAGGTTAATGTAGTTAAAGCTAGTTAGCAGGGTTTCCAGCAGCAAATTTATTGTTTATACAGGATAGATCATCAGGATGTGATCTGTCGGGGTCCGACACCTCCAGGTTCTGGAAGCTGCTAGTGGACAGGGAGCACCACTCCTATTCAAGTAAAAGGACTGGCGCATTGCATAATGCTGGTTTCACGCTACCTGTCCACTAGAAGCTTTTGGCACCCTGAGGCTGCTAGAACAGCTAAGGCTAGGTTCACATCTGCGTTCGGGTTTCCATTCGGGGGGGGGGGGGGGCTGGGGTCCGCTTGTGGACCCCCCGAACGGAAACCTAATCCACATAAAGCGGTTACCTTAATGAAACCCACGGACCCCATAGACTATAATGGGGTCCATGTGGTTTCCGCTCAGTTTCCACCCTAAAAGGGTGAAAAAATGTGGAGAGAAAAGTCCTGCTTGTAGCGCTTTTCTCTACGCATTTTTCATGTGGAGAGGGGAACGGAATCCCCAAACCCAGCGTAATCTGGGTATCAGACCTCGACAGATCACATACTGATTACCTATCCTGATGATAGGTCAATAATATGAAAAATCAGTTTGGAGCCAGAAAACTCCTTTAATACTTTAAGGACAGAGAGTAGTTTACATGCTTTTCATATTCCCCTTTCCCACCTTCCAAAATTCATTAATATTTTATTTTTCTGTTGAGTTGTGCTTTCATCTTGCCCCATTTTGGGGTATATATATAATCTTTTGATTAGCTTTTATGAACATTTTTTTTTTTTTGGGGGGGGGGGGGTCCATGTGAAAAAACCAACAATTCTATCATAATAATTTAATTTTTTTTTATTTTTTTTTTACGTGGTTCACTCTGGATTGGAAATGACACGGCAGCTTTGTCCGGTGGGTCATTACGATTACATCGATACCATATTTATATTGCTTTTATTAAATGTTACCTCTACAAATTAAAGGTCACTTTTTGAAAATGAACGATTTTCCTTCTGTCACCATATTCTGACACCTATAACTTTTTTACTGTTTAGTTGATGGAGATATGTAAGGGCTCTTTATTTTCGGGGTAAGTTGTACTTTTTATTGGTACCGAATGTTTGGTATGTATGACTTTTTGATCATTTTTTATTGCTATTTTTTGGGGGAAAGCGAGGTGACCAAAATACATTTATTTGCGTTTTTTTATGGCGCTCACTGGCACTACATCACTGCATTATTACAGCACTGAGCATTAACTACACGCTCAGCATAACGTAATAGTATGGCATGGAACAGGAAGGAGTTAACCTTTGTTGAAGAGGTTAACTACTAGCCCCATTCAAGCAAAGAAGGCCAAACCCGCCAAATATTTCCTAGAATGTCTTTGTCTGAAACGGGGAAATTAAATAGCCCCAATGACAACAAGGACTGCTAGAAATGATGACAACCTGTGTACAGCAATGTGGGATAAATTGTCATGGTAGAAATAGAAGGAAATAAAAGAATACATTCTTTCTCCATAGCCCCAAAACTCAGGACTATGGCACTATATAACAAAGTTCTGACTTCACACTTCGCTGTGCGACATGGAGCATGCATCATTACTTGCATGCGGAAGACGAGACAAACGCCACTCTCAGGTCAATATGGTAATTACAGTGTTTGTCAATTTTATAGCCTTCTGTGCGGTTACCCTGGGCCACTGCAATAGTGAATGACATTAGGTATTGGGTTCAGATTATGATTGTCTGTTTCTAGTGGGATCATATTTACTTGCACACTAAGCTGTGTCAATATCGATAAATTGTCTGGAAAAAAAAAAAAGAAGAAACAATGAAAACACTTATAAACAATGGATCTCATAGACAAAGCATCTGTTGAGTAAAATATCATTCACATTCTCTTTTTCAAACTTTGCAATAAACTCTACGAAAGCTTGAACTATAGCCTCAGGAGTCCTGAAACTGCAAATTAGCTGAATAACATTTACAAACATTATTTCCCAACTTCAAAAAGTTGTTTTCCCTGATCAGTTCCCTTAACATCTTGGCAGAAGATCCTCGCCAGACATAAGTTCAGAGATTTCTAAACTCTTGCTAATCCTCTTCGCTAGGCAATGTGCCTACGCAGAACCGCACGTTCTTGATCCCCCTCAGCCCCCAAAATTATTAAACCTCGCTGGCTTTAAACAAGCAAAAAAACCAACCCCACTTTATTATATAACCTGCATAGCATGAGAGAGTTTGTCAATAGAGAAATAAGTCGAATCCCATTACATATTAACATTCAGTAATACAAAATGGATATTGTGTACTGAAGCATAAAAGAGCTCTGCAGTTACACCGATTTTGTGTTTCAGCTCTAGCAAATTATAATTGAAAATTTTCAGAGCACCAACTTTAAGATTTAATTTTACCTGTAGAATTCTTTATTATAAGCGTTTGGTTGATTAGACTATAAGACCAAAGCTTTGTGCTTAGCAGCATGATATGTTACACTAATGCCAAAGTTAAAAGTGGTTATTATAGCAATAAAAGGTAATTTTCCTCCCTAGTACGCGTGATTTAATAAAATTTGTCCATAGCTAAAAGAAATTTACAGAGTTGCAGACAGTATTTGATAAAAGCATATTTGAGACTATCACCACATAACAGATTCTAACTTACATTACTAGGGACAGACAGTCCCTAGATATTAAAATTAATGAATTTTAATATCTGGATTATTCCTCATCCAGATATATACACATGCAAATATAAATATATAAACATACACATACACATTCCACATATTCACATTATACAACACATACGCATATAAGGCTTTGTTCACACATGCATTTGAAGCTCCAAAGATATTTTTTTTACCAGTAAAATAACTACACTATGACAGAGACCTGACTGTCCCGATTATTTGCTAATGAATGGGATCCATTAGAATTTCTTCTGCTTCTTTGATTGAGAAGAACAATGGATTTGATGAACCCAGCCCTTCAAACAGATACACAGATGAAGATCATACTTTACACACACATTTACACATGATGCATACATACACATTATGCATGCATATGTAAATAATACATGTACACCACAGAACACACATACATACATTATAGATAGGCAAATAGGTTTGTACCAAGCCGGGTTCAATCCAAATATTCCAATTTTTTTATAAAACGGAACAAATAGAGGATTTGTCTTAGATGAACCAAAATGGCCACCACATTATACTCTAGGGTCTCTTCAGACCCCAGAGTATAATAGGTGGAGGCCCATGAAAAGTGTAAAAAATATAAAAAAACATTCATACTATATATATTACAGTCATATGAAAAAGTTTGGGCACCCCTATTAATCTTAATCATTTTTAGTTCTAAATATTTGGGTGTTTGCAACAGCCATTTCAATTTGATATATCTAATAACTGATGGACACAGTAATATTTCAGGATTGAAATGAGGTTTATTGTACTAACAGAAAATGTGCAATATGCATTAAACCAAAATTTGACCGGTGCAAAAATTTGGGTACCCTTATCATTTTATTGATTTGAATACTCCTAACTACTTTTTACTGACTTACTGAAGCACAAAATTGGTTTTGTAACCTCACTGAGCTTTGAACTTCATAGCCAGGTGTATCCAATCATGAGAAAAGGTATTTAAGGTGGCCAATTGCAAGTTGTTCTCCTATTTGAATCTCCTCTGAAGAGTGGCATCATGGGCTCCTCAAAACAACTCTCAAATGATCTGAAAACAAAGATTGTTCAACATAGTTGTTCAGGGGAAGGATACAAAAAGTTGTCTCAGAGATTTAACCTGTCAGTTTCCACTGTGAGGAACATAGTAAGGAAATTGAAGACCACAGGGACAGTTCTTGTTAAGCCCAGAAGTGGCAGGCCAAGAAAAATATCAGAAAGGCAGAGAAGAAGAATGGTGAGAACAGTCAAGGACAATCCACAGACCACCTCCAAAGAGCTGCAGCATCATCTTGCTGCAGATGGTGTCACTGTGCATCGGTCAACAATACAGCACACTTTGCACAAGGAGAAGCTGTATGGGAGAGTGATGCGAAAGAAGCCGTTTCTGAAAGCACACCACAAACAGAGTCGCCTGAGGTATGCAAAAGCACATTTGGACAAACCAGCTTCATTTTCGAAGAAGGTCCTGTGGACTGATGAAACAAAGATTGAGTTGTTTGGTCATACAAAAAGGAGTTATGCATGGCGTCAAAAAAACACAGCATTCCAAGGAAAACACTTGCTACCCACTGTAAAATTTGGTGGAGGTTCCATCATGCTTTGGGGCTGTGTGGCCAATGCCAGCACCGGGAATCTTGTTAAAGTTGAGGGTCGCATGGACTCAACTCAGTATCAGCAGATTCTTGAGAATAATGTACAAGAATCAGTGACAAATTTGAAGTTACGCCGGGGATGGATATTTCAGCAAGACAATGATCCAAAACACAGCTCCAAATCTACTCAGGCATTTATGCAGAGGAACAATTACAATATTCTGGAATGGCCATCCCAGTCCCCAGACCTGAATATCATTGAACATCTGTGGGATAATTTGAAGCGGGCTGTCCATGCTCGGCGACCATCAAACTTAACTGAACTGGAATTGTTTTGTAAAGAGGAATGGTCAAAAATACCTTCATCCAGGATCCAGGAACTGATTAAAAGCTACAGGAAGCGACTAGAGGCTGTTATTTTTGCAAAAGGAGGATCTACTAAATATTAATGTCACTTTTCTGTTGAGGTGCCCATACTTTTGCACCGGTCAAATTTTGGTTTAATGCATATTGCACATTTTCTGTTAGTACAATAAACCTCATTTCAATCCTGAAATATTACTGTGTCCATCAGTTATTAGATATATCAAATTGAAATGGCTGTTGCAAACACCCAAATATTTAGAACTAAAAATGATTGAGATTAATAGGGGTGCCCAAACTTTTTCATATGACTGTATATCGAGCACTCTCGTTGTGACATCCAGCGCACTTCCGTGATGTGCTGAGACCTGTGATTGGACATCAGTGGTGACCTGGGCACGCCAAGCATTATGATGTCATGATGCTCGGCTTGCCCATATGACCACTGCTGGCCCAATCACAAGCCTTAGCAATGACCCCCGGGTTGCTGATATCACAGAAAAAGCACTGGACATCACCAGGAGAGAAGGCCACAAGGAGGCCCAAAAAGTTAACAGAAGGAGAGTATGAACATTTTTTTTTATTTTTTTACACCTACCCTGGGCAATATATCACATACAGACAGAGACGCCTTACTGTTTATCGTCTTGTAGGGTCTGCTGACCTCCTTCCCCTACCTTCTTCTCCCAACTGCCTAGTTGCTGCTATGTATTGTATGCTGCAGCCCTGGCACATGCGAGAGATAAAAATTGTGAAATTGTTAACAATCTGCATATGTGGCAAGTCCACCCCTGCTAAAGTCTTCTTCACACATCCGCTTTTGCAGATGTGTGCTGCACTCCATTTTGCTTATTTGATGTTGTGCTGTCCATGGTTGATCCGTTTTTCACATCTGTGAAAAACGGATCAACTTTTCTTTTCTTTTCTTTAGGTTTCTGGGTCATGAAAAGTAGATTACACAAACCTATAGACTTTTATTGGGTCTGAGTAAGTACATTGAAATGAATGGCTTATACCTTTGATAACAGTATTGCAGTGTATGGGGAATTCACTATATTCGTATGATGTCCTGCAGGCATACTTACATAGCACTGGTCACCACAACTGACATGTCTGTTCTAATAAATATTTTTATTCTGTGAGAAACAATAATTCTGGAGTATCTTTTCTAAAAAAAAAAATTCTACACTGCGCCATTCCTCTCCGCTTCCTCCTGAATATTTATGACTAAACTGACAACTAGGAGTTACCATTCTCTTTATAAAAGGGGTATTTCCGTACACAATCTGGCACAGAAAGTTGGAAAGTGGCCGGCTATGCAGGGTCACACATCCAACTGATAATGAACAGACAGCAATTAATTCCTACATTTCCAAAAGGAATAACAGAGGAACATCACTAAGAAGAGATGCTCCAGAATTGTTATTTCATGGCAGCTCTATCTATAACACCATCTAGTAAGCAAAAGCAAATTGAGGATCTATTACGTCCAACAGAGGGCGCATGAGCTCCCCAGCTCCTTTCCCATAATGCCTTGTGATATGTAGATGCTTAGTAGAGGGCGAAAGGCAATTTAAAACTCTACACACCTTCACTGGTGCTCTCCTCAAGGAGAGATGTCCCTGTCCATATACCATCTAGTAAAAAAGCCTTCCCAGACTTGTGGTGACTGCAGAGGTGAGGACACAATAAGAATTGTCAGCAACCCAACTGATTTATCTGGTGAACCCGGCACTCACTGGCGGTGAGTGTGGTTTTAATGTGTAAGATCCTCCGTGCGCCAATATGAAAGATCCGTGCGCCAAACCCGCGTTGGCCACACCCTGAGTCCTCTTTCATATAAAAACCACACTCACCGCCAGTGAGTGCCGGGTTCACCAGATAAATACAAGACAAGCCTTCTAAATTTTATATATTTATTAACCGCTAAATGGGTCGGTATTAACATCTAACATATACAGATCAGAACAGATATGCAGATATATGCAAGCATTAACAGTTACTAGTTACAAGATACAGTACAAATAAAATAAAAGGGATAAAGGTGAAATGATTACTTTACTACACATGTCCTTGATGTGGTTCTATAGTCCAACACTCACACATTGCATGTGTGAGTCACCAGTGGAGGCTTTTCAGCATGTGGCATTAAAACGATAATCCAGCCTGCATGCTCTCATAACAATCTCTCAGCATTAGTCCAATAGTCTCAACAGAATCTCATCACAGTAGCCTCTCCTCACGGTCTGTCTGTGTCAACTCTCTAGTCTGTAATGGTCTCAGCCCAAAACTCCATAGCATTATCTCAGCACAGTCTTCATAGTGTAATCTCCTCCCACAGACCTCTTACCTCATCTTTTATACCCTTTATGCCACCTCCCAGAATGAGGTCACCGGCGACAGTACGTCTGATGAGTTAATTCAATCAAATCCAGATCTTTTGTATAGAGCTGAGACAAAGTGAATGGATACACTGTTATCAGTCATATCTGATCAACAGCCCAGGCTTGAACAATGCACTATTGTTTGATCAGCCAGGGCTGTATAGGAATACAATGGAGCCCTATTGTTCCAGCCTGGCCACTACTGCCAATATACACCTAGGCTCATAGCTGCACACAGTATGAATAAATGGAACTAGAGAGAAATACGCTACCCAGAGACCAAAATACATCTCTGAGTTATGGCCATATTTAGGCAGAATCATCACAGTGCCCCACGAGACCGTGGAGGCCCAATCACAGGCTCAGCTGTGACGTCTGTGGCGCATTTACCTTAGTCGCCAGGCAGAAGAGGACCAAAGAAGATGATGAAGACAGTGAGGATGACCAGGAGAGGTGAAGCAAGGTGAGTACAAAGCGTTTGTTATTTTCAATCACTTCCCCTGGGCCTCTACTTATTATACTCTGGGGTCTGAGGAGACCCCAGTGTATAATAATAGCACCGGGTCTAGGGTAGGCTCTTGGGAGCATATAATACTGTGTGGGGGCCACTGTGGAGCATATAATACTCTGGGGGCCACTGCGGAGCATATAATACTGTGTGGGGGCCACTGTGGAGCATATAAAACTGTGTGGTGGCCACTGCAGAGCATATAATACTGTGTGGGGGCCACTGCGGAGCATATAATACTGTGTGGGGGCCACTGCGGAGCATATAATACTATATACAAAGCTGGTCATTTGTATTGCTTATAGGCAAAAAGGGTTTGTTATTGCTGGGGCATAAAAGGGTATTATTAAATCACTATTTTAAAGGAGTTTTCCAGCCACAAACTGATTTTTGATACTAATGACCTATCCACAGGATAGGATATCAGTATGTGATCTATTGGAGTCCGATTGTTCTAGCAGCCCCCAGGTGCTCATAGCTGTAGTGGACAGGATGCAGCACCGCTACTATTCAAGTAATAGGAGAGGCACAACAGCGCCACCAAGCCAGGATTTCCTTATTGTGGCCAGGTTATCAAGTAGAGAGACTAGATGCACAAGATGATAATTCAGGTACAATAAGAAAATCATGGCTGGATTTCAGACCACAGAAAGTTCCTCTATTTATGGTCGTATACATTGGCAACTGATCAAAACAAAAGACTGTCAGCACTAAGATGGTTAGACAAAATCTTTAATTCTGCAAATTTTTAATTCCCCTTACGTCCGACAGCAGCACAATATGGGGTATCTCTGCCCCTGTGTGTTGTTTAGGACAGGTGGAACCTTTAATTAGCACCAAAAAGGTGCCTCCTACTAGCCCTATAAGAGGGCACAAGAGACTTCCCTCCACTGTGTTTTTTTCTGTCCTGTGTGGAACAGGTGGACGGAGGTCTCTTGTGACCTCCCGTCGCTAGGGGTTTTATTTACTCCTGGCTTACCTTTATGGGGTACCTCGGTCCCAAAGAAAAAACCTCCGGGCCTTCGCCCCGCAGCGCAGCGTTATCCGGCATCCATCTGCAGGCAGCGCGATCCCGGAAGTAAGCGGGGAACCTCCTCGGCCGGAACTTTTCTCCGGTTCCGTGTTCCCAGGGGAAGGAAGCCTTTGCGCACCACCGCGCCCTACTTCCGGTTTTCTCGGAAAAAGTGCGGTAAGTTTGGAAATTTAAAATTTAAAGGCAAAATATAGATTTGATTTTTGCTGCTTGTATTTTGAGCCTCTGGCTTAGGCTTATGTTCCATTATGGCGTTTGACTTGTTTTGGTGCTGTATAAATGTTTCTTTGTTGGCTTCCTCCCCTCGCTGCTGGATTACATTTAAAAGGTCTGATTGCAGTCCTTTATTTGTTGAGTGAGTGGTTTCTAGCTCCTCTGCTGCGGGTTGCGGTTGCTGGTTTTTTTCTGACGGTTTTTTTCTCTCTTCAAGTGACCGATTTAAAAAAAAAAAAAAAAAAAAAAAAAGAGGTACCCCTTGGTTTTTTATGCGATGCTTGGCGATCTTCCCTGTTTCAGTGTCACGTGGCTGTTTGATGTTTCAGATGTCATCTTCTGCATCATGTAATGGCGATGCGCTTAGGAGGAAAAATTCCTCTAAACTTGAACACCTAACGTGTTTGGATTGCAATACCCCTTTACCTGACGGCTATGATTTTACCCGCTGTCACCAGTGTCGCGGACCTCTGCCGGAAGTACCTTCTATAAGAGGTTGTTACTTGGGTAAAGGACTATATGAGGAGTCTCTTAAGGAGATTCGTTCTTCCATCGCCCAGATTGCCAAGAGACCGCAGATTGAGACACAATCTTCCTTACGGATCTCTGATGAAGATTATCAGATAGTGGACGAGACACTCTCATCTGACAATTCCACTGAAGATCCCAGCAGGCCGTGCTTCCACTCGAAAAATTAAGCCGGCTGCTGAAGTCCATCCGGTCTAAGGATCGTGATGTGGACGGGGAAGCCTCCGCGTCCACCTATAGAGGGCCTAGGGTCTTCCAAGTGGACCAGACATTACAAAAGTTAATGTCCTCAGAGTGGAGAAGTCCTGAAAAACCTCTTGTGGTTCCTAGGAGGTTCAGCGCTTTATTCCCAGTTGCTCAATGGGATCAATGGGGTCCTCCTCCCAAGGTGGATATGGCGGTGGCTAAACTGTCCTGCCGCACTAAGGTACCATCAGATGATGGAGCAAATTTGCACGACGCCATGGCAGGCGCTTCGACAATACCTTCAAGAAGGCTTATTCAGCTGCCTCGCCCAAGACCGCTGTGGCGGTTGCGTCCTGTGAAGTGTCAGCCAAATTATGTACTGACCTGGTCCACCTCGAAAGTGACCGACTCTGGAGTCTCCAGAGACGAGCTGCTAGGGTTTCTAGGCTCAGTTTCCCTAGCAGCTGAATATTTAACGGAAGCCTCCCACCATCAATTAAGGCTGGCGGCCAAATCCCTGGCACTTACCAAGAACACTGCAGCAGGAAGACGTCTATGGTTAAAACCTTGGAGAGCTGTGTTCCCCTCAAAGTATAATTTGTGCGCATTACCCTTTGAGCCGGGTAGAGTCTTTGGCTGTGCCCTAGACGAGATCCTAGAGGGCTTGGCCGACAAGAAGGGTAAAACTTTACCCCAGGCCTTCAGAGGTAGGTCTGGCTCTGGCCGTGGTAGAGGCTATCCGCCTCGTCGTGGAAGGCAGTCCAGAGAGGCTCTAGTTATTCCTCTAGAGGCGCTGGCCGGAGATTCCGAAGTCTGATGATAAAAAAGTCAAGCCTAGCTTTTGACATCAGAAGCAGTTTTCCTGTGGCCGAGATTCCTGTCGGAGGTCGTGTCTCCCACTTTCTCAACTGCTGGCAGGAAAAAATTCGAGACCCATGGGTCCGGTAGGTAATCCAAAGAGGTTATGCAATCAAGTTCCTCCGTCCTCCTCAGGATCGGTTTGTGTTAACTCGCAGCCTCCCTACAATGCAGCAGACTACATTGGAATGCTCCATCCGAGAGTACATTCACAAGGGAGCCCTGGTGGAAGTCCCTTCTCTAGAAGAAGGATCCTGTGTCTATTCTCCCGTCTTCCTGATGCCAAAACTGGCAGACAAGTGGAGAATGATCATAGACTTAAGGTACCTCAACTGCTTCATCAAAAAGAAGCGCTTCCATAGGAAAACCATAAAGTCTGTCACCACCTTTCTCCTCTAAGGCGATGTTTTTTGTGACTTTGGATATAAAAGATGCCTATTTGCATATTTCTATTTACCTCCACACAGAAGGTTCTTTTCTAAGGATTGCCGTAGTATTTTCCGGCCACAGGAAGCACTTTCAGTTCACAGCACTACCCTTCGGGATCTCCTCTGCTTCCCACACCTTTACAAAGGTAGTGGCCCTCATAACGGCCGCCCTCAGGCTTCAGGGGATATTCTTGGTGCCTTATCTAGACGACTGGTTGATAAAGGCCCAGTCAGAGTCTGTTCTGCTCCAGTAACTACAGACAGCCTTCAGAGTCTGTGATGGCTTATAAACTGGGAGAAGTCAAAAACGATCCCTTCAACTCGAAGGAAGTTCCTCTGAGAAAACTACTTCCTAGATTCAGTCCGCCTGCAAATCTCCTTGACACCAGCAAGGAAGGAGAAGCTGGTTGCGGCAGTCTGGCACCTCTTCAAAAAGCCGATAGCCTCCATCAGAACATTGATAAAGATCCTGGGCTTGATGTCTTCCTCAGTGGAGGCAGTCCCATGGGCCTTGTGGCACTTACGTCCCCTCCAGAAGGAGTTACTAGAGGCTTGGGATCGCTCCCTTCTTACATTCAGCAAGAAGATTCGACTTTCCCCCAGGACCCGTCTTTCCCTCAAGTGGTGGTTGCACCTGAAAGACGGAAGGTCCACGGTCCAACCTTCTTGGACCCTGTTGACTACAGATGCATCCCTCTCGGGATGGGGAGCCCATTGGACGAAAACTCCATAAAGGGAGTCTGGAGCGCTCCTGAAAAAAGGACCTCGTCCAACTGGAAGGAGCTCAGAGCCGTATATCGTGCCTTACTCTATTTCTTGCCTCTTCCCAGGGGAAGAGCAGTCTAAATCCGGTCAGACAACATGACCACAGTGCTGTACATGAACAGACAGGGAGGCACCAGATCACCAACCCTCCTTAGGGAGGCAGATCTGATATTTACATGGGCAGAGAAAAATCTAACCCATTTATCCGCAGTTCACATCAAGGGCTCCCTGAACATAGTAGCGGATCGGTTGAGTCGGGGTTATGCCGTATCAGGAGAATGGTCACTCAATCCAGAAGTCTTTCATCAGATTACCCTGAACAGGGGTCTTCCAGAAATAGACCTCATGGCAACCCGACTCAACGCCAAGGTGGAGAAGTTCTGTTCCCTTTACCAGGAGGACAATCCCTTGGCAGTGGATGCCCTGTCCATCCCTTGGAGGTCCAGGCTGGCATACATCTTCCCTCCAATTCCAATAATACCAAAGGTATTAATGAAAATCAGACAGGACCAAGTCTCTGTGATAGCCATCATTCCATTCTGGCCAAAAAGAGCTTGGTTTTTCCCAACTCATGGAGATGAGTCGAGGGATATATTGGAGGCTTCCCCCCATCCAGAACCTGGTTTCCCAAGGATCTCTGAAGTGCCAGGATCTCTGGAGATTCAACCTGACAGCCTGGAGGTTGAGCAGTCCCTACAGCAGGATAGAGGACTGTCAGAGGCCGTCCTGAAGACCCTTTCTTCTGCAAGAGCAGAATCTACCAATAAGAACTACCAGAGGACAGCCAAGATTTTCATGGAGTGGTGCTCCAAGAAGGGTGTTAATAATCTAGAACCTTCAACGGCTGATATTTTAAATTTTCTTCAGGACGGTTTGGATAAGGGCCTTGCCCCTGCCACTTTGAAAGTGCAGATTGCGGCCCTCTCCGCTTATTTGAACAGACGTCTGTCTCAGGATCCTCTGGTTGCAAGGTTCCTTAAAGGGGCAATGAGGCTAAAGCCATCAGTATCATCCCCAGTGGGACCTTGCGGTAGTCATTACAGGCCTGTGCGGTCCTCCATTTGGACCCTTGGAGACTACGGAGATACAATATTTAGCCTACAAAACCACTTTTTTGTTGGCTATTTTATCTGCCAAAGAGTAGGGGTACTCCAGGCCCTCTCTTCTAGAGAACCGTACATTTTGTTTTTGCAGATAGGGTACACCTTAGGTTTGCCTGGGTTTATCCCTAAGGTCCCCTCATACTATAATAGCAATCAGCTAATTTCGTTACCTGTGTTTTTCCCCTCTCCAACCTCTGAGGAGGAAGAAAAGCTCAACACCTTAGATGTGGTAAGGTGTCTGTGGATTTACCTATTCCACACTCAACCGCTTAAGAAGGCCGAAAGCCTACTAATTGATATGTAGGGTAAAAACAGAGGCCTCAAGGCTTCCAAGCCTACTCTATCCACATGGATCAAGGAGACAATTAAGTCTTCCTTTCTTATTCAGGAGTTATTCCCTCCAGTCTTTCTACGGCCACTCGACCTGGGTTGTCGACTTCTTTGGCTGAGTATCGGTCATTACCATTGAACCAGATTTGTGCGGCTGCATCATGGTCATCTCAGTTGACCTTTTGTTAAACATTATCATTGGACATCCGCAGTTTCCAGACAACTGCCTTTGGTCAGTCAGTCCTTGACGTTGTAAGGCGAGGAAACCCTCCCTAGGGGAATTACTTGCTATCTCCCCATATTGTGCTGCTGTCGGACGTAAGGGGAATCGTTGATTGTAATGTCAATCTGTATTCCCTTAGTCCAGACAGCAGCACAAGGCTTCCCTCCCTAGAAGCTTGTTTCCTGTTACTTTATAATTTACACAGTGGAGGGAGGTCTCTTGTGCCCTCTTATAGGGCTAGTAGGAGGCACCTTTTTGGTGCTAATTAAAGGTTCCACCTGTCCTAAACAACACACAGGGGCAGAGATACCCCATATTGTGCTGCTGTCTGGACTAAGGGAATACAGATTGACATTACAATCAACGATTACTTGCATTTGCAAAATGTTTAACTGTTCATGATCTTCAAATTTAAATATAGTTATATTTGTGGGAATATCCCTTTAAAGGGGTTGTCAAGGCTAAAATATTTTTTTTAAATTAGGCTGCGGGAGGTGAAAAAAAACAAAAAAAAAACAACATACTCCCCTGTCCCTGGTGCTCTGGTGTCCTCCTAGAACAGTCCGGTCCTGTTGCTCATCCTTCTTTTTTTACGGAAGTCCTCACCGGCTGTGAAGTCCCAGGTCCCTTCCTTAGGCCACTGAGGCTGCCGATTGGCCTCAGAAGTCACATGCAGCGGGGACTTCCACCAGAAGAAAACAACATCTAGCAACACACCTACAGCAAGTGTCTGGTACAGATGAATTAAAGGCATGTAGGAAGGATGGGGTGTGATACCAATGCATTAGAATTTTGTAATGGTTTCTTTATATGTCACACACTGTGTAGTCTTTGCAGCCCTTCAACGTATCAATACCCATGATGCATCCAATAGAGTTTCATCAATACATTCATCCTACCTAGTAAAATAGGTATTTTTTAACAGAATCAGGTCTACTAATATATTAGAAATAACAGTAATAAGCCCAGTAGTTGAGGAATCTTGTTTACACAAGTATTCAAACCATGCGAGGATAACGACCCTAATACCCCAAAGGATAGTGGTAGCTAGATGTTGAATTTGCAGATAATGAAACGCACTTTGAGGGGGGTAGGTTATATGTAGAGCGTAGATCTTCAAAGGACAAGAGAAACCTAGTAGGTAGGCCAGCCTATTAGTGGGGATGAAACAGGAAAGCAGTCATCAGGGACTGAGGAGAAACTAGGGATGGGCGATTTTGACCTAAATCAAAAGCAGAATTAATTTTTAATTTTACCTTGACTACGATTAATGGCGATAATTTAGGTGTTGCCCCTTTCAAAGTATGAGTATGTGGTGAACGAACCTCATGAGTCACGCCGGCGCCTAGGAGAGGTGAGTAAAACTGTTCTTTATGTTTGATGAGGAGAGGAGAGTAACACTTTAACAGCACAGACGTGGCCAAAAAGAGAGAGGCGAGGTTGTCCATTTAGTAGTGTATGGATATGGCTATAGAGAAGTGAGAAGCAATGCTGATATAGAAGAGAAAGGAAAGTGGTAAGGTAAATTCCCAAATTTCTTAGCAAAACCTCAGGGAGTCACGCCACAGCCCAGGAGAGGTGAGTAACACTGTTTTTATGTTTGATCATCTCCCCTAGACCTCCACCAATTATACTCTGGGGTCTGAAAAGACCCCACAGAATAATAACAACAGTTCCAGTATGGAGGTGTTCAGTCTGAACAAAACTGCAGGTGGAACCTCTCAAATATTGTAATAACTGAACTGATACAACCGACATGCAAATAATTACGTCAGTTATCAAGGTTCACATTCGGTTTTGGTTATTTTTTCATTAATTGCTCAGCCCTAGGAGAAACCAAGCAGAAACTATCTGCTAAGTTCCACATAGCCTGTGTCAACACCAAAGGAGAGTTAGGGTGAAAAGGAGCCAACCACAATTTCTTTATCTTAATCCATGCCAGGATCCTTCTTAACTGGGTCATAATGATGGGTTTAGACATTCTGTGTCTCCCCTTGGCCAAAATAAATTGCATCTCTCCACTGATATAGGAATGAAGCCTCCAAATGGGCCAGCTGCTGAGAAAATGGGGGGAGGGGATAGTGGCCTGAGTGGAAAGAGGCTTTGTTTGCAGATAGAGGACCAAAATTATCATTCAGGGTTATTAAGACATCATCCGCAAACAGTGATGCAGTTAGGAGTTAAATGCACCTGTTGTGAAGAAGAAATGGAGAAGCAAGCAGGTGCATTATCATTGCATATGGGCTAGTATCTCAGGTAATGACTCCTCAGTCTGAATCTCTCCAGAACTCCAGTGTTAATAAATCCAACCACTATGTCTATTGTCTCGTACTGAAAACATAGGCCAAATATGAGCCCTAAAGCGACGTTCACATCTTTTTTGGAGCATATTATGCTATTTTGTCCAGTAAAATGACAAATACCATTAGAATCAGGAATATAGCGTAAGGGGGTGCATAGGGGTCATTCGCATCTGGGCCCAGGAGCCTCCTTCCAATATGAGGAGACCAATACTATAAACAATATATTATAATTGTGACATGGCACAGATTTTGCAATGGGTCCAAGGAGCGACATTTTACACCTCACTTTAGACCCCATTATAGTCAATGGGTTTCATTGGATGCCTTTGTCATTCACTACATGACAGATACAGGACTTTTCTGCATGTGTAATAGAAAAGAAAAATGGAAATAACAGCATAGATGTGAACATAGCCTTATATTTGCACTAGTCTTTTGAACTTAATAGAACTTGATATATAACACCAGTATTTTTCACCTGGCGTCAATAGCTCTAGATATTCAGTTTATGTATTAGGTTATACTTTTATATTACACTATTTGAAAAATAGTTTTGTGAGGCACAATTGCACTTTAGTTATGAAAATAATAATGTATTATTTATTATGTACTTTTGTATATGGAAGTATATGCAATATATATTAATTATGCATTAATTGATGCTTATTATGATAATATGCACTGGCACTTTTGTATGCTATATATCACTGCTTTGGTCACTTGTTTGTTGCTTGAGAAAGGTTCCAGTGGGGACCGAAAAGCCGTTAAAGACATACTTGCTACTTAACATTTGGTGTGCTGCCATTTCTTTATATATACAGTATATATATATATATATATATATATATATATATATATATATTCACTTATGAAGCAATGTCCATCTTAATAGAGATGGGTTTAACCATCAGATGCCGCATGTTAGAATCCCATTTAAATACATTTTATACTCTAAACTCTATAAATTGACCTGATTTCTACCTTTAGAGAATAAAAAAACAAAACAAAGCAAAACAAAAAAAAAAAGTTGATTTTTTACATTTTAGGCGTTTTAACCCAATTGTTCTTTTGTTATGGTATTTATGCCATACCAGGGCAGGCAGCGTTCCAGTGAGTAAATCATGGCCACTTAGCAAAGACATTCAAAGGCTCGATGCAAAACACAATTTCACATTGGCAGAGCCGAGTTCACGTTCAGCTGCATGCAGATAATACTGTATGCCAGGCAAAAAATTATGTGTAAATGGAAAGCCATTGAGCAAATAAACTGGACCACATTCTCACCTTCTGTCACTGAACGTACAATTGGGAAACATTTTAATAAAACTCCAGCATTTATAATAAGCTGAGACCCCCTTACAGATGGTCTTCCAGCATGTGTATACTAGCAGGTACGAGGTCGTTCATCCATTACCTCCCCCAGACAATAGGATATGTCTAGTCAATGAGTTCTGGAAACACGGTCTTTAACTACAGGATACTAAAGACGAAAGAACAAGTAGAAATCTTTCATGTAATGTGATAAGTTTAGAGGCACAAAATGTTACACATCATGTCCAAAACATCTTAATAATATTCTAAAATCATGACTAATAAATGCAGTTTAACATAATAAACAGTTCAGTAGTGACTGCCTTCCAGCAATATTTACATGTTATTTCACCCCTTCTTTCCATACTTCCAGAAATATAGATTAAATAGATTGTCAGCATTATTTCTACATGTATTTAACAAAACACGCTGTATCATCTTTTTTTTTTCGAATAATTTTACATTGACTTTGTGTATGAATTATCCAGTACGGTTTAGTTTCAGATATACCATTTATCAGCTTTCGTCAAAAAGTCAAGTGCTTAAAGAAATTGAAAGTAGAAAGATAAACAAAACCAAACAGATAAAAAAAACCGTAACTCCCAGAAATACTGTAACTATCAACATGGAACACCAGTGCTTGCAAGAACCTGTGATGCGAACATCTCTCTCCTTGTGTGACTGCTGACAGACTCTCCATAGTGGTGTGGTGTGAGATCCGCTACAGTAGATCATAAAGGGACAGGTGTATTTCAGCCAGGCAGTGCTCAGCCTGTAGCTTATCACCTCTGATTATATAAACATGCTCAGAACTGCCACACATTGCCTGAGTAACAATGTACTTTGTTACTCATTGTGCAGGTTTGCCATTTTGGATTTGATACCGAGTGTTGTTCTAAGACTTTTCAATCAAGCTGCCTGCCCTTACCTTTATCTGTCTATAAAGCTGCATGAACTCTGTCAGCCCTGACTATGGATTTATATGACTGTACTTCTGTTTATTGATTATATTAACCTACTTTGGAAATACCATCTGCAAGTAGTTACCACTGGAGAGTCAAACCTAGGTAATCCCTGCACATAGTTCATACCCCCATGAAGGGAGCTTTACCACCTTATTGATGCGCCCAAGTTTGATAATTTAGGACAGTTTCCCATGGACCATATTTCGTCACACAACTCCCAAGCAGTTGCAAGCCAAATTGAGACATTTCTTCCCTAAACTGCAGGAATGCAATCTGCCAGAAATACTAATTTCAGGCACTGCAAAAGGACCTTTGATGATGTTGCAGTCATGTGACCAGTCCAGTCAGTCCAGGGTGGAATTTGAAAATAGCTCCATGTATGGAAGAAGTTGTGCAGGACTGCACAGAAGTAGCAGGGCTGAGTGTGAGGAGGAAAGCAAGATTCAGCAGAACTGAGTGTGAGAGTAAAATCAGAAATAGCAAATCTGAGTGTGTGGGAGAAATTGTGGATTCAGCAGAGCTGAGTGTGGGGGTGGAGGTAGCAGAGCTGGGTATGTGTGGAGAAATGTGAAAGTAACAGAGCTGTGTTGGGGGGCAAGAAGGCAGGAGAGATGAGCGCATGGAGGGAGCATGGAGGTACCAGTCTGTATGCAGGGAGAAAAAAATGAAAGCAGAGTTGTGGGTGTAGGGGGATGTGGCTGTGGGGAACATGGTGGTAACAAAGCTGTGGAGAACATTGAGGTAGCACAGCTGCGGATGTGGACAGCATGGACGTAGCACAGCTGTGGATGTGGACAGCATGGAGGTAGCACAGCTGTGTGGAAGAGAACATGGAGACAATAGAGCTGTGTGTGTGGGAGAACTTGGAGATAGCAAAGCAGTGAGTATGGGGAGAATAATGAGGTAGTACATCAAATTTATGAGTGAGCAGTGCAGTTCCTGGCATGTAAACATTACAGAGAGCTGTACTATCCCAGGGCAGCTGATCTGCAGGGGTCCTGGGTGTCACACCCTCACATATTTATGATAGGACAAGACAAGCCATCAATAGTAGAAACTGGATAACCCCTTTAAAGAGGACCTTTCATGTCCTCATGAATGTGCAGTTTTATACACCGCTAGAAAGCCAACAGTGTGCTGACTTCACCGCGGCTTTTCCGTGATGTGCCCCGGTGGTTGGGATATCGGTGCCGTTAATTTCACATCGATATCTCCCACTGTCAGAAGGGTCTTCCTCATAGCTCAGCGTCATCGCTGGGCTGTAAGGAACGCCCCCTCTGACAGTACAATGCTATGTTAGAGTACAGTCAGGGCCATCAAGCAGCCCATCAGCACACCCGTTAGGGAAGTGAAACTGACAAACTCCTTGGATGCCACAGTTGCGTAGATAGTCAGCTAAGCTGGTGCAATATTCATGCTGTAATAGTATGGCAATTCATATTGACACTCCTGTTCCGTTTTCATATTGAAGTGAAAAAGACTGTGTGCTATCAGAAGGGACAGCAATTCCCCTTTCAAGGTTTTCTTCTTCGAGCCCCTTAACATGGCTTTCAGTCGCTGATTAGGCCCAGATGAATGGGCCTAATCAGTGGGAAGTCTTGAGCCCTGATTCTGCCTCCCACTGAAAAAATAAGCACCCTGCTCGATCTTGCCGCTCATTCATCTGGGCCTATTCAGCAACTGAAAGCCAAACCTCTGCTTTGGCATTTCGCTGGGGGTATGGAAAATAAAGAGGTAAATGTGTGCTACAAGCTCACTCTGTAGTGGCGTGGGCAGCAATAATCCTTTATGTATGGCTTTGTAAGGGATTTGTATTTGGCTCTGTATCCAACCACTATAATAATCCAATGCACTTTAATAAAATGTAAAGAAATGTTAATACAAACTGCGTGCATGAGACACATGACCAGTTTTTGCAGTTTTTATAATGCATGCCGCTTCAGAGGACCAGTCACCTTTCCTGGCATTTCTTTTTTAGTAAATACTTGTTTTACCCTCAAAAATAACAATTCTGTAGCATCTTTTCGTACAATTGTGCGGTTAACACTTTTTCTAAAAATATATAAATACAGATGTAAGAGTGTGATTCACCTACGATCCCCAGTCATGTGGCTAGCTATTCATATGAATTGCTAGACAATTTCTGCATTCATTGAATTGCCAGACATCAAACGCTTTCATTTATATGTCAGGAGCTGCCAAACAATTCAAATTAATTTCTGGCATTCACTGGGGTCATGTGATCTCAGAAAGCCAATGATTGCTTACAGCTTACAGCTCTTTGTCTTGTTTAATGAGGTTCATGTTAGGCTTTATTCACATGGTTGTTTTTAGAACCCATTGATTTCAATGTATCTATTCACATGGCCATTTTTTTGATGGTCCGTTTTAACGGATCGTCAAAAAATAAGGCATATCCTTTTTTGTATATTTTCTCTATGACATTGTCCAATCCTTGCTGACAGTACCAGACTGTAAAGGGGCACACTTCCTTGACATAAGGAATAGTAACACAGTTGTCCGTTTACTTATACGGGTCCTTTAAAAGTCCATAGGTATAAAAATGCTTCTATACCACTTAAGATAGGGTATTTTAAATTATTTAAGTAGTGGGTAATCCAAATAGCATAGTCATTATATAACTGTGTTACACAACATAAGAAAAATTCAATACACATAACTACTAAGTAAAATGTATCCACACGTAAATTCAACACATGCTGTCAAAAAACATACTGATACTAGTGTTCCCTTGTGTATTTATTTGCGTCTTGGACAAAACTAAAGTAGAATTGCCATATGTGAGCATTATTGTGAGGGCATTTGACTAAATCATAGTAGATTTCATTGTGTGCATGTTGTCAAATATACAGCGCCATCCATAAAAACGTATATGTCTCCATTACTGGTATTACATTAGTACTAGTTCAGAAGCAGTACTATGCCTCAACTGGGAACTCTGGCAAAAATATATAAATATGTTTTCCTTGATTTAAAAAAAAAAAAAAAAAAAAACTTTACCTATTGGAAGGTAGTGCCCTATAAGCCTTGTGACATGACTTGGGATATAAGCCAAACCAAAAAGCCTCTACTAAAAGGAAGGGAGTGGTAATGGTAACATGAAAGTGTTAGAAAAGATACACAACTAATGAGAACAGTTTTCCTTCTATACATAGGTCTACATGTAGCTGGTACCACTGCATACCAATGACGCTGGCCAGACAGATGGCTACTAATGCTCCTGACTTACATACATCATATTTCTCTTTTAATCTTCATGGCCATGTTGAAACCTAAGAACATTCTGTCCAAGAATAATTGCCTCATTAAAAACAGTGTCCTAAAATATTCCCAATTGCATTTTTCTACACATCTGTAGGACAATACCGGCAAGAAGGAACACAATTTACACAACTCCAAATGTGCTCCTGGGTGTTTATGCTTTCATGTCTGAATCAAAATGTGAATTAATGCTCTGGAATATCAAAGCCATATAGCACTAGTGATCTGTTGGCCCTCAGGCTGAATTGTTTAACCTTTGGCCTTTTCTGGGTCTGACAACACATTGGCTTCCAGATGTTATATTCCTTCCAGTTTCAGTCTCTCTTGCTGAATACATTGTTGTTTACCACCTACTGTAGCTTGGGAACAGATTATCGGGAGGGCCAATTGCTCAAGGTCCTCTAACACCAAGGCACCTTCTCTATCCTGCTCAGCATGATCTGGCTCTGCTTACCTCTGGTGTAACACAGGATAGATCATTTCAAAAAAGGACCTTTCATTTATTCTAAAATATAGCATATTATGTACAGATGCAAAACTGACAGTTTAGCTGAATTCTGCACACTTTCAGGTTTGCAGGTATCTGCCACAATTCCAGAGATAATAATGCTGTTTCGGCTGGCCTTACAACTCAGGGTCACTGAGGAACGCCCACCTTCACAGTACAAGAGTATAGAAGTAAGGTCAGCCCCTCACACAGTACAGTGATATCAGTAGGTGAAACTAACATCACAGATATCTCTGGAACCAGGGCAGATAGCTCTGGAACCAGGGCAGATAGCTGCAAAACTGAAAGTACTCCAAATTCAGTGTACATTCAGCTCTGCGGCAGTATATAACATTCCATATCTTAGAGGACATGAAATCTCCTCTTTAAACAAGATCTATCCTTGTTATTACCAAAAACATACTGAATAGGTATGGCCAACATATATAATGCACAAGTTATTTGTGCATTCTATGACACTTACTTTTGAGGACGCCTTACCAATTTTGCCCTGGGACATCCACCAAATTGAATCCAGCCCTGCATAATGTCTAAAGGAAATTCATAGGAAAATAATGGTGGTTTAAACAGTGTTGCTAACAGTCCAAACACAGATCCAGATGGATGTGGTGGTGAAGTGTTTCAAAGCTGGATTGGCATTTTTCATCAGACTAATACCGGATAATTGTCTTTGTCAGACCAGATCTAGGCTGATGAGGATGCCAACAGGCATTGAAACATATCACCAATAAAGTATCGCCTTCACCTAGCCCTATGTTTAGGCTGTCAAAGTGCTATCAAAACCTCCATCTTTCATCTGTATAGTTTGTACATAGCAGTGGTGTACACTATCCGTTTTAGAAGGAACCTACCACTGTTAGTTACCTATATGCTCTGATCAGTGTTGTGTCTGTTGTAGCATAATACCTATTTGTATTGCTTTTACTCTCAGTGTAAGTATTTTCTGTTTTAGTTGCACAGTGCTGGAGCAATTCATCTTAACACAGGTAAATTGCAGTACTACACTGTACCTTAGCATGGCGCTATTAGACAGCTCATTAATGAATGTACTTCTGTAATACATCACATCTGATTGACTGGATTTGGGGCATGTAGAGCCAATCAGCCAATTTCCAGCCTATTGCATGTGCCAAAGATTGGCCCTGTTTGTGACACTGGAAAATGAATGTGGTCTAAAGTTATGTCAGTCCCAGAAAGACCATTGTAAGATGAAAATATTCTAAAACGTGGCCAATATAAATTGAGAAACCACGGCAATCCAAAGTTAAGGTATATTCATGTTACATTTTAAAAAACTCCATTACGTTACTACTACTATTGTTAATGCTTCATAGTTGAGGGATGTTTAATTTGTACATTTGCTATAGTCTTTTGTGGGTTTATTTGATAAATGTAGACCTTATTGAAAGCCCCTAGGAAATCCAGGAAACTGGCCATAATTACACGTACTGTAATGATTATGATTTTTCAATTCTTAAATAGCATTACTTAATGCATCTCCATACTTCAGTAGAAGTGCTGCTTTCATACGCTGCTAATTAAACTTTTATACATACATTGTATTATTGAAACTCCAGAATACGTCTTAGCTGCAATCACAGAGTACAAATGAAGCTGATTAAATCCAAGAGCACTTAACAAAAGGGCAGCACTTTAATAAAGAATCTGCAGATGCTTGAAGATATCATGTGCACTTCAGATAGCATAAACTATAGCAATGATGCATTGTTATTATGCAGAAAATAACAATGCATCAATTATATCAATTTACACAAATGATGAGTAAACCATGCTGAAACATTAGAAAACAAAGATCAGGGAAAATTGTCCCATTTGTAAATTTGTACCAACTCATAATCAGAGTCAGATCCCAATTATATCATTTAATATTGTCAAGCTGGTATTGATGCGAAAGATGAATCGTATTGCTGGTGTATTGTGCTGACCTTCAGGCTTCACAAAGGAGTTCCCATGATTTCTGTGATTGTATACAGTACAGATGTGTCCATCCTTACCTTTCATTTTGGCACAACCCATAGCTGTTAAAAAGTAGCATGATTTTGTGCTATTCTGTTAAGATGCCTATATGTGTCTATGTGAGGCTGTAACAATGCCAGCTAGACACAAGACAGCATAACTGGACTTCACCTATAGCAATCCTATTTCCCCAGTACATAAAGTGTTTCACATCCCAAGACAACTGTAGATAAGTGTCTACATTTCTGGAGGTAGACACTAGAGATGAGGTAACCTCGCAAGATTAATTTCAAGAATATTTGTGAGGGTCACTTGTCAGTTTTTTTTCAGACTGAACATTTTTGGTCTGAAAATACTGTTATTGTACTCTGGGGTTTCTTGGACCCCTGGGTATAATTACCAGAGGCTCATGGAAAATGCAGAAAAATAATAAACAGTCATACTCACCTTCCATCACATCTTCTGGGCATCCTCGCAGCATCCAGTGTTCTCATCAGAAGCCTTGGAAGACTGCTGTGGCTTGTGACTGAGCCTCAGCAGTCACATGGAGCTGATACCCAATCACAGCACTCAGAGGTCCCTGAGGCAACTGACATCACCCAGGAGGATGGATGAGGCCAATACTGGTAATATTACCAATATTACCCCTTTTAAAGGAGTCTGTCACCAGAACCCATCAAATCAACACAACCCCAGAGTTAGATAGGTTAAGGTCACCTGGATCAAATGGTGTTTTTCCCTTGTGAATCTGCGCCTCCATTGCTGACATGCGTTTTTTGTCAATACACAAATTAGCTTGTTGGAGCAATAAGGGCGTGGACCCTAACCTTTTTATCTGCAGGGTTGATATGCTGGATTCTAGTGACAGACTCCCTTTCAAACAAGTTCGAAAATATAAACATGGGCCCAACTAAAGCTGTAAATATCATATAATATATTCTTTGCTTTCCTAAATTCTCAACTGACTTGATCCAAAGTCTATACAGACACATGGCCAACTACAGTCCACTGAAAAATCAGATGGAATTTGATCCTCCTGATGTCTCATCACATAAGATCATTAGTTATCAGCTCATGTATCTGCTGCCCCACAGCTGGATTTGGCTCAGCTAGGGAACTCCCAGCAGTTTATGCTGTCAGAAAGGTTAAGGCAAATCAGTTTAGAAATGTACTGAGATTTTCGGATTAATGCTAAAATGAAATTATAAAGTGCTAATCGTAAGGAAGATCGCTTGTCTGAAAGCTTGTTCCCAATCTTTGTCCCATGCCAAGTGAGTGAATGTGATCAATTATTTGCTCATTTGTCTTTGAGCATGTTTTATAATTACATAAAAATCAATATTTGTTGACATCACCCCTCCTTATGTAACAGGGGGAATGCTTCAGTAGCTCAATGACTGACAAGTATTCTGACAAATGGCTTTCCTTCTATGATAAGGAATACTAGTTTAATGTGCTGCATATGAATGTTAATGTCGGCACCTTTTTATCTTTATTTACTGTCACCTGCAGCAGTGTGACCTTTGAGCAGGTGTATATACAGTCATGGCCAAAAGTTTTGAGAATGATACAAATATTAATTTTTACAAAGTCTACTGCTTCAGTTTTTCTAATGGCAATTTGCATATACTCCAGAATGTTATAAAGAGTGATCAGCTTAACAGCAATCACTTGCAAAGTCAATATTTGCCTAGAAAATGAACTTTATCCCCCAAAACACATTTCAACATCATTGCAGCCCTGCCTTAAAAGGACCACCTAACATCGTTTCAGGTGTGGTGTTGATGAGGACAGGGCTGGAGATCAATCTGTCATGATTAAGTAAGAATTACACCACTGGACACTTTAAAAGGAGGCTGGTGCTTGCCATCATTGTTTCTCTTCTGTTAACCATGGTTATCTCTAAAGAAACACGTGGAGTCATCATTGCACTGCACAAAAATGGCCTAACTGGGAAGAGTATTGCAGCTAGAAAGATTGCACCTCAGTCAACAATCTATCGCATCATCAAGAACTTCAAGGAGAGAGGTTCCATTGGTGCCAAAAAGGCTCCAGGGCGCCCAAGAAAGACCAGCAAGCGGCAGGACCGTCTCTTAAAAGTGTTTCAGCTGCGGGATCGGGCTACCAGCAGTGCAGAGCTTGCTGAGGAATGGCAGCAGGCAGGTGTGAGTGCATCTGCACGCACTGTGAGGCGGAGACTCTTGGAGCAAGGCCTGGTCTCAAGGAGGGCAGCAAAGAAGCCACTTCTCTCCAGAAAAAACATCAGGGACAGACTGATATTCTGCAAAAGGTACAGGGAGTGGACTGCTGAGGACTGGGGTAAAGTCATTTTCTCTGATGAATCCCCTTTTCGATTGTTTGGAACATCTGGAAAACAGCTTATTCGGAGAAGAAGAGGTGAGCGCTACCACCAGTCTTGTCTCATGCCAACTGTAAAGCATCCTGAAACCATTCATGTGTGGGGTTGCTTCTCAGCCAAGGGAATCGGCTCTCTCACAGTCTTGCCTAAAAACACAGCCATGAATAAAGAATGGTACCAGAATGTCCTCCAAGAGCAACTTCTCCCAACCGTCCAAGAGCAGTTTGGCGCTCAACAATGCCTTTTCCAGCATGATGGAGCACCTTGCCATAAAGCAAAGGTGATAACTAAATGGCTCAGGGAACAAAACATAGAGATTTTGGGTCCATGGCCTGGAAACTCCCCCAGATCTTAATCCCATTGAGAACTTGTGGTCAATCATCAAGAGACGGGTGGACAAACAAAAACCAACAAATTCAGACAAAATTAAAGCATTGATTCTGCAAGAATGGACTGCTATCAGTCAGGATTTGGTCCAGAAGTTGATTGAGAGCATGCCAGGGAGAATTGCAGAGGTCCTGAAGAAGAAGGGTCAACACTGCAAATATTGACTTGCTGCATTAACTCATTCTAACTGTCAATATAAGCTTCTGTTACTCATAATATGAATGCAATTCTATTTCTGTATGTGATAAAAACATCTGACAAACACACATAAAAACCAGAGGGCAGCAGATCATGTGAAAATATAATATTTGTGTCATTCTCAAAACTTTTGGCCATGACTGTACAGTATTAGTATTGGGATGGCACAACGTCCATATGTTTGAAACATTAAAGACAGAGCGAAATACACATATTTTCTCGTATATGTTTAAACAGTCATCTGAATATACAGTCATCTGAAAAAGTTTGGGCACCCCTATTAATCTTAATCATTTTTAGTTCTAAATATTTGGGTGTTTGCAACAGCCATTTCAATTTGATATATCTAATAACTGATGGACACAGTAATATTTCAGGATTGAAATGAGGTTTATTGTACTAACAGAAAATGTGCAATATGCATTAAACCAAAATTTGACCGGTGCAAAAATTTGGGTAACCTTATCATTTTATTGATTTGAATGCTCCTAACTACTTTTTACTGACTTACTGAAGCACAAAATTGGTTTTGTAACCTCACTGAGCTTTGAACTTCATAGCCAGGTGTATCCAATCATGAGAAAAGGTATTTACGGTGGCCAATTGCAAGTTGTTCTCCTATTTGAATCTCCTCTGAAGAGTGGCATCATGGGCTCCTCAAAACAACTCTCAAATGATCTGAAAACAAAGATTGTTCAACATAGTTGTTCAGGGGAAGGATACAAAAAGTTGTCTCAGAGATTTAACCTGTCAGTTTCCACTGTGAGGAACATAGTAAGGAAATGGAAGCCCACAGGGACAGTTCTTGTTAAGCCCAGAAGTGGCAGGCCAAGAAAAATATCAGAAAGGCAGAGAAGAAGAATGGTGAGAACAGTCAACGACAATCCACAGACCACCTCCAAAGAGCTGCAGCATCATCTTGCTGCAGATGGTGTCACTGTGCATCAGTCAACAATACAGCACACTTTGCACAAGGAGAAGCTGTATGGGAGAGTGATGCGAAAGAAGCCGTTTCTGAAAGCACGCCACAAACAGAGTTGCCTGAGGTATGCAAAAGCACATTTGGACAAGCCAGCTTCATTTTGGAAGAAGGTCCTGTGGACTGATGAAACAAAGATTGAGTTGTTTGGTCATACAAAAAGGCGTTATGCATGGCGTCATAAAAACACAGCATTCCAAGAAAAACACTTGCTACCCACTGTAAAATTTGGTGGAGGTTCCATCATGCTTTGGGGCTGTGTGGCCAATGCCGGCACCGGGAATCTTGTTAAAGTTGAGGGTCGCATGGATTCAACTCAGTATCAGCAGATTCTTGAGAATAATGTACAAGAATCAGTGACGAATTTGAAGTTACACCGGGGATGGATATTTCAGCAAGACAATGATCCAAAACACAGCTCCAAATCTACTCAGGCATTCATGCAGAGGAACAATTACAATGTTCTGGAATGGCCATCCCAGTCCCCAGACCTGAATATCATTGAACATCTGTGGGATAATTTGAAGCGGGCTGTCCATGCTCGGCGACCATCAAACTTAACTGAACTGGAATTGTTTTGTAAAGAGGAATGGTCAAAAATACCTTCATCCAGGATCCAGGAACTGATTAAAAGCTACAGGAAGCGACTAGAGGCTGTTATTTTTGCAAAAGGAGGATCTACTAAATATTAATGTCAATTTTCTGTTGAGGTGCCCATACTTTTGCACCGGTCAAATTTTGGTTTAATGCATATTGCACATTTTCTGTTAGTACAATAAACCTCATTTCAATCCTGAAATATTACTGTGTCCATCAGTTATTAGATATATCAAATTGAAATGGCTGTTGCAAACACCCAAATATTTAGAACTAAAAATGATTAAGATTAATAGGGGTGCCCAAACTTTTTCATATGACTGTACATGGATTTTGGTCTCATGGTATGGTTTGTACTGGAAACGATCTTCTACCAGCTGCTGAAGTGTGAGCAATTTCCTTATAAGATATTTTAAGTGCTTACCAATAATTTTTAGGGTTTACATTATTGATGTAATTATTATTAATGTTGAACCATTTATAAGGGAAAGAGTTAACTGTGAAGTGTTATAAGTGCTTCATAGTAATTCTGAAATCTGCATCATCATTATATAGACAAGGTTCCAGCAATGTGGAAATACTCATTAAGCTCTTACAATAATAATGATCAGTTACTTACGGGCTATACAGAGCAAAAACCTAATACAAACACAAAATGTGAGTCTTAAAGAAAATTAATGTGATCTAATCATAGCATTAACCATTATCATTATGGTTATTGGGGAGAAAAACTGGAGGTAACCATTGTGCCTTATTTCCCTGCAGTGAGAAGATAATGGCATGGATGACAGAGTATTGAACTGTGTCTAAGCATCTGTCAGGAGTATTACAGACATTTTACCTTCTTAAACTTGTGAGCACTTCAACCCTTTCTATCTTATGTTGAGCAACATTTTACTGTGCATTCTCTCAAGCAGATGTTGAGCCTCATTCACTAAAGGGTTACAAGAAAGTGCTGACTGCGTGTTTTTGGTTTAATATGTGGCTTAATGAAGTGAGTGTGACTGTGCAATGTACTGCATCAGACTAATCATTCTCACACCAGCATGGGAATTGAGGCATTGTATTGAAACTTGACAGTGTCACTTGAAAGGAGAAGATGAAAATTCCTCTGAGATATGGTTACAAAGGACTGGTCTGCTGAGGGACTGACTTGTAGTGATCTATTGACAGGTTGATTAAGGCAAATGTAAAGCCATTTTACTGTAGAGCCACCATTATCACAAAACCACTACAAAATCGAAAACTAGTATGTATGTTATAGTGCAAACACCTAGTAAGGTTTATGGTAATTCAGTTTAAAAACTACAATATGTTTAAAAAAAGAATAACAGACTACAAATAAACCCTGTGTAGTCTGAATCTGCAGCCAGGAACAGTAGGAGCTGTAGGCACAAAAATAATAGGAAATTTTTAAATCTACATAGTTTACATAGTTGTTTCATTTCTCATTTTCAATGCATAGGAAGCAAAAGAAATAAAAAAAAAGTAGGGGAAAAGGTATACATGGGTAGTTTAACTTTAACGATATTTTGAAGTATACAATAAAATAGCTATATTTGTTTTTCAACTACAGTATATATTTTATGTGTGTGTATATATATATATACACAGTGGGGAAAAAAAAGTATTTAGTCAATCACCAATTGTGCAAGTTCTCCCACTTAAAAAGATGAGAGAGGCCTGTAATTGACATCATAGGTAGACCTCAACTATGAGAGACAAAATGAGAAAACATATCTAGAAAATCACATTGTCTGATTTTTTAAGAATTTATTTGCAAATTATGGTGGAAAATAAGTATTTGGTCACCTACAAACAAGCAAGATTTCTGGCTCTCACAGACCTGTAACTTCCTCTTTAAGAGGCTCCTCTGTCCTCCACTCATTACCTGTAGTAATGGCACCTGTTTGACATTGTTATCAGTATAAAACCACAACCACAACCTCAAACAGTCACACTCCAAACTCCACTATGGTGAAGACCAAAGAGCTGTGGAAGGACACCAGAAACAAAATTGTAGACCTGCACCAGGCTGGGAAGACTGAATCTGCAATAGGCAAGCAGCTTGGTGTGAAGAAATCAACTGTGGGAGCAATAATTAGAAAATGGAAGACATACAAAACCACTGATAATCTCCCTCGATCAGGGGCTCCACGCAAGATCTCACCACGTGGGGTCAAAATGATCACAAAAACGGTGAGCAAAAATCCCAGAACCACACGGGGGGACCTAGTGAATGACCTGCAGAAAGCTGGGACTAACGTAACAAAGGCTACCGTCAGTAACACACTATGCCGCCAGGGACTCAGATCCTGCAGTGCCAGACGTGTCCCCCTGCTTAAGTCAGTACATATCCGGGCCTGTCTGAAGTTTGCTAAAGAGCATTTGGATGTACTAGAAGAGTATTGGGAGAATGTCATATGGTCAGATGAAACCAAAGTAGAACTGTTTGGTAGAAACTCAACTCGTCATGTTTGGAGGAGAGTGAATGCTGAGTTGCATCCAAAGAACACCATACCTACTGTGAAGCATGTGGGTGGCAACATCATGCTTTGGGTATATATACACACACACACACACACACACACACACACACACACACACACACACACCCACACACACAGAATGGGTAAAAAGTATGTATTACTCACCTCGACAATTCTACACTGTGTTTGTTACTCTAGCAGTTTCACTACACTACAGCAAAGAATTACAGTGCCCATTTGGACCAATGGGCCATTCATACAACTTAGAATTCTTCCAAAGAAAAGCATTTTTTTAATTGTCCCTCCCCTTCAGTACAGATATGCCCTTATAATACATATGCAGAGGAATTGTCTAGCAGACAACACCTTTAAAATGGCTGCTATAGATCATCAAAAATAATACTAGCAAACCTGTTGTCACCAAATTTGTTGAGATGTCACAATAACCTGTTTTATCTTACAAAACACTTAGGCCTTGTAACACAAAGTCTCCTGATAATACCATGTACACCTTCCTTATGGTACTTATAAAAAAGATATAAAATATGTGTAAGTAATCGACATTTGTGAGCAGAGTCCTATATACCTTCATCCTCTGCTTGCTACCCAAATAACTTAAGTACTCATAGTGCATATGAACATCCACTCAATGATGACAAACACAAGATCACAAGAACCTATTGTTATTACTCTATACAATTAGGTCCATATATATTTGGACACTGATACAAATTTTGTTTTTTTTACCTGTTTACTGAAACATATTCAAGTTATAGTTATATAATGCACATAGACATAAAGTCCAGACTTTCAGATTTCATTTGAGGGTATCCACATTAAAATTGGATGAAGGGTTTAGGAGTTTCAGCTCCTTAACATGTGCCACCCTGTTTTTAAAGGGACCAAAAGTAATTGGACAATTAGCTCAAAGGCTCATGGACAGATGTGAGCAATTCCTTCGTTATGTCATTCTCAATTAAGCAGATAAAAGGCCTGGAGTTGTTTTGATGTGTGGTGCTTGCATTTGGAAGATTTTGCTGTGAAGAAAACATGTGGTCAAAGGAGCTCTCCATGCAGGTGAAACAAGCCATCCTTAAGCTGCGAAAACAGAAAAAAACCATCCAAGAAATTGCTACAATATTAGGAGTGGTAAAATCTACAGTTTGGTACATCCTGAGAAATAAAGAAAGCACTGGTGAACTCATCAATGCAAAAAGACCTGGACGTCCACGGAAGACAACAGTGGTACATGATCGCAGAATAATTTCCATGGTGAAGAGAAACCTCTTCACAATAGCCAACCAAGTGAACAACACTCTCCAGGATGTAGGCATATCAATATCCAAATCTACCATAAAGAGAAGACTGCATGAAAGTAAATACAGAGGATTCACTGCACGGTGCAAGCCACTCATAAGCCTCAAGAATAAGAAGGCTAGATTGGACTTTGCTAAAAAAAAACATCTAAAAAAGACATCACAGTTCTGGAAGAACATTTTTTGGACAGATGAAACCAAGATCAACCTCTACCAGAATGATGGCAAGAAAAAAGTATGACGAAGGCGTGGTACAGCTCATGATCCAAAGCTTACCACATCATCTGTAAAACACGGCGGAGGCTGCAGTGTGATGGCTTGGGCATGCATGGCTGCCAGTGGACCTGGGTCACTAGTGTTTATTGATGATGTGACACAGGACAGAAGCAGCCAGATAAATTCTGAGGTATTCAGAGACATACTGTGTGCTCAAATCCAGCTAAACTGATTGGTCAGCATTTCATAATACAGATGGACAATGACCCAAAATATAAAGCCAAAGCAACCCAGGAGTTTATTAAAGCAAAGAAATGGAAAATTTTGAATGGCCAAGTCAGTCACCTGATCTCCACCCAATTGAGCCTGCATTTCACTTGTTAAAGACTAAACTTCAGACAGAAAGGCCACAAACAAACACCAACTGCAAACCACTGCAGTAAAGGCCTGGCAGAGCATTAAAAAGGAGGAAACACAGCGGTGTCTGGTGATGTCCATGAGTTCAAGACTTCAGGCAGTCATTGCCAACAAAGGGTGAACAACCAAGTATTAGAAATTAACATTTTATTTACAATTATTTAATTTGTCCAATTACTTTTGAGCCCCTGAAATGAAAGGATTGTGTGTAATAAATGCTTTATAGTTCCTCACATTTTTATGCAATCATTTTGTTCAACCCACTGAATTAAAGCTGAAAGCCTGAACTTCAACTGCATCTGAATTGTTATGTTCAAAATTGATTGTGGTAATGTACAGAACCAAAAAGAGAAAAATGTTGTCTCTGTCCAAATATTTATGGATCTAACTGTAGCAACAACTACTGTATTTTTCTACACAGGGTATCAGGATGGTGATTCAAAAACAGGTAAAATACATCTCAGTTCTCTCTTTTACCATATAACCTTATGAGGATGCTGGCGGTCAGACTGAGCTAATCTCCAAATGTCAAATCATTTAGTGCATCAGGAAAGAACAAAGCATTCCACTACTGAAAAATGTCAGGCGTTCTTATTATACAACAGGCCAGATTAGATAATACTGTGGAGAGAACACTTAGCAACTAATTTTCCAGATTTGTATTAGAAATTATTATACTACCACATAAGTACTATACTGGTACATCTGTTATGGCGCCAGTTTTTTGCCAACATATTATTTACACTTGTAAAGGGGGAGATGCAGATTACTATACATCATGCAATATACCATTTGAGGTTTACTACACTTATAAATGTCTATAAATTGCCTACTTGGATAGAACTAGGTTTTCACCTGTAGAAAGCATGATGTACCAAAAACAGTGATCATGAAATTTCAGTATACAGTCTTCTTACAGCAGTAATGTGTGTACAGCAGAGGTGATGTTAACTTCATTCCTAGTAATGTAACTTTGGGGCTCCTAACAGATTTCATTTATAAAACTGGTCAAATTTCTAAAGTGTAAATGATATGTCCTTAAAGACTATGGACATCTTGACCAACATTTATATGATCATAATACACCTTATATGATCATTGAAGAGAAGGCAGAAAGGAGTTTAGACCGATGGCATTCTGCAGCTTGCCATTTACCATGATACAGAGAACCTGCAGAAGTCAAACCACTGGAAATATTATTATAACCCATTACAAAAATAATTTCTAAATAATAATGCATGAATTTAAGGCTGGGTTCACACCTGCGCCCGTTCTCTGCCTGGGGATTCCGTTCCCCATTCCGCTTTTAAAAATGCGAAGAGAAAAGTCCTGCAAGCAGCGCTTTTTTCTCCACATTTTCTGCCCTTTTTGGGCAGAAATCGGGTAGAAACCCAGTGGACCCCATTATAGTCTATGGGGTCCGTGGGTTTTCGAAGGTAACCGCTTTTTTAAGTGAATTAGGTTGGGGGGTCCCTCTCCCGAATGGAAACCTGAACGCAGGTGTGAACCTAGCATGAGTTGCAAAAAGTTCTTATGTAGGCATTGCATATTTCACTTGTCTAGCATTATAAAAACCCTATGAGAGCTGCAAAAGCGATTATTAGCAGTTATTTTTTAGAAACAGCTGAACAGAGCAAAGACTCACCTACATAATTTTATAGTCTAATACTATAAATTATCTGAATAAAAGTTGTGTAACTTGGTAAATATTCTCCATAACTTAAACTTATCTTGTACCAACCCTAACTATAGCTGTTCATACATAAGATTTTAGACTGCTTAAAACTGAAGATTTGGTCAATTTTCTTGCAACTGTCCGCGCCTTTTCAGGACATGGATGAGCAAGACAGATTCCATCTATAGGCAGAAAAGTTGATCTGCTGTGTTGGATTTTTTCATTTTTTTTTTTTCAGGCACAGTCGGTGATATAAGGAAAGCCATTTGTCTCCAACAACAGATCTGTATTCTATCAATAAAGGACTAGTCCAAACCACAGATCAGTCAGTGATTTGTTATTTCAACTTATGGTGTTGTCTTCTAAAACAACTAACCTCATAGGCAAGACAAGTCATTCAGAAAACATCCATGTGAGATCTCTACAGTAATGCATGGTCAGTTTTCTAGCATGTATTTTAGGAAATGTTCATCCACATTTGTATTCACAGGTTCTATGGCCTGCTGAGCTCAAATCTGACAATGTTGCTTGCTAGTTTATATTGTTATGCTAGAAACATTACAGTAATCTGATGAAGTATATATCATGTCTTCCAGAATGCACCACTGCATAGATCTTCGGATTATATACAGTAAACCAGTTTGTGTTGTTGTCAACAACTAGCAAATTATTAAATGAGGCTCTGGACTACAACACAGGCTGTAACCCACAAGCAGTAGACCATACGTAATGCAGTATATTTACAAACCTGACTTAGGCTAAAGCCCCACGTAGCGTCCCACAGCAAAAAAGCGCTGCAGGAAAAAACCTGGCAGCAACGCATTGCGGATCTTCCTGCAGCGCTTTGCACAGAAAGTTCAAGGTTTCCTCTGCGGACTTTCTGCTTCAACTATTCCTATAGGGAAACCAATGGCACTTAGGTATAATTGACATGCTGCAATTTCCAAAAACGCAACCGTTTTGGAAATCGCAGCGTTTCCACTGCGCATATTTTACTGCAAAGAGGGGGTGGAATTCACTAGAATCCCATCCTCTTTGCTATGACTGTAATATGCCGTGTTTTTTTTCACGGCATTTACGCCTTGCATGGCCCTGGCCTCAAAAGGATTCTCCAGGGAGTGTTTCAATACTTGATTCTTCTGTGGTTCTATTTATGATGAACCATGGGTTTCTGGGTCAGTTCTGATGTCATGTCATTGAAACCAGCACCTGATCCCCGAGATACTCTGGGATCCACTCGTAATGGGGTTTCAAAGTATGGTGGAGTTGGAGTTCCCTTAAGATTTAGCATACTATGGTAACACAGCGTATAGCATATGCTTACACAGTCTGAGGAAAACAGGTTATCATCTTGAATGGTAGCAAACAAACATAACTATCACAAAGCGGTCAATCGTATCCTTCACACTTTGTCTCACTCTCTTAGCCATCTCTAGCATGGCAACTAAAAATAAATACATTTTCTCACAGGGATGAGAGCGGATGTATTTTCATATACTAAATTACTAAATTCGGTCTGGCACAAAACAATTCCTAAAATATTCACCCATCCATGTAGATTGCCTACTAAAACATAACTTTTATTGCACCTATTAACTTAAAAATGAAAAATTTGATCCTAGGACTATATGGTTGAAAAGACCATTCTAAATTAGTAATGCTAACTCCTTTAGCAGTATTTTGCTGACAAAGTAACCAGGACTCTGCGGTATTCCTAGTTAATAATATTGTGTACTAGGATGAAATGGATTCAGAATGAATTCTATTGCTTCTCTGTGGCCCTAAGCAAGCCTTGGGGAGGCACATATTTATGGCTAGGGCCACTCACCCCTACTAGCCACGAAACTGTTGAGCAGCTAGATGGTATTTCCTGCAATGCCTTTTGTGCCTGTCTGCCATCTGCCTAGTGGAGCCGAAACCCCATCACCCTGTCATTGTCTTTCTGTGGCCTCAGTGCATTACAGAGCAAAAAAACATTTCTCACTATGAGAGGTACCTCAAATTCCACAAAAGCTAGCCAGTGACATCCTGCCAGAAGGAATTATTTGACCCGGGAACTATCTCCTAGGCTATGATGTCACCCTTCTAATGTTGACTCAACATTCATCTGCCCTACAATACTGTAATGTCTGTGGCCAAGTCTTTAAAGTGACTTATTAAAGAAACTTCTTAAGGCTATGACCTCACGTTGCAGAAAAGCTGCTTTTTTTTTTTTTTTTTTTTTTTTTTTTTAGCCAAAGCCAGGATGGATTTAACTGAAGGGAACAGTATAAGTGCTTCCTTTATAATTCCCATTTCTTTTCAGACACTCTTGACTTTGGCTCAAAAGCTGCAGCAAAATCTGCAACAAAAAAGCAGCTTTTCCACAATATGGGGCCTCAGCTTAAAGTGTAATTCTAGCAAACAGCATAGTACATTGGTGGTGGTACAAAGCATTGCATTGCATTAAACAGCATGGTATGACATAATACCTGATGATACATATGCCATATTAAACATGATAAACATAACCAGATGGCATCTCCACCACAACAGGGTCAATGGTAACCTATAGCAGAAACAGTGGGATCCCCGGAATAGCCCTAGCCAAATCAGTTAGTGGCCCAAGGGGGCTCCATCTCCATTTGGATTCATTACAATACACTTTAAATTTGTAAAGACATTTGAAACAATTGAAAGCTGTAAAAATGCTCATAAAAATATGATTCATGAACACAAAACCACAGAATGCTTATAACAATGATTTGCAACCCTCAGAGTCCAACAATTACTAATGAATATCCCGCCAAGTATTCAGAGACATGTGCCTGTTTATGTGGCATTATGCTAGTTACACAATCATATCAAATAGAATTTCTAATAATTCCGGTTACTTCATATTATAATCTTCCTTAGCTGTGTTTCCACATGCTTAAGAAAGTTTCACAGATGACACGTTCAGCAGTTACATAATTCTGTTGAAAAGCTAAAGTGAAAAAAGACAATGGAAATGGATCTTATTTGAAATATCTTAATCTGTCATAAAACCTTACTGATCCCTTCTGTACAATTAAGTATATGACTTCATGCAGCCCTGTGTGAAAGTTCTAGGCGATATCTTGAGCTTCATCCTGTTCCAGTCCGGTTACTTTTAATATCATGAAGGTATTATGAATAGAATGAGAATGAAGGAGGATTGAAAAATGAGTCCCCCACCCTCTTATAAAAAGGACACCAACTTTACATGGGGCCCATTGTTCAGAACTTAATTGTTGCATACTTCATTGTTGCTATGGGTTACCGGTGACCCTATGCAAAGGAAATATCAGCTGATTGCTATCATTATGCCAACATGTGCTGAGTACTGACAGCAAAGCCCTTATTGTTAGATATGTTAGTAGAACATAATTTTTAAGAAGTGTAATTGTTTTGTAACATAAATGTTATTTAATATGACAGCTTTACGACTAACACAGATAAGCCACATGTATGTGTGTGAGTGTCTGGTAACATGCATGCTAGTGAATATAGAGAAAAATGGCCCAAGGTCATCAACTGCCTCTTGCATGGTATCATTGGGTACCTAGAGAGGAGTCTAAACTCCCGCCAATGTAAGGTGAGGGTTTTGCAACTGTGTCCTTGGATCATGGATTAGTGTGCAGACAGCCTGACATGTGTCCAAACACTCTATTGAGCACAGAGACAATAGGGGTCAGACCTACAGATGTTGCAGGCAGTTGAGTTGAAGGGAATTACAGCACCATTATTAGCTAGCAAGTGGGATGAGTAGCACTCACTATTACTTCACCCAGTGGTTAGATAGGGCCACCGAGGAGTATTAAAGGTCTTTGTCTCAGCAGCAGTTGTGAGTCTGTCCCAGATGGAGATGAGCCTACTTGTCCAGTAGAGAATTTAGTGCATCCATGACTAAGCTGAAGTGAGTCATCTGTGAAGGGCTAGCCACACAGAAGGATCTGAATACTAAAGCCCTCGATGTGAAGAGGAGTGCCATGCCAGAGACTGCTAGGAGACTGTTGTCTGTGTATGAAGAACTGTGCTGTTGTGACTGAGAAAAGTAGACTACAAGAGTGTGAAAAATTGTAGAAATGTGTAGTTCTGACCAGACTGAGTTGCAGTCAGTGTTTTGCTACTAAGGAAAGGTGAACAAGGGAGTAAAGGTGTCACCAGCAGAAAAAGAGACTGAGCTTAGATTCAGATAAAGCTAAGCTGCTGTTATAAAGACCACCCCAGACTGATATGGGTACCACTAGATCCTAATTATTTAAAGGGCCACACCATCCCAACCTATTTCCAAACAAACTTTTTATAAACAAACTGTATCTGACACCCAACATTAAAGGGTTATTCCAATCTCAAGGATCCTATTTATAGTGCTAGCTTATCTAAATTCAAGAGTTTTCCTAAATACATTGGTTTATAAAAACTACTTTATTTACCTGCTATGTGAGATTATTCTTCCCATTGTTTACACATTTCCTTGATCCCTGGTCTGGTATCTTTTATCAGAATGGGTGAATTGACACACTGCTCTCTTGAAGGGATGGGGGCAGAGTTCTTAGATGGTGCTTGCTGTTATCTCCTGCTCTTAGGCAGCCAGTTCAGCTAAATGCATATTGCTGATAAGGGCTCAGACAGGGGCTTTTGTTCAGTGCCTGTTAACTCATAGAGATAAGTGTTGAGATTATTCCAATCCCAGTGTCAGTCTTGGCAGCTTGTTTTTCTCTCCAGACCTGTGTAATGTAATATACATTTACTGTGAATATTATTTGATCTGCATTATTATAGATTTCCAGTAATCATAATAAATAATGTTCTCAAGATAAAGACTATGTCTTTATCTACTGAGGTACTTCATAGTGTCCTGTTCATCACACAGTCAAAGCCCATCCACCAGCTTGTGGAAGAATACAGGAAGTGAGGAGAAGAGGCAGCAGAAAACCTGGTGAGAGAGGAAGATGGGTAAACACCCCTTTAAGGTTTTCTGGGACTTAACCCCTTCCCAACATCTGCCATACATGTGCTGTACAGCTGGAAGGCTGAGAGGCTCCAATCATGGACAATATAAACAAAAATGTCACTTTTACATATAAAATTAAACAAGCAAATTAAAATCACTAAATTAAAAGTGATCAAAACATCTTGCATTTCCTAAACGGTATCAATAAATACTACAAGTTGTTCTACATACTAAAGAGTCTTTCACATCACAGAAATATAAAAGTTATGGGTATCAGAATATGGTGATGCATGGAGAAATAAAATTTTCAAAATTTAATTTTTAACGTTATTAAAAGATAATAAATTCTATATGAATTTGATACTGCATGATCATACTGACTCACAGAATTCAGGCAAAATATGATTTGTAATGCACAGTGAACACTGTAAAACCAAAACCCAACCCAAGAAACAAGCTTTTATAACGTGGGAGTAAAAAATTAAAACGTAACATGAAAAATGGCTGTGATTGGAAGGGGTTAAGGATAGGCCATTAATGTTTGATCAGTGAGGTCCAATACCTGTGACAAGAACAGACTGCACAAGCACGGACACAGCTGAATCCCTTGGATAAAAATAAGCTCCAGTACCAGACACAGCCACACTTATGTTCAGAGTTTTGCCTGTATAAACAACAAATTGACTGTGGCACTTGACTCTTCATTGTGCTGACTGGCAAGGGTAAGGCATGGCTAAGGATGGGCCATCATGGTTTGTCTAGAAAACCCATTATAAGGGTTCTTAACTGCAGATGTAGCAGAGTTATCTTGACTTTCTGCAATGTGATAACTTGCTGTAGTATGATATCTTTTCACAAAAAACAAGTCAGTGGAAAATCTCCTGAGCCACAGTGTTTTTAACTTATTAAGTGTGGCATTGCTATGTCTGTAAGACTGATGACATCTTACTATATATTATATGACTATTCCGTCCACAGGATATTTTATGGACCATGACTGTACAGTAGTGTTTAATTAGACATGCACATTTATATAGAAACTTTTATGGAATATTTTATACAGTTCTCCAGGCTCCACTTGTTTTGAAATGTATGGGGATCCCATACTGCACAGATAGTAAGAGGGGGCGCATGTATGGACCTGAGCTTATGTAAACATTGCAGTGAGACTTAGGTCAGTGCACACCGACATACAATCTTTTACTGTGTGACATTTAAATAAGTTTTCCTGGATTAAGATATTGATGGTCTATCTTTAGAATAGGTCAATAATATCCATTGATTAGCTGGTATCAGCAACAGTGGCCGCCAGAATAGCACAGAGCAGGAAGCAGACAGATTCATACACTGTGTAGTGCTTGTGCTAGGCTGAGCTCCTATATAGTACTTTAAAGCAAAGGCCGTACGCAGTGAAACAAAGCTAAATATAAAAATAAACGCGTTGTAAAAAAACACAGCAAAAGCACGTTACGTTTTTTTCCACAGACTTTTTGGCATTGAGCTTTTCTGCACTTTCCATTCCTTTATTAAATATATATGGAAAACGCTCACAATTGCACAATTAAAATGAACATGCATTGTGTGGATGAAACTACACAAAATGCCATTCACTTGGCTGGAATAGTAAAACGCATTGGTGACCTTTAGGCCTTAGCCTAAAGGTCACCAATATCAATCTCGGAAACACCTTTAATGTTTTTTTATTTATTTTTTAAAATAAAGATAGGTATGCGCTAAAGTAAAGATTCACTATTACCCTTCCCTCAAATTCTTCATACAGAGAGACAGCTGTCATTTTCCTTTCTCAACCTACAGGGACCAGATCTGCTAGTAATACACATCACTACATGCCACCAGCCCTTCACTAGTATAGCAAGAGACACATCTGGATCACCACATGAGCTCCCGGCAGTGTCAGATGCCAAGTAAGAGCTCAAACATATGCAGACAGTTGCTTAGCAAAGAACATGAGGAGATTTGTTGGAGGCCATCAATTAATACCAGGAAACCCCCTTAATTTAACATTATTTGGTCATGGAGAAAGGGTTAATGTCTTCTATTAAAACAAAAAAAAAAAAAAAACAATCCTGGGGAATAATAATGTGTCTAGTACTGTACAGCCAAGTGGTATAATCTTGTGATTATCAGGTATTATAAGTGAAAGTCTACAAGGTAAGCATAAACAAGGAAAGCTTCGCCAGCAAACTCTTCCCATGTCAGAAATCCTTCACTGAAAAATACCATCATATTAATTATTTTATCTTGATTCCCCAGAACAAGGTGAGAAGCCTACATAGACTTTTATGTAAATTCCCTTAAGCATTTTTCACAAAGGTGACTTTCCATTGTTATAGAAGCCAATTAAGGGACAGGACCAATTGTGTTGTAGGTACCCGCAAATCCTTCCTGACTTGTCAAAAACGTCACTTATGCCGCTTAATTGGCTGCTGCAGCAACTGAAGATGGAATAAAAATTTAGATATGATATCCCATGCGATCCTGAGCTCCAACATGGTTCATACTGGTAACCCGTCAGAATGGAAAAGGGTCTGTAACTCCTATGAGACTTTAGGAAGAAGACAGTATATCTGTCCTTCCATTACCTTGAAGGGATAAAAAAAAAAAATAGTAACGGGTGGAGGAGACCTTTTCATGAAACCTGGTCAGATCTCAGACTCACTGTCTTCAGCATCTCCAGATGTCATACTAATGACTAATACTAATGAAGCTGGTGCAGAAAACAGGAAAAGCAACACAACAAAAAATGGAAAAAACACACTGAAATGGTAGTTACTTTATTTATATACCAAGGACGCATCCAGACATTCAACAAGACGACTGCTGGCAGTCATTCCACATGATAATCTAAGAAAGAAATATTGTAAGTCAAAACAAAGAAGAAATGTTTGACATATTTGAAAGCATTTAACTACTGATCCTTGAATAAATCATAAACCCAACAAAAGTACCAACTCCATCCATATTAATAATAATAGCTAGACACAGAGCGGTAACTTGAACCTTCTGGGTCCTACTGCAGTCTTCCCCCCTCCACCATGTACCAGTAATAATACTAGTGTGTCTTTCATGTGGCAGAATGGGCTTTGGGTCCAGATGTAACTGCTACTGTACCTCTGCCCGTACTAAACAATACAGTAGCATTTTACTTGCTTGGCATGGTCTTCTCTCCACTGGAATTGGGAGTCTGCTTTGACATCCATTGGGATTATTGGTTGTCTAAGCCTGGAGAACCACACTGAATATAGATATGTATGGCACAGTTGATCAATAGAGCATAAATATTTATAGTAAGAAAACCTCTTTAGGCTAAGACCCCATGTGGCGTCCTGCAGCACAAAAGTGCAGCCGGAAAAGTGGCGGCGGCAACACATCCTGGTTCTTCCTGCAGCGTTTTGCACATACAGTTCGAAGAGGTTTTCTCTGCGGACTTTCTTCTTCAATTATATCTATAGGGAAACTGCCAGCGTTTCTGTAGATATAATTGACATGCTGCGATTTACAAAACCGCAACGGTTTTGGAAATCGCCGCATGTCCGCACCACGTATTTTCTCGCAAAGTGGGGATGGGATTCGCTAGAATCCCATCCACTTTGCTGTGACTGTGAAACGCTGCATTTTTTTCCATGATGTTTACACCACGTGGGGCCCCGGCCTTAATCTAGGTGATAAATTATTTCTACTAAAGTCATATCAGTCACACAGTGGGCCCTGTACAGCACATATCCATAGAAGAATGTATTATGGCAATGGTTTTAGGAGAGAATACCTACATAACATGAAGAAGTGTGTATAAGATCAGAGGTGTATATTTCTTTCTGTGACATGGTAAGACTCTTGAAAAGGCTGCAACTCACATCACAACCACTGCACGCAACCAGTGATAGGACAGACAGCATATCATTTTGTGATAGCATATCACAAAGTACTACTCATTTCATGACACCCATATCTGGACATGTAAAGAGGCAAGGTAACCCTAATCCAAAAATCAACATTTTTTTTTTTTTTTTTTTAAACGGCCATCATACTTCTGCATTAATTTCACTGTCTAAATGGGGGCTATTCACAAGACCACTATTTTGAAGGTCCGTTGTAATATAGTTCATGCTCTATTTTTTGTCCATGTAATGTATGAGGGATCCGTGTAACCGGATGCCCCTTGGCTATAAAACTGGACATTTTTCATGGCTGTTTTCCCCTACAGTCTTGTGAATATAGGCTTAAAGACACAACTGTAGTGGAGTATGTAAGATCACTCTCATTCTGTAACAAATACACAGATGTTCACTTTACTAATATGCATGGCTAGGTAATGAAATCTATTCACTATCTACTCAGCATGCAATGGTGGGCATAGCTGAGTGGTCAAAGTTGAGCTTAATTTTACATTGTACTTTCCATTTTCTAACATTGAATTGATTTTGATAAATGATTATGAAAAAGTGGAAGTTACTTGTAAAGGGTAATACAAACACTGACATTTCCACATGATGAAAGTCCAGCTACTTTCACTTACATCATGTAATAAATCAGTACATGATTTATTATGGTACTAAGCATAAAGGACGCAGGATATAAATTTATACCATATATGAAAAGAACACGTATTTACAGTAATTGCTTTGTCAACCTATTACATGCTTTACTGATGTCTTTGGAAAAAGATACTTCTTACTAAACAAAGGATCCAGCTCAATCTCAGATAAAGAAGATCTGAGTTTGTAATTTTACAATGGAAAACCATGAAACTAAAAAGTCATCAAAGAAATGACACTCGGTATGATACAGTCACATTAGTTATGACTGAATTTGAAGAGACTTTCTCATGTCAGACATTGATCTACTGTCAGGAAATTGCAACATTATCAGATCAATGGAGGTCTATCACTGTGCTCCAAATCATCCAGGATCTCAAATCAGAGCCCCCAACCACATAACCAAATCATATGCCCAAACTGTGCTTGGTCTATGTGAAAACTAGGTTGTGTAACAGTAACAAAATTAGCATGAACAAAATTCAGTTAATATACACCTAACAGCTGCGTAGCCAAGCCGATGCTACTCCAATACACCACACAGTCTCTGCAGAGGGACTCAATTTGTCTTCTACTCTTAAAGGATTAGTTTAGCCCCTATCATATTAGTTATATAAGCCTGTGTGGTAAAGCTTATGGTAAAGTGCTGGATGGGGTGTATATTTCGCCTGGTTTCCTCAGCCAGGCGAGATAACGGAAATCTAGGAAGATACATGTTGCCTTAGCAGAACATAGTCTGTTAGGGATTTTCTTTAAGTTACATGGGCTGGATTTTGTGGACTGGAGGACAGGTTGGCAGTGGGAGTCTTCCAGTCTACACCCCTGGTCCACTACGGGATTTTCCCCTACTCCCAGGTGCTCTCAGCTGAGGCTTCCTGTGAGTGACTACTGAGGAAGGAAGCATGGCAAAAGGAGGGCTGACAAGTGCCAGGCTGGGAGAGACAGAGCACCCCTGGAGTGGAGTTTTATACACTTTATACTGTGTCTGCTGTTATGTATAGGCTAGTGAGGGGCCTGATACTGTTTAGTTAGAGCTTAGGCTTTTGTTTTGCTTTTGTGATGTAATCTTGTACCGGAGCACCTAAATAAAGGACCCTTGAAGTTTTAAAACCCATTGCCTCTGTGAACTTCGTCATTGCCGACTCCACCATGTGAGCTGTTCCCTACAATTGTTATAAGGCCATAGGCTCTGACAATATATCTTGAGTCTGGAATTGCCAATGGTATATAATTTAATTATTTAATACATTGACAAACTTGCTAGTTTGTCAATGTAAGCCTACAGGTCAAAACAGTGGACACTGTATATTCTACACTAGCCTGGCATTTACAGTATAATCCAAGTGGCATTCTGCATGGGGTAAATAGCCTCAAACATCTAGTGACCTACCAACCATAGCTGTCCACCCAGCACGGAAAAGAAACTTCTATAGAAGAACCATTATTGGCCTTATGTCAGCAGAATGAATAGACCAAATTTCATTTAAAGTTCCATATTGTATATATGTACAGTACTGTGCAAAAGTTTTAGGTGAAGAAAAATGCTGTAAAGTAAGAATACTTTCAAAAACAGGAGTGTTAATAGTTTATTTTGTTCATTAACTAAATGAACAAAAGCCTTTGGAGTCCTGGGAGTGATGATTTGCCCTCCCTGATCTCAACAACTTAAAGTCTGTCTGGGATTACATGAAGAGAGAGAAGGATTTGAGCAAGCCTACATCCACACAAGATATGTGGTTAGTTCTTCAAGATGTTTGGAACAACCTCCCTGCCAAGTTCCTTCAAAAACTGTGGGCAAGAGTATTTAGAAAACTGATACCATTTAGAAGTCAAAGGGATTTGTGTGTGTGTGTGTGTGTGTGTGTGTGTGTGTGTATATATATATATATATATATATATATATATAGTGTATATATTACATTGAGCATTTTGTTCTAACTTGATCTTATAGTAGTAACAAATCTGACACAAAACAGAATTCACAAAAGACAATTTCTGTGTGTCCTCTATACCAATGTATAACAAACTGCACAAGGTACATAATAAATCTTCTATATGATGCCAGGTGGTGTAGCAGAGGGTGACACTGTACAAGTCCTTACATTCTTGCACTGTTCTTAACTTTAGTTAAGACTGACCATATCTATAATTTGATACACAATAAATAACTGCAAAAAATGATTGTCAAAATGTAACTATTATTTAATTTATTGAAATTACCAACTATCTTTACTAACAGCAATGATATACTATATTAAATCATATGTCTCTTACAATATACCAGGAGGGTATAGGGTAAATTGTTCACTATTATTCCTCCAAATCACTTTCTAGTCCAAAAGACCATCAGATCTCACAGTACTTTTCTCAGTGATCATACAGTAATAGTGATCCTGACCTGACTCTACCTGGTTCAGGGGCCAACCCATATCCTCTTGAATAAGTATCTTTAGGGCCCTGCTTATAGGATCGTGCTTTTAATATTGTCCTGGAATAGCTTGTCCTATTTGTACCTAAAATCCCCCTGACTTGGTTCTTCCCTGTTATTTATCATGGTTAATCAGGGACCTGTTATGACAGTCACAGTGTATTTTGGTGCACTCATAATGCTGGGTTTACACATTTTTTGTTTTTGTGTGTGTAGGTAATGAATAAAAAAAAAACAACAAGGTGTATTCGAAAAAAAAAGGGGTAGTATCATCTGACCTTTATGGGTTCTCACCCTTTATGATCCACACCTGGAATTGGCTTAAAAGAACCGTAAAAAAAAAAATGAATGTAGGAACAAACCCTTAGGGTATGTTCACACTGCGGAAAATGAAGAGGAATTCCTTTTCATTTTCCGCCGCCGCTGCGACTGGATGCTGATGCAGGGCATTAGCATTCCATTGCAGCTTTCCGCTGCTGGTTAGGCCCAGATGGTTGGGCCTAATCAGCAGTAAGTCTCAAGCCGCGGTAAGATCAAGCAGAACGCTTCTTTTTTCCGCTTCCTGCTGCGATCTCTACCACCAAATCCGCAAATTCCGCTGTGTGATCATACAGTTACACTGAGCCGCAGCGCAGGTGCTAGATAAGCCTCAGCACACAGAAACAGATATGAATGATCTTTGCAACAGCATGAATGTTCCCATCACTGTAGACAGAACATCAGAACCCTGGTTGGATAAGGCATTATCATCTAAGTAAATGTAACACTAGATTTTGATCTACATTCATTGATTCATAAATAATTAAAAGGGGTTTTCCATTTTTTCAAAAAAGGTCTGTTAGTGCTATTAATAGGTTAATAAGTGCAACCAAATATCTTTAGCAGTGTTTTGAGTGATTTCTGGGGTTCTCAGTGAGCTCCTGGAATCCCCTGCTTTACATCCCTATCTTCCTGTGGTTTGTTTCCTGCAAGTTCCATGATGCCTCACTTCTCCTCCCTCTCTCACTCACTAACCCCCTCCCTGTTTCCCTAGCTAGCTGACCCACTACACCATCAGCAGCCATCTTTAGACTCCTATTTCTCTCTCACCACACCTCCCTCTCTCATTCAATGACCCCCTCCCTTTATCACACACTCCCCCTGCTGGCTATTGCCCATGCGCATATGCTGGTGTCGCAAGGGGCAGTTCTTCGTGGAGCCGGGCATGATGTCACTTCCAGAAATGACGTCACAGATCCACTCCGGTCCGGAAAGGAAGAGAAAACAGGTAAGTACAGTGTGCGGCTTCCCAGCACTATTGCGCATGGGTGGAGGGCCGGGATGACGTGTCTGCCTGGGTCTACAGGAAACGGTAAGTACAAAGGGGTAAGTGGGAGCAAGGCCTTTTCCTGACGTAACGGGTCAGGATATGGATTATACTGATGACCCGTTACATCAGCGGAAAGGTTAAAAATTTCATATATGTAGGTCACATGACCTACATATATTACTGTCTAAATATACAATATGTTAAATAAACATATATTAGAAAGTTGGAGGGGGGCATGGGGGTCTTCGTATAAAAATATTGATTTATACTGGACAACCCCTTTAAGGGTGATTACGAAAAACAAGTTTGGCATTTTTACATTTTTAACTATAAAAAAAGAGAGCTTAAGGCTGAAGCCCCACGTTGCAAAAACGTTCCGTTTTACAGTATCTGCAAAGTGGATGGGATTCTGGGCTAATCCCATCCATACATTGCAGTAAAAAATTTGCAGCGGAAAAGCTGCGATTTCAAAACGCTTGCGTTTTTGAAAATCACAGAATGTCAAGTATACCTGCGGAAACTCTGGCGTTTTCGGTAGGTGTAATAGGGGCATAAAGTCCACAGAAGAAAACTGCGAAATCACAATGAAAAACGCTGCGAAAAAATCTGAGATGCGTTTTCACCGTGTTTTTTTTTCTGCAGCGCTTCGCTATGTGGGGCTGTAGCCTAAAACTCAGCAGCCCAGATACTACTGGTCATTCAATAAGAAATTGTAACTAGCCTGTGGATTTTTTTTGCTGTTCTTTGAACTTGCATGCTGTGCAAAAATAGCAAAATGTCCTGCCATTTTGAGTAGGATTTTTTTTGTTTTTTTAATGAAAAAAGTGCAAAGATAAAACTGTGTGTGTCAGTAGGGTTGACCAGAAGTATGAAAAAAGTATTTTTTGGACTGTATTTTTCATGTCACAAGTTCCCTTTAGATTTAGTTTTTCAAGGGAAAGAAAATATCAGTATAAGGCTGGGGCCCCACTTGGCGTAAACTTGGCATAAACGCATCTAGCGAATCCCATTCACACATTGTGGGAAAATACGCACAGTGGACATGCTGCGATTTTCAAAACCGTCGCAGCATGCCATTTATATCAACGGAAACGCTGTCGGTTTCCCTATAGGTATTATTGAAGCAGAAAGTTCACACAGGAAACCTCTGCGGACTTTCTGTGAAAAGCGATGCGGGAAAAACCATGATGCGTTGCCGCCGCGGTTTTTCCAGCATAACTTTTCACAAAGTTTTTTTTTGCTGCGGCTTGCAACGTGGGGCCTTAGCCTAAAAGTGTCACCTTTTGCATTAAGTGAAGCAGCTGTTTCCTGTGTACAATAAAGCTAGATTATTATAGTTGCTTGTCTATATCAGTCACTATATCAGTCCTCCTAGTTTGGCAGATGGAGAGCTCATCCTCCCTCATAGAACTGATGGCATCATATAGGTTAAATGTACAGGATTTAAAATTCATATTTGCCTCCTGCTAGCAGATTTTCTGTTTTTGCTGCATAAACTAACTGGTTACTATGGAAACCAAGGGCTGCTGCTGATTCTATCGAAGAACTTATAGCTCATGTTTCTCCTTGATGCAACTTCATGCAAAACAATATATCACTACAATATATACACTATACCCTTCTAAAACATGTAACAATATTACTCTACCAGTCAAACATGCCCATTAGAACCAGAAGACCATATGTGATTAATCATATATGTAATATATGAACCACAAAACCTAAGCCTCATAACGTGTCTTATATAGCACTGCCATTTTAACAAACTGCATAAATGAGTAGTACAAGCAAATTTAGGAAACTTTGTAATATATCTTATCAGAGAGAAATGCCTATTTTTGCTATGATCAAGATGCCCCTTCTCTCTGACTAAAAATAATTTTCACTCTGGAAATCCTGCTCAGTCTCCAGACAAACTGCAGGTAACATAATTAAAGGTAACTCATCTCTATTAAAGCTTGAGGGGAGGGGAAGAATGGGGAGGAATGGGGAAAGGAGGAGAGGGGAGGGGCGGGGGAGGAGTTAGAATGAGGTGCAGGAGATAAGGGAAGAAAGACGCTTAATCTGAGCTTTCTATCACAGCCAAACATTTTTGGACCAAAAGAAAACAATTTTGTTCTTGTTTTATTTTTTTACAGCATTCACCATGTGAGGTAAATAATGTTCTATTTTTATAGTATGGTTTGGTACAGACATATCAATACCAAACACAGCTATATTTTTATTATTTTTATGTTTCCGTTATTTTTTTATGTTGTTTTTATCATTTTATTTTTTAATACTTTACAGCATTTTATTTAACATTTTTTAACATTTGTACTTAGTCCCAATATGGGAATTGACCACTAGGTGAGGCAATTACTAGCATAGCAAAATTGCAATACTTTTGTGCAAAGTAAAACTGAAAGACTCTGAGGCAGTACTTTTCCATATATGTCCTACATGGCCTCGGATTGATTCTAAGGGAGAAAGAGACAGTTATAAAGAGATTCTCCTTGCTTACTGTGAGTAGTGTATTGCAGCAAGTCTTCACCTGTAAGGGGGCAACCCGGTGTCATCAGTTTGGCCTATTGTACTACCCTACCCAAGGACAGCCAGATCTCACTACTCTAGTGCTCAAAGAAGTTCAGCCATAGAAAGCAAACACACTCTTGCAGATCTCTTTGTTACAGGTACTTTACTGAAGTTGTTGTTTGGTACAGGGGAAGTTAACAGCAGTTGCTCATACACAGCACTAGTTATCAACAGTTTCTCAAGGCTCAGAAACCTTCTAAAAGTATGAGAGAAGCAGTACTGTGGCAAAACACAGCAGTCTTGTGCTCAGCTCACATGGGTTATACTTAGTCATAGACATTGGTGAGCCCCACAGGTAATAAATTCCCTCCACCCAACTTCATTTCATACTTACCTCTTCTTTTTGCAACATGCGGCGCCTGGCTTCTTCCTCCCAGCTACCCATTCACCTGCACTACAGTATCATAGCGCAAGGGACAGCATGGTTGGATAGACATTAAATGAGATACACAGGCTGGCGCCGCATCTTGAAAGAAGAAGAGTTAAGTATGACATTCCTAGACCTGGAGACTGTAGTGTGACGAGGGGGCCTATGAGGTCCCATGGCTTAGGGGTCCGGTCGGTTTGACCCCTATGGCTGTTATTCTGTCTTTGGCTAGAGGGTCCACAGCACTCCCCAGCTATAGATTGCTAGGGACCTTCCATTTGAAGACAGCACAAACTGAGTGACAGGGCTTGGTGCAGCTGCACCATGAAAGCGGGCCTGGGCCACAAAACAAAAGGCCGAGGGCTGGATTTGGCTCCCGGGCCTTGAGTTTGAAACCTGTGATCTTGCTATATGATATTTATATTAATAAAGTATGAAATAATTGTGTGGCCTTGCGCTCGGTCCGGTCTTTTCTTGGTTATTTGTAGTTTGCATATAAGTGAATGCTGAGCACCAATTAATAAGACGTCTTATTTGATTATACATCTATAATTACATACATCTAATTACGGGCAAGGAACACTATTTGGTGGATATTTTGTTTGTTTCTGTTTCTGTGTTTACCTACAATATAAAGGGGGCTCCTTAATGCTTCTAATGCATCTCATAAAATCCTCAGAGGACTCTTAATATAATCTGTGTTTAGGGTTAGGTATATTTTTTTCTTTTCTCCACTTGTCTGTATACAGAGCCATAAGTAGCTTTCGCTCTTAGTAAGGGGAAAATATCATGAGCCGCTTTGAGGCAGACAGCAAGGTAGCATTTTCCACACTAAAATCCAGGATGTCTTATAACATTTCTTATAAAAAGGCACAGTGTGAAGCCACTCTGAGCCTCTTATGGAGGACTATCAAGTGTTTGTACTCAGGTTGATAAAACATAAACACAGACACATTGTCTATTCAGAATATATTTACCAGAGGAAAAAAAAAATCCTATTTCAAATTGCACATATGTACACAAATATTACAAATTGTTATTCATCTCCATATATATACATGCATTATTTTTTAACAAATTCCCTGCCACTCTTGCTTCAATGCTTTCCACTGACAGTACACAGACGTTTTGATTTTATGCTCGTTATGGTCATTCACATCAGTAGAAAAAAAAAATGGATCTACCATTTTTAGAAAAAAAATGTATACTTTATATTGAGTTTGATTTATTAAAAATGGACAGAACATGGATTACATCTGTATGCTGTTCTGTTTTTCACAAATACACTTTAAATTATGTCAGTGGTCCATAGAACAGACCACAACATAACCTGTCTCCATTTTTTATTTTTGCAGATTCATAGTCCAGAAGAAAAACAGAAATATGAATAATTACATTGAAATCAATGTCCATGTTTTTGTCCAAAACAAATATAGGTGGAAAACGTACAACCTTACATTAAACCTAGAGTACAGAACACCCCATTGTCCTGATTGAACCCCAACTGATCAGAAAGTTACCTCCCAAGGATCTGGGATTCCTTGCGACTAGAATACATCTTTAAAAGGGGTTGTCTGTTTTTTTATTTCTTTTTTATTGTTGACTTATCCCCAGAATAGGTCATCAATAAAAGATCTGTTGGGGTCTGACATCCGGGACTGTTCAAAGCATGTTGTCTGTTTCACAGCCTTACCATTGATCTCTTATTAGTGATCTATTAAGAGGATAGGTCATAAATTAAAAACAACTTGACAACTCCTTTATAAATGAATGCCCTCAAATATCTGAAATAAGTAGCCAAAATAATGGGCCAAACCTTCTCTAATACCACTTGAGAGACTGATACTCCTACAGTTGTTGCTGCTAAAGGTGGTTTTACATGTTACTGAATTATAGGCTAGGACTGGGCAATTCTGACCTAAATCAAAATCACAATTAAATTGAACATTTTACCTTGATTACGATTATTGAATACTTTTAGGACACACCGATTTTTATATACTACGCCATGCCACTGAATTTTGGTTTTGGTTATTCACATACCAGCAATCCTGATTCGATAACGTACAGTTAGTGAAATATCCTTTACCAATTGCAGTGAGACAGGATAACAGGAATGCAAAATAATTGAAATAGTCAACACAAACAAATTCACATTGATTAATTGAGTGAACCTTCAATTTTGGTTATTTGACAATTTTGCTAGGTTCATAATAGCATCGGCTATCAATTATTCTAGTCTATCGAGGAACCGCTAAAATAATGGTCACATACAGAGCTCAATGGACCCCATTGACTATAATTAGGTCGCGCCTGACGTGCTCTGTTTTTAACCTGAAAGCGGCAGAAATTGTACATGTAGAAATTTTTTGTCCCGCCGATTTCAGATGGACACTGTCTGAGTCTCCTAACAATGAACGCAGCCTTAATTGCCCAGTCTTATTATACGGTACACTTAATTAATCCAACTGTTAGTTTACATTTTGGAAAAATACTATATATTGAAATCGGTAGTTATTTTTCATAACCAGGTTATAGAAGTTGGAGAGGATCATACAATTGTTAGTTTCACCCAGATAGATAAATGCTTAGAACCGAATGAGGGTCTTTTTTTTTTTTTTTTTTTTTAATAATAACTGTATATACAGTATACACTGTATATTTACGAGGATATATACAGATTTTTATTATTACTGTTAATTTATATAGCACCATTAATTCCATGGTGCTTTACATTTGAGGGTTTACTTACGGTACACAAGATATACAAAACAGATAATACAAACAGTGACCAACTGACACAGTGGGATAGAGGGCCCTGCCCAAAAGGGATTACAATCTATGAGGGAAGAAGGATAGAGACAGAAGGTGGGGGTAGAGGCTGTTCAGGTGGTGGTATGGAGACAGTAGTGTTATTGGAGGTTGTAGGCCTTCCTGAATAGGTGAGTCTTCAGGGCCTTCTTGAAGCTTGTGACTGTGAGGGACAGTCTTATGTGTCTTGGTAATGAGTTCCAGAGTATGGGGGATGCACGGGAGAAGTCTTGGAGACGATTGTATGAAGAGGGGATAAGAGCAGAGCGGAGTAGGAGGTCTTTGGAGGATCGGAGGTTACGTGCGGGCAGGTAGCGGAAGATTAGGTCGGGGATATATGGAATGGAGGGGACAGGTTGTGGATGGCTTTGTATGTCAGTGTTAGTAATTTGAACTCTGCTGGGCAACGGGTAGCCAGTGAAGGGATTGGCAGAGGTGAGCGGCCGATGAAGAACAGGGGGAGAGGTGTATTAAGCGAGCAACACAGTTTAAGGTGGACTGGAGGGGGGCGAGAGTGTTAGCTGGGAGGCCATGGAAAAGGGTGTTACCGTAGCCAAGGCAGGAGATTATGAGGGCGTGGACTAGTATCTTTGTGGTTTCAGGGGTGAGGAAGGAGCGGATTCAATGGATGTTCTTGAGTTTGAATATGCAGCTTGAAGGATAGGTCAGAGTCTAAGGTTATCCCAAGGCAGCGGGCCCATGGCACTGGGGTGAGAGTGGTTCCATTAATTTTGATAGATGGGTCAGGGGGGCCGTGCGAGGAGGGGTAAAGACTATGAACTTTGTTTTTTCCATGTTGAGTGTAAGGGTCTTGCCAAACGAAGCAATACCCTGACACTACTGCAGGGGTCTGGGAGGAAGGACAGAGACAAGTGAGCCCTAATCTCACCCCAGCCACTGTCCCTTCCTATTGCCACAGTTACCCTAAATGGTAAAAGGACAACCTGAAGACAAGCCCTATACTGGGTAAGTGACACACAGAACAGGACAAGACAAACAAATGACAAAAGAGAGGTCAGGAAGCCAAGGGGTCAGTAACAAACGAGCAAAGCAGTACAAAGTCAAAATCCAAGAGAATAGTCAAAGTCAAAGCCAGTGGTCAGAAAATCAGATAACAAAGTAGTAAGGTATATCACAAGGAGAGCAGGCAAAGACAGAGCAATAACCGGCGACCATGTGAGGGCTGACAACCTGTTTATAGAAAGTCTGGGACCAGCCCCAGAGCTGATAGGTACACAGGCTGTCACTCACTCAGGCCAGGAAGAGATTAACTCTATGCAGTCCAGAGAGAAATGTTCCTAATTACACGGGTGTGGCTTTACACAGCAAGAGAACTAGGACCATGTTCAGACTGAGCATCAAGAAGCTAACACAAAGAACCAAATTGAAGACGCCTCCTTCGCCACAGCGTGTGAGCGGAGGGCGGCGCCGAGACCCGAAACGGCAGAGACGTTACATTGAGTTTGAGAAATCGGGAGAAGAGAAAGGAGGCTACGGCTGCTAGACATTCTGGGACTCTGGACAACAGAGAGGTAATGTCTGGTCTAGAGAGATATATTTGAGTGTCGTCAGCATAGCAATGGTAATGGAAACCATGGGATTCTATGAGTTGGCCAAGGCCAAGGATGTAGATGGAGAACAGAATATCACTAGAATATCTTGTCATTTAAATTTAGAAATTTTCTTACACACAAATCTGAACATATTAAGCCAAGAAGACAGACAAGTAAGGACACCTCTGTAGATGTAAGTACATCTGTGCATTGTGTGTTATACTATAAATTATATAGACACACAAACACGTAATTACAGAGTGACCAGTGACTAGACAACTGCCTATTAGATAACATTCACACAGTTAAATGTTTTCATGTAAGTTCTAATTGGAGCTGGAAAACAGTAAGTAGCTTAACAGTAAAAATAGCAAAGAAAAAAAAAAAGACATAGTCCCAAGATACATGACATTTTTCTACACTGCTTAGGCATTCCAGAAGTGACCTTGAAGATAATGATGCTTGGTTGGTAGTAGCTCAGTGAAATATGACAAGTGTTCAGCCTTAATAGACATATTCCTGCATTCTTTCATTGAGAAAGTGTGTACTATTTTTACTAGGCCATAGAAATTATACATTGCTGCTTTCTGATCACCTACAGAATTTTACAAATAAGGAAACTATATAGTTAATCCAGAAATACCTTACAAACATTATTTATAAAGAGATTATTCTAGACGTATATAGGTGCATCTCAATAAATTAGAATATCTTTGAACAGTTTATTTCGGTAATTAAATTAAAAAAGTGACCTCCTATATTTTCTAGGTTCTTTACACATAGAGTGTTCTATTTCAAGTGTTTTATTTCTGTAAATGTTGATTATGGATTACAGGTAATGAAAACCCAAATCTAAGAAAATTTGAATATTGTAAAAATGTTCAGTATTGTAAATTCAGTGTCACCTGCCAAGGTTTCCTAAGCCTTTAAATGGTCCCTCAGTCTGGATCAGTAGGACACACAATCATGGAAGACGCTGATTATGTATTGAATTACTGAAATGAATGAACGTTTCAAAAATATTCTAATTTATAGAGATGCACATGTATCAAATACTGTGCATGTGATATAGAACTTTACCATAAGCTCCTATATAAAAGCAATTATCCAGCACTAGGAAATTATGACAAGACATCTCAACAAAAGGTAATGCATCCCAAAGGGTCTTGTTGGACAGAACCATCTACAAGATGTAAAATGGGCATGATTGAAAACTGCAGGCACTGAAAATATAGACATCCAACTGTTTTTAAAGAGACCTTGCATTGCTTCCACTGACTAGCAGATTACACAGCCTTCCAAAGATTCAGCTTTACTTTCAGCTCTCTTGGCCATCCTGACTCCACAAGAGGCACAGGCAGCCATTGCCAATGATACCCTCCAGTGCAGCAGTTAGTTTGGTGAAGCCTAACAAGACTGTAGTGTCAAAGGGACCATGATGTTTTCAACTTTCACTGGTCATGCAAGTATGAACTTTCTTAGTTAAATCCCAAGTGGATGGTGCAGATGCTCTACTAAAGTGGTTGGGCAAGGATGTAACCATAAGAGCCCTTTCACATTAACTACTTTTTCTGTCCGTGTGCTATCTGTGGAATGGCAAATTGGTGACATATTATCCTACTGGATGATATTAGGCAAACTGTGGGCAATGCAACCGCTGTAGTGACTGATAGAGCAACTAAAGGCATGTTTAAGTTTGGTCAGTGCACTGTGTGTAGTCATGTTATGAGGAGTTCCATATTTAATAATCCTGCAGAAGATAGAATCTTCAATGCGAGGACATTTATTAATTGTAGATTCATTATAATGGTGATGATCCTGTAAAAAGGGGCTATGTGGATTTATACTTTGAATACCCTACGTCTATCTGGCATGAATAAAGAGTTAAAATTTGGATGTTTCTTGTTATGATCAGTTTCTTGTTTTAACGCTATTTACAATGCTAATGTGTTTTTTGTTTGTTTTTTTACCCTATTCATACTGATTTTGTGCATTTTTTTTTCTCTTTCTTTGCAGAATTAAAGATAATATTGCTGTTTTTGTAAATGTCTTCTACTATGGGATGCATCCATGCAAAATTGGAGTGTATTTTCTTGTTTATGTTATTTGGTGTATGATAAATGCATATGGACACAATGTATTTCCATGTTGATGCATAGGTATTATTTTGTTCAATGTTAAATGCACCATTTTTTTCACTTTTCTCTACTCATCTTGGCTATTCAAGTCTACAGGTCCATTGACATCAATCCAGACCCCTACTTATCACACAAACATATGTGACTCTGAATGTGACCTTTAAAGGGGGACTCTACTTCCACACTCACCTATCTCACTAGGCTATAAAAAAAAAAAGTTAAGCGACATCAACATCCACACAAATAGTTGCCACCACCGGCCATTTAAGTTAGATGAGACACATCTGTACCTTCTTGTACCACACGGTGAACCTCTAGCACTCTAGAATACAAAAGGTAATGAAGATGATCAATAGTCTCTTCACAATCATGGGACATTTTAGAGCCAAGGACAATCTAACTAATTTAGAAAATTTTATATACACAAAAAATACAGTGCTTACAGAAAAAAAAGATGTAATAAGAAGACAGAAATGCAAGTGAACAGTATACAAAACAAAAGGCAATAAAAAAAAAAAAAAAAAAAACAGACCTCCTAGAAGTATGGTGGTGCACCTTGGCAGGAAATTGGAAAGACTACAGGCTTGGCTTCATCTTCTCCAGGTATCTGACCTGAGGGGTCCTGACCATAACCCATTTTTGAAGGACCCCTTAATTAAGTCCTCTTTCAGGAACCTTCAATCTGTGACTAGGGCTGGCTACTTACAATCCACAAGAGAGACATGACATATTTTGGGAATATTCCATACCTATGGGTGGGTACCATATCATATAGGAATGATATATTTCGGCAAGTGATACCAAATGTTTTTACTAGTTAAGGCATACCAAAAAGGAGGGTGAAATCATTCTTATCTGCAGATAAGTGATTTTAGAGTGGTTATGAATGACTAGACAAGGTTTCCTGACACTACTCCTCTATGCAGATGCAGTCATGTTTTCTTTGGTCAATATAAGAGTTATGGCCTGGCATGCTTTCAGACTGAAATAGTAGATGTGGTGTGTGGTTTGAAACTCTCCAATAAAGACACTTGGCTTCTTTGCATTGACATGCAAATGAGTTGACCATTTACAATTTAATTATCATGAACCTAGTTCACTATCTGTATCTTGGGATGTAGATTGTGAATGGAGTTAATATAAATAGGTAATGATGTGAGATTGGTGGAACGAGGGGACGGAGCAACCCCAGAGGCTGAATGCCGCTTCGGATCACATGATCCATGGGTCGTGACATGGCCAAAACATCCCAATCCATCAGCTGCAATAACCCAGGACAGGTAAGTAAATTAACAGCCCCTGGACAAACCCTTTAACCAACATTCAATAACATTGAACAGAATTCATAATTACAACAATGCAATGTGCACATAATTCCTTACATCCATAAATAAACAAATAAACCAGACTAGCAAACGGACGTAATGTGTGTGCTGTTCATTTTTCACAGATACATTGCTGGTTAATGTTTAAAAATAAAAACATCATCTGTTTTTAACTGTCGCAAAAAATGGAAGACATACAGATGGCACCAGGTATCAGAAGCGGATGAGGCACAAATACAATATGATGTACAAAACGTCCAATTTTTTATAGTCTGCGAAATGGATGATTAGTGTGAAAGCATGTTAAAGCTAAAAGTGCATCTTTGGGTCCGTGAGAAAGTGGCACAGGCGGCACATGGATGATATCCGTGTGATGTTCATGCCCTTCACGGGCTCAATTTCAATTAATGACCTGGCCCGCAAAACAGGACAGGAATAGGACCTGGCCCCATGCCCCCTTAGACAAACCCATGATGCATGGTCGTGTGCATGGGACCATAGAGAATAATGAGTTAGTGTGCTAACAGTTGCAAATCATACATATATGAAGCCTAATACAGATGTGAAGGACAGAAGGGCCAAGGTTCAAAAGCCAGACAAAATATTGAAGATCCAAGACATAGCCAGAAGATGAAGCTGATGTCAATATTAGGAAGAAAATGCTTAAATCCCAAGGAGCAAAGTAGAATCAAAGGTCAGGATGTTTAAATGTTTACAACCAGAAGTCATGTCATGGCAATATAACAGGAATGTTGCCAGTCAGGACTTGATGTGAAGAGGAGGGGGTTTAAGGGTCAGAAATATTTAAATGGACCCCAGTGAATATATTATTGGGCTTTTCTGGTTGCCATAGCAACTGGAAGGAAAGACAAATAAAGAATCGGGGAGCATGTGACAAAATCAGCTGGTTTGTGGCAACAGTACAGAGGACCTCAAAATCCAGCTTAAGAAGCTGAATAGTATGAAATGTGGGGAATACTAACCTATTAAACTAGCAATTTAAAATCATATCTATTTATATCTGCTTATATTCTCATATATGTAGAGACTACAATAGGTTTACAACCAAAGTAAGATTGAAGGAATTACTCAGAGATTTCCTGACGTTTCTGCTTGGTTTACTGGGGAAAAAAATGATTTAGCAAGTTATGTAGTAAAAGGCCAAGGAATAATACTTAGAAAAGTTTGCTAGAAATTTAATAGATACCATCTGAGAGACTGCAAACAGAAAATGTTATACTTGAATCCATGCAGTAAAGTAGCAATATAGTTATAGTACAATAAATCTCTCTCAAAACTACGGCAAAATCCATTTATTACAGCTCTTGAGATGATCCAGTATCAGAAGCAATTCCACTACAAGGTTGGGGACATAATCCAATGTATTAGAAGCAGGCAGCTGAAAAGTTTTATATTAAAACTTCAGAAAGTTAACTGTCTCTAGTTAAACACTGAGCATTGATAAAAATAAAAAAAATAAGAAAGTAAAAATGAGCATAATAGCCACATATATAATTTATTCTACCAGCTTTTCTCTTACTAAAGCCGGTTGCACATGACCGTGTGCTAACCGGTGGCTGTGAATCAACGGCATGGGCGACAAACGGATGTTATCCATGTGCTGTCCGTGCACCAGCTGTGCTTCTGCGGCCCCTTTCATTCAATGAATAGTAGCCGCAGAAGCGCGGCCGCAAAATTGGACAGGAATAGGACCTGTTCCATATTTTGCAGCCCGGACTGTTGGCCCGCCCATGGGACTGTGTAATTAATCTGTACAGGCCCATAGAAATAAATGAATCAGTGTGCTATCCGAGAAAAACCCGGATAGCACACTGACCATTCATACGGTCGTCTGCAAGGGGCTTAAGGGTTATTTGCCTCACTGTGTATGTGGATGTGTAGTTTGCATGTGGAGAGTCAGCTGGTCAAGAAAGGTTTCCTGGGAAAAGCTGTGCAAAATCTCTCTCCTCCAGAAAGAAGACAATTTCCTGTAGTGCCCTATTGGACACCTTCCAAGAGACAGTACACCCTGCATCTCGCATGGTCAACCAAAACTCTACTATTTTTTTTTTTTTTTTTTTGAACAATAGTTTTTTTATTGAATATTTCACAGAAATACAATACAACAAGTTAAAAAGTAGGACAAGAAACATAGGATACATTCATGGCTACACAATCTGCATATATCAGGAGGAATACAAATACACAAGAATACAGCATGAACAAAGATACATACTGAGATACACACTGAAAAATATTAAAAATTAATTAGAAATTAAAACCCCGTCATACTTAGAAGTAGCCAAACTTAGTATAGTGAAAAGAGGCTTTATGCAAGGCGTAGCCATTCGGGGGAAAGGGGTAGATCAGGACAAATGAACCAATGAAGTGAACAGGCCTAAAGGACAAATGATACGAGTGTGCCACGTAGACACGTTTGCAGACCCACCTGCTACCAGTCATGACCATTAGAGAGAAAGAGAAAAAGAAGTTGTTATTAAGCGGGTATTTTAAGGCTATGCAAATAAGATATTCCGTAGGTGATTAAAAAGGGGGGTGTACCAAGAGCACTAGAACTGGCCAGGAAATATAGGCTGTCATTGGGCATTTGGTGGGGGGAACAAGGTCGCCTAAACCTCCCAGTTCTTCCGGGTTCCACCGTTATGTGCATAAATTTGTTCATAATGGTAGTTCAACGATACCACAGAAATCCGCTCTGTCAAGGTCGGGCAAAAGGCAGACTTCCATCTACGGGCAATAAGCAGGTGAGCCACCCCAAGTACTTGGCACATGACAGTCCTATACCTGCTTGGAGTCGTATGGACGCCCAACAGTAGCAGTGCCATCTCGGGTGTAGCTCTTACCCCACCTCCACACAGTTTATTAATTAATGAAAAAACTGATATCCAAAAGGGCTGGATGATCGGGCAGTGCCAGAACACATGGAACAGGGAGCCAACCCCTCCGCAACCTCTCCAACAGCAAGAAGGACAAGTAGGATAGAACTTAGCTAGACGAAGGGGAGGGTAATACCAGCGTAAGAGCAATTTACTACACTGCTCCCAGTGTGAGGCACATACCGTGGATTGCTTAGTCCATCTAATTGCCTCCCGCCAGCAACTGGTCTCAAATCTGCGGCCAAAATCCTCCTCCCACAGGTGCATGTGTTTGGACTTCCGAAAGGTGCAGTCCATGTTCACAGTGCGGTACAGAGTTTTCGTGTTGTAAGCAGCTGGAGAAGTCTGTGGGTGTAGGAGGTCAGCAGCCGGTTGCGGCAAGCATACTTGAGCCAGGGGGTTGTCTGAAAAGTAGGAAACTAGTCTAGTGTAGGTAAATTTCTCCCTTGCGGGAAGATTATGCTTCTCTAACGTAGAGAAGGGTACAGTACCATCACCCCTATAGAGATCAGAAATGTACATTATCCCACAGCTAAGCCATGTATCTAGAGATAAATGTAGGATCTTGTGAGGGAGTGTTGTAAGTGGCAAATTCAAGGTGATCCAAGGAATGTCGCTGTCCGAAATAGCACAAAGGGCTCGCCATGCCCCAACCGTGGCCTGTACAGCTGGCGGAGCAATGAGGAGTAAGCGCTTGCCGGGCCCTGATGCTAACAAATACTATGTTTTTTTGAGGGTGCCTCTAGGCTTGACCGGTATAAGATGAGATTCTCTCTTGATAACTCTTATGGATCCTGAGATATCAGCATATTACATACGTCTTTGGCTGCAGAGTGCCTCCCTGTCAGGACGAATTACATAGGTCCATGGAAGGGAAAGGGTTAATCTATCAAGTATACTACTTCAAGAAGTATCTGTATAAGTCCTAAGTGTATATGAGCTCCAGGCTTCTACATTACCTCATTAAATATAATTTGGTGGTTATTAATTTCCACAGTCAGTCATTTGGTGGTTATAGGTAAATAATAGACTGCTTAAGAACATGAAATACAGAATAAGCAAATATTCTGCACAATGGACCATAAGCACTTAAAATTTGAGATGCAACCAATTTTAGAATATGTAGAGCTCACAGAGGAAGATCACATCCAGCAGGGCTGTCAGTTCTGGAGGACTATAAGTTTACAGGACAGAATTTCTAAGAGCTGCATCAGGAATTTAAAAACAGGATTTTTTCCTCTTTACCAAAGTCATTTCAATGGGATTTCTCAGGTGGAACCCACTTGCAGACTGAGCATGATGCTTATTTTTTCCACTAAGTGAAAAAAATCTAAATCTGCCTTGCGTTGAAATGTATGGTGGCTGATTTCTGTTAGAATCTGCAGCTGATTTTGAGATGGAATCTGCCTCAAAATCAGCTCCAAATTCCTCTGTGTGAACATACCCTTAGGGTGCTTTAAAAAAAATAAATAAATAAATAAACAATGGATGAAACATATGCTAGCTGATTGTAATAAGTACTCTGTAAGTTTGTTTGTCCTTTAGCAGGGCTCCAAAGAGTATTACAACTTTTACAAAAAATGCATCAGACATAACAGCTAACTAACATAACATAACAGTATATAGACCTGCAAGATGACCTTGCTTCAGGTAACTCAGTCGAAAATTATTCATCTAAAAAAGTGCAAAATGGAGCAAATAAATATTTTTAAAACATATCTGGAGTGTGAACTCATGTAAATCCTAAATTAAGCGTTGCAACTTATAGGTAGTAGCCTGTAAGCCTAAGGCTATGTTCACATCTCCATTGGGATTTCCATATTTCTGTTCTGTTATAGGAACAGAAAAAGTAAAATCTCGACAGGGACAGATTCATGATATGATGGGCTCAAATGGATCTCAACAGACCCCACTATAATGAGGTCCATCAGCTGTTATGGTGTTGTCTTTCATTTTGCCAGAAGAAAATGTCCTGCATGTAGGATTTTTTATCTGCAATATTTGAAGGAATCTATTATATTTGATTATTATTTGTATTTTAATGGCACTTGCTTATAACATTCTATTTTAATATAATATCTTGTAGTCTGGGAATACTCATAGCCTGCCATTTAACAGTGGCTCTGAATTTGCTAATAATCTGGGGGAAAAAAATTGAATGCAAGAGAAAAGAGATTAAAAAAAAAAGATTTTATTTACTTATCCATGTGCAACTGACAATTCTCATTAATGTGAGAGAGGATTGTTTATATATATATATATATATATATATATATATATATATATATATATACACACACACACACACATATACACACACATATATACACACACACACACACACACACACACACACACACGTATAGCTCATACATGGCAATATATTTTTTTCATATAAGTGTATCAATGGCTGCAGGACAATAGTATGTGATACCATCAGTAACCACCAGATGGCATAATCTGAATCTAGTGTATCAACCATAAGTTACAGACCTTTATTTCACAAACGTCATTGTTACAACAGTGCAAATTCTACACATCTACTTTATAAATAATAAAAAAAGGAATTAATTAGAAATGATAGTTTATTTTCCTGATACTCATGGCATTGATCAGGACAGTAATGATATTAATGTATTACTAATTTCAAAGAGCCTTGAATAAAAGCTGTCACACATCACTAAACTATGTCCTTTATGAAAAAATCAATTCCTAATCAATATATAAATCAATGAAGCCAAAACCCAATTGTGTTGATATTCTGGGCCTGTTCAATAAGAACAACTAATATAAGAAATCTGCATTGCCACCAGTTCCTTTTAAAAATGTCATTATCTTACATTTTTTGTTGCTTCATACTTGACAGGAAGTTTCTGTAAAAAAAATAAAATGCTCCCCATTCCCTTTTGTGTGACTCTAACCTATGAGTACTTACACTGCTCCTGAGATGTAAACACGATAAAAGGAGAACAAAATAACTAGCACCTCACGGATCATTTAATTAATTACCAGAAGCATAGATCCATATGCAGATGTCTAAATATTTTAGCCAATTTTTTTATATGTCTCTGCGGGGTCTTGCTGGTACCAGAGTGGTTTGATTTTGGCCCACTTCTAAGGATGTTGGCTACCACGATATTCACCCTTTAATCACAATATAAGGATCTGGAGATTAGTGCGGGGAGTCTGCCAGGCTGCTACTCCCCGAGGTTGTCCTGGTATGGGTATGGCACGGATTAATGGTGCAGTGCACCACAAAATCAAGCAAAATGCAAAATGTGAATACAGACTACAAAATCAAAGCATACAGAATACATGCACAGAGTAAAGACAAACAGGAGTCCAGGACTGGTAACAGAGGCACAAAATTAGGAGCAGGTCAAAACATCCAGATTGCAGAGACTGGGTCTAAAACAGGAATCCAAAGAAGTACATCAGGATAGGTAGCAGATACATACTTATGGAAGACCCATAGGCTACAGATAGCAGCGGAATAGCAGAAGACTGTAAGCCAAACATTCATGATAGAAGTCAATGGCCACAGGTAGCAAAGGTAAAAGAGAAGCCCATAAACCAAACATGACAGACAGAAGAACACTGTGTCCAAACATGGCAAACAGAAAGACATGTATCCAAACCAGAGACACATACATGGCAGAAGAACAACTGCATCCACAAAGGAAGATACATGGCAGAAGGACAAATATGTCCACAGAATTACAGACATGACTCTGGCATGAAACAGAAAGATAACTCAGACATAGAGACAGGGGGACAGAAAGCACCCAAACAACAGATCATAAAACAGACAGCTGAGATGCTGCAAAGAGAAGCAGACTTGTATACACACAGGCACTGGCATAAAGAAGCTTAGCAGGTGAAAACACTAACCCCTACAACTTTAATTATTTTATTTTTTTAATACTTCTTAGGTACTGGCACACAGAAATGGAGCACATCCTCCTGTGTGAAGAGATAAGTTTCCTGTCAAGAAAGAAGATGCACGATATTGAAATATTTAAATGAAAAAAAAAGCGTTTATATTTCAGAAAGCTATCATTCAGAAACAATGTTCTTTCACCAGACAACCCCTTTAATAAAGTAAATAGTGTTCTTTTAATCATGAGATTTCCCAAAAACTAGCAAGATTATTTTATTAGTTTATTAAGTCATTGCATGTTGAAGGTGCTGGTCACGCTAGAATTGTAGAACTTAAAATATTGGACTCCTATGGGTTAATGTGTCATTTCATCTACTGTTACTGCTAGTCAGCATTTCTTTATTAAAAGAGAGTCTGCATGTTATACCCATGCATCAGGTCTATAAAGAGGGTTACATGGGCCACCTAAACAATTAATCAAGGGTTAAGATGAAAATCTCTTTGAGTAGCCTATCATTATTTACTCTATAATGTATCTACTGTATATATGGATATGAAGAAAATACAATAGTTAAAGGGGTTGGCCACTTTCAGACCAATATTGAGAGACAAATGTTATTGTTTGTATAATAAAAAGTATAATTTTCGAATATACTTTCTCTATCACTTCCTCACAATTTTCTAGATCTCTGCTTGCTGTCAGTCATTCTTCTTACTTCCAATGGATAAAAATCAGTCCATGGTCATGTGATGGACACACAGGTGCACAGCTCGTTACCAGACAGATGTCCGATTATTGTGCTGTGACCAGGGGGTCACAGGCCAAGCAACTGCCACCTGGCTGCCTATCCTTATTGCACATACAATACAATCCCAGGTTCAAGTCCCCTTGTGGGAGACGAAAAAGGTAAACAAAAAAAAAAAAGTTTAAAAAGTTAAAAGAAAGTAGAAAAAATAAAAATTACAACTTGCCCTGCAAATAAACAGCCCTAATACAGCTCCATCAACAAAATTGTAAAAACAGTTATTTGACCACTGTAAGTAACTATTATTTATAGAGCAATAGTAAGTTTCTTTGACAAGTCTGCTTCAGTAATGACTGAGTAAACGTATGAATAAATTGATATTTGGGTCCCTCCACCCCCCTTGTCAATGGGGTGTGTCCTTACATAATATGACACTGTCCAATCAGTGCTGATAGCATTAAAGTGTGTACTGACACAACATATTCACAGGGGAAATGGTATCACACAGTTGTAAATATATTCATACATTTCTAGGAGGACTGACAAAAGAGCAGCACAATGCAGCGTTTTAAGAAAACATGTTACACAATTGATATTTAAGAGGAATACTGTACAGCATTTACTAAAATAGACATGTCAATGTTTAATCTTTAAAAGGACTCGCCCTAGTTTTACAAGTTATCACCTACTGTATTTATAGGATTGGTGACAACTTGCTGATACTGGGTCCTAATACTGGGACATCCACTGACCTCAGGAATCTGCTAGCTCAGATTTTGACTGAGGTACATTAATGCCCACGATCAGTACGAAAAGTTATATAATTTTAAAATATTTTCTGTAGCAATTCCTTATGGCTTTCTAGATCTTTGCTTGCAGTCATTCATGGTTTATCTACAGTAGATAAGAATTGCTTCATGGTTATGTGATGGTCACAGAGGTGCACAGCTCGTTACAGTCAGATCTCAGTAATCAGTGTGTAACAAGCTGTGCACTTGCGTGTTCATCACATGACCATGCATTAATTTTTATCCATAATTACTATGTCCACATCACAGGTTCTAGCCCTGTGACAATTGTCACCTACTTAAAAATGACCATATCAGAGAGGGAGATCTATTTGCAAATTTCTTTTAGCAGCACATTGTGCTATAAAAAAAAAAAAAAAAAAAAAGCTTTAAAAATGTGAAAAACTGACAAATTTTTTTCTCCTTTTTGTTCAGATTTTCTTGGATATTAAAATAAAGAAAAAACATGGAAAAATAAAAACATAAAAATACAGCCCTTTTATCAACAAAAAAAGACAAAAATTATTTGAACAACTCAAAAGGAAAAAAAAATACTCTAGCCCTCAAAACCAAAAAATATGTCCAGAGAAATGGCTCAGTCCTGAAATGGTTAAAGTCACCCCCACTTCAAATACATAGATTTTTTGCTTTACTGCGTAACCTTTATGCAGCTTTCATGACTCCACATCTCTAATGTACAATAGTTGCACTGCCCTTCACATTGTATATACAAAAAAAGTGAACTATGGAACATGAAATATAACTCTTTACTTTGCCACCTTCCTCCACCTCCAAATTCTTCCTGTCCACTTTCATTACCTTCACTACATGAATATAGGACATCACCCCTAGAAAGTGATAACAACATTGGACCTGTCCGCTTCGGTTACATGGGATATGTGTTTTTATCAATGCTGCAGCTAAACAACGGGGACATCAAAGCTTCAGGTATGCATTGGAAAGGGGTCTCCTAGCAACAGCAGTGAAGTGGCTGGTAGACGCCGCTAGGAATCCTCCCACATAGTCACAATTGTTTGTTATATTGATGGCGTTCCTGCTCTTACCTCTGCCCTTTATTTAAGGTTCTCTATTGCTACACATCTGAAGAAAGCTGTAAAGCTGAAGGTCAGACCGAGACAACACTGAGCCTCCTCGGATGGAGACATTTTCCAGGACCAACAAAAATAATTTGTTTTCTGCACTTTGTGTCATTTTGGTTGAAGCACATAAGGGGGATATTAGAGCAATTAACCTCTGTGTTACTGTATCTCAATGTGTGGGATACATGTGTGGCATGACTGGCACACCAGGAGATTGGGCTAAATAAAACTTGATTTGGAAAGAAAATTGCATTTAGTTTTTAAATTATGTCAATAGCAAATTTCGGTTTGTATGTCAAAGGAAAAATACAGAGGATACTATAGCCCGGGGGTAGGCAACCTTCGGCACTGCAGCTGTTGTAAAACTACAACTCCCAGCATGCATACTTGCTCTGCTGTTCTCGGAACTCCCATGGATGTGTATAGAGCATGTTGGGAGTTGTAGCTTCACAGCAGCTGGAGTGACGGAGGTTGCTGACCCCTGCCATAGACTAATGTAAGGATACTATGCTGTACAAAGATTAAAGGGATTGGCTGATTTAAATCTATTTTAACCAAATGTGCAATTTGCTTATTTGGTATTATATGCTATGACGAAGGTCGTGGTTTGCGTCCTACATGCCTTGGCGTTTGGTCCTATCATTCTTTCAGGTGGATGCAACTTTTTAATGTACTTCAATAAAATTAGAATATTCTTTCATCCAAAGCTGGATCATTTTGAGTTATTTCCAGTTCTAGTAACCACTACAAGTGGAGATCTGTGTGTGGAGGATGAAAGTGACCAGTGCCCATGTGACTGGTGAATAGATTTACCTGCTACAATGTAAGATAAGAAGTTATCATCTATTCATAGCATAAGTGATAATATGCTGATTGGTGGGGGTTAGACCGCTAAAACCTCCTCTGTTCTTGAGAACAGGGATCATATTTTTCCAGTGTGAATAGAGCTGTAGGTTAATTTCTGTGGAGGAAATTGCTGTACTCCAGCTACCTCACAGAAATGAATGCCAAGACTGCAGGAGCAGGACACTTAGACCTGTGTGTGTGATAAAGAAAAGTAAATTATTGGTGATCACTTTAGGAACACCTGAATGTTAAAGGTAGTGGAGTTACTATAGGCTTTATAGTAATGTCAAATTAATAGGTTTATTCACAAGGGACCATAGGATAATTTTACAAATTTCTTGATGATATGCTCAACTAGATTTGCAATACATTTGAAATTCTATGATAATTTATGGTAATATCAGATTTCTACTAGTGAGCGTTTAAAGTGGATTCGTATTTGCTAGAACAGTGAACAGAAATTACAAGAAAAATAAAACAGAAGCAGTTTACATCATTTTACCAGACCAGTTCTAAAAAGCATGCTGTGATAGATTTCCTATGTAAACATTCACGCTGCAAATATCTCATTCCACTGTAGGTGTGGGTGGTCTACTGGATTTAGATCTCATGCAGACCATGAAAGTACATTAAACTCTAATCTAATGACAAGGCACATTATGTTACTGACTAGAGTGTGACCAAAGAAGGAAGCACATGGTCAGCAACAGTGACAATTAAATAATTCTGAAGTGGCATAGAAGGAGCCTTATGTGTACCAAAGACATCCTACATTACACCACTACCACTCCAAACTGTTGACACATATCTATGTGTGCATGTGCAAATGTTTATGTCCATGTATGTAATAAGTATAAGTAATGGGCAATGCAATATAAGTAATATTTCTAAGAATGATTTTATTTAACATAAAAATTATATATCACTTAAATTAAAAAATATAACTACAATATACAGTATACCCAATATTAAAAGTCACTTTTTAGGAAATTACAGGTCATTTGGAAATATGCGCTTTTTTAAACCCTTCAAATGCTGTATCAATATAGTGATCATGTTTGCATCATGATTTAGTAGCACTAGCTAGTAACTAGTAGAAAGGGGTAATACTGCTCACAGTATTTTCTGGGACAATACTGGCAGAATTTCAAGTCTGATAAACACTAGTAGCCTGGATGGGAATATGGAGCTTGTTGGGAATACATTCACTAGACAGATATCTCTAGCAGTTAATTAATAACGTTAGAGTAAGCGATCATGCAAACGGACATAGAGCCTCTATGGCAGGTAATACAGTATGGCTCCTTAGTAATAAAAGAAAATGTATGCACAGTCAGCTAGTACATTGCTCTGCATAGAGACAATAACCTTAAGACCGGGGACCCACATGGCGTAAACGACGTGGTTTGCCCGCGGCGTTTTACAGTCACAGCAAATCCTGTGACTGTCAATTATACCTACAGAAACGCTGTTGGTTTCCCTATAGCTATAATGGAAACAAAATCCACAGAGGAAACCTGTGATGCACTGCCGCCATGGTTTTTCCCACAGCGCTTTTTTGCTGTGGGACGCTATGTGGGGCCTTAGCCTAAAACAGCTGGGGGTCTGCTTGGGACCCTCATCCTTTTGAAGGAGGTTTTTCTGACTGGGCTATTACTCCCAGAATATGCCCTTCAGTTTCTTTGCAAACAATGCATTAATGTATAGGGAACTACCTTCCAAAAGGTAGCACTAGGAGTAAATTCCTCTTTTTTACCAATGAGGTCTTATTTTCTTAATACTTACCCAAAATATCTATACAGAGTTAATATGATTTTATACTATGGTAGGTTTTCAGAAATAAACACTTTACTTCAGATCCTACTATAACATGTCTACTCTGATTAGGTTGCTGCTTCATTCATGTGTTTTTGCACTTTGGATTATTGGAAGGCTGCAAAACAAATTTAAATCTAGCTCAGCTACTAGACAATCCATGATTTTAGTAAATCATGATTAAATGAAATCACTTTCACACTATCATAGTGCCACCATCATGACTGTTGATATGTGATGACGTCTTCATATAAGAGGACCTATGACTACTCCTAACTTAAATAACTGTATTTCTCATGAAATACCAAGTCTGAAGTATATTTTATTATAAATCTGTGCTATAGCGTTCCTCTGTAATATGTCCTGGAAATTTATGAATACATTGGCAGATAGGCGCTACCATTCTTTTATCAAGTTGCAGCCTGGCACTGTCAGCACTGATAGGACAGTGTGAAAGTATGTATAGAACCCCCCACTGGTTAGAACCAGTTTGCAATTGATTCAACTTTCTAATAGGAATAACAGAGGACACGGTTGAAGTCTTCAATAAAACCTGGTTTTATTGGTTGGAATTCCAACGCTCTGGAGAGTATCAGATGCTTCTGGGCTTTACTCTATGGCCTATACTCTGTGCAGGGTGTCCACCGTCAGCCATGGTGCTATTGCTGCTGTTATGCTAATCTCTGTCCTTATGTTATTGATTATAGGTCCTTCTGATGGGGACCTGACATGGCTAGTTCTCTGGACCCTCATTGGGGCCCTTATATGGTTTGTTTTCTTCTTGCCCCCTACTCACCCACCCTTTTTCGTTCTCCTCTTTCTCTCCTCTCTTATCTCTCTCTCTCTCTCTCTCCTCTGCCTTTCTTGCCTTTCTCTAGTAATCTTTTCTTCTACTTTCACACTTTCCCTCCTTTTCTTTTTCTTAATATCTCTGTAACCTTGTTAGCTGGGTCCGTCTGGGGGTCTCTCCTCAGGAGGCTCCGGCCTGCTTTGTTTTGTTTGTATGTTTGTGTTTTTTTTTTTGTACTATTGGTCTGTTTCAGACCTTGTTGTATTATTATAAAACTGCAATAAAAATTTGAATTGGAAAAAAAAGGAATAAGAGAGGAACAACACAACACAGAGCTCTAATAAAATATGCTCCAGAATTATCACATAGGAAAATCAGTTATTTAATAAAACAGACATGGGTGACAGGTCTCCTTAAAGTCTTTGAACACCTTTGAGGTTTTTATTGCATTTGGCTATATTATATGATAATTTTTTTACTGATTTTTTTTTTTTTTTTTTTTTTTCTGCAGCCTGCATGCACTCTCATACTTTACAGGCTACTCAGTGCCATTCAGTGAGAAAGTCATGAAACAAGCTTTTTGATGACTTTTCTGTAGACCTTAATTCTTTACGTCTTAAGGCTAATAAAGATGGTAATTCTAGTTGCAAATATATCAACTTCATAAGTCTGCAGAAGAGCCGTGATAAAGGCTACAGACCTAGCTGTCAGGTAGGCTTTTCTGACAGATTTTTACTGAGGGAAACTGAACAGCATGCAACGTGTTCAAATACATACAGTCATGGCCAAAAGTTTTGAGAATGATACAAATATTAATTTTTACAAAGTCTACTGCTTCAGTTTTTCTAATGGCAATTTGCATATACTCCAGAATGTTATAAAGAGTGATCAGCTTAACAGCAATTACTTGCAAAGTCAATATTTGCCTAGAAAATGAACTTTATCCCCCAAAACACATTTCAACATCATTGCAGCCCTGCCTTAAAAGGACCACCTAACATCGTTTCAGTGATTGCTCCATTAACACAGGTGTGGGTGTTGATGAGGACAGGGCTGGAGATCAATCTGTCATGATTAAGTAAGAATGACACCACTGGACACTTTAAAAGGAGGCTGGTGCTTGCCATCATTGTTTCTCTTCTGTTAACCATGGTTATCTCTAAAGAAACACGTGCAGTCATCATTGCACTGCACAAAAATGGCCTAACTGGGAAGAGTATTGCAGCTAGAAAGATTGCACCTCAGTCAACAATCTATCGCATCATCAAGAACTTCAAGGAGAGAGGTTCCATTGGTGCCAAAAAGGCTCCAGGGCGCCCAAGAAAGACCAGCAAGTGGCAGGACCGTCTCTTAAAAGTGTTTCAGCTGCGGGATCGGGCTACCAGCAGTGCAGAGCTTGCTGAGGAATGGCAGCAGGCAGGTGTGAGTGCATCTGCACGCACTGTGAGGCGGAGACTCTTGGAGCAAGGCCTGGTCTCAAGGAGGGCAGCAAAGAAGCCACTTCTCTCCAGAAAAAACATCAGGGACAGACTGATATTCTGCAAAAGGTACAGGGAGTGGACTGCTGAGGACTGTGGTAAAGTCATTTTCTCTGATGAATCCCCTTTTCGATTGTTTGGAACATCTGGAAAACAGCTTATTCGGAGAAGAAGAGGTGAGCGCTACCACCAGTCTTGTCTCATGCCAACTGTAAATCATCCTGAAACCATTCATGTGTGGGGTTGCTTCTCAGCCAAGGGAATCGGCTCTCTCACAGTCTTGCCTAAAAACACAGCCATGAATAAAGAATGGTACCAGAATGTCCTCCAAGAGCAACTTCTCCCAACCGTCCAAGAGCAGTTTGGCGCTCAACAATGCCTTTTCCAGCATGATGGAGCACCTTGCCATAAAGCAAAGGTGATAACTAAATGGCTCAGGGAACAAAACATAGAGATTTTGGGTCCATGGCCTGGAAACTCCCCAGATCTTAATCCCATTGAGAACTTGTGGTCAATCATCAAGAGACGGGTGGACAAACAAAAACCAACAAATTCAGACAAAATTAAAGCATTGATTCTGCAAGAATGGACTGCTATCAGTCAGGATTTGGTCCAGAAGTTGATTGAGAGCATGCCAGGGAGAATTGCAGAGGTCCTGAAGAAGAAGGGTCAACACTGCAAATATTGACTTGCTGCATTAACTCATTCTAACTGTCAATATAAGCTTCTGTTATTCATAATATGAATGCAATTATATTTCTGTATGTGATAAAAACATCTGACAAACACACATAAAAACCAGAGGGCAGCAGATCATGTGAAAATATAATATTTGTGTCATTCTCAAAACTTTTGGCCATGACTGTACAGGCTACAGAAGAAAAACACAGCAAAACTTAATAAAAACCAATTGCAGATATGTTTTTTAATGCTATAATACATACAATGCAATTAAAAACTTACCCCAAAGGTGTCTTTAAAGTATGAAGCATTATTAGGACTGAAAATACTGTTTAACATTATAAACAGGTAGTGACCCAAAAGTAATTAAAGAACTTAATAATCCTATGCTGTGTACACGCCATCAAAGCATTCTTTTGGATATGATGGTGTCCTTTTATCATGACTTGTAAGAGTCTGTAATTTACGTGAACATTATCTAGAAATATTGTCCTTTTATGTGGTTCTACCAAAAAACCTGAACATGAGGATCATTGACCCATATACTAAAGTAATTAACAAGATTAGATTAGAGAGACTGCTTTTACCATATACCTATTGTATAAATCATCATAAAGTTCTGCCATGTGATCAAGGTTCCCTTTATAGTAGCAGCATCGCCCTCATACAATTATTCAGAGGGTTTACCAAGTGTATTATATGAAGAGATTCCAGCTTGTCTGACTTCAGCACTGGAGACTAATATAGTTAATAAAAAAAAAGCCAACATTACATAGAAACAATGTGAGTAAGCAAGCATTGAAATACATGTTTCAAAAGTGAGGATTAATAGGATTAACCCCCTAAGTGTTACATTAAAATTGCAAAAAGTGTCCCGAAAATGTTTTTTTTTTTTTTTTTTTTTCAGATTTTGAATTTATGGCACAAATAAATATTCCTGGCACAATACTGGTGCAACATTTTAGCCTTAAACCAGTAACATTTTATCCCTCTCTGCATGCCCACTTTCATAACTTTTTATATTTTATTTTAATGTAGGTTTTACAAGACCTGGTATTTTGTGGGTACATATGAATTTTTGACCAGTTTTCATTACCTTTTGTTTTTGAGAGGTGATATGAACAGAAAACATCAATTATGTCATCTGAATGTAAAGGTTTATGGCGTTTATCATATAGAATAAATAATATACTAATTTTTTTTCTAGGGGATGTTATGGAGGTGAACAACAAAAGGAAAAAAAAAAATGTCAATTTTTACTTTTTTTTCTGTAAAATAATTTAGGTGCTGTGGTCAGCATAGACCACATAATTTAAAGGGTTAAATGGTAAGTATGCTTCTGTTTGATAATAGGAGGGGGGATGATATGAACAAAAGTCCATGGTTCCCACTCCCCTGGGGTCATTTGAAGTGACAGGGACAGGAGAGTAGAAAATCATTTTCTCCTCTCCCTGGTTAAATTAAAAGTTGCACGTATATGCAACCCCACTTTAATCAGTGATATCTCAAAATCTAGGTGGATTATAGACATGACCTTGGTCTTGTTTTAAAGCCAGGATTCAATATCGTGCCCTCATGGCTCTAGAGTTAGAGTCGTTTAAAGTGACAGTGTCCCTGGGCGTATTCTGCTCGAGCTGAACTGTAATGCACTTTGCTCAAATCCCAAGCAGGGTTCTTTCAAAGCTTGGGTTTAGCTCGTATTTACACAACCGAGCTTCAGATATGAAACTCTGTCCCTGTGTTGGCTAGATTTAGTGGCCTACACCTTATGCTAGGAGAGGGACTCCTAGCAGAACTGATAACTATACTGATAGGTGTCCCTCTCCCGGAATAAGGTGCAGATCGGTAAATTCAGCCAAAACATGGACAGAGTTTCACAGCTGTGTGAATGTAACTTTATTCTCTTAATTCTATCATTCTGAGAACTTTGATGAAGTAATTAGCGTTAGGTAACCACAGGGTGAAAGGTCAGTGTTCAAAATTATTTCTCATTTAAGAGCAAAAACGAAGAAGATTTTAAAAAGCAGAACTAAATGCCAAGATTCTTTCTTGTGCTAAATTGAATAATTATTATTCTAGTATATAATTCAATACTTCACATTTTATGCTAACTAAAGTAAAACTAACTGCACCCCATTAAATTCCTTACATGTCCTCAAATTGTACTAGAGTTTAGCAGGCAGCGGATTGTGGCCCCATAGTGCTAACAACCAGTGTTGTCTAAAGAGAATACATGCACAGACTATAACACACAGGCGTTAAGTACTTATAACTGAGGCCCTAAACCAGGAACAGGCCAGAACATACAGATAACAGAAGTCAGGTCTAAAACAGGAATCCAAAAGAAGCACATCAGGACAGGTAATAGGCATGCATACATAATGGAAGGCCCCTAGGCATTACAGACAAAGATCCAGCATCAGACAGAACCATGACTTAGCATACATCCAATTAGTATATCATGAAACACACAACTGAACAAACATAGAACTGAACACTACAAAACCAGGGTTTGGAGAGAGGAGCAGACTCATATACGCAAAGGCAGACAGGAAGGTTTAGCAGGTAAGCACACTATTCCTTAAAGCATACCTCCCAACTTTTAGAGGATAGAAAGAGGGATAAAATGTGCGCTGCCGCAACTTTAGCTCCACCCACTTCTAAATTGACTCCGCCCATTCCCATCCATTTCTCTTTGTGCTCCCCATATAGTATAATGCACTTACAGTCACCCTAATATTATATGCCCCCACATTATAATGTTGTCTTCCAATTGAACCCACAGTATAAAGTCTCTCTCCTGGTGTAGCCACGGTTTAATGTCCCCCTCCAGGGGTGTCCAAACTTTTGCATTCCACTGTATATGTATCCTGTTCACAAGCAGCTATGAGAAAATGTATTATACCATACAGAATCTCTCAAGATTAATATTACTACATTTGCGCGGCTCATTAAATCAGAGCTCTGATTCAAGGCATTCTTAAATTAGATAAATTAATTAATCTGTAGTTAACTATTATGTAGCCTTATCACACAATCATTAAGAGTAATACACTGCCATTCTTTAAATGTTATAGAAAGCCTGCTGAGCTGGGAGATTTATACCGAATACATCTATGTATTAATACAACAGCAAAACTATAGTTAATAAGGAACACACAGTGTATTATAGTCTAGAGATTCTAAATAATAATAATAATAATCGGTGCACAAATCATAGCTCTGTTCTTTTGTTCTCAATTCAGCTGCCACAACACATGGAAAAATAGCAAATAAAACATCAGACCAAATAAATCCATTGTTCCATGAATATTGTGTATAAGCAATGCTGCGGTATGAGCCACTGGGTTTTCAATTCTGTTTCTTGAAGGTGAAAGAGAGGAGAATTGTCTGCACATGCCAATAAAGCTTGGTAATGATAGTGCACACCTTACTGTTTCACACGGCGAGCCCCTGCCTGGTATAATTCTTAAACTAGGCATTCTTATATAAAGTGGGACTGTCACCATATTGCAGAAGTAACGATATGAAGAAATCTTCTCTAGGTGTCCCTGGAGATCAACCATTTTTCCCCTCAATCTTACAAACATTAGCTCAGCTTTTCTGGTTTCACAAAGGGGTTTAGTTTTGTTTTAAATGCATGTTTAAAAAGACTGATGTTTGTAGGTTTTTTTAGTGGTGTACTGAAAAATTTATGTACAAAAATGACATACTTTTAGCACACAGAGTTTTGTTTCAAATGCTTTTGACAACAAAAACACCATTAAAATTGCAAAAACAGTTTTTATGTTTTAACGATATGTCTCCCATTTTTATGACACCAACTTACTGGCATGAGTTTATGCATAAATTTAGCAACATTTTAAGAAGTTAAGAAGCAATTCATAAATGTATTTGGCCCATACCCATAAGTACTGGTCCACACCCATATTTTATTCCATTTTTATAAATAGCTGTGTATGGAGTATATGGCTGCAATTTCTGGCACAAATGGTTTTGAAATGTATCTCACAGCAGATTAAATATTACTGTGGAGTAAAACACTCCAGAAAAATGTCAAAAATACATTGATAACTGTGGGTTTATGTGTAAATACATGTAATAATATGCTGCAGGCTGCCAGGAAATGTCTGGAAGCACAATTTTAGCTACTGCAAAAGTGCAATGCAAAATTCTGTGCAAAAATGGTGACCTAAGGCAGCTGCAACAAAAAACCCACTCCTCCCAGTGGGCTATAATATTGATTGTTGTGGCCACTTCCCTGCCTACCAAGTTCAACATTACATTGTATAATGGCTGTTCTTGGTATTGAAGCTCAGCCCCATTCATTTGAAGGGTCCTGTGTGATATCACTGGCCTGAGGAAGTAGAGCTGCAAACTCAACAATCAGCTGATTGGTAGGGGTCCAGGGTGTTAGAATTTACTCATCTAATATTGATGTTCTACCGTAGTGATAGGTCATCAATATCAGAAACTACTTGAATATTGTTGTGTGTTCCATTACTAATAATGGAACACATAACCACAGTCTTAAATGGAACAATGGTTTCCCAGATATGAAGAGGTGAAAGTTCAAACTCATTAGTTTAGCAACCTTAGGTGAGTGACTGTAAATGGCAAGACACAGTGTCCCACCAAGGCAGGTTAGAATTCCCGTCACAATTGTGACTGTTGTCCAGATATGTTGTGCAATTGTTGGTGATGCAAAGTGTATAATGTTGTGTTTCCTTTGCAATTGCAAGGTGTGGAGTCAAAATGTTGGTTGTACCAGGTGTTGTACCACGAGAGGAGTGGTCTAGCACGTCTTGTGCCATGACCATGCATTAGCTGCTGTGTGATGTTTTCATTATGGCAGGTTGAAGCTATGCTGTATAAGAGCAATGTTTGTTCTTTTCCAGGGCAATACACATACAGAATCTGTTCATATGCACAATCTGACTGTCATAAAAGAATGGAGGTTTAGTCCTTAAGTGCAGTGGGGGAGGTTTACCTGTGGGAACAGGAGTTATGCCAGCTCATGCATGTAAGCTCCAGGTGACTGAAATTACTGGTTAAAGTTTTGGCTGGTTAAAGTTCGGATAGTAAACTGACAGATACTAATGTGTCCATTTTGTTAATGGATCCATTAAATGGTTTAGTTCAAAATATAGTAAAAATGGACAAAAATTCAACCGTAACGTCCATTGAAATCCGTTATTTTACAGTCCATTTTTTTTTGTTCTGCTTTCTGAGCAGACGTAGAGAAAAACAAACTACTGTACAGACAGGATAATGGATGACCATCCATTTCCATCTGTCCTAAGTCCATTAGTCATAGACAGTAATGTTAAAAAAATAAATAAACGGACACTTACCGTATTTTTCGGACTATAAGACGCACTTTTTTCCCCCAAATTTGGGAGGAAAATGGGGGGGGGGGGTCTTATAGTCCGAATGCATCGTCCCACTCCTGCAGCCGACGGCTTCCTGCAGCGGGACTTCCTGTAGCTGCAGGAGTGGGGGCGATGCTGCGGGACCTGTGCTTGCAGGAGAGGGTGTTCCCAGCAGCGCGAACCCATAGCGACATCCGCCGTGCTGTTACGGTGGATGCCGTATTTGTAAAGATAATGGCGGGCATTCTGCTGCAGAGCGGTCACTCGCCATAGCTAACAGTCTCCGCTGTAATGTACAGCAGAGATCGGGAGCAAAGGCCCGTGATCAGAGTCCACATTGATTGTGGGCATTACTACCTGTAAGACACCCCCAACCTGTTCCCGTGCCCGGTGGGTACCTTCTTGTTGCAGGCCGGCTCCCGCACGGCGAGATTGCAGGAGCCAACCTGTTCCTGTGACAGCCAAGAGCCTACTGAAGGCTCCCAGGCCTGTTATAGCAATATTACTATTGCGGCTAGTCTATGAGCAGCCGCAATAGTAATGTAGTGAATCTCCTATAGACTGCAATACAGTTGTATTGCAGTCTATGGGACTTGCAATCAAATGATTGCAGGTTCAAACCCCCTAGGGGTGGGCTAATAAAATACTGTAGTTAAAAAAAAAAAAAAAAGTTTAAAAAAAAAAAAAAAAAAATCATCCCCTTTCCCTAGAATACATATAAAAGTAGAAAATTACTGTGAAACACATACACATTAAGTATCTCTGTATCCAAAAACGCCCGGTCTACAGACTTTTAAAAATATTTTTCCTGTAGGGTGAAGGTTGTAGCGGGAAAAAAGTATCAAAAGTGCCGAACTGCCGTTTTTTTCACTGTTTCGCCTCTGATTTGAATAGCAATAGACATTCCCCAAAATGGCATAACTAAAAAGTACATCTGGCCCTGCAAAAAAAGACCCCCTATGCATCCCCGTACAGCTGCAGGGACACCTGTCAACGTGGCCTTGCAGCTGTTGTAAAACTACAACTACAATATTTTACCACATTTTTTGCTTCAAAATTTTTTCCCTATTTTCCTTCTCTAAAACCTAGGTCTTATAGTCCGAAAAATACGGTAACATCAGTCTGTTATTTTCAACAGAGCCAAAAGTCCTAGACCACACTTTATTATCTTCACCAAAATAACAGACCTGTGATAGATTTGACAAAAATTGACACTATGATGACAGAACAAATCCCAATGAAAACAATTGTATTTTTAACAGATTTTTGACAGATTAGTTGGTGTCTGTTAACATTTTCTGAGGGATGCTAACAACGGTAGTGTGAATGCCTCCTTGCACAGGCTGGTCCAATTATTTTATGTATAGAACTTGCCTGGTCTCTTGTGCACATTATTAGCTGTAGACTGAACCTCTTTTATGTGACAAGAAAATTCCACAAAATTTACATAAGATTGAACCACATTTTTAAAAGTGGAATTTACTGTATAACATACACTGAAAATGTAACATTATTGCTATGGACGACTAGACCTCTTATTCACTTTAGACTCTTATTTCAGCTTGAATAATTTTTTAGTGACACTATATGCTAGTTATATTATTGGAAATGTTGACTAAATATATATGAATTGGATATCTCCCTTTATTCTTGCTACTAAACGATAAAACACAATTGGCAACATTATGGCTTTTATAAAAGTTTTTGCATTTTATACAGGCGTCAATTTAAGTATTTTTTGCAACCATTCTTTATATCGGTAACAGATTTGCACATAATTACTATATAATTATGGCTTACCTTGACACAAAACTAAAACCTATATCTACTCCTTATCATGCAAAAGATTTGTGCAATACTGAGACAGAAAATGATATAACAATTCAATCCTATCCAAAATAAAAAGCAAATATGTCAATCTACTATTATACAGAACACGATGAGCCATAACAACAGTAAAAACAGATCTATGCCTTTAACACTTTCCCGTTTCAGCTATTTTTCAATATTTATTTATTTATTTTTACTTCCAGCCTTCCATAAGCCATAACTTTTTTATTTTTCCATTCACAGAGACTTATGAGGGCTTAATTTTTGTTGGACAAATTGTACTTAGTGTATGTAATGGTACCATTTACCGCACAATGTACTGGGAAGCTAGAAAAAAAAATCAGAATGGGGTAGATATAGATAAAAACTGTGTTTGCAAGACTTTCTTGCCGGCTTTGTTTTCACAGAGTTCTGTGTAGCCAAAATGATGTCACCTTTATTCTGTGGGTTGGTAGGACTAAGGCAATGCAAAATTTATTTATATATATATATATATATATATATATATATTTTTTTTTTTTTTTTTACATTTTAACCCTAAAACCTTGCAAAAAAAAAATAATAATAATTTTGGGAGTTGCCATATTTTGACACTCGTAAGTTTTTTATATTTCTGTGTACAAGGGTGCATAAAGCATCTTTCTTTTTGTAGGGTCAGATGTACTTTTATATTTATATAATTTTTGGAGGATATCTATTGCTTTTTATCCAAATTTTTAGGGGAGGCAAAACAGCAGAAAAACAGCGGCTTAGCTCTCTTGATATTTTTTCCCGCTATGGTGTTCACCGTAAGGGAAAAATATTTTTGTAGACTGGATGTTTTCAGACACAGGGATATCTAATTTATCACATTGGTACCACATCCTGGTCCTACTTCATCGTTGGTACTTGTCTGTACTGGAGAAATGTTGGAAATGTTGATCTGCTCCAGGGACTTTGTCGCATAACTGGTTAGATTGTCCCCCCTCTCTGCAGTTTTTGCTCCATGGTGTTCAGGGTAATTCTGGGTTACCTTGTGCTGTACTAGAGCGCCCAGAGGCTGCATTACTGTTTATGTTTGAAATGTCTCCCCCTGACTCTTGAAGAGTGGTTTGAGGAAACTGTATTGCATTGCTTGGAGGAGCTTATTGCCCAAACCCCAGAGGAAAAATCCCATCATACCACCACTTGGTTCTACTGGTTTACTTTCCAATCCTCTTGTACATATACCTCTCTCTCTCTCTTTAGAATCAGTTCTGACCTACCTAGGGCTCTTCATATAGTTCACCCTCCGGAGATGGTGGCTAGCACTGCGCCTCCCCTGCAGTCCCCTCACCTTTTTTTTTTTTTTTTTTTTCTTTCTGTCTCCCATACCAGCTTCTTACGCCCTGACCTTCCCTCACATTCCCTCTTATGTGTGCGCTCTGTTTTGGTTTTCATTTGTTGGACTTTGTTTCTTTATTTCTCTAATTGTTCGTCATTTTATTGATGACTGTCGTTTTGTGTACAAATTTCTGTGCCATTTGAGTTAGTGCTGCAATTGTTATTTTTTTTTCCCTTTTGCTTCTAAATTAACTGTTTTGAAAATTAATAAAACCTTGAATTAGAAAAATATATAAAATCTTTGCAGTTAAATTTGAACTGAACATGTACTTACAGCTTACTGATAAATGTAGTTTATGCCCTTCTTTATGTCCTAGAAAATCTGGAAAGTTCATATGTTAACTAGTTTTTGTTAGCAAAAAGATAATTCCAGCCACAAGAGCAACACAATAAAAACAGAAAATGAGAAACAAGACATTTTTGCCAAGTGAGCAAAGCTTATTTATTCATTGGCTCTTGCTCTTCCACAATTACACTTTCAGCATTACTCAGAGGAAGAGAATATTTGGTTTCACAGTATGGTGCAGGCGAAAAACCTTTAGGGCATATTTAAGAGATCCCCATGTGATGCCAAAGCTCAGCAGTACCTGCCAATAAACTGTGCCCAACAAATGTTTAAAAAAAAACGATTTGTATTTGTAACAACCCTTGACTTCTTACCTCTATTTTTCAGTTAATGTACTTACATATTGCTACAGGACCCATAGCAGTGTAACTGTTAGGAAACAATTCAACAAAAAACCTAGATTTTTAATATAAGTGATGATAGAGCCTCCTTGCCAACTGCTGCCAGTGGCTGGTGAGGCAAGAAATCTAAAGGTTGTACTGAAATGATCAGCTGCGTGCACATCGTGATATAGTATTTTTGTCAAACTTTGCTTTTCAGATATGGCATCTACAAACAAATTTCTCCTAAAAAGTGTGCAACCAGGGCACAAAAGCTCTTCCTGATGAAGATGAAGCCCAGAGTCTAAAATGGCCTGGTATTTAAGATTTTTTAAATCCATGGATCTTAAATATCAATGCTGTGGCAGTATTATTTAGACATTTTATAAGGCAGTTTTAACTTTATGTATGTATGAAGCTGTTATTTTGTGAGTGTATGTTGGTATTATTTGAGCACTGCATGGTGGTATTTATATTTTGTGGCACTGTACAGTATATTATTCTTGCAGTGTATTTTGGTAGTATGGCACTATGCTACAGTTGTTTCAGTCCTTGGTTTTCAACTTGTGTTACATATACGTACCAAGTCTTTAGGAGTACTCTCACTGTTCTTATGTTGTGACTTTAAAAGGAACCATTAGTTTCATGATGCCCTAACTCTCTCATTACTAACAACCATGTTTTATTCTGAAATGCTTCATTTTTTTATGTTAAAAGATGGGCATGGCCAAAACTGTCCAACTGGGACAATCTGCCACTCAACTGCTACTCATATGTTATGTAAATACAGGGAGGCTAACACACACCCCAACACATGTCACACAAGCACAGCAATCATCATGACAAGTGAAACAGACAGGTAACTAAAGAACAGCACACAAGTCACAGAAAAGCAGCAAACCCATACAAGCCCAATGCTCAAGTTACCCAAGCACAGTGCAGATGTCACTCAAGTGCAGGAAAAATGCAGCACATACACCCAGAAAAATTGGGCAAGCACAGCAAACACAACAGACAAGCACAGACATTTTACAAGTACATCAGACACACTCTGTAATGTGCAAAAACAGCAACACACTATACACACTTAATAAAATAATATCATTGATCTTGCTGCTGTGCTTACTTACAGCCTGCAAATATAAAGCTGACCCACACAAATGATAAGCCCAACCTACTAACACTAAGCCCTACCCCCATACAAATGTATATAGAGTACTGGGCCCAGCTGAAACCAACTACTTGGAACAGTAATGTGCCTTGATGGTACACTGATGTATGGGAGTACTTTGGTTAGAAACAATAATAGACCCTAGTTTAGGCAAATGTATAGAAGTACTATTTGACCAACACAGTGCACTGATTGGTATGGCTATTTGCACACTGTACAGTATAAGCCTACACTACAGGAAGTGGCATCAGCAGAAAGGCTGCCGTGTCTACAAGTATACAGTGAAACTCAAAATCACAGCTTTGCTCAATATCCTTTTTGGAAATGGTCTTCAGTGAACACCATCTTTATTATCTTTGGATGTTTATTTTCTTTGGACATGTTGAGAAATCTTGTAATTGTCTGGTTCACAAATTCCGATGTTACAAGAAGCAGCAAGAGAATTTGGTACAACATTACATTGAACATTGCAAATACTCAATGGTAAAATAAGATTGTGCGGTCCTCACATTTTCATTAGTTCTTCCAGTGGTGATGGATGTGGCCTGAATAACAATGAACTGAAGACTGATGGTTCCTTTCTTTAAACAATACATGCAGACTGGAAGGATGTAATTTCAGTACAACACAACTCATTGGTAATTGCCTAGTTTATCCTTGCATTAAACACTGGAGCACTAAAAAGAAAATAATCATCAGCTGAGATTTAGTGTTTCATTCACGATATACAAATAAATAAATACAGATTCAGATGAGAGACTGCTCGGCAGAAATCGGCTTGTCGAATACACCGTTGAAGAGTACATTTAATATACTCCAAGCCAAATGTACTGCTCTTTCTAAATATGCTATAAGGCAGTAAGAACTTGACTATGCAAATTGTAATTTTTAGGGCTTGAATCTTAATGGAACCAGAAATGATGTTCCATATTCTTATCTTATTTCAGGTAATGAGATGAATTTGCAGAAATGTATATTTAAAAAAAAATAATAATTTAATATGAAAAATATCAATTATTGTTATCCATGTGTTGCAATGGAGAAGAAATTGTACTTATATTAGATCAGTATTTGAAAAGGTGATCCCCAACTGGTACTATGGGACCCACAGTACACCACTGCTCTACTGTCCAAAGAAGGAACTGAAGTAGCAGCATCATAAACCAAAAAAGGCATTGCAAGGTGGACTGATAAAAATGTGAATTTCAGAAATCCAATTGGAAATACCACTGTTCTGAAGGAAATATGCAAAGATGCAATAAAGCCAAATAACTGGCAGAAACCAGTCTATGAAATACATCAATGGCATAAGCGATTATTACTCTTCATAGGGAACAGAGGAGCAGTTGCTTGCCAAGTATATTGGGGAGGAAGTCTCTGGTTCGCAGCTCCCATGACGGTTTTTAGGAAGGGCAATCATTATTAGAATATAGAGTGTAAGCATGGATGGTGACAAATACTGAGAGCACCATGACTAACACCTATAGGGAGTCCAATTGCACTGACCTGCAGTTTAGGAGATACTCTTCCTTAAACGGGTTGGCCACTTTCAGGCCAATATTGAGAGACAAATGTTATTGTTTCTATAATAAAAAGTTACAATGTTCCAATATCCTTTCTGTAGCAATTCCTCATGGTTTTCTAGATCTCTGCTTGCTGTCATGCATTCTACTTACTTCCAGTGGATACAAATCAGTCCATGGACATGTGATGGACACACAGGTGCACAGCTCGTTAGCCACAGCACAGTAATCAGACATCTGCCTGGTAACGAGCTGCACATGTGTGTTCATCACATGACCATGGACTGATTTTTATCCACTAGACATAAGCAAAATGAATGACAACAAGCAGAGATCTAGAAAACTGTGAGAAATTGATACAGAAAGTATATTGTTAAAATTGTATAACTTTGCATTATACAAACAATAACATTGGTCTCTCAATATTTGTCTAAAAGCGGACAACCCCTTTAAACTTCTGTCTTGTCAATCATGCATCAGCTGGAACACAGATAATTTCCCAGTGTTGGCATTCAGTTAAGGCACAGTTATTATCTACTGAAAAGAGAGGGTTGAGATGCCATTTGTCAAGGGGCACCAAGGACATACTCTGGAGTTACTATAGATGTGATTCTTTCGGCTGGACTATTCCAATTTGACATTTATGTTATATGAGATACTTTTTACTTTGCAAACATTCACACTGCAAGATAATTTCACATTTACTTTATAGAGTATTTACAATTGTTGTGTTAAATTCTTAAACAGGACCTGTCACCAGATCTGAAAAGCCCGATGACATAAATCATTGGATAGGCGTTGTCATCCAGTTTAGCGTTTTGCTTATCAGAAATCCGCCAGGCATTCCAAAGATATAAGCCCATTTAGATGGGAATATGGTCATACTATTTTAATGAGCAGTTACATTGTGGTTTCCCTGGGGTGGCTCTTGTGTGTTGTAAGTCATACAATGTTACTCCTAATATACATCAACACTAAAAGGGTTTATATCTTTGGAATTGCTGAATGGATTTGGATAAACAAAAACACCAAAATGCTCAGGGTGACAGTGCTCATCAGATGACATAGGTCATTGCGCTTTTCAAGCCTTCTGACAAGTCCTCTTTAAGCTCAGTAGCCTCATGAGTTAATTCCATGAGATCTCCACTAACTGGCAGAGAAAAAACAGTGGTCTACTGCACTAATCTTTTTGGTAAGAAAAAAAAACAAACAAAAATATAGAAACTTGTCATAGATCAGGGGGATGCTGCAGCCTATCTGTCAAGGATCCAGTAAGACTGAAAGTTCAACTTTCAATAAATCTTACCAAGATCTACTTTCTTCAAAATGTAATTTACTGAAACAGATCCATTGTGTAGATCCAGTACTGAACTCTATGGTAGGTTGTAATGCTGTCATAAATGTCAGAAAAAGTCAAATGTATTATGCAATAGAGGGCTGTATAAGGCTCTGTTTACACATGTGGTGCGTTATTTTAGAGTGCTATTAATTCCATGGTCAAACTACAACATATACAATAGATAATACAACCTAGACCTACAAGGTAGGAGCAAGGAGACAGTAGTCATAATCTGTAATATCTATCATGAAACCAATGTAAAATATTTCAGTAAACTTCACTGATCACCACTGACCTTTTACATGTAGCCATATGTTTTGAGACTGAAACAAATTTTATTTTCACAAAGTTTGCAGCTTCATTGTTTTTAGTTCTTTTAGTCAAATGTTTTCTATTACTGTTTCTATATACTGAAGTACAAATATAAGCATTTCATAAGTTTTTATGCTTTTATTGACAAATACATCACAGATTAATGTCCTCACTGGCCTAATAAAAAGGACAAGGGACGTCACAGGTGAAGGGTAAGGACAGGAACTTATGTCAGTGACATCCTGGTTCCTTTCCTTAGGACACTGATTGGCCTCAGCGGTCACGTGAGGCTAGGACTTCCGCCAGAAGAAGCATCGGGGTGCCACTGGACCGGAGAGCAGGGTAAGGAGGGGGGAGGCATTGGATCATCGGGGACAGGCGAGTATGTTTTTTTTTATGTTATCATCTTCCCCGACCTCCTTGCAGAAAATTGTATATCCTGGATTAATGGGATTAAGATCTGAAAATTTGGGTCTATGTCCAGGAAACTTCCCAATGTGTTTTTAAAGTCACTTAGTTATCACTTTGGCCTTGTGACATGGTGCTCCATCACCAAATTGCTCCTAGATGGTTGGGATAAATTGCTTATAAAGTTTAGATACCATTTTTTATTCACAGCAGTGCTCTTAGGCAAAATTATAATAAACTCACTCCGTTAGATGAAAAGCAACAACACATGCAGTGGCATAACTAGGAATGGCTGGGCCCCAAGGCAAACATTTTACATGGGCCCCCCCCCCGAACCGGTTACGGGTCCCCAAACAGTAAAGTATGCTCAACAGTGGCCCCAGATAGTATTATATGTTCAACAGTGGCCCCCACACAGCATTACATGTTCCACAGTGGCCTCCATACAGCATTATATGCTCTACATTGCCCCCCCCACACACAGTATAATATGCTCCACACAGTGGCCCCACCCTGTATTATATGTTCCCCGCAGTCGTCCCCACCCAGTATTATATGCTTCCCGCAGTGGTCCCCACCCAGTATTATATGCTTCCCACAGTGGCCCCCACCCAGTATTATATGCTCCCCACAGTTGCCCCCACACAGTATTATATGCTCCCCACAGTGGCCCCCACCCAGTATTATATGCTCTACAGTAGCCCCCACCCAGTAGTATATGCTCCACAGTGTCCCCCACCCAGTAGTATATGCTGTAAAGTGACCCCCACACAGTAGTATAAGCTCCCAACAGCCCTCCTCCGCTTCGGTGCTATTATTATACTTTGGGGTCTCCTCAGACCCCAGAGTATAATAATCGGAGGCCCAGGGAAGGTGATTAAAAATAACAAACTCTCATACTCACCTTGCCTTACCTTTCCTTGGCATCCTCGCTCCATCCTTCGGCGTCTTCAGGCCCTCTTCCGATGTCTCTGCTGAAGCCTGTTATTGGGCCTCAGCAGTCACGTGGGGGCGCACTGACGTCATTACGCAGCCGCGCCCCCATGTGACTGCTGGGGCCTAATCACAGGCCTCAGTTCACTGGAGAGAACGCTGTGCCCAGGAGAGGTGAGAATATGTATTTATTGTTTTCAGTCACCTCCCCTGGGTGCCCTGCCCTGCCATCTATTGGAAAGTGGCCTGCAATATGCCAGGGCCCCTTTCCAATAACAGTATGTATAGCTTTCAGGGAACCAGGCTTTTCCCGACCGCTATCATAGTGGTCTGGGGCCCGGCCATCTCCAGCTGGCCGTGGGTTCCGTACCCTGCCGGGTCAGGTCACGGTCGCACCCTCTGTGACGCCACTGGTTTGTGGGGTTCACGGTAGCGGCTGCCACAGGGCTCCGGGCCCCCTAATGTCCCGGGCCCTGTGGCAGCCGCTACCACTGCTACCCCGGTATTTATGCCCCTGAACACATGAATGATCTCTGGATGCTTTACTGTTGGCATGACATAGGACTCATGGTAGCACTCATCTTTTGGACAGTTAGAAGAATGATAGTCTGTAGAAAGCAAACAGTCTGAAGGGGGCTGGGATTTCCTTTATGAATGCTACATGTGTCACTTACCTACCCATTGTTCACATTGAACTGCACAAAATTAAATACGGCATGGGAAAGCAAGGCCTAGCAGAGAATAGGAGGGAGCAATGCAGAGAAGCAGTGACTGACAAGAAAAAGGGATTTATCCTGGAAACTGAGAATAAGAGTGGAGACTAAAAAGGAAAAGGGAAGTCATGCTGGGGACTGAGGAGAGCAAATCCATACTTTGGGTTAAGAAGGGAGGAGTCATGCTGGGATCGGAAAAGAGCAAAGGCTTATACTGTGGACTGAGGAGGGAGTAGCCATGTCTGGGACTGAGAAGGATATTGTACTTTACTATTATGTACTGAAGCATTCTTCAACTTGTGGCTCTCCAACTGTTAAAAAGCTGAAATTCCCATCATATGCTAATAGTTTCTGGTAGAGTAAAATGAGGAACCAAAAGGAAAAAGATCACTGTATACAGCCTGGTTAAAATATACTACAAAACTAGGTGAAAGGACAATACATAATACAATTTTGTTTGCGATTTCCTGTACAAGCAGAGTCATTGATGAGATGAGATTGATTTATTATTCTGTGTGTTTACTTGTGTATTATACGTCATTTTTTATTTTTCTAATTATTTTTTTTTTTTTTTTTTTTTTTTTAAGAGAGGTCCAATTCCCAAAAAGACCATATTTGGTGCAATTTTGGATAGTAGTGTAAAAAAGGATTCACTGTATAGTGGTATGTGAAGTACAGCATAAAAACCTGTGGGTGTAGAAAGATACAGTAACAAAATGTATACCATCTGTTAGTTATAGATTTAGCAATTGTAAACATGAGTGGCAAACGCAATCTGCTTGCGATGTGAACTTGTTCTGCAGAAAATGCATTTGAATTGCTGGGTGGTCCCCGCATGCATTTATATTGCATTGCCCACCCAAGCAGTGCTTGCCTCTGTACCCTCCAGCTCCTTACCCTGACGTCTACTATAAAAAAAAAAAACACCAGGGTAAAATACTGTACATATCATAGTGGAACCACTATTAGCCGCAGTGGCCCCACTATAATTTACCCCTGTATTGTGATGTCACACAGTAAAGTCACAGTATGGGGATAAATAGTACATTTTTGGCAATAGTGAAGAAAAAAAATAAATAAATAGAGCCGCCGCTGCTATTACAAAGCGCTGCGGAATATTTTGGCGATATATAAATTATAATTATTATAAGGCATGGTTTCTAACAGCTAACAATGAAAGGTTCTTCACATTAGCACATACTGCTAGTGCAAATGGAGATTCAGATGAATTATAGCTGTAATATCTTGGATAATGTTTTTCTTTTTTTTTTGCTATTAAACATTAGCACCCCATGAAGAAAATCATGAACAGCTTTGGAATACGTATGCAGATGCTATTATTCTGTTTTGTATTTCTCCTATATGTGGCTTATTGTGTAGCACAGTACACAATGCCTCACAATTCACTTGTGAGGTCCAGACTAAATTATTCCAATGTAAAATGTTGATGGAAATCGCTTCTTAATTCTCAGTGGTATTATGTAATTCCTAACAATCATTTTGCATGGGGCTTTGAATTAAGCCGCTTTTACAATGCGTTAATAACAGTAATCATGGTTCCTGTCTTGTTTTTCTGGCTCGAATTTGTAAGATGTTATCACACTGTGTGTCATGTCACAAATACTGTCTGTATATGAATTATCCAAAGTAGCTTAATCCTTTGTGAGTTTAATGTGAATGCAGGCTTGTCAATTGGCTACACTCAACCGAAATGATTTACAATGGTAGATACTGCACATTCTACTTTTCCCATCAAAGTAAACTTTAATTAAAATTCTTTGACAAAGAAACAAAGATATATGGTTGCATTTGACTGGTGTTATAGACAATGCTTATCTTGTGTTTTTTAATAATTACTACATATTTTGACTAAAAGCCAAGTAATATTCTATTTTCAGACTATTTATTGATAAAGCAAGATAGGACAAGCTATATGAATACACAAAATTATGTATGTAAATGTGTATAACTGCAGGGGAAAGGTTTTATGAACTGTTTTTATAATTGTTCGCCTACCCTTCTAAAAAAAAAAAAAAAAAAAAAAAAAACTTCCAATGTGAAAATAATGGTTCTAATAATGTCTTATATGTCTTATACAAAAATCCTTCTTTTAACATCTTCTTTTATCAAAGTAGGAAAATCCTTTCAAGATAAGTATTTATGGTTTCTATGTTGCTTTTTTTTACTCTTAAAGGGAGCCTGCTACCACCAAAAATGCTTCTAAACAACTTGAATGTTGTAGAGCCATTTAGTAACAGAACTTTCTTGAGTAAAAATGCATAAAGAATGACATATCTATGGACATATCTATGTCTATGGACAGCAATTTGCAGTGACCACAAAAGATGGTGCTCTAGCTCTTGCCTTGAGTTTAAACAGGTTTTGGAAGTGATAGACTTTCTTTAAAACCTACTTTTGCTTACTTGCCTGCTTTTAGGCCTGTAAGCTCTGTGTTAAGTAGGCGTTCTCTGTAAAGCATGTTCTTTTTTTTCTACCTTCCTTAACTTTATGCTCTAACCCGTCTCTCCTTCACCCTCTCTTACTGAAATAAGTTATTTAAGTGAGAAAATAAAACTTATAGGTCCAGTGTCAGACTGGGTTATCTAGAGCCCATCAGTAAAATTATTTCTGGGGGCCCACTATACGGCTACATGGAAATATTACCTGACGCTTGTTTGCAAATTCCTAGCATTCAGTTTATTTTAGTAGTAGCTTTTTCCCTAGCTATTGCCTTGGATTGTTTCTGTCCTGGGGTTCTGTCAGTAGCCTGTTGCCTGCTTCTTACCTATAACTAGGACCCTCTTAACACTGAGTGAGGGTATGTTCCCACAAGGCAGCAATATGCTGCAAGAGGATTGGACATTGGGGACCCTGCAGTGTGATTGAGAAGATGGGGCCCAGGGAGGAAGGATAATGGTTGGCTAGACTCTGCAGCTAGATGTCATCTCAGCAGCTTAGTGTGTCTACAGTATATAATAACCTGGTGTACAATAAGTATCTGTAGGAAGTACAATGAGTGTACTTTGTCATGCTAGGGTGAGATAGGCAACCATTGGGGGATTCACCTGTGGGCCAGTCCAAGCCTGTAGGTCTCCTTACAAATATGTAGTAGGCTATGTATGAATAATGCTGACATGTTCTGCCTGCAGATGACTTTACTTTGCTTGGGAGTACAGTAGATGCACAATAATAGTATATGACCATGTAGAACAGGATCAGGCTACATACATGGATATGTAGTAGTCTTCAATGGAATACCAGTTTCATCTACTTGGTACACGTATATAAAGTTCCTCATCAGATTTTTCTATATATTTGCATTGTGAAAACAACTGAACATACATGAAATATGTCATAAAGTATCTGTCTGATACAATCATAAATGTTTAAATTTAGGATTGCTGCAATTGTGTGTCTGAGGATTGTAGGTCAGTGATTTTCAAGACTGTTACAAGGGAATGAAATGTTACTTAAATATAATTTTAGAGTTAAATAAGCCATCATGCCTTTTGTCTTTTCACAATGACATCATCAAGCTACTAGTGACATTCCGCAGGAGCCCCAAACTGACCAGAAAAAACAGGGGAACTGGACAAGTATGAATGGTTTCTATTTTTATAAACTTAGGATGACATTCACATACAGTACAATGTAGCTATGTAGCTTAATTTTTTGGAGGGACGGTAAGTGTGGCACTGATTTTTTGGAGGGTGTACAATGGATTTATTAGGGCACTATTTGTGGCACTGTTGGGTAATAAGGGGACACATAATGTGCTGCTATTATATTCTAGGGAACAGCATGTGGACCATTATATTAATGGGGTACAATGTGAGATGTTATACAGGGGGCACAGAGTATGACATGATTATAATCGATGGGTACAGTGGGTTATGCCCAGAGGACACAGCATGTAAGGCCATTATATTTAATGAGAACAGTATTATATTAAGAGGGAACAGTACGTGGTGCTATTATATTCAATGGGAACAGGGCACAATATTATATTTAGGGGACAATTGATACTACTATATTCAAGGAACTTCGTATGTGTTGCACAGTTATATTCAGAGGGACACATTGTGAGATGCTAATATATTCAGGGGGCACAGTGTGTGCAGTATTATATTATGGGGCAAAGTATGTGATAATATATTCAGGGTACACAGTGTGCATAGAATGATTATAATTATGCCATAATGCAAGTTTTACATGGTAGAAACAAATACAGCAGATGTTAACATGACTTTGCAATTGATCGATGTACTGAGCTTGGCTCTTGTACTGTGTATATAAAATTATCTTGGTACTGTATTTATGTACTGGGTTTGGCTCATGTACCACATTTATGTACTGACCTGGATTCTAAAATTGTATCTGTGTACAGAGCGTGATTCATGACCTGTATTTATGTAGGAATCTAGGTTCTGGTACCATATACACTGTATATGTAATGAGCTTACTTTTGTACTATATGTACAGTACAGACCAAAAGTTTGGACACACCTTCTCATTCCAAGAGTTTTCTGTATTTTCATGACTATAAAAATTGTAGATTCACACTGAAGGCATCAAAACTATGAATTAACACATGTGGAATTATATACTTAAGAAAAAAGTGTGAAACAACTGAAAATATGTCTTATATTCTAGGTTCTTCAAAGTAGCCATCTTTTGCTTTGATTACTGCTTTGCACACTCTTGGCATTCTCTTGATGAGCTTCAAGAGGTAGTCACCTGAAATGGTTTTCACTTCACAGGTGTGCCCTGTCAGGTTTAATAAGTGGGATTTTTTGCCTTATAAATAGTGTTGGGACCATCAGTTGTGTTGTTCAGAAGTCAGGTGGATACACAGCTGATAGTCCTACTGAATGGAGTGTTAGAATTTGTATTATGGCAAGAAAAAAGCAGCTAAGTAAAGAAAAACGAGTGGCCATCATTACTTTAAGAAATGAGGGTCAGTCAGTCCGAAAAATTGGGAAAACTTTGAAAGTGTCCCCAAGTGCAGTGGCCAAAACCATCAAGCGCTACAAAGAAACTGGCTGACATGAGGACCGCCCCAGGAAAGGAAGACCAAGAGTCACCTCTGCTGCGGAGGATAAGTTCATCCGAGTCACCAGCCTCAGAAATCGCAGGTTAACAGCAGCTCAGATTAGAGACCAGGTCAATGCCACACAGAGTTCTAGCAGCAGACACATCTCTACAACAACTGTTAAGAGGAGACTGTGTGGCAGGCCTTCATGGTAAAATAGCTGCTAGGAAACCACTACTAAGGACAGGCAACAAGCACAAGAGACTTGTTTGGGCTAAAGAACACAAGGAATGGAAATTAGACCTGTGGAAATCTGTGCTTTGGTCTGATGAGTCCATATTTGAGATCTTTGGTTCCAACCACCGTGTCTTTGTGCGACGCAGAAAAGGTGAACGAATGGACTCTACATGCCTGGTTCCCACCGTGAAGCATGGAGGAGGAGGTGTGATGGTGTGGGGTGCTTTGCTGGTGACACTGTTGGGGATTTATTCAAAATTGAAGGAATACTGAACCAGCATGGTTACCACAGCATCTTGCAGCAGCATGCTATTCCATCCGGTTTGCGTTTAGTTGGACCAACAGGACAATGACCCCAAACACACCTCCAGACTGTGTAAGGGCTATTTGACCAAGAAGGAGAGTGATGGGGTGCTACGCCAGATGACCTGGCCTCCACAGTCACCAGACCTGAACCCAATCCAGATGGTTTGGGGTGAGCTGGACCGCAGAGTGAAGGCAAAAGGACCAACAAGTGCTAAGCATCTCTGGGAACTCCTTCAAGACTGTTGGAAGACCATTTCAGGTGACTACCTCTTGAAGCTCATCAAGAGAATGCCAAGAGTGTGCAAAGCAGTAATCAAAGCAAAAGGTGGCTACTTTGAAGAACCTAGAATATAAGACATTTTCAGTTGTTTCACACTTTTTTGTTAAGTATATAATTCCACATGTGTTAATTCATAGTTTTGATGCCTTCAGTGTGAATCTACAATTTTTATAGTCATGAAAATACAGAAAACTCTTGGAATGAGAAGGTGTGTCCAAACTTTTGGTCTGTACTGTATGTTATAAACTTGATTCTGCCAAAGTATCAGTATGTTAACCTTGGACACAATTTTGTACTTAATCTGTGCACTTGACACTAAGCTTTTGTATTCAGGGGCTAAGACAAAAGACTAGATTTGCTGTGGTGTGCTATCACCATTGCCTTCTTGCAGTGCACAAGTTATTGTAACTGAATAGGCTGTGCAAACCTATTTATATACACTATAGATTGTAAAATAATGGAGAAGTATAATGTAGTGCGTGTGTGTGGGATATGTAAGTAGGTACATACATGTTATTATATCTATAGTGTATCAAATACATTGTTAGATTCCAGACAAAGACAATCCACACACGTTTAAAAATCTAAAACTTTGCAAAAAAATTTCTTAGCGATGCCATATTCTGACAACCATAACTTTTACATGTATGTGGATTCATAAGGCATTTTGTGGGGCCAGATATACTTTTTATTTATACCATTTTGGGGAATGTCTCTTACGCTTTTTATTTAATTTTTTATGGGAGGCGAAATCCTGAAAAAATGTCAATTAAGCCATTTTGGGGTTTTTGTTTTTTCCCCGCTATAGCGTTCATCATATGGGAAAAATATTTTTATTTGAAGACTGGGCATTTTCGGACATGGGGGATACATAATGTATTTATCTTTTTTTTAAACTCGTTTTATTGAAAATTGCGTATCAGACAAAGGAAAAGAAATCAAAACAAATACATAACATGTTGCGCACCAAAAAACGAGAATTTCAATGTAAATTCACTCAACGCACCACATCCCACCTCGCCAGGTCCTCGTCCCATCCGGACCATATAACGTAGACTCGGTACAGAAAGAATATAATCAGGACATGCGTAATACTGTATACATCAGTTATCATGTACAAAACATGCAGTCAATAAGTCAAGGGTAACAACAAGGATACACTCCAAAATGAGAGGTCGTGGATACTCCTGGTGTCTCGCACCCCTCACGGCATGAGTAAATTAATGGCAGAGCGCAATGAGGGAGCCGTATATTGGGTTACCGGAGAATTGCACCATGTTCCCCACACCTTATGGAATTTCTGAGGGCACCCTCTACCTTTATACACAATCTGGTTATAAGGAAGAACAGTATTAACAAGTTTCTTCCACTGAGATACTGATGGGGGTTTCGGAGCCATCCATCGCAGTGCGATAGCTTTCCTAGCATAAAATAAAGACTCCCTCAAAAGGATTCTAACATGGTGTTGCCATATTTCTTCATCTAATACGCCGAAAAGGCATATCTCTGGGGTTAATGGTATAGGTTTAGCCAGAACTTCCGCCAGGAGATCCACGACCCCTTTCCAAAAACATTGTATGATCGGACATTCCCAAATCATATGCCAAAAGTCTGCCTGTGGACAAAGACACCTAAGGCATCCGGGGTTGGGCAGACGTCCCATTTTGTATAGACGGGAAGGTGTCAAGTAACATTGGTGTAGAATATACGTTTGAATCAGTTTGTTGTTAGCTGAAGGTGACACATGTTGAGGAGATTCAAGGATATCTTGAAACATCTCATCTGTGAGAGTTGGGATATTTATGCTCCATCGCGTCAAGGCCGGGGCGTCCAAAGTGGACACCTTGGCCTGTATCAGATGTGCATATAAAGTAGATATCAAACCCCCAGGGCCCTGTGAGCGAAGTATGCCGATAAGCGGATACTCAGATATATTGTCCAATCGATCCGGGAACTGAGAAGAAAGTGCATGTCTAATCTGTAGATATCTAAAGAACTGCGTTTTAGGGATGCCATAGGAGGAGCTTAGCGAGTCAAACGTTTTAAAAACCCCTTGTATGTACAGGTCACTAAGAGAGGACACGCCATACTGCGACCAGGCCCGGGCGCCAGGCAGGGCAAATAACGTCGGCAGACCAGGGTTGTGCCAAAGCGGGGTCTCCGCAGGTATATCAGAATAAGTGGACACCTTTTTCGCCTGACGCCAGACCTGTCCCGCCAGGGCATGGATGGGCAACAATTTCCCCCTAAACAAGGCCGGGTGTTCCAACACCGGCCACAAATTATGCAGACCCAGGTGGTGAGCCAGATGTGCCTCGGACCTCGGTAGGGGATCAGATGAGAGCCACTTCCTAATAAAACGGAGCTGTCCTGCCAGGTAGTAAAGAAACAGATCAGGGAGTGATGTGCCCCCGAGCTGCTTTGGTCGTTGTAGAGATGACAACCTAAGCTTAGATCTAGAGTTTCCCCATATAAAGGAGATAATGAGGGAGTCCATTTGTTTAAAAAATCTAAGGGGCACGGACACAGCAGAATGGCTTATAGCATATAGACATTTGGGTAGTACTATCATTTTAACTAGGTTGATTCTACCAGCCACCGACAAAGGCAGTGTAGCCCAAAGATTAAACTTAACCCTAAAGTGCGAGATGAGCGGAAAGATGTTCTGTTCCAAAAAACACCTATGGTCCCTAGATATAAAGATGCCCAGATATTTGCAGGTTGAGACTGTAGTCAATCCACATACCACATTCCCCTCAGCTACACTTGACGCACGGCCAATATGCATGTATGAGGACTTAGTCCAATTGGTCCGTAGGCCAGAATAATTACCAAATTCATCAATTATAGCCATGGCTCTGGGCAGAGACCGGGAGGGGTCGCTCATAAACAGGAGTAAGTCATCGGCATATAGTGCTGTTCTCTCCTCCCGGGTGCCTATCACTATGCCTTTATATATGGGGTCATTCCGAAGCAGTATTGCCAAGGGTTCCACCGCCAGAGCAAACAGTAGCGGTGACAATGGACATCCTTGTCTTGTACCCCTACCCAAAGGAAAGTAGGAAGACAACGCGCCATTAATGGACAGTGCCGCTCTAGGGGAACAGTATAGAAGGGAAATCCAGGTAACAAACCCCTCTCCAAATCCGTATCCTCGCAACACCTGCAATAGAAAAGGCCACTCGACAGAGTCGAACGCCTTTGTTGCATCTAAAGAAGCCATCGCCCAGTCATGTGAGGATGATGCCCCAATCTGAGTTATCACCTGAGCCCTTCTAAGATTATCCGATGTGGATTTTCCAGGCATAAAGCCTGTCTGATCCGGATGGACAAGGTCGAGAACAACAGAATTTAGCCTTTTCGCCAACATTTTAGTAAGGAGTTTATAATCTATATTAAGCAGTGATATAGGCCTATATGAGCCACAGTCCAGCGGATCCTTGTCAGGCTTAAGTAACAGGATAATGGTGGCGTCATAAAAGGACTCCGGGAGACTGGGACCCACAAAGGCAGCGTTATAACAGTCAAGCAACACCGGGAGAAGCAGGCCCCCATACTGGGCATAAACCTCCACCGGGATGCCGTCCGGACCCGGCGATTTGCCCCTTGCCATATCTGCCAGGGCACCCGATAGCTCCTCTAGCGTAAAAGGGGAATCTAAAAATTCACGTTGGTCTTCTGACAATGTAGGAAGGGGGATCAAGCCCAAATAGGTGGCAAGCTCTCCGTCAGTGACTCTAAGCTTGGAGAGGTATAACTCACTGTAATACCTATAAAATCTGTCACTAATGGCCAAGCTATTGGACAGTACCTCCCCCGTCTCTGAATGTACTCGTAGTATTGCAGGTGAGGCTGTGTTTTGATGTATCAGTTGAGCTAGAAAGCTGCTCGACTGGTTGCCGAGTTCGTAAAACTTCTGTTTGCTAAAAAACAGAGACCTACGTGCCTTGTCATGCAGTATATGCAGATATTGTCTACCCGTCTGCAACCATTGAGACCTAGCCTCATCAGTTGGATTAGCCACGTATGCGGCTTCGAGCGAGGCACACTGGGTCGCCAAGGTGGTCTCCAACAGCGAGGATTCCCTCTTTACAAAGGAAATGGAGGACTTAATACAACCCCTAAGATATGCCTTCATAGTTTCCCATAAGAGGAGCGGAGAAGTGTTTGGGGAATTAATGGTCAAAAACGTCTGAAGTTGATCAGGTATTCGATCATGTGGTACAAATAGTTTCAACCAAAATGGGTGGATTCGCCAACCCTGTCGTGGCTTAGCAGCCGTACTACTATTTAATTGGACCAACAACGGGGAATGATCAGACACTGCCCTGGGTAAATAGGATATGGTCTGCAACAAAGAATATGCTTTAGTATTTCCAAAAGCATGGTCAATCCTGGACAGAGTATGTCTGTTGGCCGAGTGACAGGAAAAGGTGCGGGCCTCCGGAAACCGGACCCGCCACAAATCCAACCACCCCAATTCACGGATCACTCCGGCCATTGTAGTAGGGCGAGGCAGAGAGGGGGGAACCTGGCTCCGCGGAGAACCGATCCAATGCAATATCCATAACTTTGTTAAAGTCACCCAAACATAATGCAATAGCCCCAGGGAATCGGGTCGCAAACTGCGCAGCCTGCTGGAGCACAGCAAGATCAGACGCCGGTGGCAAGTACACACCCAGGATAACATACAGGACAGAGTCAACCCAGGCCTGGACAAAAACGTATCGTCCCTCGGGGTCCCTTACAATGAGGCCTGGCTCCCACCTGAGTCTACGATGCACCAAGATGGACACCCCCCTGGAATAGGAAGTGTGTGTAGAGTGAGCCGCCCACTGAACCCATGGCTTCTGAAGTCGCCTGGAATTATCTGGAACCAAATGAGTTTCCTGAAGGCATATGAGGTGTGGGTCAGCCCTCCTAATCTGAGAGAAAACCAACGACCTCTTTCGTGGGCTACCCAGGCCCCTCACATTCCAAGATAGTACACTAAAGGACGCCATGGTCGTCTAAGAGTGTAATGTAATCATGGCAATTCAGGACCCCAAAAGTGACCCGCCTATGAGTGTGTAGCACGTGGCTGAGTGAAACACAAAGTGGTGTGCAGCAACCTAAGAACCATATACAAACGAAATGAACCATTACACCCCTAAAGGGTGTGAGACATACTACTGGCATAAACAAACAATATTTGTTAAATTAACCGTGGCTACAATTAACGGGGGAAGAAGTGCACCCACAGTGGTTGGTATACGGGGCACTGTCTTAAAGGTATGGATAATCACTAGGCTAGGAGATATACTATTCAACAGAGCCAGGTTCACATGAGTAAATGAGATACACCGGCGCCCCGGGGTTCGCCAGCCCAGGTAACTATAAGACTACAGGATACTATAATAACAGAACCGCACTTTTCATAAAACTACTTATGCAATAAACAAGAGCATCCCGTAATACATAAGTCCTTATGTATGGTCCGATCGGACCTCTCACCACACGCCGTCAGGATCATCGTCTCGGAGATCGAGGAAGAAGAGATAGCCAGTCCTCCACATCCCTCGGTGAAGTAAAGAAAAGGGACCTGCCGTCATGGACGACCCGAAGACGTGCTGGGTAAATCATGGAGTATTGTATAGCCTTTTCTCTCAACCGCCTCTTAACGGCCACGAAGGATGCTCGGGTCTTCTGGAGAGCCGCCGAGAAATCTGGAAACATGGCCACTGCTGCTCCGTTGTACTTAAGCTCGCCGGCCTGGCGCGCAGCCCGCAACGCCGTATCCCGATCCGTGCTGTTAATCAGACGGGCCAACAAGGGTCGAGGAGGTGCGCCCTGAGGCGGCGGTTTAGCCGGAACCCTATGGGCCCGTTCCACTGCAAATATTGGTGAGAAGTGAGCCTCCGGCAGGACATTTTTCAGCCACCCCTCCACAAAGGCCCGAGGATCTTCACCCTCCGCCCGCTCCGGCAGGCCCAGGATACGGAGGTTGTTTCGTCGCAATCTATTCTCCAAGTCATCCGCACGCTGGGTCCACAAACTTGCAGCTCTCTCCAGCTCCTGTAGTTTGTCAGGAAGTGGGTTAACAGTGTCCTCTACCTGAGAGACCCGATCCTCCACCTCACACACCCTGCCTCGCAAGGTCTGAAAGTCCTGACGGAGCAGGCCCAGGTCGATTTTTACCTCCTCAATTTTCCCGGTCAGCGAGGAAGTGCCGGCATGGATCGCCTCCAGTAGCTGTCCAGTAACTTGCTTTAAAGTGGGCTCGGGGTCCTCCTCTGGAAGGGCAGGAGAGGCTGCCTCAAGCGATGGTGATGTAGAAGAGGATGCTGCCCTGGAGAACCCCCTCAGGCGATCAGAGACAGAGGTTGATTGCGGGCGACTCATTTTAGAGAGTCGGCGGCCGCTCTTCCTGCGTTCCGTACGGGTGGATATGTTGGCAGAGGAGGAGGTGTGATTGTAGCAAGACCTGGCCGGCCCCAGAGGATTATAGACAAGGTCTCTGGCTAATAGCAGTTGCACAGTAGGAGCCTCTATGTCAGGCCACCAGGGCCAATAAGCCAGCCGAGGACAGACAGTAACTCAACAGTCCAATAGTATCGATGGAAACAGACTCTGGATTATAAGCGATGTCTCCAAGAGAGAGCCGTCAGCAGAGTAATGAAATAAATAGATTGCAGGAGGAACTAAGAGGGAACGGATGGCAACTCAGCGATCCAATAGTGCCGATAGCAACAGTCACTGGATTATAAGTAAGGCCTCCAAGAAGGCCAGTAGCGAAGTGATGGAGTAGATAGATTGCCAGGAGGAACTAGAGGAGGACAGATGGTAACTCAACAGTCCAATAGCACATACAGCAACCGTCACTGGATTATAAGTAAAGCCTTCCAGAGAAGCAGTCAGCAGGACGATAAATCGTACAGAGGCACACACCTTCAATGGGTCAGAGACAGTTGATGGCTGCCACAGATATTGCCTTGCACTACTGCCCAGAGGAGCCAGGGGATGGTCCTATCGTGCCCAGCAGCAAGGAGGAGAGAGGAATGCCGGCTCCCAAACTTCCAGGCAGGGATAGAGGGAACCGTCAGAGATAGGCTCAGCTCGCCAGGAACGCCAGACTCAGCGCCCCCTCATCAGCAGATGGCCAAACCGGTCAGGGTTAAAATGGCCGCCCGCCACGTGGAGAGAGGGGGAGACCGCCGTCCGGGTGCCAGCAGGACCAGCGGCCCCAGCGGTGCCTGCACAGCCCAGGCCGGCCCACGAGCGCAGCCCCAGAACAGCAGCTCCACCCCAGCTCCAGGCCACAGCAGCGCGGGACAGAGCGGCTCCGGCAGCGGCGGTGGGAGTGTATGGCCGCCGGCCACGTGTAGCGATCACCGACTACTACCCAACGGAGGACGACACCGGCAGAACGGGAGCTCTGGAACCAGGAGGAGGGCCTCAGAAGTGCGTTCCAGCGGACAGCGAACCCGGGCACCGGTAAGCAAGGATGGATTTCAGGATGGATGAGCGGCTCTAGCCGGAGCTCCGCTCACATGCGACCGTCCATGTCGCGCGCTAGCCACGCCCCCCCAATGTATTTATCTTTATTTGAGATCTAGGGAAACTTTTTTAAGCCCCACCACCACCACCACGAGCCTTCGATCTTTAAATCACTTGTCTCATAAACTGCAATACTACTTTATTGCAGTCTATGAGTAAATCGCTATTCAGGCAAACCTCAATAGGCATCTAGTTAAGGCAAGTCTGGGAGTCATAAGACACCAGGCTGTCATGATGACTGGACAGCTCTTGCGATATTGCTGCGTGGGGACCATACCAGAAGACTAAATGAAGCTTGTGGCAGGGGCAACATAGGTAAGCTTTTTTTTCACTTTTCACGATCGTATGTTGTCCCTCCCACCACATACATTTAGTCTTCCAGTACAGCTCCAGTGTTGCAATATCGCAAATGCTGACTAGTTGTCATGACAGCCTGGAGACTTATGGAGCCACCAGTTCATATCCAGTGGCTATGGCAGCCACTCAGAAGCCCTTTAAACAACCCGAATTCCACTGTAATAGTACGGCGGATGTCAGGAAAGAGTTAATGTATGAAAAAAAACAGTGTTGATAATTTTCTAGCGGACTTACTAAAAAGGTGAAGATATGTATTGGATTATCTTTGTCTACCCCTGGTGCCAGATCCTAAGCCCATCTTGGTGTGTTAGATTTCAGTTTTTTTCCCCATTTAATTTATGAAACTGGTTTGCATAATATTACTGTATGTCCTTTGTTACCCCTTTTTGTAAGTATAAGCATTGACTCTTTTTGTCATATTAAACTCCCAGGTTCTGTCAGGAGTCTCCAATGTAGATGCTGTCAAATACTCAGATGGAGAATCCTACAAGCTCCACTTGTGTCACTGTACCTAAAGTTGCCACTGCAGTTTGATTGGCGAGTGAAAAAGTGCCACTCCCAGTATGTAAGCATTACCAGAGACTGCACTGTTCCAGAGCAGCTGATCTGCAGGGGTCATGGGTGTCGGACCCTCACAGATCTAATATTGATGTCCTATTCTAAGGATAGGACATCAACATTAGAAAGTGGATGACCCCTTTAAATGAATTATATTTAAAATAATTTAAAATATTAAAAATAAATGAAATAAATAAAAGGCAACCATTTTTGGAATGTCAGTTTAATTGAATGTAGAGACTTGTGCATGCACAACCGTCTCTCCCTTCCCTGCAGCCATGAGACGGGGGTCAAAAGACTCCTGTTCTCAAGATAGATGTGGGTGTTTTCTATTATATCTACTAGATATGTAATAATGTCTTATATAGGAACACCCTTTAAGGAAGAAGGACTGCAAGAAACTGTTGTGTAACCTGTCTTTGCTCTGTTGTTGATTGGCAGAGGAAGCTTAGTAAAAGTCGGAACCTATAAATGTTATACCCCCCTTTGGGATATGCAAATGTAAATGACTTGTCCCAGAGTCTAATTCATTTTACACAATGTTATGTTTTATTTGTAAAATAAATTACTATGCAGCAAATGCAACACATGTTCTGGTGCCAAACATGTCTACAAGATGTAAATAATGGTATTACAGATCTGAAAATACATGTACAGGTTACACTTAACCTCTTAACGGAAAATCTTATTTCCTGGAACACAGGTTATTTTAGATTGCTGAAAGTAATACCTGATCTGAATACTAGTGCTTTATCGTTACAGAGAAACTGGATAAGATTTTAGATGGCCCCAGTGGAGACACTGTGAAAAATTAGCTGTTCAACATAACAAATTGCTTTGTGCTCTGTTACAGTCTGTAATGACATTTCAAGGTGCATGCTGAAATATAAATAAGAGTTCAAAGCAGCAAAGAAACACAAACCTGCTGAATATTTTTACTTTTTTCCATGGTGGTAGTACATGTTGTGGCCATGGTAGGATAGTGGACCACATAGAGTAGAACCACATGGAAAAACAGTCTGCAGTTATACACTAAATTGCTGTGGTTTTGCAAGGGGTATTTGGCCTTGTAGCTTGTACAGATCAAGCAGATAATTTCAATATGTTTCGAATATTCAAACCTGGGCAGTGTTGTCTATTTGGAACATTACTGTACCAGTTTTGGCCAATTACCACATTACTGAGACCACACAGCTAGCCTTCATCACCTCAAATGCATCAGTAATCCAAAGAGGCTGTCGCCAATTCACCAGCTTTTGTTTGGGCCACTTTTGGTTGGGCATTGTACTTACAATCTAGAAGACCTGCCATTTTGTAGATGCTTTGACACTGTTGCACGTCACACTTTTCAGATTTTTATTTGATTAAAATTTTGAAAACCATGTATCATTTTCTCTCCACTTCACAATTATCTGCTACTTTGTGTTGGTCTATCACTTAAAATCTCAATAATATACATTTAAGTTTGTGGTTATAAGGTGACAAAATGTGAAAAAGTTCAAGGGCTATGAATGCTTTTGAAAGTCACTGTATTTACTTTTTAGCATATAGTTTGTTACTGTTTAATCCTCACCATATAGAGATTTACACATAATAAAAAAAAAAAAATAAAAAAAATTGTAAAATTCAATTCAGTTACATGATGAACTACTGTATTTTTCGGACTATAAGTCACACTTTTTTTTTCCCAAAAAAAATTTGGGAGGAAAATGGGGGGTGCGTATTATAGTCTGAATGCATAGTCCCTCTCCTGCCACCGCCGGCTTCCTGCAGCGGCAGGAGTGGGGCAATGCTGCGGGCCCTGGGCGCGAGGACAGGGTGTCCCGGCGGAGCGAACCCTCCCCGGCATCCTCCGTGCTATTACAGCGGATGACGGGTCTGTCAGCGGTCACCATAGCTACCGGGTCTCCACTGACCTGGAGCTAATGCCCACAATCAGAGTCCCCTCTGATCGCTGGCATTACTACCTGTAAGACCCCCAACCCCCAAACTGCCCCTGGGCCGGTGGGTACCTTGTTTGTTGCAGGCCGGTTCCTGTGCGGCGAGATCGCAGGAGCTGACCTGTTCCTGTGACAGCCGGGAGCCTAATGAAGGCTCCCAGGCCTTTTATAGTAATATTACTACTGAGGCTGGTCTATAACCAGCCTCAATAGTAATGTACAGAATATCCCATAGACTGCAATACTGTTGTATTGCTGTGTATTGAACTTGCAATCAAATGATTGCAGGTTCAAGCCCCCTAGGAGGGGCTAATAAAATAGTTAAAAAAATAAAAATAAAAGTTCTAAAATCACCCCCTTTCCCTAGAATACATATAAAAGTAGAAAATTACTGTGAAACACATACACCTTAGGTATCCCTGTGACCGAAAATACCCAGTCTACAAACTTAAATACAATGCCCGGTCTACAAAATATTTTTCCCATAGGGTGAACGTCGTAGTGGTAAAAAGAGTCATAAGTGCCGAACTGCCGTTTTTTTCACTGTTTCGCCTCTGATTTGAATAAAAAAAAATGAACAAAGCAATAGACATTCTCCAAAATGGTATAACTAAAAAGTACACCTGTACCCGCAAAAAAAGATGCCCTATGCATCCCCGTACAGCTGCAGGGTCACCTGTCAATCTGGCTTTGCAGCTGTTGCAAAACTACAACTCCCATATATGAAATATTTAACCACATTTTTTTGCTTCTAAATTTTTTTCCCCTAGTTTCCTCCTCTAAAACCTAGGTGCGTCTTATGGTTCGGTGCATCTTATAGTCCGAAAAATACGGTAAGTGACTATAAAAAGGAATGAAAAACATTCTCTAGTATTTGTTTCTATTACACAAGTATATTTCAGGTCCAATTATTTTGGGTACACACTTCTTGTTTTGCAGTACTAAAATTTTTCTTTTATACTGTTAGTATATGTGGTATATTATCTCCATTTCAAGTGTAAATTGGTTTAATATAGCTATAATATATACACCTGACTCCTGGAATACATTATAGGAAGCGTCCGTGAATTCAATTAACTGTAGGTTATTATTTTACTACTTTAATCATGTAATGTGGATAAAAATACATAGTGAAACAAAAAAAGGAAGCTGTTCTGTTTGTATAGAGGTTTCTCTCTAGGTATTAAACTTTCTGTTATTCTGTGGGCCCACCCTAAACTTTTTCTAGTTCAGAATTTCTGTATTGATATTGTTTAGCCGATGAAATATAGCAATATGCATGTAAATAGTTGAATTCTGGACACTGGCATAGGCTAAGAAGTTTCTTTTCTTCAAACTGAACCATATATTGTGAAGGTTTCTAAGAGTATTTTTTAGAGGATGAAATGTGAAATGTTTTTCTATCATAAGTGCCTGCCAAGTTTGGCATAACACAAACATTTGCCGAACGTCTCACTTTTGATCAGAGCTAGGTTGTCCCATGCCAAGACGCTGCTCTAGTTCCAGCTGCTTGTCTTATGTGAGAAATCAGTCCATCTGCTTGGAGTCGGCAGTTTATTTATGTAATCTGTGTACATTTCATACTGTGGATCAATATTCAGACATACCGCACTCTAAAGTAATTCTACAGGCCTAAGATTCATTCAGTAAATTTATATTACAAGGCGGCAAGAAGAAGTAAACATGTTGAAGCCTCTCACTAAGATTATGGTGATTGACCCTATATCATCACCATATAATGAGCATATCTAATAGAAAGATTTTTATCTGTCTATGATATTTATGAATAATACACCTTATTATAATAACAACAATGTTTAGATTGTGTGGCATAATCTACAATGTACAATAAAAAAAATGTGACGTGTGTCAGAAGAAATGGATTCTCAGAATGAATTTTGGACCCAGTGACAGACATACAACATTCACTACGAAACTCCATAAGACAGCAACAGTCAATGCACTACAAAATGGGGGCCTCAAATGTATTGGATCCACCGACAGTAAATGTCATTAAGTTCACTGTACTAAGTTTCCTTGCAGTAGGCTGTTGTGTGCACATGCACATCAGTTTTCATTATTCAGTAGTGTTTGCGATATATGAGACAGGGTTTTCTATTTGCAGCTTGCTGTTCTGGATAATGACCATGCAAGTGTATACCAGTCTTCTGCAAATGCTTGTCTTGGATTTTATGAGCAAAGCCTGTCCAATGCCTCCAGTAATTTATTTGGCTTACTTGTATAGCACAAACATATTCCACAGCGCTTTACAGAAATTGACAATCACTGTCCCCATATAGGGCTCGTAATCTAAATTCCCTATCAGTAGGTCTTCGAAGTGTGGGAGGCTTCCCACAGATGTTTGTCTTTGGTCAGAATCGAACCTAGGCTAACCACTGAGCCACCGTGTAACATTACAGAACTGTGTAGCAAGACTAAGGAGGCACTGTTGGCATAGGTTTACTCACAAAAGCCAGAGCACGTCCTTTACCCAATGTGGTTATTAGCTTAGTAGCTGTAAAGCAAGTGACAGACTCCCTAATTGACTCACATTATGTCTGGAAATATATATTGGAAAAAATATGAGTGTGTATGTATAAAAAATATAAGTGAGTATGTATCATAGAAAGGGATGGCATATCACTAGGAAATGCCTTTATGCTCTGATTGGTGGGGGTTCTTCAGTGCCCCCTCAAAGTCCTCCCAGCGCCATTCTGTGTGCAGGAAACTACATCCTCCACTACTAACCATTTCATCATGCCATTTTAATAGTATTTACATAAGTCTCTCTCTAAATGAACAACTTTAAATCATAAATACTTTGGCGAGTTTTCTTCACACTGTTATTGCTATTAATTAAATAATTCTGAAACAAATAAATATTACTTATTAAATATCATCCATGGATATGCTCAGCCTATTATAAGACTATTTACATATACAGTTGAGCTTATAAACATGATTTGTTATAATAGTAAAATATGTTCTGTTAAAATGTAGACATGTTCAGTCTGGCTAGTTATTAATATTCATATTCTCCTCTTACTGTGCATACATCTGTTGTTTTGTTTCCCTATGTTTTCTTCTACTGTTTTGCTAATAAGAAAGAAATATTTCCTGAATTTGGCATTTTTTCCGCAGTCATATTCTGAAATACCATCTGTGAATCCCTGGGTAATTTTTTTTCATTGGTAAAGGATATAAGTTTGAAGGGAGCCAACAATATTGTTAAGTGCATTTTTCCCATATGGTTTGTAAGTGCACTGATAGAATTTTGGGATGAGGATATACAGCCTGTGGACTTAAAGATATGCTAATTTTTTTCTGAATAAACAAGTCATGTTATTCATCATAAGTCTTATTTGCATAACATTCCGGTTCCATTTCTTGAAGTGTATGGGTTTTCCCAAACCTGAGTAAAAGTTATTTTCTTTGGGTATCACCCAATAACAACAAGGATATTAAAACGGATCTAAAGATTGCCAAGTGTGCTAAAATATTTTCTAAAATCTCCCAAAGTAAGAAAAAAAAATCAATTAAATTACCAAATCACAAAGATTATTTAGTGATATTTTAATGAAATCATGCGCGGCCTGTAGAAGATCTGGCAAAACCATTTATGACAAAACTAGCTTTTTACCTACGTTGGCTAAATAGGCATTTCTGACAAGTGGTTTTGGGTAATGAAGGATATAATAACCCATTCACTACTGAATCCTAATTGTTGTCTTCCAAAACTCCAATACCAGTCACTGAACCCATAAGATATCAGTGCTGACTGTGTCATCTAAACAGTTTGACAAATGGAATACATCCCTATATCAGCCCATCGTATAATTTAAGGTCTCACTTTCACACAAAAAAAAATAATAATTTTTTTTTTAAACTGTTTTAAAATCTGTTTTTTTTATGGTTTAAAAATAGTAAACCATAAAAAATATATTTGGTCCAGTAAAGAGGGCCAAGTGTTACGACTGCCAAGTTGTTTAATCAATAATGAACACTGATGCTGGCTAGGAAGAGGGGCAACCTCATAACCCCACAGAAACTGGATGGGAATAAAATAAAATGGCAAATCAAAACTTTATATACAAAGTTCTCACAAAGGAGATTTGCACAACATTCTATACTTTGTCAAGGGCAAATTGTATTATCAGTTTAAATAACTTCAAGATATTCAGACTAGATTCAGGCTGAAGATGGAAACTCCATATCATCACCATTTCAATCATTAACCAGCACATCTAATGATAGCCATTATGCAAAAGCACAAGATGAATCTGTTACGTTCTTTGCAACAATTGGCGCTCTAGGCAAATGAATTAGAGCTGCAAATTGTAATAATTTCAAAGAGAGCAGACAAGAAATGAGACCGGATAAAAAGAATTAGTGTGCTTCAAGTCAACAGCTAAAATGATAGCAAGATGGAAGTTAACAAGAGCAGTCAGGCTTATATCTGACTTGCAAAAAGAAAATATTGCTGCAGTTGTAAAGTTTCTATACTTTTTAGAAAACCATGAATACTCATCGAGGTCAGTTTTTATGTAAGTGTACGATTACTGCAATGTTACATGAGCCCCCTTCTGGCTTTCTGCCGTTCATGGCTGGTCTGTTAACACTGTTGTTTTGGACAATAACGATTAAAGTTAAGAACTAACCAATTGATCTCTGTTGTGATCTGTGATATAGTCTGAACTTCCACTGAATGGATACAGATCTGTCAATCGGTATTACTGACTTTTCATCTACAACACCTGATAATGAACAGAACTCTCCAACATACAGTGCCTTGCGAAAGTATTCGTCCCCCTTGAACTTTTCAACCTTTTGCCACATTTCAGGCTTCAAACATAAGGATATAAAATTTAAATTTTTTGGTGAAGAATCAACAACAAGTGGGACAATTGTGAAGTGGAACGAAATTTATTGGTTATTTTAAACTTTTGTAAAAAATAAAAAACTGAAAAGTGGGGAGTGCAATATTATTCGGCCCCTTTACTTTCAGTGCAGCAAACTCACTCCAGAAGTTCAGTGAGGATCTCTGAATGATCCAATGTTGTCCTAAATGACTGATGATGATAAATATAATCCACCTGTGTGTAATCAAGTCTCCGTATAAATGCACCTGCTCTGTGATAGTCTCAGGGTTCTGTTTAAAGCGCAGAGAGCATCATGAAGACCAAGGAACACACCAGGCAGGTCCGTGATACTGTTGTGGAGAAGTTTAAAGCCGGATTTGGATACAAAAAGATTTCCCAAACTTTAAACATCCCAAGGAGCACTGTGCAAGTGATCATATTGAAATGGAAGGAGTATCAGACCACTGCAAATCTACCAAGACCCGGCTGTCCCTCTAAACTTTCATCTCAAACAAGGAGAAGACTGATCAGAGATGCAGCCAAGAGGCCCATGATCACTCTGGATGAACTGCAGAGATCTACAGCTGAGGTGGGAGAGTCTGTCCCATAGGACAACAATCAGTTGTACACTGCACAAATTTAGCCTTTATGGAAGAGTGGCAAGAAGAAAGCCATTTCTCAAAGATAGCCATAAAAAGTCTCGTTTAAAGTTTGCCACAAGCCACCTGGGAGACACACCAAACATGTGGAGGAAGGTGCTCTGGTCAGATGAAACCAAAATCAAACTTTTTGGCCACAATGCTAAACGATATGTTTAGCGTAAAAGCAACACAGCTCATCACCCTGAACACACCATCCCCACTGTCAAACATGGTGCTGGCAGCATCATGGTTTGGGCCTGCTTTTCTTCAGCAGGGACAGGGAAGATGGTTAAAATTGATGGGAAGATGGATGGAGCCAAATACAGGACCATTCTGGAAGAAAACCTGTTGGAGTCTGCAAAAGGCCTGAGACTGGGACGGAGATTTATCTTCCAACAAGACAATGATCCCAAACATAAAGCAAAATCTACCATGGAATGGTTCACAAATAAAGGTATCGAGGTGTTAGAATGGCCATGTCAAAGTCCAGACCTGAATCCAATCGAGAATCTATGGAAAGAGCTGAAAACTGCTGTTCACAAACGCTCTCCATCCAACCTCACTGAGCTCGAGCTGTTTTCCAAGGAAGAATGGGCAAGAATTTCAGTCTCTCGATGTGCAAAACTGATAGAGACATACCCCAAGCGACTTGCAGCTGTAATCGCAGCAAAAGGTGGTGCTACAAAGTATTAACTTAAGGGGGCCGAATAATTTGGCACGCCCCACTTTTCAGTTTTTTATTTTTTACAAAAGTTTAAAATATCCAATAAATTTCGTTCCACTTCACGATTGTGTCCCACTTGTTGATTCTTCACCAAAAAATTAAAATTTTATATCCTTATGTTTGAAGCCTGAAATGTGCAAAAGGTTGAAAAGTTCAAGGGGGCCGAATACTTTCGCAAGGCACTGTAGCAGATCAACATTTTCACAGTGTTCTGCATTCAATAGGAATTTGTCATGCTTTTCTGACATTTTTGGAATGTGGAGGAAATGTGTAGAAAATGGTCTAAACTGATCATATTAGACATTCACAATTTCTGCTATATGATAAATGTATGCTACTGGGCAAGAAGAGGACCGCGATTAAAAAAAAAAAAAAAAAAATTGCTATATACTTACCAGTTCCTTGTACCGCTATCGTGAATCAAGCACTGTTAGCAAAGGCACGCTTGTGCTCTATTTATCTGTGGGAGCCGAGCCAAGCTCTGTACTCCAGTATCTCCAAAAGTGACCTGCTAAGGTCAGTCACGTGCCATTTGTGCAAAGGTAATCGCTGAGGTCTGTGATTGACTGCAGTGGTCACACAATTGGGATGTCACTGCGGATGTCAACTGGAACCTTTAAACAGGAGGAAGGAGCTTTCAATCCTGGAAACGGAGGACCTGGGAGAGGTAAGTTAACTTTTTAACTCTTTATCCCCATAACAGAATTTCTAGAGATTCTGTGATTCATAAACTTTAAGATATTACCAGGATAGTCTGTGCTAGTTTACCCCCTATTACTCCTATTACCTATTTAATGATATATATTCTGCTTAAAATCCTATTAGTTATACACCAAGAGTGAATTGCCACTGCTAATAAAAAGGGGCATGTTTACCTAGCATACTCTATGTCAGGCATGTCAAACATGCGTCCCACGGGCCGCATGCGGCCCTTTACAGGCATATCTGCGGCCCGCACAAAAGTCTCAAACTTTGTCTCTAAAGTTTAGACTCTAAACTTTAGAGACAAAGTTTGAGACTTTTGTGCAGGCCGCAGATGTACAAAACTCACGATCAGCACTTCCGGCTCTTCATTCATTGGCCCATATCCCTGCATATGACCTGCTTACGTGATCAGCAGCCGACCAACTAGCTCCGTGTCAATCCATGACGTGTGTACTTTGGTCGGCTGCTGATCACGTAAGCAGGTCATATGCAGGGATATGGGCCAATGAATGACGACCCGGAAGTGCTGATCGTAAGTTTTGTACATCTGCTGCTCGCGTGGCTGCTGATCACCTAAGTCAGTTTTGTTGTGAGCGGAGGAAGAGTCGTGGCTGAGAGTGACTGGGATACTGTGACCGTGCTGAGGAAGAAGGGACCCACTGCCGCACAGGCAAAGTCCAAGCAAGTGAGTGGCCCTCCTGTATGTAACCATTAAAAACTAAAGAGAGGGGTGAGCACTCAGATTATAAATCATTGTGATGCAAAAAACAGTGGTGCTGATTGGATGAAAAATGCAATCGAACACAAAGGAGAAACAGCATCCAATATAAAGCACACACAAAATTTCTTTATTAAATAACACAGCAAACAAGGAAAAATTAAAAGCAATTAAAATACATGTGCACCCTTGGAGGCAAATACCAGGGGTGAACACCAAAAAGAACAAATCCTACAGACGCCCATTAAATAAATATAAAGTAAATAAATACATATTGAAAATTCATAATAATAATATAAATAATAATATAATAATATAATTATATTATATTATCAAAATATGTGTGTGACATTAGCTGCTGTGTGCGGCCCTCGCAACAACCTGTTGTTACTCATGTGGCCCTCGGGGTACCCTGAGTTTGACATGCCTGCTCTATGTGATATATTTTCAGCTATAAGCAGTCTTACCACCATTTCTCTCTCATTTAATTGTACAGTAGAAGCTCCCGTGTTCTTTTGATGCCTCCAGTACATTGCAGACATTTAATATCATATAATGTTGAACTTCAATCACTAAGACATGTGAGACAATACATGACAAAGAAAGCAATATAAAACCCAACTCCTTTCATGTAAGTGAAAAAGTATATATATTAAATTCATAGTAGCTATTAAACTTTTATGATATCATATCTCACTGTAACTCTAGAAGGTGAACTTGACAGTTCTATCAGGTCTACACATTTATACATCTTCATGCAGCACACTAAAGCTTCTCTCAGCTCAACCACAGAGAAAATAAAGAAACTGCTTAAACACAGATAGCAACCAAATTGCTATTATGAATTGGTAATGTGATCAAAAAATCTAAGACTCTGTTCACACTGGCATCATGGGTTCATAAAAAAATAGTCATGAGGTAATAGCAGATCTGATGAATCTTTGTTATCATGAGTCCTGTGTGCTTCCATTTTTGTCTTACTAGATAAACACAGCAGGACATACTATCGTGGCTATCAAAGAGCAATGGAATCCTGTACTAAAAGAATGAAAATACCAACAGAGACTAAAGCTCTGATCATTAAAGGGAATCTCTCACGTTGAATATGAAATCTGTGGGCTGTATATTTTAGAGCAGCTGCACAGGCTGATATATAGTTTTATAGCTATAACTTGTATATTTGTATTTTATTCATTTAAATCCCTGTTCATTCTGGACTTAGGAGTCCAGTGGGTGGGACTACTCAGATCTATGCCAGCACATACAGGGAAGGCTGCCAATGACATGAGACCACCCACTGCCCCCACCAGGGTTCTTACAATTATCAAAAGAAAACCATTAATTATTGAAAAAGCTTTATCAAATGCTGTGGCTGGGGTAAGGCCTCATGCACACAGCAAATATTCAGACATACAAACTCCCTACAGCTATGTAATATGGAGTCAAAGGAATTTGTGTGATACAATATGGTGCCATACATAAGGCAAATATATCCATAACCATCATCATAAGAAGTATATGGCTACCTTATTATGACTATGCAAGGTTAATCAAAGCCACAATACATTCATACATAGGTTTTAAATACCTGGAAAATCTGTTGAGAACAACCATCAAACATGTAACCAAAAGAAATGGATCACGATCAGCCAATATGTACTTATGTCAAGAAATCCATCACCAGTCACAACAACATAACTTAATGGATACAAAAATGAAGCAAAAATACTGCACCCAAGGGAAATAACTAAAAATTGCCCTATGAGCTGTAATGCCTTCTATACTTGGGGATTAGAGTAGATGTGTCTTGCTTTCAGAACCTCAAAAGAAGTTTTCAATTCTGAAAGCATTAGGAACAAAAGCAAGCATTTTTACTACCATTTTAGGTAATTTAAGCCTCTGCAAGCTTCATTGTCCAGCTTTATACTCTTTTATACATCTATCTGATATGTTTGAATGGATGGTCCATTCTGTCTGCTAAGAATATGAGGCAAAGCCTTGCAAAATAGAGACTGCACTCTTAAATGACCAGGGAGTTTATGCACAGAAATATATGTTTATATTGCAGATTGAAATGCAGATTTGGGGTTGTGTGGATTTTTCTATGGTCTTTTAACTGTTGCCATTTACTATTGGTATATAAAGATATAAATGTTGTTATTAATATAATACCTTATACACCCTTCATAATGGTTCCCATATTTGTATACCTGGAGGATTTTTTTCTTTTAGCAATGTGATTATTCTTTTGCAGTAGCATACATATTCTGTGCAGACATGTAAATCATATTGAAACCCAGACTTTGGAAAGAAGACCTGTCACCTCTCACATTTCTATTATAGTGAATAGTTGTGTTTCCCATGAAATAACTATCCTGGAGCCTCTTTTCTTGGAACACTATGTTGTACTGTTCCACTGTTATTTCTCCGAGAAATTAAGTGTAATGGAAACTTATTTTCATGGAAAAATAAAAAACAAATACAACTATACTAATTTCCGTTTTATCACTTTTCACTATATATTGAAAATAATCAGCAGCATTCTAATGTACTTTTGCTCACCATTTCAAGATATCTTATGATGATTAAAAGGTTTTTCAGAGTCTCTTTTTATGGCCTATATTCAGGATAGGCTATCAATATCTTATTGTGGGGTCTGACACCTGGCGCCTGCACAGATCAAATGTTGAGGACTGCTGACAAGCCATGAACTATGTAGTGTACACAGCAAGTTCAGCTCCCTTTGAAAAGAACGGGAGCCAAGCAACATTGCATGGTTACTGTACAATGTACAGAGAAACCGGCTTCCGCTTCTGCACACTGTAATGGGTACGGAAGCTATCCTGAACAGCTGGTATAGCGGCTGGGTGCTGGCCACCCACTGATCAGATATTGATGGCTTATCCTGAGAATAGACCATCATAAAATCCTGGAAACCCAGTTTAACAGTATAGCATTTAGGATTGTCAGTGATGCTAGCTAAATAGACAAATACAAGTATGTAAGATTAGTGCTCTGCTATGTATCCAAACTCTAAAGACTCTAGAGAATATGAAGCTGGGGGAATGAACCAAGTACAATATTTGCATAGAGAAATGTGACGGCAGTAGGCAGAAAGGATACTGTGTTGTAGCCCTCTCGCCTTGGCTTCATCGCTCAGTGCTGCTAGACATGCCAGCTGGAGAATGGTTTGTAAAACTCATACATAAATCTATTTACTTTCAACAAAGCCAGCTGTCAGCTAGCCAGTTGTTTATACAACGGTGCCCAAATGTTGCTATATTGGCCAGATGTGAGCATAATCAGGGACAGCAACCTTAGCCATGTTCAACACTTGTAACACTAGCCAGACCCAATCACAAATTCACATCTAAACAAAGTTCTTTCATGTATCAACCCAAAGACGCTGTGCTACAAGCACCCAGCCATCCCGGGGACAGCACAACAGATCAAAGGACGAGCAAGGCTGTCAGACACATAACATTTGGCGTTTCTAACACTCATTTGCATAGAATTTCTTGGATTATTCTCTAAAGTTTGTACGCAAGTTCTTACCAATATTAACTCCTCTCCACATGAAAGATGGGATGTACAGCATTTGTCACATTGAAAAGAGAAAGACAAGGAAAATTCACCTTAAAGAGCACTCCAGCAAAAACCCTTTTTTTCCATCCCTGTACCCATCACCCGATTGTCTACCATTCTCCATTCTTCTCTCATCTATACCTTCCTCATATCTAGAAGTCCAGCTTCTCATCTCCTCCTGATCACACACCATCTTGACTTTTATATGCATCAGCACAGGATATAACTATAACTACCTGCTTGGGACAGTACAATTATCCTTCTCTCCATATTTCCCTAAAGAAACATACAGGCTATAAGTTATCTACTTAGCGACAGGGGCGTAGCTATAGGGAGTGCAAAGGTAGCAGTGGCAACCGGCCCTGGAGACTTAGGGAGCCCAAAGTCCTCTCTACAACATAATAATAATAATAATAATAATAATAGTCCTTTAATAGTCCCACAATGGGGAAATTCAGTGTGTTACAGCAGCAAAGATAAGCAGATACAAATACAAATACAACATGTACAGGAATGTTCCAAGGTGAGAGGCATTACATTAATAGCCGACAGACAGATAGGACGTAGCAGAGGAGGGGGGGGGGATTTAACAGGCAGAGAGATATTTCAGTTCTCTGTGTGTAATGATCTCCGCTTAGGTCGGTGTTGGTTGTACAGCCTAACCGCGGTGGGGAGGAAAGACTTCCGATAGCGCTCCTTCTCACACCTAGGGTGGAGCAGTCGGTCACTGACAGTACTGCTCAGCGCGATCACAGTCTCATGCATGGGATGGGACGACTTCTTCTGCATGGAGCTCACCACGGACAGTATCCTTCTGTCACCCACCACCTGCACTGGGTCCAGGGGGCTCCCCAGGACAGAGCTGGCCTTTCTAATCAGCTTGTCAAGTTTATTTCTGTCCCTGGTTGATATACTGCTCCCCCAGCAGGCCACTCCAAAGAAGATGGCTGATGCCACTACCGAGTTGAAGAAAGTTCTAAGAAGTGCCCCCCCGGATTCCAAAGGCTCTCAGTTTCCTAAGCAGGTAGAGCCTGCTGTGGCCCTTCCTGTACAGGGCCTCCATATGATCTGCCCAGTCCAGCTTATTATTAAGGAGCAAACCCAGGTACTTATAGGTGTTCACAATCTCGATGCCCGTCCCCAGGATGTCCACTGGTTTTGGAGGGCATCTGCCTTTGCGGAAGTCCACCACCATCTCCTTGGTCTTCCCCGCGTTAATCTTCAGGTGGTTCCGGTGGCACCAGTCCACAAAATCCTGGTTCAGTTCTCTGTACTCCCTGTCATCATCATCTGTGATGAGACCCACTATTGCAGAGTCGTCAGAATACTTCTGTAGGTAGCAGCTGGATGAGTTGCACCTAAAATCTGCAGTGTACAGTGTGAAGAGGAAAGGGACGAGAACCGTACCCTGAGGTGCCCCCGTATTACAGATCACGGTACCTGACACACAGTCTCGGGCTCTCACGTATTGAGGTCGATTTGTGAGGTAGTCTAGGATCCAGTTGGAGAGGTGGTGGTCCACTCCAGCAAGGCCCAGCTTGTCCCTCAATAATCTGGGCTGTATGATGTTAAAAGCACTGGAGAAGTCAAAGAACATTATTCTCACTGTGTTCCCTGGTTTCTCCAGGTGAGACAGAGCCCTGTGCAGAAGATGGATGATGGCATCATCTACCCCAATGCCCGGCCGATAAGCAAACTGGAGGGGGTCCATAGCGGGGCTCACTAGAGGGCGGAGATGTGTGAGAACCAATCTCTCCAAGATCTTCATCAGGTGGGATGTCAGTGCTACAGGTCTGTAGTCGTTGAGGTCCATAGGGTGGGGTTTCTTTGGAACTGGTACCACACAAGAAGATTTCCATAATTCAGGGACTATTTCCTGCCTCAGGCTCATATTATACATATATGTAATTATACCACACAGCTGGTCCCCGCAAGTCTTAATTAGCCTTGCACTGATGTCATCTGGCCCTGTAGCTTTCCTCGCCTTGATCTTTTTCATCTCCTTCCTCACCTGGGCCCGTGTGAAGGTCAGACTGTGGCCAGATAAAGACGGATTTCTGGATTTACTGGTCTGTTGGGAAGTGGCCGCATGGGGAGAAGTCATTGTGGTGGGGGAAACTGAAGGACATACTGGGGTGGGAGGAGCTGGTGTGTGATCAAATCTGTTGAAGAATAGGTTTAGTTCATTAAGCCAATTAACATCTGCCTCAATCTGGCAGACAGACTGTTTATGACCCGAAATTGACTTAAGCCCCTCCCAGACCCCCCTTGTGTCTTTTCTTTCCATTTGCTTTTCCATTTTTTCTTTATAACTGGCTTTTCCCTGCCTGATTTGATGCCTCAGCTCCTTTTGTACTTCCCCCAACCCCTCCTTATCTCTTGTCCTGAATGCCATCTTTTTCTCCTTAAGTAGTGTTTTTATATCAGAGTTAATCCATGGTTTGTTATTGGAGAAGCACCTCACCACTTTTGTGGGTACTGTGTTGTCCACACAAAAATTAATGTAGTCCGTTATGCAGTGTGTGAGTCCTTCTATATCTTCTCCATAAGAATCCTGCAGCACTTCCCATGCGGTTGTGTCAAAACAATCTCTCAGAGCCTCATCACTCTCCTCGGACCATATCCTCACTGTGCGGGTGACAGCTGGTTCTCTACGTACAAGTGGCTTGTACACAGGTTGGAGATGTACTAGGTTGTGATCCGATCTCCCCAGGGGCGGTAGGGCTGATGAGTTATATGCCTCCCTCACGTTGGCAAAGAACAAGTCCAGTGTTTTGTTGTCTCTTGTGTGGCAGGTTACATACTGTGTGAAACTGGGCAGTGTGGATGATGGAGAGGCATGGTTGAAATCACCCGACAGAAGAAAGAGGGCCTGGGGATGTTTTAACTGTAACTGGCTCAGCGTGGCTTGTAGGACCTCGCAGGCAGTGTCAGCTTTCGCAGAGGGGGGGACATATGCAGCTATCACGATGACATGTGATAGTTCCCTTGGTAGGTAGAAAGGTCTCATGCTCTCAGCTAATAGTTCAATGTCCTTACAGCAAGTTTGCTCCTTAATCACAATGTGCCTAGGATTACACCATCTATTATTCACAAACATTGCCAGCCCTCCTCCTTTCCTCTTAACACTCTCCCTTGTCCTGTCTGCCCGAAGGAGTTTAAAACCATCCAAGGAGACCAGGGGGTCAGGAGTAACTTCAGTGAGCCAAGTCTCTGTAAGTAGCATCATGCTGCACGCCCGAAACTCCTGATGATGCCTGGTGAGCGCTGTTAGTTCATCCATCTTGTTTGCAAGAGATCTCACATTGCCCATGATGATGGAGGGAACAGCTGGTCGGTAACGCCTCTTTTTAATCCTCTGAAGAGTTCCTGCTCTGCATCCCCTCACCCGCTTTTTCTTTCTCCAAATCTCACGGGGGATGTGTGACCAGATGGTATGCCATCCTGCTGTGTCTCTGAGCTGCAGAATTTCCTCTCTTGTATAGACAAAGGAATTGTCTGCATACACAAAAGATCCCATTTTCAAGCAGAACAAAAAGACAGATAAAAAACAAAAAAAAGTATCACAAGGGTCCAAGTCTTTGTGTGTGTTTCTTCATAGTGCAAAGTCCTTAAGTAGAGAGGTACAAAACGAGTCATAGAAAGAAAAATAAGATAGAGAGTCTCAGAGCTGCTGTAGCTGGCAGCCACTCCAGCGGCGCCATCTTGGAGAAAAAAAAAAAAAAAAGACATAAGTAGACACCAGTATTATAGGTAGCACCTGGTAAGTGGGTGACCTGCTACATATTTAGCATTGTAACCCAGGAGCTTCATTCCGCCTCTGGTTAGGGAGGCTGAGCTGTGAGCTCCTTCTCCATAGCTGTGTTACAAGAACGCTCTGCTCTTCAGTATCTAGTTGCAGAAATTTCTTCTCCCTCTGTGGGGAAGTCTGTGTGGTACAGCTCATCGTATAGGTCAGAGTGACCTTACTAAAGAAGACAATTCAGATAGAAAAGGAATAACTACAGTAAATAAGGTAACACTGACTGCACACATATACATATTATCTATCTATCTATCTATCTATCTATCTATCTATATGTGTAGTACATAATGAATGGAAAAAAAAATAAAAAATAAAAAAATCACTGGAGAGTTGCATTAAATAAGGCGATTAGTATGAACAGACACCAATGATTTCTATAATGATCTTTAATCCTGAAAGAAGTAGATTGAACATTGAGGCAAATTTATTAATCTGGTCTAACAGCCTGGCAGTGTAAACTAGACTGTTTAAATTATTTATGCCATTTATCACAGCAGCTCATGTTGAATGATATATTTGTGGCATCTTTACACTTTATAGTCTAATGTTACACCAGCTATTCCTTGGCTAAGCAATACACTTTAGATTTTACACGGCTGTCACATGGCGGTCTGATTGTACAAACAACCCCATCATCAAACTGCCGATCAAGGGCACAGTTTATCCAGCATGGCCAAGCAGTTCTCGGTACTACAAAAAACTGCTGTAGTCCAGCCATGAACAACTGTTCATAGTGTCTACACACCCAATCGCCAGCCATTGAAATCTAATATGTACTGTATGGTTGGACTTAGTTTGCACCAAATAAGTTGCCACAATTTTGGGACATTTTTTAGCACGATAGTTTATCATAAGCCACAACCTTTTTCCACTTTGCCACACTCCTTGTCGAACAAGGTGAAAAGTGTGTCTAAAGCAATTAATAAAAATTCATGAATTCTGGTGCATTTTTATTACTACATCTTCTTCAACTTATTCATTTTCATATACTTACAAACTCTTAAAGGGTACCTGAGTTTTCATGAAAAGTTGAAATACATACAGGTTCTTGCTGGGGTCGGTTCTATGACTGTATAAGCCTTCCTATATGATTTCCTATCAGTTTTTATGCTGATAATAATCACATTATGTCTACAGCACATTTTGCATTTCCTAGGATATGAGCGTGTACAATAAGAAGCAGTCTGCCCCACTATACATTACTGATGCTGTTCTGCCATATTGTGAGTAATAACTGGACAATAGCAAACAAATAGCTGAGAAAAACCTAAGAAGACCATAATATAGGAGATCCAGGAACACTGGACTGTAACTACAGGGCAAATACATGCAGGCACGACACAGGAAAAGAACAAGCAGCCAGAAGAAGATACAAATACATAGAAGACTTTTCTTAAAGCTGTGAGATTTTAAGAATTTTCAGTACAGAGCAACAGTCTGATGACGTGTGTGAAGACTGAGGAAAGTCAGCCACTCCCGATTCACTCACTTTGATTCAGTCTGCTTATTTAATGTATAAATGCCTTGCCTAAAAAGAGGGAGTGAACTGTAAATTAGCTATAAAGGACGATACCTTGTGGCAGAGAAGTTTTTCAAGCAGAAAGCAGCCACATTTTTAATTCAAATATATTACATTTAGGTCAAGAATCACATGCTCTATGAAATTAGACTAAATTGTTCGAAAGGTTAGTGACCTTTTAATTTTCTGGAATTAAAAGGTAGTGCAAGTTTACAAAATGATGCTTAAAGTGAATAATGACCAACTAAAACAAAGTTTAAATAGTAGTAAAAAATTATATAAAAAAGGGAAAATAAGTTTTAAGCCATGTTATTTAACATGTGGTACTGCTGTCTACAGCCATTGACTTGCAGCGGTAAAAGCAGTATCTGAACTAATGATCTGTATATAAAACACATACTCTACACAGACTATATACCAATTTTGTCATTTTTAAATAGGCTTGTATCAACAACAGTTTCAATGCTACATTTTTTCTACCAAGAATGTATTTGCTTATTATTGGTTTATATCACACAATTGTTTGGCAAATTTTTCATTTTTAGAATTCTGCATAGTCAGTTGCTATATCAATATTTTTACCTCCGTATGCAATTTCATTCCCGTTACTTCCTATTGCAAGCATCATATAGTATTATTGTGCAACACACCTATCTTCATCCTTAAACATACTGCAGGCTATAACATTTTATGTTTCACAGAGCAACCTATTGTTATAAAGAAAGATCATGTCTGCTATTGTTTGCCACTTCATAAGGCTTAGTCTGACCAAGGAAATAATTAGTGTACAATTGACTTTTTATGACCTCTATGCATGCAATCCCCCATATAATCACTACTTCACAAAATTTCACCAGACAGCAGCATTCAACCAGAACCAAGTAAAATTACTGTATATGTCATTACTGTCAGACTGGTCATAGCTGATATATCAACCAGATGATATGAGAACCAGATTGCACTATATTTCTGCATCTTTATCCTTCTAGATAACAGAGAGAATCTCAAGTATCAATCTCTATTGCATGGATTAAAAGAACAGTCAAAATCCAAAATCAATGAATTCCCTTCCATTAAAATACTAACTATAATACGATGCAATCTATGGAAACCTAATATTCATACTTATGTATTTACTCATCTCCCCCTAGAAACAATTTAATCCCTTTAGTATGCCTGATTTTAAGGGAATTAAGAAAATGAACATAACCAGAGGAACAGGTCAGCAGCAGACTAGTCATCTTTTACAACCAGGATTTTTTTGTATTGCTCTATTGCACATAAAATGCTGCACATAGTCCATTTTTGTCTACAGCTGCCATGCAACTAATGCATCTCCATGGTAACAGACTACAAACAAATCCAGTGTAATCTGATCTTGCAATCATATTACCTTCTCCTGCAATTCCTACTTCTTTATGTTCTGAAGAGAAACGCTATTCATGGGTGGCTTGAGTCTTTCCAAAAAGCTATCCATTCTAGCTCAAAAAAGGGGAGTTCCTGAGCAAGAGCCCTCTACTTGTATCCATATGCCCTAAAGGGGCATAGAGAAAAATTTTGCCTTCATGAGGTAATACATTATAATGTTTAATTTGACAAACAACCAAAACATTGGTTTACATTTTTAATGTCAATCCACCATTATAAGAAGTTTGTTAAGCTTAACATAGACTATACGGCAGAATAAATAGAAATAAAATAAATAGTTATATTGCCCTGTAAAAACGACAATAATTTCTTAATTTTAAAAATAATCATGGATAAATATATGAACCATTAAATGTATTTCTCAGTAAGTAAGTGGTGCAGCAGGTGAAATGAGTTTTGAACATGTCACCAATTTTTAAAATATATAAAAATATATTTTTAAAGATGCTATTGACCATGAAATTCTTATCAGATGTCGGTAACAACCCACCCAAACCACACAGGCAAAGAAATCAAACCACAGATGTCCATCAGCTAAGTTATGTTTAATAATGAGAAATGACACCGGGAAAAAGTATTAAACCCATGAAGAGAGAGAGATGCAAAAAGCCACGAAAAGTCAAGACACCAACAAAAAAAAAAAAATCTATCAGGAATTAGAAAGCAATCCTGACACAGTGACAAATAAAATCAGCTGATTCAACTGATGGCATATAAAAAGGAGTTTCATTACTAAGCTACCGCACAAAAAAAAATCTCATGATGGGTAAAATCAGAGAGCTGTCTCAAGACCTTCCCAACCTTATTGTTGCAAAACATACTGATGACATTAGAAATTTTAACTGTAACCAAACTACTGAAGGTTCCAGTAAGCAATGTGAGGCCATAATCTGTAAGTGGAAAGAACATAATTTCACCATAAACCGGCCACAACCAGGCGCTCCTCGCAAGATTTCAGACAGAAAAGAATTATCAGAAGAGTTGTCCAAGAGCCAAGGACCACCTGTGGAGAGCTACAGAAAGACCTGAAATCATCAAGTAATGCTCTCAATCTCCATGGCCTGTATGCACACTCACAACGCAAGACTCCATTGCTGAACAAAAAGCATGTTGAAGTGTGTTTAAAGTTTACTCAACAATATTTAGACAAGCCTGTGAAATACTAAGGGAATACAGTCTGGTCAGATTAGACCAAAATGAAACTCTTTAGATGCACCGCATGTCACCCCAAAAGCACCATACCAGCAGTGAAGTTTGGAGATGGGAACATCATGGTTTAGGGCTGTTTTTCACCCACTGGTCAAACATTTGGTCGGCTATTTACCCGTAATTTTTAAGGGGTTGGCCATGGAATTAAGATCAGTCTAATTCATCCGGCGGATTCTTGATAATGAGGGTTCAGGCCTGGTTCTGACCCCTGGGTCGGGTGATCATAACCAGTGCTCTGACTCTTGGGTCACTTTGCCCCCTCCCTGCTTACCTGATCTCACAGGTAATTTCCTGTGCTATGGGGGGCTGGCTGACTATAGTAAAATCAGCACGCATAGTTAAGGATGGAAGAGGCACAGCGATCTGGAAAGAAAGGGGTGTCAGAGTGCTGGTTCTGATCAAGTGGCCTCCTGTCCATCAAGAGTCCCCCGGATCAAGTAAGCTAATCTTAATTTCTCAGACAACCCCTTTAAGTTCTATTATATGGTCTGTCTTTCCGCTATGAAGAATATACCATGCAAAATCATCTATAGCATGTAGAATTCAGAATTTTTTAATTCTATGTGTAGTCACTGAACCATTTTCTATCACGTCAGATGCTAAGGGGAGCTTTCCTAATAATTTAAGTAAATTAGTAAAATTCTTATTTAAGCTACTCAAAATTAAGTCAAACAACTGCAAATAAGAACTAAGATGGCAACTACATTCTTTGTTATTGAGATGGCCGCGAGCACAGATTAATGTATAACTCTACATAGCACTGATATTTTTTTAATGCAATGTTGAAAGCAAATATGCAGCCCAACACAATGGCAGAAGATCACTCATTACTGATAACTGCCAAAAAAGCCTGTCACATGTTAAAATAAATTAGCCCCATTGTGCCAGCAAATTACTAAAGTATTTTGTAAAGCTTTGTGTCAATGTTAAACACAGAGTCTGTACATATACTAATAAATCAAAAATATGACAACCACCCACCAGAATAATTTACCCAATATGAACCCTATGAAAAAAGTGCAAGGTATGTGCAAGGTGTGTCCAAATATACATGTGCAATTACACAAAACAATAGTCAACAAAAATATATGTATTTAAGATCTTGGCGTAATAACTTATTAAAAAATGTCTTTTGATTTGTAGTGACTAGTTTTAAAAGATCATTAGGTATGCACTAAATTCTATAAAACATATTTATACCTTGCTTTTCCATCTACGTACCAAGTCAATGAAACTCACCCTTTCTTAAGTCCCTGAACATTAAAGAGGACCCTTCATTACCTCCAACATGTCCAGCTCCTCATATCATTCAATAAATGCTACTCCACTGATTCTGGCACAGTTGGAATTTTTTCTGTAGCCCCCACCCTTCCCAAGCAATCAGTGCTGTTAGTTTTGGTGCCTGATATGCTATTTAGTCTCTGTATTGTCAGGAGGGCGGTGTCAGGCAGGCGGTGTAATTCTGAGCTCTGACAATGGCTGCCTCTGATTGGACCCCTGAATCACGTCCCTCTGCCTGACATTGCTCTTCTGACATTACAGAGCTTAAATAACACATCACACACCAAAACTATCTGAGCATGTTGCTTGGGAATGGTGGGGGTTAGAGAAATACTTCTACTAACTGTGCTGGAATCAGTGGAGCGGCACCAATTCATAGATGCTAAGAATTTGAATTGGTGGAGGTGGTGAAAGGTCCTCTCTAAGTTATCCAAAGCACTAAGAATAAGACTTAAACTTGTATCTAACTCTAATCTTGTACCTTAATCTAAAAGGGTACAAGTTTCTCATTAGTCCAAGCTGACTACACTTGAACAGATTACATTGTATATGGTACACAAAACTATAATTTTAATGATACATACCATCAAGATTTACCATGACTCACATCAGCCTCCTAATGTAATCTAATCTGACTTAACTTTTCTCTGGATTTACCAGAAAAACATACTTTTGGAGTCTATAGGAATGTTTATTGAACGCTTTATTGATTGCATCCTGGAGATCTAACAATCCAGTATTATTACAGACCATTCCTCTGACATATTCCATCATTTTAAACAATTTTCATTCATGAAACCTGTAATAAGGAGGATACTAAAATATCATTTTCACCCCAAGGGGATAAAAGATAAGTGCCAAACCAATTTATTCTTTCTTGCAGGCAGCAGGGGTTGCTAGTTTACGACAAATTCCAACCGCAAGCATACATTTCTACTGGATACAATTTTATAAATTTGGATTTAAAAGAAGCAAACTACTACTTCTACAACCAGCATGTAGCATACCTTCTATTAAACAACCAGCAGATATAACAGCAACATTTCAAATTTATTACTATGAAATACAAGTTATCAAAATTTACAATCCATCAGAACGGAGTGGAACAAAACTCTCAAACTTCTTGAAGAGTCACAAATGACTGCTCAAATTCCAGGCGGTGCAGACATTCAATAGTTACATGTTAGATCCAGACTTGGAAATAAAATAGAAGCTGGCCTATCCATAGGAAAGATTATCAATATAATTTGTCTGGAAACCCCTTTGACGTTCTGCCCTTACTAGAATTGCTGAAAGAATACCACAGACACATAGTTTATGAGTATGGTTAATTCATAAGTAGAACTTTTCCATCTCCCACTTCCCATCTCCTAGCCCTTCAGTATAGTGACTCATAGGCTGCTGTGTATAAATGCATTCATAGCAGTCCGTCGATCACCTGAGCAGCAGAGGGAGTGTTCACACACAAGGCTATTGGAAGAATTTATTAAGACTGGCATTTCCTAGGCCAATCTTAGTCAATTCCTCAGGCTCTGGTCTCTTAATTCAGGCGATTCTCAAGAGGTTCCATGCTCTAGAATTAAAATCTATGTCAGCCAGGGATTACTGCAGATTTCAGATGTAACTCACAACAGTTTTCTTGCATTACAGTAGATCTGATTGGCCAAGTCATCCCAGCTCCAGTCTGCGTGGATCCACACTCCACCAACTGATGTGTTTGATGTATACTTTCAGCAAAATAGAGCAATCCTGTAGCTGTAATACTACTATTACATACAACAGAATATTAAACAGAGATTTTGCTTTTAACAGAAAACAGGTTCTAAAGTTCTCCCTAGAAACTATGCATTGTTAGGGAGATCCATCCTGTATTCACCCTGTATTCCTAGTATATACAGATACAGCAGTTGCCAAAAGGGTGGGTGGGTGTGGTCCACTTCAAACAGCTGTGTCTCATTTTATTTAACCTAAAAAAGGTCTCAAAGCTGAAAGTCTTAGCTTTCATATGCCACTAAGATTACAACTCTACATATGACAGAAACCGAGAAATCATTAGTTGAAAGCACAGTCGGGAATGTGATTTCTATATGCTGCATTATATAGATACAGCTGTTTGAAGTGACCCTCCTACACACACACACACCTTTGGCAACTGCTGTATCTGTATATACTGGGAATTAGGGACTTATTCAGAGTGTTGCTAGGGAGAACCTTAGGACCTGCTTTCTGCTAAAAGAAAATACAGTAGTAGGTTAAAGTGTATTACAAAAATGTTCACTTTTCAATAAACATAAATTATAAAACATTACAACAATTTTATCATTTGACAATTTATAGTATAGAGTTTGCATGACCGTCTGATAAAATGAAATCTAATTCTTGTTACTGGTAGGCCTTCAGACAACTTCTATTAAAGATCTTTATTACGTAGAAGCCCTATTCTCACAATGAATCTTTGGTTCAGTAAAAACATACGTTGATGAAGACAGCCCCTTAGCTTCTGTTCTAGAGTTGAAAGCAAATATGTACTTTACCATAGAAAACACTCCTTAATGGATGCCTGGATATTTCAACAACAGAATATTACTGAATTACATCACATATAATTTACCGTTCTTATGAATATGATCTTGGCACTTACTTTGCAGAAATACTCAAGTGTCTGGAATCCAGGTGGGAGCTTGGAACAGTCTGGGATTTCTTTCTTCAGGTATTGTTCTAATGTCGCTGCAAGGTGCCCCAGGCCTTGTTTCATGTCTTCATTTAGGTCTTTGAAATCTGGGTTGGGTTAAAGCGGGGAAGAGTTACAGGTGAGCCAATAAGTGGGAGGATAGAACGTACACAGTCAAGTTACTTATATAAAAGTGAAATAAATCAAGTAATATATGACACATAATTGCAAAATATTAAACAATACACAGGTGCTTGTATATAATTTTACTTCAATATGAGTTTACAGGAGTAAAACAGATGTTAGCACAGATGTCACATGTCAAGTGGTATTTACAGCAAATATTCTGCACTCACATTTAGATCATGGCATTATTCATTACTTCATCAATTACCCGCTGACTTTTAGGTTTTTGACCAAAACCGCCTCTATCTCCAAACTGTTAAATATCTAGCCAATATCTACTTACAATTTTTAAGCTCTATTTTTTTTTTTTTTTTTTTAGTTTAGCCAAGTGTTTTTACTAATCTACTCACATTCTGGATGCAAAAAAATAGTATAGTTGATCACCCTATTACAATATATGCACGCTGGATAAATAATGCATTGGACTTACAAAGTTATTTATGCTTCTTTTCAGTAAAATGGTACCTAAAAGGTAAACCCATTTTTTTAAATATTATATTATATTCTAATATTTTCATAATCTGAAAGTTTAACCTGTATTTATAATTCAAGGTGTTATTAAAAATTAATGGCATATCTTTAAGCTAGATCAGCTGGGGTTTGACTATTAGGACCCTGCAGATCAGCTGTGTCCCAGAATCTGCAGCCCCCAGCACTGTTTACTACTACGTACTATAAATTTCAACAAACGTTGCAAAAATTAATAGTACATTTTGTGTATATGAGAAGTAAGGTGCTGTCTCTAATTTTCAGTTGTCCATAACCTGGTGGATGGAGACTAGCTGCTATGGGGTCTCCTATACACTGCATATAGAAAAGTAGAACAGAATAATCTCATAGCACTTTCACTCACTCACCAGGATCATATAGGTTATTATAGCAAAATACTGACCTGCATGAATAAAGCAGGTAGGTGAGGCAGAAGCTTTCTATGTAGCACATTAGGCTCTGTCTGCATCTCATTTCTCTCACTTAACTACCCTCTCCACAGACTACTGTGTAACGCTGTAATATAACATCACTGTGAGCTGCAATCCTGTCTTCAGCAGATAAGTGGAGACAGAAGCTTTTACATATATTACAATGTTTCTTATATTCGGCATCGGCAACATTCCACCTCCTCCTGCTTTCAGAGACACCCCTTCTTTCAAGAAGATATTTGTGAGATCCAAATCCACACAGGTGTAGTACACTCCTGTAGTTCTAAGGAGTATTGAGTACTCCTTAGAACTACAGGAGCGTACTGCGCCTGTGCGGGATTTAGATCTCCGCCGAAGATACTTGTTGCTGGTGAGGCATCGAAGAGGAGGACTCATTTTGAAAGAAGGGGGCATCTCAAAGCAGGAGGAGGCATAATGCTGCCAATGATGGTGCTGTGCTCGGAGCCTCCGAGCACAGAATTTGCATATAAAAAAAAAAAAAGAGTTTTATTCAAAAAGGGCTTACAAGAATAGAAGAAGAAAGTTAAGACTAGAATAGCCCTTCTAAAGGCTATTCCAACATATGCTTAGTGAAAAATGCCTTAATCCAATGATAGACTCCCTTTATGTATGTAGTTGGTTCTAAAACGGTCACTAAATTTCAACATTTATTTTCTGAAGTATAAAATAATACAGAATATTGGGAAACTCACGAGACTGCAGATCGTTTATAGAATATAGTTCATCTGAAGTACAATCTGGTTGTTCAAGCTGCCAAAGGAAAATTGAAAAAAAAAAAACACATTTTTATTAAATTTACAAGTTTATGTGTTACTTTAATAATTGAAATCTAGAGGAACACAACACAGAAAAAATTAGGAAGCAATTAAGGGTCAGTGATAGCAGATATATATTCTGTCAATAAGAACAGTATTAATATATTAGAGAACAATTTTTTAATAGAAGGCATAAAGTGTCGGAGCTCAAATTGTTCTACAACTAGAAGTGCTAAAGTAAAATTCCATGTTCTCTCTTACGCTAGGTTCACACTAGCGTTCAACTTTCCGTTCTTCGGGTTCGCTTGGAAGCCTAGTCCACTTAACCCCTTCCTGCCCGAGACATTTTTTGATTTTCATTTTTGACTCCCCTCCTTCCAAACCCTATAACTTTTTTATTTTTCCATTCTCAAAGTCATATGAGTGTTTAATGTTAGCGGGACAAGTTTTTATTCCTGATGCTACCATTTATTATTATGTATATCGTATTGGAAAGCTGAAAAAAAAAATTCAGAATGGGGTGGATTTGAAGAAAAAAATGCATTTGTGTGCCTTTCTTACGGGCTTTGTTTTTGCAGCATTTACTCTGCAGCCAAAATTACATGTCACCTGTATTCTATGTTTCGGTACGATTCCGGGGATGCCAAATTTATATGGTTTTATTTACATTTTAACCCCTAAACAAAAATCTAAAACTTTGCAAAAAAAAAAATTTTTCTCTAAAAGTTGCCATACTCTAAAACCCGTAACTTTTTTATATTTCCATATTCTTTTTTTGTGAGGTCAGGTGTATTTTTTAGTTATACCATTTTAGGGAATGTCTATTGCTTTGATCACTTTTTATTCAAATTTTTATCAGAAGTGAAACAGCGAAAAAATGGCGGTTTGACACTTTTGATTTTTTTTTTTCCCTGCTACGGCATTCACCATACGGGAAAAATATTTTTATAAGTTTGTATACCGGACTTTTTGGACACAGGGATACCTAACATGTATGTGTTTTACAGTAATATTTTACTTTTATATGTATTCTTGGGAAAGGGGGGTGATTTGAACTTTTAGGGGTTTTTTTTTAGATTTTTTAAAACTTTTTTTTTAACTATATTTTATTAGCCCTTCCCCCTAGGGGGTCTTGAACCTGCAATCTTTTGATTGCGAGTTCCATAGACTGCAATACAACTGTATTAGACCAGCCTCAATAGCTATAATGCAATGACAAGCCTGGAAGACTTCATATGGCTGCCGGCTGTCCGAAGAACTGGTCAGCACCCGTGGAACCCATAGACTATATTGGGGTCCGCTGGGTTTCCATCCTGTTTCTGCCTCAAAAATGCGGAAAGTCCTTCTTGCAATTTTTATAAAATTATCCCCTATAGGTACTGACTTACACATTGTTTGAGCTCATACTTAAAGCAACTATTTACTTATAAGTGCAGGCCACTATTAAATGTGCCAAGCTGAAATGTTGTTGTTACGGAATTCATTGGGTACCTAGAGTACACTGAGCTTTTTTTTCAGTCAGCTTTTTCTATGTAAAGAAACAATATTAATCCCTACATTGACACAAAATGGCTCCCAAGGTCTGTCACATGTGCCTCCGCATGGTATGTCTTTTGGAAGTATTTTAACCTCTGAAAGCGGAGACAAATTGAGACATGGCTAAAAAGCAAAATATACTGGGTGAGATTTATTAAGCAAAATTCGACAGAATTCTGGCATAATTTTTATCATAAAAAACTGTCTAACATGTAGTGCACCATATTTATCAAGAGTTTTAGACACTTTTTTGGCACTTTAACGAAAAGAGGTGTAGCTTAACTGAAAAGTGGCAGGAGTTTAAGATTTGCTACCGCGTGAAAAACTGCACCAAAATTTTTTTTTTTTTTAACAGATACCAAACCAGCTAATAAGTGCTGGAATGTTAGACTAGACAGTCTAACAATACATCAGATTTATCAGACACTTTGATAATTCTGGCCCAGTATAAAGCGATGTAGCCTAGCATGGAAGTCTTTCGTAGAGATAAGTTAGGACTTTCATTTCAGGTTCAGATGGCTCAGGTCCTAGATTTGTTTCAGATCTAACAGTCTCAGTACAAACCACAACTTAAATTGGCTTAAATGTATAAACACAGTTAGGGCTCCTAGGAACCCATCTATTCAGTTTCCAGTTCTCTAAGGCAAACACAGCCAAAGTTACGTCAAAGTGAAAGTGACATGCAAGTCTATGGAAAAACAGATGGTAAGCAGTGGATACAAACTCTGAGCTTACCCATGCATTGTGTGGCCACTTGCTTTTACGCATTTTAACATTTAAAAAGCTCCAATTACCCTTTTTGGGAGGAAATAATGCTTGCCCATAGTTATATTGCAAAGGCAATGGTTTTGAAGAAAAATTAGCTTGTTTTGATGACTTGTAAGTGTTACCGGCTTGTTGTTATTTGGGAGAAATTTGTGGCTGTGAGCCATTTGAAAAGTGATGAAGAATTTCAGGTGAAATCAAAATGGCTTTGTGTTTTTTCGATGCCAACGCTGTGGTACCAACAGTGTGCTATAGTGGAATGTGATGGACCAGGCCGCAAGACATGCCTGGCGAGAAGTGGCAGTGGCGGTAGCTGTGGAAACATAAGTGACATAGACTAATATGATGGACCAGACACCCCCGGAGCCATCAGCAAAGGGGGACATGACTTTGGGATGGGGGAAACAATGACTCATCTTTGTGCAGTAGTTGTGTGGATTTATATAGGCTGGTTCAGCTTTAAGAGTATATGTGTGTATATTGAGCTTTAGGAGTATATAGTGACTAGTGTGTTACTGTAGGGAGGGAGGAGTTTAGGAATAGATGTAACTTCCTGTCTCATTCATCTCTTCCTCTTTCTCACCACAAGGACTGGAGGAAACATTAAACATGTGTCTGCTGAATCAGGGAGTATAATATTGGGGTTTATCACCTCACACAGCACTGGTGTCACCACATTCACATTACACATCACTACTAGATTAGTATCACCATTCTACATCATACTGTATATGCTGCAGTATTACCACTGGATTTATCCTGTCACAGAGTCCCCTCATGTATTTACCTCACACACTGCAGACATGGCTGATATATCATAAATTACTACTGTATAATGCAGATTGTTCATGAGTCCTGGGGACTCTATGGTGGAGCTGGGAGGTTACATGTAATGGAGACCCTGTGGTGAGAGAGGGACTGCATGGTCTGAAAGCCTCCTCCCTGTATATGGAGTCTAGTGATCTGTATACACCCTCCATCTTAGTTCCATGTACTGGACATGCTGTTTATATTGACCCTGATCTATACAGGTCCCTCACTGTATATGTAGTCCAGCAGTCCCTATAGTTCCTCCATCTTAGTGCTGGTCCTATATATGGCATCTAATGATCTATATGTGACCTCCATATCAGGGCTGTATACTGAGTCCTGTGTGGATATATGGCAGCCTTCAGTCACTTTATATATGCTGTCCTGCTGATGCTGCTGCCTATAAAATGTCCGTCCTTACCTCATGTAGCTATTTCATCTTCCATTTGGAAATTCATCTAGTACCTAAAATGGTGGATGTTATAAGACTGTTTAGATTACATGGGGCCTTATCTAGATGTTTTTCCACAGTCTTCTAGAAGAATATATCTAGTTCATATTTATAGCTCTGAAAGGTGTTCATGGAGGGCTCAGCACATGGCGGGGATGTGGGTGGCTCAGGTGCACCTTGCTTTGTAGGATGCACAGATTTATATAGTTTTATAGCCATGTGTATACGGTGATATACTGACCTCCATGTTATAGGCTGACCTCTAAGTCTCCAACACATGTAGATAATGGATAGTAGACAAATACTGCACCAGTTTATTGCATTTCTTACACTTCATGTATAGCCAGTGATTTAGGAGCATTTACAGTCTGTATCCAGATAAGTACGTGGATTACTATTATTATATGTTACTATGATATTATATAATGCAGCAGCATCCATCCCTGACTATGACATATACTATGTGATGGGTTATTTCTCAGTGGTGTCCTATAATAGTATAATTTTGTACTCACTGACAGCTGCTCAAGTCTATCCTTATTACCTACATAGCTGTGGATTATTCTGGAGCTGGTATAATTTAGTATTATTGCTTATACAGTATTTTGGGGTAAGCCATCTAAGTTATTATTTCTTTTAGAGCACCTTTAATTCCATGGTGCTGTGTGTGTGTATATATATATATAGGGGTTTACTTACATACATAGTGCCAACATAGGTACAATATGTGCATAGCTAACTAGCTGAGTGATCTAGTACACGTGGATGAGAGGACCCTGCCTGCCTGGCCTCCAATCTTTAGGCCAATGTTTTACTGTGTTATTGTCAGTGGCCTTGCCTTTTAATGTAACCCTATAGGGCATGGTTCCTTAGGATTGGGATGCGTACACAAAGTCCTCATGCCTCCAAGCCAGTGTTTAATTGCTGGTGGATTGGGATACACTAACAACCTGTTTTGCCATTTCTTGAATGAACGTAGTTAATAGAATGTAATGTATTTATTTACTGATGTGTTTTCTTAATACTTTAGCTTAAATATAATCCTGCACTATAGCTATTGGTGTGCATTATAATTTGCACTATTTAAAATAAATATATATTTATATATTTTTGTTTTATGGGTCCTTGAAGTTATATATAATTTGGCCAGTAATGGGCAACCATCTCAGGTGTAGCCCAGTGCAGGGGTAACCATCAGAGGTATTGCCCCCTGGTGTGGAGGGGTGACCATCGAAGGTATGTCCCCCTGGTGTGGAGGGGTGATCATCGAGGGTTTGGCCCCCTGGTGCAGAGGGGTAACCATCGGAGGTATGGCCCCCTGGTGTGGAGGGGTAACCATGGGAGGTATGGCCCCCTGGTGTGGAGGGGTAACCATCGGAGGTATGGACCCCCTGGTTTCTGCAAACCAATTATTCATTTTAAAAAGACCCTGTTAGGGTAAGTCCCTATGGTCATGGCTAATTTTCACATGCCTGTACAATAAATTGAGCCCTCCGAGCTGGTGGTGGCTGCGGCTGGAGGGAGAGAAAAACAAATGGGCGTGTTTTTGATAAAAATCTATAGCTTCAAGAACCATTTTCTGTTGAGTTGTAATTTTTCTTAGTGAAGATATATGATCTTTAATTGACCAACTCATATTTCTCTTAAGGATGCCGACAGTGTGATACACCATAGCTGCAGTAGAGTGTCTATTGCAACCGGCTAGCGAATGGAGCCCAGCACTGCTTATCATGTAACCCCATGCTCTGCATGCAGGAGCTATATAGTCCTTTAGCTCCCTAGCGGAACGGGCAGCATCAGGATGGTGCTGGCCCATGTCCAGCAAAGAAGAGAATTTTCATCTTCAAATTTCGATCTGGATACCCTTGGGTCGGCGCTTGCGACTAAAGGTAAAGGTCATCAAGTGCTCTGAAACTGATTGAGAGATGACAGGAGAGGATCTCGCAATGCCTTCAAAGACTCCTGTAAATCAAGCAGATCATGGGCTTATTCTCATCATTATAAGCATCATTTAATGGCTTGTTTTACTGTTGATGTGGTTGGCACCCATCAAACAACAGTGGTGAGGTTTTGCACTACAATAAGTGCTCAGTGGCTGCTGTAGTATCTGGGGAAGCTGACACACAGCAAGTACTTTTCTCTTCCCTTCTTTATACTCTCTATGTCTTTCCTGGCAGTGTAAGTGGGTATAGGGTTACCAATGGACAGTTATAGTTTTTAGTGGCAGAGGTATTTCTTGAAGAAGTCTTATCTCATACATAGTATATACATCTATATCATGTGTTTACAGTTACCACCATAAGTGGGACCCCACATCACATAAGTGGGAAATATATACTTATATGCATCAATGGTTGCCAATTACTTGTTTGTTGTATGGCAGAATTCCCCATGTATACTGATTTATGGTAATTTCAGTATTGTAGTCTATTTCTCTTTACTAGTTTCTAACTACAGCCACATCGCTTTAGTTGCATTTTCAGCAACATTCATAGCTTAGTTGATCTGGCTTAACAATTTTCTTTATCCATCACTGGTTACGTTATATCTTAGAGAAGATAATGTGGGACTTGTAGTATAAAAATTTTCTAGAGGGCTATTCCTAATCAGTTTAGTGGTGGTCGAGTCCATTTAAGGTGTCAAATGGCCTCTCTGTGGTGGTTGAGGAGTCAGGTGAAAGTTGCAGGCAAGTTATTGTGGACTTATTTTAACTAATAGAGGAGATTAAAGCTCATGGTGGTGAACAGGCTGAGCTTTGGAAATGGCCAGCCTGAAGGATGTCGTAATAGTAACGTCATCCAGGGGCGGGCACAGTGGTTAAGCACGGGGTCGTTGGTGCCCTTAAAGTGTACTGGCTCTGCTAGAATTGCAAGCCGGAGCGTGCCGCCCCTTTATTGCTGTCTGGCCGGGTGCTGTATGTCAGACAGCTGGGGATCTCACAGTATTCGTGAATCCCAATGGTCTAGCACTTCACCTGACTCCTTCTGTGATTATTTTAGTTCTGTGATTTAAATAAAGCTGTGGCCATTTTTACACCAAAATAAAGTATTTTGTGTGTTTATTCCAAAGTCAATGTTTACTGTAGTTTGAGTGGTTTTAGGAAGGAGTGAGGGTCCATCCCATATCCAAAAGTCAAGGCCGCAGAACATGTCTGGCTGAGTGGTGGTTGCTGTGGCAACATGAGTGGCGCTACAGCATGGAACGATATAACGGACCAGACTGCAGGACATGTCTGGCTGAGTGGTGGCAGCATCAGCAATACAGTAAATGAAACATGATGATACAGGGAGACAGTGGCACCACTACTTGGAGGCATCACTTGGAGGTCTGTGTAAATCCTCATGGATCCATGCCTGATACATTTTGACAAAAGTAAATTTTTTCCAGTTGCCTGTTGCAACTTCAGGTGGAGCTGCAAGCTGAAACATTTCTGGTTCATTACGCTCCAGATACTGTACTGTTGTTGATTCTGTTGCGTTTATTCCTGCCACTTGTAGCTCTGGCACTGGCAGAAGAGGTGGAGTCCTGGCTGAGTGTGGTGGACTGGGAGTCGGCAGAGGCCAACTAGGTAAACGTGCTGCGACAGGCAGTTGCAGTGGTCTCCCTAAATTTTGCAGTAAGCTGGGTATATTGCCTATCCTGATAAAATTGCAATTTTGTTTCTCCCTTTCGGGAGGCAGGAAAGAAATCCAGAAATCCCCCATTTTGCCTTTATAAGGAGCGTCTAAGAGCTCTGTCATCCAGTACTCATCCCTCTGCTTTATGCTATTATACTGTTGTCGCAGTATAAGGAGTGGAGCATACAGTCTGCCATGCTTGCCAGCATGTGTGAACATAGGGGCCTGCCATGGTTGGTGTTCTTGGCCAGTGTGGTCGTCGTCATCATCATCTTGAAAGAAATAAGGGTCAACCTTCTCCCCTGGCTGTGCCTGTGACAAATCAAGGGACACCTATGTATCCAAAGGAGAGTCCTCCTCCTCCTCTTCCAGTCTAAGAGTCCCATTTTCTCCACCATAATCACCTTGACCCAAATCCTCATCCTCCACCATCAACCCATGAAGTTGACTAAGAGGTGGAAACTGTTCCTCCTTTTCAGTCCCTCAGTGCATGAGTGTGTTTCCTGCAAGATATACAATAAAGGAATCACACTGCTGATGCTGCAGTTGTCCTTGCTAACAAATTTGGTGGCCTCTTCAAAGCACTTGAGAACCCGACACTTCCCTCATGAGCCTTCAATGACTTCTCGACACGTTGCCCCTGTAGACTACTGCATGCATTACTGCCTTCTACTGCTCACACAGACGTTCCAGTGTGTTGAATATGAAGTTCCACTGAGTTGGACCATCGCAGATAAGCGGTGCAAAGGCAGACCATTTTGTTGCTTCAAATCGATCAGGGTGTTTTTTGTGACATAAGAATAGTGGAAATTTACAGAGACTTTTCTGACCATGAGGAGCACCTCTTTTAAGCCATTATACAGCTTAAAAAGCGACAAACCACCAGATTAAGCACATGTACCATACAGGGACAAATGTGTTACTTGACCTAACTGTAGGAACAATATTGGTCTCATTGCTTCCCAGTTGGAGTTGGCAAGGAGCCATCCAGCAGGATTCTCGCTGCAGGATACAGCAAAACAGCTCCTCTGCTGTTTGGCTCATCTGATCCAAGCTAATTAATTGTAAAACCACGGAGGGGGGAGGAGTGGAATCAACGCCTTGCCCTGGTGAGGATGGTGGCAGGAAATAATCCAGAGAAGATGATCCAGAGGAGGTGGATGGACCCTGCAAGGTGCTGGATCTGGGCCTAAACAAATGAGGTGGAACTAGCACCAGGCCTTGTTGGGTTTCTGGAATGTGACCGCTGCCACTCAAAACATTGACCCATTGAGCCGTGAAACCATTTATAGCCCTTGTCCATAATTGCTGCTCCACATGTTGATGCTGGTGTGCACCTTTCCTCAGACTGAAATATCCAAGGAAAGGTCCAGGTTCGCCGACACATGGCAACATAAAGCAGGGACAGCTTTCCTAGAGAAATAACGGTAGTGAGAATTCCTTCATCGAGGTTGAGCACATTGCATCAGTTGGCGAAAAGTAGAGGAATCCACTAGTGGTTGGTACAGCAGTAACTGCAACGCCAGAAGCTTGGCCAGGTGCGAGTTGAGTTGTAGAATTGCCAGAGAACTGGACACATATTGCTGTTTTCTGGACACACTTTCCCTTATGGATGACTGATGCTGGCATGGTAGAGGTGAAGAAGCAGTAGGAGAAACAGTTGGGGAAGAGGATGATGATGACGACAACAATGACCATGCGCTAGTCTACAAGAATGATCCAGAGAAGGAGTAGAACAGTCTTGCTCACTACCCTGCCAGTGCCACTGCAAAGTCTATTATGCCAAATGCTGATGCCTTTTCAAGTGACTAAATAGAGATGTTGTTCCTACATTTGCTCCTTCATGGCCACGGCTAAGGTTCTGCATGCTGATCTTGCATATTGCCAAATGGTAAATCCATGGCAATGTAGAAAAAAATTCCCACAAGGGAGATGACCATGTGTAGTTGCTTCTGCCAACACCAGCAGAAAAGCTTCTGCCACTGCCACCACCAGTGTTAAAACCCCCACCCGCAAGCTTTCAGTAGGTCTGTCCCGTATAAGCTTTTTGAATGTTAGGCCTGTGCTTTGTCTAGAACTTTTACCATCACCACTGCCACCACCCTCTTCATCTGATATCACCTTGTCACCCTGACCCAGCTGCCAGGTTCTATCCACAAAAGAATTATCATCATCAGCAATTGTCATTTTTTTTCTGACATATTGAAAGAGGACCAAGGGCTGGTCCCACAGGTTCAGCAGGTACACAATGCCACACAGACACACACACCATTTTAATTCCCAGAACAATGTTTACTGAGTAAAGCAATGAAGAGAGATCTTGGAAAATATGCATCAAGGTATAAACAGAGAGAAAAAAATACAAAATGCTATGGAACAGATTATTGCAGCAAACTAATACTATACCCCTTAGTTCCCACAATTGCTTAAACAGTTTTCCTGGATCGGTCCCTCGTCGGGGTGCACCCTAAGTATTGCACAATACTATTTGTAATCCAATGATTAAATTGTAATCAACAGGCAAATGCGGTCTTTCCCTTCAAGTACAGTTATAGGCCTTGCTCCATCTCCCTGTAGTGCAACACTTAAAAGAAAGGATAGTCTCTCCAATGATAAGGTGTCAGCGTAAGAGTCCCTTATATAACTACCACCACGTGGTCTATGTAGATGCGGTCAAGCCATACTCTCAAGTCCTTGAGGCCTTTACTTTGTGTAGTCACTTTATCTTCTGTGCTTCAGGGATGTCTTGACTCTGTCCTCAGCCAGCACCACGGTCACTGTGTCCTAGAACTCAGTCCTCCGCCAGCACCAAGACTTCACCTGCAGTCAGCTCAGCTCAGGCCTCCATACAGCACAAAGCTCACTCTACCCCATCACACCTCAGGTTTTCAGATCCAGAACCTTCTCCACACCACCCCCCTCCCTTCCTGTTTCCTGCGGGGTGATGATGCAGTTCCCTATCTCCAGTGGGAGCCATCAAAACTGCAATCCTAGCGCACTGCCATACTTGTAGAAGTCCAACACGTTACAGTAATTATCTATAATCAGACTTTGAACCCTAGAACAATATTTACATTAATTACATTAATACTTATGGGCAGTTTCTTACTTTGCTGCCACCTACTGACCAAAGTTAGTTACTGCAGATGTATTGCTTCACAACCTTACAATATCATGGCCGTGGGATTCCTGCATACCCTCATAATATCCACCTCTAGATTTCCACCTAGCTCCTCTACCAGAATGCCTACCAGAAGTATATTTGTTTTGTTTTTTTTACAAAAAACTATTTAGAGAATTAGCAAAACACTAAAAGGGTGACCTGGTCAGTGAATATTAGACTAGAGCTTTAAACAAGTTTACTGACACAGAAAGCTTTTCAGAACGGAGTGCTATGTATGATGCAGTGAGATGAATCACAGATACTTCCCCATCTACACCATTACTGCAAATACCTGCGATCATGCTAACAGAAACTTATACTGTGAAGGAAATAAGTATTTGATCCCTTGCTGATTTTGTAAGTTTGCCCACTGACAAAGACATGAACAGTCTATAATTTTAAGGGTAGGTTAATTTTAACAGTGAGAGATAGAATATAAAAAATGCAATCCAGAAAATCACAGTGTAAACATTGTATAAATTTATTTGCATTTTGCAGACAGAAATAAGTATTTGATCCCTCTGGCAAACACGACTTGGTGGCAAAACCCTTGTTGGCAAGCATAGCAGTCAGACGTTTTTTGTAGATGGATGATGAGGTTTGAGCACATGTCAGGAGGAATTTTGGTCCACTCCTCTTTGCAGATCATCTCTAAAGCATTAAGATTTTGAGGCTGTCGCTTGGCAACTCGGAGCTTCAGCTCCCTCCATAAGTTTTCTATGGGATTAATGTCTGGAGTCACTCCATGACCTTAGTGTGCTTCTTTTTGAGCCACTCCTTTGTTGCCTTGGCTGTATGTTTTGGGTCATTGTCCTGCTGGAAGACCCAGCCACGACCCATTTTTAATGTCCTGGCGGAGGAAAGGAGGTTGTCACTCAGGATTTTACGGAACATGGCTCCATCCATTCTCCCATTGATGCGGTGAAGTAGTCCTGTGCTCTTAGCAGAAAAACACCCCCAAAACATAATGTTTCCACCTCCATGCTTGACTGTGGGGACGGTGTTCTTTGGGTCATAGGCAGCATTTCTCTTCCTCCAAACATGGTGAGTTGAGTTATTGAAAAAGAGCTCAATTTTTGACTCATTTGACCACAGCATCTACTCCCATTCACTCGCAGAATCATCCAGGTGTTCATTGGCAAACTTCAGACGGGCCTGCACATGGGCCTTCTTGAGCAGGGGGACCTCGCAGGCACTGCAGAATTTTAATCCAGTACGGCGTAATGTATTACCAATGGTTTTCTTGGTGATTGTGGTCCCAGCTGCCTTGAGATCATTAACATGTTACCCCCGTGTAGTTTTAGGCTGATCTCTCATCTTCCTCATGATCAAGGATACCCCACGAGGTGAGATTTTGCATGGAGCCCCAGATTGATGTCGATTGACAGTCATTTTGTATTTCTTCCATTTTCTTACTATTGCACCAACAGTTGTCTCCTTCTCACCCAGCGTCTTACTTATTGTTTTGTAGCCCGTTTCAGCCTTGTGCAAGTCTATGATCTTGTCCCTGACATCCTTAGAAAGCTCTTTGGTCTTGCCCATGTTGTAGAGGTTAGAGTCTGACTGATTAATTGAGTCTCTGGACAGGAGTCTATTATACAGGTGACAATATAAGAGAGTTGTCTTTAATGCAGGTAACGAGTTGATTAGGAGCGTCTAACTGGTCTGTAGGAGCCAGAACTCTTAATGGTTGGTAGGGGATCAAATACTTATTTCTCTCTGCAAATTGCAAATAAATTTATAAAATGTATACAATGTGATTTTCTGGATTTTATTTTTGATATTCTCTCACTGTTAAAATTAACTTACCCTTAAAATTATAGACTGTTCATGTCTTTGTCAGTGGGCAAACGTACAAAATCAGCAAGGAATCAAATACTTATTTCCTTCACTGTATAGTGTATATGATATCAGTATTGTAAGGTATCCCACATACCACTGTATTAGGGGAGAGGCTGTCAGCTGGAGTCAGATGATGCTAGAATAGCACACTGGCTCAAAAGACACATGTCTCTTCTGTATTTTTCCTGCGCAATACATGTGGTGGCGGCCATTTTAGTTTGTGAGAAATGAATCAGAATTTGTTTGTTGCATTAAAAACCGAACAAATTGGAATACTCTGGTCAAACCCAGTTCATAACGGATCAGTTCGGTCAACAGTATTTTGCCGTTGCAGATAATTCAACTTGGAAATATTTTTGTGATTAGGATAGGCAACATGTCAAGCTACAGATATTGGCACGCCTGTGGGCATGGCCAAAATAACTTGCCAGTGATTAATTTATTGATGCTTATTTATTTCAGGCACAGTAGGACCAATAATACATAAATCCATTTACTATATTAATATATTTTTAGAGTGTGGGAGAAAACTGGGAAAACATACATACTCCAAGAAGATAAAGTCAATGGTCAGATTCAAACCCAGCATTACAGCTACTGTAAATGTTTGTAGAAACTGGGGATACAGGCAGGGGTAGAACTTGTAAAAATAATACATGAGACCTGATTTAGTTTGAAGGAAAACATCAAGTCAGATGAAATAGTGCAGAGAATCTCAGGGAAACAGAGAAACACAGGTAACCTCTTAAAGGCAAGAGTGTGAAGAGATAATACAAGGAAGGTGGTTGTTATTAGAATTAAGTGGATTAAGAGGATTTTTTTTTTTAAATTAAAGTTATAGCATACAGGTATGAGTAATTGAGTAAGGTTGGGCTCACATCCGCGTCGGAGTCTCCGTTTGGAGACTCAATTACAGTCACCACTAAAAATTCGCCAGACCAAAAAAAAAGCTACAAGTCTGATTATTTTGGGTCTAGCATTTTCAGTTTAAAGGAAAAGACACCCAATGGATCGCCATCATAGTCAATGGGGTCCATCGAGCACCGTTGGTGCCCACTGTTTATAGCCATCCATGTGACACTTGCAGCACATATGTGAACATAGTGTAAATCGTAGGGAACTTTCTACTATAAGTTTTTATGGATATGACGAGGAGTATTGTAACCAATGAGTACTAAAGATACACTATAATGGAAAAGAAGGAAGGCAGAAGAATTTGTAGGCATACAAAAGGGCAGATGTGAATATTAGGTAGATTTATTATATATATATATATATATATATATATATATATATATATATATATATATATCATTCATGTATAATATACTGTATATGTAGATTTAACAATTCTAAAGGTTAATTATACAAAATAAAATTTTTTAATTTTTAACTCACCAGTTTAAAGATAATTCTAGCGATAAGTCTCACAGAGTCAGTAGGAACATTTGGTAAGACACTCTTGAGGCATAAACACTCTCTTTTGTGGTCTTTCCAAGCTTTTTTCTAAAAAGTAAAAATACAACACAGTAAAAAATTAGACAAAAAGCATCTACAATTTGTCCACTGTACTCATCCTCTAAGCTTCCTGGTCTTTGCTTACACACTGACAGTGATGACCTGCTGTCCAGTCATAAGTTCATGTTAGTTGTCTGACATTGACTCATATAATTGTTGACTGCCATCAGATGGCGCTAGAGGCACATGTTTTGTTTTATTTGAGCTAATTTGCATACTTTTTTCCCAGAAAAGCATTGCTTGGCATGTAAGACTCCTTACCTTTGGTGGGCTTCCCAATGAGAAACAGCCCCCACCCTCTATTTGAAAACAGCAGGCATTTCAAAAAATTTTAATTGCTTTTTACATGCACTTTTGGTGGTGGATGGCCATTCAGCAAGAACTCACCCTGAGAAATCTCATGCATACCCGTGGACTATGCAACACCAGGTACTAAACATGGTGACCATTAGCTGAGGAAACATCTTTTCACTTCTTCTAGCAGTGCCAATCTGCAAAAGCCTTGTTGCTATATAAGTATATAATTCCACATGTGTTAATTCATAGTTTTGATGCCTTCAGTGTGAATCTACAATTGTTATAGTCATAAAAATACAGAAAACTCTTGGAATGAGAAGGTGTGTCCAAACTTTTGGTCTGTACTGTACTTAACAAAAAAGTGTGAAACAACTGAAAATATGTCTTATATTCTAGGTTCTTCAAAGTAGCCACCTTTTGCTTTGATTACTGCTTTGCACACTCTTGGCATTCTCTTGATGAGCTTCAAGAGGTAGTCACCTGAAATGGTCTTCCAACAGTCTTGAAGGAGTTCCCAGAGATGCTTAGCACTTGTTGGCCCTTTTGCCTTCACTCTGCGGTCCAGCTCACCCCAAACCATCTCAATTGGGTTCAGGTCTGGTGACTGTGGAGGCCAGGCCATCTGGCGTAGCACCCCATCACTCTCCTTCTTGGTCAAATAGCGCTTACACAGTCTGGAGGTGTGTTTGGGGTCATTGTCCTGTTGAAAAATAAATGATGGTCCAACTAAACGCAAACCAGATGGAATAGCATGCTGCTGCAAGATGCTGTGGTAACCATGCTGGTTCAGTATTCCTTCAATTTTGAATAAATCCCCAGTGTCACCAGCAAAGCACCCCCACACTATCACACCTCCTCCTCCATGCTTCATGGTGGGAACCAGGCATGTAGAGTCCATTCGTTCACCTTTTCTGCGTCGCACAAAGACACGGTGGTTGGAACCAAAGATCTCAAATTTGGACTCATCAGACCAAAGCACAGATTTCCACAGGTCTAAAGTCCATTCTTTGTGTTCTTTAGCCCAAACAAGTCTCTTCTGCTTGTTGCCTGTCCTTAGCAGTGGTTTCCTAGCAGCTATTTTACCTGCTGCACACAGTCTCCTCTTAACAGTTGTTGTAGAGATGTATCTGCTGCTAGAACTCTGTGTGGCATTGACCTGGTCTCTAATCAGAGCTGCTGTTAACCTACGATTTCTGAGGCTGGTGACTCGTATGAACTTATCCTCCGCAGCAGAGGTAACTCTTGGTCTTCCTTTCCTGGGGCGGTCCTCATGTGAGCCAGTTTCTTTGTAGCGCTTGATGGTTTTGGCCACTTTACTTGGGGACACTTTCAAAGTTTTCCCAATTTTTCGGACTGACTGACCTTCATTTCTTAAAGTAATGATGGCCACTCATTTATCTTTACTTAGCTGCTTTTTTCCTGCCATAATACAAATTCTAACACTCCATTCAGTAGGACTATCAGCTGTGTATCCACCTGACTTCTGAACAACACAACTGATGGTCCCAAAACCATTTATAAGGCAAGAAATCCCACTTATTAAACCTGACAGGGCACACCTGTGACATGAAAACCATTTCAGGTGACTACCTCTTGAAGCTCATCAAGAGAATGCCAAGAGTGTGCAAAGCAGTAATCAAAGCAAAAGGTGGCTACTTTGAAGAACCTAGAATAGAAGACATATTTTCAGTTGTTTCACACTTTTTTGTTAAGTATATAATTCCACATGTGTTAATTCATAGTTTTGATGCCTTCAGTGTGAATCTACAATTTTTATAGTCATGAAAATACAGAAAACTCTTGGAATGAGAAGGTGTGTCCAAACTTTTGGTCTGTACTGTAGTTGTATGGGCCATGTTAATGTTAACAATTCCAGGAGCCACGCTGCTCGCTTGCCATACATAGTGTAGAGGTGGGTTTAGGTAGTGCAGTGGTGTACATCGTATTGCTGGTGAGCAGCATGGCAGGTCCGCTGTGTAGGTACAGCTGATGTACAGGGCTCCTGGCAGTGGGCCCCTAGAAGCAATTCCACTGGTGGGCCCTAGACATTCCAGTCCGACACTGCCTGTGATTCCCCTTTTCCTCATACTTTAACACTTGACTGTTCTCTTATTGATTGGTGTATGAAGCTTTATTAGAATGTGGCTGTAATCCAGGGATGTAATGTATACAGTAGGATCTGTGCCTGTTCTGTATGTTGTGCTTCAGTATTACTTGGAATGTGTGATATTTGTTGTGCCATGATCCAGATTGCACTGTAAACGGCCCCATGTACAGTACTGATGACTGATTGTAAAATAAAGCGTGTGGGGTTTTTTTTTGTACATGTGTATCCTGGTGCTTTTGCAGTTTCAGTAAAAAAAACAGCATTACAAAACACCATAAAAATGCAATACTGACAGCATGCTGCATTTTCATGAGAACGCCACAAACAAAACTGCTGTTTTTTGAATTTTTCATGTCATTATAAACTTTAATATACATCTGGCTGCATTGTTTTCATTCTGTATATGAAACTGGCCTTCATTTTGACGCCATAGTCTCCATTTACCCTGATGTTTGTCTTCAAATAAAACATTCCAACGATTTAACTAAAAGCGTTGGTATTTCAGACTTTCCAGTTTTTCAATTGCTCATGTGAAAAAATCATTAATTGCTGAAGGAAGGTTAAAACAACTAAATAGATGTTATGCCTCACTGTTTATGTTGCTTATTAATTAACATGGTTACTGTAATATGCAAAGAACAAGTGGATGAACTAATTGTAGTATTTTATGCAAGTCTTGCTTACATTATAATTGTGAATGCTGGTAATATAAAATGACTTCCAAGCAATGCCTCACACTGCAGCCTTTTCCCTAGGCGCTACATTCCAATGCTATTAAAAAAAAGCTTTGAATTTTCAAACCAAAACTGCTCCATGAATCGAGGAGACATTCTGATCTCAATTCAGAGGACCAATTAAATACTAGAATAAATATGTATGAACAGTTTTCGGATTTTCCATTTATTTATCTATTTACTTCTAAGAAAATAAAATGCTTAAGGCTAAGTTCACATTTGGCTGTCTCCACTGGATCTCCACTATGCACAAAATATTTTATATAGAAGTGACTAGGATTTATAATAATGCAAACAACAAACTGGTAAAATACTGGGCATAGTTTTTAACAAAGGATGCAATATTGTCTACACAACTATACTGTATCTCAGTGGGGCTCCAAATCCATATTGCAATGATCTTAAGGGAGAATACAATGGCATACAGAATGCATCCAGTTTGGTATCAAAACATCCATATTACAGGGTTTGTGCACACAGTATAGCCTTTTATATGAGCTTTTAGTTTAAATTTTAATAAAATCTATCAAAATATAAGAATAAAAAATAAAATAAAAATTTGCCATGTCAAAATAACAGTGCATAAGCAGTGATGTATCTATGTGCATACCTTATATATAGCTTTAGAGATAATTTGTGCACTATGATGAACATAAATCACATAAGCTATCAGAATTGAAATTTAAAGCGTACCTCCAGTTATAAACAACTTGTCATAAATGAATAGTACAGGTGAAAATAAATAAAATTTGTAATAAATCTTCTAAAGAAATGGGTTTTATTCCCTACTTTTCAGGCAGAGTTACCTTCTACAAATTTATCTATGAAGAGGAGATGAGTAGGATAAGGCTGGATTCACGCTAGCGCTCATTTTCCATTCGGGGATTTTGTCCCCCATTCCCACGCAAGCAAGACTTTTCTCTCTGCATTTTTGGCCAGAAACCCAGTAGACCCCTTTATAGTCTATGGGGTCCACGGGTCTCCGCAGGGTAACCACTATCTAAGCGGATTTGGTTTGCGTTTTTTGGGTTCCCAAGCGGACCCGAAGAATGGAAACCTGAGCGCATGTGTGAACCTAGCGTAAGGCTGTTGGAAAAGCCATTCAACAACTGCTGCTGTACTAGACTAACCAACCGGAAGCAGCCTACTACTCCACTGCTCCCTTCTCCATAAAGCTCTCTATGTGAGACTGAATATGGAGATGAATATTATCTAAATAAGCAGTCAGATTGAAGATAAGGAGCAGGAGAGCAGTTTAATAAGTGGAGAAGGAAACAGATATCCGTAAGATATATTGCAAAGTTTCTTATATTCACATGAACTATTAATTTATGAAAAGTTGCTTATAACTGGAGATATGTTTTAAATAGATTCTACCAAATTTCTTTTTATTGAGAAAGAACAGTAGTACAAAATTCCTTAACATAACCTTGGAAAGAGTATAGGCAATACAGTGCTGTTTAGCGAGGCAATTGGAGATCAAGAAATAGGGAAACACTTTAATAAGATACAGCAAAATACAGTATAGCATAATACAGTATGTCGTAGCGGGACTGTGAAGCACGTAATGACATTTCGTGGGAGAATCTTATCAGGGTCCGCCACATCAAGATGGGGGTATGTGAAAAAAAGAGGGGGGGGGGGGGGGGGGCCATGGGCGCTGCGCTGCGACAAGCATATTAAACAGTGATACCAGTAATGGGCATCAGGTCCTTACTTACAAAGAATAGTGTGCAAGATGGTGCCATGCAACCTCCAAACTAAACCAAGTGGAGAGGAATAGTGCATGGACGTGAGTGTGAGTTTCCCCCAGCGGATGTGAAAGTGGTCAACCATGTTAGAAGTGAGGTGGATCATACCAGCTTGAAGTTCCTCCTATAGTCCTGCCACAGGCGCCACAAGGCATCAAAAGACTGATGTTTACGTAGTTCCCAGCTATGCAATTCCTAAAGTCGGGCTATCTCATCCACCTTATTCACCCAGTCACAGAGGGTGGCTCCTTCTTAAGCCAGTTAAGAGGTATTAATAATTTAGCAGCTTGAACCAATAAAGTGGCAAGGTCGCTTTTTGTTGGGGACCACTTCCCTGAGGTCAGCCACAGCAACACGGAGGTACGGGTGAGGGTAATGTCTGGCACGCCCACTTCACGGATAATCTTCTCAACCTGTGACCAATAGGGGGAAATGACCCTACAGGACCAGAAGATATGCCTCATAGATCCACCAGATTCCCCACATCTCCAACAGCGGTCATCAGATCGCAATCCCATAACGGCCAAATCTGCTGGGGTCTTGTACCATCTAGTGAGAATTTTAAAACAGTTCTCCTGAATTCTTACACAGGGTGAAAACCCATGAGATCTATTATGCATACACGCTCTCTCTGGTTCCATGAAGGAGCAGTTCAAATCTCTCTCCCACCTACCTATGTATGAAGGTTTAACATTGGGAGTCAAGGACAGGATGTATTGGTAGAGTAGGGAAATAAGGCCCTTTGGGGGTCTAGAGTGCAACAAAAGGGACTCAAACCAGGCAGGGGCAGGGAGCTGTGGGTGAGCTCGCCTAAGCTGGGCATGTGACCTCGTGAGGTCAGCCACTTGAATGAAGTTCAGAAGACCACTGCCAGCTTGCTCCATAATAACATCTGTTTGCAAAAGATCCAGTAGTCGATGACCACTCAGTGGTGCCCATGCCGCCGACACCTGAATCGTTCCAGGGCGCAAGACAAAGGGGGCCAAGTCACCTGGCAATAATGCTGGTGGTGAGCTGAAATTTTATAAGGAATCTCAGTGTGTGGAACTAGGCCCCAAAGACCAGCCCTGGGTCGAGAGCCAATGGAAGACAACTCTGTTGAAACATCCAAGGCCTGCTGACCTAGTTTATGCAAACGTAGCCAGCACTTGAGTAATATTGCTCTATAGTATGTAGCATTGTCCGGCATGCCAAATCCTCCGAACCGCCTGGGTCGAATAAGCCTGTCGTACGATAGACTTGCCCCTCTTCCCCCCCAAAGAAATGAAATGGAGATTTTACGCTTTTAAAATAGGATTGAGGGATAAATATAGGAACCATCTGCATTACATATAGAAATTTAGGCATAACATAGGTTCGGAGCAGATTCTTCCTCCCCATCCAAGAAACATAAGGGATGGACAGAGAGGATAAATGGCTCCTCACCTCCCGTAGAAGAAGGGGGTACTTAGAACTGAAAAGGGAGTTGGGGTCCTTGGTTATCCGAACCCCTAAGTACTGTATGCTAGAGGGTTGCCAATTAAATGGGATTGCGCTTGTAGGATGGAATGTTCAGAGTCGGGGAGGGAAATATTCATTGCTTCCAACTTAGTATAGTTGATTTTAAAATTAGACAGTTGGCCAAACTGGTCTAGTAGCTGTAGTACCTGGGGAAATGTGCGGATAGGGTCTGATACTAAGAGGAGCAAGTCATCAGCAAAGGCTGCGCTATAATGGGTGGTGTCTCCTACTGTAATACCTTTGATGTCGGGGTGATCTCTAATGGCCTGCAAAAGAGTCTCCATCACTAAAATAAACAATGTGGGTGAAAGGGGGCAACCCTGCCTCGTCCCATTCTGTATGGAAAACGGCTCCGACAGAGTCCCATTAACCCTAATTTTGGCTCGGGGTCTTGAGTACATAGAAAGAATAGCTTGTATAAAGGAAGGCGGAATTCCAAATCTATTTAGAGTGTGCTCCATAAACATCCAATTGATTCTGTCGAAGGCCTTCTCGGCATCAGTGCCGAGAAGGACCAGTGGCAAATGGGTCTTAAGGGCATACTGTACCAGCTGTATGACCCTGCAGGAGTTATGGTTGCCCCCCCTTCCAGGGACAAAGCCACACTGTTCTGGGTGTATCAAGGGAAGGGAGAAAGAGCTGGAGACGCGATGCCAGCACCTTCGCCCACAGCTTCACATCAACATTCAGCAATGATATAGGTCTATAACTGCCACATTAGTTAAATCTTTGCCTTCCTTTGGTAGTATCGTAATGGTCGCTTCCAAAGCTTGGGGGGGGGGGGGAGCGTACCTCCCAATCGGGTAGCCTCACACCAGGCAGTTAAATGCGGGAGAAGGGTGGTACCTAACACTTTGTAATACCCTACTGGGAGCCCATCTGGGCCTGGACATTTTCCCAATGGCATGGAGGCGAGGGTGGACTGTAGCTCCCGTTTGGAAACTGGCTAAAGGGAGATTTTGTTCTCCTCAGTTAGTGTGGGCAGGTCAAGATGTTGAAGGAAATTATCCATATATTGTGCGGTGGTCGGGTCAAGGGGGTCTAGGGCCGGCTTTAGTTTATATAAGTTCTGAAAATATTCCTGAAACTGAGCTGCTATGTCTTCAGTGCTAGTGACTGCAGCACCCTGATAAGACATAATCTTTTTAATAAATGCGGAGTCTTTCCTCTTTTTAATTAAATGGGTCATCATCCTATTCCCCTTATTCCCATGGGCATAAAATTTGAATTTAGCATACTGGTAGTTTTTGGCATACTGAACATTTAGGTGGTCCCGTAACTGTGTACGAAGGTCAGAGAGATCTGATTGGGCTGCAAAGGCCGCAGAACGCTTCTGAATGCACTCTAGCGCATACATTTTAGACAACAGGTAGTTGAGGCGTGCCATGCGTTGTCTCTTGAACTTCGACCCCAGGGCTATCAACTCACCTTGAATGAAAGCTTAATGTGCTTCCCATGTTATAGCATGCGAGGTATCTGAAGCAGCGTTTTCTGCAAAGAAACGGAGTTTGGTGGTCAAAGTGGCTACACGGCATGAGCTATCTAGGAGAGTCTCGTTTAGTCTCCATGACTAAGTCCTCGCCGGCAAGATATGGAGGGTCAGCGACATGGACACCGGTGCATGGTCCGAAATAGTGAAAGATCCAATGTTCACAGCCGTCAAAGCACTCACATGCGATCGTGACAAATACAAGTAGTCCAATCTATGTGAGGAGCGGTGAACAGTGGATACATATGTGTAGTCCTTCAAGGACGGGTTGAATATCCTCCAGGAATCTAAGATAACCGCTTCATGGAAGGCTTTCTGTAAGCCAGCTAGTGCCCTCTGAGAGTGGGCAGAGGTGGCGGTAGAGGAATCCAAGGCTGGGTTAAGTGCGACATTGAAGTACCCCCCCGACCACCCTGATCCCCCTCAGCGAAGTCTCTAAACCTAGACAGTGTACAAGATAACCAGTACGTTTGCTTCACATTAGGGGCATAAAAGTTTTCCAGTGACATCAGCAGGTTCCCCACTTTACCCTTCACAAAGATGAACCGGCCCTCAGGGTCAGCACAAACCACCTGTGGTTCAAAAGGGACAGATTTAGCAATAGCAATAGAGACGCCGCTGGAGGCTTTGGCTGTGAAACCAGTGCTTAAAATATTTGGTAGAGAGCTTAGGGACTGACATCAATTTAAAGTGCGTCTCCTGCAAAAAGCAAATTTCTGAGCCGAACCACTTAAGGAGTGTCAGCAGATGAGATCTCTTTTGGGGGGTGTTCAAACAACGCACATTCCAGGAGGTAATATTAAGTGTCGCCATCCTTATGAGACAAGAGAGGGAGCATGGCAATTATGAAGGGGACCCGCTGATGCCAGAGGGGGTAGCGCAGCACCCGTGGACCAGATGTAAAACACAAGTCAGGGAGTGACAAAGTAACAAATGTGGTAACTATTTACTTATAAACGGGGAGCAACATTCTAAGGATTGGGGGCAGATCAGCGCAAGGAAGGTTGAGCTGAGGGGGGGTACGTGAGGGAGTCGGAGGGTACACAGGACCATAACCTGTACATGATCCACCTGATCGTCAGAACCGTGGGGAGTACCACATATAAAATAGGGTAAGCATATAACTGAACATGTGTCAACCAGCCTCGTGAGCGTCGGATAGTTAACCGAGTGTCTCGCCAGTCCAGGAAACCCAGTGAGGCAGGGACTGGGACTGCAAAAACACACTCACAGCTTCAGACTATAGATAATCATGGTGAATTCGGGGTTAAGGATCGGTGAGTAAGCATCTTCTTGGGCCTTGTCAGCTTCCCCTTCCACACCTGCATCCACTGGTCTGTAGCCGGCAGTTTCGGGAAATCCAGGTGCTGCTCTGTAACCACCAACCAGGACGGGATGGGTATAGGGGCAATACCTAGTAGCTCCCATGCCGTAGGCAAGTCATCTGGGACTCTAATGGTACACCGCTTGCCATCATACAAGAACGAGAGGCCAAAGGGAAAAAGCCAGCGGAAAAGCACTTTCTTGTCACGTAGGTAGGAGGTCAAGGATCTAAGGAGGCGCCTCTTGTACAATGTGGATGGAGCCAAGTCCTGGTACAGCGAGACAGGGTCCCCATCAAAGGACAGGTCTTTGCAGGCCCTCGCAGCTCGAAAGACCGCGGCAGTATCAGTGTAGCACAGAAGGGCACAAACAGCATCTCGAGGAGGCTCACCCACCTGCAGGACAGGGCGCAGGGCCCTTTGGATGCACTCTATAGAAATATTAGCCGCTTGTTCTTCCTCAAGTAGTTGGCCAAAAAGTTTCTTCGCTACCTCCGGTAGCTCCTGATGGGACACTGTTTCAGGGATACCCTTAAAGCGGTGTGAGAGTATGAACCTAGAGGGCGCTAGGGAGCGACCCAGGCCAGCCCTGAAAAGGCCCTCAGCCACACCTTTGGACGGGGCGTGTATCTCCAGAAGGCTGGAGAAACCTGCATGGAGCAGGAAATGGTGGACCAGCCTAGGACAGAGAGGCAGTCTGTCCCAGAGGGCTTGGGTCCAGAGAGGACTTACGGAGATTAAGTCAGGCTCTTGTTGCCCCAGAGGCTAGTTAGGGGCTCTATGAGTGACGGCGGCCTAGGTTTTTGTTTGTTGTTTTGTTATGTTGCCCTTAAGCTGTAATAAAGCCACTTTGTTTTAAATTGGCACCGTCTGAACGCTGTCTCACCGGCGCCCAGTACCACGAACCACCGCTGTTGGGACCAGGAAAAGCCACCATTTGAGTCTAATTCCCCCAAGTTATCACATATGGTGGAGAATCGCGCGCATAAAGAGATCCTCGCAAGTCCTGGAAGACAAGTGGTTTGTTATTGCAGTACTGCAAAGTGTGCATTGTGGCCTACAGCTGGAAGAAATCTGTGATTTTAACTGAAGAAACCCAGGAGGGGGTGAGTGAATTGCAATATAGCAATGTGTATAGAAGCTGGATATTGCAAACAAGTGTATGTGAAAGGCTATGGTGCCATGTTGATGTTTTCTGTGGAAGACAGAAGAAAATACTGGTTGTTGTAGTGCCGCATAAGTTAACTGTTTGAATACATGTGACTGCCGAAGATAGCAAAAAGTTGCTGCCGGTTGAACCCCAAGGTTGCTGTGGAATATTGTGTAATCTTGTTAGTAAACCATGGGCAAGAAAAAGAGAATTTCAGCTTGTAAAAAAGCAGAGAAGTTATGCACAGGTGTATTAGTGCAGCAGTCTGAATGCAGAGAGATACAAAACCCGGAGCAGATTAGGTGGAATGCAAGTAAAGATAATGTGTTGCATGAGAGTGACTCAGTTTTTCTAAAGCACCTCTGTTCTATGAAAGAATATGTCCCTGCTGACTGTATGACTATGTCTCATACTGGAGTGCATCAGAGCGCCAAAGATGAAAATATTATGGTGCAGCAGCTTCAAGTTGAGAATAAAACCATCAGGTTCATTGATGAGGATAAAATATCTGATTGGAAATGGCAACTTTTGGTATCAGAAAGAGAGAACCTTAAGTTGAACTTGAAGTTAAAGAAAGATCTTGAATCTATGAGGAGTTCATATCCTAGTCATTGTGAAAATGTGGTACTGGGTTTGCCTGGAATGGACTGTGTCACTAAGAAGGAGTTTGCAGAAATGAAATGTGCTCTATCTAATAAAGTTAAACAGAGTGTGGAGCAAAAGCAAGTGCTTGAGAAGCAATTGCAGGATTTAAAGGAGCAGCATGTTCAAGACTCTATTGCCAAAGAGAGTGTCATTGAAAAATTAAGAGATGACCCTGAAACTGCTAAACAAAGAGAAAGTGAACTCAAAGCTAGAATATGTAGCCTGGAGAGGGCACTATCAGGATTTTGTGAAGATAATGAGATGTTGTCTGTTTTGATGCAAAATAAAGACGAAGAATTGAATGATGTCACAGGGCTTCTTTCTCAAACAGACAGCGAGTTTATCAAACTTTCCAAAGATTTTTCTACACTAGAATCTCAGCTTCAGGACACTCAGGAACTTTTGCAAGAAGAAACCCGTCAGAAGCTTGACCTTAGTACAAAACTAAAACAAATGGAAGATGAGAAAAATGGTTTCCTTGAGCAACTAGAGGAAGACCCCCCCCCCCCCAAGACGCACCAAAAAAACAAAAGCCAACGAAAGGACCCCACCCCCCCCCCCCCCCCACCACCCACCCCCCCCCCCGGCCCCCCCGAGCGGCACCACCAAAAAGCCAAAGAAGAAACAACCCCAAACGCCCGGGGCAAGCGCACGCCCCCAAGAGAGAACACTTATATTGTAAAACTAAAACAACCACACAAGACAAGGGGGGCAGGAGGGGGGAGAGGAAAACAAGAAGGGGCCAGCGCACCAGACGCCCCAGGCGGGGCGAAAAAAAAAAAGGGGGGGGCCCCCCCCCCACACACCACACCCAAAAACCCCGGGGGAACCTAAAAGAGGAATTAGGGGACCCATGCCGCCCTCCCCCCCCCAAACCCCACCCGCCGCCCCCCCCCCCTCCCCACCCCCCCCCCCCCACAAGCCGCGGGGGGGTCGCCCGCAGAACCCGTTAACCCCCGTCGGGGGCAAGTCCCCCTGGGATGGATGTCACCGTAATCCTAATTAAATAAATAACCAGTTTCGAGCGCTCGGGAAACAAGACGTACACAGGTATCGTGTATGAACCGTTTCTACTTTATTACGTAGTTCAATACAGTTTTAAAAGCAAGCTCAATTACATAAGTCATGTGATCAATATACATATATGGTCTTTCCAGTTCCGTTATCACACAAATTTGTTCATTTACCCATCACCCCAGATGTTTTCATTTTCACCTTATCTAAATGTCCTCCCAAGACTACTAGTTCTGCTGAAATCGGCAGAACTGTTGATATCTCCCCCAGACTCCAAGTCTGTCCTTATCAACTACGCAGTCTTGTTTACAGAACATTCCACCCTCTTGTGCTTTCTGTATACTGTGATATAGAATATAGTGCAAGTTATGTTTTAACCCTTACAATTCCCCCATTTTAGGACTTTATTTTTAATCAGTATTCAATGAATACATTCACACTATCTGTGTGCCATCTGTGATGGATTCTCCATTGAAAATGTTAAAAATAATGATCCTACCTTACATACTGAGTATTGTCCCTCATGAGATTGCATAGCGAAGGAATACATTGGATACAACAACATCCTAATATCATAAAAATGATTACACAAAGGATTATACCTACGATTTGTCGAAGGTATCCCAAGTCAGGTAGGAAAGCTAACAGCCAGTCCCACCATCCTTGGTTGACATCTTGTTTAATATGTGTTACCATTTCCTGCAACTGTTTCAACTTATCATGCACATCTTCTGAATGGTCAGACAAATTAAAACAGCACATTCCCGCAAAAGTGTTGCACCCATAACCATGTTTAAGCAGTAAATAATCTATAGCCGCTCTATTCTGCAATATTGCTTTTTTATGTGATTGCAAATCTAATACAACATCTTTAATGATAGCGCTAGTAGTGTTTATATTCTTTACCATAAAGCAAGCAATACGTGATATTATCTTAGCATTATATACAGACAAACCTGGTACTCCTACCAGTGACACAGCTAGGCTTATGTATTCTGCTTTCGATAAGAATTTCACATCATAATTACAATCCTCAGGCAGTGGGATAGTACTTCTTTTGTGTAATATATGTACATGCGATTTCTGTGAACTCTGTTCATATGGTGTGGGTATCATAGTCAATGCTAATCTAGACAAGGCACATATGCCTCCAGTTATATTGGCAGGTATATAGGTGTAGCTGCTATTACCACACGCTAGAACCCACCCAGGTGGCAAGGGTACATGTAAATCTAGTGACGGGACAATAAGTGTCCTGTTACATTGCATCCTCTTCCCTTCCCTCAGGGTTTGACAATCGTTGTCAGTTCTATTGCAGATTTGTGGAAACTGCCCTTTATTCATTATAGGATTGCAATTAGGTATTGTTGTTTTATTACATGAAAATTTGAAACACAATTCTGCTCTTGCTACTGCCCCAGTCGATATCCTTATCATATTCTCCTGTAAATCTGCGTAGGCAGTGCAGTTCATACAAGCATAATAAGGACTTATCCAGTCTGCATGCACATGGAGATCAGCTTCCTGTAAAAGAGTATCATTTAACTGAAGTTTCAACAATTTAGTCCATACTGCAACAGAAGTCGGCACTGCAATCAAACAAGTTTCTAACACATTACTGGAATATGCATTTCTCAAACAAAATTCTGTCATGTTTAATACTCGGGCCAAATATAACCACATATTCTCTTTTGTTCTCCATATGTGTTCCTCCAGCTCCCTTACTCCCCGATTTGGGCTGTCTTTTTTTCCTGTAAAGTTCAAACCAGGTCCATATTATTAAAAGGCATCCAGCAAACATCAGCAAGTGTCGTGTTTTCATTTTGATGGTGCTTCAACTTTCTTGCAATGTGAAGCGTGTATCCAGGTGGGTTTTCCCTCCAATTTTACTGAAGTGGCAGTTGTCAGCAGTACTTGGAAGGGACCGTCATACCTGGGTTCAAGAGACTTCCTAGTGTGTCTTTTCATGACCACCCAATCACCAGGCTGCAAGCTATGCGTTCCTGAAAAATCAGAAGGGTCTGGAATAGAAGAGAACACTTTTTTATGTGTTTCTCTCAATTTCTGGCACAAACTCTGCACATAGCTAGAAATACTGTCATAGTTAAGCTGTAACGTCTGAGGGAAGTATAACCCTGTTTTGGGTGCACTTCCAAACAATATTTCAAATGGTGACAACCCTGTCCTCCTGTTAGGGGTGGTTCTTACTGAGTAAAGGGCTAAAGATAGACACTCAGGCCAGGGCTTCCCTGTCTCTGCTATCGCTTTTTGGATCTTTAATTTGAGTGTGCCATTCAACCTCTCCACCCTGCCTGAACTCTGAGGATGGTAGGGTGTGTGGAAAGCTTGCTCAATCCCTAGTGCAGACATTATTTCTTTCATTATCTCACCTGTGAAATGTGTACCTCTGTCAGACTCAATCACCTCGGGCACTCCAAACCTACACACAAGCTCAGACATCAGTTTCTTGGCAGTTGCTTGTGCGGTTGCTTTGCTCACAGGGTAGGCCTCAGGCCATCCTGAAAACAGATCCACACAGACCAATACATACTCGTATGTTCCAGACTTAGGCAACTGTATGTAATCTATCTGTATCCTCTGAAATGGGTACAGGGATTTTGGTGTAACACTTGGTGGGTGTTTTAACTACCTGTCCTGGGTTGTGTAGAGCACATATGTGACATGCTTTTACGTGGTTACTAGCAGCTCTTCCAAAACCTGGGGCAAACCATAATTTACCCACTAATGACTCCATGGCATTTCGAGAGGCATGCACCTTACCGTGGGCCAAGCCAGCCATCTGGGGGTAGACTGCTGCGGGCAGACATAATCGATCCCCCATTTTCCACATACCATCACCGTCTGTAGCACCTGCTTTTCTCCATCTTTCAATCTTTCAACACTGGTGACCTTTGAGTACAGCCCTTTTGGGTCTGCTAGGTCAATGTCCATTTTGCTCACCTGGTTGGGACCCCTTCTCGCCAGTAGTGCTGCAGCCTTGGCTGCTATGTCAGCTCTCTCATTTCCACGGCTTTCAGGGTCCCTTCCTTTTGCGTGAGCTCTGACTTTCACAATTGCCAGCTGCTTTGGGAGCAGTATGGCCTCCATCAGTCGACTTACCACATCTCCATTCTTAATTGGCTTGCCCTGGGCCGTTAGGAAGTTCCTTGCCCTCCATATTGGACCATAATCATGTGCAATGCCAAAAGCATACCTGGAGTCAGTGTATATGTTAGCTGTTCTACCTTTGGCTATCTTACAAGCCTCCATAAGGGCTTTAAGCTCAGCTTCTTGGGCTGACATGTGTGGTGGAAGAGCTTCCTGGACTATGATGTCATGTTCAGTGACTACAGCATACCCTGTAACAAATTTGCCTTCATCTGTCAGATACCTTGAGCCGTCCACAAACATCTCATAATCAGGATTTTGTAACGGCACATCCGTGACGTGGTCAAATCCCACTGTTTCCTGTGACATAAGAGCCACGCAATCATGTTCATGCTGGCTGTCAAACAGTTCTTCTTCAGAGAGGGAATTTAAAAATAACTCATCTTCCACTCCCCCTTTTGAATCATGAACTCCTACAGGAAGAAGAGTTGCAGGATTCAAAGTTAAACAGCGTTGAAAAGAGATGTTTGAGGAGGACTGCAGAGCAAATTCCATTTTGCACTGCCGTGCCAAAGAAAGGTGACGTCTGTCTACCTGTGTGAGGATAGCATGGATGTCATGAGTGTGTCATGGTGTATACACAACCAATAAATGATCTAGGACAATGTCTGAGCTTTTCTCAAGCAATGCTTGTACCGAGAGGATGCTTGTCCCGCACACAGGAGGATGTCCCCCTGGCTACAGCATCTAACCATGAGCTGTAATGTGTTGTTGTGTGAGAACTGCAGTTGCGTGCCCTATCATCTCAGTCACGTAGAGCTGAAAAGGTTTCTGATAGTCAGGTAGGCCTAGGGCCGGAGCACTGACTATCTGCAACTTCAGCTGATAAAACGCATCCAAGGCCTCAGGTGTGAGGCTGAATGGCTTTGAGGAGAGGCTATCGTACAGAGGTTGCATGGTCAGAGATGCAGATCTGATCCATGGCCTACAGTAGGATACCAATCCCAAGAAGGTACGTAGCTGAGCATGAGAGGTTGGCACCTGCATGTCTCTCACCACCTTGGTCCTCTCATCTGACAGGTGCTTGGTACCCTGGCCGAGACAGTGTCCCAGGAACACCACTTTTTGTTTGCAAAATTGCAACTTGTCCTTGTTGGCCTTGCAGCCGTTCTGGTAGAGGAAACACAACAGGCTGATGGTTGCCGCTTCACAGGTTGGTTTGTCTGGAGCACAAAGAAGAAGATCGTCAACATATTGTAACAGAACAACATCATCATGTGGAAAATACCAAGTACTCATAATAAGTGTAAGACACCTTGTGAATTGGTTAGGACTGTTTTGCGCCCCTTGTGGTAGTACTGTCCAAGTGTACTGTTTACCCCTGAATGTAAATGAAAACAAATACTGGCAATCGGGGTGTAAAGGCACAGAAAAATATGCATTGGAAAGATCTATACAACTGTACCAGGTGGTACCTGTGGGGACAGCTGACAGCAAGGTGTGTGGGTTAGGTACCACTGGGGTTTCAAGTAGTGTTACTTTATTCAATTCCCTAAGATCATGAACCATACGGTATGTGTCTGGTTCTCCCTTTTTGCCCTTTTTTCTTCACTGGGAAAAGAGGAGTGTTTGCTACAGAAGTGCATTCTTTCAATGCCTCTGCTTTCACTAATTCCACTATTGTTACTGCTATGGCATCCTCTTGGGCATGGGTCAGAGGATATTGTTTAATCCTGGGTGGCTGAGCACCAGGTTTCAGGGTTACCATAACAGGGGGTACATCCAATTTACCTAAGTCTGTTTTCCCAGTTGCCCATAATGCTGTTGGCACTTGGGATAACAGTACATTTTCTTCTTCAGTGAGGACAAAAATACAATTTGGTGTACTTAACTCGGCAGATAACAAACACAAAATCTCATGGTTAGTATGTGTGACTTTTACAAATGCTTCTCCTGAGGAATGTAACATGATGTTACAACCTAATACTCCCATCACATCTGTACCAAGAATGTTATCTGATGTGTCAGAGACTAAATACCTAGTGAGTATCCTGCAACCCTGAAATGAGGTTTCTACAGGATCAGTTTGATCTAAAGCATCCACCGTTTTAGTGAGAAGTCTTCCATAATAAACTTCCACTGACTCACCTTTCTCTCTTTTAACAGATACCTTACTTCAGGTGATAACAGGCAAGACAATAAATTCACATAACATAGTACAAGACATAATTTCATATGTTTGAGTATGTTCTTGAATATTTTACACATATATATTGTCATTGTACCTTACTTTCCATTTAACCTTAGGCTAACACTTTTATCAAAATATTTTCCCTCTGGGCATAAATAGTCATCATACACAGGCTGCGGACCCCGGAGGCCCAAAGCCAAGTTTCACTTTGTAATAATTGACATGTAACATTACTGGGTAACACAGTATCATATTCAGCTTGTGATTTTCTGCGTGCGCATCATATCAGATACAACGTCCTTGGAGCTACTTGGCAGTCAATTAATGTTTTGGTTATTCCCTGCAGAACATCTGTAGAGCGCTACAACAGAATACAGGAATACAATTCAAGCAGATAGCAGTTAATACTGACACCAAAATTACATATTACTATTTTTGTACAATTTTCAAATATTTCCCAAACCCCACAGACTTTAGAATTTTCTTCACTGGATTCCAACCAAAAGTTGAACCCCTGTGGAACATCACAATATCCTAGTTTCTTCTTTTTAGGGGACATTTCCTGAAAGCGGATTTAATTTTACAAAAAGCATAAAAGTTGAATCCTGGCATTGATATAAACAGAATGAATATTACAAATACAGGTTGACATATATATATATATATATATATATATATATATATATAAAATACATAATCCAATAAACATCATACCGATGGTGGACAGTTTTTCTCTTTGCACTATATCAGATTCTCTGAGTATTTTGTTAAAGTAGGTAATATTTCATACAGAACTGGGAGATAAGATGGGTTATATTAAACAATAATACTGAGAAGGGTAATGTCTCCCTTCAAGCCTGATTCTCGGAGTGAGGTGGGGGTGATTCATTATTTCCTGAACTATCACCCCTTATCCTATTCTATTGCTTCCTTCTATCAGGGCATAAATGCCTCTTTGCAACTTTTTGTCCTGAATCAATCCCGCATGATCTAATCTCCACTGATCCCAAAATCTACTGTCTACCAACCCAGTTTTGTGTATTCCTGCTCTTTTTAGGATTTTCTTTACCTGTGCGGCTACTTCTTTCCCTTCCCCTATCTCTATTAGTTCACATGGGGTGTACCATATCTTAGATGGTCCCTTCCCCATCTTGGCTGGTAGCTAATCAGCCGATGAGTCTCTCACTCCTCTAGGGCAACCTTTGAGACAATAGAGGGTCACTTATGACTACTTAGTGAGAACTCCCAGACAGACTCTTCTGTCTTCTATGAACTACTCTACTTGTGCAAGTTCAGGAGTAGTGCTCAGGGCAATGCCTCAATTGGCTTCCACAGGCTCAACTTTCTGCCTGTGTCCCCTTACCAAAACACTCCCAAATCACTACACGCACTTCTTCGCGCGGATTCTACTAAGTCCTTCGTGCTACTACTCAGGTCCCATTCGACCTTGACCGTCCAGACACGGCTGGAGGCTAGTTTTCCAAAACAAGGACTTTTCAATCACTCTGTGCTTCTCAGTTCGGAACCTTGTCTGCAACTCTAAACTCTAGGGGTTAAGAATAGAGAACTTTTCCCCATTCTTTGCAGCCTTATATATCTTATAACACAGGTAACATGCCTTCTCAGTAGACAGGTAAACAGGTAAGACAAAAAGCAAAGAAAACAATTTCCATATCATTTACAGGTGACATGTCCCTTTTAGGTTCTTCCGTACTATACAATTGGCATCGAGATGTCATATAAGCATGCAGCAGCTTACCTCACTCATCGATACAGAGAATAGACACACAGGAACCTCAGATATACTAATTGGCAAGATCAAAGGCTTACCTTCACAGTACTGTTTTTATCTATCTGAGGTCCTCTGGTCCCGTCCTCAAGTCGATCGGTGAGTGGGTCGGCACTCTATCGGCTGCACATCAGACGATCTCGAGGCCCCACGTCGTTGGGCGCCAATTTCTGTCGGGGGCAAGTCCCCCTGGGATGGATGTCACCGTAATCCTAATTAAATAAATAACCAGTTTCGAGCGCTCGGGAAACAAGACGTACACAGGTATCGTGTATGAACCGTTTCTACTTTATTACGTAGTTCAATACAGTTTTAAAAGCAAGCTCAATTACATAACAGTCATGTGATCAATATACATATATGGTCTTTCCAGTTCCGTTATCACACAAATTTGTTCATTTACCCATCACCCCAGATGTTTTCATTTTCACCTTATCTAAATGTCCTCCCAAGACTACTAGTTCTGCTGAAATCGGCAGAACTGTTGATATCTCCCCCAGACTCCAAGTCTGTCCTTATCAACTACGCAGTCTTGTTTACAGAACATTCCACCCTCTTGTGCTTTCTGTATACTGTGATATAGAATATAGTGCAAGTTATGTTTTAACCCAAAAAAAAAAAAAAAAAAAAAAACCAAAAAAAAAAAAAAAAAAAAAAAAAAAAAAAACAAAAAAAAAAAAAAAAACAAAAAAAAAAAAAAAAAAACAAAAAAAAAAAAAAAAAACAAAAAAAAAAAAAAAAAAAAAAAAAAAAAAAACAAAAAAAAAAAAAAAAAAAAAAAAAAAAAAAAAACAAAAAAAAAAAAACAACCCAAACAAAAAAAAAAAAAAAAAAAAAAAAAAAAAAAAAAAAAAAAAAAAAAATAAATTATAAAGAAAAGCCAAAACCCCCCCCCCCAAAAAAAAAAAAAAAACACACCCCCAAAAAAAAAAAAAAAAAAAAAAAAAAAAAAAAAAAAAAAAAAAAAAAAAAAAAAAAAAAAAAAAAAAAAAACCCCCCCCCCGCGGGAAAAAGGGAGGGGGTGGAGGAAAACCCCCCCCCTGCCCAAAGGGGCCAAAAAATTGGTGAAACAAAAAAAAAGAAAAAAAAACAAAAACCCCCCCCGAGGAGAATTTAGAAAAGAAAACCCCCCGAAAGGGGCACCTGGAAAAACAAAGGACAATTTTATAGGATTGAAGAGGGACGGCAACATATGTCTTGTCCCATTGTAGCTCACCCCATGGGTAGTGAGCTGAGGGGGAGGGTATGTGAGAGTATGAACCTAGAGAGCGCTAGGGAGCGACCCAGGCCAGCCCTGAAAAGGCCCTCAGCCACACCTTTGGATGGGGCGTGTATCTCCAGAAGGCTGGAGAAACCTGCATGGAGCAGGAAATGGTGGACCAGCCTAGGACAGAGAGGCAGTCTGTCCCAGAGGGCTTGGGTCCAGAGAGGACTTACGGAGATTAAGTCAGGCTCTTGTTGCCCCAGAGGCTAGTTAGGGGCTCTATGAGTGAGTTAGGGCCCTAACCGCGGCCTAGGTTTTTGTTTGTTGTTTTGTTATGTTGCCCTTAAGCTGTAATAAAGCCACTTTGTTTTAAATTGGCACCGTCTGAACGCTGTCTCACCGGCGCCCAGTACCACGAACCACCACTGTTGGGACCAGGAAAAGCCACCATTTGAGTCTAATACCCCTAAGTTATCACAGCGGATATTCTTCCGCCTCTCGCGGTTCTCCTGATCCTCTATCTTCTCCAACGCCATGTTCAGCGCATTCAGTTGTTGTTTACAGCAAGTCTCTGTCACCTTGCAGAAAGTGATAATGGCGGTTTGAGCGGTTTCCACCTTGTCTAGGCGCTGTCCCATGTGGTTTACCTTGGCCTTAATGTCCCCCAATTCCCGCATCACCGGATCAATAGCTTGAGAAAGGGCTCTCTTCAGGAAGGAGCGAGAAATAGGAATGGAGTCGCAAGTTTCAGATGCGTCCGTGCCGCCAGTCACGCTGTCCTGGTCACAGTCGTCTGGCTCCTCAAGGTCTGCGGGGGCTGGAGGCGGCGGCGCCATGTTGTGAAGGTGCGTAGGAGACAAGGCCTGTTTTTTGCGGAGGAATCTCTCCATTTCCCCAGCATTTTTCCTAGTCTTGGGGGTCTCCGGTCTGTCCCCCCGACCTATCCTTCAGGGTTTTTACCATTTTGGAGGCTGGAAAACGCAAAATAGACAGGTACTCCGAGTGGTAAGACGGGAGCTCTAAATTAAGCGGCCGTCTTTTATAGCGGTCAGGCTCCACCCCGCATGTTTTAAATAGATTCAAGCTCTTTATTACATGCATAAAATAAGTTGTATTTATTACTTTGGTGGGGAGCATGGGATTGGAGCTACTAGAAAATTATACTGAGTGGAGGGCCAAGATGGAACATTGTACTGCATGGGGGCACTATGGGAAATTATAATGTGTGGAGGGCAGTTATTGGGCATTAGTCTGTCACAGAGGTCTTTGGGGTGAATGGTGGTAGCAGTACCCTCTGAACAGTCTGGGGCCCATGGTACTCTTAATTCGCCCCTAAGGGTGTTCACCACTCCATTCATTTCAATGGAAGCAGAAGAGATAGCTTAAGTTCAGTGCTCCCATTGAAATAAACAGAGGTGTGCACACTGCTTCATTCAGAACAGGAGTCTAATCTTTCCAGTTCTTGTTATCTGCTAGTTATGATATAACATACCAAAATAGCAAGAAGGAGACACACATAAGAACGTATAAATGTTGCAAAAGTGCAGAGTTTTGGCCACGGTGGAAATGCTGATGCAAAAAACGTTATGTTTTACATTGCTTGCAAAATGGATGGGATTCTGGTTAATCCCATCCACACACTGAAGAAAAAATTCTGCAGTGGAAAAAGCTGTGATTTCAAATTGCTCGCGTTTTTGAAAGTCATAGCATGTCAATTATACCTACAGAAACGCTGTAGTTTTCTGTATAAGTATAATAGGGGCAGAAAGTCCACAGAGTTTTCCTCTTTCTGTGAAAAACGCTGTGAAAAAAACACAATGTATCTCTGCCATTGTCTTTTTCGCAGCAATTCGCTGCTCGGGGCCTTAGCCTTAATGATAAATGAGCAATGCTTCTTTGGGATCAGAGCCCTCACCAAACAAGCTTTTAAAAGGGTTTTTTTGGAACCTATTAATGGTTAGGTTATCAATATATGATTGGTAGGGATCAGACACCTGGCAACCCCACCGCTCAGCTGTTTAAGCGGCTGTGGCACTCACAAGTGCTAAATGCAGATCATCAGTCATATGGTACACCAGTGGCTCATTCCCATGCAAGTGAATGATACTGAGCTACAATACCCTTTACAGTACAATACAGCCTTTACATGTATATAAAGTACTTGGTATTCCGTGAAGGAGACTGCAGCATGAGAGAGTGTCTCTTCAACCATCTGATCTGTATGGGTCGCGGAAAACCGCTTTAAAGCATATCCAGTGGAGAGGTCAATATAAAATTATCACACTGACAAACAAATCCATCCATAGCGCTGCGCCCCCCTATATCTCCTCTCTCATCACTGTCTACCGCCCTAACCGTCCTCTCCGTTCTGCCAGTGACTTTAGATTTGCATCCCCTGTTATCCGATCATCCCATTCCCGTCTCCAAGACTTTTCTCAAGCTGCACCAGTGCTCTGGAATGCTTTACCCAAGACAATCCGATTAATCCCCTACTACAGCAGCTTCAAAACTGCCCTATAATCACATTTGTTTGGTCAGGCTTATCACATGACTTAATCACAGTGTAGTGTGCGGAGGTGTAGAACAATAACACCTTTTATCCTTCCTCCACTGTTCCTCAGATCCTGTCCTCTCCATCTAGAAGTTACACTGCACTCCTTGCACTTAGTATCTGTTTATTCACAGATACTGGCTGGTGACGGGATCATACAGCTTCAGTTACACAACCTTTTCTATTAAAAGATGGCTGGACCATGGAAGCAAACAAGCCCTCTGACCTCTTGTGTCCCCCTATCTCCTCATAGAATGTAAGCTCTTGCGAGCAGGGCCCTCACTCCTATTGTTTGATATGTTTATTTCTTTGTCACATTGTAATGTCTCATATTGTCTGTTCATGGGTCCTATGATTTGTAAAGTGCTACGGAATATGTTGGCGCTATATAAAGTTATTATTATTATTATAAAAGTCCCTCATAAGAAAGCCTTCTTTAATATATAGATTTAGTACTTCTTAACTTTACTTCCTGCGGCATGATAACTTTCCGTGATGTAATATCTGGACTCAGAAGACAACAAAATTAATCGAAAACCAATTGAAAGTGTCTAGTTAGCACTCTGTGATACAGTACTGTTAATGTGTTAAGCGTCATGTTAACTTTTGCTACATCTGTACATATCACTTTATCTTCAGTCAGTGCAAAATGATATACCATTTTTTAATAACCATTGTATTTAAATCCTATTTCAGCTACTTTACTGCATTTTCTATCAATGTCTTAATTGTACTGTAATTGCCCTTAATTATGATAATAGTGATCAAGAGTAGAAAATTTAGATGAATTTACAAAGTGAATGAGCAGAAATAATTAGAATTGTGTGAATAGTTCCCATCCAGCTATGATAATTAGTTTACCTTTAAGTCAATTAGTTCAAGGCAGGCATGAGAGTGATAAACAAGGTTTTTGTTTTTCGAAGCCAAAGAACATCTTAGATAATTGACAAATTCATTCACACGGGATCTAAATGGAGGGATAAAATGTGGATGAAAACTGAAGTAGACGGCTTTGCGAGGGATTTTCTTGTCTTCCAATTTGAAAACAGAATTAAGGCCGCTATTCTGTATGTGTTACAACAAGTGTCTAAGCATGTAACAAATTGTAATCCCATCAGAGCCCATCTTATAATACTAAGCAATACACTATATATATCTCCAGCAGTATCCAAGGAATTTATGGAAATGTGATAGCTTTTGGAAACCACATGAGTGAAAAACTAGTCAATGCATGTAACCAGTTTGCCTTTATTGTTAAGATTAACACAAACCAGTGATGTCATGTAAAGCTTTTTAAAACAAGCTCCTTACAATGAAATCTGCAAAAAGAACAGTCCCTGTTGTGTGTGATGCTCTAATTTTAAGTCTATATTCTGATTCGCCTGAGTTTTCAACTTTTGATCCAAGACTTCTTTCTGATAGCCTAACCTTAGGATAGTCATCAATATGATGATATGATGGGTGTTAACAAAAAAGTGTGAAACAAATGAAAATATGTCTTATATTCTAGGTTCTTCAAAGTAGCCACCTTTTGCTTTGATTACTGCTTTGCACACTCTTGGCAAATGGTTTTCACTTCACAGGTGTGCCCTGTCAGGTTTAATAAGTGGGATTTCTTGCCTTATAAATGGGGTTAGGACAATCAGTTGTGTTGTTCAGAAGTCAGGTGGATACACAGCTGATAGTCCTACTGAATGGAGTGTTAGAATTTGTATTATGGCAAGAAAAAAAGCAGCTAAGTAAAGAAAAATGAGTGGCCATCATTACTTTAAGAAATGAAGGTCAGTCAGTCCGAAAAATTGGGAAAACTTTGAAAGTGTCCCCAAGTGCATTGGCCATCAAGCACTACAAAGAAACTGGCTCACATGAGGACCGCCCCAGGAAAGGAAGACCAAGAGTCACCTCTGCTGCGGAGGATAAGTTCATCCGAGTCACCAGCCTCAGAAATCGCAGGTTAACAGCAGCTCAGATTAGAGACCAGGTCAATGCCACACAGAGTTCTAGCAGCAGATACATCTCTACAACAACTGTTAAGAGGAGACTGTGTGCAGCAGGCCTTCATGGTAAAATAGCTGCTAGGAAACCACTGCTAAGGACAGGCAACAAGCAGAAGAGACTTGTTTGGGCTAAAGAACACAAGGAATGGACATTAGACCTGTGGAAATGTGTGCTTTGATCTGATGAGTCCAAATTTGAGATCTTTGGTTCCAACCATCGTGTCTTTGTACGAAGCAGAAAAGGTGAACGAATGGACTCTACATGCCTGGTTCCCACCGTGAAGCATGGAGGAGGAGGTGTGATGGTGTGGGGGTGCTTTTCTGGTGACACTGTTGGGGATTTATTCAAAATTGAAGGAATACTGAACCAGCATGGTTACCACAGCATCTTGCAGCGGCATACTATTCCATCCGTGTGATGATTAAGGGGACTCCCATATATGTATCTCTGTACAATTATGTATCTGGCTGACCCCTTATACCCCCACCCCCCCCCTGGAGACCATGTGTTCCAACTTCCCCATTCAGCTCAGTTACTCTGAGCCATGTCCCTGTTGTGGGTTAATTACCACCCCTTTGTTATATTGCTCTGAGTAATTAACACTCCTTTTCAAGTACCCTACCTCTCCCCAGGAGATTTCCTGATGAACCACAGCCACACTAGACAGTCCGGCACCAATTATACATAATAATAATAATAATAATAATAATAATAATAATAATAATAATAGTCCTTTAATAGTCCCACAATGGGGAAATTCAGTGTGTTACAGCAGCAAAGATAAGATAAGATAAGCAGATACAAATACAACATGTACAGGAATGTTCCAAGGTGAGAGGCATTACATTAATAGCAGACAGACAGATAGGACATAGCAGAGGGGGGGGGGGGATTTAACAGGCAGAGAGATATTTCAGTTCTCTGTATGTAATGATCTCCGCTTAGGTCGTTGTTGGTTGTACAGCCTAACCGCGGTGGGGAGGAAAGACTTCCGATAGCGCTCCTTCTCACACCTAGGGTGGAGCAGTCGGTCATTGACAGTACTGCCCAGCGCAATCACAGTCTCATGCATGGGATGGGACTTCTTCTGCATGGAGCTCACCACGGACAGTATCCTTTTGTCACCCACCACCTGCACTGGGTCCAGTGGGCTCCCCAGGACAGAGCTGGCCCTTCTAATCAGCTTGTCAAGTTTATTTCTGTCCCTGGTTGATATGCTGCTCCCCCAGCAGGCCACTCCAAAGAAGATGGCTGATGCCACTACCGAGTTGAAGAAAGTCCTAAGAAGTGCCCCCCGGATTCCAAAGGCTCTCAGCTTCCTAAGCAGGTAGAGCCTGCTGTGGCCCTTCCTGTACAGGGCCTCCATATGATCTGCCCAGTCCAGCTTATTATTAAGGAGCAAACCCAGGTACTTATAGGTGTTCACAATCTCGATGCCCGTCCCAAGGACGTCCACTGGTTTTGGAGGGCATCTGCCTTTACGGAAGTCCACCACCATCTCCTTGGTCTTCCCCGCGTTAATCTTCAGGTGGTTCTGGAGGCACCAGTCCACAAAAAACCGGTTCAGTTCTCTGTACTCCCTGTCATCATCATCTGTGATGAGGCCTACTATTGCAGAGTCGTCAGAATAATTCTGTAGGTAGCAGCTAGATGAGTTGCACCTAAAATCAGCAGTGTACAGTGTGAAGAGGAAAGGGGCGAGAACCGTACCCTGAGGTGCCCCCGTATTACAGATCACGGTACCTGACACACAGTCTTGGGCTCTCACGTATTGAGGTCGATTTGTGAGGTAGTCTAGGATCCAGTTGGAGAGGTGGTGGTCCACTCCAGCAAGGCCCAGCTTATCTCTCAGTAACCTGGGCTGTATGGTGTTAAAAGCACTGCAGAAATCAAAGAACATTATTCTCACCGTGTTCCCTGGTTTTTCCAGGTGAGACAGAGCCCTGTGCAGAAGGTGGATGATGGCATCATCTACCCCAATGCCCAGTCGATAAGTAAACTGGAGAGGGTCCATAGCGGGGCTCACTAGAGGGCGAAGATGTGTGAGTACCAATCTCTCTAAGATCTTCATCAAGTGGGATGTCAGTGCTACAGGTCTGTAGTCGTTGAGGTCCATAGGGTGAGGTTTCTTTGGAACTGGTACCACACAAGAAGATTTCCATAATTCAGGGACTATTTCCTGCCTCAGGCTCATATTATATATATATGTAATTATACCACACAGCTGGTCCCCACAAGTCTTAATTAGCCTTGCACTGATGTCATCTGGCCCTGCGGCTTTCCTCGCATTGATCTTTTTCATCTCCTTCCTCACCTGGGCCCGTGTGAAGGTCAGACTGTGGTCAGATAGAGACAGATTTCTGGATTTACTGGTCTTTTGGGAAGTAGCCACATGGGGTGAATGGGGTGAAGTCATTGTGGTGAGGGGAGCTGAAGGACATGCTGGGGTGGGAGGAGCTGGTGTGTGATCAAATCTGTTGAAGAATAGGTTTAGTTCATTAAGCCAGTTAACATCTGCCTCAATCTGGCAGACAGACTGTTTATGACCCGAAATTGACTTAAGCCCCTCCCAGACCCCCCTTAGAGAGATCATAGCTTTATGCCCATATCTCAAAAGGGGGTCACCTCACAGTTACTCCAATAAATTCTGTGGATGCCCCATAGAAAGGCGCACGCGGTCAACCCAAAACATGGAGCCGTTGTGAGCCCAAGGCAGGTCCAGAGACTCAACTCCCTACCCAAAGGGAATTGAGGTGTCATGCTTGGTATGTATACGACGAGGGTTTCACCCCGAGTTCTCCCCTTCCACTTACCAGACCATACGGTCGCCGGATAAGGAGCCAGAACTATTTTCTAGTTCAGGCTCCATGCTAGTAGGTGTAACTTCCCTCCCCCCGTGACATCACTCTGGGCGGGGGCAGGGAACACACAAAAGCAAACCACGCAGATAGCACATGGTCTTCGGCCATTTTACCCTGCTAAGGTCATCTGCTACTGGACGTCCATAAGATACGTGCCCTGGCAACACTTGGAAGTCAGAGATACCTTCACAAGCTGGTGTTGGTAATATACAGTCATATGAAAAAGTTTGGGCACCCCTATTAATCTTAATCATTTTTAGTTCTAAATATTTGGGTGTTTGCAACAGCCATTTCAATTTGATTTATCTAATAACTGATGGACACAGTAATATTTCAGGATTGAAATGAGGTTTATTGTACTAACAGAAAATGTGCAATATGCATTAAACCAAAATTTGACCGGTGCAAAAGTATGGGCACCTCAACAGAAAAGTGACATTAATATTTAGTAGATCCTCCTTTTGCAAAAATAACAGCCTCTAGTCGCTTCCTGTAGCTTTTAATCAGTTCCTGGATCCTGGATGAAGGTATTTTTGACCATTCCTCTTTACAAAACAATTCCAGTTCAGTTAAGTTTGATGGTCGCAGAGCATGGACAGTCCGCTTCAAATTATCCCACAGATGTTCAATGATATTCAGGTCTGGGGACTGGGATGGCCATTCCAGAACATTGTAATTGTTCCTCTGCATGAATGCCTGAGTAGATTTGGAGCTGTGTTTTGGATCATTGTCTTGCTGAAATATCCATCCCCGGCGTAACTTCAAATTCGTCACTGATTCTTGTACATTATTCTCAAGAATCTGCTGATACTGAGTTGAATCCATGCGACCCTCAACTTTAACAAGATTCCCGGTGCCAGCATTGGCCACACAGCCCCAAAGCATGATGGAACCTCCACCAAATTTTACAGTGGGTAGAAAGTGTTTTTCTTGGAATACTGTGTTTTTTTGACGCCATGCATAACGCCTTTTTGTATGACCAAACAACTCAATCTTTGTTTCATCAGTCCACAGGACCTTCTTCCAAAATGAAGCTGGCTTGTCCAAATGTGCTTTTGCATACCTCAGGCGACTCTGTTTGTGGCGTGCTTTCAGAAACGGCTTCTTTCGCATCACTCTCCACAGTGACACCATCTGCAGCAAGATGATGCTGCAGCTCTTTGGAGGTGGTCTGTGGATTGTCCTTGACTGTTCTCACCATTCTTCTTCTCTGCCTTTCTGATATTTTTCTTGGCCTGCCACTTCTGGGCTTAACAAGAACTGTCCCTGTGGTCTTCCATTTCCTTACTATGTTCCTCACAGTGGAAACTGACAGGTTAAATCTCTGAGACAACTTTTTGTATCCTTCCCCTGAACAACTATGTTGAACAATCTTTGTTTTCAGATCATTTGAGAGTTGTTTTGAGGAGCCCATGATGCCACTCTTCAGAGGAGATTCAAATAGGAGAACAACTTGCACTTGGCCACCTTAAATACCTTTTCTCATGATTGGACACACCTGGCTATGAAGTTCAAAGCTCAGTGAGGTTACAAAACCAATTTTGTGCTTCAGTAAGTCAGTAAAAAGTAGTTAGGAGTATTCAAATCAATAAAATGATAAGAGTACCCAAATTTTTGCACCGGTCAAATTTTGGTTTAATGCATATTGCACATTTTCTGTTAGTACAATAAACCTCATTTCAATCCTGAAATATTACTGTGTCCATCAGTTATTAGATATATCAAATTGAAATGGCTGTTGCAAACACCCAAATATTTAGAACTAAAAATGATTAAGATTAATAGGGGTGCCCAAACTTTTTCATATGACTGCATATTCTTTTCTTTCTATTATTCCCATTTTTATTTTATGTACCGTGTTATGCTGTTTTCACTTGTATCTGCTTGTTAATCGCTACATGTATTCTATGTATGTTTTAAGTGTCTAGTGCCGACCCATTTAAGGGTTAATAAATATATAAAATTTAGAAGGCCCGTCTCTCGTATTATCCTCGGTTGGACCTACACTCACGGAAAGTGGGTGTGGGGTAATCGAAGCGATCTCAGGTAGGCCAGGAGCGGTTCCGGGTAAGACCCAGATCCTTCACAATCCGGTTTGCGTTTAGTTGGACCATCATTTATTTTTCAAAAGGACAATGACCCCAAACACACCTCCAGACTCTGTAAGGGCTATTTGACCAAGAAGGAGAGTGATGGGGTGCTATGCCAGATGACCTGGCCTCCACAGTCACCAGACCTGAACCCAATCGAGATGGTTTGGGGTGAGCTGGACCGCAGAGTGAAGGCAAAAGGGCCAACAAGTGCTAAGCATCTCTGGGAACTCCTTCAAGACTGTTGGAAGCAGGGCTGTGGAGTCGGAGTCGTGGAGTCGGTGCCTATTTTGGTGGCGTCGGAGTCGGTATAAAATGGACCGACTCAGACTCCCAAAATATATAATAAATTGGTACAGTTAGTAGTACAATGCAGTATGTGCTGAATATATTTTCATAAGAATTTGGGAAAATGATGAAATGTTGAAAATGATGAAATGTCCTGTAAAGGTCTGTTCTATTCCTCATATAATGATGGGACTGAGTTCTGAGTGAACCTATAAGGTTTAGCAGTCCAGGGCTGTGGAGTCGGAGTCGGAGTCGGTGCCTATTTTGGTGGAGTCGGAGTCGGAGTTGGAGTCGGAGTCAGGGGAAATTGAGGAGTCGGAGTCGGGGGCTTTGGCGTACCAACTCCACAGCCCTGGTTGGAAGACCATTTCAGGTGACTACCTCTTGAAGCTCATCAAGAGAATGCCAAGAGTGTGCAAAGCAGTAATCAAAGCAAAAGGTGGCTACTTTGAAGAACCTAGAATATAAGACATATTTTCAGTTGTTTCACACTTTTTTGTTAAGTATATAATTCCACATGTGTTAATTCATAGTTTTGATGCCTTCAGTGTGAATCTACAATTTTTATAGTCATGAAAATACAGAAAACTCTTGGAATGAGAAGGTGTGTCCAAACTTTTGGTCTGTACTGTATATATATATATATATATATATATATATATATATATATATATATAAAGCTAGTAGAGAGACAATACCCTTCAACCTTCCGTTTTCTTATAAGAAACACAATCAGTAATTTGCTTTCATGAAGGAAAATTACTTCAGCTTTGTATGAAGAACCACTATTAAAATAAAAAAAATTCAGTATAATAGGTTAAAAAAAAATGTGCACTGTGATCTGTGTTCATAAAGCAAAAAAAAAATCAGACGTATTCTAACTTTAGTTGTTTTATATGATAGACAAATCCTTTAAGATTACAAGAAAGGTTTTGTAGCACTTGACACAGTATAAATTGCTGTCAAGATGATCTTTTCTACACCTTAAGGTACATGTATTTGAAGACATGTTTATTAAGATGGCCATAAACATTGACCCACCACGACTGCAACACAGCTCTCCAATATTGGTCAAATCTGTGTTTCTCAGAGAGATAAGCAAAACTAGATGTGTCTGGCAGCTATGAAAACCTCCCTCTAGCATGAAAGTTAATATGAGTGTTCTAGCTGGTAGCAGAATACATCAATTACCAGCTTTAAAGGAGTTTTCCAGGCTAAAAATATTGATGAGCTATCCAAAGTATAGGGCATCAATATCAGATCAGTTGGAGTCTGAAACCCACCATTTAACTGTTCTTAGCAGTTGATACAGAGAATGAAGCAGGAAGAAGACAGCTCTGTTCTCTGTATAGTGGTCAGACCAGGTTACTGCAGATCAGCTCCTATTCACTTGAATGAGAGCTAAGGGGGCGTTCACACTACCGTTGGTGACCATCAGTAGTGTCCGTTGCTATTGTCCATTACAAGATTTTAGCATCAGACACTAGCTGAACCATCATAAATCTGTTAAAATTTCCATTAATTTCAATGGGTTTTTATATTGTGTCTGTTAGTGTCCGTTAGTGTCCGTTTACACCAAATCCGTCAGAAGTCCGTTATTTTTTCGAACAAAAAATCCTACGTGCAGGACTTTTTGTCCGTTTGAAAAAAATGGATTCTTGACGGACAGCAAGTGTCCGTTATTTTTTTTAACATTGAAGTCTATGGGTAACGGACTTATAACGGACAGTAACTGATAGCCATCAGTTACTATCCGTTATTTTATGGCCGTTTTTTTTCCTGCGCATGCTCAGAAAGCGGAAAAAAACCCCCAAAAAAATGGATAGTGTTAAAAAATGGACACTAACTGATGCTAATGTGTCCGTTTTTTGTTTTTTTTTAACTAATCCATTAATTGGATCAGTTAAAAAAATGGACACATTAACATCAGTTAGTGTCCGTTAATGTCTGTTATGATAGGTGTCTGTTTTTTTTTTGTTTTTCTTTTTTTAACGGACACTATCAGAACGGACATCCACGGTAGTGTGAACCCTGCCTAAGATGCAGTGACCGATGATGCTACCGTCCAGAGAACAGAGATCAACTGCTGAGAACAGGAGATCATTGAGGGTACCAGGTTTTGGACCCCTCTGACATTGGTGACCTATGCTTTGGATATATCATTCATATTTTTAGCCCAGAAAATTCCTTTTTAGGAATACAAGTATATTTAGCTAACACTGAGAATTTTCATCATGTTTAGAATCCTTTGACATTTGTACTCTCTAATATTTGTTCCTTGTTTTTTTTCTCTTTTCCCTGTAATTCATGTCTGTGCAGAAAGCAGATGGCATTCTACAGCAGTCTGAAATAAAATGGCAAATAGATTATACAGCTTAAGTGATCCGTCGGTAACCCTGTGCAGATTTATAAGTGCATTAAAAGTGCTGCAGCAGAATTCTGGAATTTGCCAACTTTTCATTTACCACTATTTATGTTATTTATTAACTCTCACATGGCTTCATAAGTGAATTTCCCTATGTTCATATTACACTCCAGAGGCCTCCATACACAACATTGTATAGAGTGAGAGAGAGGAGCCAATTTGTAATAGATTACAAATACAAGTAATGGGTTGAAATATGATCTTACAGCCTAGTTCAACCTGAGCCACAAGCTTTTAATATACTTCTGGTTCAGATACATTTACTCTGCAACCATTACATGTAGTTCAAGGAACCATGAATTCTACATTTACACATTTAGTATTTGAAATAAAATGGCAGAGGCAGAGCACATTTACTGTCATATTTGATCTATACAAGAAAAAAAAAAAATTATAATTATGTTGGTACAGGTTCGTGAGCTTGGACCTACACAAATTCTCAAAATGAGGCAGTTTCTCAGTGTGGGGAAAAAAAAAGTCAGAAAATTATTTTACATTGAGTTTGTAGAACGCAGACACAGGCCTTTTAGATACTTTGGTTTTGCTTCAATGTGTACCAACAACCTCAGACGTTTCTCTCGCTTTCACTACATATAAAGGGTTTGCTTTTGCATCATTCCTCCCTATGTCACACTGTACACTTCAGGGTCTGATCATTAAAGAACAGGGTTTTAGTGCAGCAAGTTCTGCACAGGGGTCTCAAGCACTTGGCCCGTGTGCTGCATGTGCACCTTAGGGCCATGGCCAGATGAAGGATGCAGTCAGTTCTCCCCAGTTCTGCCAATCCAGATGTTAAAAATGCAGCCAGATCACCTAGCCTTAGAATAAACCATGGGGGAATTCATCAAGACAGGTTTATTGTATCCCTTGCGTTGGCAGAGGATATGCATAATCCATGACAAGGCACACTACTCGTCGTAGAATGCACATTCTTTGTTGCGCCTTGCTGGCATAGATTTGTGTCATTTACTCTACAAAAGTGGTGTAAAATTATGATGAATCTGGCGTGATTCATAAAAAGTGTTATTTGGCACATTTGCGAATTCTATTTGCACATTTGCGAATTCTATTTGCACATGTGCCAAAATGGAAAGTGACAATAATGCTTGATAGAAATAGTCATTTACCTGGCAGAGTGAATTGCAGTATCTGGAAAACTTGCACTGGGAGCATCGCTGAAGTTTTTGACCCCTAAAAGAAACAGAAATTAAATTATTGCATCACAAATAGCATGCTTTAAGCCCTGAACATTTTGCAGTTAGTATATACTAGACACATGCATTTATCACTCCTAGACATGGGTGTATAACCAGCAGACATCTTTTTGCTGCTTGGGTGGATTATTAATAGGTACTATTGGTCTGTATGTAGACATTGATGGAGAGTCAATGGCATAACCTTCCCTTGTGTCGATCATTACTGGGTACCCCTAATCTGTATGTAGATACTGAGGGAGATTTACTAGCATTTCATACACAAGTCTAAATCCATATTCTTTTGGAGTATAGTGTACCAAATTTATTAAGAGGCGCACACCTTGACCCAGATTTACTAATAGCTAAATTTAGACAGGCAGTCTGAAAATACACCAGATTTATTACAGTGGCTGTTGATGGATGATAAATCTGGCGTATCTTTAGACAGACTAGGCTGCATTTATTCCACCTTTTACTTGGCTTAGTTTGTGCCAGAATTTTTCTACACAGTTTTGGCGCATCTAGGTTTGCTTAAATGCGCCACAATTCACCAAAACTGTGTAAAAAAAATTCTGGCACAAACTAAGGCCGGTTGCAGACGACCGTGCTGTGGGTCAGTGCGCTCTCCAAGTATTTCACGGAGAGCACACTGACCCATTATTTTCTATGGGCCCGTACACACAACCGTGATTTTCAGTCCGCATCAGATAGGACATGTCCTATTCCTGTCCTATTTTGCAACCCGTGCTTCCGTGACTCCTATTCATTTAATGAAAGGAGCCGTGGAAGCACAGCCCATGCACGGGTGGCACACTGTGACATCCCTGTGTCCCCCGTGTGCAGCATGTGCTTTTAAATCATGACAGGCTGGTTGCAGCACGGTTGTCTGCAACCGGCCTAAGCCAAGTAGATGCGCCAAGATGCGACACACTGCAAAAAGTGCCATATTCAAGCCAGTGTCTAGTGGAAACCACAATAGTAAATCTGGGCCCTTGTTCTAAAATTTGGTGTACTCTTGACTGTCCTGATGCCGCAAACTGAAATCTATGCATGCTGTAAGCAGGAAGAGAGTTGTGTTATTATTTGCTCTAATTCCTGATATAAGTTATATTAAATCACAGGCATGCTAAACCCCTGCCCACTAAATTATAGTGCAAATAGGGCTTGCACCATCATTTTTTACTTTTCTATGCCATAGAAATGTCACCGCCTCACAGAAATTTCTCCTATTGTGCTGAAATTTTTCCATGTAAGTAAACAGACAAGAGAGCAAACATCTAACCTTGGAGCTACCTGGCTTATATTTATGCAAGAAGCAGTGTCATAGAGTCTTTGATCTGATACAGTGTGAAAGATCCTCAGTGCGCCAACACCGCTTTGGCTCACACCTGAGTCTTCTTTCATAAAAACCACACTCACCGCCAGTGAGGGCCGGGTCCACAAGATAAATACAAGACAAGCTTTCTAAATTTTATATATTTATTAACCCCTAAATGGGTCGGTATTAACATCTAACACATGCAGTTCAGAACAGATATGTAGATATATGCAAGCATTAACAGTTACTAGTTACAATATACAGTACTTAAAATAAAAGGGAATAAAGGTGAAATAATTACTTTACCACGCATCTCCTTGATGTGGCTCTATAATCCAACACTCACACATGCTCTGTCATGTGTGAATAACCAGTGGAGCCTAGCATGTGGCATCACAGTATATTCCAGCCTGCATGCTCTCATCACAGTCTCTCAGTAAACTCTTGTAGTCTCAGCCCAATCTCCTCCCATTGCCTCTTACCTCATCTTTTATACCCTTTATGCCACCTCCCAGAATGAGGTCACCGGCGGCAGCAAGTCTGATTGAATAATGCACTCAAGTCCAGATTTTTTGTATAGAGCTGAGACCAAGTGGAATGATACAATGTTAGCAACCAGGTCTGATCTATCTGCACAATGCATGTTTCTTTGATCACTCAGGGCTGTATATGAATTCAATGGAGCCCTGCTGGGATGGATACAAAGCCCCATTGTTACAATGTTGCTTCTACTGATAACATACAACTAGGATTATAGCTGCGCACCTTATGAGTAAAGAGATACACTACCCAGAGACCAAAATACAGCTTTGAGTTATAGCCATATTTAAGCAGAATCATCACATACAGCATTGTGTCCACAACTGCACATGAGTTGCTAGAGACCACTACAAGAGACTGCCCCATTGCTCTGCCTTACATCCACCTGCTAAATTAGTATTATTTAACAACTTTATATGGATCTGTATGTTATAAGTATTCACACGTTTTTGTTTCTTTTTTTGTTCTTCTGATCCATCAGAGGTTCATAAATACTGAAAGAAAACCTTCCTTCCTTTATAAATAATACATGCAAAAGACTTTCCATTTCTGTCTTCAATGACTTAAATAATAAAATAAAAATAAAAAAATACAATAAAAAAAAACAAAAAAAAACCTTAGTAAACAGAGGCAAATGAAGGAATGTTTTTGGCAAAAAAAAAAAAAGTCATTGAAGCACTTTTTAATGAACACACTTTTACATTTTTCTGATCCTTTGACAAGCCTGGAAAATGGAACAGATGATAGTGTGAATTCAGTCTTAATCCACAGGTATGGGTTAGATCTCTAGGACTATAGGGAAAAACAAACATTGTTATCTAGGTTAACTAGCAGAAGAAAGGGAGATGTCCATGCCTATCCGAAAGGCAGTGGGCAGTCAGCTTGTTCTTTTAATATCCAGAGACTACTGCATACAAAAAAAAATATATTACAACATTACACCACTGCATCAAAAAGAGAACGTCTATATTGTCATATGTTTTGGTAAGATACCTTAGTGATACTTTGTTGCAAATTTAGCAATTGTGTGTGGCTTTATGCTATCATAACTTTAATTTTTTTATATATACAGTATATACACACACACACACGTGTAGTAAGCATGTAAGCGCTTGACCCTTGTGACATGTAACCAGTGAAGCTTGACGCTTGTGACAGAGCACTACATTTCTTATAGTACACAATATATCTTCCAGATGTGGAAGCTTATCTCCAGCATACTCCAGCATCAGCCTTTCAATTTGTCTCAGAAATTATCTTCTGCAGCTAGATAAGAAAATTTTTTTAATGAGGAAGCAATTAACAGACCAGGGTGACAGTCTAATAAATTCTGTAGAAACACAGTTTTTCTTCTAATATGCTCTAACCATTTTTCTTATAACTGGTAATAATACCTTACCTATAACAAACATACTTTTCCTATGTATTGTATAACAAACATTAAAAAGAATAAAAAGTGACAATATGATTTCTATGAAAAATAAAACTAGTTCTACCACCCACAGCAATCATATTCCAACTCTTTATTTGCTCTGAGGTCTCTTGTACACGACCGTGCATTTTATCTGCTATTATGGATAAAAGTACGGATCTATACACATGGTTTTTGCAACTGTGTGTCCAGGCCGACTTGAGGAGCTTGCAAAATATGGAGCAGGTCCTATACTGGTCTGTACTTGTGGCTCTGTCAGTTTGTTTTCAATGTGTAGGTCAGTGAAAACCATGAATGACACACAGACACCAATCCGTGCGTCATCTGTGTTGTTTTTACTAAACCATACACTGCACGGTTTATATGTAATAGACTTAGGGACTCCTTAGGGACAATTTATTCAAAGGTGACATTTTTCTTTAAAGGTGTTCTCCAGGCAGGGTTTCAACACTGACTGTCTATATGTGACAAACCTCAGGTTCCTAGGCTGGATCACACCCCAAGGCACATGATCAGAACAAGCACTTGGCCCCTAAGTCGCTCTGTCTATTGCCTCCTCTTCCATGTTCACAGGTAGTTATACATATTAGGGGCCTCACCTTACCATTATGATGATATATTCTGCCAGCCCCATAGTACAGGTAAGTAGCAGTGAACACAAAGAGGAGGGAGGAGGCAGAGCGACTCAGAGCTTAGTGGTGGTTCTCATTTTGCAACCCAGGGTTGGAACCAGCCCAGGAACCCAAGGTTCATCACAAATAGAACCCAGGGGAAGTGTTGAAACCCTCCCGGAGGCTATGACCCCAAATTGTGAAACGCAGCTAAAAACAGAAAAAAATGTGCTGTGTTTTTTCCACAAAGTTTTTCATTGCGTTTTTTCTTCCCTTATTAAGTCTATAGGAAAAATCACAATTCTGCAGCTAAAATTAGCCTTATGTGTTATTGATAATGCATCTGTTCTAAAGCTTTTTTTCTGCAAAGTGTGGATGAGATTAATGAAATCTCATCACTTTACTGGTATTGCAAAACACCACATTTTTTTCCTGCTGCATTTTGACAGCAGCCAAAACCACTGTGTTTCCCCAATGTGGGGCCTTACCCTGAAGTCTTCTATGGACAATACTGTAATACACAGTATACGAAAGCCTCACAGTGTCTGTTCATAGCTTCCGGAATAAAGTAAATGAAATAATTTGTTTTTATAAAACAAGTATATAATTGGACTCATCTACTAATAAACTCATGGAAAGAAACATATGTGGGAAACGACCTTTATAACATTCAGAGTTTTGTTGCAATTTTTTTCTCTATGAAAGTCATTAAAGGAAACACAAAACACCCAGCGCAATGCTCAATTCAGAGAGAACTGTGTTTTCTACATGGTTTTTAACATTTCACCTGGCAATGACTATAATTAAATACTAAAGTCCGCTCCTCTCTCCCAACATACCGTAGTTATGGCAGCTTCACCTAAACATTAGGGGCAGAGTTATCTCAGTACTAACCAGCAGACGACAGGCTTGTAAAGCTGCAATAAACCTTTAAAGATGAAGAAAATAAATAATGCAATATTTTATTTTCCTCCAGCATCACCTTGAAGTTACCTGACTATGATAAATAATAAACCTTCCTTCTCAGTCACTGAATGTATTCTACATAAAAATATTTCTCCACGGCTTTCTGCACCTAAATACAATAGCAATAATGAAAAGGAGAACACCTATTTGCAATAATACAGATTTAGAAAATAGTGGAAAATTCATTCACAACATCCAGTTCATATATAAGATCCTTTATATACAGAATAAGGTTAAGGGGTTATCCAAGACTGACAATTAATGACCTATAGGTCATTCATTTTAGATTGGTATGGGGCCAGATGTTGGCACTCCGCCAATCAGTTGTTTTTTAGCCCACTGTATGGAGTCTACTATGTACTATGTATTGGCTTATAGCTTTGCTGTTACAGCTCACCTCCCATTCAAATGAATATAAGCAGTCCTTCTGGCTTTGTACACAGTGCTATAAACAGCTGTTTGGTGCAGGAACCAAGTGTGATCTCACCAACCTCAAATTAATGACCTATCCGAAGGACCCTCTCACCACCTCAGTCAACCCCATCTCTTTGCATCCTCCAACAGATGCTGCTCTGCTGATTCTAATTTAGTTGGAATTCTTGCTCAGGAATGGTGGAGGCTAAATAAAACTATGCTGTCAGTTTCAGCACACAATATGCTAATTTTATTATCTAATGTCAGGTGCGCAGTTCTGGACTGGAGCAGACAGTCTGGGACTGTCCACCTGACATTAGATGGACAGTTAGCATATGGGTGCTGAAATGAACTGATTGCTCAGGAAAAGGGGATGGGGGGCTAATGGAAAAATTCCAAAATGTACTGGAATCAGTGGAATGGCACCTATTGCAAAGAGCTGGGCCTTATGCACACGACAGTGAAAAACAGCCATGTGACAGGAGTTTTTGGAAATGGCTGTTAGACGTTTTTGAATCACATTTCTGTAGGGCTATTCACATGTCTGTTTTTTGACAGTTGGTTTTTAATGCACTGTCAAAAATGGGACCTGTCCTATTTTTGTCTAGTTTCATGGATCCATCAATGAACTCAAGTTTATGTGGGATCAGTGAAAATGGGTGCAGCATATATGCAAGATGGTCTCTTTCATCCATTTTTTTTTTTTTTTTTTTAAGACCATTGTTTTCAACTTCCGTGCATGTAGCCTTAGAGATGAAGGTGGCAATGAAAGGTCCTCTTTTTGCATTTGTAGTCCCCAGCCTTACTTTATTGAAGAGTAGCACAGTCTACAATAACAACAATTGCAACATTTCTGTATTTGCCTCCATAAATTGAAAGTCAGACTTTAAACTATGCTGCAGCTTGAAATCCAATGTCAGGATGTTTTTGTTAGATGCAGCATTTGGAACATTTCCTAGAACTATTAACCCTTTAAGGACGCAAGGTAGTTGGGGCGTTAATGCTCGGCGACCTTTTACATATTTTCCTTGTCTGTCTTCCAAATTTCATAACTTTTTTTTTTTTATTTTTCTCTTGACAAAGCTATGTGAGGGCTTACTCTTTGCAGGATGAGTTGTAATTTTATTTTGCACCATTCTGGGGTACATATAATGTTTTGATTAGCTTTTATTAATGTTTTTGGGGGGGTCCATGTGAAAAAAAAACCTACAATTTTATAATTGTTTGCATTTTGCTCCTACAGCATTCACTCTACATTAAAAATGACATGGCAACTTTTTTCAGTGTGTCATTCCAATTACGGAGATACCATATTTATATTGGTTTTATTATGTGTTAATCGTATTTACTAATCAAACACCATTTTTTGAAAATTAATGATTTTCCTGGGGTCACTGTATTCTGACGCCCATAACTTTTTTATTATTTAGTTGATGAAGCTATGTCAGGATTCTTTATTTGCCGGGGTTAGTTGTGGTTTTTATTGGTACAAATTTTTGGAATTTTGACTTTTTGATCATTTTTTATTGCTTTTTTTGGGTAAGCAAAGTGACCAAAATGCATTAATTTGCGTATATTTGTATTTTGCGGTATATTTTTTTTTTTTTACGGTGTTCACCGTACGGGATAAATAATGCTACGTGACTCATATACACATGGGGATACTCAACATGTGTATTTACTTTATTTCATTTACATTATGTGTTTTCTTACCTTAAAAGGTGTTTTTTTTTAACTTTTTATTATTTTTTTTTTTTTTTTAAACATTTTTCCTGTCCCACAAGGGAACTTTAACCCGAGATCTGCTGATCCCCAGTGCCATGTACTCCACTCTATTCAAACCCCACTCCTCATTTGACCATGTACTGCTCAATTTGAGTTTTGGCTTCAGAGGCTCAGATATAGGCAAAACATGAGTCAGGTAGAACACGGCCAAACGTAGCATGGATTTAAAATTTATTCTGATATCTAATTTTATTGTACATTTCTGTATGAATAAAATGTACTTTACCAGCTGAGGCTGACTAAACTATTTCCATTTGTTTCTTTTAACACCAGTAAAACTAAAAGTAGGAGGTTTTTTTAATGCAGAGCTAGTGTGAACTGTCAGCTATGGAGTTGAAAGTAGGAGGTGATTCCCTTTGCTTGCACTAAACAATACTGGTACAGTACTTTCTATTGTTCTAAAGAAACTGGATATTTTCCTTGCAACAGCCTGCTTATCTAGTTTTTTAGTAAATGGACCATCACACATTAATTGCAATGTAATGTAAAAGTGCCAACACATATTAGATGCAAGATGGCCACATTATAATACATACAACCTGCAGAAGACAAAACGGTCCACTTTTTTTAATTAAATCTTCTACAAAAATTATTTTCAGCTCAAAATACATCTAAAAATAAAAAATTTAAGTAAAATGTGTCCATAAAATTTTAAATATAATCCATTTCAAAGGATAACAGCTACTTCAAATTGTATAGTGCTGCGGAATATGTTGGCGCTATATAAATAAAAATTATTATTATTTAACCATAGGGCAAACAGGACATCTGTACTACGTCCTGTTGTAATGGTGGCCTCCTTAGCATGCCCAGATCGAGCAGTACACATTTCAGGTGCTGTCCTGTTGTTTCAGGGGGCAGGTAGCTATTTCAACTATCTGCATCCTTAGTATGCAGATAAAGATATCAGCTCCTTGCTCCACCACTAAAGTTTTAGCTGTTGATGTCTGTGGCAGGGAGGTGTGAGCTGCGCTGGAGCCTACAGGCAGCTCTATGGGAATGGGACAAGGAGAGTATATTTAAAAAAAAAAACTTGCATGTAATATATTGATTGAATGGTCACTGAGGGGGCAAGGGGCATTATGTAGTGGCTACTACAGGGAACAATATAGTATGTGGGCCATTTGAGGGGAAATTAAAGTATGTGGGGGGGCACTACCAAGGACCCTAGAGTTTGAGAGTGGGTGCCCACAGACCCTTATCGTCTTGTAAAGTATATAATGTTGCTGTCCTTCCTCATCTAGGATTGCAGTACTACAGCAAGGCGTCATTTGACTCCAATTCTGTTCCAGTGTACACAGTAAAACTGAAAACGCTTCAGAAAACAGGAAATATCCATTGTTCTCTATATGTGTTCACATGGATGAACACAAAAAAACAGGAGAAAATGTTTCAAGCTTTTAAGTAAACTAAATGTTTGACAAAATAGGATTAGATGTCTCAGTGGGTAGTTATAAGATGGTAATAAACCTTGCAAAACTAATTTGCGAGAAAAAAAAACATACAGGCAATGCAGTGCCTATAAAAATAATTTCTTACCGATTAGCTTTGAATGTTTTAGTGGGTAACAATATTTAATCCTACTGAGTTTTATTAGGATTTCTTATATTACTTAAAAAAATTGTCGAAGTGGAAATAATGTTGTACAAAATAATTCCAATGAATCACATTAGTCAAACATAGAAAACTGAATACTTAATGATTCACTGTTTTTATTTTAGAATTTCGAAGTCACCTTTGGCAGTTATTACATTGGGTCTGTGTAGACAGGTGTATGTTAGCAGGTTTATTAGTTTTACATATGTGAACTTTGCAATCATTCCTTGCGATAAATATTTTATGACCAGCCAAAACTCTCAGTTGGATTGAGGTCAAACACAGCAGATTTTCTTACCATGCGATACAGGTCAGCAATAGTTTTATATATTCCCTCCATCCAAAACCTCCTAAATACTACATAGATCAAATAACCACATTTCCATCACTACTGCAGTTTTTGCAAAATCGCTCATACACTTGAAGGGCAGAGACAGAAATCACTTGACAAGTCCCAAACACCAGGGAGACTTATGGAAAAAGGCAAGTGGTACTGCTCTACTCTGTTTCCATTACTGTGGAGCTATGGAACTTGTAGCCTGTTATCCCAGTCTTGGCAAGATTAGAATAGCCCTTTAAATCTGTTACATTGTTTTTCAAAATGAATTACCTTTTTGTGATATTTAAAGGGAATCCATGGCCGCATTAAAAATAAAAAACCTTTATACTTACCTAGAGAAGGGTCCGATGAACGCTGTTTAGCCGAGAACAGTCCAGCTTATTCATGAGCTTCTTTGTTGGCACGCCTCCGTGCGCCTGCGCTGATCACCGAAGATGGACACCCCGGCTTCACTGCGCAATTGCCGGAGGTACGGGGCATGCGCACTGAAGCCGAGGTGTACTCCTCTGGCTTCATTGAAGAACTGCTCAGGTGCGGGAGTACAGTGGCAGGGTGAGTATAAAGCTTTTTTATTTTTAATGCGGCCATGGATTGCGTTATAACAGGGTGATTTGGGACACTAAACCCCAGGTCCATATGGACGTGTGGGTGGTTTAGTGTCCCAAATTGCCCTGACAGATTCCCTTTAAGGAGTTGTAGAATTTATTTTATATTGATTATATTGATGACCTATCTTCAGGGTAATTCCAACCTTGGCTGCAATCACATTGCATGGCCGCCATGAAACAAATGGCATGCCACAGTAGAAAGATCATGGCACTTCCACGAGCGTTGCGGCCCCATCAAATAGCTGATCAGTAGGAATCTGCAATCTCTTATCGATGACCTGTCATCAACAAAAATGAACCAGACAACCCCTTTAATAAGGTTCTGTTTACACTTACCTACCCGATATATTTATTGCATGTCAATAGTATATGCCATAAATGTTTGATAAGGAGTTAAACAGCTAAAGAGTTTGGCTGATGGTTCCAAGTAGCTTTTTTCTCATATGCTACTGCTGTGGCCTATGAAAGATTAATGTACCGTAAAACAAATATCACAACATGCAAACCTATAGCTAGGATACAAAGCTAAAATGGAAGCCTATTTCAAATATCAGTACTCCAGCCACTCTTCTTTACACAACTGCAATGCTGTTCACAGCCATCCTTATTCTTTGAGAATGTTAATGTTAGGAGATGTTGACAAACCAATGCACTTTATTTGAAATGGCCAAGATTGATCATTTAATCAATATAGTACATGAGAGCAAAGTGACTCTGGGGAGAGATCAGTTCTTTGATGGAGGTGTGATACCTATATTACTAAGCAAAGAACATATTATATAGTGCATCCACGGTCAAAGAGACAGCAAATTTTATCTGTAGCCTAAAATCTTTTCTCTACCTTTCAGTGTACACAAATGTAAATGATATACTGTCACGCTAAACAAACAAATGGGAATCTTCTTCTCTAGAGATAGGCTTTCTTTTAGCAATACTATAAATATATATATATATATATATATATATATATATATATATATATATATATAACACACACACACATACATACACACAGTATATATATATATATATATATATATATATATATATATATATACACATACATACAGTGGGGAAAAAAAAGTATTTAGTCAGCCACCAATTGTGCAAGTTCTCCCACTTAAAAAGATGAGAAAGGCCTGTAATTTACATCATAGGTAGACCTCAACTATGAGAGACAAAATGAGAAAACATATCTACAAAATCACATTGTCTGATTTTTTAAGAATTTATTTGCAAATTATGGTAGAAAATAAGTATTTGGTCACCTACAAAGAAGCAAGATTTCTGGCTCTCACAGACCTGTAACTTCTTGTTTAAGAGGCTCCTCTGTCCTCCACTCATTACCTGTAGTAATGGCACCTGTTTGACATTGTCATCAGTATAAAAGACACCTGTCCACAACCTCAAACAGTCACACTCCAAACTCCACTATGGTGAAGACCAAAGAGCTGTGGAAGGACACCAGAAACAAAATTGTAGACCTGCACCAAGCTGGGAAGACTGAATCTGCAATAGGCAAGCAGCTTGGTGTGAAGAAATCAACTGTGGGAGCAATAATTAGAAAATGGAAGACATACAAGACCACTGATAATCTCCCTCAATCAGGGGCTCCACGCAAGATCTCACCCCGTGGGGTCAAAATGATCACAAGAACAGTGAACAAAAATCCCAGAACCACACGGGGGAACCTAGTGAATGACCTGCAGAAAGCTGGGACTAACGTAACAAAGGCTACCGTCAGTAACACACTACGCTGCCAGGGACTCAGATCTTGCAGTGCCAGACATGTCCCACTGCTTAAGCCAGTGCATATCCAGGACTGTCTGAAGTTTGCTAGAGAGCATTTGGATGTTCCAGAAGAGTATTGGGAGAATGTCATATGGTCAGATGAAACCAAAGTAGAACTGTTTGGTAGAAACACAAATCGTTGTGCTTGGAAGAGAGTGAATGCTTGAGTTGCATCCATAGAACACCAGACCTACCGTGAAGCATGGGGGTGGCAACATCATGCTTTGGGGCTGTTTCTCTGCAAAGACACCAGGACGACTGATCCGTGTACATGAAAGAATGAATGAGGCCATGTATTGTGAGATTTTGAATGCAAACCTCCTTCCATCAGAAGGGCATTGAAGATGAAACGTGGCTGGGTCTTTCAGCATGACAATGATCCCAAGCACACCGCCAGGGCAACAAAGGAGGGGATTCGCAAGAAGCATTTCAAGGTCCTGGAGTGGTCCAGCCAGTCTCCAGATCTCAACCCCATAGAAAACCTTTGGAGGGAGTTGAAAGTGTGTGCCAACCTTGTGAAGACTTACAGAAAACGTTTGACCTCTGTCATTGCCAACAAAGGATATATAACAAAGTATTGAGATGAACTTTTGTTATTGACCAAATACTTCTTTTCCACCATAATTTGCAAATTAATTCTTAAAAAACCAGGCAATGTGATTTTATGGATTTGTTTTCTCATTTTATCTCTCATAGTTGAGGTCTACCTATGATGACAATTACAGGCCTCTCTCATCTTTTTAAGTGGGAGAACTAGCACAATTGGTGGCTGACTAAATACTTTTTTTCCCCACTGTATGTATATGTATATGTATATGTATATTTATATATATATATATATATATATATATATATATATATATATATATACACACATACATACATACATACATACATACATACACACACACACACACACACACACACACACACACACACACACACACACCACATCATCATCCTAGATCTTGGATGTTTTAGACCTTGAGTCTGCAGCCCATCAATCACTATCAACAAGTTTCTGTAACTAAAGTTGTATTGTTGCACTTTTTTAATATTGTTTTCAGATTATAGGTCACTTTTGTAATACATACCTAGGCAACAGCTCAATGTGTTCTTCAAAAAACTAAAAGAATTGCATAAAAAGGCTCAACTGATTAATATGTCACAATGCATATCAAAAGAGATCAAGAACACGACTTTGATCCTTCCAGGAAAAAAATTCATAGTGCATTATAAAAACAGAAGCTACATATTAAAACACCCCGTACTTCAAACAAGTAACCAAATAATTATATTAAAACTAACAAAAGACCGAAAAATATCAACAGATGTGACATTGGAATTTTCTATAAGGGTGCGATCACACTACCATTGATAACGTCCGTTGCTGTCTTCCGTCATAGGATTACAGCAACGGACATTAAACTGTCACAGACTATCTTCCATCATGTTTGGTTACCTTTGTAACGGAAGATAAATTTTTGCATGCAGGAAGATAGCTTCAATCATGTTGTTTACATTAGGGTCAATGGGAATGGACACAGAATCAGTCCGTGACCGGTCTCTGTGACCGTTTAATATCCATTGCATTAGCAACGGTAGTGTGAACGTCCCCTAAGAAAATCTATACCTTAATTCTTGAATATATCTTACAGAGGGACCAGGTGCCCTGATAAACAGTAAATTTAGAAGTTAATTATGAAGGACAGCAATTTGCATCAAATGGAAAACACTATTGAAAATTATATGCTTAGTGCCAACTATTGTTCACAAGGAAAACTCAACTGTATAGACATAAAAGCAGCCTGTGTCTACTGAATCCAAGAGATATGGCCACACTATCTTTGCAACAATTAATAGACACTGATTCTGGTATAGCTGGAATTTTCTCTATCCACTACTGTTCCTAAGCAATCAGACTGTTTTAGTGCTACATAGACCATCTAGATGCTCTACTGTTAGATGGGTAGGGTCAGGCAAGTAAGGTATGTGATTCTGAGCTCTGACACTGCCCTCCTGACAGTACAGAGTCGAGTTAGCATATCAGGTACCAAAGCTAACTGCATTGATTGCTTGGGAATGGTGGGAGATAGAAAAAAAAAATTCTGATCGGAATAAGAGTGTTGCCTGTTATGTGCTTAATAAGATTGAAGGGATTACCCTTGAAGGGGGATGTACTCTTGGTGATGTAGAGGCCTTATACTCCTCAATACCACATGAAGAGGGGTATGGGGCAGTGGAGTATTATCTCCAGTCAAAAGGTACACATATATGGTCCCACAACAACTTTGTTCTAAAGACTACTAAAATTTGTGTAAGTAATTTCTTTACTTTCAAGGGGCGGACCTTCCACCACCTTAAAGGAACAGCTACACTAACTTACACCTCGGCTGGTGGGAGGAGACCCTTGTTTTTGCACAATGATCTATGGACTTCTAACATTGGGCTGTGGCTCTGTTTAATAAATTATGTTTTGATCTTTTGACGGGGTTCAGAGACGGACTTTGGTGAATTCGTTAGAACCCTCAATATAAACCTAGGCCTTCGGTTTTCCTCTGAGATCCACACTGACACTCCAGCCTTTTTTGATTTGAGACTGACGAAACAATCAGATGGCACACTTCATACCACTGTCTTTAGAAACAGACTTTCAAGATGTTTCTGTTAAAGAGGCTTTCCTGAGAAGGTGGAGAGATCTTCTCACAAGAGATTATGTGTATCTCTTAATAATAACTTAGCATGTTGTATTTATCAGGCAGGTTGATTATGTCCCCTGCATGGTAGGACTTTTTTTTTTTTTTATCTTGCACCTACAACTTATATCAATGGTGGAGGTTTATTTATATGTATGGGTTCTCTTTTTGACCTCTCCAAGTGTATATTTTATTAGCATCTTTTTTCAGATATAGTGCACTGACTGGTGCACATTTTATTTTAGGTATAGTTCATATCTTTTTTTTTGGGGGGGGGGGGGGGACGTAATCCTCTTTTTGCATCTATTTATTTTATTCAGAACTTTATAAAGCTTTATGCCTTGGTTACAGGTTCAGGTAGGTTGCAGGTAGTTAAAATAGATAGTTATAGGCTATGTTTGCAGGTTTTACACCCTTATACCATTTCCCTACACTGGGTCTCTAGTTATGCATATGGGGTGATCAGCCTTTAATACCCTATCAGTATCTGTACTATTAGGATGACACTCTTACATCCTCCTTTCTTCTTACACTTATGAGATTTCTGGATAATAGCAACAGATAGCTCACAAAGCCTAAATTCTATTATGGAGGATGGTCTGCAGCTGCAGTGTCCTCCGTCCCCTTAGCAACACCCCCTCTTTCTATTGGAGAGCATATTCATGGCGCCGCCCACTGTTTTGGAGGCAATTTGGTAGTGGGCGTCGGTGGTGACGCTGCGGGTAGGGTATCAGCTTAGACGTCACGCAGGTGAACGCTGATTGGTCCACACACAGGAAGGGGCAGGCGACTTGCCCTATATATATTATATATATATGGAGGGAGCTCAGGTCTGATCACCTCCAACATCAGAAGTGGTCACGCTGCACCACTAATGTCTCACTTCGTGCGATCTGTGTATCAAACTGCAGTTTTCACTGCTCTTGTTTCGGACCCCTCATGAAACCTATTTGAAACACGTAGGGTCATGTTTTAGTTGCTTATCGTGCAGAATTGTTCCTCATTTAAATTCCAGCCTTTCATCTTTTGCCTCTCAGTCTGTTGATGTGGCACTAAGGCCAGTATCCTCAGACAGCATGGGCAATGTATTGTTGTCTCCTTTGGCTGGGATAAGCCGTATTGAATATTGGAGGAACATTTCTGCCCCACTGTGAATCACTGGATAGGGAGATTAGAATAAAGGGATACTATAGCAAAGGGATTGTTGATGTAACTATCTCATGTGTACCTCTATATGATCATACTCTCTGTCAGTGCTTTTTCGCATCATACAATAGTGCAAACGCTGCTGATTTTGGGCGGTTTATATCACACCGTTTATATATTTATTTTTTCTTTAAGTTAAAGGTTAAGTTTTATTGTATTTTATCCTTCGATTTTATACTCAGAGCTGCTTGTAAAGCTAGGTGTAAATCTCCAATCAGAGATTTTCTCGAGTGTTGCCTGTTAACAGATGCTAAGAACTGGAGTTTCTGGAGGTTGTGAATGGTCCTCTTTATAATAGCATGTATGTGCTTAGACAACTTCAAAAAGAAGACGTAAAAATAGGTGTTCTAGTAGGTAACACAATGGAAGGTTCTAGATTAGATATCTTCCAAACAGTCCAGTTACTATCATGAGAACATTCTCCATCATGTCCAGTGCTACACCAAGGCACAATGATCGCTTTAGTTATTTTGTCTCAGACCTCTGACTCAATGCGAGCACCAACCTACTTTCCTGTCTTTTTGATGGGAATTTAATGTAATCATCCTAGCGTATCCAATTTCCTAGAAATAAAAGGATACTATGCAAAACATTTTTAGATAATCTTTCCTTGTAGAGGTAATTCAGACAAGTCCTTTGCTTTTCTGCATTCTCTTTTATTAAGAACTTGAAAGGTTTCAAACCCAGGGTAAATTAAAATGCTCTTTGAAAGTGAAGTACATTTGTGCAATATGGACTTGTCCAACTGCCTAAGGACAGAATAATCAACATTGTTTTTCATTTGCCCTCTTCCCCATGAATTATTCGCCAATGTCTCCTTCTGCATCAAGGTTCAAAGGCATTAAACATCTGAATTTCAGCAAAGACACGCCTGGGACCTTAACAAAGACCCCATAAAGATACAATACATATCAATTGCAAAGATTGTCTAATATTTTATTTATCTACCTGTGGCAAGGACAGGGCATTACAAAATCCTAAAACTTTTCCACCAAGTTCCCATCTGTATTCTCGCCGTGTAACATCTAATAGAGGAATTTTTTTCCCAATTTTAGGCAATTAATTTCTTTTGGCCCATATAAAACCTCATTAGCTACAGACCCCACGAAGGGACCTTGATGGTGTGTAGACATAATATCAGAGCTTAACCCTATCCATAGCTGGGCTAAAGAGATGGATCTGCTTGTTTTGTACATATGTTCTATACATTTATTGCTTTCGATGCACAAGTCTTTTTCTTTTCTTGGTCTTAGTGATAGTATAGCTAAAAATGCTATTTCATAGTGATATGTGAAAGAAAAGAGCAATAGTTATTTACAGCGAAATTTACAATTTCGCGGTATTATTTATTCATAACCTATACTTCTGATATTGTTGAAATGATCTAACAGTGGGAATCCAACTCCAGCTATCCCTACCAATCAACAGACACAATGGGTCACAAGTCTCATTGCGCTTCTAGAGTTCAGACTCATTCACGTTAACGGGATTAAGCTACAATGCCAAGCACAGTCACTATACAATACACTGCTCTGTGCACAGTATATAGTGCATTCCAGCAATATGCCCAAATTACATGACATCAATTTGTGCATTATTCTGGTTTAGTGGTATATATTAAGGCAGGTTTACAATGGTTACAGCTCAGAAATGATGTACCAAAATTCAGTGCAGGTTTTGTATGTTTTTAGGCATATTTATATAAAGTAAAATGAATGATTTTGGTGTAAAAATGGCACAAATTAGATCTTAGGGCTGGTCTAAATATTTACATGGATAGTTTTTTGGAGTAAACTAAGCCAACAAATAGGTGGCATAAAATTGGACTAGACCATATAAAGATTGGCTAGATTTATCATACTGCATCAGGAGATTATATTTCTATATACATCTGATGCATTTTCAGACTGCCTAAATTTACATCTAAGTATTAGTAAATGTGGGCCATTAATAGAGATAACTATGAATTCTCTCTCATCATCATCATATCACTGACTATAATTACTGTGCCGTCACTTCACTTTATTATTATCTCCATACTGTGACAGCAATATAATTATTATAACTTTACTGTCACATCATTGTATTTATTTTTCCCATACTGTCATGTGAATGCGTTTATTAACCTTATGGTAGAAAATAATTTTGTGCATTGCTAGGTTCTGTAACATACTTCAAAGTTTATTTCTTTACAGTGACATCATGGTGTACATTTAAGGAGCATACAAATATGAGATGTAGGTGTAGTCATACTTGCACCTGAGAACTCATACCTGAGGTGACTCCACATTTCATCTGCCACATAAGTGAATAACAATACTATAAGGGTGTGTTCAGATGGAAGAAATGGAAGAGGAATTTAAGCCAGACTTCAGTCTCATATTTCTCATTAAAAATTTCCCCCTTCCCCAGCTTTCTGCCACGATTCTTCCGTGTTGTTTAAGTTCAGATTAATGAGCCTAATCAGTGGAACAAATCACACTTGTTTTTCAGAATCCTTCTTTGATCTCTACCTCTCATTGAAAATAATGAAGGAAGGCGGAGGGCAGAAACCCTCTCAAAATCAGCGCCAAATTACGCCATGTGAACATACCCTAAATGTCATATAAAATTAAGTAATTGTTATGCAGCATCACAGTGGACACTACTAAACATGTTCTGCACAGTTGTATGTTATGCCTGTGCCACTGGGTATATTACTACCACCACCATTAGATACAATGGAGGCATTCTCAAAACCACCCCCAACTCAGGAGGAGGGCTAGAGGAGTCAGTTGAGAGTTACTGGTCACCATTGATAACTACTACTTCTCTCCAGTGGGTTGGTCTATGAACTACAGATTTCACTTCTAGTTTTTTTGGAAATAAAATTTAATAAATGTGATAACCCTGACTTTCAGACCTCTGCACATCTAAGCTCCGCCCCCAGTAATTAATTTCTCACCATGAGCTGGTTCCCTAATCGATACCTACTTGTTAAACTGTTCTCTGCTATCGGCAAGCAGCAGGTTAACAGGTGCTGCAATCAACCCTTACCGACATCCATTGTACTATTATGACGGACGTTGGCATATTAAATATGGCATCTCCACTGTGAAAGATCCAGCACTAATGCCCACAATCAGAATTCTCTTTGATAAAAGGCATTTGGTACATTTGATGCTTCCCGACCCTCCCTCTGACCCCTGCAGACTCCCACCACCAAGCCAGTCACGGAAGATAACTATTGAGGCTTGCCTGTGGCTGGCCCCAATACCTATACAGTGATTCCCCATAGATTGCAATACACTCAATGCTAGTGGTTTCCCATGTGGTGTTATTTACAGCAGCAGGTACTACACGTATAGCACTTTACATATACATACAGTGGCTGTGATTCTTCACCCATTCCTCATTCCTATGACCCTTTTCACCATGGAAATTAGTCCTGGTTTCCAACCACTACTGGGAAAATGCGGTGGAATGTCTCGGCCATGGATACCTAATTTTCACACTGGTCAGCAGTGTAGTTATTAAACATAAAGCAAGGTTAGGAATACTTGATTCTGCAAGCCTAAGGGACTGATGACATGGGACTACCCGAGTTTCTAACTACCTTTAACTAACCTACAGAAATGAAGGTGCTCTATGAGAAAATTAAACAGCCCTTTCCTAAGGCTAGCTCTCATCATCTGAGGCAAAACGGGAAGCCCTAGGGTCTCCTACCAAAAACTAAGTTCATCCCACCTGCTAGGCAACCCAGGGCTTAAGTCACTCCTGCACACACAGCAATACAGGAATTCCTTAACTCTTGTGTATCTAGCATAAAGTTGGAAAGTGCAATTAGCCAATTATAAACAGTACAAAACAGTATAAAACCTTATAAAATGTGTCACATGATAATAGAACAATTCACTACTTGCGGTGGAACTTTTGAGGGACACTGCACATAGATTAACTATTAGATGACATGCCCAATCTCCATCCCCACATTTTCCAATAACAGGAAAAGAGGGCAGGGGTGACCAGCACCAAGAAGAGAAAGTAATGAACCAGAGAGAAAGATGTGAAAAGTGGAAAAAAGCTACGGTAGTATGCAAAAATCTGTTGAAACTGCATCCAAAAAAAGCCAGGTTATCTAGTATTTGAAGAGCATGGAGGAGGCCAAATTCTCCATATACATCAGGTCGTTAACCTTAGCAATTCAGACGGATATAGATAGATGATTTTTTTTTTTCCATACTAAGGGAATACAGGCTGGAGCTGTTATTAAGAAACAATGAAAGAATTTTCTGTAAGCACAAGTGGACATGTCACAGTGGTGGAGAAGGAGCAAGGCAGGCCCCATATTTATCATTGCACTAGTCAGTTATGATCATGCGAGGACATCAGAGGCCCAAAAAGTAAGAAGAAAAGTGATTTTCTCCTCGTCCTCTAGTAGAAAAACCATGGCAATGGGGTCTTGATAGCTTTTTTTTTTTAAATAAAAACTATATCTATATACAGTATTACATATAAACTATACACTTTATAAATGTATGCAGATATCTGGCATGTTTGCATATATTTAATCACAAAAAGCATATTATTTTACATGGTCATTTGTTTAATAAATTCTTGTTTTCATAGGTTTGTATCTGCATTATTCCTTTTTGTAGATGTTGAAGTTGGAGACAATTTTTTGAAACAAATCACATACAGTACTTTGCCATTTAGAACACAAAGATCTCCCACTGAAGTAGATTGTAGACTTATTGAGCAGTATCTCCTGGTTTTCAAGCTTTTTTAAATCTGTAATCTGAACAGAAGCTGCACTGTTAATGCTCTCTGGATCCTCATTTTCTTCAATGAAAACCACCACTTTGTAGCTACTTATCCATGACTAAATGCTCAGGGTTGTTATAAGTATGTTTAAACATAACAAGCATATACAGCTTAAGTTGGCATTGGAGGCTGATTAAAATGCTTGCCTTTTCCTTTTTTTCCCTTGAACTTTTCTTATTTCCTAAATCTTACATGTTATGGGTCATTCGAGGCAGGGACAGTGTCTGCCTCAGACAAAGTTGGGCCAATGTTAAGGCTTTCTTAGCTTTGATGGCCCATGTTGATCTGGGTAAAATAATCTACAATTAAGCTGAAAGAATGGGAGATAGAGATCTATTTGTGACTTATGTCACCAACTGGCTCACATATACAAGGAGAAGTTCCTGTATAAAAGTTTCCTCAATTTAGATTTGATGCAAACTTTTTTATATTACCACTTTTCTTTTGTATGGTCTGAAGAAATTATGCAGCAATAACTGAACAGTGTCAGGATACCTTAGTTGCAAGGTCTTATGGCTGTATTACACTTAAAGATTTTTCTGAATGAGCACCGATGCAAAGCACTTCAAGGGGGACTGGTCAAGCAATTGTTCCCCTGGCAGGTACTTGCATTTTGCTGGCAGTACAACCCTTATTACACATGGAGATAAGCTGGCAATGAATGATTATTTCTTGTCCTGGTGAAATCAAGCGATCACCCAATGAACGAAAATACCCTTTCATCAGGTTATCCAGGGCAGGATTGCAGAGTGATTATTGGGAATTAGTGCTCATATGAGAGTTTGTTCATAGGAGTCACCTATAAAATCACGGTGTCTCATGGGGTGTTTAGGTATTCCTCATCACTTTCAAGATCACTGCTTTCTGTCAGTGAATTGATTTATTTTTTTGTGTACATTTAGAGCAGGGATCAGCAACCTCCAGGACTTGTGCTGGATTCGGCACTTCAGGTATATCTCCCTGGCACAGGGCTCTCTCAGCTGAGCTGCTCCAAGAGAGGAGGTGCATGTGGGGTGACCTAGTGTCTGGGCATGAGAGCCATAATATAATAATATGGCATAATATGGCAGCAGAACATGCTAAAGTGGGTGTCCATGGGTATTGCTTGCTGACAGTCTGTGTTATATGACTCATGTAAAGGTCAACATCCTTACAGTTATTGCATGGCACACCGAGTACTTTGACTTTAATTTTAATTTTTTTATTCTTTCGTGACCAACCTGTTTTAGGCCTTGATTGTCAATGTAACTGTATTTTTTTTTTTTCCAGGACATGGTAGTGTTTAAGCAGTGTTGTAGTAGATATACCTTACTGATTAACTTTTATTAAAAGGGATATCCAGTTGATAACATTGATGACCTATCTTTGGGATAGGCCATCAATATTAGATCTTTGGGGGTCCGACAACTGGGACCCCCGCAAATCACCAGTACCCAGACAGCGCAGCTCTCTGTATTATTTATATGCCACGAGCCACGCTACTCACTCATCATACAAATTGTAGCAGCGAGTGTAGGTATTGCAGTGCTGCCATAGATTGCAATAGTGCAGTGCTGCAATATCTACACTTTCTGCTACAATTTGCACAGAGAGTGTGCTTCGCAGCTCGCTATTTGTAAATAATACCAAGAGCCGCACTGTCTGGGTAACAGTGATATGCAGGGATCCTGGACTCCTGCAAATCTAATATTTATGGCCATCAATATTAGAAACCAAATAACTCCTTTAACTCTTTCTGGGAAGGAATAAAACAAAAAAAAACACAGCAATTTTGCCTTTGTGTTCCTTGGCTATAAAGTTTGCCTTCCATTCACCATCTGTCTTAAATAACCTGATAAATGTATTCACTGGGTTGATACAATTACATTGATTGGAGGTACACTAAGTATTGCGAGCCAATAAAATACTAATGCCCTTTTATATTAAATTTCAGACACATATAGTAGGTGTAGTAGAGCATAATAGTTAAAGGGAATCTGTCACCAGGTATAAAAGCTCCTAAACCGGAAGCATGTCCCTATGCTGCTGGGGTTTAGGCTCCCAAACCTTATAATCTCAGTCCCATTTGTTGCTCCATTAACAAGTTTGATAAGTTTTGATTTACTAGAAGTAGCTCCAGGTCGATTCTGAAGCAGAAAACTTTGTGTAGTTTGAACACTGCAACATCATCCATAGGCTTCAAGTAAGTAAACAAAAAAAAAACAAAAAAAACCCACAACAAAAACACACACACACACACACACACACATACCATGCTGTATACATTGTTTCACTAAAACAAAAAAAAACAAAAAAGGCATACCCACATATACCAGACTGATGAAGGCAAAAGGTCACTAAATATGTATGCTGTGTGTATTGGCAGCTTGCAAAACCACCCCTAAAATTGTAAAAGTGGAGCCTGCAAGCAGCTGTAAATACATGCAAGAAGAAGAGGAATCAAGGGCATTTGTAATCCTACCAACAGCACAGAGCTGGGCAAGATGAAAAATAAACACAGAACTAGTGACATTACCTAGTGAGCATTCTGACACATACAGGTACTATTTCATCTATATATTTATTAGCTCCCCACCCTACCCCATCAGGCTGTGGACACACTGATCAAAATTGAAGCTGTTTAGTTGCCACAAATTCGCTGGCGGCTAGCCTGCAAAGAGTTACGTTTACAGTATTTAAACAAATACTGCATAAAAAAAAAAAATCTGCAGTGGAAAGCCACTTTCTTTACAAGTTTTAAACCCGTAGCATATCAGTTATTGCAGATTTCAACCACTGCAATATGCAGGTGAGCCACTGAAAAAAGCACCCGGCGGAAAATGCATTTTTGCTGTTTGTGGCCTTAGCATAAAACATTTTTTTTGCAGTGTCTTGACGTTCACATTTGGGGGTGCCAGTCTTTCCCTTCTCAATTGACAGGATATGGGTAAATTCTCCCACCTTGCATATTCCCATCTAATGTCCATCTGTAGCATCTGCATTATGTTGCCTGTATCATTGTGCAAGGTGCCACGTGTATAGTTGTGCTGTTCTGTAACTAGCCACTGTATTTGGGCTGTATCTACTGGATCTGGAGGAGCAACCCCCTTTTGGGAGAGCCAATGGTTTATCTCAGCCAGTTTTTTTTTTTTTTTTTTTTTTTTTTTATATCGAAGGTCTCAAAGCTGTGCCAACGAAACACCAGTGCACGGAAAAAAGTGACGGGTGCCACTGAAAAAACGTGCAAAGGATGCGGTCTATCGCAAAACCCATCTCAAAAGAGAATGGGTCCTCCGAAACTGTCCCCAAACTCAAAGCCAAAAGGCCCAAGAGTAAGGGGGCTGAACCAACCCAACTGCCAAGACAGGAGGGTCAGATCTTACTTGGTTTCCTCTCAGGCTGCCACCACCAAGAGTACTACCAAGCCAGCTACTTGCATCAGTCTCCTCAAGGGCTGCCACCCCAAGAGTACTACTGAGCCTGCAACTGTTGTCTATCTCCACAAAAGCAGAGACAGAAACTGGAGCGCAAGGAAGGAGGGAACCCTAAGCTCACACACTCCAACCCCTAGACTTCGGGTAGGACCCAAAAGGGTTGCCGCACCCCTACATCTATACACACACACAGTGACAAACGGTGACAAACGTGACAAATAAAAAATGAATAAATAAGTGAATAGAGTGCCAGTGAACTGGCCCGGTCTATCCGCCAGATCTATAAAAATTACCCATGCTGGATAAACCAAGCAATAGGGTGAGTGCTTCAAAAGTGTTTCAAGTGCGTGTGCAATGTGCCATACTCAGTGGGTTTCCCATGCCCAGTGAGTTCAGGCACCTCTGGAGTCACCGTCCCCAGAGGCACTTGCACCATGAGACCTTCGAAAGCTTTCCCGGCCTAATAGCCTCGATCCCAGGGCAGACACCAGACTCTGGTGTGGTTCTCTGCCTACGTTCACAGTCTTCAGTTGGCTCCCTACAGTGGGTTAACCACTCCCACTGGCGGAACCAACCTACTAGCTGCTACTGATAAGAACAGATACTACACTTGATCTTAGCCAAGAGGCCGAGAAGCTTAAGAGGTTAGGGGAGGAGACTATACAGTCTTCACAGTGAGTCTTCATCCAGCTTCTGAGAAGGTTAGATATAGTTCTAGCTTAGAGAGAGTGAAGCCTATGTAGACAGCTGCAGTCCTGAGACAGGAAAAGAAATCCGCTGTCTGCTTGAGAAAGGTGGAGAAACAGAGAGTTTGGAGAAAACAAGTGACATGCTGTGGAGAGTCTGAGGCCATTCTTAGCCTTGGAGTGTAGATCCTGTTGTGCTTTATGACTGACAGGGCCATCCTGGGAATTTGTACTGTGCCAAAGACCGCGTGAGAGCAATGTGAGTTTGGCATATCTGGGCTCATACTTATGGAAAACCATAATTTGGCTCAATCCTCAAGGCTGCTACATCCTGAGGTGGTCCCGATCTAGTAGCAGCTGACCAAGTAGGACAGAACTGCTGTGCAGAGCACCACAGAAACAGGATATAATGCATAATGCAAACAAAGACTAAAACCAGAATAGACAAATAAACAGACTAAAAACAGAAGCCAGATAACATAAGAAAGAGTACAGGAAGGGTTGCAGAGTATATTACGGAAAACTCAGGGCCACAGAGGTACATTGCAATAGCACAAGCATAAAAACAGGGCAGACAATGACTCAGGCTTAAAAAAACAGCACCATGTATGCAAACAGATAAAGGAAAGAACAGAACTCAGAAACCACATATCAAACAAGACAAACAGACATTGGGATTGACTAGAAGAATGCATGCATGGAACAGAACTTACATTGCTCAGTCACAGAGGGACTAAAGACACAATAGTAAATAGATACAGGAACATGGATAGGCTGGATGAAGTTAATCAGGTACAAACACTAAATTAAAGAGACAGGAGAAGGTATAGAACAGACAGGTAGCAAGTAAGCTAAGTTTGCTAAGAAAATTGAGCGCAAGAGTTACACCACTAACAACTACTGATGCTCCCATCCTCTGGATACCCCCCAATTGATTGCTACACATCATACATATAATATGTTTTAGTTAGCAAAACATTCTAATATTACCATAATATATGAAATGTTTCTTTACTAGAATGTTTTATAATATAAGATATTTTAGTAAATCATAATACAAAATATCCTTGCAGATCCATCCTCTGCTTATTCATATCAATAAACCTCTGTTGATTAAATAAATATATATATATATATATATATATATATATATATATATATATTTTTTTTTTTTTTTTATTTAAATGCCTTTGGTGTTAATTTTAAATTCTCTCAGCATATTAGTTCTGTTATATAAATAATTTATATTTAGAAGCTCACCCTGTAATATTTCATTCCAGTTTATTATATATCATCAATTGAAATTAATATGCAACACCCCACTACTGACATACAAGAAAGAGGAGAAAAAAAACAAAAAAAAAACACACTACTGTACTTTGAGGCTTCTGAATATTAATGTGATAAGTTTCAGAAATATATTCCGTAAATGTCATAAATTTGTAGAATATTATAGACAAATAGGACTTAGTTTTCACACTACGTCAGTTTACAGTAAAGCAACTGGATTTTTTAAAAATAAATTTGGACAACAAACTAACTAACTATATAAGTCTGCGTAAACAATCACCTAAATATCCATAAAATATTTAATGCATACTTGTTCCATTCGACTTTTCAGGATAAGCAAAGTTGTGTGTGTGTACAGAAAAAGCAATACTATTTCTGGTTATTATAAGACTTGTTTTTTGCAGATTTAGCAAATTCCCCCACTGTATGCTACAGCTGAAGATTGTAGTTCCTTCTGAGCAGGTGGTTGGATACTAGCTACCATACACTACACATAGTTAGTACAGAAGAATCTGCTCAATAATTAACCATTTTAGTTTGCAGCTAGAGCCAGTAACTTTTGTCTCCAACTCCACCGCCCTGTTATATATAGCAAGTATAATACTACAGCAGTCACAGTCATGGAACTTGTATGGTTGCTGTCTGCAATTTTCATATCCTATGTCTTTTATCCAATTACTTTTTGCTCATTTGCCGCAATGGACTTTCATTCTATAGAAAATCTCCTTAGGCATTATTCACTGCTGATAACCTCAACTTATCACAGAAGTCAGGTCATTATATGACATGTCTGTTGCAGTAAATACAATCCCCATAAAATAACAAATTACAAATTTAAAATTAAAAAAAAAAAAAAATTATAAAATTGTAAACTGGGTGTTAACAGTTAGGGTTGTGTCTCTGCAGAGTTTGACGCTATCCAATCGGTACTGACCGTATGACTGTAGGGATATACCCTTTTGACAAGGTGCATAGTAACACATACAGTAGCTGCTAAACACTAAAATCAACAACCATCAATTAGTGGATTAAGAAGTAATGGGAATAATGTCACATAGGCAAGGGTCATTAATAAAAGAATAAAAAAAACACCTTTTCCCAATTCCCTGAGTCTTACGAAAATAAAACAGGCATACAAACAATGCTCATCTCCATGGGCAGCAAAAGGGACTGGGGGTGGGGGGGAAATATCAATACTGCTGGATTTTAAATTTACCCAGAAGGGAGCCCTCCCAGTCCTGCTTTAACCATACAACAAATTGTATTCAATTGTATCGGCGTTCTTAGGACATACAGTTAAATACTATAGCAAACTAAGGAGTCATTGGCTCATTGCTCTGCCAGCAAGTATTGCAGGGCACAGGAACTACGCACTTTCTCTCTGCATTTTTCAAGAAGAGTAAGGGATGGAATCTCTTAACGGAGACCGAGCACTAGTGTGAACCTAGCCTTAACCACACAACATTGGCAGCCTTAGGAGGCCATTACCCTTTGTGTAAAGCAAATTCATTCTCAGGATGACTTGCAAATGGCATGACAATGACAAACATTTGTAAAGTGCTTTTCTCATGGAGACTTACAGCACAGATAGAATTGTGGAGTAGTGGAGTTAGTGGCTGCCTTAGGGTATGTTCACACAGAGTTTTTTGCAGGCAGAAAAAAAAAATCAGCTTCAGGAATTAGGAAATGGTTTTGGGATGCGTTTTTTGACCTGACGCGGTTTTCTGATGCGGTTTTTGAAGCCGTTTTTCGACGCAGATGTAGGATGTAGTTTACACCCCTTTTAGTGCGGGCCTAGGAACACAGCTTCAAAAAACCACGTCGCGGTTTTGGAAGCGGTTTTTGCAAAAACCGCGTCACGTTCAAAAGTTTGGGGTCACCCAGACAATTTTGTGTTTTCCATGAAAATTCGCACTTTTATTTATCAAATGAGTTGCAAAATGAATAGAAAAAATAGTCAAGACATTGACAAGGTTAGTGTGAAAGATCCTCAGTGCGCCAACCCCACGTTGGCCCACACCTGAGACTTCTTTACTAAAAACCACACTCACCACCAGTGAGTGCCGGGTCCACAAGATAAATACAAGACAAGCTTTCTAAATTTTGTATATTTATTAACCCCTAAATGGGTCGGTATTAACATCTAACACATGCAGTTCAGAACAGATATGCAGATATATACAAGCATTAACAGTTACTAGTTACAATATACAGCGCATAAAATAAAAAGGGAATAAAGGTGAAATAATTACTTTACCACACATGTCCTTGATGTGGTTCTGTAGTCCAACACTCACACGTAGCATGTGGAGTTAACCAGTGGAGACTTCTAGCAGCAGCATTCCAGCCTGCATGCTCATCACAGTATATCCCAGTAGTCTCTCAGTAGCCTCATCATAGTATTCTCTTGTAGTCTCAGCACAGTCTCCTCCTCACTGACCTCTTACCTCATCTTTTATACCCTTGATTACACCACCCAGAATGAGGTCACTGGCGACGGCAAGTCTGATTGATTAATGCACTCAAGTCAAGATTCTTTGTAAGGAGATGGGACCAAGTGAAATGATACAATGTTATCAACCATGTCTGATCAACAGCCCAGACTGAACAATGCATGTGTATTTGATCACCCAGGGCTATGTAGGAATTCAATGGAGCCATTCTGGGATGGATACAAAGCCCTATTGTTCCATGGTTGCCACTACTGACAACATGCACTTAGGATTAGAGCTGCGCACATTATGAATAAATGGAAGCAAGAGGGAGATACGATACCCAGAGATCAAAATACATCTTTGAGTTATAGCCATATTTAAGTGGAATCATCACAGTAAGAAATAATGATTTTTATTTGAAATAATAATTTTATCCTTCAAACTTTGCTTTCATCAAAGAATGCTCCATTTGCAGCAATTACAGCATTGCAGACCTTTGGCATTCTAGCAGTTAATTTGCTGAGGTAATCTGAAGAAATTTCACCCCATGCTTCCAGAAGCCCCTCCCACAAGTTGGATTGGCTTGATGGGCACTTTTTGCATACCATACGGTCAAGCTGCTCCCACAACACCTCAATGGGGTTGAGATCTGGTGACTGCGCTGGCCACTCCATTACAGATAGAATACCAGCTACCTGCTTCTTCCCTAAATAGTTCTTGCATAATTTGGAGGTGTGCTTTGGGTCATTGTCCTGTTGTAGGATGAAATTGGCTCCAATCAAGCGCTGTCCACAAGGTATGGCATGGCGTTGCAAAATGGAGTGATAGCCTTCCTTATTCAAAATCCCTTTTACCTTGCACAAATCTCCCACTTTACCAGCACCAAAGCAACCCCAGACCATCACATTACCTCCACCATGCTTGACAGATGGTGTCAGGCACTCTTCCAGCATCTTTTCAGTTGTTCTTCGTCTCACAAATGTTCTTCTGTGTGATCCAAACACCTCAAACTTCGATTCGTCTGTCCATAACACTTTTTTCCAATCTTCCTCTGTCCAATGCCTGTGTTATTTTGCCCATATTAATCTTTTCCTTTTATTAGCCAGTCTCAGATATGGCTTTTTCTTGGCCACTCTACCCTGCAGGCCAGCATCCCTGAGTCGCCTCTTCACTGTAGATGTTGACACTGGCGTTTTGCAGGTACTATATAATGAAGCTGCCAGTTGAGGACCTGTGAGGCGTCGATTTCTCAAACTAGAGACTCGAGTGTACTTGTCTTGTTGCTCAGTTGTACAGCAGGGCCTCCCACTTCTCTTTCTACTCTGGTTAGAGCCTGTTTGTGCTGTTCTCTGAAGGGAGTAGTACACACCGTTGTAGGAAATCTTCAGTTTCTTGGCAATTTCTCGCCTGGAATAGCCTTCATTTCTAAGAACAAGAATAGACTGTGGAGTTTCACATGAAAGTTCTCTTTTTCTGGTCATTTTGAGCGTTTAATCGAACCAACAAATGTAATGCTCCAGATTCTCAACTAGCTCAAAGAAAGGTCAGTTTTATAGCTTCTCTAACCAGCAAAACTGTTTTCAGCTGTGCTAACATACTTGCATAAGTGTTTTCAAGGGTTTTCTAAACATACATTAGCCTTCTTACACAGTTAGCAAACACAATGTACCATTAGAACACTGGAGTGATGGTTGCTGGAAATGGGCCTCTATACACCTATGTAGATATTGCATTAAAAACCAGACGTTTGCAGCTAGAATAGTTATTTACCACAATAACAATGTAGAGTGTATTTCTGATTCATTTAATGTTATCTTCATTGAAAAAAACTGCGCTTTTCTTTCAAAAATAAGGAAATTTCTAAGTGACCCTAAACTTTTGAACGGCAGTGTAGGTCATGTCGCTTTTTTTTCCACTAGCGGAAAAAGAACGCTACTGACTCCCATTGAAATGAATGGGAGGCGTTTTTCAGGCGGATTTTGAGGCGGATTCCGCCTCAAAATCCACTGCCAAAAAACTCTGTGTGAACACAGCCATACAGGCACTCATCCTCAACACCCACAGCTGTTTGTACTGAAAGCCAACTTACCTATCAATATGTTTTTGGCATCTGGGAGGAAACCCACACAAACAGAGGGGGAACATACAAACTCCATGCAGGTGTTACCCTTAGTCGGATCCAAACCTAGGGACCAGCACTGCAAAGCAACAGTGCTATCCGATGATTTGGGTAATTTTAAACGGTCGTCTGACGATCCTTTGTACATAAACCAGCGAATGAACATTACATACAGCCAAATGTCCACTAAAGTCGGAAGACTTCTAAATAATTTATGTTGTATTTTTTTCAACAGTCTGACAGTTGTAATTATTTATGTATGGGCTAGACTGACTGACCTCTTTGGCAAATTCCATATTGTAGGCATGCATTTGAACTAAATGGGCTGATACTTATTCGTTGGATGTCACAATTATACGTAAAACAAATATTCAGTGTCTGGTTTTTTTTTTTAAATGTATTAATTACAAAATAATTACCTTAACTGTTTCCTGACATCTGCCGTAATAGTACGGGAGCCGAGCGGCCGCCATAGCCACCAGGTCTCTGCTGTTTTATACCGGAGAGAACCGGCGCTAATGCCCGCAATCGGTGCCCGCACTGATCGTGGGCATTAACCCCTTTGGCACCTCAGTCAAAGCTGACTGAGGCGCCATTTTACCAAAGGCGAGTAGGCACCGCCATTTTGCCGGTGATCGCCGGCACCCGGAGCAAGTTCCAGGGCTGGCACCACATTACTATAACAGCTGGGAGCCTTGTGAAGGCTCCCAGGCCTGTCTTTCATTAGTTTCTATTGCAGGCTACTTCTATGCCGTTTTTTTGAAATGCATTAGCATTGTAATGCATTGCATTAGTGATCAGACCCCCTGAGGTTCAAGATCCCTAAGGGGTCTAATTAATGCAAAAAAAAAAAAAAAATTAAAAGTTCCAATCACCCCCCTTTCCCTAGAACACATATAAAAGTACTTAAAATACTGAGAAACATACACATTAGGTATTCCTGTGTCCAAAAACGTCCGGTCTACAAATCTATAAAAAAAAATGTAGACCAGGCCGTTTTTTCACTGTTTTGCCTCTGATAAAAATTTGAACAACAAGTGATCAAAGCAATATCAATTCCCCAAAATGGTATAACTAAAAAGTACACCTGGTCCTACAAAAAAAAAAAGACGCCATATGCATCCCTGTACACAGAAGTATAAAAAAGTTACGGGTGTTAGAATATGGCGACTTAAAACAAAAATTTTTTTGCGCAGTTTTGGATTTTTGTTAAGGGGTTAAAATGTAAATAAAATCATATAAATTTGGTATCCCCGGAATCGTACTGAAACATAGAATACAGGTGAAATGTCAATTTGGCTGTAGAGTGAATGCTGTAAAAACGAAGCCCATAAGAAAATTGCACAAATGCACTTTTTCTTCAAATCCACCCCATTCTGAATTTTTTTTTCCAGCTTCCCAGTACATTGCACAGAATAATAAATGGTAGCATCATGAAGAAAAATTTGTCCCGCAAACATTAAAACCTCATATGACTCTGAGAACGGTAAAATAAAAAAGTTATGGGGTCTGGAAGGGGGGGGGGGGGGGGAGTCAAGTGAAAATCGAAAAATTCCTCCGGCGGGAAGGGGTTAAAAGGGTTGTCCAGGATAAAATGTAATTCCTACACTAATCTAAACACCCTTGTGATGAACCGACCCCCAGTTGTATATCTTTCTTAGAAATGTATTTTTACTTGCTCATATCTGTAGGAATGTTGTGCTTAATTTGGGTTTACACCGCTGAACGATACGCTTCAGTGGTTTTATGTGTTTGTCATGGGAGATGGCTGAAGCCGGCCAGTTTTATTATCTTTGGCCAGATGGCCATGGGGGAGAGAAGGCCAGTGACCTTAAGTTCACCCACAGACACTCAACCCTCCCAGCACCAATGAAGACATCCATCTCTCTGAAGGTTCTGCAAAGGAAAGAGAAGGGGGGCGCTACCTGGGGTGGAGGTGTGGAAGGGGACACTAGCCATAGGCTGGGGGGAGACCTGGATTCTTCGTCATTCAGCAAAGAGGCAGCAAGAGGTTCTTATCTTGGAGAAGATGAGAGCGCTTGTCCTACTGTGGAATGCAGCATGGGCCTAGCATTGAGGCCTGAAACCTTTCCATTGGTTCTGGACAACATGTAGAGGACTTGTTTTCTGTAACTCACTTAAGGATGCGCCCTAGGCCCAAGGAACTGTTGCGGCCTAGAGAAACGGACCACAAATCTGTGCCGGTATTTTTTCTGTCTTTTATTTCCCTTTTTACTTTGTGTGCTGTATTTTACCTTTATCCATAATCTGCTTGTTTAGCCATTGATAGATCTTTCTGTATATGTTAATGCTTAGTACCGACCCACCTGGGTTAATAAATATATAAAATTTAAAAAGCTCGTCTTTCGTATTATCCTATGACTCAGTCCGCTCACAGTGTGTGAGTGGGAGGTTAAGAAAGAAGGTGGATCGCAAGTGTGCCAGGTGGCTTGGCAAGGCGAGATCCTTCATAATCCTCCCCCGCCTACTTTCCAAATTACATAAATTTATCAAAAATGTATATATACCCTTATCCCTGGGGCGGTTCCGTTCCGTTTCCCCGTTTCCAGAAATGGAACATCACTAATACTAACCCCCTCCACACTTACCTATCTTCCTTCCAGACTTCCTCTTGTGACATGGCTCCTCTCTCTTTGCTGACTCTGCTGGCGCGCACAATAGGCCCGGCACTGTACTACAGCCAGCAATCCACCTCTACTGTGGAGGCGTGGTAGCAATAGCCTCGCTGCAGCCCCGGGACTATTGCTCATGTCGGCAGAGTCAGAAAAGAGGGAGGAGTCGTGTTGCAGGAGAAAGTCTGGAAGGAAGATAGGCAAGTATGATTTTCAGTTAGTTGGGAAGTCAGCCTACAAGTACCATGATGCATTGCATTATCTAAGACAGCAGGAAGCTACACCATGTAAATAAATACAGAAGATGCCAGGAGCTCCCAGAGAAACACAGAAATCACTGCTAAAGGTATTTGGGTACACTTATTAACCCATTAAAAGCAATAACAGAACTTTTTTTTAAAAAAACATTTTTTGCCCGGAAAACCCCTTTAAGGTTTATGTTTATTACAGAATACTAATTCATAGTAAATTACAAAAAACCTACATCAAGTAAAATGAATTGATCAGCAAAATAAAGTCAATAAGTTTTAAACAGTTACTATTGATCATATGTTTCCAGTGAGATGTTCTTATGATAGAATATCTCACTGTTACTGAAATTGGGAGCATTAATATCTAATTACAACTCACTCCATATCCTACCACATCACCTTGTCACAATTGGGGTTTCCAAAGAAAAAGTCAACAATTCACACAAAAGGTTCTCAAAGGCTCTAGAGTTCAGTTGCAGCATTAATAATGTATCTTCTTCTTCAGAAGAGAAGAGAAGCCGAGGCAATCTGACTAGGGCACAGATAAAAAGGTACAGACTCAAGGGAGATAAGAAAAGGTACAGGAATTTGGATGAATCTAGAGTCAGGGGACAAGCACAATCTTCAAACAGTATGGAAATTGAAATGGAAATGCTGATAATGATTTAGTCTCGTCTTTGTCTTCAAAGGTTTTTGTTCATGTCAGTGCTGAAACTCATAGGCAAGAACAGAAATGCAGGAGGAGCAGATGACCCTGTCCATTCCCTGACAAACTTTGAAAGTGAACATTCAGCATGATTTATATACCTAAAGTGTACAATGTTTAAACAAGATTGAGAAAAGGCTTAAAACTAGATGTGTGATTGTTCGAGATGGGCAATTTTTTAAAGAATTGATTTGAGACAAAAGATTCACTTGGGGGGTTGAACAACTTCAGTACAAACCACAACTTAAAGGCCCCTTGCACACGACTATGGGTTAGGCCAGTGTGCTATCCAGGTTTTTTCCCCAGATAGCACACTCACCCATTTATTTCTGACGGCCCACGCACATGACCGTGTATTACACGGATCAGTGTGCGGGCTACCAGTCTGGGTCGCAAAACACAGGACAGGTCCTATTGCTGTCTGGTTTTGCGGCTGTGCTTCTGCTGCCCCCATTCATTGAATGAATGAATGAATGAATGAATGAATGAATGAATAAATAAATGGGGCCGCAGAAGCACGGCCACTGCACAGGCAGCACACGGATGACATTCGTCTTCCGCCCGTGCATTGGCCATGCCATTCAATCACGGCCATTTTGTTTTTTTTTCAAACCTCAACATCAGTCCTCCATTCAAGAGAATATGAACGGGGAGCACAAAGGTTGGTTGCCTATGAATTACACTGTACTACAAAGGTACAACGCATACCGAGGGAACTCAAAAGTCATATTTGTCTCACCATCTTTAAGGAAGACCTGACCTATTTCCAATGGTTTGAAAGCATACCAAATAAGTGTTCATTTGACCTGATGCTCTTAACCAGAGAGACACTGCAAAAATACATCACTGAGATTACATCCAACATCACAGCTTCTGAACATCAACTACAAACTACTTTGTCCAAGGAGGATTGGTCTTAATTGAAAGAAAGAGTTGATAAAACATTTTACTGATTTCAGGAAATACAGCGAAAAGAAGAAACGCGCCAAGTTCCTACATGATACGAATAATTAACTGGAGAACCAGGTGTTTAGGTGACTAGAACAATACAGATCAGACTTTTACCCTATACAGAGATCTTTAAGGGCGCATTCATCTGGATCTAGCAGCGATCATTCAACTAGAGGACGACGGGGATGTAACCCCTGAAAAGGATCACTATGGCCGAAAACCGTCGAGGAGGATGGAAGCATGGCACCACGTGCAACCTTGCTGTAAATATCTCTTAACAATCTCACATCTACACAAATTAACCTATTAGACAAGGTCCTCTCATTTTGCCCAACTCCCACTTTGAACACATTCAGTCTGGGAGGAATATCTCCAGAGATTTTACAGACAAAGACTCACTCACTTCTCTCTTACTACTTATGATACACCCAACACCATGATACCCATATTTTCCCCCATCAAAAATTTAGGCCTATGTATCGAGAGCCACTAATCCCCCATGATTCTACCACCTAGTAGAAACATTTGTTTCCCTTGTAGAGAGGGACATCCTTAAACTGAGGAACTTAAATATCACAGCAATATTTCCCAAACAGAAAAACTTGTTATTCAATCACTTCGGGAGAACTACAATTTAGTTATTAAACCCGCGGATAAGGGCGGTTATGAATAAGAACGATTATCTGGAGGAAAAGAAACCAAAAGAAACACTGTCACAACTTTGGAGACAAACGAGCTGGGTGATGGCTATCTTAGAGTCTTCAAAACTCCAAGGAATCAGAAGGTCTGTAACACAAGGTTTTACTGTTTTCCTTGCCTGTCTCCTTTGTTTAGTTTCTTTTTGTAAGCACTGAACTTTTGGTATTAACTTTAAAAGACAATGGGTCCTTAGAGCCTACTTGGACCACCACTAGAGTGCGTTTTGCCACCTGACTGGTGGGGGGCAGTATGCGTATTTGTGTCTTGGACCCTGAATGCAATAAGTGGTGGCAACTTGTATCTTGGGTGTGTGGACTGTACTGGGGTCTGATTTAAGCTGAATTTGCAGCCTGAGTAAAGGGAGAGTGCAAGATTGAGTGAGTGGACTGAATTAAACCGACACCCGCACCATGTCATGGTCCGTACGTGACAGCCACCCATGAATCACTATTATACTACAGGGTTTTTAGGCCCCAGAGTATAAAAAGTGGAGGCCCAGGGGTGTGTGGAAAAATAATAGACACCTTCTGTACTTCAAGCGTACGATGAATCCCGTCCGCTTGTATTACAGACAGATGCTCCCACCGCTGCCACCACTGTGAAGGATCCGAGTTTACCAGGGCCTTGCGCCTGGCCTACCTGCGATCGCTTCAATTACCTCACAACAGGGACATGGCTCAGAGTAACTGAGCTGAGGGGAGGAAGTTGAAACACATGGTCAGAAGGGGGGGGGGGGGGTATAAGGGGTCAGCCAGATACATAATTGTACAGAGATGCATATATGGAAGTCCCCTTAATCACCACACCTTCCCTGACCTCATCTAGGGATCCCTTGAAGCATCCAGCACTACATCGTGGTTGCCTTCCATCCTTCTGCGTCACGTCAAAGAGCCAAGATATCGGCAGGACCCGTGTGACGACTGAGGCCCAGTCACAGACCTCAACGGGCTCATAACATCACCCAGAAGAGGCAAGAAGCTGGTGACAAACTACTTTTAAAAATAAAGCTTGCTATACACAGCGAGATGCAGACATATAGAGATGCAGGTGATCTGTCTCTTACATGTACCACTATGCTGGTATACTGAGCTGACCTGTTTCCATATGAAAAAAAAAAATGAAAGCTGCATTTTCCATGACAGAAAATCTTCTAGTGCGATTATCTAGCAGCAACTTTGCACCATTTATAGCTGCCATTAAAAAAAATTAAATTAAAAATTATAGGCTGTTTATCATACAAACATAAAATAAATGACATGGTCTAAATCTTTTTATAGATCGATCACCACAGGCTAGGTACTCATGTTAGCAAAGGAATGATTAAGTCAATGCCCATAGAATAGGGCAAAGCAGACCTGATTTGTGTACGTTCATTGCTTGCATAGACTACCAGATGTGTCCTTAGCTAATATGGCAGATTGCATGCCAATCAATTAGGAATAAGCCAAAACTTGATAAAATGCAAGATCCTTTTGGTCTTTATGTAAAGTCTAAAGAAAACCAAAAAAAAAACAAAAAAAAAAAAAAAAAAAAACACACCTCTAGACAGGCCTGTCATACAGATATTAAATGTTTTTTTTTACTGCCGCTGGCGTCCGGGCCACAATTTAATCAATGAGAAAGTGAAACGCTTCATAAATCTCCAGAAGAACGGCATTTGCCTGAAAATGGACTCTCAAATTTGAGAACACATTACACATATCAACGTCTGAACCTGGAATGAGCTGGCAAGAAAACATTTGGACAACAAAGAATATGATGTGAGACAAGGTTATATACAGTATATAGCAGAATGACTGTGATTCAAGACTGACCTCTAGTGTAAGACTATGGAATTGCCTCTGGTTTTCTTTCAAGGATATGTGCACGCTTTCTTTTCTATGTCAGAGGCTTAGATGAGAGAGTAGGCAATCTCTGACTTAGAAATAAAAGCAGGAGTGGTGTTAGGTGACCACTACTATATCCAAGCATAACCTGACACTCCTGGGCCCCAATGCCATATATGTAACAGGCCCCCGTGCCATCTATAATAATTGTTTTCACATTTAATAAGGAGGCCTTTGGGCCCCCAGAGGCTCCAGGGCCAGGTAGAGATTGCTACATCTGCAACCCCTATAGCTACGCCCCATGCTTCATTGACTAGACAAAAGAGAAGTGTGCAGGAATGTATCAAGCTAAGATAACAGGAACAATACATGGTTTCCTCGTAGCATAACAGAATAACTATCATTTTTGTCATGTTATTATAGTTAAATCTAAATGTTTAACCATAAGAAATCCACAACTACATGGAGGGAAACTTCGTAGAGGCAGTTCACATTTAGGAATTTTGGCATGTTTTGCTGAACGAAGTCAGCTATTGCCTTTTTATCTAGCTGGGATTTCAGAAAACTCTACAATTACAGAAATATAAGTCCTGGATTTTATTCAGTTTGTAAACTATGGGAGGTGATTCATGTGAAGTCATACATGTACAGTGTCGGACTGGGATGTCTAGGGCCCACCAGTGGAATTGTTTCTAGGGGCCCACCATCAGAACCCCTGCAGATCAGCGGTACCGAGACAGGGCGGCTAAAGTTAATAACATGCCGGGAGCCATGCTGCTCACCCACTATACCATGTACAGTCATGGCCAAAAGTTTTGAGAATGACACAAATATTATATTTTCACATGATCTGCTGCCCTCTGGTTTTTATGTGTGTTTGTCAGATGTTTTTATCACATACAGAAATATAATTGCATTCATATTATGAGTAACAGAAGCTTATATTGACAGTTAGAATGAGTTAATGCAGCAAGTCAATATTTGCAGTGTTGACCCTTCTTCTTCAGGACCTCTGCAATTCTCCCTGGCATGCTCTCAATCAACTTCTGGACCAAATCCTGACTGATAGCAGTCCATTCTTGCAGAATCAATGCTTTAATTTTGTCTGAATTTGTTGGTTTTTGTTTGTCCACCCGTCTCTTGATGATTGACCACAAGTTCTCAATGGGATTAAGATCTGGGGAGTTTCCAGGCCATGGACCCAAAATCTCTCTGTTTTGTTCCCTGAGCCATTTAGTTATCACCTTTGCTTTATGGCAAGGTGCTCCATCATGTTGGAAAAGGCATTGTTGAGCGCCAAACTGCTCTTGGACGGTTGGGAGAAGTTGCTCTTGGAGGACATTCTGGTACCATTCTTTATTCGTGGCTGTGTTTTTAGGCAAGACTGTGAGAGAGCCGATTCCCTTGGCTGAGAAGCAACCCCACACATGAATGGTTTCAGGATGCTTTACAGTTGGCATGAGACAAGACTGGTGGTAGCGCTCACCTCTTCTTCTCCGAATAAGCTGTTTTCCAGATGTTCCAAACAATCGAAAAGGGGATTCATCAGAGAAAATGACTTTACCCCAGTCCTCAGCAGTCCACTCCCTGTACCTTTTGCAGAATATCAGTCTGTCCCTGATGTTTTTTCTGGAGAGAAGTGGCTTCTTTGCTGCCCTCCTTGAGACCAGGCCTTGCTCCAAGAGTCTCCGCCTCACAGTGCGTGCAGATGCACTCACACCTGCCTGCTGCCATTCCTCAGCAAGCTCTGCACTGCTGGTAGCCCGATCCCGCAGCTGAAACACTTTTAAGAGACGGTCCTGCCGCTTGCTGGTCTTTCTTGGGCGCCCTGGAGCCTTTTTGGCACCAATGGAACCTCTCTCCTTGAAGTTCTTGATGATGCGATAGATTGTTGACTGAGGTGCAATCTTTCTAGCTGTAATACTCTTCCCAGTTAGGCCATTTTTGTGCAGTGCAATGATGACTGCATGTGTTTCTTTAGAGATAACCATGGTTAACAGAAGAGAAACAATGATGGCAAGCACCAGCCTCCTTTTAAAGTGTCCAGTGGTGTCATTCTTACTTAATCATGACAGATTGATCTCCAGCCCTGTCCTCATCAACACCCACACCTGTGTTAATGGAGCAATCACTGAAACGATGTTAGGTGGTCCTTTTAAGGCAGGGCTGCAATGATGTTGAAATGTGTTTTGGGGGATAAAGTTCATTTTCTAGGCAAATATTGACTTTGCAAGTAATTGCTGTTAAGCTGATCACTCTTTATAACATTCTGGAGTATATGCAAATTGCCATTAGAAAAACTGAAGCAGTAGACTTTGTAAAAATTAATATTTGTATCATTCTCAAAACTTTTGGCCATGACTGTACACCACTGCACTACCTAAACCTACTGCTACACCTTGTATGGCAAGTGAACAGCGTGGCTCCTAGAATTGTTACCTTTACCTGTAGCCGCACTGTCCTGGAAAAGCTGATCTGCAGAGGTCCTGGCTGTTGTATCATCGTAGATGTAATATTGATGGCCTATCCTAAGGACAGGCCATCAATATTAGGAAGATGGACAAATCCTTTAGAGAGGTTGTCGAAGGAATTGGAGCAACCCATGTAGCTGGCGGGAGGTGTCAAGTAAAAAATAAGTAAATTAAAAAGCATACTCACCTGTCCCCGGCGCTCCGTTGTCCGCTGTCAGTGTCCATTCAGTCTCGTGCCGGCGACTCCTTGCTGGGAGTCCTGCACCTCATGTGATCGCTAAGACCAATTAGGTAAAGGATTTCCAGAAATGAGGTGCCGCCATGAGACCAAACAGACACAGGCAGGGGACAACGGGGTGCTGGGGACAGGTGAGTATGTTTTTTTAAAAATTTTCTTATTTTTACACCTCCCTGGCGGCCGACACAGTGGTCTCTCCAGTTTATGGACAACCTCTTTTAAGGGGATGTCTGGGCCAAATTTTTCTATGGTCACTTCACTGGTCCCCCCACATAGTGGCCTCTTCACTGTTCCCCCATACTGTATGGGGAATAGTGATGGGGTCATTATATTGTGTGGGAGCAGTGATGGGGGCTAACATCCTGTGGGGGGGAACATTAAACTGTGTGGGGAATATTAAAGGGGTTGTCCAGGGTTAATCTTTTTTATGGCCTATGCTCTGGATAGGCCATAAATACCTGATCGGTAGGGGGCTGACACATGGCCCCATCAGCTGTTCGGAGCCACTTCCGGCACCTGTTCTGTACACAACACAGGGCCGGAAGCAGAAAGCTCCATCCGCTGTATAGCAGCCCGGCGCCTTCACTGCAGCTCAGCTCCTACGGACTTCAATAAGTGCTGAAATACAGTGAAGGTGCCTGGCTAATACACAGTGGAAAGAGCTTTCTGCTTCTGGCCCTGTATTGTGTACAGTATGGGCATCAGAAGTGGCTCCGTACAGCTGATTGGTCCGGGGTCAGCCCCCTACAGATCAGGTATCTATGGCCTATCCTGAGGATAAACCATAACAAATTATGCCTGGACAACCCCTTTAATATACACCCCTAATGCACCACATTTAAAGAGATTGTCCAGTATAATTTTTTTCTGTTTATAATTAGTCTGGGGTAGGTGAATCCCCCCTACCCCCCCCCCCCCCCCCAAAAAAAAAACATGCTAAACATACTCACCTGTCTCCGGTGCTCTGGTGTCCTCCCAGCACGGTCCGGTCCTGCAGCTCCGCTGTCTTCTTTTGCCGGAATTCCTCACTGGCTGTGACGTCCCAGGTCCCTTCCCTTAGGCCACTTATTGGCCTCAGGGGTCACGTGACATCACAGGTAGTCACGTGCAGAGGGAACGTCAGCTGGAAGAAAACAACAGAGCTGCAGGACCGAACCACGCTGGGAGACACTGGGGACAGGAGAGAAAGTTTGTGGGGGGTTTTTTTTGTTTTGTTTTTTTCACCTGCCCCTGCGTAATTAAAAAAAAAATGAAGGAGCCACTGTATGGAGTATAAACTCCACAGTGGCCCCAACCCAGTATTATAAGCTCCACAGTGGCCCCCACCCAGTATTATAAGCTCCACAGTGGCCCCCACCCAGTATTATAAGCTCCACAGTGGCCCCCACCCTGTATTATAAGCTCCATAGTGGCCCCCACCCTGTATTATAAGCTCCATAGTGGCCCACACACAGTATTATAAGCTCCATAGTGGCCCCCACCCAGTATTATAAGCTCTACAGTGGCCCCCACCCAGTATTATAAGCTCTACAGTGGCCCCCACCCAGTATTATAAGCTCCACAGTGGCCCCCAACCAGTATTATAAGCTCCACAGTGGCCCCCACCCAGGATTATAAGCTCCACAGTGGCCCCCACCCAGTATTATAAGCTCCACAGTGGCCCCCACCCTGTATTATAAGCTCCATAGTGGCCCCCTCCTAGTATTATAAGCTCCACAGTGGCCCCCACCCAGTGTTATATGCGCCCAATAGCCCCCTCCGCTCCGCTTCAGTGCTATTATTATACTCTGGGGTCTCCTTAGGGTCATTGTCTTGTTGGAAGGTGAACCTTCGGCCCAGTCTGAGGTCCAGAGCACTCTGGAAGAGGTTTTCTTCCAGGATATCTCTATACTTGGCCACATTCATCTTTCCTTCAATTGCAACCTGTCTTTCTGTCCATGCAGCTGAAAAACACCCCAATAGCATGATGCTGTCACCACCATGTTTTACTGTTGGGATTGTATTGGGCAGGTGATGAGCAGTGCCTGGTTTTCTCCACACATACCCCTTAGAATTAACGCCAAAAAGTTCATTGAATCTTATTTCTCATAGTCTGGGAGTCCTTCATGTGTTTTTTGGCAAACTCTATGTTGGCTTTCATAGGTCTTGCACTGAGGAGAGTCTTCCTTCAGGGCCACTCTGCCATAAAGCCCCGACTGGTGGAGGGCTGCAGTGATAGTTGACTTTGTGGAACTTTCTCCCATCTCCCTACTGCATCTCTGGAGCTCAGCCACAGTGATCTTTGGGTTCTTCTTTACCTCTCTCACCAAGGCTCTTCTCCCACGATTGCTCAGTTTGGATGGACGGCCAGGTCTAGTAAGAGTTCTGGTCATCCCAAACTTCTTCCATTTAAGGATTATGGAGGAACCTTGAATCTCTGAGCTCCTTGGGCAGTTCCTTTGACCTCATGATTCTCATTTGCTCTGACATGTACTGTGAGCTGTGAGGTCTTATATAGACAGGTGTGTGCCTTTCCTAATCAAGTCCAATCAGTTTAATTAAACACAGCTGGACTCCAATGAAGGAGTAGAACGATCTCAAGGAGGATCAGAAGGAAATGGACAGCTTGTGAGTTAAATATGAGTGTCACAGCAAAGGGTCTGAATACTTATGACCATGGGATATTTCATTTTTTCTTTTTTAATAAATTTGCAAAAATATCTACATTTCTGTTTTTTTCTGTCAAGATGGGGTGCTGAGTGTACATTAATGAGAAATAAAATGAACTTTTTTGCTTTTATCAAATGGCTGCAATGAAACAAAGTGTGAAAAATTTAAAAGGGTCTGAGTACTTTCCGTACCCACTGTATATTTTAGATCTCAATGTAGTTTTAATGCATGCAATTATACACAAAAGTTCTACAAAGTATTAAAAAATGATAATACAAGCATGTGAAGTTGCTGGAGTTTGTTGAGGCATCAGCATCCTTTTGGTCCTCAGCTGTGTCATGTGACTGACACTGATTCTACAACTGACACAGCATTTATATACAGTACAGACCAAAAGTTTGGACACACCTTCTTATTCCAAGAGTTTTCTGTATTTTCATGACTATAAAAATTGTAGATTCACACTGAAGGCATCAAAACTATGAATTAACACATGTGGAATTATATACTTAACAAAAAAGGGTGAAACAACTGAAAATATGTCTTCTATTCTAGGTTCTTCTAAGTAGCCATCTTTTGCTTTGATTACTGCTTTGCACACTCTTGGCATTCTCTTGATGAGCTTCAAGAGGTAGTCACCTGAAATGGTCTTCCAACAGTCTTGAAGGAATTAAATGATGGTCCAACTAAATGCAAACCGGATGGAATAGCATGCCGCTGCAAGATGCTGTGGTAACCATGCTGGTTCAGTATTCCTTCAATTTTGAATAAATCCCCAACAGTGTCACCAGCAAAGCACCCCCACACCATCACACCTCCTCCTCCATGCTTCACGGTGGGAACCAGGCATGTAGAGTCCATTCGTTCACCTTTTCTGCGTCGCACAAAGACACGGTGGTTGGAACCAAAGATCTCAAATTTGGACTCATCAGACCAAAGCACAGATTTCCACAGGTCTAATGTCCATTCCTTGTGTTCTTTAGCCCAAACAAGTCTCTTCTGCTTGTTGCCTGTCCTTAGCAGTGGTTTCCTAGCAGCTATTTTACCATGAAGGCCCGCTGCACACAGTCGCCTCTTAACAGTTGTTGTAGAGATGTGTCTGCTGCTAGAACTCTGTGTGGCATTGACCTGGTCTCTAATCTGAGCTGCTGTTAACCTGCGATTTCTGAGGCTGGTGACTCGGATGAACTTATCCTCCGCAGCAGAGGTGACTCTTGGTCTTCCTTTCCTGGGGCGGTCCTCATGTGAGCCAGTTTCTTTGTAGCGCTTGATGGTTTTGGCCACTGCACTTGGGGACACTTTCAAAGTTTTCCCAATTTTTCGGACTGACTGACCTTCATTTCTTAAAGTAATGATGGCCACTCGTTTTTCTTTACTTAGCTGCTTTTTTCTTGCCATAATACAAATTCTAACACTCCATTCAGTAGGACTATGGTCCCAACCCCATTTTTAAGGCAAGAAATCCCACTTAATAAACCTGACAGGGCACACCTGTGAAGTGAAAACCATTTGAGGTGACTACCTCTTGAAGCTCATCAAGAGAATGCCAAGAGTGTGCAAAGCAGTAATCAAAGCAAAAGGTGGCTACTTTGAAGAACCTAGAATAGAAGACATATTTTCAGTTGTTTCACACTTTTTTGTTAAGTATATAATTCCACATGTGTTAATTCATAGTTTCGATGCCTTCAGTGTGAATCTACAATTTTTATAGTCATGAAAATACAGAAAACTCTTGGAATGAGAAGGTGTGTCCAAACTTTTGGTCTGTACTGTATGTGTACAAGAAGTCAATTTCCATTCACTCCTACAAGAACCTCAATCCGAGTCTCATATTAATTTGTAGAGAAAATTACTTCCTATCCATGCTTTAAGAGGTTTTCCCACAAAGCTATTCCCGATCTGACCACTCAGACCCCCATTAAATTAGGAGAGACTTAGGTCCCATGATCTGAATGGAGCAGTGGTCATTTCAATGGGAGTACTGGAGAGCTCTGCACAGTATTTCGCGGGTGGAAAGAATAGATATTAACCACTTCTGGACTGCCCAATGGGTTTTTTCATCTGCAGAGTGGTTGTCTAGTACTGCAAGGACGTACTGGTACGTCCAAGCAGTTTTCAGCAGCTGCACAAAATCATGCAGTTGCTGAAACAGGGAGCCGGCTGTAACTTCAGCCAGAGCTCCCAGACAGAAGACCGGGAAGGTTTATTACCATCCCTGCCTTCCTGCTTGCTGTATACACAGCACTCAATGAGCACTGTATACACAGCTATGGGCGCCGCCATGATGCTGCTGCTCTCTGACCCAGCCGCCACGTGTTCTGCCGGGATCAGAGGCTGTTAGAGCTGCTGGTTCCTACAGGACCCAGATCAACTCTATAGTAATGTGCAGGAGGCTGTATTCCTCCTGTAACTGGGGCTAAATGTACCAGCCCCATTTGCAGGAGAAATCAGCTTTCCCCATAAAAAAAAAAAAGACAAAAAAAAAAAAACGGTGATTAGATGTTCCCAAAGTTCTATTATGACCTTATGGGGACACAATGTAAAACAAAATAAAAAATAAAATAATATGCCAATAACATGCCCTTGAAGGTTATAGCCCCACCCCAGATGACACCATACAAAATAAAAATTACCGTAATGGAGAGGAAAAAAATTTTTTTTAGTAGCACTTTGTGCAATTAAATAAAAAAAAAACAAAAAAAAAAAAAACAGACACGTTTTCCCTCCTCTTTTGTTTATATTATCCCAGATATAAAAAAAAATTAAAAAACATGCAAAAATGAAAACAAAAATAAAGCCTTATGTGTCACCAAAAAAAGACGCAGAAATTAGTTGAATAACCCAAATTATAAAAATGTTAGTCGTCAAAACCGCACATACAAAAAACACGAAAACGTGTCTGGTCCTGGATCAGAAATTGGCCCCGTACTGAAGTGGTTAAAGGGCTTGTCCAGGCAAAAATGGACAAACCTTTTAACTTTTAAATCAGCCGGGGGCATTGAAAAAAAAAAAAAAAACAAAAAAAAACGCATACTCACCTGTCCCTGATGCTCTGGTGTCCTCCTGGCATGTCCCATGAAGCCAATCTGTGGCCTCAGCAGGCCTAATGAAGAGGAACCGTGATGTCACAGGTAGTGACATCGCATGCCATTCGCTGTTTGGCCTCAGCGGTCACGTGGAACTCCGGAAGAGACCCGGGAGAAGCCGCCACCGGGATGTGCCGGGAGGACACTGGAACAGCGGGGACAGGTGAGTATGCTTCTTTTTTTTTTCCAGTGCCCCCGGCTGATTTAAAAGTTAAAAGGGTTGTCCATTTTTGCCTGGACAACCCCTTTAAAAATACCAGAATTTCTTATACAAACAGAAGTAATAAAGACAGCACTGGTATCAGGCAGTGGGTGCCAACCTAATGGGTGCCAGGCTATCGGACCAATCAAATAAAAAAAGAAAATCAGGCAGCACTCGCAAAAATATGGTGAAATTAAAAAAAAAAAAAAAAAAAAAAAAAAGCACACTTTATTACCTCATAACAGGAACTTTTCAGCTTGTATACGCTTGAGAAACGGTTGTGTATACAAGCTGAAACGGTTCTTTTTTATGAGGTAATAAAGTATCCTCTCTTTTTTTTCACCATATTTTTTGGAGTACTACCTGATTTTCCTTTGATATAAACAGAAGGCTTTCCTTTTGCATCCATCCTCATTTAAAATGTCAAAAGAAAAAAAAAGAAAACCCATCAGAGTTCTGCTTTTCAAGATTGAAAAAAAGCACAGCATGGTGTGCATTTCCATCTAAAAACATGTGTAACGCAAGATTGAAACTTTCTTACACTGCATAATTGCAGCAACTTTGGTTTTGGTACCTATTCAGACACTAATTGTGTCTGAATAGCCACCTGTTCCTGGTGTTCAATTGTTTGCTGCCAGTGCGTTTTCTGTCTCGTATCAGAGGCCATGTTGCTGGAAGCCTTGATGCCCATGTGACCTCTGAGACCAAGCAATGACCTCAGTAGTCGCTGGTAAGGAAACAGTGATGTATGTGAGCAGCATCACCAGCCCCTCTTCAGTGACTGCTGGAGCTATGGATTGGTTTCAGAGGTCACATGAGCATCAAGGCTTCCAGCAACACACTGTAAATAGGACATGTTTGTACCACAAAATCATAGTGTCTTATTAATGTGATATGACAGGGTTAATGTCTTAGTGATCAGTCTGTATGTATTTCTTGTCGTACATCTATAGCAGGGGTCTCAAACTCGCGGCCCGCGGGCCAACTGCGGCCCTCGGGACAATAGTTTGCGGCCCCCACCTCAATATCAAAGTTTATTGTTAGTGCGGCCCGAGTTTGATACAAATCGCACCAGGGGCGCACTGTCTGGGGGGCGGCATTTTTTTTTTACTATCTAATGTAAACCAGCCCAGGACAGGGCGCTTTAAAAAAAAAAAAAAACGCTGAGCGGGGCCTGTCCTGGGCTGGCTTACGAGACCGCGACCGGACCCGGCAGGGTACGGAGCCCGCGGACAGCTGGAGATGGCCGGGCCCTGGACCATTATGATAGCGGTCGGGGAAAGCCTGGTTCCCCGACCACTATACATAATGTTATTGGAAAGGAGTTCTGGCATATTGCAGGCCCCTTTCCAATACATGCTAGCCCAGGGGAGGTGACTGAAAATAATAAACACATATTCTCACATCTCCTGGGCACAGCGTTCTCTCCGGCGCTCCTCCGTCATGTGACTGAGGCCTGTGATTAGACCCCAGCGGTCACATGGGGCGCGGCCGCGTAATGACGTCAGTGCGCCCTCACGTGACCGCTGAGGCCTAATCACAAGCCTCGGCAGCGACGTCGGAAGAGGGTCTGAAGACGCTGAAGACAGCAGGATGGAGAGAGGATGCCAAGGAAAGGTAAGACAAGGTGAGTATGAATGTTTGTTATTTTTAATCACCTTCCCCGGGCCTCCGATTATTATACTCTGGGGTCTAAGGAGACCCCAAAGTATAATAATAGCACCTATGCGGAGGGGGGCTGTTGGGAGCTTATAATACTGTGTGGGGGCCACTGTAGAGCATATACTACTGGGTGGGGACCACTGTAGAGCATATACTACTGGGTGGGGGCCACTGTAGAGCATATATTACTGGGTGGGGGCCACTGTAGAGCATATAATACTGGGTGGGGGCCACTGTAGAGCATGTAATACTGGGTGGGAGCCACTGTAGAGCATATAATACTGGGTGGGGACCACTGTAGGGAGCATATAATACTGGGTGGGGGCCAATGTGGGGGGCATATAATACTGGGTGGGGGCCACTGTAGAGAGCATATAATACTGGGTGGGGCCCACTATGGGGGGCATATAATACTGGGTGGGTACCACTGTGGGTAGCATATTATACTGTGTGTGGGGGGAGCAATGTAGAGCATATAATGCTGTATGGGGGCCACTGTGGAGCATATTTTACTGTTTGGGGACCCGTAACCGGTTCAGGGGGGGCCCCATGTCAAATGTTCGCCTTGGGTCCCAGCCATTCCTAGTTACGCCACTGAGTATAATAATCGGAGGCCCAGGGGAGGTGAGGGAACATAAAAACCAATGTACTTACCTCTCCTGCGATCGGTGTTACTCCAAGCAGGTTTGGGGCCTCTGGTGACATCATCAGGTTGCGTCGCTGGCCCGATCACGTGACGTGTGCGCGCAATTAAACAGGGCCGAAAGCTGCAAGGAGTGCACCGATGTCCAGGATAGGTAAGTAACATTGGTTTTTATGTTTGTCACCTCCCCTGGGTCTCCGATCATTATACTCTGGGGTCTGAAATAATACCGTGTGCAGGGGCCACAATGGAGCATAATACAAGTGCAGGGGCCACTAGGGAGCATAATACCGTGTGCAGGGGCCACTAGGGAGCATAATACCGTGTGCAGGGGCCACTAGGGAGCATAATACCGTGTGCAGGGGCCAATATGGAGCATATTACTGGTGTGGAAAACCTGATGCGGCCCAGCCTCACCCAGACTCTACCTCCAGCGGCCCCGGGGTAAATTGAGTTTGAGACCCCTGATCTATAGGGTAATTTCTGTTACTGATTACTCTGTATTTCTGTATATTATAATGATCCCTCTATACTGATCAGTACATAAGTATTTCTTCAAATTCCTGTACTATAAATGGTCATGTTATAAATTGACCACTCAGCCCCCTCCCCCTCAACCAATGGTACTATAAAAACTGTACGGGCTATTGACTTAGTATGAATATAGAAGAATTGACTGCCTGTCTAAACACGATTTACATAAAATCATATTTACACTAGGGGACAAATAACTACCCGATAGAGACCCATCCATATCCTGATAAGTGGAGGATCTCTTTGTATATACTCTACACCTTCCTAGGGTAACTAGGCTATGGTGCAGTCAAGAAGAGTGACAAATAAAGGAATTGCAAATAAGGTTCACTTTCTTACAACTAACCTATCTATAAATTTCCCCATAATGGAAGGTAGCCTGTAAAGCTAGCATTAGGCACTGATTGAGAAGGTTTTAGTATCAAAACTTTAACTAATACACAAATAAAGATATTATTTAAGTGTTTAGACAGGCAGTCAATTCTATATTCATACTTTAATATCCTAAACACAAACAATACAGAGCAACATTTTTGTGAAAATTATTGAACTACTGACTTGGTAGTCTCAGCATGGGCCATGAATAGGTGCCATGCATGTCTGGAAGTCATCAAACAATGGGTGTATGTCAGATACAGTGCCTTGCAAAAGTATTCCTACCCCTTGAACATTTTTTTTTTTTTTACATTTTGTCACCTTACAACCACAAACAAATGTATTTTAATGAGATTTTGAGTGATAGCCCAACACAAAGTAGCAGATAATTGTGAAGTGGAAGGAAAATGATACATGGTTTTCAAAATTTTAATCAAATAAAAATCTGAAAAGTGTGACATGCAAAAGTATTCACCCCCTATAGCAATACTTTGTAGAGCCACATTTCGCTGCAATTACAGCTGCAAGTCTTTTGGGGTATGTCTTTACCAGCTTTGCACATCTAGAGACTGAGATTTTTGTCCATTCTTCTTCGCAAAATAGCTCAGGCTCAGCCAGATTGGAAGGAGAGCGTCTGTGAACAGCAATTTTCATGTCTTGCCACAGATGCTGAATGGGATTTAGGTCTGGACTTTGATTGGGCCATTCTAACACATGAATATTCTTTGATCTAAACGATTCCACTGTAGCAGTGGCTGTAGGTTTAGGATCATAGTCTTGCTGGAAGGTGAATCTCCTTCCCATTCTCAAGTCTTTTACAGCCTCCAACAGGTTTTCTTCCAGGATTGCCCTGTATTTAGCTCCATCCATCTTCCCATCAACTCTGACCAGCTTCCCTATCCCTGCTGAAGAAAAGCATCCGCACAGCATGATGCTGCCACCACCATGTTTCACAGTGTTCAGGGTGATGAACAGTGTTACTTTTCCACCACACATAGCGCTTTGCATTTAGGCCAAAAAGTTCAACTTTGGTCTCATCTGACCAGAGCACCATCTTCAACATGTTTGCTGTGTCCCCTATATGGCTTGGGGCAAACGGCACTTCTTAGGTCTTTCTTTCAACAATGTTTTTCTCCCACCTGAGCTGTGGATTTCTGCAGCTCCTCCAGAGTGACCATGGGCCTCTTGGCTGCTCTCTATCCAGTGCTCTCCTTGCTTGATCTGTTAGTTTAGGTGGACGGCCATGTCTTGGTAGGTTTGCAGTTGTAGAATACTTTTTCCATTTTTGGATGATGGATTGAACAGTGCTTCTTGGGATGATCAAAGCTTGGGATATGTTTTTATAACCTAACTCGGCTTTAAACTTCTCCACAACTTTATCTCTGACCTGTCTGGTGGGTTCCTTGGTCTTCATAATGCTGTTTGTTCACTAGTGTTCTCTAACAAACCGCTGAGGCCTTCACAGAACAGGTGTATTTATACTGAGACTAAATCACACACAGCTGGACTCTATTACCTAATTAAGTAACTTCTGAATGCAGTTGATTGCACTGGATTTTATTTAGGGGTATCAGAGTACATGGGGCTGAATACTTTTGCACATCACACTTTTCAGATTTTTGAAAACAATGAATCATTTTTGTTCCACTTCACAATTATCTGCTACTTTGTGTTGGTCTAGCACTTAAAATCTCAATAAAATACATTTAAGTTTGTGGTTGTAAGGTGACAAAATGTGAAAAAGTTCAAGGGGTATGAATACATTTACAAATCACTGTATATAAAAGGGGCTCCCCATCCAGTGAACTATTGCATCATTTGTAACCACAGCTAAGTATTATATCTTTTTGTTTATTAAATACTTATTTTATTATATTCTATTGTGATTATAGTCATTCTTTGACCATCTTTTAGTTAACCTGTTTAAAAAAAAAGCAGTTTGTCTACAGGCACGAAATTAAAGGGTACCAGCAGCGGACAATGGAGCTCCAGGGACAGGCCAGTATGTGTTGTTTTTTTCACTCTTGATTTTACACCTCCCCAAGGACAACCCCTTTAGTCCGCCCTATGCTTGAATACACCCATATAGCGTGGCTGAGAGTTTGAAAACCCCATTAGTTTGTGCTAAAGTATAAAACAGGATTAAAAGGGGATGTTCAGTTTCAGACAATTATTTTAAGACAAATATTCTTTGTATAATGTCCACTTTTCCAATGTGCTTTCTATATCAATTCCTCACAGTTTTCTAGATTTCTGCTTGTCGTCATTCATTCAGCTTACTTTCAGTAGATAAAAAAATCAGTCCATGGTCATGTGATACACAGGTGCTCAGCTCGTTACCAAGCTGATTAGGGTGGGTTCACACCTGCGCTTGGTGTCCGTCCGTCGCCAATCCAGTGAAAATCTCGGCGAACCTGGATTGGCGTCGGATACAGACCGGTCAGCGGCGCATTGGTTAAAAACCCATTCATTTGAATGGGTTTTTAAAGCAGAGCACGGGTGTGCGTTTACACCCTCTGCGCTGCCAATCCTTTTTTTTTCGTCGGAAACAAAGTCGGACATGCAGGACTTCGTGTCCGACGAAAAAAAAAAAGGATTGGCAGCGCAGAGGGTGTAAGCGCACACCCGCGCACTGCTTTAAAAACCCATTCAAATGAATGGGATTTTAACCAATGCGCCGCTGACCGGTCTGTATCCGACGCCAATCCAGTTCGCCGAGATTTTCACTGGATTGGCGACGGACGGACACCAAGCGCAGGTGTGAACCCACCCTTACTGTGATGTGACTATAACGAGCTTTGCACCGATGTGTCCATCACATGACCATGGATCATAAATCACATGACCATGCACTGATTTTTATCCACTAGTGTAAGCAAAATGAATGACAGCCATGAGGAATTGATACAGAAAGCATATTGTAAAATTGTAAAACTTTTCATTATACAAACATTTGTCTTTCAACATGTATCTGAAACTGAATAGCCCCTTCAATGCATACCACCAATTTAGTTCTGTGTACTTTGGTGAAGTCCATGTTGCTGTGAACACAAATTTAGTGCACTAAAATAAAAAAAAATAAAAAAATCAGCAGTGTTGTTATATCTGACAGCAAGAATAGCACTGCATACAACCACAAAGTAAACCTACAGTCCCCACTATAGGTCAGTAGGGTCTGTCAGGTGTCATTGAGATCTGATGTATGGCTGATCAGACACTACACTGTGGTCTCAGTTATAAGCAGAAGCCATGACATTGGTGTGAATAAAGCCTACAAATTCATATTGCTGAAAAGTTAACATGATTCAACAATTGCAGCAGAACAGACAGTACTTACTGGCATAGAACTGTAGAGGATGTGTTTCAACATGACACACGACAATAGAATAATAGCCTGGAAGAAGTGAAGTGTGGCAGTCCTCCTGCCTCATCCAGATAAAATAATCTAAGCCTCAGAATGTGACGAGAATTAAACCCATTTAATTAGACGAGGATCAATGTTTAGATTTCTGCTGATGAACATAATGAAATCACATTAGACACACATACACACAGTGTCATGCACGCCTGAACATGGGGAAACATGGTAACTGATCACCAGGAACAGCAAGACATCATCATCATCATCCTATAGAATACTACTTCCTACTGCAGCCAGGTATGGATCTAGGGCTCATGCACACACGTTACGGATCCATACAAGTCCGAAAACAAAGCAGTAACAAAGCACAGAAAGAAATCTAACCAGATATAGGTCTTTGTATGAAATCAGTTGCATACATGGAGTCAGAGTAGCATGTTCCTTTATAGATAGCTCTCCAACAGAGGTACAGATTCACAAGGGGAAATCTTTTCCATGTTGTCAAAAAATGGCGCTCTCTCGGCAACGTAGACACCATTTCACAAGAGGAAAACAATATTAGGTTGAACCAAATAGTTGCCATTTTATGAAAACATGGAAAACTCTTTGGTGCAATGAGGATGTTGATAGCTCTCCAACAGAGGTACAGATTCATAAGGGGAAAACTAAGTTTGATTCAGGTGGCCCTAATCTATTTACAGGGCTGGATTGATATGTTGGGCTCTGATGACAGACTTCCTATAAGATGATGTATTATAAAAGCATTGTTCCTAGGTAAGGCAAGGAAATCCTTGACAGCACCATAGCAGACCGCATTACAAATCAGTGCACTAAGGCTATGATTACATATGTGCTGGATTCTCTATTGGAAATTTCATCGCAGAGGACTTTTTCCTCTGCCCGTTTCAGTTTTAAAACAGCGGACCCCCAAAGGACCCCATTATAGTCAATGGGGTCTGTCGGACTAATGTGAACCTAGCACAAACTGGCTCTGTTTGGAAATCAGACACAGTGTCATGGATTCCATTTTATAAAAAGGGAATCAGTGATGCGTATGTGATCATAGCCAAATTTAAGTTGCAGATTTTAACATTATATATTTTTTGTGTGTCATGGTTGTGAATACTCACTCATTACACAAGCATGTGTGACCATGGATGTGACCATAAAGGGTGACTACTTCCACACTTTCCTAAAAAAGGAGTGAATCGGCCCCAACATCCGCACAAATAGCTGCCACCACCCATCAGTTATGGTAGATGAAACACCGACATACCTATTACTTGCACAACTGTGCTCTCTGGAGCCATGCAGTGAACCTCTACAGCACCAGAATACCCAAGGTAACAAAACTAAGCAGTATTTTCCATCTTCAGGATTATGAGGACTTTTAGGGTCAAGGACAATTTTATAAAACTTTAAAGATTTAATTACATGAAGTACAGACCTTATGGAAAAATGTATTAAAAAAAAGATAAGATGACATAAAATACAAAAACTGTATAAAAAATAAAAGTGGAAAACAAAGGAACAGAACTCTTACAAGCCAGGCCATAGAGCCCGGCAGGAAAGTGAACAGACTACATCTCTAGATATCTGACAAAGGGGATCCCGTCCATCATCACTTTTTGTAAGACTACTAACCCAATCCTCTTCTCAGAACCTCTCACTTGTGTCTAGGGATAGCCTACTACATGGGCTAAATCAAGATATGTCCAATTTTGGGAATATCACTTAAAAGAAAGGATGTGGTGTAAAAAAAAAAAATACAATTAAATTAGTAAAATATAATGTTTATTCATAAGAAGAATTTAATCATAAATATAATAATTACACATATCAAAAGGTTAAAAAAAACAGCAGGGCAAATGGTGAAATGCCTACACAGGGAAGGCTTCATCAGGGACACGTGATGAAGCCCTCTTAGGCAAAACGCGTAGGGAGATGCATTCCCAGATGTGTACTTGTGTGTATCAGGGCTCCATTATTCTATGCCATAGCTACAGGTACTTATGGTTTTTTGAATCTTTCCTACTCATCTTAATATTGGTAACTGGTTGTATGGATAGATACTGCTGGGCACAGATTCACTATTTTAGTTTCAGCATGTTGCAATTTAGTGCAACGCTGGGTGGAGCCTTATCCATATACAACTTGCTATAATTGCTGTATTTGTGGATATTTTCTCTAAATTTGTATTTCACTAACATAGGCTTTGATTCGTGTCTCAACTAGTTAGTAGATTGATCATAGTTTGTATTTATAAGTTTTGTGATTGTTATCTATTTAACTTCCACGTGGTCACCACCACTTTGGTTTGCTACTATAACATAGTGCTATATTAGCGGATCTTCCATGCACTTTATTTACATCCATTTTGCTGAGATATAAAATACTCCCATGTACTAATTAGCTATTTATGATCAATATATTTATTTCTTAGGTATTTTGTTAAAGAGGACATTTTATGTCCTCATCAATGTGCGGTTTTATATAACGGGAGAAAGCCTACAGTGTGCTGAATTCAGCGCACTGTTGGCTTTGCCGGTATGTGCCCCAATACTGGAGATATCAGAATTAAAGGGGTATTGCCATTAACATAATCATATCTACATTTTTGCAAATATAAGTAGATAAAAATTCTGCAGAGTTTTAAAGATTTCCTCTACCTATCTTAGTGGTGACATTCTGTTGTCCTGTTCAGTTGCCAATGGATACGACCACAAATGCAGAAACTTTCTATGGTCTTGGACTTGTCAGGAACCCAGCCATGATTTTCTTATTGTAGCTGGGTTATCAGGCAGGGACACTACATACTACATGTATCAGACGATATCCCGGCCACAATAAGGAAGTCATGGCTGATTTTCTGACCGTAGAATGGTCCTGCATTCATGGTCGTATCCACTGGAAACCGATCAAGAACACAACTTGTGACCACAAGATATTTAGAAAAAAATCTTTAAAACTCTGCAAAATGTTTAATTACTTATATTTGCAAAAATGTTTAACTTTTAATTATCTACAAATTTAAAAATGGTTATGTTCATGGGAATACCCCTTTAATGGCACTGACTTAGACTTGTACTGGGGAGGCGATGATACTAGGCTGTAAGGCCCACCCTTCTGACAGTGGAGAGATATTGATGCCAAAATTAACGGCACTGATAACTCCAGCACTGGGGCAAATACCAGGAAAGCCTCGTTGTTTTTGTTTTCTGCTGTGTTATTTATGATTAAATTCTTCTTATGAATAAACATTATATTTTTATATATTTTGCTATGATAATTGTTTTTTTGATCACATCCCTTCTTCTAAGTGGTAAGTAACATTTGCATTGTGGTCTAGTGAATTGTGAGGTGATATGTATGTTGGTCATACTATTTGGGGAATATGCCATAACTCCTGGTGGGTACCTCATATAGAGATGATATGCCAGCAAGCAATGCTAAAAGTTTTTAGAAGTCTAGACATACAAAACATGCAGATTAACTCATGATCCCTTCCACAAATACATAATTTGGGGTGGTTATTAATGTTAAAGGTCCAGATGCTTGACATGAGTGAAGCACCCGGCTTCCCTATCCATCTTCATACAGAGATATGCTTATGACTTTGGTGTTATCTCCTATACAGAGTATTATCTGTGCAGGACTCCTGGATCCAACCATTCAGCTGGAGTATCTCACGCATCCCCCACTCAAAGCCACAGCTATGGGCAAATTAGTTGACAATGATCAGCAATGAATTAACATCCTGCTTAAATGATCACCTGCATCCTGAGCGTTGGATTGAGAATTGGAATTAACATACATATTAGACATACAAGACATAACCACTACAACAAACGCAAACCATAACAAGAACAAAATTCATAACTACCCAGTACAACATATACACATTTCACAACAATATGTATGACATCTGTTTTAAGAAAGGGCTGATGCCATGTACCAAAAAATAAAGGTAGTAAATGATTAGCTTCTATAAAAGGTTTATTAGACATGATGTAATTCTGCCATCCAGTGGATATTGTATTGTATTGCATTGTACCATACCCTAAAAGCAAAGAATATACAGTGCAGTTGATTTCCTGTATCAGATGGCAGCAAGGTAAGTAATAGGATGCTGTATATTATACAGTGTATAAGGTTGAGTTCCTAAAGTGCCTTTTTGTTGGGCACCACAACACAAGAAAATTTGCTTCTTAACTCCAAATGTGGCAAAATAAATCCCCAGATCAACAACCTAGCTCCAAAAATTTAGTAACCAGGCTATTTTCGGCCTGCAGAGAGCTGAGGTGGGCAGCAAAATGGCGGAAGCCCTTGGATGCCACGGTCATATCTCTCTCTCTCTCCAGCACAGACAAGTTTTATTCATGTGGAATGATCTGCTAACAAGCAAAGACACGCCTACCCAATCACATCACTAGAGAACATCATGTGACCGTCTGATGTCACAAAGGTCCTTACTAAATACTCGTTACCGTGAACCATCAGGAAATCCGGAATCGTGGTGAATCGAAGATTTCCTGAAATTCGGAACGAATTCCACTTCTGCAGAATTGATTCGCTCATCTATACTCATTTCCCATGGACCTCCGCTAATTAGGCTAGTTGCACACGACCCTGCCCCGGCTGTGCTTCTGCAGCCCAATTCATTCGATGAATAGGAGCCGCAGAAGCGCGGCCACAAAAGTGGACAGGAATAGGACCTGTCCTGAGTATTGTGGCCCGGACTGTGTAATACACGGTCATGTGCCAATAGAAATGGATGGTTGAAAGTGCTATCTGGGAAAAACCTGGATATCACACTAATCTAGCCTATGGTCATCTGCAAGGGGCCTTAAACTAAGGGGTCCACTATAATAGCAGTGCTGGTCAGAACAAAGTCGCCGAGCAAACCTCGCGAAGTTCACCCAACACATACTCATATGTGGAAAGGAGTGTGGCCTAAATAATCAGCATTAACGATAATCGAGGTAAAATGCCCAATGAATCGCAATTTTTATTTAGGTCATAATTGCCCAGCCCTAATATATATTGTGACAATTGTGGGTAGTTTAGCATCAAAGGTAGCAGCTTCCTGGACTTAAAAGAGGTGTTGGTGACACTGGGTGCCAAATAAACAGCAGAGCAGGTAACAGCAATCCAAAAAAAATGGCTTTATTCAGCCTGTAAAAGTAAACAGGAACAAAAATAACGAAACAGCCACACACAGGGCAATACCTCACTTCTTGAGCCCTGACTAACTTCTGGGGGCAAGAAGCTTTAATGAGGGTACTTCTTTGAGATCTGACTCATACTGAACTTAACCAGTCTTTTAGGACAGACCACCTGTCCGTCTCCAGATGGTTCCAAAATGTCCAAAAGCTAAAACAGTTATTCTCCCTTGATCAGGGCTCTCTGGATGAGCCTGGGGCTGATGGTATCCCTCCTGGGGCTGTGAAGGTGACCGTTGAGCCCCAGTCCAGCTTCAGGGGCAGGCAGACTCTGCACACCCTAACTTCTCCAAAGCTCACATTGAACTAACTAGACTGAACTCAGGCCAATGGTTACTGTGGAGACAGAGTCTCCCACAACCCCGCCCAGTGGCCTGTGATAGCCTGAACCAAGGCAAGGTTTGAACACTGCAGGGGAGAAACAATAGGGAAAAAGCTGCAAACAATTACATTTAAACACAGAACACGGAACATACCAACACAACCCAAAGGCACAAAAGACAAAATTTAAAGCAGCAGACTCTGGGATGCTGCAATAATTTCACAAAAAGTTAAATGTGATCATCGTACTGTGAAGAGATTTGTGGTGGATTCAGAGCACAGATAAAGATATAATAAGGAAGGTTTCTGCCAGACAAACTTATCGAATTAAGAAAGCAGCTGCTAAAATTCCATTACAAAGCAGCAAACAGGTATTTGCAGCTGCTGGTGCTTGTTTACAGAGTAGTGCTGTGCAACCCTGGATGGTCCAAGTGGATGGAGTAGTGGATGGCCACCATATCTCAACAAGGCTGCAATGTCAGCAAGGAGGTGGAGGAGTCATGTTTTGGGCCAGAAACATGTAGAAATATAGAGATTCTGACTGACCACTTTCTGTATCAAAATCCTCTTCATGCTTGAAAATGCACCATCTCATGCAGCAAAGAATACCTCCTGAGTCATTGGCTGCTATGGCATAAAATAAGAGAAACTCATGATTTGGCCACCATCCACCCCTGACTTCAACCCTATTGAGAACCTTTGGAGTATTCCTCAAGCAAAAGATCTATGAGGGTGGGAGGCAGTTCACATCGAAACAGCAGCTTTAGGAGGCGATTCTGACAAAGAAATTCAAGTAGAAACTATTGAAAAACTCACAAATTCAGTGGATGCAAGAAGTGTGAAGGTAGTATTAAAGGAAGGTGTCCCATATTAACATGCAACTTTACCCGTAATGAAGTTTTTGATTGAAATACCTTTGGATTTCAGTAAATGTGACCTCTTAATGCTGCAAACATTCAACAAGTGACCATTTTCAGTTATTTACAGGGCACTGAATTTTGATCAGTCTAACAGCTCACATGGAGGAGTGTGGAACAGTAATCTTCAATGGGACAGTCGGGAGACAAAAGACTCAGGGGCTATATGAGTGTAGTGTGATGCAGGTCTTAGTGCAAGATGGAAAAGGCCTGGCTTCAGTCAGTATCCTACAAAGAGCACAGGGGCCAGAGGAGTTGTAAAAGTTATTCTCTCCAATTTACTATGGCTACTGACACATTTCTGCCACAGGAACAAGAAGTCAGGAGCAGACAGAAACTCTTGATGCACAAGACTGATAGATGCTAGAAGAGTTGTATTTAACCCTTCCAGACTCAGCTAAGTAAACATCCTCCTGACTTTTAATTTCAGCTCCACAGTTCCCGTCATGTGTGAGGTCCTGGTTTGGGGCCTGCTTAGGTTGCTCTGGGCATAGAACATAGACCCAGGTGCTTTCTGCGGTAACCTGTGATCCTCCAGCAACTTATCTTCTTGTGGTGAAACTGGGAGAATCTACTGCCATGGAACACTTCCCAGCTGGAGACCGTCTAAGAGTAACCCATAGTATGTAGGTGGGGTATGTGTCCTGACTGCAGTGTATTTTACACACTGGCTTGTAGTAAGGGTTAATCACGTGGCCAGAAGCTCAAGAGCCTCTAAGTCTACGGCTCCACGTTGCGGAAAAGCAGCTTTTTTTGTTGCATTTTTTGAGCCAAAGCCAGGAATGGATTGAGCAAAAGGTAGAAGTGTAAGAACTTCCTATATATTTCCCATTCCTTTTGTAGCCATTGTTGGCTTTGGCTCAAAAAACCGCAACATAATAAGCTGCGTTTCCGCAATGTGGGGCCATAGCCTTAGAGTACAATTACAGATGTAAAGCTGGGACAAATTAGACATCTGTGTATATTAATATGGACCATGCTGGTATAACCCAGGCATCTTCAGGCATATAATCATACAAGTCATAGATCTTGTTGTATATAGTGTACAGGTCACTAAGGGGGCATCAGTACTGTGTTCAGGGCACTAGGGAGTATCCTTACTTGCAGGTTCAGGGCCCTGTGTATGCAGCCTGCATAGAAGTTCAGCTCATTGATCTTACTTTTTAGTTTCTTTGAGCAGAAAACAAGAAAACTGACATTCAAGAATCGATCAGGAGTTTAAAAAAAAAACAAATAAAAAAAGAGATTTTTATTAACAGAAGCATGGGGAACCCCCCTCCCCTCAAAAAAAAAAAACCCCTCCATTTCTTTTCACTATTTATCTTGTCCCAAAAAGTTTTATAAAAAGCAGTCAAGATTTCAGACAATTTCCAAAATGTTAGAAATAATATAGCACAACTTGTCCTCCAAAAATAATTTAAAAAAAAAAAAAAAAAAAAAAAAAAAAAAAAAAATCACACCTTGCACAGCTTCGTATACAGAAATACAATAAGTGTTAAAGGTGACAGGATATGGAAAGGTTTTTATTTTTCAAAGATTAGGATTTTTGTAAAGGTGTGAAAACATAAAAGCTATATAACTTTGGTATTGTCATAATCTTGGACCCTCAGAATATAGCTAACATATTATTTTGGCTGCATAGTGAGCACCATAAAAAACAAATATTTTTTCTGTAGTTCTGTTTTTTGTCTTTTTTAACTTTAATGCTGACTTAAAGTAGCTCCCTTGAAAAGGTGGCCGAGCAGCCGTGCATAATATGCCTTACCACTGCAGTAGAGACAGAAGTTGTATTGTCCAGAGACCATCATTGTTGTTCATCTTAGAACAATTTCAGTTTTTCAACCCACATTGGTTTCTTCTGGTTGCCGAAACCTATATATTCCTTTAAAAAGAATGGTGCCAGATGAATCTCCGAGACATTCTCTAAACCGTAAACAGATTCAAGTTGCCAAACCAATTAAATCATCCAAGGTAGCCAGAAGATGTCAGCCCTCCAATTCATCTTTGATTTGGTGTGCCAAGTCATCCCAGAATGCTACAATTTGGGTTCCTCCAAAAACCAAGCATTTTAACCTACATTTATAGTACCCTGGCAAAGAAGTAGCAAGCAAGATGCAGCTGAAGATGCCCTGTCAGGTTCCTAAAAGACTTTGCACTAGGTGGATAGGAACTTCTAAAGGTTGGACGTAACTGGATCACTTTGCTCCCAAAGTAGGGTCATCTAAGCCAAGGCTCCTCTTAACAACAACCACATGATAAATCCAACCTTGACATAGTCTGTGGGAAGTCAGTGTGCTTAAAGTTCAAAGTGAATTGTCCACAGTCTAAGAAAATCATGACAAGTGTAAGGGTCTCCCTGATAACAGGGTGGTAACAGAAGGTGCAATCTGGTACCGCTAGTAAGTAAAATGGAGACTGAGAAGATGAAATTGTGGCTTAGGGAATAGCTGGTGCCAGCACTGGAGACATAACATGCAGTTGAGCAATAGGAGCAGTTGATCCTGGTGATTTCGCCGACAGATCTCTTCTTCATGTAACCCAAATGAAGGAGCACCAATAAGAATGGCTTTTACAGACTTTCATAACAGTACACCTGCCAGAGAACAGGTGGCAAACAGACAGAGCAGGTATACAAGCAGAACATAAGGTCAGAACATAAGCAGACAAACTAACTTTGCAAAACACTGTTGCAAGGACACTAGGAACCTTATTGCTCCAGCACATTCCAATGGGGAAAGGTTTCCGAAATAACCTAGGGATACAGGTACTTGGCCAAGTACAGTTACATTGCTAACAGTGCTGTCACAGTACAGAGATAAAGCATATACATACTAATGTTACAGTACAGGGATGATACACAGTGATGACCCAGAATAGAGATAAAGCAAACTATAATACTAAGTACAAAGATAAATCGGGCACACAGTCTGCCTCCTTCCCCAAGTAATCATTTGGAGTCAAAAAAAAATCCTGAGTGATTGTATTGAAATAATAGGGTAACTGTCATTTTCCTGGACTTTTCTATCGGCACATTGTAACAAATTCAAATGTGAACATACCCTCATTCTGACAGTTTTACAGACTGTTTTAATCCTTTGATGAATCAAAACAATGGACTATAAAGCTGTAATATGAAGTCAGTGTAAAGCACACATTATACCACAATACTCTCCCACTCATTTCAAATGGGAATCAGACAGATTTTTTATCTATAGCTGTTTTTTTCAGTTAGAGGGAAATAAAAATGATCATAGCCTATCTTCAAGAGCATTCCACCTTGCAAAGCTTCCATTCCACCTTTGAAATGAATGAGAGCCAGAAAAAATGACTTTTTTCATTTCGTTTTTTGCATACCACATGTAGCTTTTTTCTGCCTCTCATTCATTTCAATGGGCTTTTGAAGGTGGAATCCACCTAAAGATAGATCAATTATAAGGCTGGGCAAGTAATCACAAAAATAACCTGTTCTGGGCTCCTGAACAACATCAAGGACCGCTGAGGCCTGTGATTGGACCTCAGCAGTCATGTGGTGTTGTAACACAAAGACGCAAGTTTGACAATGTCGGTCACGCTTGCTTCATTGTGTCACTATGCCACATACCACAGAGGCCCAATCACAAGTCTCCGCGGTCCCTGATTTCATTCAGCAAGCCGGAAGACCAGGGGAAATAAGTAATACAGCCGGCGCTGTGGAATCCGTGGCGGAAAGCTGAAGCTGAGCCTCAGCTTTAGGCCTCATACACAGTTAGTGTGCTAGCCATGTTTTTCAGGCTGAATTTGGAGAAGATTTGGAGGTGAAACCTGCCTCAAAATAAAACACTGTCTCTTGGATACTCTGCATTCTGATTATGCATCTCACGATCTTTAGTGATCGTGAGAGGTAATGTATGTTGTTTATTCATCACGCAATTTTGTCGCATGTTCAGTGTATTACAATATGGCGGTATTGTTTCTTTATTTCTTTGTATCTATATAGCAGACATCAATTTATTATTATTCAGGTGTGTTCTGTGGCATTTGATTGGTGGGGTGGGGTTTAAATAATGATGCATGTGTCCTTACAAACATACCTCCGGACGAAGCTGTAGGCGAAACGCGCGTCAGGTTGTTTGTGCCTTAGGTATGTTGTTTCAGGATTTTTTCATTTTATAATATATGGTTTTTTAGCACCTCTCTACATTTAAATCTATGGTATGACTTTAGAGCAGCTTTGGTTGCATTTGAATATGCTATTTCTAATTATCTCAAGTGCATTTGTGCAGGTGCTTTGCCATGACTATTTATTTATTTGATACCCTGAGCTTCATGCCTTTGTAGGTTGTCTTAGGTATGTTGTTTCAGGATTCTTTCATCTTGTAACATATGGTCTTTTAGCACTTTTCTATATTTAAATTTATGATATGACTTTAGAGGAGCTTTGGTTGTATTTGAATATGCTATTTCAGATTATCTCAAGTGCATTTGTGAAGGTGCTTTGCCATGATTATTTATTTATCTGATACCCTGAACTTCATGCTTTTGTACACATTAATTATTGTTTTTTTCCTGTATTCCCTCGTGTGTTCATTTGTATTTTATTTATTTGTTAATAAACTTTGTTAATTTTTACTTTTGTGTGGGCATGATTTTGTTTTTTGATTTATTGCTTGTCCTGCACATTTTTTGTTAATTGGTTATTAGCCCATTTTTTGTTTATATACTGCCTCAAAATAAGTAACAAATTCCTCCGTGTGAATGGGGCCTAAAAGGTACCAGAGTTCTGATCATAAAACATATTTGTTTATAATTATGAAGATTTGTCTTCATTTGTCTGTTGTATCTTTAGGAGACTATGAAAAACACAACAGTATTCCTCTATGCTAACCAAATACAAAATCGAACAGTGCATATACTATGAACCATAAGCAATCTAAATGAAGGGAATAAAGAGGAGCCTGTCACCTACCAGAAGCTCCACCCTGCATTCTAATTGGCTGTCTGCCTAATCTACCGCCATATGCACAATGCCAAAACCACTTGAATAGTACCTGCTCAGGCAGAGGTCACACACTGCAGCTCCACGGTTCTTTCCCATGCATGTGGTGTATACGAAAGGCTCTGCACACGTCACTAGTTCGCCAACAGAAAAGTCTCTTGTTACTCGCAGACCATTACCCTTCCCAGGGCTAAGGAATTTCTCAAAATTTTCTGCCATAGGTCAAAGTAGTTGTCGAGTCTTTTGAATGTGCACTCCCACTATGGACTCCTAAGTGCTTGCTTCAGGGCCAGCGTATTCGGAAATAATCTCAGTGGGATGTGGCCAAGTCAGCATGTAACCACGCTTGTAGCGGTCGTTGGTATGGACTTCAGTGTGTGATGTGAACTATGTTTTAGGATATCTCAGTAACAACAACTCTTTATTTGTTTCAGTCTTATCCCAGACATCATTCAAGTCTGATCTGTGTGAAAAATGCAAAATTTCTATGAGTACCGTATATATACAATGGATCGAACACTTGTATACCAAGCCAGTTGTGTAAAAATAACATATCCAGGTAACAACACTGCATAGACATAAAACACAATCTTTATTACAAATGTGTATTTTTACTCTGTCCCCTACAGGTGCATCTCAATAAATTAGAATATCTTTGAAACGTTTATTTCTTTCAGTACTTAAATTAAAAAAGTGACCTCCTATATTTCCTTGATTCTTTACACAGTGTTCTATTTCATGTGTTTTATTTCTGTAAATGTTGGTTATGGATTACAGGTAATGAAAACCAAAATCTAAGAAAATTAGAATATTATAAAAAAGTTCAGTATTGTAAATTCAGTGTGTCACCTGCCAAGGTTTCCTAAGCCTTTGAATGGTCCCTCAGTCTGGTTCAGTAGGACACACAATCATGGAAGACTGCTGATTATGAATTGAATTACTGAAGTGAATGAACGTTTCAAAAATATTCTAATTTATTGAGATGCACCTGTATAGCTATCCTGAACCATTTGACCCCAAATTTCACACATTGGTAAATTGTGTCAGGGAAGGTTCTCTTAAAGGTTCCGCACGTCAGCGGGCCTTGATAGAAGATACAGGAGGGCACAACATTTCCAACCACAGTTACATTGGGGTACATTTATTATGCCTTGTACTCAAGTTTTCTGGCGTACAAGGCATAAAAAGTTGCAATTTTCACAAAAAATATTTGCATCCCTTTCCACACTTCTGTTAAAAGGTGCCATAACTAGGATGGGGAAGGAGGCAGGGCCATCAGCCTCACCAGATCTATCAACATTTACACCAAAAACTGTGAGCTGGCATCAGTGTCGGACTGGGATGTCTAGGGCCCACCAGTGGAATTGTTTCTAAGGGCCCACCAACAGGACCCCTGCAGATCACTGGTACCGAGACAGGGCGGCTAAAGGTAATATGCCGGGAGCCATGCTGCTCACCCACTATACCATGTGCACTACCTAAACCTACTGCTACACCTTGTATGGCAAGTGAACAACGTGGCTCCAAGAATTGTTGCCTTTACCTGTAGCCACACTGTCCTGGAAAAGCTGATCTGCAGAGGTCCTGGCTGTTGTATCATCGCAGATGTAATATTGATGGCCTATCCTAAGGACAGGCCATCAATATTAGGAAGATGAGGCGCCACCATGAGACTGAACAGACACAGGCAGGGGACAACGGGGTGCTGGGGACAGGTGAGTATGCTTTTTTTTTCTCTCTTTTTTTTTTTTTTTTTATAATTTATTTTTTCTTATTTGTACATCTCCCTGGTGGCCGACACAGTGGTCGCTCCAGTTTATGGATAACTTTTTTTTTTTTTTAACATTAAGGATTTTATTAAATTTTTGCATATAAACAGAAATAAAACATTTCAAACAACATTATTATGCGGGAAGCTCATGGCGGGGAAGGGAGGGAGGGGATGGAGATAGGGGTTGAGAAGTGACAAATGGAGCAAATTAGAGGGGAACATAAACTCTGTCGCAGCAGGGCCGAACAAAGAATTCACTTTTCATATTGAGAGAGATAAAACAGTACAAACAACAAAATGATCAGGGAAGTTCATGGATGGGGAGGGAGGCTAGGGGATAGGAGATGAGAAGAGATTAATGGAGTAGAATAGGGGAATAACATAGGCTCTGTCGCAACAGAGCCGAACCCAGAATTCAATAAAATGTAGAGTAAAATCAAAACAAAACTACGTTATTATAACAAAAGATAGGTCGGGTCGGGGGTGGGTGTGGTTTGGAGGTCCCTATTGGGGGGATATAGAGGGGAAAGCAGACTGAAATTCATTAGAGTGGTAAAAATGATTCCAAAGGAGCCATGTTTGTTGATGGGCCTGTCGCAGCTCCGCCGGCATATTTTCCATACTACGAATGAGCAAAACCTCCTTAAGCCAGGACACCAGAGAAGGGGGCGTCTGAGACTCCCATAGTCTAGGAATCACAGACCTTGCGGCCACAAGCATGAAGCCTATCAATTTGCGGGTGTGTTTCTCATATTTATACGGGAAGATAGTGGACAACCTCTTTTAAGGGGTTGTCTGGGCCAAATTTTTCTATGGCTACTTCACTGGTCCCCCCATACAGTGGCCTCTTCACTGGTCCCCCATACTGTATGGGGAACAGTGATGGGGTCATTATATTGTGTGGGAGCAGTGATGGGGGCTAACATCCTGTGGGGGGACATTAAACTGTGTGAGGCATATTAAAGGGGTTGTCCAGGGTAAATCTTTTTTATGGCCTATGCTCAGGATAGGCCATAAATACCTGATCGGTAGGGGGCTGACACACGGCCCCATCAGCTGTTCGGAGCCACTTCCGGAGCTCATTCTGTACACAAAACAGGGCCGGAAGCAGAAAGCTCCATCCGCTGTATAGCAGCCCGGCGTCTTCACTGCAGCTCAGCTCCTACTGACTTCAATAAGTGCTGAGATACAGTGAAGGTGCCCAGCCCCTATACTGTGGACAGAGCTTTCTGCTTCTGGCCCTGTTTTGTGTACAGGACAGGCATCAGAAGTGGCTCCATACAGCTGATCGGTCTGGGGTCAGCCCTCTACAGATCAGGTATCTATGGCCTATCCTGAGGATAAACCATAACAAATTATACCTGGACAACCCCTTTAAATACCCCCCAGGGCCCCCCTAATGTGCCACACTTTAAAGAGGTTTCCAGTATAATTTTTTTCTTTTTTTATAATTAGTCCGGGGAAGGTGAATCCCCCCCTACCAAAACACACAACAAACATACTAAACATACTCACCTGTCTCCGGTGTCCTCCCAGCACGGTCCAGTCCTGCAGCTCCGCTGTCTTCTTTTTGTCGGAATTCCTCACTGGTTGTGACGTCCGGGGTCCCTTCCCTTAGGCCGCTGATTGGCCTCAGGGGTCACGTGACGTCACAGGTAGTCATGTTCAGGGGGAACTTCAGCTGGAAGAAAACAACAGAACTGCAGGACCGAACTGCACTGGGAGCCAATGGGGACAGGAGAGAAAGTTTTGTTTTTTTTTTTTTTTTGTTTTGTTGTTGTCAACTTCCCCGACGTAATTAAAAAAAAAAAAAAGTGAAGGAGCCACTGTATTGAGTATAAGCTCCAAAGTGGACCCCACCCAGTATTATAAGCTCCACAGTAGACCCCACACAGTATTATATGCTCCCAATAGCCCCCCTCCGCTTCGGTGCTATTATTATACTCTGGGGTCTCCTCAGACCCCAGAGTATAATAATCGGAGGCCCAGGGGAAGTGATTAAAAATAACAAACACTCATACTCCCCTTGCCTTACCTTTCCTTGGCATCCTCACTCCATCCTGTCGTCTTCAGGCCCTTTTCCGACGTCGCTGCTGAGGCCTGTGATTGGGCCTCAGCGGTTACGTGGGGGCGCACTGACGTCATTACGCGGCCGCACCCCATGTGACTGCTGGGGCCTAATCACAGGCCTCAGTCACATGACGGAAGAGTGCCAGAGAGAACGCTGTGCCCGGAGAGGTGAGTATCTATTTATTATTTTCAGTCACCTCCCCTGGGTGCCTTGCCCTGGCATCTATTGGGAAGGGGCCTGCAATATGCCAGGGTCCCTTTCCAATAACAGGATGTATAGCGGTCGGGGAACCAGGCTTTCCCCGACCGCTATCATAGTGGTCCGGGTCCCCGGCCATCTCCAGCTGGCCACGGGCACCATAGCCCGCCGAGCCCGCGATCGTTACACCACTGTTCAGGGGTCCTGATCGGGATGGTCAGGATCCCGATCAGGCCCCCATAACATGATGACTAATAGTCGGGGCTCGGGGCCCACCGCTGGATTCACCAGTTCCCCGGTGGGCCAGTCCGACCCTGGCATACATATCCCCTCCTGGCAAACTGTCCAGTGGAGGGTGCATGTCATTTAAAGGAAGCATATGCCTCCTCATAAATATGTGCACCCTCTGACAGTGATGGGGTTATGAAGACTGACATTGTTAACTCATAAATCGTCCCCAATGTTTGTGTTGGACTATCACTTAAAGTCTCAATAAAACATATTTAAGTTTGTGGTTGTAAGGTGACAAAATGTGAAAATGTTCAAGGGGTATGAATACTCTTGCAAGGCACTATATCAACTGCGTCATGTGCATAAGAGGTGATAGTTTAGTCCTCATTAGTGTCGATCTCTGTTATCAGCCATTATCAGAGGATTATACCGAGAGGACATTGTATACATACATACACATACACACACACACACACACACACACACACACACTTCCATCAGGTCACCAGACCACAGGATTTGTGGCCATGCTATGGCCCATATTGCATAAAAAGAAAACTGGCCTTTGTGTGACACAGTCTCTAAGATCCAAAGCTTCTAATCTGGTGGTTTTTGCTTTTTACGTTAGATAGTGTACTTTACTACTTGACCCTACATGGGATGGTGCATTGGAGCAATTGTCTCTACCAACCAATCAAATTAGTACTTTTATTTTCAAATAGGCCTTGGACATATGACAGCAGAAAGTGCATTGATTGCTATGGGCAACTGTCTTATTTTTCTTTTACACATTAATCATCCTCCATTGCGTCTTATGTTTTTTGGGCACATACTGAATTACATGAGTTATCCAGTTTCTAATACCGATGGCCTATCCTTAGGATAGATCATCAATATTAGATCTGTGGGGTCCAACACCCTGGACCCCTTGCAGATCAGCTGTTCAGGAACAGCATGGCCCCAAGTATTATTTACATGCCAGGAGCCATACCATATGATGTGTAGCACTGGCTTTAGGTACAGCTTTAGACCAGCACTGCAGTACCTAAAGCTGCACGAGTGAGCAGCACAGGTCTCAGCATGTAAACATTACCGGGAGGCATGGTGTCCCTGAACAGCTGATCTGCAGGCCTAAGGATAGGCCATCAATATTAGAAACTGGATAATCCATTTAAAAAGTTTTCAGCCAGAACTATAGAAGGGGGTGGCAGCGGCTGGATGATCGTCTTGACTTCAGTGGCATTCTTTAGACCCACTTTTTCCTATTGCTGTATAAAGAAAGACATATTTAGTCATGTAACAATACAATACACTGTATTTAGATAAGATAATACTGTATAAAGGAAGGCATATACAGACAACATTGCTAAACACAGGTATGCAAACCATATAAGTGATTAAACATATGCATTATTCTATACACATAATAGAAATAATTCAATACAAAATTGCAGAGTTAAAGCAGATACAGGAAATTGGGCGTGCTGCAGCTGTGCAGAAGCCTGATGGAGACAGTCACAAACTACAATGCGCAGAAGGAAGAGGAGTCCAATAGAGAGTAGACTCACCTCAATGGCTTATTGCATGGTGATAGTGTGGACCGGATGTGTATGAAAGCACGTGGCGAGAGTCAGGAGGAGGAGGAGGATATATGTCTATAGTGTTCAGCTGAGCAGTAGAGTACAAGCACATGACAAGGGAAGGAGGACTTGGCTGCACCTCATGCTATGCTGAGCTTAGTGTATCAGATAGACTGGGGGCTGGATGTAGAGCAGACGTAACATGGAGGAGTGGCAAAGACCTCAGTACTCTCCATTAACTGTTTATGGACCAAAGGGATAGAGGTGAAGTGCCTAAATATGTGTACTGGATTATACAGGAAGAGAACCACAAGGATAAACGGAAACAGCACAATGTTTCCTATATGTCCTAGGCGAATAATGTAAAATGAGGGCAACGAATGAAACAAAGCGCAGACAGACAGAGGGTAAATCTGAGCTATAGGACATATATATCTTATATATCGTGTGGTCATCGGTAAAGGGTAAAGATCAATAATAGATATATATGGTAACCTGTTAAGTGCTTTTTGCACCCTAAACTGACCCCAGGTAGTCCAGTATCAAGTAATGATCTTTCCTATGGTGCCCCTGATTGTGCTTTTTATTGCTGAAACAACAAGTTATAAGGTTTTAAAACCTTAAATCAGCATATGGAAATTTACTAGTCCCACGGATGGAATGCGTGGAGAAGCTCCATCTAGTCATGCAGTCATTGCACTAGATCAGCACTTGAGTGGTGGCGTTTGATACCTTCCAGTCAGGGCCGCTTTAACCATAGGGCCAATGGTGCACTTGCACTGGGCCCTATGGTAGCGGGGCCCCCTTTGGACAGCAGAACAGTCCTACATTTACATGTCCAGGGCAGTGGGTCTGGGCTACCCCAACTCATCAGCGTCCTCTGGACAGCGATAAGTTGCAGACAGTGATGAAGCAGGGAGCGGACGGCACACTACTTCATCACCCAGCCGCTTTCTTTGCTTCCAGTGTCCTGGGAGCAGGAGGCGTGATGTAGTGACGTCACTTACATCGCTCCTGTTGCTCCTGGAAGAATCTGGGACCAGATAAAGGACTGAACGGGGAAAGGTGAGTATTAAGGTTTGTTGTTTTCTTTGATATATACAGTGGGGGACACAAAACTGTGGAGGCATCCTGGGGTGGGGGGGACATGATACTGTGGGGGCAGCCTGAGGGGGCCATATCAGTGTGCAGGGACATGATACTGTGGGGGAAACCTGAGGGGGACATGTCAGTGTGGGGGTACATGATACTGTGAGGGCAACTGTGGCATCCCAGAGCTGGCTATGGCTGGGCTGAGGGTGATCTCTGTAGTAATTGCATTGCATTATTTCCTGTTGCTTTATAGCCTGTGTGACATAGCAGGGGGTCCTGAGTCTCACAACACAGCGCCAACTAGTGAGCTTCATACATGCATTACACCTCCCATAGGATGGAATAGTAACCAAATGTCCAATGGGAGGACATCACCTGGGTAAAGGGGAGGAATCAGCTGATCACTGGGTCCCCATGGTAACACCCCTGCAGGAAGGTCCTGCGTGTGAGTAGTTAGAAGTGTGGAGTGTTAGGAGGAGGAGGTGAGGAGATAAGTGTGATGTCCTGTGAAGAAAACAGTGAGCTTAGTGCTGGTATCTCAAGTCCTAGACAGAAGATCCTGTCCCCTGTCTGCCTAGCCATCACCCTGAAGGAAGTAAAGCGTCATCATCTTGTCAGCATGAGACTGTGGAGAGAACATTCTGGAACACGTGCTCCATAGCAAGTATCACAGGGGCCAAGGCCAGACCTGTGGAACATCCCGCCACCCTGACTATTGCTCCCTGAAACTCTGAACTATCAGGACCACATAACGTGAGTGGGGAATATTATGTGCTAGTATGGTGGTGGGCATCCTCCTATGAGCCAAATAGGAACCCAGACACACCTTAGGGCTGTAACACTGAAGTATAAGGGGCTAGGAACACGTTTCATCAAGTCTACCCTGCACCCCAGAACTTTGCTGTGTCACCAGGCGTACCCCGTTAAAGTATTTGTGCCTCCACACCCGTGGAAGTAAAAGTTCAACTTTACAACCGTTTCTGTGTCTGACTCAGCACCAACAACATCAGGGCGCCCCAAACACCACTAGTCGGCACAGTATAGGGGAAGCACCCTGGGGGAACAATCACCAACAACATTTGTGCAGCCCCCTCATCACCGGTACCAGTAGTGGTAACTTAGGACAGCACCAGCGCTGCGCCCTCGTGCCCAGAGACCGTGACAAGTCTGCGCTGCTTGCACCCCGCAATCCCAACTGTAGCGTTGCCCCCCCATCTGGTCACCGCACAACCTTGAGGGGGACATGAATGTGTTGGGGGCAACCTGGAGGGGGACATTATAATATAAGGGGCATATTGTGTGGGGCCACTAGGGAGGCATTATACTGTGTGAGAGCCACTAAGGGGAGTTATGCTATGAGGGAGCATTATAATTCATGCAGGTCAGGTATTTCTAGGTGGTGGTGGTGGGGGGGCCCACCACTTATGAAATCTTTGCACAGGGCCCACCAATGTGTTAAAATGGCTCACTACTGTAACACCCTTCTCCATGGCCTCCCAGCTAACACTCTCTCCCCCCTCCAGTCCACCTTAAACTGTGCTGCTCACTTAATACATCTCTCCCACCGTTCTTCATCGGCCGCTCTCCTCTGCCAATCCCTTCACTTGGTACCCGTTGCCCAGAGAATAGATTTCAAACTACTAACGCTGACATACAAAGCCATCCACAACCTGTCACCTCCATATATCTCTGACCTAATCTCCCACTACCTGCCCACACGTAACCTTCGATCCTCCAAAGACCTCCTACTCCACTCTTATCCACTCCTCAAACAACCGTCTCCAAGACTTCTCCAGTGCATCCTCCATACTCTGGAACTCATTACCAAGACACATAAGACTATCCCCCACAGTCACAAGCTTCAAGAAGGCCCTGAAGACTCACCTATTCAGGAAGGCCTACAACCTCCAATAACGCTACTGTCACCATACCACCCTCTGTACAGCCTCTACCCCCACCTTCTGTCTCTATCCCTCTTCCCTCATAGATTGTAAGCCCTTGCCGGCAGGGCCCTCTATCCCACTGTACCAGTTGGTCACTGTTATTATATCTGTTTTGTACATCTTGTTTACCGTATGTAAACCCTCAAGTGTATAAAGAAACAATAATAATAATAATAATAATAATAATAATAATAATAATAATAATAATATGGGATCTCCTCAGACCCCAGAATATAATAAGTAGAGGCCCAGGGAGGTAATTGAAAATTACAAACCTTGCCTCACCTATCCTGGGCATCCACCGCTCTCTTGGCATTCTCTTCAGGCCTCTAACTGATGTCATATGTCCTATAGTCACTGCTTCAGCAGTCACATGAGGCTCAGTGAAGTAATGACCCTTTGACCCAGCACCATGATGTTAGTGCACACCACGTGACTGCTGAGGCCCAATCACAGGCCTCTGGGGCCTAAGGAGACCCCAGAGTATAAAAATGTTTTTGTTTCCTACTGCAACTTCCATAACCGCCTCTATCAAGAAAATGTTGTAGGCATGGGTTGGGGGCTCCAGTCAAAGTTTGCATCGGGGCCCACAGGACTAGTTACGCTTCAGTTGAGCAAGCCTACATTCACAGAAGATCTGTGGTTAGTTCTCCAAGATGTTTAGAGCAAACTCCTTGCCAAGTTCCTTCAAAAACTGAGTACAACAGTAAGGAGAATTAATGCTGTTATGAAGACAAAGGCTGGACACGTTGAATACTGATTTTGATTATTTAGAATTCTCTTTTGCTCACTTTGAATTTTGTTAATTGGTAAAAATAAACTATTAGGCTCCAAGTGGCGTAAACATCGTGGTTTGGCCGCAGCGGAAACGCCTGTGAAAAAAAACACAGCGTTTTACAGACATTGCGGAAAAATTTGTGCAGCGAACATGCTGTGATTTCCAAAACTGTTGTGGTTTTGGAAATCTCATGTCAATTATACCTACGGAAATGCTCGCGGTTTCCCTATATGTATTTTCAATGTGGGATCTTTCAGGGGCTGGTTACCAGGCAAGTAAGACACTGAAGGAGTGTGTGCAAGTTCACACTGGTGCTTTATTGGCAGTAGTTCACAGAGTCCATAACATAAATTGCTTCCAGGAGCATAAGGCGACACAAAACAGAACAGCTTGTTTTAGCCAAGTGGCAGAAAGTCCAGCAACACAAAATAGTCTTTTAAGACAGAAAACAGTCCAGCAGCTCACCAAGTTAGTAGCTTGTCTCCACTTTCTGTCCTCCACACAGGCAGTGTGTTTGTCTCTCAGAGCCACCATCAGAAGAGGGGGAGAGAGAGACACACCCTCCTACCTCTGGTCAGTGTTAAGGCTTCAACTTGGCTCTAACAAAACCCAGGACTAGAGCTTTGAGCCCAGATCTGTAATCACACCCAAACCCTGGACATAGTTTCCAGTCCATTACCTAGTGGCGAGGAGCCACCTTAGTGGGAGGTATCTTCCCTCCACAATCTTTCCCTCTGCCTGTCTACAGTATAATGGAAAAACGTTGAAAAACGCTGCGGGAAAAACTGCGATGTGTTGCCGCCGCGGTTTTTCCCGCAAGGTGCTTTTTTTGCTGCAGCCCGCTACGTGGGGCCTTAAACAATTTTCTTAAACTATTAACACTTTTGTTTTTGAAAGTATTCTTAATTTGCAGCACTTTTTCCATACTGCCTAAAACATTTGCAATGTACTGTATACTAGGCAGCATACTTTTTTTTATAGGGGCCTGAGGATGGCATATGCCTTTCATATACAGTGTCTTATATCAGAAGATTTCTAAAATGTACATATACACCAAATATAGCCCCAGAATATGATATGAACAGAGATGAAATCCCTGAAAAACAATAATGTATTGCTGTGGTACCAATAATGCAAAAAGACAATAAAAGTGGACAAAAGCCATGGCGCTCAGATTTTATGACTGCCAGCAACAAAGAAGCATAAGTATTTATTAGCCGTACACAATGGGCCCTACACAAATGCCAATGTATATACAGTATCACATCACAAAAAACAAATAGTATTAAATACAAATAATATCCCTAGGAAAAACCCTCAGGTCTAAATAGTCAGTCAAACATATTCCTCAATTTACATGATTTGACTCGGTTTTTTAAATCTGCTACCCTTTTTCATGTGCCTTTTACTATCTGAATAAGCCCTAGGTGCTTTCAGCAGACACATTAGCATATTTGCTGATTTTGTGATATCGAAGTACGGTAACATTAGCGTAAATGTATATATAGATTTGTCAACAGATGGCAGTAGAAGGAAAGACATCGAAAGTCTACTTGGGTGCTAAAGGATTGGAAGAACATTGCTGCTACATGGTATGGTACAGAAACAACTGGACACGACAGAACATACACTAAAAATCTGATCTTTCTCCCCAAGAATCGCTAGACTTTCAATACCGCAGTGACTGTGGGGACTAAGGATTATACATTATGACAGGGCAGACAGTCCCAAGTGTCCCGCTTGTGGAGGGGCAGTGCCTATTTTTGACTCAAGTCGCTGTGTCTCTCTATGCTCCTTAAACATATGGCGACTGCCCATTTCGAATATCTGTTTGGGTTGTTGGCATCTAGCTCTGCAAGGATGTAGCTCCAGATTATGCAGCTGCAGGATCAGCAAGCCAGCTGTTATAAACAGCTGGAAATCCTATAGAGAAGGCAGGGATTTATTTATTACCATCCCTGCCTTCCCATTCGCTGTATACACAGTGCTCAATAAGCTGTCATGATGGAGCTTTCCTGCCAACCCAACAGTTATGTGATCCAATGAGGGCCTGGAACTGCAGGAGCTGCTGGGTCCTATAGTATCCAGATCAGCTCTTGAATTCAAGTTAGGGGGTCAAAGGTGCACAATGTGGAAAAAAAAAAGTTTTATATTATATATTTTATATAACATACTAGCAGAAGGACATGGCTTCGTATGGGTATATTTTATTTTTTGTTTCTGTAGTGGCCCCATAAGAATTTGCACTGGTCTATTTTGAATGTCATTTGTGTGTAGTTTAAATACGTTTCAATTTTTAAGAATGCTGACATCCAGTATGGCAGTCCAGTATTGGTACAGTCTATTTATGGCTGTGTTGTTATGGAAACCTGGTAAATGAAATGTGAAGTTATATTGACTGGTACACGTCATACAACTGAATATTTAAGGACCTGCAAACTGCTATTAACTAATACAGGTCATAAATAGCTTGGTTGCTATGGAAACCTAGTGTCAGGCTGTATGTATGTCAAGACTGAAGAACCTGTGAGTTTCCATTGGTCCATACGCATCAAGTGATCATATGTATCTCAGTCTGGATATCAGTGAAAAACCTGCAATTGGTTGTTATGGAAACCTGGATTAAAGCTGTGTGCATGTGGAGGCTAAGCACCTCTGAGCTTCTATTGGCTGATAAGGGACATGTGACCGTGTGTATGGCAGTTGGAATATGAGTGATAGACTTGCAGGCTTCTATTGGCTAATGCAGGTCATTTTTTTGGGAATACTGTATCTCAGGAACGGTACATCCTAGAGAGCTGAGACCCGGTCTAAAACTTTTCCGGACACCTGATGTACCTGTGTGCCAAATTTGGTGAAGATCAGTCCAATCATTTGGTCACGCATAAAGAACAGATGGACGGACAGACACTCATTTTTATATATATATACTAGCAGAAGGACCTGGCTTCGAGTATATTTTTTTTGTTTGTGTAGTGGCCCCATAAGAATTGGCCAGTTTTGCACTTGACATCCAGTATGGCAGTCCAGTATATAGGTACAGTCTATTTATGGCTGTGTTGTTATGGAAACCTGGTAAATGAAATGTGAACTTATATTGGCTGATACACGTCATATGACTGAATATTTAAGGACCTGCGAACTGCTATTGACTCACACAGGTCATAAATAGCTTGGTTGCTATGGAAACCTGGTGTAAAAGTGTGTGTATGTCAAGGCTGAAGAACCTGCGATTTTCCATTGATCCATAAGCGTTATGTGATCATATGTATCCTAGTTTGATTATCAGTGAAAAACCTGCGATCAGTTGTTATGGAAAACCTGGAGTAAAGTCGTGTGTATGTGACCTTGTGTAACACTGTCATCCACAGCGCCCTGCCCATTTAAAGCTGACCTACAGCAGTGAAGAAAAATGGCTGGGTTGTTATGGAAACCTGGAGTGCAGCTGTGTGCATGTGGAAACTAAGCGCCTGCGAGCTTCTATTAGCTGACAATGCCTTGTCAGATTGAAGACGGGCTTGGGTCTGCTGAGAGTTTTCATTAGCTTGAGCAGCAGCCATGCGTTTTGCTGCAGGAGTCTTGTGTCCAACTGCAGTTTTTCTTTTAGGAGGCATGAGTAGTTTAAAAACGTTTCAATTTATAAGAATGCTGACATCCAGTATGGCAGTCCAGTATAGGTACAGTCTATTTATTGCTGTGTTGTTATGGAAACCTGGTAAATTAAATGTGAATTTATATTGGCTGATACACGTCATATGACTGAATATTTAAGGACCTGCGAACTGCTACTGACTAATACAGGTCATAAATAGCTTGGTTGCTATGGAAACCTGGTGTAAAGCTGTGAGCTTGTGGAGACTAAGCGCCTGTGAGCTTCTATTGGCTGATAAGGGACATGTGGCCATGTGTATGGCAGTTGGAATATGAGTGAAAGACTTGCAGGCTTGTATTGGCTAATGCAGGCCTTTTTTTGGGAATGCTGTATCTCTGGAACCGTACGTCCTAGAATCTTCCCGGACACCTGATGTACCTGTGTGACAAATTTGGTGCAGATCGGTCCAGTCGTTTGGTCGTGCATAAAGAACAGACAGAAACTCATTTTTATATATATAAGAGATATATATCTCTATCTCTATTTAACCTCTTTGCAAAAAACATCTAACATTATGGTACAGTGGATGTCGGTTCAAAATAATGCAAAAAAAAAACAACAAAAAAAAAAAAAACATAATGTCCTGTGTATTACGCAAAAAATAAGACACAAAATCTATTTGAATAACCCAAATAAACTGAACTATAATGGTCCCTCTTTGACAGAAAAAAAGGTTAGGGTTATCTTGTAGGGTGTATTCAAAACAAATGAGCTGTATGGCATCATACATACAACCATGTGCTTTGACAGTGTGCTAACCGTGTTTTTAACAGCTGGCACACTGACCCATTCTTTTCTATGGCCCCATTCCAAGACTCGTTGATTATGATGTTAATCTGTTTTCCCTTAGTCCTAACAGCAGCACAATATGGGGTATTCCTGCCCCTGTGTGCTGGTAGGACAGGCGGAACTTTTAATTAACATAAAATATGCATGACTATGCTACCCTATAAGAGGGCAAAGAGACTCCCCCCCCCCCCCTTGTGTAAGTTATAAAGTAAAAATTTCTAAGTTTAGGGAGGGAAGCTTGTGCTGCTGTTAGGACTAAGGGAAAACAGATTGACATCATAATCAACTATTCTCTTACGTCCTACAACAGCACAATATGGGGATATAGCAAGTAATTCCCTTAGGGAGGGTTTCCCTGCTCTACAACACCTAGGACTGACTGTCCAAAGGCAGTCGCCACAGAACTCCGAACATCTAGTCGATTAATGTTTTACAAAGGTTAGGTGAGACGACCAAGAAGCAGCTGCACAGATCTGATGCAACGGTAAGGCCCGGTTCAGAGCCCAAGAGGTTGATACAGCCCTGGTTGAATGGGCTGTACAAAATTCGTGTGGAGCTAACCCCTGAGCAAAAAATAGACTTTGATTGCCTCCTTGATCCACCTAGACAAGGTAGGCTTGGAAGCCCTGAGACCTTTGTCTCTACCATACATGTTGACAAGGAGATTCTCGGCTCTCCTAAAGGAACGTGTACGTAAGAGGTAAACCTGGAGACATCTCTCAACATCTAGTGTGTGTGAAGTTTTTTCTCCTCTTCAGAGGAAGGGGCTGGAAAAAACACGGGTAAAGAGACTAATTGGTTAATATTGGAACGGGAAGGCACCTTAGGGTTAAACCTAGGAAGAAACCTAAGTTGGACCTATCCGCAAAAAATTAGAAAAAGTCTGGAGCTTACTTACCCTTTTGGCTGAAGTGATGGCTAATAGAAAGGTGGTTTTAAAGGCAAGAAATATAAGATCTACATCGTCCAAAGGCTTAAAAGGAGGACCACAAAGACCTGAAAGAACAGTAGAGAGTTCCCACTGGCTAACCGGAGCTGAGACCAGCGGTCTAAGTCTGGTAGCGCCCTTAAGGAACCCAACAATAAGGGAATCCTGGGACAATCATCTGCCTAAACAGGCGGATAAGGCTGAAACCTGTACCCTCAGTGTAACAGGAGAAAGGCCTGAATCCAAGCTGCTTTGAAGAAAATCCAAAATTTCTGCCATAGTAGGGATTGAACTATCAGCTCCTCTTCTGGAGCACCACTGCTTGAAGATGTTACCTATCCTATGGTAGCTTTTTTTGGTAGACTCTGCTCTGACAAAGGAAAGAGTCTTCAGAATGGCTTCTGACAGTCCACTAAATCTCCGTAGGGACTGGTCAACCTCCAGGCTGTTAGGTTGAATCTCCTCAGATCCTGGTGCTTGTGAGTTCCTTGGGACACCAGGTTCTGGGTGGGAGGAAGCCTCCAATATGTCCCTCGACTCATGTACATGAGCTGGGCAAACCAAGTCATTTTTGGCCAGAATGGAATGATGGCTATCACAGAGACTTGGTTCTGTCTGACATTCATCAATACCCTTGGTATCATGGAAAGTGGAGGGAAGATGTATGCCAGCCTGAACCTCCAAGGGATGGACAGGACATCTACTGCCAAGGGATAGCCCTCCTGATACAGGGAGCAGAACATCTCTACCTTGGCGTTGATTCTGGTCACCATGAGGTCTACTTCTGGGAGACCCCACTTCAGGGCAATCTGATGGAATACATCTGGATTGAGAGACCATTCTCCTGATATGACATGACCCTGACTCAACTGATCCGCTACTATGTTCAGGGAACCTTTGATGTGAACTGCGGATAAGTGGATCAGATTTTTTTCTGCCCAGGTAAAAATCAGATCTGACTCTTTGAGGAGAGATAACGATCTGGTGCCTCCCTGTCTGTTCAGGTACATTACGGTCGTCATGCCGTCTGATCGAACCTTGATTGGTCTCCCTCTGAGGAGAGGAGAAAAATGAAGTAGTGCCAGGTACACGGCTCTGAGCTCCTTCCAATTGGAAGATGTCTTTTCTTCTAGACTGCTCCAGACTCCTTGTACGGTCTTCTCGTACAGGTGGGCTCCCCATCCTGAGAGGGATGCATCGGTAGTCAACAGGGTCCAACAAGGTTGGACCGTGGACATTCCGTCTTTCAGGTGTACCCACCATCTGAGGGAAAGACGGGTACTGAGAGAAAGTTTGATCTTCTTGTCGAGACCGAGAGGAGTACGGATCCAGGCTTTTAGTACTTCCATCTGGAAAGGACATAAATGCCATAAAGCCCAAGGGACTGCGATGGCTGAGGATGACATCAGGCCTAGGACTCTCATGGATGTTCTGATGGATACCAGGCGTGTTCTGAAGAGAAATCGACCTGCTTTGATCAATCTTTCCTTCCTTGCAGGTGTTAAGGAAACCTCCATGCGGTCTGAGTCCAGGAGATACCCCAGGAACTTCCTGCGGGTAGAGGGAACTTACTTCCGACTTCTCCCAATTTATCAGCCAACCCAAGCTTTGGAGAAGGGAAACGGCTATCAGTAACTGCTGGAGCAGAACAGACTCTGCCTGAGCTTTTATAATCCAGTTGTCCAGGTATGTCACTACAAAAAGGCCCTGAAGCCTGAGAGAGGCAGCTATAGGAGCTACAACTTTGGTGAAGGTATGAGGAGCTGAAGTGATGCGAAAGGGCAGGGCTGCGAACTGAAGATGCTTTCTGTGGCCAGAAACTAAATCGGCGATTCTGAAAAACCTTCTGTGCGGTGGATATATTTGGACATGCAGATAGGCATCCTTTAAATCTAAGGTGACGAAAACTTCGCCCTGTTGCAGAAAGGATGTAATGGATTTTACGGTCTCCATACGAAAATGTTTTTTCTTCATGAAGTGATTCAGATATCTTAAGCTATAAAATCATTCTCCAACTGCCTGATGGTTTTGGCACCAGAAAAACTGGAGAGTAGACAACGAATCCTTCTTCCAAGGGGGGAAATTCTTCCAAGGCCCTCTTGCGGATGTAATTGTGAATGGAGCACTCCAATATATCCTGCTGAGCCACAGGAAGGGAGCAGGTTATGACGAATCGATCTTGAGGCGGCTGAAGAAACTCAATCGCATAACCTCTCTGAACAACCTGCAAAACCCAAGGGTCTTGAATTTTTTTTCCTGCCAGACAGTGTAAAAGTGAGAAAGCCGACCTCCAACAGGAGTCTTGGCCACAGGAAGAAGGCAGCCAATGTCAAAGCTAGGCTTCTTTTCGTCCTCATCCTTGGGGAACCTTCGTCCAGAACCCCTAGGCTGAAATCTAGGACGTCTCTGGAACTGAGGTCTGGGTATCCGCCTTCTAGATGCCGTAGAAAGGGCCAAAGATTTGGCCGCCAGCCTTAAATGATGTTGGGAGGCTTCAGCTAAATAACCTGCCGACAAGGAAACCGAACTCAAAAAAGCTAGGAGATCATCTCTGGAGATGACCGAAGGCCAGACAATAAACCTTCCTGAGGGTACTCTCTATGCATCCATGGGGTCCTGGAGGTTAGAACCATCATCCACTGGGACCCCCGTACAACTTGGCCACTGCTGTGTCCACTTTAGATGGGAGGCCCCACCGATCCCGCTGAGCCTCCGCAAGAGGGAACAAGGTTCTAAATCTTCTGGAATATATGGGAACTCTTTCCGGATGTTTCCATTCTGCAAGCATGAGACTTTCCAGTGACTTGCCCACTTGGAAGGCCCTAGGCCCCCTAGAGGTGGAACAGGAGGCTTCCCCATCAACATCACGGTCCCTAGACCGGATGGACTTCAACAGCCTATTTTTATCTTCTCAGGAGGAAAGAGAGGTCTGCTGGAATTTTCCAAGGTATCATCAGATGAAAGTGTTTCAATCAATCACTTGGAAATCTTCAATAGCTTCACAGTGTGTCACAATGCATACAAACCAGATCCCCTTTTTTTTTTTTTTTTTTTGTTTTTTTACTTTTTCCAAACTCCTTGCAGGATTTGAACTCAGGTCTCTAGCACTGCAAGGCTAGAGTCACCACTGAGCCACCGTGCTGCCCAGAGCTGCAGTAGCAAGAACAGTAATCCAAGTGGAGTACTGAGGCCATCCTCACTAAGAGACAAGCCATATCCTACACTGAGATGAAGGCTTCTATAGGAGGGGAGGAGGAATGAGCAAGACGTGCACACAAAAAACCCTCCCCCCGCAAATCTTGCAAACCTTAATTCCTTTCACACAGAATTAAGCTAAAAATATACAGACCGATGCCAGAAAAGAGGCTCAGCAAATATAAACTTGCAAAAAGGAGGAAAACAAAACCGCAAAAAGTCTGTCCAAGAATTCAGTCCCCGGAAAACCGGAACACAAACAAAGGTTCCGGAGGAACAAAGTAACCGACGTCACTTCTGGCGGCCGCGGAGCTTGTAAGGTAAGTGAAACGGTAATGCTCCACCTCAAGGCTGCACAAGTGGCCTGCATTACAGGTCTTAGAGCATTCAGCATGTAACTACAGCTGCATGAACTACTGAAATCATCCTTTTCAGAGCGAAGGTTGAAAGCTTGGCTAGGCAAGAAAAAACTGCCTTAATAAAACCCCCCTTCTTTTCCACAGAAGCATCCAGTGGAAGAAAGAAGAGAAGAGAGGTGTAAAGATGACTCCCCAAAGGAGGTTAACAAACTTTAGAGGAAAAAACTAAATATGGGAGGGCAAAAGACCTCCCTCCACCTGTCCCACCACACAGGACAGAAAAATACACAAGGAGGGGGAGGTCTCTTTGCCCTCTTATAGTGTAGCATAGTCATGCATATTTTATGTTAATTAAAAGTTCCGCCTGTACTACCAGCACACAGGGGCAGGAATACCCCATATTATACTGCTGTAGGACGTAAGGGAATGTGTATTATCACAGTTCATGTAGAGGGCTGTGTCCCTGGAGGCAAAACAGGTCCTATTTCTGGCCATTTTACATTCTGGGCTCATAATTGAAATTCTGTGGTGGACATAGATGGTACATGATTATTATAAATGTGCTGTTCATGCCGTTTTTTCATCTAACCTTAAATACTTTTCCCCTACACTATTGCTTTATATTTTACAGTTTATTTTCTGAATTAGACATCTTTCTCTCATGTTTAGCCACTTTTCATTGCTGTGTTGATAGTCCATATTCTATCCGCTGGGTATATAGCAGACAGTACATTATGTTCTTGACTTTTACTCAGAGGCATAGCTGGTGGGGGAAGGAGGGGTCGTGGCCATAAATGCATAGAATAATTTCAACTATATTGCTGTCTGAAGGACAACAACACAATTGAAATGCATGGTAGAGCAGAAAGCAGTCAGCTTCCTTCTCTGCCACTCTGTAAGCTGCAAACCACCACTTCAGGGCTACTGCCTTACAAGACCTGAGACCACAGATGATTGCTTCCCAGGGATCAGGGACGCACCGGTAATGAGGCGAAGTGAGGCGGCTGCGCCAGGTGGCACTGTCCGTCACTGTCTGGGGGGCGGCATTTTTACTATTTATTTAATGTAAACCAGCCCAGGACAGGCCGCTTTAAAAAAAAACAAAAACAAAGCTTAGCGGGGCCTGTCCTGGGCTGGTTTACGAGACGTCGCATGTCAGCGCAGGTGGCGATACAATGACGTCATCGCGCCGCCTACACTGAGACACAGATATCGCGGACAAGAAGAGGAGGAGGCGGCGGCAGCATCAAGGCATCGGAGATGAGTATAACTTTTTTTTATATATAAATAGGCCGTAACCTGCTGGAGTATCCCCAGCAGGTCACGGCCTATTTATTTACCTACCCCGCGTCTGCTCATGGCCGCCCCCGCTTCCCCTTCTGCTATAGGACGCAGAAAGGGAAATGGATGCCGCTGTGAGCGGCCGCGGGCATCGGTAAGTTAGGCTGCGGGCCGCAAATACTACTATTATTATACTCCGGGGTCTTTTCAGACCCCGGAGTATAATAATCGGAGGCCTAGGGTAGGTGAGGGAACATAAAAACCATTGTTACTCACCTCCTGCGATTCAATGTAACTCCAAGCAGGCTTGAGGCCTCTGGTGACGTCATCAGGTCGCGCTGCCGGCCTGATCACGTGACGTGTGTGCGCAATTAAACAGGGCCGAAAGCTGCAAGGAGTGCACCGGTGTCCCGGATAGGTAAGTAACACAGGTTTTTATGTTTGTATTCTCCCCTGGGTCTCCAATCATTATACTCTGGGGTCTGAAAAGACCCCAGAGTATAATAATAGTTCATGGGTGGCCCACTATGGGGCATAATACCCTGTGCAGGGACCACTGTGGAGCATAATACCCTGTGCAGGGGCCACTATGGAGCATAATACCGAGTACAGGGGCCACTATGGAGTATAATACCGAGTGCAGTGGCCACTATAGAGCATAATACCGGGTGCAGGGGCCACTATGGAGCATAATACCAGTGCAGGGGCCACTATAGAGCATAATACCAGTGCAGGGGCCACTATGGAGCATAATACCGTGTGCTGGGGCCACTGTAGAGCATAATACCGTGTGCAGGGGCCAATATGGGATATAATACCGTGTGCAGGGGCCACTAGGGAGCATAAAACTGTTTGCAGGAGTTGCTGTGGAACATAATACCATGTGCAGTGGCCACTGCGGGGCATAATACCGTGTGCAGGGGCCACTATAGAGCATAATACCGTGTGCAGGGGCCGCTGCGAGGCATAATACAGTGTGCAGGGGCCGCTGCGGGCCGTAATACTGTGTGCAGGGGCTGCTGTGGAGCATTATAGTGTGTGTAAATGGGGCACTATAAACAGGGTCTATGGCACCTGTTTATATTATACGCTGTCTGTTTATAGTGGCCGTGTGATGTAATTCTAGCCTTATCACATACTGTAGACATGTACAGGACGAGGCTGTAGTTACATGGCATGGCCGCTATGAGATGAAATACACTATGTAAACAGAGAAACGGTCACGGTGCTTACACAGGTACCTTTCAAACAGCTGATCAGTGGGGGTCCTGGGTTTTTGAGCCCCACTGATTAGTTTATTAATGACCTGGAAAACCTTTTAATTAGTTAACACCTGGGGCATTATTAATAAGGGGCACTATTTATACAGGGTACACAGGGATGTTATTAATATAAAGATGCACTTGGGGGTATTTTTCATTATGGGGGGTTATATCATATGTTTTATAATTGGGGGTAGCAGCAGGATGGGTGTGTAGGTGAGGACAATGAGGGTTGGATGCCTGGAAAAGTGAAGAGTCAAAGATGTCTGTGTTGCAAACTTTACAGAGACAAGTCACAGCTGGAAGACGTGGCCATGGCGGTCCAAAGGAAAGAGAAGGGAAATGTGACCGATTAGTCAGAGACGTCACCTGTAAGTCACAAAATGTTACTGCCCTGTATACACCTAAATGATAGAGGATAAATACCTGAGTGATGGGGGTCTGTCTGCTGAGATCCCCACTGAACCTGAGAATTGGGTTTTTTCCCCCCACTGGGTGGGAATTCAGCCTGACCGCAGCCATATATATAGGTATGTCACTTGGTGGATTGACGAACCCGCGTGGCTCTCATTCACTTTAATGGGAGCGCCAAAGATAGCCGAAGTCCAGTACTCAGCTATCTGCGGCGCTCCTATTATAGAGAATGGGGGCCACGTGGGCTCGTCCATCCACCAAGCAGAAGATGTGTGAAGTTATTGTCATTGTTAATGCCGTGTTTTTGATCTGATACTGAAGTAATACAGGAAAAAGAATTCTTAAAAACTGTTTTATAACTTTGTGTATTGTGTATATTGTGCGACGATAACAGTGTGTTAAACTAGTAGCATGGAAACTCAATTTTTTTTTTTTTGGGGGGGGGGGGCGTCTTTCTATAGTCTGCCTCAGGCAGCAAAGAGGCTAGGTTCACCACTGCCAGGGATCATTTATATAAGGGGGCATTATTTATATAAAGGGCCATTAGGTTGCTTTATGAATATGTGATCAGCTGATTGAAGGGGCCATGGCGCACATGCAAGCACAGTGAACCCTTCACTGTTTACATTGCACACTGTTTCATAGTGACCGTGTGGTGTAATTACAGCTTTGTATAGAAATGTATAGGGAAATGAACAATACAATGTTAACAGAGAAGGAGTCAAAGTGCATGCATAAGCAGGGTCAGACTGGCCCACCGGGGAACCGGTGAATCCACCGGTGGGCCCCGAGCCCCGACTATTAATCCTCATGTTACCAATGCAGATGCATTGGTCTGGGGCCTCATTGGGATCCTGACCATTCCGATCGGGCCCCTGACCAGTGACGTAACGATCGCGGTCGCAGGGGGTGCGACTGCGACCGAGCTCAGTGGGGTATGGTGCCCGTGGGCAGCTGGAGATGGCCGGATCCCCGGACCACTATGATAGCGGTCGGGGAAAGCCAATCACAGGCCTCAGCAGCGACGTCGGAAAATGGCCTGAAGACGCTGAAGATGGCAGGATGCAGCGAGGATGATAAGGAAAGGTAAGGCAAGGTGAGTATGAATGTTTGTTATTTTTAATCACCTTCCCTGGGCCTCCAATTATTATACTCTAGGGTCTGAGGAGACCCTAGAGTATAGTAATAGCACTGAAGCAGAGGGGGGCTATTGGACGCATATAATACTGTGTGGGGGCCACTGTGGAGCTTATAATACTGGGTGGGGGCCACTGTGGAGCTTATACTCCATACAGTGGCTCCTTCATTTTTTTTTTTTTATTACACCGGGGCAAGTGAAAAAAACAAAACAAAACAAACCCCCCCCCCCCCCCAAACTTTCTTTCCTGTCCCCATTGTCTCCCAGCACAGTTCGGTCCTGCAGCTCTGTTGTTTTCTTCCAGATGAAGATCCGCCTGCACATGACTACCTGTGATGTCACGTGACCCCTGAGGCCAATCAGTGGCCTAAGGGAAGGGACCTGGGACGTCACAGCCAGTGAGGACTTCCGGCAAAAAGAAGACAGCGGAGATGCAGGACCGAACCACGCTGGGAGGACACTGGAGCACCGGAGACAGGTGAGTATGTTTAGTATGGTTTTTTTTTTTTTTTTGGGGGGGGGGGGGTAGGGGGGATTCACCTCCCCCGGACTAATTATAAAAAAGAAAAAAATTATACTGGACAACCTCTTTAAAGTGTGGCGCATTAGGGAGGCCCTGGGGGGTATATTAAAGGGGTTGTCCAGGCATAATTTGTTATGGTTTATCCTCAGGATAGGCCATAGACACCTGATCTGTAGGGGGCTGACCCCGGACCAATCAGCTGTATGGAGCCACTTCTGATGCCCGTCCTGTACACAATACAGGGCCAGAAGCAGAAAGCTCTATCCACTGTATAGGGGCTGGGCACCTTCACTGTATCTCAGCACTTATTGAAGTCAGTAGGAGATGAGCTGCAGTGAAGGCGCTGGGCTGCTATACAGCGGATGGAGCTTTCTGCTTCTGGCCCTGTGTTGTGTACAGAATGGGCTCCGGAAGTGGCTCCGAACAGCTGATGGGGCTGTGTGTCAGCCCCCTACTGATCAGGTATTTATGGCCTATCCTGAGCATAGGCCATAAAAAAGATTAACTCTGGACAACTCCTTTAATATGCCCCACACAGGATGTTAGCCCCCATCACTGCTCCCACACAATATAATGACCCCATCACTATTCCCCATACAGTATGGGGGACCAGTGAAGATGCCACTATGTGGGGGGACCAGTGAAGTGACCATAGAAAAATTTGGCCCAGACAACCTCTTAAAAGAGGTTGTCCATAAACTGGAGCGACCACTGTGGCAGCCGCCAGGGAGGTGTAAAAATAAGAAAATTTAAAAAAAAAAAGGATACTCACCTGTCCTCAGCAAACCGTTGTCCCCTGCCTGTGTCTGTTCGGACTCATGGTGGCGCCTCATTTCTGGAAATCCTGTACCTAATTGGTCTTAGCGCTCACATGAGGTGCAGGACTCCCAGCAAGGAGTCGCCTGCATGAGACTGAAAGGACACTGGCAGCGGACAACGGAGCGCCGGGGACAGGTGAGTATGCTTTTTAATTTACTTATTTTTTACTTTACACCTCCTGCCAGCCACATGGGTTGCTCCAATTCCTTCGGGGCAACCGTGGGAGTCAGACTTGTCTGTTTGATCTCCTGAGTCCAGAGGCTTAAGAGGCTTTTTTGGATACTTGGAGACCGATTATTGGGTGTGGTTTTCGGTCTTTTGTGTGATACATACCGTAGCTCCGACTCCCTTCCCCGTGCGGAGGGGAGCCTTATCATGGAGCGTGGAGCTCCTGCCCCCCAGACCTTACAGGCGGGGGACAGGAGAATGTCTGCCGACACAGCACCAGCAGAGCAGGGCAGGCGGAGGTTGCTGAGGCAGCAAGCCTCAATGAGAATGGCGACCGGGACAACAGCATTGGGAGCAGCAGCAGCGACATTGGCGGCTGCAGCATCAGGAACAGCATCGGGAGCAGCGACGTCCGGAGTAGCGGTGGCGACAGGGGTGTCAGCAGTCTCGGCAGGTGGATCCGTGAAAACGGCAACATCAGCCACGGCGGTAACATCAGCGGCAGTGGCGGGTGAAGCCGGTCCGAAGGGGGCTATGGCCGCAGGATATGCGGTTCCCTCTGGAAGGGTCCCTGCAAGCAGTAGAAAAGACACAAGCTTACCGTCATCGCTGCCGCAATCACCCACAGGATGGGGCATCAGGAAGGCTGGAGAGGAAGTCGCCATTTACAGCCGGAGGATCGAGGCGGTCCTGGAGGAATATGACCGAGCCCGGAGGTCCCTGTTCGCAATGAGTGGGGAGCTTCAGAGTGCTCGCGCCCGTAGCGACAGGGCCTCAAGGAAGGACCGCCCGGTTTTCAGTAAGCAGGTAAGGAGCCTGAAAAAACAAATAAAGGCCCTGGAAGCCAGGTGCACGGAGATTCTGGAGGGCGCGGGGCCGTTCAGAGAGAAGCTGCTGAACGATGACCGCTTCTTCCGCAAACAGCAGGAGCGGTTGTTGAAGGATGGCCCCGCGTCCTCAGACAGCTCGGGAGAGGACGACTATTGTGAGTCAGACCTGGAGTCAGATGACAGCATGGCGGTACAGTATAGTCGAGTAGCCATCCCTAGTAGCAGCAGCCTGATACCCACATATACACATGCATCAGCGCCGGCAGTGAAACTGGAAGTCAGAATGACAAGACAGGAAGTCAGAATGACAGGACAGGAAGTGACGCAATCTCCCACACTCCCAGAGAACCAACCACTGCCCGAGACGGAGGAGGAGGAGGGTGGAGCCTCGGGAGAAGGCGGGAAGCTGATGAGGCAAATCTGCCAATTGGAGTCCCCGTCCAGAATGGACCAATTAGCATTCAGCTTGTCAGATTTGGACGGGGAGGAGGAGGGAAAAGGAACCAAGACCAGGAAGAAGGCAAGGAAGGAAAAAAAAAGAGTAATAGAGACATTTAAATTTGTCAGGTCGTTGCCTGGGGAGCATCGTGCCGGGACCTCAGCCCAGGTTGTGATGCCTCCAGGAGAGAAAAGGGAGGCGCAGGCACCTCGGGTCACGCCAAGTGGCGGGGTGCCCGGGTGCCAGCAGTCAAAATGGCGCCTGATAGTACCTTTCAGGTGGTGGCGGACAAGGAGCTCATGGTTGCAGACAAGGCGCTCATAGTTGCGGACAAGGGCAAAGGCAAAGAAGCCCCCCCTGCGGAGGGGAGTGGCGTAGGGAAACCTCCCTCCCTGGTAGGAGGTTTTAAAATATCGATGGCTTCCCCCAGAGTAAGGTGTAGGAAAGGGGGAGTGGCAGGTGGGCGTGGCTCATCCTCCTCCAGTGCTGATGAAGCCGGTGATGCGGAGGTCACTTCCGGGGCTAAGGGGGCGTGTCCTCCTACAACATCAGGTGCCGGGGTGACTGTGGATGCGGAGGCCGAGGTAAAAGCGGGGAAGCCATCAGCGAGTGGTGCAGCCGGCCCCGCTGTAAGAAGGAAGACTGCAGGTGTGAATGATGGACGAGTGGAGAAGCTAGTTAAGCAGACAGGTAAGGTAAAGGGGAAAGCGGGTGGGACAAAAGGGGTAATTAGTAGTATTCCTGAAGAAGGTGGTGTAGTATGCATGGGGGTCCAAGAGCCTGTAGTCGGGGAGGCTGCGGGAGGAGGGGCTATTACCATTGCTGCTAAAAAAAGTGTTTCTACTGCTGGTAATATTTCTGTTGTGGCCCCTGTTGTTTCTGGTATTTCTGCTGTTGTCCCTGCTGTTGTTTCTGCTGCTGTTCCTGATGCTGTTCCTGATGCTGTCGTTGCTCCTGTTGTTACTCCTGTCACTGCTCCTGATATTGTTGCTCCTGTTGTCCTCTCTGCCGCTGTTCCTTCTGCTGCAGTTGGAGTGACCCAGTCCGCGGCGGCTATGCCAGGGCGGACTGTTGCCGCCTCTGGTGCTCCGGTTGCCGTGGCTGGGCTAAGTAGTTCTGCGGGGGTCCCTGGGAGTGGCGCTGGTACTCCGGCAGCGGAGGTTGCTACGGCCTCCGGGCCCCCACGCTCCTATGCCAGCGTCGCTTCTGGGGCCCCTGGGGGTGCATCATGTCTTCCACCCGGCTCCAGGGACGGCGATTTGCAACGGCAGCTCCTGGAGGCTTTACGGGCGGGCCAGTCCACAATGACCATAGATGGGCAGTCGAGAGACCTTAGGTTCTGGATCGAGCGTTTTGGCCTAGGGAAGTTCCGAGAGGAAGGAGGTGAGACCAGATGGACTCTCCCTACACCCGGGCGTAGGGGGCCGACACGGAGGAACGTGGCCTGTCTCGTGTGGGGGGGAGCCGGCCCTTGTCCCCAGAGGAGGGGGGTCGTGGAACTCCTACTCGGGATGGGTTTCAGGGCAAGCGACATCTTTGCCCTGATTCATCCTGTCGGCTCCTCGGAGTTTGACATCAGCTTTGTTACCCCGGAGGGCTTAGAAACCTTCTGGGGAAACTATAGGCTGGTGAAGGACGAGCCCGCCTGGCGTGACTTTATGGTGTGGGCGGTGTCACGCCAGGATAACATTAAGAAAGTGACCGTTTTAACTCGTAACGAGTCACTTTCTTATATGGACATCATGACCTGGCTGAACAGGTTTGGGGAGGTCAAGGACTTCCCAAAGAAAAATCTCGACGAGTTCGGGATATGGTCGGGGGCCTGGACCTTCATGGTCAAATTGCGACACGAGGATAACTCGGTGATGCATATCCCGTCCTCAACCTTCCTTGGGAAAGACAGGATCCTTGTCTTCTACCAGGGGCAGCCAAAACTCTCACAGGTGCGGTGACCCCTCACACTTGAGCGCCTCCTGCCGTGTGCAGAAGTGCACCATGTGTGGGGAGGTGGGCCATCTCGCGGCGACCTGTGGCAGGGTGCGTTGCCACCTGTGTGGTGTCCTTGGGCACCCGATCGGGGCGTGTCCACGGTCTTTCGCCAACACCACCCTTCGGCAAGCGGGAGCAGTTGAGGAGGCTGTCCCTGCTGCGGAGGGGGGTGAGTGGGGGAGGAGAGACTAGTCTGCCAAGGCAAAGGGAGAAGGCCCAGCCACCATCAAGGGCAAGGAGGCGCGAGAGGAGGAGGGAGCAGAGGGAGGGAGTTATGTGCCTTCCTTCTGCCCCTGGCTCTGCTGGGCCAGATCCTGATGCCGAGGCAGCAGTGGGCACGACCCTGGTTGAGGAGATGAAGAGACTGCAGAGGGAGGAAGAGGCTGACCAGTCGTCTTCTTCTCAGTACGTCAGTGCTGGGGAGGGAGAGACGGTCAAGCGGAGAAAGTCACCGAGTAAAGTGAGGGCAAAAACATCTGCCCCCCCCCCGACGAAGGAACGCAGACTCGACGGCCCTCTAGTGGTAGGTCCCAACCGGTACCAATCCCTCTGTGAGGATGCGTCGGCCTCAGGGGAGGCTTCAGAGGGAGAGGTGGAGCCGTCAGGGGCTGCTGAGTCTCCCTCCGGGAGGGGCCCCCTGCCCTCTGTGGGGGAGGCTGGCCTGGAACCTGGAGGAGGAGATGATGCACCCAGGGCCGAAGTTGCTACTGTCTCTGCGACCACTGTAACTCCTCAGGGAGAAGTTGCGGGGGAGGTCCATCCCTCCTCTGGCCAAACCGCACCGGGGGAGGTGATGGACCAATCCCAATGTAAGAAGAGGACCCGCAAGACAAGGAGAAGTCGCGGGTCCTCTTCAGACTCATCTAGGGGTGGTGGTGATAGGAGGAAAGGGGGTGGGAAGCTGAAGGTCATTGAGCTCAATCGGTCTTAATGGCAGTCCCCTCTCCACTGACGCTGGCCACCATTAATGTGGCCAGCATTAAGTCTGATACGGCTAGGTTTGCAGCCTTTGATTTTCTTGGCCGGGTTGAAGCTGACATTTTGTTTTTGCAGGAGACCAGGCTCTGTACTCTATCAGAGATAAACAGAGCAAGGAGGGAGTGGCGCAGGGGGCCCTCCTACTGGTCTCTTGCGGCTGAGCCGTATAGTGGAGTGGCGGTGCTTTTTACCGCAGAGGTGAAATGCCAGCGACTGATCGAGCTCGAAATGGGAAGGTGCCTAGTCTTAGACGTCTTCATGAAGGGGCAAAGCCTGCGCCTCATTAACATCTACGGTCCCCAGACAAAGTGGGACCGTAAAAGCCTCTTTATGAAGATTAAGCCTTTTCTTTTTACGGGCAAACAAGTCATCTTTGGTGGGGATTTTAATACCATAACTAGACCCCAAGACCGAGGAGGTACCAGAGATAGACTGCCCTATGATGGTGCCGCGTTAAATAGCATAGTGAGTGAAGCTCGCCTGGAGGATATCCACATCAGGCATTCCCCAGGTCACCGTGGGTTCACCTTTCAGAGAGGTAGTGTTAGGTCTAGGATGGATAGGTTTTTTTTGAAGGAGAATTCCGTCACCACCCCTGTGTCCGTGGTGGAGGTGGAGTTCTCTGATCACTGTCTAATTTTGTTTTCTTTGAATATTTCAGAGACCCTCCGGAGAGGAAGAGGTTTGTGGAGGCTGAATTCGTCACTCCTTGAGGAGGCAGCTGTAAGACAAGCCTTTGAGGAGTTTCTTCAGGATCAGGTACTATTACTGGGTCTTGAAGGTACTAGGTCAGAGTGGTGGGAGATATTCAAAAAAAGGGTGGCGGGATTTTTCCGCCGGCTCTCAAGCCTCAGGTCACTGGACATGTACCGCATGTACAGTGCACTGAGGAAGAGACTTGAACATCTGGTCTCGACCGGAGGTAGCCAGGAGGATATCTCCGGTGTGAAGGCTTTGCTTAAAAGGTGTCAGTATGATAGGCACGCATCTTTGGTTCTTGAGAGGGATTTCGGGAAATACCGCTCGCCCGACCCCTACAGGAACTGTAAGATGTCAGTGACTTGTAAGACAGTAACAGGCCTGATTGACAGTACAGGATCCCTGACAAGATCCAGGTCAGGGATCTTGGAGATCGTCAGGTCCTTCTACTCGAACCTTTTGGCAAAGAAGGAACTGAATCTGGATCGGATTTCAGGTTTCTTGGCTGAAGCCATTCCTGAGTCAGCAGAAGACCCTTCTCTTGGTGTTTTGATAGAACCTATAAGGGAAGAGGAAGTCGTCAGGGCTATTGAGGGTCTTGCCCTCAAGAAGTCACCTGGCCCAGATGGCTTAACATCTGAGTTCTATCGGACCTTTAAAGGAGCTTTGGCTCCCCTCTTGACTGACGTGCTTAATGAGTGTCTATCCTCGGGCACTCTGCCGAAGTCAATGAGGAGGTCCGCCCTTATAGTTCTGTCAAAGGGTAAGGATCCGAGCCATATTGAGAACTGGCGGCCCATAGCACTTCTCAATACGGACCGAAAGATTCTGGCGAAGGTACTTTTCAACCGGCTGGTACAGTTTGCGCCCCGACTCCTCTCGCCGGCTCAGCACTGCTCTGTTCCCGGTCGTAGCACCTTAAGTGCGGTCCTGAGTGTCAGGGAGGCTGTGGAGCAGAGTAGGGCAGGTCGGCGGAAGGGGTACTTGCTGTCCCTAGATCAGGCTAAGGCTTTTGACAGGGTGAATCATGAGTATTTGTGGTCAACTCTCTCGAGGTATGGCCTGCCTGGGGGGTTCATTCAGTGGCTGCAGACCTTATACGCTGGGGCTGAGTCTTTCCCGCTTGTGAATGGTTGGGTTGGTCGTCCTTTTGAGGTGGGGTCGGGCGTCCGACAGGGATGTCCCTTGAGCCCGCTACTGTATGTGTTCGCCATTGATCCCCTGATTAGACGGATTAATGGTGGGCCGGTGGCCGGAGTCAGGATGGACCTGGAGGGCACTGGCTCCCCTTTGAGGACAGTAGCCTACGCGGATGATGTCACCGTTCTTGTCTCGTCACGGGAGGGGCTTGAATGGGTGATGTCTGAAGTGGACAGTTACTCGGAGGCTTCCGGATCAGCTGTAAACAGGAATAAGTGTGGAAGCCTCTGGCTGGGAGGGGGAGAGCCTGGTTTTTCTCTCCCGGACACCCTCCCAGAACCCCAGGGGTCTGTAAAGATCTTAGGCATCCATTTTGGCCAGGGTGATTACCCACTCCAAAATTGGGAAGGTAGGCTTAAGGATGTCGCCCAGAGAGTTGATTGCTGGAAGGGTTGGGCTTTGACCCTGAGAGAAAGGGTTCACCTTGCCAAAGCCTTCCTGCTCCCGTTGGTGATCTATCTAGGTAGCGTCTGTGCCTTGCCAGAGTCTTGTTGGAGTAGGATCTGTTGCCTGTTCTTCCAACTGTTATGGGGGAACAGGCTCAACCTAATCAGGAGGGAGGTTACATACCGCACAAGGAGGCTAGGGGGGTTAAATATGGTTAACCCCGTGGTGTTCTTAATGAACACCTTTCTTAAGATCAATTTACCAAACCTCTCCTCCGAGGGGGCTCCTTCGTGGGTAGCCTCCTGCCAGGGGTGGTTTCGGCCCTTCTTCCAGAAATGGGAGTCAGGAGGGCAAGTGAAAGATCTTCGTGCACCCCATGGATATCTCCCGGCCTATGCTTCCCTGGTCCTGAAAGTGATTCGTCGGTGGGTTCTGGGGGCGTGGGAGATCAGGACTCAGTCAAGACGTTTTCTTGACAACAAGGTCCTGTTGACCCGCTTCCAGAAGCCTCTGGCGCTCAAAGATTGCCCAGGAGAAACCTTAGAGGGAGGGTTGCGTTTTCTTAACTCCAAAAGGTTTCCTCGGAAGTTTTGGGATCTGACCTGGCGCTGCCTCCTAGGTAAGTTATATGTGAGGGGGAACTTGAAGTACCGGAACTCCGACGAGCGAGGCTGCCCTCGGGAGGAGTGTGGCGACATGCTGGAAAGCATGGAGCACTTCCTGCTTCAGTGCCCCTTCAATATAAGGGTTTGCAAATTGGTGGGGACCTCCACCGGTTGGCTGCGGCTGGCCTTTCCTATGCCGAGTGGGCCTATGGGGCATTCAAACACCCGGAGGGCAGGGACTGCCAAACACTTTTTGTAGTTAGTGCAGTGGTCAGGTTTCACCTATGGTCAGCACGGTGTTTAGTATCGACGAGAGGCAAAATCCTCCCGGAGGTGGAGGTGGTTAAAAACATCATGGTGGACCTGGTGAGGGTGCGCTCTCGGGAGTACGAGGGGCTGGGCGCAGAAAGGGCTGGTACCCTCTGGAGGGGGTTCACTAAGGGATTTAAAGTAGGTTAGTTAGGTTAGGGCCAGATAGGGATAGGTAGGGCAAGGTTTGCACGAGGGGTGGGGTTTATTATTTTCTGATAGGGAGGGACAGGTAGGGACAGGGTAGGGACAGAATGATAGATAGGGATATAGCGGTAGGGCGAGTAGACAGGGATGGGCCTCCTGTGCTCTCTTCCTGGTGGAGGGCTGGCGTGTCACCACATAGGCATTTTTTGTTTTGGAAATCAGATGGAAGGGTAAGAGGCTTGAGGATAACCGACCCTAGGCCCATGGGAGGTTCATGGGAGGGAAGGTAATTTAACAGGTTATGTAGGATGGTGGGTTTTTGTTACTTGTCTGGTATTTGTTATTTGTTATTGTTGTCGTTCATATGTTGTGTCCATTTTCCCATTTTCCATTTTTCCATATCCCATATTCATTTTCCATTTCCATTTCCATTTTTCATATCCATTTCCATATCCCATATTTCATTTTCCATATTCCATAATTCCATTTGTTTGTTAGTAGTTAAGGGGTTTTTCAGGGGGGTAGGTTGTTTGGGAGGGGGGGTTTCTTTTTGGGGGTGGAGGGTTTGGTTTATAAGTTTTCGTATGCCCGGCCTGGCTCTGGACTACGCGGACATGGGTGGACATGAGGCGGAGAGCCAGGTTGGGTTTCAGGGGCTTGGTGGTGGGTGGTGCCAGCACCAGGACTATGCGGACATGGGAGGACATGGGGCGTGGTGCTGGCCGGGTGTGGTGAGGGGAAAAAAAAAATAAAAAATTTTTAGTAAGTTTCAGTTGGGGATTTTGTTAGTGTTATAAGTTTCCGTTATAAGTTTCCGTTATAAGTTTCCGTTATAAGTTTCCGTTATAAGTTTCCGTTATAAGTTTCCGTTATAAGTTTCCGTTATAAGTTTCCGTTATAAGTTTCCGTTATAAGTTTCCGTTATAAGTTTCCGTTATAAGTTTCCGTTATAAGTTTCCGTTATAAGTTTCCGTTATAAGTTTCCGTTATAAGTTTCCGTTATATGTTTCCATTGTATATTGCTCATTTAGATTTTCTTTTCTTAGAGTTTTTGACTGACGGATGACTGGAGAAAGACGGGAGAAGAGTGAAAGGCGGAGTGAAAGGCAGAATGGATGGGGCTGGTTCGCGATTGGTTTTTTTTTTTTGTCCCGGTGTTTTCTTGTATTTTATTTGTTGATGGTTTTATGCTATGTTTTAGATTTATGTATTGTCTCTGTTTATAGTTTTTGTATTGTATTTTCGTATGTGACAGTGTTTGTGAACTTTTTCTACTTTTCTAATAAAATAGTTCCAATTCCTGGACAACCTCTTTAAAGGATTTATCCATCTTTCTAATATTGATGGCCTGTCCTTAGGATAGGCCATCAATATTACATCTGCGATGATACAACAGCCAGGACCTCTGCAGATCAGCTGTTTTAGGACAGTGCGACTACAGGTAAAGGTAACAATTCTTGGAGCCACGCTTTTCACTTGCCATACAAGGTGTAGCAGTAGGTTTAGGTAGTGCAGTGGTGCACATGGTATAGTGGGTGAGCAGCATGGCTCCCGGCATGTTATTACCTTTTGCCGCTCTGTTTTGGTACCGCTGATCTGCAGGGGTCCTGATGGTGGGCCCCTAGAAACAATTCCACTGGTGGGCCCTAGACATCCCAGTCCAACACTGTGCATAAGTGCCTTGGTGCCCTTCAAAAAGCTCTTAACCACTTCAGTACCGGGCCAATTTCTAGTCCAGGTCCAGACACATTTTCGGGTTTTTTTCGTATGTGCAGTTTTGAGGGCTGTAACATTTTTATCATATGCGTTATTCAACTAATTTCTGTGTCTTTTTTCGGTGACACATAGGGCTTTATTTTAATGTTGTTTTTATTTTTGCATGTGTTTAAATTTTTTTTAAATCCAGGAAAATATAAACAAAAGAGGAGGGAAAACGTGTCTGTTTTTCACTTTTAATTTTTTTTTTAATTAATAACACAAAGTGCTACTAAAAATCTAAAACTTTATAAAATAGTTTTTCCTCTCCATTACAGTAATTTTTATTTTGTATGGTGTCATCAGGGGTGGGGCTATAACCTTTAATAACAGCGTTTTATTGGCGTATGATTTGATTTATTTTTTTTAAATTATTTTATTTACTTTTTTTTTTTTTAAACTTTTCTATTAATTTTTTTTTAAGCTTTTTACATTGTGTCCACATAAGGTCATAATAGACCTTTGGGGACATCTGATTGTTTTTTTGTGGGGGAGGCTGATTTTCCCTTTAACTGGGGCTGGTACATGTAGCCCCAGTTGCAGGAGGAATACAGCCTCCTGCCCATTGCTATATAGCTTATAGAGCTGATCTGGGTCCTGTAGGACCCAGCAGCTCTAATAGACGCTGATCCCGGCGGATCACATGACCGCTGGGTCAGAGGGAAGATGGCGGCGCCCATAGCGCTGTATACACAGCAATTGGGAAGGTAATAAACCTTCCCTGCCTTCTCTAGGGTAGCTCCGGCTGAAGTTACAGCCAGCTCCCCGTTTCGTGCAGCTGTTGAGTTCTGCTTGGACATACCAATACATTCTTGCAGAACAAGGCAACCACCTTCCGGAGGTATATACCCAATGGGTAGTCTGGAAGTGGTTAACCACTTCCATACCAGATGCTTTACCCCCTTCCAGACCAGGCACAGTTTCAAGCTTTTTGTATGTGCGGTTTTGAGGGCTGTAACATTTTTATCATTTGTGTTATTCAACTAATTTCTGCGTCTTTTTTCGGTGACACATAAGGTTTTATTTTTATGTTGTTTTTATTTTTGCATGTGTGTTAATTTTTTTATATCTGGGAAAATATAAACAAAAGAGGAGGGAGAACGTGTCTGTTTTCAACTTTTCTTTTTTTTTTTCTATTTAATAACACAAAGTGCTACTAAAAAACTTTATAAAATAGTTTTTACTCTCCGTTAAGGTAATTTTTATTTTGTATGGTGTTGTTGGGGGTGGGACTATAACCTTTAATAGTGGCGTTTTATTGGTGTATTATTTTATTATTTTTTTTTTTTACTTTTCTGTTATTTTTTATTTATTTATTTACAGTGTGTTCCCATAAGGTCATAATAGACCTTTGGGGACATCTGATCACTTTTTTTTTTTGTTGGAGAGGCAGATTTCCCCTGTAACTGGGGCTGGTACATTTCGCCCCAGTTGCAGGAGGAATACAGCCTCCTGCACGTTACTTGTACATTAGTATAGAGCTGATTTCGTGTAGCTGTTGAGTTCTGCTTGGACATACCGGTACATCCTTGCAGAACTAGACAACCACCTTCCGGACGTAAAAGCCCAATGTGCGGTCCGGAAGTGGTTAAACAGGAGTCCCTGGTATGGGAAACTTCACTTTTTTTTTTTTTTTTTAATGATGACTGGAACCACTTTAGTTAGGAGGCCCACAGGGGGCCGTATTATTTAAAAGATGTGCTTGGGGGTATTATTCATTCCAGGATATATTATATATTTTATAATTGGGGGTAGCAGCTGGATAGAAAATTTTTGTAGGTGAGGACAATGTGGGTCGGGTGCTTGGAAAAGTGAGGAGCCATAGATGTCTCTGCAAACTTTACAAAGACAAGTTACTGCCGGAAGATGAGATCAAAGTGGATCCCAGCCCAGGATTTCATGGAAAGGGGCCAAAATCTGGTCAGATGTGTTTACCACTAATTGCAGGCTGTATTTTCCTATGTCAAGCAATGCTAAGAACAGCCAGCAATTAGTGGTAATCGTGTGCAGCTCGGAGCACTGTATGGAAATAAATACGGAAAGCTATATTCACACGACGTGTGATGTCCGTTTTCTAAATTAAATTAAATATCTGTGAATAGGGGCTATTCATATGACCGTTATTTTGATGGTCTGTTGTAACAAACCATCAAAATAATTGGTCATGTTCTGTTTTCATGGGTCCCTCCATACATGGGGGGATCTGTGAAAACAGCTGCCCCTCGAGTGCAAGACGTCTGTGGAAAATGGACATTTTTCATGGCTATTTTGCACCCCGGTCGTGTGAATGTAGCCTTAAGCTAAGGCCCCCCATAGTGAAACGTAGCAAAAAAGTGTTGCATTTTTTTCCGCAGGAATTTTCTCTGCAGTTTTTCTTCCCCTATTAAATGTATAGGGAAAATATTTGCGGTATAAAATGAAACATGCTATTTAAAAAAAAAAAAATTGCATGCAGATTTTTCTCTGCAGTGTATAGATGAGAGTAAATGAAATCTCATTCACATTGCTGGTACTGTAAAATGCAGCGTGAAAATTAGGCATGCAGTGGACGTTTTTTCAACACCTGTCACATGGCTGAAATGTATGAGGGATCCATGAAAAAGGGTGCCCCTCGGGTGACAAATGGACATTTTTTTTTTAATGGCCGTTTTCACTCATGGCCATGTGAATGAAGGATTAAAAAAACATATTCTCTTAGTGGATTATGCGTTATATGCTTTATACTAACATTTGACCATAGAAAAAAAAGACAAAAGTACTGCTAAAAACACAGGAAAAAAATAGTTAAAATAGTAAAACTGCCAAAAGAGACTATGGGTGGGAATTTATTAACCCCAATCTGTTCAGCTGTATTGTACTCTGAAAACCATATACAAGGTATACAGCCAGATGCAGCTCTCTGCTCCTATTCAAGTGAACAGGACAAGAAGTTGTATGCAGTGAACAGAACTTCATAAAATGTAGCAGTGTCCCTGGAAACTATTGCTCTGCTTACATTCACTTGAATAGGAACAGAGCTGCTTCCAGCCATACAACTCTAAGACCGAGTTGGGGACAATTGTGCAGCAGAATGCAGTTGGATGACCCTCGGAGTGACATCCAAGTGTTATCCAAGTGCATTCCGTTATGCACTTACCTCTATGGGGGCTTCACATCAGTTCTGTCCTGGAGCAAGATAGGATCTGTTCTATTTTCATCGTAACAGAATGGAACCTCAGTGGCCCCCTTGGATGGCACTCCAAACAGCTGATTCGCGCAGGGTCTGGGTCCGGCCAGACACCGACCAATCATTCCGGAAGACCTATCCTGTAAATAGGCCATCAGTATCCAACTTTGCTACGGTTCTTCAGGCAGTGCTTTAGACAGAAAGTTTTCAGAATTTTCCTATGCGGACTTTCTGTTTCAATTATACCTATGTGGAAACCGCCGGCGTTTCCGTAGGTATAATTGCCATGCTGTGATTTCCAAAACCGTGTCTGCAGTGCGTTTTTTTTCCACTTTGCTCTGACTGTAAAATGCCGCGATTTTTTCTGCCACGCTTCCACTGTGGGCGAATTGCGGAGTTTACGCCACATGGGTGTCATGATATTAGCTGCAGGTATGGTCTTATGATATCAATATTGGTCTATATTACTGCACAGTGGGGGTTGGTGCCTGAAATCAAGCCTAATGGGGCAAATGGAATGTGGTCAGACTACTATTGTCCTGTCCCTGAAGCAATCAGCCATTTGGTCAAAAGCCTTCATCTGCATAAGACTACAACCCTCATTAACCCAGCGGGGGTTCATTTAGACAGGATGTTTTATGCAAACTATCCTCATATCAATCAATGCAAAAATTTCAAACTCTGCAATTTGGCCAGCTTCATGTCACACTATGTATGAACTGTGAGGGTCACAAATCACCTCCTGATAGCAAACAGATAACAGATCCCTCTGTCACGCACCACAACTTTCCAGATTGTTTTTTGACCGGTTGTAAATAACTTCTCTACTTAGATTGCATTTTGTTTTGGTTTTTTTTAAGGACTCTAAAATCCTTTGAAGATCATGTGTATAGAGTATAAATAATCTGTGAATTTTCAGTTCTTGTATAACACCATGTCTGAAGAAGAGAGCCAGTAGTCTTGAAAGCTTACTTATAAATATACTCAGTTAGCCTCTAAAAGGTATCGCCTGATTTCTTCACTCTTCCACTGACATCGTAAGCACATTGAAGACATTACAACTCACTGAATTAGCTTCTTTGTTATCTTATTTATCTTGTGTGTGTAGGTGTTATAAATCTTCATGGGGAAGCAAAAGCTCACAAATCCTTGGGGGAGCTGATAAACAGTGTGAACTAGTGTGTCTAGTGAACTCATGTCCCTGCACTGTGTTGATCAGGTTGCAAATAACTGGTGTTGGTCATAATGCATACTGAAAAGAGCCCTATAACTGTCTTCAACATTGTGATAACAGATGCTATGGATTGTCTATGCACATACATCAGTGAAGTTCACAGCTGCGTTCAGGTTTTTGTTCGGTGGGGTCCCCAAGCGGAAACCTAATCTGCTTAAAATAAGCGGTTACCCGCGGAAACCCATAGACTATAATGGGGTCCACCGGTTTTCTGCCCGAAAAGGGCAAAAAATGCGGAGAGAAAAGCATGCATGGGAACGGTCCTTTTATCTCATATGTTTATTTCTTTGTCACATTGTAATGTGTCATGTGTCCTCTGATTTGTAAAGTGCTGCAGAATATGTTGGCGCTATATAAAGTTATTATTATTATTACTTTTTGGTGTAATACTTCCATATTTGGGGCCCCACTTTCAATTTCACCCAGGGCCACATATTGTCTAGAACCAGCCCTGAATACAGAGTTGTGTGTATGGGGCCATAGAAATGAATTGATCAGTATGCTAGCTGTGGCTAGTTGTGTGCATGAGGCCTAGAAGCAGTGTTCCATTGGGGAAAAGTATACACATTAGCTTTCCAGTAGAAAGAAGAAAACTATCTCATATTAGCCAAACTATACACCCAGAACAGACCTGGGAGAATATATCGCAAATAACACGCACACTACACCAGATTGTCACACTTATTTTATAGTTCCACTAGGGGGAGCCGCGGAGCTAACCGCAGATCATGTGCCGGCAGTAGGCGGGGCTGTCAGGTGACGATCACATGACTCTGCCCTGGGCTGCTTGTGTTTCTACGCCGGGGCTACGCTCTGGATTCGGCCGCAGTATGAGACCCCTTGGAATGTCGCTGCTCGTCCTTGTGCTGCCTCTCATCATCGGTGTCACCGGGCAGTCCAGCAGTGCCCCGAGGGAGCTGTGCGGGTGAGTGCGGTGTATTGTTCCACACTGACATATGTATGCGGGCACTTCCTCTTTCTGCAGCTTTGTCATCTCTATAATGTGCGGTACAGGACATGACAATGCACAAGCCCAATAGTTATGGTGCTGAGGGTCACATGTGTAACCCGCCGTACTATATGAATGGGGTCACCGCCGTGGGCTACATAGGACCTCATGGGGTTGTCCTTAGTGCTATATACAGTATAACAACTTCAGTGGTGTACATGTATGTAGTGTTGTGTATTTAGTCAGTTACATGAGATAGATAGATAGATACACACACATAAAGTCAGTTATATATTGTACATTTATATAGTTCTGTATATAGTCAGTGATGGTGTACACATGTATATAGTGCTAGGTATAGTCAGCCATTTCTGTGGTGTACGTATTATATATATATGTAGTAATGTATAGGTATAATCAATCATGCTGTAAACATTTTGTACTGTGTGCAGTCAGTTGTATTATTTGTCCACGTATATAGTGATGTATATACCCAATTATATGATGTACATATTTGTACGGATGTGCGTTTTTTTGTTTGTTTGTTTTTTACATGGCGTACATACACACACACACTCCATTATATGTTTGGATAAATTGCATATACAGTCATGGCCAAAAGTTTTGAGAATGACACAAATATTCTATTTTCACATGACCTGCTGCCCTCTGGTTTTTATGTGTGTTTGTCAGATGTTTTTATCACATACAGAAATAGAATTGCATTCATATTATGAGTAACAGAAGCTTATATTGACAGTTAGAATGAGTTAATGCAGCAAGTCAATATTTGCAGTGTTGACCCTTCTTCTTCAGGACCTCTGCAATTCTCCCTGGCATGCTCTCAATCAACTTCTGGACCAAATCCTGACTGATAGCAGTCCATTCTTGCAAAATCAATGCTTTAATTTTGTCTGAATTTGTTGGTTTTTGTTTGTCCACCCGTCTCTTGATGATTGACCACAAGTTCTCAATGGGATTAAGATCTGGGGAGTTTCCAGGCCATGGACCCAAAATCTCTATGTTTTGTTCCCTGAGCCATTTAGTTATCACCTTTGCTTTATGGCAAGGTGCTCCATCATGTTGGAAAAGGCATTGTTGAGCGCCAAACTGCTCTTGGACGGTTGGGAGAAGTTGCTCTTGGAGGACATTCTGGTACCATTCTTTATTCATGGCTGTGTTTTTAGGCAAGACTGTGAGAGAGCCGATTCCCTTGGCTGAGAAGCAACCCCACACATGAATGGTTTCAGGATGCTTTACAGTTGGCATGAGACAAGACTGGTGGTAGCGCTCACCTCTTCTTCTCCGAATAAGCTGTTTTCCAGATGTTCCAAACAATCGAAAAGGGGATTCATCAGAGAAAATGACTTTACCCCAGTCCTCAGCAGTCCACTCCCTGTACCTTTTGCAGAATATCAGTCTGTCCCTGATGTTTTTTCTGGAGAGAAGTGGCTTCTTTGCTGCCCTCCTTGAGACCAGGCCTTGCTCCAAGAGTCTCCGCCTCACAGTGCGTGCAGATGCACTCACACCTGCCTGCTGCCATTCCTCAGCAAGCTCTGCACTGCTGGTAGCCCGATCCCGCAGCTGAAACACTTTTAAGAGACGGTCCTGCCGCTTGCTGGTCTTTCTTGGGCGCCCTGGAGCCTTTTTGGCACCAATGGAACCTCTCTCCTTGAAGTTCTTGATGATGCGATAGATTGTTGACTGAGGTGCAATCTTTCTAGCTGCAATACTCTTCCCAGTTAGGCCATTTTTGTGCAGTGCAATGATGACTGAACGTGTTTCTTTAGAGATAACCATGGTTAACAGAAGAGAAACAATGATGGCAAGCACCAGCCTCCTTTTAAAGTGTCCAGTGGTGTCATTCTTACTTAATCATGACAGATTGATCTCCAGCCCTGTCCTCATCAACACCCACACCTGTGTTAATGGAGCAATCACTGAAACGATGTTAGGTGGTCCTTTTAAGGCAGGGCTGCAATGATGTTGAAATGTGTTTTGGGGGATAAAGTTCATTTTCTAGGCAAATATTGACTTTGCAAGTAATTGCTGTTAAGCTGATCACTCTTTATAACATTCTGGAGTATATGCAAATTGCCATTAGAAAAACTGAAGCAGTAGACTTTGTAAAAATTAATATTTGTATCATTCTCAAAACTTTTGGCCATGACTGTAGTTTTACCAGGGAAAGTCTCCAGCTAGGCATTCACAAATGTCATCAAGCCGTTCCGTGTTCCTTTTACAAAAAGAAGTGGAACTGAATATGTTGGGAACTGCCATTGGTATTTTCTCTACAAGTTCCTCAAATTATGGCCTATTGGGGTTACTTGAAGACTGGAGTCCAGAAAGCCACCAGAGACATCCCCTATCTGAATGTAGCCTCAGGGACACTCAATGCCCTGGCTCCTGCTCAAAGCACCCCAGGCAAGCAAGAATCAGCAGTATACCAGGGGAAGTTGTCGTCTGCCAGACATGTCCCTTGCAGTGACCGTACTACACGGTGGCCACTTCTGTAATACAAGGATGGTGCAGTTCTGCCAGAACAGGAGCAGCTCATACAGAGTATCTGACCTTTATGGCTTATGCTATAGATGCCCATATTCCCAAATACAACATATGAACAGAGATCTACGTTGTGAATCCAACCCTTTAAGGTTATGTGAGCAGATTTTGTGTCCTAGTTTGTGGAATACCAGGGGACTACAGTTGTAGCGAAATTATTATTATGCTTACTTCTATAGCGCCATCGTATTCGCAGCACTTATGCATGAGACATAGAAGGTCTGTTGCCAGAATCCAGTATATCAACCTAGCCCTGCAGATAGATAGGTTATGGTCACCTGGATCAAACAGTGAATGCCCCTTGTTCCTCTGTTGCCAAGATATCACCATCTTTTCAGTATGCAAACAAGCCCTTTTCAAGCAATGAGGACAGTGCCATTCCTCCAAAGAGGCAAGCAGCAATGCCTTCATTGCTCCAAAGAGCTCATTTGCATATTGACAGAAACAGCAATATCTCAGTGATCACAAGAAGCACCGATTCACAAGGGGGGAAAACACGGTTTGATTTAGATGACCTTAACCTATCTGTGGATTGAGTTGATATGCTGGGCTCTCGTGACAGACTCCCTTTAAATGTTATTCACACACAGCAGAAAATTTCGGCATGTAAATTGGCACGCAGTTGGTAAAATCTAGGCTACATGGCTTCTTCTAATGCAGGATTACTGGGGCACAGAAGTGCAAATCAGCAGTCCCTCTATTAGAAACCAAGGTGTTAGGGTAGGTTCACACAACCGTTATTTAACATCCGTTGCTCTCATCCGTTACAGGAATTGACAGATACAGACAGGGCCCCCTCCGTTTGGTGGCCTTCTGCATTTGCCCAAATTTAAAGAAACATTACAGAACCTTTCCTCCATCATATTTTTTACTTTTTCTGACAGAAGAAAAAGTCCAGCATGCAAAACGTTTTCTTCAGTTACAAAAGTTAACAAACATGACGGAAGAAAGTGTCTATCATGTTGTTTACATTACAGTCAATGGGAATGGACACAAACTGACCGGGCTCTGGCTGTGTCCGTTACACTGCTACAATTTATGTCCATTGCTGCCATCCTATGATGGAAGATGGCAACAGACATTAGTAACGGTAGTGTGAACGTAGCCTTATACTGTACACTGCATTCCTGTGGCTTCAGCCTCTGCTCAGCAATGTGTATGAAACATGTGAGTACATATAACTTCTAGTGCCACAAGTAGGCCTGTCGTAGCTTTATCTTAAACCCTCAGCACTAAGATGAAAGAACTGATCGTAGCCATTGATCTTTCTCATGGTTTTAGTGGTTTCCTGTCTTCATGCTACATGTGTACATTCTCAATTCAGGTTTTCCTACCTAAAGGTTAGCCTGTATAAGTTTTGGCATGACTTTGGTAATAGTGATAGGTTTACTAATAAACACCTGCAAGTTGAATGTTTAAGTCGATGCTTCTATATATATCTATATATATATATATATATATATATATATATATATAAGATATATAATTTATTTATATATGATATCTATCTATAGTGTGTGTGTCTCTCATCTATAGGCAGAATGACTTGAAAGAATTAAAGGGGCATTTCAACTTATTTTTAAAAGGCCCTGATGTGCTTCTATTTCTAGTGTAGTCAGCTCTTGCTCCTGGTCATAGCAGTGATGTCCCATTTGAAGGTAACTCTCTGCTGCAGCCTGTCGCAGGCCTTAGTGGTGATCTCTGCACTAACAGTACATCTCTGCTGATGCCAGTCAGTCACCTGGTGATAAGAGGGGGCAGTGTAGTTATGTTGTGTTGCCAAAAGTGGATGAAAATGGCAGACACTGATATTTTTGTCGAGGCTGAAAATATCTAACAGGGACAGTTTTCTTTAATGTAGATTAAGGCCTTGTGTTATTTTCACGCCCTTTCCAGCTTACTAAAATCTAAGGTGTCTGACTATCTTTACAGAGAAATTCACTGTGTGGTAGGGGGTGCACGCTCATGCAAACTATTTTTGCCCTTTAGACAGAGTTTGGTGCTTTATCTAGTGAACCAGTGTGTAAGTGATGTATTTCGGCACCGGAAATTCAAGTTCATGCAAAGTATCCCATTTAATTGCAGCAGAAAGAATACATAGATTTAAGGGTGTGTTTTAATGTAGCAGTAGCCACATGTGGCCGAAACACTGCCAATTGGCACGTGGCTTTCAATGGTTGTGTTCTACAGTAGAACTGTACAGTCACACTTAATAGAATGGCCCCTTCAGTGCCTCCACATGTAATATAACAGCCCCTACATATAGTATAATGAACTCGACATTGCCCCAACACTTAATAGATCAGCCTCCACATGTAGTGGCCTCCAGAGTGCCACCACATTTAATAAAATAGCCCCACATACAATATAATGCAGTACTGATGGAAGCATTCATTGCGCCTGTAAAGTAAGGATGGGGCCTGCGGTTGTACATGGATGTTTATCCTTGGTGAGAGGGGGGGCAGTGGCTCTCACCACTGTGTGTACCTCTGGGATATATATACTGCAGGTTCAGAACCACTGCCATAAGGGATGCATGCTTTTTTGGTTGCAAATTTTTTTTAAAAAATTTGCTGTGGATTTTACTCATTTCAGTGCAAAGGGTATAGTTTGCTTATAAATCTGGCAGAACCATCAAACATTTCAGGACATCTTTGTAGCTGAACTTTTTCTTGGCTTTGTAGGAACATTGCCTTAGTTGTCACTGGTTGTTTGCTGATTTAAAGGCTGCTCTTTGGTGTGGTTTGGTAGTGTCATTCTCCTCACTGTGTCATTCCCGTCTGTGTCTTGTGTCTCATGACACTTGTTCCTTTTTATAGAGCATTGTAGTAGATGAATTATGTTACATTGGATTTCTCAATCATTGGATTTGCAGACAGCAGTCGGTGGTTGGCTTCTTTATCTCTTCTCCACATCCTGTAGTATAGGGCATGTCTTCCACTTCTCATCCACATCTATTCACACATTTCTCGCACTGTGTATTTCTCAATGCTGTTATCAGTATATATTATGTCTCATACATTCTGCTACTTATCTTGTTCTGTACCTGATCTTGTCATGTTTGCCAGATGATGTGTACTGTATGTACATCAGTAGCTGCACAGGAAAGACCCGTGTGAAAACTACATTCAAAATAACATGGTTCTGAATCGTATTTTTCACGTGGTTCTTGACAACATGCTTTTAGGCCATGGGTTTTAGCAGAAAACAGGGTCCTTGTAAAAACCTTGTTCGGCCGCCTTCAGACAACCTTCGGTTGGTAGGTCTAATGAACCGATCTGGCAGAATCATGTGGGGGGATCTATCTTGCTGTATTTTGGATCTGTGGTCTGGGTGGGCTTTGTAGTATTCATGTTACAGTTGTCTGAAGGCGGCTTTAAAGAGGACTTCTGAAATTCATTTAACTAACTCAAGTAATTCAAGTAACTCAAAATATAATAAAAGATACTGATAATATTTCTTTTTTATATTGAGCACTATTTCAGTGTCATGGGTAACTGGATATTCTGGTGCCACATGACCATGGCTGACACCGCCCATGTCATCCTAAAATTGGTAATTAGAAAACTCACTGCAAGCAAGTACACCGCATGTCTTCCAGTCCAGCAAATCCATAAACTCATTACAAAATATAAGTGATATCGGCACATCGGGATAAAATTCCAAACACTGTATTTCTACATTAAAACATCCTCCAGATGAACTGCAACTCCATGATTCCTAGTGCTCACATATGCGTTTCCAACTCCTGGTTCTTTTTCCCAGCGTATGGAACACCCATGATCATTATAACTTAAAACCAATTGGAACCAATAACAATTCAATATACGCCCACTGGGTGGGACAACAACACCACAACTTTAAGAGGATACAATAAATCACTCTAAAATAGGAATATTAATATATATGCAATTGGATTCATATAATATTAGATATAATTGACTAATTAATAAAGCCATATTATCTTAAAGGAACTTAGACCATACTATGCTTGGGTGTGGTAAAATGTTTTTACAGACTCCTGCGCCCCCACGTTGCAGAAACTCAGCTTTTTTTGTTACAGATTTTGCTGTGGTTATTTGAGCCACAGCTGTTCTGTGCGGGGTCCAGGTGCCCTGTGGATAGTATGAAAAGTCATTTTGGAGCCGGAAAACCCCTTTAATATAAATATAACAAATCAGATTTCCAATTCACACCTTTTGGTTATCCTGTGTTTAACCGCAATATCCACCAAGCTTCTTTCATTAGCACTTTTTTAGCCCAGTTACCACCTTGCAATGGTTTATTAACCTTGCAGTCCCAGAGAATGTGAACATGTTGTATAAATGTTCCGCTATCCTCGTCTTCAACTTTCTTGTGGTACATCTTCTAAACGTAAGGATACAACCTGTACATTTAATAGCATAAATAACATGATGCGAGCAGCAGTTGATAAAGGAGGTGATGTGATAGATTCTCCCATCAGTCATCATAAGACTTTGTCTGCCATTGGGTGCCTCTCTGCTATATGTTTTACAGTGTTTAATTGTTGGCATGATACAATACGGCTGTTAAATAACAGTGTCAAACTTTGGCATAATAGCATTCACATAACTGAGTACGTCAGCCAAGTGGCACCTGAGATCCGTGAAAAAAATAGAACATACTCTATTCTTTCATGACTATTGGACCCAGTTCACCCAATGAAGTGAGTAGGTACATGAAAAACCAGTGACACACACATGCTTCACTGATCCATTAAATGCATGGCCTAATAACTAATGTCACATGTTACTAAACCAGCAGCTTCAATAGTGGCAGCTGGCGAGGCTCATAACACAGATTGTACCCCTATAGCTGGCCCCTATAAACATTGGCTCTTGTGCACTTGCTTTGAAATGCTGGCATTCAGTATTGGCAACGTACAATACTTAGAACAAATACCTCCCAATATTTCATCCATTGTTCAGTAGCTACGCCATATTCAGTAGACATGACTTAAAACCTAAAACTTGACGGGAGGTTTTCCTTACGGTCTTATTCAGTCAAGTGGTCATAAAACGGTTTATTGCCATGGGTTGGTGCAAAACACTTGCACCACAACTACATAAATAGTGGGTGAGGGCATCCGGTGCCATAGGGATATAGATTTCTGTTTTACCAGCCTGTTGCCTCATTCTCACCAATGTAAGTAGTGACAGTTACTGTGTAATAGTAGTTTGTGGCTACATGTCTGTACGCTTTATGCAACAGCAGAAACTGTTACATTTGCCCAATTTTCCAGCTCCCTCCCATAGCCATAGTATTTCCTTTCATCTGTAAATGATGATGCTTTGCAAGTCAACGCCCTCCTTAAGATGAAAGATCTCCTCTTTGAAGGGAACAGGTCTGGTCGACGCTATAAAGTGAAGATTTAATCTGATTCATTTATTTGCTGCGTGACTTTGTCTATGCACATCCCTCTGGTCTACCTCTGCAAGTGGAATTTTTTTTTTTTCTGCCTTGACATATTTTTTCCGTTGCTAGTTGACATCTGTGGCTTGCTTCTGTTGTCTGCTCTGTTAGGCCAGGTTCGCACCTGTTTTTGGAAACTTTCCTAGAATTGCCTCTGTGTGCTTTGTCTGTCAAGTTCAAGTTGTCAACCTTCCAGTAAATGCAACAGTGTGAATAGTGACCACAACTATTATATTCAGGATCCGATATAATGAAGATTTATATAAATCCAGCCTGATTTTTGTTTCCTACTTTAGATGTAATATTTGCATAAAAGTCCTCTTCTGCATCCAACTGCAACCCCCATGAAATTCAGAATATATCATGTACAAAAATATTAAGTTAGAGCCTTGCACTTTCCTCTTCTAGGCATCTGTAGTGAGTATTTCTTATAGAAACTGTTGGTTGGTTGTAAGCCTTCAATGTATATGAATGGCAGGACTGTGGAGTTGAGGGCGAGTGGCGGGAAGGGGGAGTTATTGACTTCAGCTTCAAAACAAAATGATTATTTTAAACTTTAAAATCATATTAACATTAATAATTAATTAGATTTTCGTTCATAGGGAATGAGCAGAGCTCTACTGCTTTTGACTATGGCTGTCAGCCATTTATAAAGTAGTCACAGTCGGGTTTTGGAGAAATAGGAGTTGGTGGTCTGGTTTACTGATTCCATAGCCCTTGTCAGTGTTACATATTAGCAATTAATTGGAAACATTTTCCATAGATGTAATGATGTGGTGCAGGAGACTTCCACAGCGCCCCCATAAGGACACGTTTACACAATTTTGTCATATGAAAAAAAAAAAAAAATTACACTTACACAGTTTTTCAATTTGATATGCTGCACATCCGCACACAGATTAACTCAATGTTTTTTTTTCATGCGTGACACCCTGAGTTTCTGTGCATGTCACTTAACTGCAGTTACAAATCTGCAGTAGAAATTTACATGCTGGTATGGACGGGAGAGATACAGTCCCACAATGCCAGTTATCATGCCCCCAAGAATAAGGCCAGTTGCAGACAACCGTGACTGTGAACAGTGCGCTATCCTTGTATTTCACGGATAGCACACTGACCCATTCTTTTCTATAGGCCCGTACACACGACCATGAATTTCATGGTCCCGTGTGCGGGCCGTAAAGTGTAGAACAGGTCCTATTTTGAGGCCCTTGCTTCCGTGGCTTCTATTCATTTAATGAATGGAGCCGCAGAACTACGACCCATGCATGGGCAACACACCGGGGACATCCGCATGTGCCGCCCATGCCTTTAATGGCCGGCGGGTTGCAACACGGTCGTCTGCAATTGGCCTAAGGCCTACCTTTCCATGCTCCTGTCTCTTCTGTCTCATTGGTATGTTTCAGTTCTTGATCTGCCCAGGAGACTGTCTAATAGATTGTGATTTGCATCGCCCTACAGAACCAGGTGCACTTAGGAGGCAACTTTAGTGTGCCTTACTAGTGAGGTTTACCTTGCTGTTTTTGAAGCACTCAAAACTCTATATTCTATATAGAGTGAAGTATTCTGCATGAAGCAAAGTGTGGTCAGTGCGTTCAATCCTACCATGCTTATTTGACTGTAATCACATATGGTAGATTTGGTGCAAATTTCTGTGACTGAAAATCGGTATATATATTGTTGTCGGTTGTACCTGGAATTCTAGAAACCCATGAATGAGACAGTTGCTGATCTTTCTGCAACAAATCTTCCCGGTGTGAATATACCCTACTGTCTCAGTAGTCATGTGGTCTTGACCAGTATAGGCTTCAGATGTGTTCTAGTAGAGGATCTTGTAAGTAAAACTAAAACAAAGTTTGTGTGTCTGGCCAAAAAACTGAATTTTTGGCTACTGTATCAAGTTATAGTACGCTATTTTCCCTATTGAAGTAATTGAAGAAAATGCACAAAGTAGTATATGAAGATCTCTAGAGCATATTGTGACGTTACATATTGCTGCCTATTTCCACCCAAAAAAAGGAGAAACACCAGTGTGAAGGATCCGGGTTTACCAGGGACCGCACCTGGCCTTACCTACGATCACTTCGATTACCTCACACCCACTTTGCGTGAGTGAGGCGGGTCAATAGAGGGTAGTACGCAAATGAGCCTTCTAAATTTTATATATTAACCCCTAAATGGGTCGATACTAGACACTCAACACATACATAGAATACATGCAGCGGTTAACAAGCAGATACAAGTGGAAATAACATAACACGGTACATAACAAATAAAAAATGGGGATAAAAGAAAGAAAAGGATATATATTACCAACACCAGCTTGTGCAGGTTATCTCTGGCTTCCAAGTGGGATTCAGCCAGGGCACTTGCTTATGGGACGACCGGCAGCACAGCACCTTAACCAGGTCAAATGGCAGAAGACATCTGGAACAAGCAGGTAGTCCATTTCTCTGAGCCCATGTGGTAGGCTCAGAGAACAGTCTTGGGCAAAGCATGTGTTGCTTACATGCAGTGACACCTCTTCCAGGGTCACAAAGCCTCAAGCCTGGCTGCTAGGCCGCATGGCAGCCACATGTTGGTCACATGGCTCCCCCCCCCCCACAGCTGGCCTCCCAAGAAGCGTGCATCTCCAAATCCACAAGACAACAGAGAGTGGTTCAGCCTGGGCGGAGCCTTTTTGTCTCCCCTGGTCTCCTCCCTGAGTGAGGTCACCAGGGGGAGAAACCCCGCCCCTTCTCTACATCTCTCAGAATAACTTTTCAGTATAAGTCTATGCCTGATGTTTATAGAGTCTGGCTGGTAGTATAATGGGGTTCCTGGCGAGATCCCCAATACATAGACTCCAAGTTTGACACTCCAGCTCCCTTTGGGTAAGGAGATCAGTGCCTGCACCTTTCCTGGCCTTTGAACGGTGTTATGTGTATATTCCGAGCGTGCGCCTTGACTGGACGCATCTGGGGCATTTATCGGGGAGACTATAAGATGTTCCCCAGGCCAGATATTGTCATAAAACCATAACTCCCCAGAACTAATAAAGGTGCCAGGCAGTTACATGTGGATCATTTGCATACCATATCCTGTCTAAATGAACCCCTGCTGGGTTAGTGGGGGTTGTAGTCTTATGCAGATGAAGGCTTTTGACCAAATGGCTGCTTGCCTCAGGCACAGGACAATAGACCTGAACTAGAGAGTAGTTTAACCACTTTCCAGGTACTCTGATGAGCCTGATTCTAGGCACCAACTCCCGCTGTGCAGTAATATAGAGGGATATTGATATTCCAAGACTATCCCTGCACCTCATATCATCACACCTCCCCCTTTTAGAGCATGCACAGAGGAAGGCGGATCCGACGATCACCTTCCGCAGGCACCTTAGTGGCCTGACCACGATATCCTTCTCCTCTCTAGTCTGACTAGGGACACTTCTAAGGCTCAGGCTCTGAGCCACGTACACCTGGCTACCTCCTGCCTGCTCTGGATCCGCTTTCTGAGTGCTGGCATCCCAGGGAGCCCCACTCATGACCCCAGGCCTTTGAGGTACCAGTTCAGAGACCCCATTCCGGCGGTCTCTCAGGGTCTCTCCCACACTAGCTGCTAGTTGGGAGAGTTCTAGGGGATTCTGCACCTCCCCCTTTGCTTCCAAACCTAGGGGAACCTCTGGTTCTGGCACAGGTATGTTTGGACCCTGTCCTCCCTCCCAGACCCCTTGCCCCTTTGGGCCTACGCCCTGTTCCTCCTGTACTTGGGTGGGTGATGGTGATACCTTGGGCAAATGACTGTGATCATGCTTCCCCAAACCATCCCCCCACACTACATTGACAGGCAATACATTTGACATACCTAGTTGGGAGAGTTCTAGGGGGTTCTGCACCTCCCCCTTTTCTTCCAAACCTACATCCTGTTCCTCCTGTACTTGGTTGGGTGATGGTGATACCTTGGGCAAATGACTGAGCTCATGCTTCCCCAAACCATCCCCCCACAATACATTGACAGGTAATACCTTTGACATACCCCCTTCTTGGATCACACCTCCAGTACCCCATGCCATCTGCACTTGGGCCATGGGCACTCCTGGAATAGAACTGGACAGAAGAGACGTGTATGTCTCATACCCGCCGGACTCCTCCGGCTTCAAGGGGGTGAGGCTAGTCATGGCGGTCTCAGCACCGACTCCAGGTGGTGTAGGCAACGGTTCAAGGGTCAGAACGCCCTCCACCCTTGTAGCACTCTGGCTGCGGGCTGGCACCGCACTACCAGCAGTCCGTCCCTCACCTGGATCGGCCATGAGATCCCCATAGCCTACCTGACCACCTGGCACATGGTCAGCATCTGGGTGCTTATCGGATGCACTGGGTGAAATAATAGAAGTCGCTCCCAGTGACTCAGAAGAGCTACCCTGTACACGTTCACAAGCATTGGCAATTACATTGACAGTACATTCATTAGCAATTGTTAATTCACACCGGGTCTCAATGAGATCTGCAGTAGACAGAGTAACAAGCTGGGAGGGCGACGCCCCCGCAGATGTGGGTGTGTCTACCGACCAGGCTTCATTGGCTTCTAGCACGGGGGTGGACAAAGCATCACTAGCATTTTTGCTGAGCTGGGTTGCAGGAAGCTCATTTGCATCTTCCCGGCTCTCAGCTGAAGGCAACTCATTAGCATTTACATTGACTGCCATGGGAAGTATCTCAGAGCGGGGGGTTACGGGTCCCCTCTGCAGATATGGCAGACACATTATCAACATTAAGCATAGACAGTTTGTCACAGTAAATTGGGGTGCTCCCCACCCCATCTTGGGACATCATAGGTCCTAAATCAGTTCCCAACAGTACATTAGCCGGCAAATCAGTCATTAGTCCCACAGTCCACATTCCTTTTCCTGCACCCCAGTCCAGATGGACACAAGCCATGGGTACAGTGAAGTGTTCCTGTCCAATTCCCCTCAGGGTTAAAGTTTTCCCAGGGATAATACTGTCCGGGGGGACCAAATCAGGTTGCACCGGAGTAACAGCTGCCCCAGTGTCCCGAAGTCCCATGACCACTTTATCCCCCACAATAACTGGTTGACGGTTGGCTTTGGGTTTAGCCCCCACCCTCCCAACCAAATACACAGATGAGCCACCTGCTGTGGCTTGGGAAGCAGAGAAGTTCTCAGGGCGGTTGGGGCACTCCGCCTTGAAATGTCCTGGCTGGTTGCAGGCATGGCACCGCCGCACCTCCCCTTTGGGCTTGGGGAAGGTCGCAGGGGCGCCCAGAGTTCTTGGGGCAGGGGAAGGACCACCCGGGGCATAGTTTGTCTCACCCGACCTGACGACAGATGGCTGTGGTGAACTCCGGCCTGGCTTTTCCTTCTGACTTGGGGACCTCTGCAGCGTTGCTCCTCCCTTGGTCTCAGACGTCCTGGTGGCCGCATAGGAGTCAGCGATCGGCTCCACTTGGTCTGCTGTCTTGGGTTCACGGTCACACACAAGCTGGCGGACATCCTGGACTTGGTTCTGGGAAGAGCTGCTCGTACTCTTCAGCCGGGCCATCGTCAATTGATGCTCCCACTCGGCCTGGCGCTCTGCCCTCTCTGCTTGTCGCTCAGCAACCTTTCTCTCTCTCTCTGCTCGTCGCTCAGCAGCCTCTCTCTCTCTCTCTCTGTGTTTGTCGCTCAGCAGCTTGTTGAAAATGGCGGATCACCTGTAGGCGAGCATTAGAGTCTTTGGGGCCTAGCTGCTGTAAGGCTAGTTGCAAATAAAAGTCCCATCTCCCCACCTGGCTGGGGCTATTAGTCCCTCCAGGCGTAGTGATTTCTGGTACAGGACTAGTTGCTGCACCCTCTGGCCTGGCAAGGATCTCTTGTCCTAACACCTCAGGACTTTGCTCCGCCTCCTGCATGGCTATGGTACCTTCCATATCAGCCACCTCCTGGAGTTCAGCAGAAGCCACGTCCTGCAGACGTTTGGTTATGCTTCTGAGCCCACCGGACATCCACTGGAAGCCGTTGCCAAATAAATGATAGGATAGAAAAACAAAGAGAAAGGGAAGGGAACAGCACCGTGCTATATTTTCACTGTATCTTATAGCCTGCCCTAGTACCGAGCTTGCTTCGTAGGATTTATCCGCAAATCCCCAGCATCTGAGTGATACTACACACACAAACGCTGTCTATCCTCTATCCCACCACGCTGCCACCCACTGTGAAGGATCCGGGTTTACCAGGGACCGCACCTGGCCTTACCTACGATCACTTCGATTACCTCACACCCACTTTGCGTGAGTGAGGCGGGTCAATAGAGGGTAGTACGCAAATGAGCCTTCTAAATTTTATATATTAACCCCTAAATGGGTCGATACTAGACACTCAACACATACATAGAATACATGCAGCGGTTAACAAGCAGATACAAGTGGAAATAACATAACACGGTACATAACAAATAAAAAATGGGGATAAAAGAAAGAAAAGGATATATATTACCAACACCAGCTTGTGCAGGTTATCTCTGGCTTCCAAGTGGGATTCAGCCAGGGCACTTTCTTATGGGACGACCGGCTGCACAGCACCTTAACCAGGTCAAATGGCACAAGAACCTGGAACAAGCAGTTAGTCCATTTCTCTGAGCCCATGTGGTAGGCTCAGAGAACAGTCTTGGGCAAAGCATGTGTTGCTTACATGCAGTGACACCTCTTCCAGGGTCACAAAGCCTCAAGCCTGGCTGCTAGGCCGCATGGCAGCCACATGTTGGTCACATGGCTCCCCCCCCCCCAGGGTCACCAGGGGGAGAAACCCCCGCCCCCCTCTCTACATCTCTCAGAATAACTTTTCAGTATAAGTCTATGCCTGATGTTTATAGAGTCTGGCTGGTAGTATAATGGGGTTCCTGGCGAGATCCCCAATACATAGACTCCAAGTTTGACACTCCAGCTCCCTTTGGGTAAGGAGATCAGTGCCTGCACCTTTCCTGGCCTTTGAACAGTGTTATGTGTATATTCCGAGCGTGCGCCTTGACTGGACGCATCTGGGGCATTTATCGGGGCGACTATAAGATGTTCCCCAGGCCAGATATTGTCATAAAACCATAACTCCCCAGAACTAATAAAGGTGCCAGGCAGTTACATGTGGATCATTTGCATACCATATCCTGTCTAAATGAACCCCTGCTGGGTTAGTGGGGGTTGTAGTCTTATGCAGATGAAGGCTTTTGACCAAATGGCTGCTTGCTTCAGGGGCAGGACAATAGACCTGAACTAGAGAGTAGTTTAACCACTTTCCAGGTACTCTGATGAGCCTGATTCTAGGCACCAACCCCCGCTGTGCAGTAATATAGAGGGATATTGATATTCCAAGACTATCCCTGCACCTCATATCATCACAACCAGGCTGTAAATTAGAAAAGTGGCTGAAAACCCGGCCTAGAAATGCCCTGTGTGACCAGGTCTATCTGTTTCCACTCTATTTTATTTTTACAGCTGTTTACTTTGTACTTACTTTTATTACATGCCCTGTAGTTACTACATCACTATGCCTTTTATAGCAAATGGCATCTAAGTTCATTATATATGAAAGCTTTAGCCATCATATATTCTAAGTGTTTGCTCCGTTCTCAGTCTAAATATTTTTTCTCATCAGTACTTAGTACTCCATTGTCTTCTAGCCTCTGTTAATCATTCTTTGCCCAGACGACTGGTCCCTTTAAGGTTAAGCCAAACAATTGCTAGACAAATAACTGGTGATAAACTTGTGTATCAAGAAATGTACAATTCTGGTTTCTTTATTTCTTCAGGAAAAAGCAATCTCAGTTGCTGATTGTATAATGCGATGATTCTCATTGTTATTGTGAGCTCCCATCTGTGCCATGACGTTAATTGTGCTAGAGCTCACATTATTGGAAGGACTATTCCTGCATAAATCTGAAACTACAATGTAGTTATATTCCCTGCTGGCTCCAGGGCTGTCTGGTAGTCCCTGCTGCTCATGTCATCAACATCATTCATGTGACTGCCTTTCATTGGCTCTAGTAGCCAACTGAATGATGTATGTGATGTCATCACTACAATATGGGTGCGCATCTCTGTACTGGCGAGTACAGTTTACTTTATTTTATAACCTTTCCTTCTTGTGGCCATGTTTTTCCAAAAATCGCTTTAAAACCCTTTTATAATAAAAACTAGAAGAGTAACCAATCACTTATTTTTCATTTTCTGAAAGTTGAAATCTATTTGGTTCCCCTGGACAATGTTGCTGTGAATCACTCTGCAATTTGTCTGGCATTCTGGATTTCTGCTTCTGAGCCAAATCTTGACTGATGGCAACCCATTCTTGCCTATTCAGTTCTTGGAGTTTATCGCAATCTCTGTATTTTGGTTTGTACACCCTTGTTGCTCTTGGATGATGTTTAGTCTTTATTCATGGCAGTGTTCTTAGGCCCAGTTCACATCTGCGTTCGGTTTTCTGTTCGGGGAGTCTGTTTGGGGACCCCGTGAACGGAAACCTATATGCCTAAAAAAGCGGTTTACCTGGGAAACCTGCAGACCCCATAGACTACAATGGGGTCCATGTGGTTTCTGCTCGGTTTCCGCATGAAACATGCGGAGAGAAAAGTGCTGCTTGCAGAGAAGAAAAGTTGAATGACTATGGAGTCACAATGATCAGTACATATATGTAGGTATGGGCGACAAACAAGATTTATATGAATGGAGACTGTAACGTCAGGCTTTAACCAGATTATCTCCTTGGTACTTGGATAATTTATCTAAAGAATGTCTGGCTGCATCACAGAAGTTATGCGTTCACTTTTTACGGAGCTGTGCAGATAAAATCTGTCTCGTTTTTCGCCAGCAATTACAGGAAAACAATATTCAGTTAAGTTAGGGATGGACAAAGACTCAGCCATCTTCTTTCCTCAAAGGCAGGGGTAAGCAACCTTCAGAACTCCAGCTGTTGTAAAACTCCAACTCCCAGCAGGCATGCTTGCTCTGCTGTTATTGAAACTCCCATGGAAGTGAATGGAGCATGTTGGGAGTTGTAGTTTCACAGCAGCTGGAGTGCCGAAGGTTGTTGACCCCTGCTCTAAGGCTATATACACACGACCATATGTTTTGTCAGTGTGCTAGCCTTATTTTCCACAGCTAGCACACTGACCCATTCTTCTCTGTGGCTGCATATGCATGCCCGTTTATTATCATGGACTTGTATATGCGGCAAAACTTGGACTTGGGCAAAACTTAAGACCAGGTCCTATACCTGTTCATTCTGTGGCCTGACCAACTGGGGCCATTTTTTGGATTCAATAAAAAAAAAAAAAAAAAAATATAGAAAGCTATATCCAAACTGCACTGTGTGAACAGGGTCTTGTGGTCTGATGGTGATGGTTCCAGCATAAAGCACAATGCCATACGCTAGATGTCAGCAGATTCTGTTTTCTTGGTCGGTTAGTCTGTTGCTACATATATTTTGTAGATCCTGTTCAGTGAGTAACCTGGAGCCTGTCTGTACAAGGAAACTCTGAGACAACTAGTTATCCCTTCGTAAGTATATTGGAGATTCCAGCAGTTAGGCCATCAGATCAGAAAGTTAAAGGGATATTTTACTCATTACAAAGTATCATCCATCCAATGAATAGGTGATAAATGTTAGACTGTGTGGTCCCATGTCCATGACTATGAGTACCATGTCCCACTTGTCCCCCTGCAGCAGGTCTGCTACTAGGAGTAGTTAGGTTACACAGTGGTAGAGTATGCGCACTGCCATTACATTCAGTCTCTAAGACACTGAAGGAGAGAGTCGAGATCAATGCTTAGCAGTTTTCTTAAGCTCCTAAGACTATGGAATGGAGTGGCAGGGTGCATTTTCAGCCTTTTCTCCATTCAGTTCTTCCTGGCTGTGATTTTGACTTTTGATATTGTAGTCTTGGAATATCCCTTTACATTCCCAATTCCCCAGATTATGCTTAAATAAAAATTCAAGATGTCAGTATTGAAGGCTGCCCGACACCTCAAGGAGCGACCATTGTAAAATAGTTTTTGCTCTAATCCTGTGGTTCCTGCATTCACTTGCTTATATTGCAAGATTAATATTACGTGCAGAAATGTCTTCTGGTGCATACAGCAGATGCCCTATAAACTGTGTCTCAATCCTGCTCTACTCCTATAAAGATTTAAGAGCTTCTTGTTGTCGCTGCCGCCCTCCAAGGTACCAGTGCATTGTTTGCAGTGGGTTGGGTGCTTCACGTGTCAATAAGTGCCTTATGTTTTATCCAGGTTATTATCAAGGCCTTGTAAAAAGACACAGTTTGGTAGCATTGTGTTATACAGCGAAAACCATTTCAGCTGTAGTGGAAGTTTCTGCACAAACAGGTGGAAAATAATGTTGTGCAATGGCGAAGTAATACTAGGTGAGCTGGGTACGGGCAGCTGGAGCTGTTTAGCAGGTTTTCTTGTAAACTAGTAATAATTTAGTAAATATGAACTTTGTTTACATCATTACTGCAGTGAAAAATAATATCTATACACCTTCTTATGCCAGTTCTAAATGTATTCAATAGTGCATTACTTTGCAAGCTCCTTACTATAAAGATGATGGCGACATTTATCGGACTGGCCCATCAGGGTACCAGGGAATCCCATTGTGGGCCCAGGGAGCCAACATCCAACATCTCCTCTGGAACCACAGTCTGCTTCTGTTTATAAGCCTGTTTTATTGCTTCTTCATACAGTGTTATTTTCCAACAATAAATAAAAAAACCTTTTAACTTTAATTTCTTTCCTGCAAGACGTACGTTCAAGTCTGCGTTGTTGTTTCTATTGTTCTGACAAGCACAGATGGTGCCCACCAGGCCTCTTGACTGTAATGGAGTCGATCAGGTTTCTCTCATGGGGCTGTCATTTTACTTGATAAATTACCATAATATGCTGCACTATTTTGTATGCCATTTTTAATGAAGTCTGCAGTGGAGGCATCTAATGGAGTGTGTGAATAAAGCCTAAGGCTGTGGATACATAGTGAGAACACTTTGTGCTGCAGGTTTTAGTTGCAGCATGTGCATGAGAATATGTACACCTTTTCCAGCAATTGTTTTTATTTTTTTTTATTCTTGAATTAAATGATTTTTAGCCCAAAATGCATATGAGTAGTTGGTTTTAATTACACATTTTGCTTCATTTGGCTTCTATAGTTGTATGTATAGTTGTATGCAAAGTTCACATCTGAGCCACAGAATCCGCCGCAGAAACCACCAAAAATCGTCGGGGAGAAAAGTCCTGCATGGAGGACTTTTCTTTCCACCACTTTCAATATAAAAATGGTGGGCATCCAGCGAACCCCATTATAGTCAATAGGGTCCACCTGTGTTCGCGTGTAGCCGCTGTTTTAGCGGGCTGGTTCTCTGTTGTTTGAGTCCACCAGGTCCAGAGCAGATGTGAACATAGCCTAAGTAGTACAATTCAAGTTGTAACCCTTCTCTGACCTATCCTGAAAGATTTTTTTTTTTTTAGGTCCACATGTTGCTTTTGTTTTTTTATATATAATTTACATAATTACATAATTTACATAATTCATATAATTTCATTTTGTGGTGTTTCAATGCTTAGAAAGAAGCAATATGGTATTTTTGTTAGGTACCCCTGTCCACATACATGCCATGATTGACAGTTTCCACGCTGCACGCAATGATTGGGAGTAAACTGTCAATCACAGAGTGTGGATGGGTGCAGCATCATCTCATGAATACTCCAGACTCCTCTCTGGCCGCGGGTAACCTTGGCATACAAGACTCCTAGAATCAGGCTTGAGTGAGGGCAGCATACAGTTGTTGACTAGTTCCCCTTAATGGCACATCTGGCTGCAGCGTTTTGGATATTTAGAACGCCATCAAAAAAAGCTTGCATAAACATTGTGGTTTTTTTTATTGTGTTTCAATAAAAATGTGGTATGTGAAGCCAGTTTTAGTCAATTGGTTATTCGCCAGATCTGGATCCAGTAATGTATGCATCAACTAAACGACCCATTCACAGCCGCCGCAGAAGCTTTCACAGTTGCTATAATTATTTTTGCAATATGCTGATGGTGCTAATTGGATTCATTAGAGAAATGTTGTGCTTTTCTTTGTCTCCCTCCACATTGAATGTTATATATTTTGTGCTCTTCGTTGTTTTTGCTGCTTCATTGTTTTTTATTCTCATTTGAGGTTACATAAGATCTTTGTACTAGAATGGTTTTAGATTGGCCTTTAGGTGGTTGTTGGCCAGGTGGTCTTTAGACTCTTTTACCACCCCTAGTCATATATTAAACATTATTTGCCCACACCTAGTGCCATAGTGATCATAGCAGATATTTCAGAATACAGTACCCATTTAGTAGTTTAGATTTGTAGCAGTTTCGACACAGAAATTATACATTATTGTGCCTATCGTATGCACTTGTACGTTAAATTATACCAGCAAAAAACATGTCATTCTAGTGTGGCGTTGTTAGACGTGCATTCACAGAAGAGGAGGATTTTCTTATATTTGGTAGTATGAATAAAATTTACAAAATCCATTTCATCCATCGTATAGGTGATAAGTGTTAGATTATTGAGGTGCGACTATCATCTCCACCTTCCTCAGTATTTTAGTATTAGTATTGGTAGGTCGTCGAAGGTAGAAGAAGGGGGAAGCTTAGGATTCCCTCTGTTGCCAAGCAGATTACAAGGAATTGGGTTTTTCTTCTATTGGTCAGAAACTTTATTAACGTGAGGGTTTTATAAACAAAAAAAAAAAAATAATTGTTCTGATGTTGCAGTATAATTTTGATTTTTAGGCAGTAAAACTCTTGGGGATCTGTTTTTGTTTTTTTTTTCCTTGAGAAAAACTAAAGGACCGTTAAGTTTTGATCATCCGTTTAACTGATCAGTTTTGCAGATACAATAAACTGATGCAAAAAATAGATGGAAACTGATGTTACATAGAATCAGTGTAAATTAAAAATGGATCAGTTACTGCAGGGCAGACCACACTTTTGTTCCCTACAGAATAAACAACAGAAACTGATCTGTTTTTATTTGATGGTAGGTTTTACCCCACAGGCACAGACACAGCTGACTATGGCCTTATGGTAAGGTGAACTTTTTGAGATCTGTTAACATGGTGCGGTGTTGCATGGTGTCTGTCATTCCTGAGGTGCTTTGTCTGTGGGGTGGTGTGGCTCAGAGCATGGGGGCTTAGTCTGGCAGTGGGGGTGTTGCTGGCCTTCTGGGTCGCTCCCTCTGTGGTCGCTTATGCACCCAGTAGTATAGAGACTCACTAAATAGAGGTCGCCATGAAGTAGCTAGTGGGCTTATACACCTTGATCATTATGTTTACTACCGTAAGACCCTCATGTTCATGTTTATAGATTTTGCTGAGAAGCGTAAGATCAATGAATAATATTGGAATTTGCGGTCCATGTCTGTTCTTGTCTCCAAAATATTTCTGTAGTTCAGGCATTATTGGACACTGGGATGCCTGAGGAGGGGGTGGTTAGAATTTTTATATATATTTGAGAAATACTTTTTTTTTTTACACTTGGGAGCCGTACTGACAACATATAGATATAGGCGTCAGTTCAGTCTGACGGGGGGGATCGGTGGATGCTCACGTAATAGTACATCTGATGGGTTCAAGGGGTTTTAAGCTAGTCGTAGTTTAGATTTAAAATTCCCAGAAAAGTCTCATGCGACATTTTACAATGCATAATAATGCTTTTACAGGCGTTATTGCAACCTCTGCGGACAATACCTGAGCAGATGCCCATTGAAATTAGTATTTAGACAGATCTCTTTTTAATCAGTTTTCTTTTTTTGTTCTTTCAATGGAACAGAAAAGCTGATAACAGAGATGTAAATGTAGCTCTTGGCCTGTTGTCATATTGTTGGATTCATATGAAGTTTGACAGAAAAAGATTGATATATAAAATCAGAGACCTATGGCGGCACAGTAGAGAGCTCAGGCATCTCAATGGCAGTCCTATTCATGAAGTTTACATGTGCTATGCAGAGAGTGCTTTGCAGAGAGTGCTGTAGCAGCAGCTATTTGGTCGAGTGCTTCATACAGTGCACACTGTGAGCTCAGGCATCTCAATGGCAGCCCTATGATCAGTCCATGCAGTTTACATGTGCTGTGCAGAGTCCTGTAGCAGCTATTTGCTTGAGTGCTTCATACAGTGCACACTGTGAGCTCATGCAATTCTCGCCTAGGTAAATAAGCACGCCTAAAATTAAAGCTCCGGCTGAAAACCTGTAATACAGTCATGTGATGAAGTTTAGAGGGAAGCTCCCATGTCATCTTTCAGCAGCAACTTCCTTTACTTATGTCATGTTTTGAGACCAAAGCTTTCTTTATGGGGATATATAGATCTTAAGAATTTGGCTAGGGCTACATGACAACTGAAAACTGGAGTAAAATGAAAGTCATAGAGTGATCCTATAATACCGTTTGGGTGCAAAAAAAAAAAAAAGTGTTTAGTAAATAGTAGATTTTGCTGGAGAAAGCCACCGCCAGCCAGGAATTCTCCCTGCAGCAACCACTCCTGGGGAAAAATATAGCATTGCCAGAATGACTACAGTCTGCCAGAACAGGAGGTGCTTGTAGCAGGGTACCTCAACTGTCTTATGTCCATATGCCCTATTAGTGCAGCAGCCTGTTAGGAGCAGTAGTCACTGTGGTCACCTTGGCAAGGTTCTCTACCAGACACTCCAGCACTCCCCCCTAGGGTGGTGCAGTGAAGGAACCTACAAGTTTGTGATGGTATTTTCCTCTCTTTGCTGGCGTTGCCAGGCGGGGGTGGGTACGCTGTGTCACATCTTCTAAGATTGTTCACGAATCCGTCCCTTCTGGCTGGAGGTCAGGTCCCTCACAAATGCTCTCTTTCTACAGGGTGTCCCTTTAGACCCCCCTCGTTTACTTGCTTAATCTCCCTCCCAGACATTTAGGTAAGATGACCTCCAGATTATTTTTGTATATGTGTACTGCCGCCGAAACGCTTATTGCTCTCCACTGGAGGCAGACCTTCCCTCCCCTCCGGGCCCGGAGCCCGCATGAAGGATGTGCGCAGCTTGGAGTACCTGACTGCCTCCCTGCATCACACAGTGGAGGCTTTTCAAGCCGTGTGGTCATCTTGGGATGCGTACTGCACTTTACATGGTCTTTAATCACTATTCTCCCTTTACTTCCCCTTTGATGTCCCCCCACTTGTACTGCTTTTATTGTTATTTATTCTTATGTTTTTTTGTGTACTTGTCTTTGGTTGTTTCTACACTGAAGTGGAGTTCTGGCCACATGTTTTGGTGTTATGCCAATGTTTTTTCCTTCTTTATTTCCATACGATTTTTCACTTCATTGTTGTGTTTGTATAATTTTCAATAAAAATTACAGTTTAAAAAAAATAAGTCTGTGATGGTATTGTTTTCCCCAAGGCACATCCTAGTGCTAGTAAGCGTCCCTGAGCCTGATGGTGGTTTAAGTGCTTGTGATGGTAGGTACAGGAATGAGACAGTTCTTGGGAGCTTTCCACTGAGGCTGGAGCTGAGCTTACAGATGGTACTTCCTGAGTGGCAGTCTGTGTTTCCCTTGCTGGGATAGCCTTTTTCTTTAACACTGTGCTGAATCCAATAAAATCACCAAGTGTCTGCAAAGCCCTGGCTGCACAATGCAGATGGAGAAAAGGTGCCCTTTCTGTCTTGAGGATACAGGCAGGTCCGTAGCTATGTGGTCCATATAATGTTAACATCATAGATGTCTCCCGCATGCAATATCCAAGTGAGCAGAGGTAAATCCCATCTTCAGACTGCAGAACAAAGCTATGTTTTTGTGATCTTCAAAAAAAACTTACAGAACGAACTTGGTACGGCTGCTAGTGTGTTTCTCTCACAGAGCATTACCTAAACCAGATAGTTATATCCCCTTTCCAGCTAAAATCAGGACTAGCTGTGTATTGGTTTACTGTCTCTGAATGTAGGGAAGAGTGATCTCATTCATTCACAAGCATGCAGAAATATTAAAATGGCAAGGAATTGGAAATGAAATGTTTACATGTATTTCAAAAACTAGAAAACCCCCTTAGGCTAAGGCCATGCGTTGTGGAAATGCAGCATTTTTTGTTGCAGATTTTGCTGCATTTTTTTGAGCCAAAGTCAGGAGTGGCTTGAAAAGGTATAAAAAAATATAAAGGAAGCTCTTATACTTCTCCCTTCTGCTAAATCCACTCCTGACTTTGGCTTAAAAAAACCCCCAAAAATCTGCAACAAAAAAAAGCTGCGTTTCCGCAACGTGGAGCCTTAGCCTTAAACGGAAAAGAAACTATTTGGGAATAGCATTTGCTATTTATTGCTGATTTCTTTCAATCTTTCAATTTACACCAGGGCTGGGAAAAAAAAGTTTTTTGTTTGTGTGTGTGTTTTTTTTTTTTTTTTATATTTGCTTTTGACTTTTATAAACTTTTAACCCCTCGATTTCTATATTGGTGGTTCAGTGGGGTGCTGTGGTGTGCCACCGTGATTCAGAACCTGTACACTGGTCCCTCAAGTTTCAACAATGATTGGTTTTTGGACAGCAATTTAAAACCATTGTAACTTGAGACCATAACTATTTGGGGTCCAAAGACCCAAAAATGTCATCAAAGATATGAAGAAAACCAAAGTAAAGAAAAATCAAATAATGAATATAGAGAAAATCCTTACACATATAAGTGTAAGATGCTGCTGGGAGCTGTAACTCATGTTCTATGTTGGTGATAGGAACTTTTTCAGGATTCTGAAACGTATACATAGTGCACCTAAAAAATAACATGGAGTTGCTCTCTCCAGGTGTTCACAGGAGCAGCTTATCCTGGCACAGGTAAAGAGAAGTACAGAACATGTAGTACTATACTATACTGTAGGGAGGCGCTACTAGTCACCCAGTCAGTCACTGCATGCACCTCACTAATACAGGGGTTTTACCAGTGAAACTGGAACCTCCAGCCAAGCATTGTATGTTAAGTCTGGCTTCAAGTTACAGTGATCCAGTAACATACTGTATCCTGAGGCCATTGTAACTTCAGGGCTACTGTATTTTGCTGAACCAGAAAGGAAGAACTCTCAGTGCATTCCTATGCAAGTCAAATCAAGACTCTAATAGGAATTCATTGAGAGTCCTGACCTTCAGTTCACTGAAAAACATGTGAACTGGCGGGTCAGAACGGAGATGTAATAGGGCAATACCGGTCCTGATATCTACAGGAGATAATGAACTGTATGTTATATTCTCAGGACTGAACAACCATTTTAGTAACAGTGGAGTGCTTCTTTAAGGTCTTAGCGTATTTTGCAGTGTAACCAGTGAAGAACCCCCTTTTTCTAACATTGAGAAGTAGATTCTTATATTCCTTTGTTTCTTTTTTTTTCTTTACAGGCAATGGGAAGCATTAGATGATGAGAAAAATGTGCACTATAAAATCAACATCTGTGAAAATCTACCCGAGAGCGAATGTGGAGGGACTCAGTGCGCCATTGCTGCGCATGATGTAAAGAACAACATATATAATTCAGTTGGTAAGTGGAAAAATTTCCAAGTGCCAGACACCCTTACCCCACCTACAGTTTTACATGAGATTACTTATAATCTCCTAATGCAAACGTTAAGACATGTTATTCATAGTCTGCAGATCCTCCTAGAACTGTAGGTGGGGTACAATTAACTATAGAGCAGTGAAAGTAACATTTTGGGGGCATGGTAACCAACATAAATTCCTATTTTGAAGGTGAATCGGGTACTACTTGCAGAGGGATTTCCCTGTGGACAGTAGCTGCTCGAACAGTTGCTGACTGTGCTTGTTCTGTATACTAAACAACGGATGATGGGGCTCATAGCTCACTCCAAAAACACTGAACTGCTGCACTTTACCTCTGTTCATATTAGGGCTGCACAATGCATGGCATTTTTCATACTATTTCAGTGCTTTTGAAGGATCAAACAATTCAACACTGGTTAGGCTTAGACTGACCTGTAGATGCAGGTGACCCGCAGGTGATATTCCCCATGAGCACCTGAGCCAGGCGGGCCCCATCTCACCCTGCAATGTATCCCATTGTGTGCCTGTATTATCCTAGGTGGGCCCAACCTTGCTCCAGAGATGTACATGGGTCTGTTTCTCCAGAACAGTTAGTATGTTGTTTGCAGTTAAAACCTTTTTTTTTTTCCCTCTGCAGGAACTTTACCGGCTCAGTTTGGTGATAACGTACTTATATTTAATACTAGCCAAAGTTGCCAAGGATCTGAGCATAAAATCCAAAGTGTCATCAACTTATTGTGTGGGAAGACATTGGTGAGAATTTAATGGAATCATGCATTCTTCTTTTAACTGTTGTATGTGTGACTTTTTTCACTGGATGTACTCAATACTTTAAACAGTAGATATCCCACATGTATGTTGTATCCAGTGAAGTTCAAATGCAAATGTATTAAAGGAGTTACCCAGTTTCTATTAATGGGGGCCAATCCTTAGGGTAGGCCATCAATATTAGATCTGCAGGGGTCCAACACCTGGACCCCTGCACAACTGTACCAAGACAGCTCAACTCCTGGTACTGTGTACATTACGGGAGTTACGCTGCTCACTCACAGTATATAGTGTAGTGGTGGCTTTAAGTATTGGAGCGCAAATGTCTTTGTACAGCTGATCTGTAGAAACTGGATAAGCCCTGGGATTAAAGGGGTTATGTTGACTAGAAAATTGACCATGCCAACCAGGTTTTGCCTCCTGCAGAGATGTGTGTGTGTGTGTGCCCCTCACAACTGTCAAATGAAAGTTCTCTGTGCATGTCTTGCTCCGATCACTGCTAGAAGAGACTGATGCAGAAAGCTACATCCATCAGCCAGAGATAGACTGCTGTATGTAGTGTCCTGCCAGCAGAATTCTCTGTGCCAGGAGTATTTATGGGTGGGTGGATTCCTGGAAAAGGTACCATCATGGGTAAAATGGGAGGGGGGCTGGTGTGGTTACTCCTGTGTACTGCTATGGGTAGGGGGCTTTTGCAACTACCGATGAAGTGTGGTAGATTGCCTAGAACAATTTTATTTTTTTAATACTAGAGGAGGGTCATTGCTGAGTCTGTTTTAACTACAGGTAAGAAAGGGGGACCACAAATGGTTCTTGTACTCTTATTTATTAAAAGTGTACAGTACAGACCAAAAGTTTGGACACACCTTCTCATTCCAAGAGTTTTCTGTATTTTCATGACTATAAAAATTGTAGATTCACACTGAAGGCATCAAAACTATGAATTAACACATGTGGAATTATATACTTAACAAAAAAGTGTGAAACAACTGAAAATATGTCTTATATTCTAGGTTCTTCAAAGTAGCCACCTTTTGCTTTGATTACTGCTTTGCACACTCTTGGCATTCTCTTGATGAGCTTCAAGAGGTAGTCACCTGAAATGGTCTTCCAACAGTCTTGAAGGAGTTCCCAGAGATGCTTAGCACTTGTTGGCCCTTTTGCCTTCACTCTGCGGTCCAGCTCACCCCAAACCATCTCGATTGGGTTCAGGTCTGGTGACTGTGGAGGCCAGGTCATCTGGCGTAGCACCCCATCACTCTCCTTCTTGGTCAAATAGCCCTTACACAGTCTGGAGGTGTGTTTGGGGTCATTGTCCTGTTGAAAAATAAATGATGGTCCAAATAAACGCAAACCGGATGGAATAGCATGCCGCTGCAAGATGCTGTGGTAACCATGCTGGTTCAGTATTCCTTCAATTTTGAATAAATCCCCAACATTGTCACCAGCAAAGCACCCCCACACCATCACACCTCCTCCTCCATGCTTCACGGTGGGAACCAGGCATGTACAGTCCATTCGTTCACCTTTTCTGCGTCGCACAAAGACACGGTGGTTGGAACCAAAGATCTCAAATTTGGACTCATCAGACCAAAGCACAGATTTCCACAGGACTAATGTCCATTCCTTGTGTTCTTTAGCCCAAACAAGTCTCTTCTGCTTGTTGCCTGTCCTTAGCAGTGGTTTCCTAGCAGCTATTTTACCATGAAGGCCTGCTGCACACAGTCTCCTCTTAACAGTTGTTGTAGAGATGTATCTGCTGCTAGAACTCTGTGTGACATTGACCTAGTCTCTAATTTGAGCTGCTGTTAACCTGCGATTTCTGAGGCTGGTGACTCGGATGAACTTATCCTCCGCAGCAGAGGTGACTCTTGGTCTTCCTTTCCTGGGGAGGTTCTCATATGAGCCAGTTTCTTTGTAGCGCTTGATGGTTTTGGCCACTGCACTTGGGGACACTTTCAAAGTTTTCCCAATTTTTCGGACTGACTGACCTTCATTTCTTAAAGTAATGATGGCCACTCGTTTTACTTTACTTAGCTGCTTTTTTCTTGCCATAATACAAATTCTAATACTCCATTCAGTAGGACTATCAGCTGTGTATCCACCTGACTTCTGAACAACACAACTGATGGTCCCAACCCCATTTATAAGGCAAGAAATCCCACTTATTAAACCTGACAGGGCACACCTGTGAAGTGAAAACCATTTCAGGTGACTACCTCTTGAAGCTCATCAAGAGAATGCCAAGAGTCTGCAAAGCAGTAATCAAAGCATAAGGTGGCTACTTTGAAGAACCTAGAATATAAGACATATTTTTAGTTGTTTCACACTTTTTTGTTAAGTATATAACTCCACATGTGTTAATTCATAGTTTTGATGCCTTCAGTGTGAATCTACAATTTTTATAGTCATGAAAATACAGAAAACTCTTGGAATGAGAAGGTGTGTCCAAACTTTTGGTCTGTACTGTATGTAATTCCAACTTTATCGGGTTTCGGCGTTTAACATTTTGAGATTGGCTGTTAGATTTGTCTAAGATTTGCTCAGGGAGGATGTCCTCTTTTTTTTTCTTGCATATTTTAAGGAAAAATCCCAATTGAAGTCTTAGGTCTTATCACTTCTAGAAGCACAGCAGTAAAATAAATACTAAAAAAATCCATGCTCCATTGAATTTCAGAATGTAGTTGTATTTGTTATGTTATAATAGCGGCATGCTCTTGAGAGGGAATGGACTTCACAAGATTGTAGAAAACCTGGTCTATCTTAAAGTGGTGCGAATTGAGAGCATTCCTAGGAATTTCTTGTAACATTACCAATCATTTGGTTTTCTCCCTCTTCAACGCACGTAAATGTTCAATGGGGTTGAGGTCAAGTGACTGTGAAGGGAACAGGCAGCACAACTTACAGTAGTTATCACAAAGCATTGACGTCTGTCCTGATAAAGTAGGAATCCTTGTCCACAAAGATCCGAAGCCTCAGATAAGTCTTAGATCAGATGGCCAGTCATGCTTCACTGGTGCTCTGATATGCTGTGGTATTCATCTCTCCTCTATTAAATTCCTATGTAAGGCAAAATCCCTTGGTATAGCCATAATTTATTTAAGGAGAACCTGCCAGTTGGTTTTTCCACCATAAACTGGCTCTATCATGTGTAAGATAAAGTCATTCCTTTTTCATTGTTGTCCCTCTAATCTTTGTGTTGCAGTAAAGTGTAGTTAAAAAGGTTTGAAAGCATAAAAAGTCATAGTTAACCCTAAGTAGTCACGGTGGGCTGGGAGCAGCATCAGCCTAGTCACGCTGTCTCCTTGCTAATCGCATCTCCTTGGTATGATTGACATCTCCCATGTGATGTCAGGTAGTGAGGGGACTATGAGGGAGATGTCAGTCATACCCAAGAGATGTGATAAGCCAGGGCACAATGTGACTAGTCTGAAGCTGCTCCTCGCTCACCCACTGTGACTACTTAGGGTAATTTATACCACTTCTACTCTGTTTTCTTGTGTGAACCTGTTGATAAAATCCCTCCATAAAGTCTGTAGACTTGTGCGTTTTTTTGTTTTTTTTCTAAGCAGATATTGTAGAAATGACTATAGTACTTGATAAATGCAATTCTATGATAGTATGTGACTTGTTTTTCTTCTCTCTTTCACAGGGTACCCCTGAATTTATTAAATATGACGAATGCGTGCATTACTTTGAGTGGAGAACATTCAGTGCTTGCAAGAAGAATAAATTTAAGCCTAATAAAGAGGTAAGTTGTTTTTGCTCGCATTTTATGTATTTAGTATAACTAGTATGAATGAAGTAATATTAAGATAAGATAATGAAAATTATGTGGCTGAAACTTTCAAGCCGTTTGCCTGAACTGCAATGCTCTGGTATTTCTTTTTAACATTTAGTCTGTGAAAGCCGCAGATTTATCTTTTATATGTAGGATTCAGGAAGTGTTTTCCTTTTTCCTTGCCATATGGCCTTTGAGATTCAACCAGTATAACAAAGCTTGTCTGATTTTTATGGTGCTTTAGTAAAAGGGTCATCCAACATAAAAAATCTAAGTAGCTGCATATAAAAACCATTATAAACCGCTCTCCTACCAGTTTTTGTTGACAAGTGGACAGCATGTAACTGGATCCAGTCTGTGGCTTATTACTACCATCATGACTACTGGTTCTTCTGGAAGAATGGACAGGACATTACTGTGTTTTTGGCATTTTCAGAAGCTCCTACTCAGACACCTTCATAAATGGCTGATAAGCAGTAAAGATCCTCTAATTCATGAAAAAGCCAGTAATTGAATTCAACAGAACCAGAGATTCCCAGTCAATGGCTGTTCTAAGCTGAACGTACCTGTCCTCTTCAGGTTGAAGACACTGCAAATCTTCAGGCCTGGCAAGTACCAGCATGGGAGCCTGGCTGGGAATCCCTGGTTCTGTGACAGAATTCCTATCAAAGTAAATATGCAATAACCTATACATCTAATTAATTATACAATATCAGCAATTTTATGATCGTTTTATTTTGAAGCTTGAGTCAGTAATTTTTTTTTTCCAACTCCACCCGAAACTGGAAAAACAAATCTGATCCATTAAGGCTTCACCTTAAAGGATTTGTTGCTAGCATATTGTTGCCAGATACCATAAAACACTTTAAGTTATCTAGATTACCTATAAGGAGAGCACTTTATTACAATGAGTAAACTCCTCTCTGTATTATTAAGGCTGATGTACAATCCTTCTTTGTTTCTTTGCCCAGGTACCATGCTATGTTTTTGACTCTGACTACAGGAAACATGACTTGAATCCACTTATAAAGACATCTGGTGGATACTTGGTGAATGACTGGGATCCCAACTCTGACTTGTACATTAATATTTGTCGAACTATTGGTATGTATTTATATTCTAATTGCAGTTTTTATTATTATATTAACTGGTATACACACATATACCTTCACATTACTCCCTGTCTCCAATTGGGTTCACATTCAGTTCTCCATAGTTTATGCATAAAAGTTCCATCAAATCCTATTATCCATAGATATCGGAGTGACTAAGCAGAGTAGTTTAGAGTAAAGCCAGAGGACCTTCAAGTAATCTATGTAAGTATAGGTTTACCCTACCAAATCCTACTGATTTGACTTGAAACCAGACCTTTGCACCATTTTATTTGTAGAATGAACACATAAAGTAATCTTTGGACAACAACTGAACAAGCGAATGAATGGAAAGGTTGTGTGTTGTGTTAGGTAAAGCCACTCAAACAATGACTTCAGGTACTCTATAGAACTGCCTGCCAGGCACTTATTTATATGTCACCATATCTAAACCTTTTACAGTGATCTCCTAATAATCTGACTGAAGCTGGCCATACACATTACATACATTTCAGGATCCATGTTTATTGTTCTCCTTTTCTCTTTTAAAGGGGTTATACCACAAAAAAATATTATCCTCTACCCATAGGTTAGCATCTCAATGCTAACATGTAACTTAGTGTATACAAGTATGGGGTTTCTTTACAGTGCCTTCAGATGCATGTTCATTTTGCAGATGATGCATGCACAATGAAGTCAATAAGGTTTACTGTCCTTGGCTACATTGCCACGGTGCGCATTCACCTGTAAATACTGGAAATGAGCCCCGCACATATGTATTGTAAGTTGAGAACAAAGTAACTGGTCAGAATTGATATAGTCCTCTTTGAGCATTAAACCCCAGATGCATAAGGCTGTGCAGGTGGGTTAGTGGCCCCAAACTAGGGCTGGGCAATTTAATCAAAAAATAAAACCAAATGTCAACCCGGATAACTGATGTGATTTTGTGCACGTGGGATATTTAGGTTCAGTTATTACAGTATATTAGTATAATAAGTGGAGGCCCAAAGAAGGTGATCAAACATTAAAAAAACAGTGTTACTCACTTCTCCTGGGCTCCGATTCTCTTTGGATCTTTTGACGTTGACATGGTGTTGCAACGCTTGCGTCTATGCATCACAACAACACGTGATCGCTGAGGCCCAATCACAGGCCTCAGTGGTCTGAAGAGAACAGGGAGTTATGCTGGAGCCCAAGAGAGGTGAGTAACACTGTTTGTTTTATTACCTACCCTGGGCCTCCGCTTATTATACTCTAGAGTTTGAGTCTGAAGAAAACCACCAGGGGAGGACTTCGCGAGACAAATCTCTTGAGTTTCAGCTAACACATACTCATACTTTAAAAGGGGTGTGACCTAAGTAATTACCATTAATTGTAGTTAATGGTAATTAATCGAATTAAAATACCTGATTGATCGTGATTTGGATTTAGGCTGCAAAGCTCTACTCAGGTTTCTTAAACTAGTTCTGGATAACCTGAGTGGTCCACGCTTAAAGATGTTGTCCAGGCTAAAATTTTATTTATTAATTAGGCCAGAGGAGGTATAAAAAAATAAAAGAAAACCATACTCTCCTGTCACCGGTGCTCTGATGCCTTCTAGCATGGTCTGGTCCTTCGGCTCTGTTGTCTTCCGGTGAAAGTACCCTCTGCACGTGACAGCTGAGGCCAATCAGCGGCTTTAAGAAGGGAACCGGGGTCATCACTGTTTGCCCAGCTATGGGAGCTTCCATGATGCAGGTCCACTTCTAGTCCCGCGGTCAAGTGACCATTAGGGGCTGGAATCTATGAAAGCTGCTGATTCCAGATCGGCTCTACAGTATAGCATAGGATGCTTAATTCCTCCTATAACTGGGGCTCAGACATCAGCCCAAGTTAAAGGGGAAATCAAGCAAAGAAAAATAACGTTAAAATGCCTCCCAAAGGTTTATTATGACGTTAGATTTATTTATGACATTTTATTTAATTTTTTTGTAGGACTTTGCGCTATTTAAAAAATAATAATAATGATGATGCCTATTTATAGGGGCAGTCAGGCAAATGAGAATTAGAAGCAATGTGTGTTACGGGGTGGATTTTACTTTCTCTTGAATATAGGGACTTCCCACCGTGAATGCGTTACAGAAATACTTTCAAATTTCAGTGGTATGAGTTGTATCTTACCTTTATTAATGCATGTTGTTATTTTTACTACTGTATCATTATGGCTGTAGTTTGGAAAGATGGTCTCCATTAGTAAATGATATTTCAGTGGCCATCAACACAAGAGAATGCTTTTAGCATAATGCTGTAGCTTGGCAGAAAACACTCCTTCTAATGGAACAAAGCTCACAGTGGAGATCATCGTCCTGCTAGCTTAATCAATACAGTGAATCTGGGCTCCAGTTTATATTTCACTGCTGAAAGGGCATGCACTGATCCAATACAGCGTGTGGCAGCTATAGGACACACTTGTACTGCTGAAAGCTACACTCCTGCTAAAAGGGATACTACATTCCCTTAATTTCACAGCTATGGAACCAAAATAGTGAGATGTTTATGTATTGCTAATCACGTAATGTATAGTAGTAGATCTTTACGACAATATGGTGTGGTACTATTTGTAAAGTAAGATCAGGTGGTACCCAAACGGTTAATGAAAGGATTTGAGCTGTAACTTCTGTGCATATTTAATTTGAGATTTCTCTAGTAGTAATGCTGACTCTTTTGCGACCAAAATGGAATGTTGCCAGTGGTTCACATTATCTATAGCAGGGATATCCAAATAATCCATTGCATTCTACTGAGGGCGAATTACAGATTACAGGAGACTGCAATAATTGGCAGACTTGTCTTCTACCACCAAAATGACTGCTAACCCATACAGATGCAGCTAAGAGAAGACCTTTCACCACCTCCTCCAACTCTTTGCGTCTTTCAGTAGCTGCAGCTCCACTAACTTTGGCACAGTTGGAATTTGTTTTCTATCCCCTACCATTCCATAGCAATCTCTTCTGTTAATTTCAACACAGTAATGCTCTCTACTGACAGATGGGCAGTCCTGTGCTGAAGCAGACAGTCATTGACAGCCCATCTGACAGTAGAGAGTCTAATTGACATATTGGGTGCTGTAAATGACAAAAGTGATTGCTCCAGAACAGTGGGAGCTAAGAAAAAAAAATCTAACTATGCTGAAATCGGTGGAGCAGCACCTTATGAAAGACACAAGGAGGTGGAAGTGGTGAAAGGTTTGTATAAATCTGTAGGCACATTTTCGCCTGTAGTTGAATATTGACACCTGTCACTTTTTATATTAGAGGGCAACGCTGGGTGGTGATCACTGGCAAGAAAGGGCTGCTCTGTCCCCCCAAATAAGTAGTTTTCATATGGATTAAAAGTTGATTTTCTTGGCAGCAAGTCCACACTTTGACAAAAAAAAAGGTATGTTCCTATGCCACTAACTGCCCCTACTGCATATAGGTTGTGTAGAAGTAATTTTGGTAGTGGTAGACTCTGAGTTTCAGTAGTCATGAACAGACCAGTGCATGATGACTAAAATAATGTAGAGGAAACTTAAAGGTAGAATTGGCACAGCACCAGAATAGCCCCAAGGGACCAGAGAAGAAGAGTGACATCTGGGTCATCTGAGTAGGCAGAGGTGTCATGAACTCTCAGAACATTAGTAATATGGTTTTGGGAATTTTGGGAAAACTCTTAAAGGGTCACAGTAAAATTGGCAGTGCCAAATGTCCTTGAGAGGGTCATTGCGCAGTTTATCTGTGGTCAGTAGATCACTTGGCCCTGACTTGACAAAAAGTAGCCTGCAGACCAGTAGCCTGTTGTTGAATAGTATAAGCATGTATTTTATTCGCTCTTGTTTATCACTTTCTCTGGCTTTTTTTTTTTTCTAAACTGGTTTGACTGGTTTTCTGTAAGGCTTTATTGACTAAGTGATGACGGAGATGTGTTTTCTTAAGTGTGGCTGACCATTATTACTGTATTATCTTTAACAGGATCCAGTGTGGGAGAAACCTCAAGCTGCCCCCCCAACAGTGCTGCTTGCCTTATAAAGGATGGGAAGGCTTATGACGTTGGACAACCCAAAAATGCTCTTGCCTCTTATGAAAAAGACAGGTATGTTTATTTTATTTTTTTTAATACAACAGTTTTGAGCCTTTTGTACTATTCAGAACATGTTAGGATGTTGTTTGTGATAGTGTATCTAATTTCCTAATGTAATTCCATTACCATTTATGTGATTACAAAATGCTGTGGGGAAGCTGAAAGGACTATAGGCTGTCATAATACCGCTATTAACTTTTTGACAGGTAATGGCAGCAATTACTTAAAGGGGATTTCCAGGACTAAAATATTGATGGCCTGTTATTAGGATAGGTTATCAATATGTGAACAGTGGGGTCTGACACTCAGATTGTATTTGGCTATCTCCAGCACTCCGATTGAGCTGAATGGAGTGGTGCGTGCACTGTCCGACCACAACTTCATTCAGAACAGGGGACAAAAGTTTCCTGCTCTCCTGATCAGTGGGGTCTAAGTGGTCGGACCACCACTCATCTGCAATTTATCTCTTATCCCATGGATAGGGAATAACGTGCTTTGTGGGAAACTCCCTTTAACCCTTTTCCTTCCAGCCACATATCTATACGTTCTCCCAGGGTGGCACTTCTGTAGCCAAGCACGTATCTAACACGTCCTTACTTCTAATGCCGATATCTCAGGATCCGTTAGGACTATTAAATTCTCATCTTTAAAATGAATCCAAGATCATCTTCATATTTCTAACTGATCCTGAGATATGGGGCACTAAAATGTCCTCCCCCGTGTCTCAGGAAGCATCTTAAGAGCTACGGTAGGAGAAGGAGGAGGGGAGAGGAGCAGCCCTGTAGACTGCACAGAGATGAGAAATCATCATCATCTGTGCATAACCTGTATGTGACCCCAGTGGGAGGGGGGGTAGCAGGGACTTCTGTCCATGTTATCCCCTCTCAATCAGAGAGCATACTCAGTGGCGTAACTAGGAATGGCTGGGCCCCAAGGCGAACATTTGACATGCCCCCCCCCCCAAACCGGTAACAGGTCCCCAAACAGTAAAATATGCTCAACAGTGGCCCCCACACAGCATTATTCCACAGTGGCCCCCATACAGCATTATATGCTCTACATTGCTCCCCCCACACACAGTATAATATGCTACCCACAGTGGCCCCACATAGTATAATATGCTCCGCACAGTGGGCCCCACCCAGTATTATATGCTTTGCACAGTGGGCCCCACCCAGTATTATATGCTTTGCACAGTGGCCCCCACCCAGTATTATATGCTTCGCACAGTGGCCCCCACACAGTATTATATGCTCCTATCAGCCCCCCCTCTGCTTCGGTGCTATTATTATACTCTGGGGTCTCCTCAGACCCCAGAGTATAATAATCAGAGGCCCAGGGAAGATGATTCAAAATAACAAACTCTCATACTCACCTTGCCTTACCTTTCCTTGGCATCCTCGCTCCATCCTGCCGTCTTCAGGCCCTCTTCTGACGTCGCTTCTGAGGCCTGTGATTGGGCCTCAGCGGTCACGTGGGGGCGCACTGACGTCATTATGCGGCCGCGCCCCATGTAACCGCTGGGGCCTAATCACAGGCCTCAGTCACATGACGGGAGAGCGCCAGAGAGAACGCTGTGCCCAGGAGAGGTGAGAATATGTATTTGTTGTTTTCAGTCACCTCCACTGAGTGCCCTGCCCTGCCATCTATTGGAAAGGGGCCTGCAATATGCCAGAGTCCCTTTCCAATAACCGGATGTATAGCGGTCGGGGAACTAGGCTTTCCTCGACCGCTATCATAGTGGTCCGGGGCCCGGCCATCTCCAGCTAGCCGCTGGGCACGTACCCTGCCGGGTCTGGTCGCGGTCGCACCCCCTGCGATCGCGATCGTTATGCCACTGGTTTGTGGGGTTCGCGGTAGCGGCTGCCACAGGGCTCCGGACCCCTAATGTCCTGGGCCCTGTAGCAGCTGCTACCCCGATATTTACGCCCCTGAGCATACTGTACTTTTGTTCTCTTATTGTCACACAGAGGGATCATGTAATACCTCTCTGAGCCTTACTAGAGAGGTATTCCTATGTAATACCCCTCTGAACATAACCAGGAAGTTTATTGGCGCTGTGACCAAGACCATTGTCCAGGTCGCAGCGCCAAAAGAGTTGCACCAGACACTTACACAACACATACACAAAGTCAGCAATAAAGTTTACATTTCACCCAATCCCTGTCCTGTCCATACCTGATCTTTATAGAGTAAAATATACCTCTAGCGATATCCGTTACACGCTAAAATAATAGCAATAACGATTATCACTAGAGATGAGCGTATAAATTGCTACAATTTTTTAGAGGGATAGAAAATTTAATTTTTATGCAAACTCCTATTTAATTTGCATGCTTAAAATTGGTTGGCGCATTTCTGCGATTTTGGCCTTTCTTTAACACCTGCACCTGTAAAAAAATATATATATATATATATGTGTGTGGTATGTATGAATTCCTCACATATTGCAGTTTTTTGGAAAGTACATTTTGTTTGCAGAAAGGGACTGCTTGAGCATTCACTTTAGTGGCAAATTTTTGTGCAATTTTTTCTTACAACCTCTGTAAACAAATTATAACTTTTTGTTTGGTTTCCACTCTTAGCAACTAATATACATTTATTTGCATTTGTTTTATAAAACATTCACTTTAAATCAAAATTGCATGAGGGTACTTGTTCACATACAGTACCAAGTGGCATTTTGACAATGCTGCAGGTGTCTATTTTGAGAAAATATATAGGTATGGGGGGGTTGGATGATTTTTTTTTTAATGTTGCAATTTAGGTTTGATTTGTCCATCTCAAAACTGTGAAAATTGCTCTGGCTACCGGAGGTATAACATTTCTGGAGACCCCTGGCAGTGCAAGGGTTAAAGGGGTTGTCCAGTTCATATTTTTATTGCTTTAATGGGGTTGTCCAGTTTCAGACAAACATTATTGTTTGTATAATTAAAAGATATATACAGTTTTCCAATATACAATTTCTGTGTCAATTCCTCATGGTTTTCTGCTTGCTGTCATTCATTCTGCTTACTTGCATTGGGTAAAAATCAGTCCATGGTCTGAACCAGGCAGATGTCTGATCACTGTGCTGTTACTGTAACGTGTTGTGCACCTGTGTGTGCTTCACATGACCATGGACTGGTTTAAGTTCACTGGAAGTGTGCAGAATGAATGTACAACTTTTCATTATACAAATAGTAACATTTGTCTGGCTTTAACAACCCCTTTGAAAATGCTACTAAAAGGGAGATAAACATAACAAATGAATACTCTCTACTTTGCCGGCCTCCGTTGTGCCAGATGACTGCTGCAACCAATCACTAGCCTCTCAAACTCCACGTCATAACGGTCACATGACGTTTGTGAAGAAGTCACTGCTGAGGCCTCTGATTGGCTGCAGCGGTAACCTCACACAATCGGAACGTCACTAGTAACATCAGCCAGGGAACTTGTGTTCAGGCCAAAGGAATTGCTGCCGCTGAATACAGAGGGCTAGGGAGAGATGAATACATGTTTGTTTATAGCCCCAGTAGCAGCAGTATTAAATAATAAAAATATGAACTGAGAAAACCCCTCTAAGTAAATGGGACTGAGCTACAATACCAAGCATAGGATAGGCACTCTGCAATGTATGGCACTATGCTTGGTATTCAGTGAAGACGCTGCAGTGCTTAGTCAAACGCTGCCGTCTCTTCAAACAGCTGATCTGTGGGGGCCCTGGTTGTCTGAACCCCATTGACATTTTGATAAGGAAAGTGTGTGTGTGTGTTTGTGTGTGTGGTGTTTTTTTTTTTGTTTGTTTGTTTTTTTTTTTATTTTTTTTAGTTAAACATAAAAAGTTCAAAAATTCTCTAGTCTATACAGTGAATAACCGCTGAGGACATTCTGCTAATGAAGACATGTCTAACGTTTTATTAAAATCCTAAATGACTGTATTTCCGTTAATTTCCTCTATTATTCCTACTGGAAATTAATTAAGGACTGATTGTCTCTACATAGTCTGATATTGTGAGAACTGATTGTATAATGACAGAGCGTGTAGGAACACCCCCAAATTTCTAGCAGGAGAAAGAGCCATAGAACAATGAGAGATGTAAAAAAGATGGTGAAGTTGTTTTGTCATGGGGAATATTGAAATGGACAAATCGGGAGAGACAACAGCTTCACTTCAAGCTCTTGAAGTATGAGTAATATTCCACAATAAGGTCTTATTCACACGTCTGTAAATCATGGCCATGTGTTGTACATGTTCTCCACAAACAGCACATTGTCCCATTGATGTAATGGAGTTATCCAGTTTCTAATATTGATGGCCTAACCTGCGGACCTGTGGTTCAGTGACAGCGCAGCTCCCACTGATGTTCACATAGCAGGACCTGCGCTGCTCACTTGCTGTATGATTTGTAGCTGCAGGTTTTGGTACTGCAGCTCTCTCCCATACACTTCAATGGGATGTCCCCGAACATCAGATCTGCAGAGATCTCTGCTGTTGGACCATCACAGATCCAGCGTTGATGACCTAACCTGTTAATAGGCTATCACTATTAGAAACTGGATAACCCCTTTTAAGAGAATGTTTCACATCCATGAAAAACTGCAACCATTTCTTTTTAAAGATTCCTATATTTTTTAGTGTATTGAATCCATGAAACACGGAAGCTGACCGTGAAATTCAGAAACCCATAGATTTCAGTGGGCATGTTTTTTACACAAAATGGACCAAAATAGTGCTGATCTTCAAAGAAGTGGTTGCCTGCATATGCCCATTAAAATCAGTGGGACTGTGGAGAACATGGGCAGCCCATGGCCATCATTTACAGCTGTGTAAACAAGGCCTAAGTATTTGATCAGTGACTTTCTGCCCATAAGGAATCAGCGGCAGTCTCCGCTCTCTGGCCTAAACCAACAACATTTATTTCTTATCTCCTTCTTGTCACTTTTTCATAATTATTGACCATCTTGTTTTCTAGGCTGATTCTTCAGTACGAGACAGACAGCAAACCTATCTTTTGTAATGACCATTCTCCCACAGTTAAAATAATATTTACCTGCCCATCAGCTGACACAGAGGTTAGTGGATCCTTTTTCAGTAAAATGGGTAATATACAAAGCTAGATAATATTTTTCAGTACCCCATGCTGTTATAATATATTAAAGAAATATTCTGGGAATTAAAAAAAAAAAAAAAATGTACACTTACCTTGCTAATTTTAACTTTGCCATTTCTTGTTAACTATCTGGGTTTATGTTTTATACTGTGCTGTGTGTATTGCCATTGCTACTAGGAAGGTGCTTCAAAGGCAAGTTCAGTACAGTCAGTTTGTTTGAAATTCCTGGAAGATTTTATTAATGTTTTTAAAAGCTAGCATATATACAGAAAGGTGTATATGTATATATAGGTGTATATTTATGATTTGATTTTATTTAAAGTTAGTGGTTTGCTGAACATTTCTGTAATATACTTTTATTAACCTATTGTTCTTTTGGCAGAAAACCAGTTCTAAAGTTCACATTTTCTAGGTGGTAGAAACTAGAGATATAGCTTTTTGAAGTGACATACCCCCCTTTAGCATTTGCTATATCTGTATATACTGGCAGTAAAGGGTTAATACAGGACAAGTCTCCCTAACAACACTTAGTGTTTAGAACCTGTTTTCTGCTAAAAGAAAGTACAGTAGGGTAATAAAGTATATTACAAAAAATGTTTGGCAAACCCCCTCCATACACAATAAAAAATAAAAAAAAATAAAAAAAAAAGTGAGAAGACAGATACACGTTAAGCTGGCATCTCATAATCTAGAAATTCTGATGGTCTTGCATCTGTTTCTAGCACAGCACAACACATTCACTGTGGCAATGTGTGGTGTAGCAGGTTGGAATTTTTTGGCTGTTATCTGAAAACACAAGTTTATGGCAGGAACAGCTGAGGTAAACCAATCATTTGCTCTTGGTGTGGTCTGATCAAAGTGTTGTGTATTGCCAGCTGAATGGCATCATGACAAGTATTTGGCAACTGACCTCTAATTGGAAGACAAGAGATGACCAATAAGTAAAACAATATTAGTATGCAGACTACATGTCCTGAAAATCAGCTTTTTTAGCTGAATTAAAAGGTTAACAATAAAACAGACCTGAATGTTCATATCTGGCTGGAAGCCAGAACATGTGCTGATCAACAATGTAACTAACTATTATCCGCTTGTTTGAAGGGTCTTTAACACAGCCTGATGCAAGCTGTATGGGGACAAATGATCCATATCATAGTTGTATAGGGGCGAATGATCCATATTACAAGTTCCTGTACAATTTACATACTGTCCACAGTACATGCTCCCATTTGTTGGCTGATGGCACTTTTTATGTGGGCTGAAAAGTCAATGATAAGCCATCAATGAGCATTTATATGTTTGCCAACTCTTGCTAGCCTCTAGGGTGTGTTCACACAGAGTAATTTTGAGATGATTTTGAGCCATATTCCTCCTCAAAATCGGCTCCAAAATCCACCTTTATTTATTTCGGCGGGAAGCAGACACTGATGTTTTTCCTCTAGATAATTTTTTTCAGGGAAAAATAAGTGTTCTGTCTGAGAACTCCCATTGAAGTGGACAGAAGGCTGAAAAATATTACCTGGCTGGTGCAGTATTTGACACAGAATTTGCAAATTCAGCGTTCAGATTCAACAGCAAATTTTGCTTTGGAATTCCTGAAGCATAATTTTTCAGCTTATACAAATACTGGAATGTGAACTTGGGCTTAAATGGGCTACAGACCAGGAGTGAGTGCTCCTACGAATGCCCATTTGGCGAGTTATCAACTATTAGTGATGATTAACTGTGTATTTCTGTTACTATGGCTTTTGTAACCTGTACTTCATGTAATGAGTTTCAGAATGTTTAATATGCTTTAGTGCCCTAGTTTTAATGTCATATTACAAGATAAGTATAACTTACTATGCCTTTTCCTTTGGGCTTCTGTAAGGGTGTGAATCAATAGCTATTTTTTAAAAAAATGTTTACACTTTTTTTAAATTTAATTTCTCGCAGGTTACTGACCCCAAACTAACTGCGAGCAGCAATTGCCGCTATGAGGTGGAGTGGGTCACAGAGAATGCCTGTCACATGGATTACTTGGAAAGTGATGATTGTACACTTATCAGCAAGGAAAGGAGAATTTCAATTGACTTGTCCCCACTCACAGAAAAGCCAGGTCAGATGTAATTTGCTTTTCTTGCTTTCCAATTTCTAAATAAAATTTTGAACAAATGACGTACAGGTAACTAAATGTCCTTTTATACTGACTGTCTTTTATATACAGCTTTATATGGCTTCAACTGGTAACCGTAAATGTGCAGGACAGGCCAACTATGTGTACAACTCATGACTCTCCCACAAATGCAGATGGAAACTGGAAAACTACTCCCAATCCTTTCAGGACAAATGTACTGCTTGGCCGAGCATGCATGAGTATAGGGGAGTTAGGCGGCATAGCACCATGTGTAATGCCAACTTTAGCGTGTAGTGATTATCTTTCATCAGTTTTCAAGGGGTTATTTAGGATTAGAAAATATGGCTGCTTTCCTCTTCTCAGAAAGTGACATCATGTCTATTGGTCTCATAGCAATAAGACCAACGGCCGTGATGTCACTTCTTGAGAAAAAAGCAGCCATGATTTCTTATCCTGAATAACTCCTTTAAACTTGCTTGGATGATGATCTTCAGTTTCATTGCCACCATTCGTTGTATTAGGGCCTCTCTGCTAACAGTGGGGGAGACTTATCAAACCTAGTGAAAAAGGACTCATAGAATTGAGTGGTGACATCTGATTGGTTGCTATGTGCACAGATTTCTATGAGAAATGTTGGGAAATGATTGTATCACCATTATATGTTTGGGCATGGAAAATCAACAGAAAGTGACAATGCATAAATAAGTGGAAATCTGGTTGGGATGTACTCGTACAGATTAGCATTACAGATTAAACACAAGTTTTGGTGCTCTGTACAGCTGGGGAGGGGGGTCTTATATCCCCAAGTATGGTGCTCAGCTGTCTCCAGCAGTCCCATAGAGTTGAATGGAGTTTCAACATACGTGCTCTGCCGCTACTCCTTTCAAATGGGGGACACTGGATTCCCATTCTCGTGATCAGCTGTGGGAGGGTGTGTTTGTTTTGTTTTGTTTTCCCCTCCAGTGATTAACCCTTTTGTCTTATACCCCTTGACTGACCTTTAGGATTTACTTAAGAAGTACCAGAAGTCTTCTTTACATTTAGAATTTTTTTTTCTTGTGTTTTAGGAAGCCCTTACCATACAGAAGATCCAAAGGGGGAATATACATATTACCTTAATGTGTGTGGTAAGATAACAGAAGGTGGATGCTCAGGTGAAAATGTTTCTTCTTGCCAAAAGATAAAGTCAAATACACATTCTAAGTCTGCAGGTTCCTATAAAAACCAGACCCTCAGGTATGTTAAATGTTCACCTCCTACTAAACTTCATTGTTTTTAGTTTTGCTTGCTTTTCAATTAACATGCAAATTTTTTTTCTGAAAAACCTAAGACCGATAATTGGTCTTGTGAAAGCAGGTTCCCCATCTCCCCCCCCGTCCATATTAAATTGTCTAGGGTTCCTGCTAAAAGGAATGGGGCTGCTCATCATATTCTCTCCATGGTTGTTCTTTGTCATACTTGACTCAAAACTGAGTCCCTGTCAAAATTTACCAGTCTCAGTATAGGCTATTGTAGGTCACTTATTTGTCTAAGCAATTTTAGTTCTCCTGAGCAATTTCTTCTTTTATTCTAGATGTGTTTTATTTTCTTACGTGAAAGTCCAATATTTATTGGAAAGCTTTCTTATCCATCTTTTTCCCTATAGATTTTCTGATGGGGACATAACTTTGACATACACTGGGGGAGAAACATGCAGCTCTGGTTTCCAGCGTATGACGGTCATTAATTTTCTATGTAATGAAACTGCAGGTAAGAGGATAAGATAAGAGCTGCTGTCGTCTTCCATAAGGTTATAGACCTAAGTCTACTGCTAAGTCTACAGTACACATAAGTTTTGCACTCACACAGTGTAGCCGATTGATTGTCCATGTCTCCTTTCTGCAGCAAAACAGATTACACTGGCTGAACTGGTAGTCGGATTAAACAATATCAGGCAAAGTGTTCAATTATATGATGAATGTATTTTTGCCAATTCAGCCATCCATTGGGCAAAAAGTTTTCAACCAGGCAGATCAGATTTTTAGTGGATAGAGGTTTGCTTACTGGCTGTGGTGATTGAATGGTCACACAAAATTCTCTAATGATGGTTAAACAGAATCGACCATTTTAGCCATCTTATATCTAGTGTATGAGCCGTACTACATATTCAAATAGCAATGTAATACACGCAAAAGATTTCCTTATAATTTATTTTTCCATCACTGTGACTTCTATAAATCTATGAAGTGAAAATAAATTGGGCTGTAGGGAGAGAATTTTTCTGCATAGAAGCTGGTTACAATGTATGATGGTGCAGAACTTCTGTGACTTGAGTTTGAGTTATATCCTCTTAGTACTTAAGGGTTTAGGTTTAAGGAGAACTTTGTATATCTTATTATATGCATAGTTAGGATACCACTGCTTAAAGGGGTTATCCATTTTCTAATACTGATGACGTTAAGATAGGTCATCAATATAAGATCTGTGATGGTCCGACAGTCTGACCCCCACAGAGCAGCAGCTCTGTGACTGCGCAGCCATCAAAATTAGAAAGCAGATAACCCCCTTTAAAGTAAGTCTTAATAAATAGTCTTATGTACACCTATATCTCTACATTAGCAGTATCAGGAGGGAGATTACCCTGAATGAAGGATCTATACAAAACAGTAGGTTTGGCTAGCCCTAACACCTGTCTTTTCAGGTGACTTTTGAGATTAGTATGTTCAATGGAATAACTCTATTTGTGACCATTATATGTCTTCTATCCCGTATTTATTAGAATTTTCCCACCATTGCAGACTTCATCTAAAACTGACAGCTTAACCTGAGCCCAACTCCATAGTGGGTAAAGACTACCTGCTATGATGTTTTTTATACACCGTACACAGAGAAATGTTCCTGTTTTTCCATATTTATGTCTCACACCTTCAGCAGCAGTAGCAGCCTGGAGGACATTGTACAACAGTAATGAGCAGCATAGCTGTGATTCTAGCTCTTGAGTGAGAGATATCACTTACTAGATGCTGTAGCACCCTACTAGATCTCAGCACCTCCTTCTCCCCTTTACTCTTATGTTGGTAAAGTAGGGATGTTTACGTTCCACCCATGGGAGCGCCCCTAAATTCATGTCCCATTTTCGGACATACCCAGATTTAATGGGATTGTTTCCCAAAATTAAAGACTGTCCTGATAAAACTGAGACAGTTGGCAACCATAACATAGCCTTCTATGTGCAGCAGCTTAACCTGAACTCCCAGAGAACTGATCTGTCTTCATCTTTGCCTCATTGAAGACCAGTGAATTGAGAGTAACTGATCATTCCAGAAGGTGGGGGGAGGAGAGGAGGAGTCTGAAAAGCAGATAAGGAGGCATTTTTCTCTAATAAGAGAAAATGTGTACATGTCATGTCTATACTTGTACTATTGATTCACGGCAACAAATAATTGAATGGTAGTGATTCTTTAATACAGTTGCATTATACTTGTTAAAATGTCAATATATTGTGTTTATTTCAAGTGAATGCTGGCAAGGGAGTGCCTGAATTTCAGAGTGAAGCAGACTGTACCTATTTCTTTTCTTGGCAAACCAAATATGCATGTCTGAAAAAGAGGGAGGATATGTGCTATGTGGAATCCAAGAGGAAACAGTACAACTTGTATAATTTGATACGTACTGCGGGTAAGAGAGTTATCTGTCTATCAGATAAGCTGGTTCTTCTGTGCATGGAACAAAATGTCCTTTACAAACACACATAAACCTAGAATATAGAATACTGATGGAATATGTATAGACATATCTTACAAATGAGTATGTTGGAGAAAGAAAGAAAAAAAAAAATGTTATGTTATCCCAGTTAGATTTTCTGTAGATGCGATCCAATAATACCCTGAATGGTTGTAAGGAATTTCCATGTAGACACATCAGCAAAAACCGTAACTGCCCTTTAGGCTGTCTACAATCTGTCCGTGGACTCCAGACGCTACTTCCTTACAAAAATAGATTGTGTCTGTTGGCAGCAACCAAAGGGAATTCATCTTAATGGGGTTGTCCTGTTACTCCCAAGTTGTAAGAGTAAGTTGACTCGACCTTGACCCCTTTGTTGCCAAGAACGAGAGGAGAAAATTCTGTTATTGCCTGGAGGGCAGAACAAGCGTGCACCCTTACGCGCCATAGAAAATAATGGGATTGTCAGAAACTTCTCCATGCATTCACTCAGCAGTTCTGTGTCTGTCATTTCCTGCAAATGGATTTTCTTTTTATGAACCATGAGTTCTTAAATAAGACTGAAAATGGTAAATCAGTCAAATTCTAGTTAGAATCTAGGTAGATTAAAGTGTAGGTAATACCTTTAGTCAATGTACATATTGAATAAACTTAAGCTCACTAGTATTCCTATATTATTAGCATTACCACCTTGAAAGTGGATGTGTGCAGGAAAAACATAGAAGCTATGAGAAATATAATGCAGAATTTCCATCTTGGGATATCTGTAAGATATGTGTGGTAGTCCAGTCTCTGGGACCTCCACAGATCCTAGAACTGAAGAAGGATCAATACTGACTTTTAGTGCTACGTTCACCTCTGAATTTTTTGTTTTGGCAACTTTCCTTGCCTCCTGGATGTACAGAGAATTGCAGCTGACTCCATCCATTAAATGGAGTGGTGTTGGACTTCATCTACACATTGGGTAACTGGGGCACTCTATGTAGGAAGTAATAGTGAAGGGGTTGCAGGACAAGATTGCTGTGCAGCCCCTTTATTCTCAGAAGCAGTGCAGGTCTGCCCTTTGGGGGTCAGAACGTAATACAATCTTGCAATGGAACATTGCTAGGATATGCTAACACCCCTTTAAAAGTGATCTCTATTTTCAGTCTTGCAGGGATACACACTCTATTTTAGCCTTCATTCTAGTGATAGCCAGGGGCTAAAAGGATAGGATGTTAAAGGTTTTTTTTTCGGAACTATGATATTGATGACTAATATTTAAGGTAGGCTGTCAATATCAGATAAGTGGGAGTCCAACAGCTGGTACCCCTGCCATTCAGTTGTATGTGGCAGCAAAGCTCAGGCGGGTTCCACTTTCTCTTCACATGTCAGT